>OV816027.1:167075079-169475079 GCA_929113105.1 Agrypnus murinus
AATTACACAAATATTACAAATTTATTCCGTTTAACATGTTTCCTCCATTCTATAACCCTTTAACTATCCAATTGATTTTGTTTTTTTTTTATAATATACATTTTATTTTTTGTACATGTACAAATTTATAAAAATACAAATGATTGTCTATTTAAAAAAGGTTAAGAGATAAAGAATAGCTATGTAGCTAATCTTCGCCTTTTCAGGACAAATGTCTGTAATAGGTACATTTGTTAAATAAAGACGATTTATTATTATTATTATTTCCGTCTTATGTTTCGTTTATGGACGTTAGTAGAAGTAGTCGCGACGATGTACCTTGTAATGATCACTTAATGTGGGATAAGCGTGTCCTATCGCCTTAAGATTTCAGTATTCAATTGACATATTACATTTAATAATTGTTAGTTATTTATTTAATTTATAAATTAAACATACATTTTGTTGCTTTATATGACATTAATTATTTCTGTTCTCTTTTATTTCCTTTTGAATAATTTCAAATTACCAGAATGATTAATTTTCTAATTTTGAAATGGCAGTAAAATGTAATTATCATTCATAGATTCCTTTCAATAATATGTCTACTGTACTGATTATACATATCGTTTTTACTACAAAAATAATCGCTTCGATCGAGATAAGCAAGAAAAGAATTATCAAGTTGTAAGTTATTAACAAGTTATAATTTGTTGACTATAATTATAGTCTCACTTTACTAGGTAAGTTTTGGATTTTTGTAATTGATTTCGTTATGGATTAAATGAATTTTTTTCTACTCACTGCATGGAAAGTGTAATTTTGCTCCCCTTTTTGAGAGAGCAAAGTAGTCCATTGTCTCCCACGGGAGGTAATATTTTTTACCTCCCGCATTTTAATAAAGCGGCATTTTATTTATGTACATTTATTGTGAAATTACAATTATTTGCGTTATGTATAGTTACAGCGGTATTTAAAAGAAACTCAGATCCAATCGCTGATTGAACGTCTTTTGCTGAAGCAATATTATTCTTGGTAGCAGCTGCAGACACCTCCAGTCTGAGGAAACGTAGCGCAAACATGGGTTTCTGTATCTCTGCTTGAAGATGAGGGTTATTCCAGGATTCCTCTCCTCCGAGGATTTTTTTCTGAAGCTCTTTTCTTATTTGCTATTGAGTCATTAATATATCCCTCTGCTACCGAAGTCGATCTCCAACCCCCATGTCTCTTCAAACTAAGAATATTTGCTCCTGCATCAACTAACAGAGTCGCAGAAGTTCTTCGCAGGCAATGACCCGTGTAAGCCTCACTATTCTCTTTACCCAAAAACTTCGCTATAATACTAGGTATTTTTGCTAAACTATTTTTTTCCAACAACTTGAACTGAACATTTTCCTTTTCTGTAATTAATGAAGAAACGCCGATGATCTATTGTTGTTGGACGGAGAGCGACATATTTTCTGAATATTTCAACAACATTTACTCCATTTCTTGTTTGCCCATCGATTACAAATGTTCGCTGAATTCTGGTTTTAGAATCAGGAATTTTGACTATCAGAAGAGAACCCTTGTCTGTAATATCATCCACTGTCATTTTCACCATTTCGTCGCATCTTAGGGCACCTGTTATTCCCATAACTAATACAACCTAAAAAAAAAACAACAAGTAAGTACCTATTATTATTTAATTATAATTTTAAACCAACCTTCATCATTAAAAACTGTAGATCTGGCGCTTCCGATAAAAATTTGTTCACATCTTCTCTAGTAAACGTTTCCGATTTTTTTGCTTTATATCCAGCAGACTGACGTTTAAGGAAAGCTATTAGTTTAGGATACTTGATATCAATATTTTCTTTAACTGACAATGTCGTCTTCAGCATGGAGAATTTTGCCCATAGGGATGAGGGTTTAAGGACCTTTTGGAGATCTCAGAAAAATAGGCAAGTACAATGTTTTCACTAGTTTTGTTGGCTTTCCTTTCTTCACACCATTTCTTGAACAATGCGTGCTCTTTCAAATATTTTTCCTTAGATTTTTGGAGGAGAAGATTTAGCGACACCGATGTTGCTTCTTCTAAAAGGTCTGGTGGAGTGCAATTCAGCTCCTCCTCACCATTATTTTCATCAAACATAGCACAAAATTGATGAATTTGCAAAAATTGTTATGTCTGTTTATGTCGTCGTCAAGGATACCTACTTACCACATACCACTACGTTAATTTCTCTCAAACGTTAACAAATTGATATAAAAATATGAATTTCTAGACTTTTTATGATCTCGTTCGTAGAAAAAAGCATATATATATCACGGGAGCAAAGTGAATTTCCTCCCTTGGCGCAAGTACGGCCCTCCGCTGCGCGTCGGGCCGCAAATTTGCGACCGGGAGGAAATTATCCACTTTGCTCCCTTGATATATAAATAACTATTAAGTTTCATTTAATATAATAATAATAATTATTAATCAGCTTACTGTAAAAAAAAACCTGATCTTATCTAGTTGTATAAAACTTCCAAGTTTATACAGAGGTAAGTAAATATTAATTCTCCTTTTCTAACAATTTTCAATAATCACACTTTCAGTCTACTCTGTTTCAGCAATAAAATGGCACTTATTTCCCAATTGGATAAGTATGGAGAAAATTCCCAATTCTTCAGTTTGAGAACAGTTGACTATACCTTGCTCGAGACTGGATTAAGCCTGAACAAAACCCGAAAATTCCTTTTCTCTTGATTTCTGCCAGTCCTAAATATGGATATGATATCCAAAACAGGATAGTTATTATTCAACCCAGATAATAACTGGAACACGTTTTATGGTAAGTTCTTCTTTTTATAAAACTTTTCTTTAAAAATACAACATTTATAGATAATTATGTACTGGTATTTTACAGATTACTGGTATTACAGAAATCAGCAGTACAGCAGAGTGGTTATAGTGGATTTCTATCGCTTAACATAGTTAAGTCGAGTTTGCGTCGGTCAGACTCGGATGGGTAAACCACGAGCGCAGTGTACTTGCCTATATGGCTCCGCTGCCTCGTCTCACACGCACATATCCACTCTGCGGCTCGGTGTGTCTGACGCCTCGACACCGAAAGGTATATGAGGTTAAAGATTACATATATATTTTACAGATTTTAATTGGCTAAATGTCCTGCTTTATTGATTTAGAAATCTGGTCACCTTAAGCATGTAGTTTTGCAAACCTCCTTTTAGTGAGCATTTATAGTTACAATTATTACATTCAAAGGGCTTCTTACCACTATGAGTGAGAATGTGTCTTTTGCAAGCATTTACAGCTACATACATGGTTTCTCACCAATATGAGTGTACATGTTCTTTTGCAAATTTGATTTTAGTGAGAATTTATAATTACATATACTACATTCAAATGGTTTCTCACCACTGTGAATGAACATGTGCTTTTTCAAACTTGGTTTTTGTGAGAATTTATTACATATACTACATCCCGCATAGCACCAACATATTTATATCATATCCAATAAAATCCACAGTATATTCAAAGAATATGCATTTTTAATACTTCGCACGTGAAATGGATATTTTTTGAATATACATTTGTCAAACAATATATAATAACATACTATATACATAAAGTATGTGAAATGTATATTTGGTATATATATTGTGAAGTTTATTTTTGTATTTTGGTAAATTGTTAAAAATCTTTTATATCTCTCAGATCTCAGGGTCGAACTATCTGATATTCAGTCAGAAAAGTTACCTATAAACTTTCTTTATTATTCGCGAAAATCAGCAACCAAGAGAGGGCGCTGCTAAAACCAAAATGTCGGATGATCAAGGGAAAACGAAGCAGCTGTCATTTGCTTAACGTGCAGTTTTGGTGATTTTTTTTACCAATTTGTGTGCCTTGTGTTTGCTGATTTATAGTTTTGTTTGTGTGTGAACGCGATTTAGACTTTTCACTTCTAATTTATAACTGTTTAGTTGAGTGTCACTCCTGTTAACTATTAGATTTTGTGTCTTGAAAATTGTGCTACTAGACATTGTGAGTTTTGTTTATGCTTGAGTTAGGTGTTGATTGTGTTTTTTGTAGATGCCGAAAGTACACATATCATTTTTCGACATCTTTACCTATGTGGGAGACCGTTCTAGGGCCATAAAAGAAGGTGAAGCTTTATTTAATGCCGGTCATATTGTTCTGTGTGGGGTTAACCACGAAGGTCAAGTTAAAAGTTTGTGCTTGCAAACTTCCGCTTTAACGTCACCCCCGCATGAAATTTTGATCGATCTTAGCAGTGAAAAGTGGATTTGCTTGTGCAGCTGTAAAGCTGGAAACTCCGGATATTGCAAGCATATCGTGGGGACATTAATATATGTAAACCGGTAAGGCAATGTTTTTTTGCAAAATACAAATTTAATAGACACAAATTTAGGAATGAAGATCTGGAATTAATTAGCTGTACCGATTTTACAAGTTTCACCGTCTCTAGAAAGAAGTCTGCAACAACATAACCTCTAAATATTTCATTTAAAAATGTGTTTTGTTTTTAACTTACTGTTCTCTATGAAACCGTTCAGATTTACGCTTCTTGATTTTTTTTACATCGTGGCTTCCAACGGGCAGATTTTGAGACGGAACTACTATTTTTTTCAAACATCTTCGTCGCGTTTCTGGTGTAACTAAAAAGCACTTTTATAATGAACTAACTTGCTTGTGATATGTTCTTAACTTACTGGGATAATAATCACTTTCTAAAAAATGCTTGCTGCATACCATCATATATTTTGTTATGGGTTTTCCAATCTTTAAAGCAATTTTCCATTTCAAACACAAATTTTTGTCTTTTATTGGAAAAAAGTGGAGAGAACAACCCGTGCCACCATATGTAGTGCACTGAGGAACAGAGCAAAATCTTTTGCTCGCTTGCATTATGCACTGATCTTTAATTAATTTTGGTTATAACAACTTTAAATTAATGATAACTACTTTTATAAAATAGGTTTAATCAAATAGATTACACGCTTTATGATTAAAATCACACGTTGAGATAAACATAAAATGGCATTATTTTCCCTTTAACGACGTTGCCAAAATTCGCCACCAGAGGTCAGCCACTTTGATGATTTTCGCGAATACCTTTAATATGAGACTCAATTATAATCCTTCAATATGGGCTTCTGTTATTGAAAGATTAAATATTATCAACAAAGAATTAATTTTTTTCATACACATGCACTGGTTATTAATTTTCAACACATAAAGTTTGGTTATTGATCACAACCATTGACACTTATATCTGAAATGTCAAACATGACATTCATCAATCAAAATATTTTCAAGAAAAAATAAGTGAGTATAGCATATATGGTTTATTAGCTTTTTATTTTATATAAATCTTTATTTTAGGATTTGAAATGGAAAGATATCTTACCCTTTGTCAACTTACATGTATAATCTTTCCTCAGGTAAGTATTCCTTGTATGGCCATCTAATAGTTTATTAAAATTTTGACACATGTAATCTTCCTCCAGTTCCAATAACCACCTCCACAATCGCAACTTACACATTCCACAATCAACACTATCTGCCAAGAACCGCGATCAACAGCCGTTGACTCAGCAGACACCACCTCTCCTGACTACTGGACTGCCTCATACACCGCCTTCCGGACTTCCCTCTTATCCAGGGCACGAACGATGGTGGCCAGCTTCCCAACACCTCAGTAAGTATCTTCTAAACTATTTCTTCTTATTCAGTTACCTTAATAATTATTTTCTTTTTCAGGTATATTTCGACGACTTCAAATCTTGCACACCTCGATGATCAACCAACCCAGCTCAAAGACAGTTTTAAATATTATTTTCCTTTATCCAATACGCTTACCATATCATAATACCCCTTTAATTTTGTTTTCTGTATTTAATGCCCTTTCTCTTCCTTCATTCAATAAAACACCAACCTTTTTTTATGTTTTAATTTAAAAATTTTCTTCTTGGTTCTTTATCAATTTACATTTATTAGATACACATTTAGTATTAATTTTCTTTTATATAAACAAATTTCTTCTTCTTCTAAATTTTTACTTATTTATTTCTCATTAAAAAAAAAACTCCATTTTTTCTCTTATTATTATTATCTCCCTGAGATACCTCTTTTCGACTATTTTTTCTCCTTTTTTATTAAAATACTCCCTATCTTTGGTAATTCTTTTAGTTTTCTAATATATAATGTCTATAACCATAGTAGTGATTGAGATCTCATTATTGAAGTACAGGGAGGATTTTAATTATGCAAGAGAAAATCAATATACCTTTAAATTATTACATGATTTTTATTTTCAGGTTGACTTATGGCTAGGATATCCTTGTCTTTTATTATTCTTGTAAATTTTAATATTGTATCAAAATCCTATAATAAATATATGCTATTACGTTCTATTTCCTTGTTTTATGATTATATACTAAATTTTTATATTCAAGGGATATCATTATGACTTTGTATGTAAGTTTATTTGTTGATCCTTAATAACCACATCTGTGTAACAATGATTCTCTAAAATTTTCTATTCTTATGAATATGCTCATATTAAATTTTCTACCTCTCATAAACGTGAACATTACAATATATTACGGGTAATGTTAGAAGAGTGAGTAAACCTAGGTTTACCCGGGTTAACTTTACATCCAATTTTTGGGTAAAGTCCAAAATATAATTAAGATAAATTGAATTCGGACTTTAAACGCATAAAACTAGCACTACCCAACTCCAATTGGCAAAGTTACGTTAATGATTTTAATAAGAACTTTAAACAAGACTGATAAGTTTTATTCAAAAAAATCACAAGTAACTCCCAAAAATACACTAATAAGACAGAGGTTAACTAAATAAAAATACGTAATTCATAAAGGTTTTCGGTCACAAAGGTCGAATTTCATTTCTTACATTCAAATAAGATTTAAATTACAATATTGAAGCCACCTTTCCCTACAAACATAATGTGACTAAATAACTTATTTATATTTGAACAAGGCCAACTGCCATGACACTTAGAATTGCAAGAATTCCCTGCAGCCTTGCACTAACACCTCTTAGTAACACATTTTGTTTTACAATTACACCTCTTAGAGCTAGCCTCCTGAAAGCGATTGTTCATTTGCTAGTTGACGTACTAGGAAGCTTTTCTTTCTGGCGAAACATTTTCAATATTAAGTTCATCTTGGCACATAGAAAACTGGTTCCTCGAAAACAGTACCGCTATTGCTCCATGCTCGTTTCCTAGCTTATAAAGACCTTTGTCAGTAATTTGTATAACTGTCACTGTGGAACGTTCAGATAATCTCCCCTACCCCTATCAACATCCGGAAATGAGATTCGCACCGTGTCTCTCATAGAGCATGGAGCAATTTTCGAATTTGATAAAAGTTTTCATTTTCTTAGCTTGATTTTCCAAATTCAATCAAGTATCTCTTCTATTTGCATCTATATTTCTTTTCGTTCTACAAATTCCACACAAACTTCTTGACTCTTCATTTGTGCTTTGTCTGAAACTGCATTTAAATTCTTCTGCTAAACGCAATGAATCTTCCTCTTCTTTGTCCGTATTTTTATGCCCCTATTAAGAGTTACTGAAGTTTTGTCTCTACAGTTTTCTTGTTCCAGATCTTTATTCTCTAAATCTTCCCCATCGTGTTCTTCATCCAATTGTGGGGTTCCATACTAAATTTATTGTTAAGTTTTTCGAGCTGTTCTTCAGTATGGAGATTGCAATGACTTCTCATGGAAAAGAACATGACGATAAACCAACTTTAACCTCATGGCCATACGATATAAAGGAGCGTGTTTTATTCTATCATGAAATGCCCAATTTTTCAGGAGTTGCACGAATCCAAAACCTTTCAATTATAAGCAATGGTCGAAAGGTGCTTGTTTTCGTCACTCATCCATGACTTTAACATATTCTACACGTCTTGATTTGCCCTTTATACGCTTTTCCATAAACTAAATTCGCGTCCATTATCTGACTGAAGAATTGAAGGTGCCAAAAATAAAAAGTATGCCTAACAGCTTATGAGCAAAGACGAGAATTAAAAGCTGATAAAGAAATGAATGTAAAATAATGCAATGTGTGTCCAAAGCAGCGATTTATTTATAAATGGAGTTATTAATCATTTGCAGATAATGCTCGTTATTAAAGCAAAAACTATTTGTTCACTTTCCAGACAATAACTTTTAAAATTTTGTATTAAAACGTTCTCGAAAGGCAGCACGTGCTTTCTGTTCCGACGACATTTTGACACTGGTCACGTACCATGTGCTCAAGGATGATGCAACACCTAACATTACCCAATTGGTGTTGGGCAGTGCTAGGTTTATACGGGTAATGTCCGAATTACAATTTATTTTAATTATATTTCAGACTTTACGCAGAGATTTTGGGTAGAGTCAAGTTAATCTGGGTAAACCTAGGTTTACTTACTCTTCTAACATTACCCGTAACATATACATCAACATTCCTGGAATTACCCAGATTAGATCCAATGTATATACATCACATATGTGTAATATGAAATTCATTTAATATGAATATTTGTTATGTATATACATTATAATATGAATGATAAATATACGTATAACGTACATACTAGGGTGATCTCTTGTTAAAAGAAAGATCTTTTGTAATGCTAAAATCTCATTATTCCCATCGAGAAAACACTCACAATAATGTTTTTAGCATGTTTTGATAGTGAAATAAGGTTCCTCTACTAAAATTCCAAAAAACATTTTTGCATTTTTGTGGCTGTAAGGTGATGAAAAACATATCTATGCATCCTGAATAGAAAATTACGTAAAACCTTCATGTAACATAATTGTCTAGGATCAATATTTTTCAAAATTTAAACTTTGAACAACTCAAAAAATATCAATCCTAGTCAATTATGTTCCATAAAGGTTTTTGTTCATTTTTCGATCAAAGTTTTATATATGTGAGTCTTACGATGATTATTTGATTCCTTGTTAATATAGACAAAAATGCAAAAAAAAGCCATGGACGGTCGACCAGTTTGGCATTAATTATTATTAGAACACATATTAGAACTTCGTTTCATGAGAACGTATGCGGTTGACGATGTCAACCAATGAGAGCGAGCTAATCAGGGTTTTCGTTCGGGAGATTGAGATCTGCCCAAACAAATTCTCCCGTCATTTTCTGGTAGAAACGCAAAATGATATTTTCGTGTATAATAATTAAACAATTGAATTAAAATTAAATAATAACTAGTAAAGTGAGAACAACGATTGAAAAAAATTATAATTCTTCAAACAGAAAAATATACAATATTGTAATGTAATAAACAATTTGTTGTTAATCGTTATGATGGGATCTTAAAATCAAACAGATCTCACCAAATACTTACCTCAGTGAACACATAAATATCATACATTATCTGTATAAAGATTCCAAAATCGATTAAAGTTTGAAATGTATTACAACTAAAATGTTCATTACGTATATACAGTGTTTATAAAATATGTAGATATTTTGAAACCGATGAGTCTAAAGTTCAAAACGTATATACATGTGTGGAGATTAAAAACGATGTTAATGCAAGATATTCTCTGGATATACATAGCACGTTGGTGATATATTTTGCACACTGTGGACTTCAGAGGTACATACATAATATATCATGTGCTATGTGGGAGTCAAATGGTTTCTCACCACTATGAATGAGAATGTGTTTTTACAAACATGATTTTTGTGAGCATTTATAAATACAAATATTTCATTCAAAATGCTTTTCATCACTATGAGTGATAATGTGTTTTTGCAAAATGTCCTTTCGTGAGCATTTATAACTACATATATTACACCCAAATGGTTTCTCACCACTGTGAGTGAAAATGTGCTTTTTCAAACCGGATTTTTGTGAGAATTTATAATTACATATACTACATTCAAATGGTTTCTCACCACTATGAGTAAGAATGTGTTTTTGCAAACTTGATTTTTGCGAGCATTTATAAATACAAATATTACATTCAAAATTCTTTTCACCACTATGAGTGAGAATGTGTTTTTGCAAAGTTTCCTTTCGTGAGCATTCATAACTACATATATTACACCCAAATGGTTTCTCACCACTGTGAGTGAACATGTGCTGTCGCAAATTTCCTTTTTTTGAACATTTATAACTACAAATATTACACTCAAATGGTTTCTCACCACTGTGAGTGAAGATGTGCTTTTTCAAATTTGATTTTAGTGAGAATTTATGATTACATATACTACATTCAAATGGTTTCTCACCACTATGAGTGAGAATGTGGTTTTGCAAGGATTCCTTTCGTGAGCATTTATAACTACATATATTACACCCAAATGGTTTCTCACCACTGTGAGTGAAAATGTGCTTTTTCAAACCGGATTTTTGTGAGAATTTATAATTACATATACTACATTCAAATGGTTTCTCACCACTATGAGTGAGAATGTGTTTTTGCAAACTTGATTTTTGTGAGCATTTATAAATACAAATATTACATTCAAAATTCTTTTCACCACTATGAGTGAGAATGTGTCTTTGCAAAGTTTCCTTTTGTGAGCATTCATAACTACATATATTACACCCAAATGGTTTCTCACCACTGTGAGTGAACATGTGCCGCCGCAAATGTGATTTTAGTGAGAATTTATAATTACATATACTACATTCCAATGGTTTCTCGCCACTATGAGTAAGCATGTGGTTTTGCAAACCTGATTTGCGTGAGCATTTATAATTACATATATTACATTCAAATGGTTTCTCACCACTGTGAATGAACATGTGCTTTTTCAAACTTGAATTATGTGAGAATTTATAATTACATATACTACATTCAAATGGTTTCTCACCACTATGAGTGAGAATGTGTTTTCGCAAACTTGATTTTTCTGAACATTTATAAATACAAATATTACATTCAAAATGCTTTTCACCACTGTGAGTGAAGATGTGCTTTTTCAAACATGATTTTTGTGAGCATTTATAGTTACATATATTACATTTAAATGGTTTCTCACCACTGTGAGTGAACATGTGCTGTTTTAAACGTCCTTTTTGTGAGCATTTATATTTACATATACTACATTTAAATGGTTTCTCACCACTGTGAGTGAACATGTGCTGTTTTAAACTTCCTTTTTGTGAGCATTTATAATTACATATACTACATTCAAATGGTTTCTCATCACTATGAGTAAGCATGTGGTTTCCTAAATTTGTTTTGTACGAGCATTTATAACTACATATATTACATCCAAATCGTTTCTTACCACTATTAGTGGGCATATATTGCTGCATATTTCTGTTCATTAAGCGATTAATATTTAAAAGATATATTACACGATTGTTTGGTAGCAGATAAATACATCATAAATATTTTTAAATCAGCTTTCTTAGAATTTACAAGTACATCTTATATGTTAAAAATTTTGTGTATAGTTTCTTTTATTAATTTTTGTTGTTGCTAACAGCTTTATCACTATCTTATCTATTTCCTCTCTTACCATACAAACTCAGTTATGAGAAAATCGATGACATTCAAATCACTTCACACTCATACTAAATCACAACATCTGGCATACTTTATATATTAATGTTTTTATTAACCCAGAACTACAGACGTGTCATCTCACAGATGACGTTGGATTGTAAACGGCAATGCCCACATGGTTGCTACTTCATGTAATCCAAACTTGATTGGTCAGTATCCTATAGACAAATATCGTTTCTTTAGGATTTGAATTATTTTAGTTAATTAGTTATAGTTAATGAGTAAGCTTATAATTTTATTATACTTTATTATTAATTTATTCTGTCAATTTGCATATGAAATTGACAGAACAAATGAATTTACTCTCAAAGTAAATTTTATCTAGGAAGTAAAAAGTTTTATAATACCGGCCCTTAGTATATCAAGCAGTAACAATTATAAAATTTAATTAAAAGCTATCTAGTGTTTTCACTTCGATAATGCTAGTTGTCTGTCAGACTACACGTCGGCTTTTGTGTACCACGAATCGCATGACAGTACTTAAGGGTTAACATGAAAATACTTACATAAACTGGTACACTGGTACTAAATCTTCGCGCGCTCTACCAGTTAACCCAGCAAGAATAGAGTATGAGCACCGTTGCAAATCTACTGCAGATGCTTTGTGCTAAAATATTGTTGAACGGTATTGACAGTTGAAAATTCTGTAAAAACTGTAGCAATAATTTACTTTACAGCAACAGAGAGTGTTGCAAGAAATAGTTTTCTAGAGAGCCCAAAGAATATATATATTTTATAGATTGGTAACTCTTTGTATATTTTTTAATGTCAAATTTCAAGCATTGGAGGCGACATCTCTGGCACGGCCACAGCAATAAGACACAATTTTATTAAAGAAATTATAGATACCTATAAAATTAGGTTATGCTCTTAGTTAAAGGTGGGTTTTTTGATTTAAATATATTTTTACTAAATCATTACCACCATTTTCTAAACGTTTATAATAACAATCATAATAATAATAATAGTTTATTTTAACTCAACAAATACATTGACGCAATTACAGTAAGATAACAATAATACAAACAAAAAGTAGTACATAAGCAAAGACACAAGTATAAACTAAACAAAAAGTTAAGAAACATTTGCTAAGAGAACTCAAATACAATTGTTTTAATACTATCATTATATAACTCAGTCCTAATTTGACAGTTTAGTTACAACTGTTCCCACAACATACAGAGATTATTTATCTAAATATTAGTTAGTATAGTACTAGTAATAATAGCAATAGTACGCAGTATAGGATACTAATGTTTCCAACAGTAAACGACAATTAAAAAATTTGCATCTACATACATCACTCTAAAATTACACTCTCTACTGGAATAAACTTTATCATGTTTAAAGTATAAGTACACCTCTTATAGCCTTGGCTTCCTGAAAGCGATTGTTCATTTGCAAGTTGACGTACTCGTAAGCTTTTTCCTTAAGGCGAAACATTTTCAATATTAAGTTCATCTTGGCACATAGAAAACTGGCTCCTCAAAAACAGTACCGCTATTGCTCCATGCTCGCTTTCTAGCTTATAAAGACCTTTGTCAGTAATTTGTATAACTGTCATTAGAACGTTCAGAAAATCTCCCCTACCCCTATCAACATCCGGAATTGCGATTCGCACCGTGTCTCTCATAGAGCATGATAAATTTTTCATTTTCTTAGCTTGATTTTACAAATTCAATCGAGCATCTCTTCTATTTGCATCTATATATCTTTTCGTTCTACAAATTCCACACAAACTTCTTGACTCTTCACTTGTGCTTGGTCTGAAACTGCATTTAAATTCTTCTGCTAAACGCAATGAATCTCCCACTTCTTTGTCCGTGTTTTTATGACCCTATAAAGAGTTACTGAAGTTTTGTTTCTACAGATTTCTAGTTCCAGATCTTTATTCTCTAAATTTTCCCCATCGTGTTCTTCATCCAATTGTGGGGTTCCGTACTAAATTTATTGCTAAGTTTTTCGAACTCTTCTTCAGTATGGAGATTGGCAATGACTTCTCGTGGAAAAGAAGACGACAATAAACCAACTTTAACCTCATGGCCATACCATATAAAGGAGCGTGTTTTATTCTATCATGAAATGCCCAGTTTTCCAGGAGTTGCACGAATCTTAAATCTTTCGACCATTGCTTGCAATTTTCGTCACTTATCCACGTCATTAACATATTCTACACGTCCTGATTTGCCCTTTCCACGGTTTTCCATGAACTATTTTCAGACCACTCCGCATTGAACATAATTACGTGATTAGCAAATTCGCATGCATTATCTGACTGAAGAATTGAAGGTGTACCAAAAATACAAAATGCGCCTAACAGCTTATGAGCAACATAAGAGCAACATCACAGCTATTTTTGGAAGTTAAGGCACGTAGTTGTATAAACTTTGTTAAATGGTCTTGGTATACCAGTATGAACTTATAGTCACCGCCAGGGTTAGACTGCGTATCTATTAAGTCCACTTGACAGCGACTATTCATTTCTGCGGACAATAGTGGTTTCACAATTCCTTTTTTAGCCGACCTTAACTTTTTTTGGCAGAGTTCGCATAGTCGTAAATACAACTTTATGACTTCTTGTGTTACATTTTTGTATTTTTTCCTGCATTCGTTTTCCATGCGATGTTTTCCTCCATGCCCAATGGCCAAATGTATTTTATGTAAAATATCAAACATTTCATCGTTTGTCACATAATATATAATTACGCCACTCACTCACTGAACATAAATCAAATCCTTTCAACCGCCCGTATTGCAAAGTAGTCTTAGATTTAGCTTCCTTTCTATTTTTAACTGAGTTAATCATTTGCAGATAATGCTCGTTATTAAAGCAAAAACTATTTGTTCACTTTCCAGACAATAACTTTTCAAGTTTTGTATTAAAACGTTCTCGAAAGGCAGCACGTGCTTTCTATTCCGACGACATTTTGACACTGGTCACGTACCATGTGCTCAAGGAAGATGCAACACCTAACATTACCCAATTGGTGTTGGGCAGTGCTAAGTTTATACGGGTAAAGTCCGAATTACAATTTATTTTAATTATATTTCAGGCTTTACCCAGAGATTTTGGGTAGAGTCAAGTTAATCTGGGTAAACCTAGGTTTACTTACTCTTCTAACATTCCTGGAATTACCCAGATTAGATCCAATGTATATACTGTGATGTTCACGTTTATGTGAAGTGGAAAAATTAATATGAGCATGTACAATATAAATCTAAAGTAATGACGGAGTTGTCACCTGCACAGAGAGTAGTTTAATACCTGGCCAGATAGACAACATTAACATTTAAAACAATTTTCAGGTTAATGTCAATTTGACATTTTAACAAAACTGAATTTTTTTTATTAAAGCCTTTATACATGCTCATTACCCAAAAGAGGAAAGAAAAACGTTAAGAATTTAAATGTATAATAATTAATTAGTGCTACTCTCTGTGCAGGTCACAAATTCTCCGTCATTACTTTAGATTTATATGTACATAAGATAAAGAAAAATTTAAAGAATCATTATTGCACAGATGTGGTTATTAAGGATCAATAAATAAAAACATAAAACATATAAACTTACATACAAAGTCATAATGATATCCCAAGAATACAAAAATTTAGTGTATAATTATAAAATAATAAAACAGAATGGAATAGCATATACTAGGTGGCGCAAAATTAATCACCCTATCGGAAGATGTTATAATTTTTGGAAATGTCGTCGTACGTCAATCATATTTGACATTTGTGAACTAGACAGCTGCAGTATACAAACAGACAAGCAATGGAGCACTATACTCAGCAAGAGCGTGGAATAATTGTGTCGATTTTTTTGACCAATAATCGGTCGGTGGTGTTGGCGCAGCGTGAATATCGACGTCGATTTCCTAATCGTGTAGCGCCAACTGGGCAAACATTCCGGCGCTTAGCTGCTCGACTCGAACAGACTGGAACCACACGAGACCTTGGAGGGCGTGGCCGCCACCGGACTGGTCGTTCGGCCGAGAATATCGCGGCTGTGGCTGCCGATGTCGCTGAGAACGCAGAAACATCAACCAGACGACGGGCCACGCAATTGGGCATCACCAGACGGACCATACAGCGAATTTTAGCGAAAGACTTACACATGTTCCCGTACAAAGTGCAAACAGTGCATCAGTTAATGCCTGCTGACCGTCAGTCGCGTGTGAATTACTGTCAAGCCATCCTCAATCTCAACAACGAAGAGGACGATTTTGTGTCGAAAATCATCATGAGCGACGAGGCGCATTTTCACTTAAGCGGTTACGTCAATAAGCAAAATCTTCGTTCCTGGGACACTGAAAATCCGCGTGTGATGCACGAACAGCCATTACATCCACTCAAAGCCACTGTGTGGTGTGGCGTTCACGCGGGAGGAGTGATTGGGCCGTATTTTTTTGGGGACGTCATCGGCAATACGGTCACTGTTACTGGCGAACGCTACAGGGCCATGATAAACGACTTCTTACTGCCGGAATTGGATGAGCGCGGCTTGGTGAACATGTGGTTTCAACAAGACGGTGCAACCGCGCACACAGCACGGGCCACAATGGATATTCTGAGGGAAGCGTTTCCTGGTCGCGTAATCTCCCGTTTTGGCGATTTGGCATGGCCAGCAAGATCGCCTGATTTGACCGTCCCAGACTTCTTTCTTTGGGGCTACTTGAAGTCGCGGGTTATGCCAACAAGCCTCAGACAATCGCAGCCCTTAAGGAGAATATTCGACAGGAAAGCGAACAATTATCACCGGAAATCTTGCGGAAAGTCATGGAAAATGCGATAAAACGGGCACAAATGTGTATCAACACTGGCGGCAGCCACTTCTATCATCTTTTCCACTTAACAGAAAAAATTGTAAAGGTCCAAATAAAGATTTCCGTCACTCAAAATCTTTTTTTTTATTTAGTAAAAAAGTTATTCAAAAACAAAATTGGATGATTAATTTTGCGCCACCTTGTATTTATTATAGTATTTTGATAAAATATTAAAATTAACAAGGATAATAAAAGGAAAGGATATCCTAGCCATAGGTCATAGGTGTTAAATTAATAAACATAAAAAGAAAGTCCAGCGTTTTATTGAATAAAGGAAGAGTTTCAGTATATTAATTACCGAAAGCAAAATTAAAGGGTATTATGATACAGTAAGAGTAATGGAGGGAAGAAAATAAAATAAAAAAACTGTTTTTGAGTTGGGTTTGTTACTCATCACGGTGTGGAAGATTCGAATTCTTCATTATATTTCTGTAAAAGAATAGAATCATTAAGGTAACTTAATCATAAGAAAAAGGTTTTGAAGATACTTTCTGAGGTGTTGAGGAGCTGGCAGTCTTCATTCGAGCCATAGATAAGAAGACAACCATGAAAGCAGTTTTGAGGCAGTCCAGTAGTCCGGTGATGAGGTCTTAGGAGGTGTGAGGTCTGCAGATTCGACAGCTGTGATCACGGTTCCTGGCGGAAAGTGCATATTGTGGAAATTGTAGGTTTTGTGAAAGTGGAGGTAATTGTTGAAAAAGGAGTAAAAGATACATATGTCAAAATTTTAAGAAACTATTGGAGAAACATACAAGGAAGACTTACCTGAAGGAACAATTAATATGTAAGTTGACGGGTGCGATGTTATGCAGCTATGCAAATAGAATGCCTTCATATTTTAATTTTATTATGAACTACACTCGCTGTATTAATGTTATCTCTCAGGGTCGCCTTTATTTTTTTTATTTGCCTTTACTAGATTTTTCTTTGCAATGAGATTAAAATAAGTATAATCGAATTTCCAAGTATGGGTTCCTTTCCTTGGATAATTCAAAGTTTATTTAAAAATATTATACTACAATGGAATTTCAAGTAACCTTTAACTATTGAGAAATTTCTTTAATGGGAAACTTTGCTTAACCTTGAAAACTAGTATTTTGACGTTTTGTCCATAACCACATATATGAATTTTAACAATTTTATAAAATGAGGTAAGTTTGATCAGTATTTTAATTTTAAATAAATTAATTAAATTCTTTATTATTTTTTTAGGTTACGTGCATCATCTGCTTGAAACTTTTTACAATAATGATGGTACGTTGATTTAACCCATAAATTAACTTATAAATTGCACTTTAACCTTCTGGTAGGACACTAATGCTCTGCTTTTTAATAACACTTTCACAAACCTTTTTAGTTATTTAATTGATGGTCCTTCTCCCTTCTTGTAGCACGTTCTCAAGAACTTGTACGTCGCCTGCGCTCTCGAACTGCCCTGGATTCAGGAATTTGGCGTAACTCAGGATTGCCAGACAGCTAAAAATATCGTAGGTCAAGAGTACCTGTTTGTCTTTACCTTTATTATTAAAGTAACTATTCTCTTCTTCTAGGATCAAAGTGAAACTTTGAAGATCCGAAGCTTGTATCAGATTCGAACCTCTTTTGGTAGTGAGTATTTTTCCATATTTTAAAACTTCTTCTGTAAACTCTTTATTTTATTTGTTGTTTATTTGTTGAAATAAATAACACCTTTTACTGTATTTTAAACTGCTTTTTTTATCTTTATTTTCTCATTTAAAAGAATTATTGCATAGGTCATCAAATTTTTTTTCTAACCTCCCTAGAAACCCCCATTCTTATCACCTTCATCTGTTTTATGATTTACAATACAAAATTAACTTTTTTTAGATGATTATTTGTTGTTTCTAATTATTAGATATCTCTATTATAACCATGCGTTATTATTGATAGATCGTTGTTATGGATAAATTTTGATTGATATTTCAAATGGAATGTTATGTTTTGACTATTGTTAAACGTGCTAAAAACTATTTTACAACTTCTCCTTAAGTCTAATAACAATTTTCTTTTCAGGTTTGAGCTTCAGATGTAATAACCTATTAACCCAAATACTTCTTTTATGTAACAACAATAAACTAAATAGATAAATCAAACTTGAACTCTGTTTTCATGAATTATTTTATATGAACGTCAGCTATATGTTATGAACGTCAAACATCACATCTACCTCTTGTCTGTTCATCAAACAATTTTAAAACAATAATGAACTTTTATTAACTTGAACAACATCGACTTGAGTAAATAATTAAACTCGATCGAAATATCATTACACAGGGTAAGATTTCTTTCCATTTTAACATCCTAAAACAAAGATTTATAAAATAAAGAACTAATAAAAATATATGCTATACTTACTTCATTCATTCATTCTTGGGCAATATTTTAATTGATAACTGTCAGATTTGACATTCCAGATATATGTGTCAATAATTATTAGTAATAACCAAACTTTATTTATTGAGAAATACTAACCACTGTGTGAGTGTGGAAAATTTTAAATGATTTATTTATAAAGTTTAATCTTTCAATAAGTGAACCCAATATTGAAAGATAATCATTAGTCTCATATTAAGGTAGTGCCGTCGTTTTGGAACTACGGTTCAGATTAATAAAATTGAATATATCGATTCATTTTGGTCTAAAAGTGACCCAAAAAAATTTTTGTAAGGCCAGGGTACGTGAGAGAAAAGTTATAAGCATTTGGAATATGACTCATTTAACACGTAGTCTTATGGAAATATCGTTTTCCAGCACATTTATCCTCAAATTGTATAAAAACTTCCGTTCAGATTTATAAAAAAAAAGCGGAAATATAAATTGGTTATCCGCCGAGAATTATGGGCCTTTGAATGCATTGATTAGGTACATGTGAGAAAAGAATTGAGCGATTAAATGCAAAAAATTAACGCTTAGCAGCGGTAATCGGCCGTGGCTTCGTAGATGTATCAACGCCGTAAAAGAGGTTAGGCGCGCGCTTTATTTGAAATTCCATGTACTACGTAATAAAGGTTTTGCGTAATTAGAGAAAAGTAAAGAAATAGTTTATACGTAATGATAAATAGTGTTAATTATTTTTATATATAATAACAATTTCAAAGATTACAGATGAAGGCATTTATTAAAATATATTTTGCAGTTTGCTATACGAGACGGCGGAGTCAAGCGAGCCTCCCGATACACACTATCGCGAGCCGCGACGCGACGTTGCGAAGTTTACCTACTCACCGAATCAAACGAGAGATTGTATATGCTTGACTAGCGTGGTAGCTACGGTACTACCTTAAGATAAATAAAAAAAAAAAATTTTTATAGGTAACCTTTAATATTGAATATTGAGTATAAATTCGACCCTGAGATATATAAGATTTATTGACAATTGCTATACACAAAAACACTTCACAATACATCACATATGTGTAATATGAATATTTGTTATGTATATATTGCGGTGTATTAAAGCTTAAATAAATATGCCCACCGTTCCAAATAAAACATAAATTATATACGGTGGATTAAAATAAAAATACACCCCAAATATTTTTCTTTATTCCAATCGGCCAACTCAGGGTTTATTGGATAGAGCATGAATTGTTTGAATTATGAGACTCTTATTAATTCTTACACCTGAAAGAGGAGAAAAACTTATACTGCAGACACTAGGGCTCCTGCAAACTGGACAACCACTGCTAAAGTCTAAATTCAAAAAGAAAGAAAACTGGATGCTTGTATGTGCATCAATTAAACACATAAACTTTATTTAATTCAAAAGAAAAATAAATAGAAATGTTAAAATGAAAGAAATAAAAGGAAAAAATTGTTCAAATTTGTACAATAAGACCATTGGGAAAATTGATTCCCAAGCTTGCTCAAATGTAATTAAAAGTCGTAATAGCCTGATATAGGGCTATTACAGTCTTTCACTTGAACAAACCAACACAAATCAAAAATGTTCAGAAATAAAAATGTTTATCTTAATGAAGAATAAATTTAAATAAAAGAAATTGAATTGTTTTATTTTTGAAAGAAAATAAGTTCTTAAAAGAACTTTTAAGGTTAGACAAAATAATTTTGAAATTATTAAGGATAAACTTTATAAATTTAATATTGTCAATCAAATTTAAGAGACCTTTTATTACGACCAACCTGGTATATTATAAAAAGATTTTCCTTTATTTATAATCCTCAATTGGTATCACTGCATCAATGTTTATCAGCTGATTTCTATTTGTAAAACATCAATACGTTAAATCGATAATGGAAAATAAATTCTCCCAGAATTTATTTAAAACAATCTCGTTCATTTCCAAATAGTTGTGGAACAACAATAAAATTCCAAATAGTTGTGGAACAACAATAAAATCTTCTTTAATTTTAAAAATGTTCAGGTAAACACTTCAACTTAAATTCAAACTTTGTTTATATTTGACATTGACGTCAATCATATGGTCAAAACATCTAACCTCACTTAAATTTACAGATTTATTATCCGGAGTCGGGCATAGATTTGCCGTGAGCTTTTTTGTCGACTGACTTTGTTAAATTTGGCTCCAACTTATATAGGTTTAGTTAAAACAACTGCCGGCACTGACATTTAAAAAAAAACGAAGCACGGAAAAATTTATGACGTCACTATTTTTTCACAGCTGTTCATAATTTTCACAAATCTTAATTCTATAAACACAGGATTGGAGCTCATAAAACAAGGATTAAAACAATGTAATACACTTGTATCCTAAAATGCATCGTAACGAAGATATGAAGCGAAAACGATTGACAATGTACAAATCTCGTTATAGCTTAATTACATACAAAATTAAATAAAACAGGTTTTTCCTTTACAAAATAGATGCATGATCACACAATACAACTAATACATATAAATTCTCCACAGGAACATCTTTACAATTTACAAAAATATAATTTACAGTCCATTTCAATGATCGGATACATCAAATAATGCACTTACAAGTTCCAACATCTATATTGATTCAAATAAAGTCAATTTATGATCAAATTGTCCAGCATACAGTCCTCCAAGTGTTTACATAAAAACAATGGTGAGAAAAACAGTATAAGAGTTAATAATCGTCAAACTGAATCATAACGACAAGATTTAAACCTTCAATAATGAAAATGCTCTGGATTTTTATAACAGAGTTTAAAAACTAATTGTGCTATATAAGTCATAATAAGATTGACCCAAATTATCTGTTTTTAGTTAACTGACAGCGCGAAACTAAGTTGGTCTCTTGGAAAGTAGAAAAATTCATTATACGTTAAACATCGTAGACTTTAAATTTAAACAAGAAGATTACTTCTTCTCTTCAAGTGAAAATGAGAATGTGTTTTTACAAACATGATTTTTGTGAGGATTTATAAATACAAATATTTCATTCAAAATGCTTTTCACCACTATGAGTGAGAATGTGTTTTTGCAAGGATTCATTTCGTGAGCATTTATAACTACATATATTACACCCAAATGGTTTCTCACCACTGTGAGTGAAGATGTGCGTTTTCAAACTTGATTTTTGTGAGAATTTATGATTACATATACTACATTCAAATGGTTTTTCACCACTATGAGTGAGAATGTGTTTTTGCAAAGTTTCCTTTCGTGAGCATTCATAACTACATATATTACACCCAAATGGTTTTTCACCACTGTGAGTGAAAATGTGCTTTTTCAAACCTGATTTTTGTGAGAATTTATAATTACATATACTACATTCAAATGGTTTCTCACCACTATGAGTAAGCATGTGGTTTTGCAAATTTGATTTGCGGGAGCATTTATGATTACATATACTACATTCAAATGGTTTCTCACCACTATGAGTGAGAATGTGTTTTTGCAAGGATTCATTTCGTGAGCATTTATAACTACATATATTACACCCAAATGGTTTCTCACCACTGTGAGTGAAGATGTGCGTTTTCAAACTTGATTTTTGTGAGAATTTATGATTACATATACTACATTCAAATGGTTTTTCACCACTATGAGTGAGAATGTGTTTTTGCAAAGTTTCCTTTCGTGAGCATTCATAACTACATATATTACACCCAAATGGTTTTTCACCACTGTGAGTGAAAATGTGCTTTTTCAAACCTGATTTTTGTGAGAATTTATAATTACATATACTACATTCAAATGGTTTCTCACCACTATGAGTAAGCATGTGGTTTTGCAAATTTGATTTGCGGGAGCATTTATGATTACATATACTACATTCAAATGGTTTCTCACCACTATGAGTGAGAATGTGGTTTTGCAAGGATTCCTTTCGTGAGCATTTATAACTACATATATTACACCCAAATGGTTTCTCACCACTGTGAGTGAAAATGTGCTTTTTCAAACCTGATTTTTGTGAGAATTTATAATTACATATACTACATTCAAATGGTTTCTCACCACTATGAGTGAGAATGTGGTTTTGTAAACGTGATTTTTGTGAGCATTTATATATACAAATATTACATTCAAAATTCTTTTCACCACTATGAGTGAGAATGTGTTTTTGCAAACTTGATTTTTGAGAGCATTTATAATTACATATACTACATTCAAATGGTTTCTCACCACTGTGAGTTAACATGTGCCGCCGCAAATGTGATTTTAGTGAGAATTTATATTTACATACACTACATTCAAATGGCTTCTCACCACTATGAGTAAGCATGTGGTTTTGCAAATTTGATTTGCAGGAGCATTTATAATTACATATATTACATTCAAATGGTTTCTCACCACTGTGAATGAACATGTGCTTTTTCAAACTTGAATTATGTGAGAATTTATAATTACATATACTACATTCAAATGGTTTCTCACCACTATGAGTGAGAATGTGTTTTTGCAAACTTGATTTTTGTGAGCATTTATAATTACATATATTACATTCAAATGGTTTCTCACCACTGTGAGTGAACATGTGCTGCTGCAAATGTGATTTTTGTGAGCATTTATAATTACATATACTACATTCAAATGGTTTCTCACCACTATGAGTAAGCATGTGGTTTTGCAAATTTGATTTTTGTGAGCATTTATAATTACATATATTACATTCAAATGGTTTCTCACCACTGTGAATGAACATGTGCTTTTTCAAACTTGAATTATGTGAGAATTTATAATTACATATACTACATTCAAATGGTTTCTCACCACTATGAGTGAGAATGTGTTTTTGCAAACTTGATTTTTGTGAGCATTTATAACTACATATATTACATCCAAATCGTTTCTTACCACCATTAGTGGGCATATATTGCTGCATATTTCTGTTCATTAAGCGATTAATACTTAAAAGATATACCTTTATACGATTGTTTGGTAGCAGATAAATACATCATAAATATTTTGAAATCAGTTTTCTTAGAATTTACAAGTACATCTTATACGTTCAAAATTTTGTATATAGTTTCTTTTATTAATTTTTGTTGTTGCTAGCAGCTTTATCACTATCTTATCTATTTCCTCTTCTTACCATACAAACTCAGTTATGAGAAAATCGATGAGATTCAAATCACTTCACACTCCTACTTGAAAAGATACATACGTATATATATATATATATATAACACAACATCTGGCATACTTTATATATTAATGTTTTTATTAACCCAGAACTACAGACGTGTCATCTCACAGATGACGTTGGATTGTAAACGGCAATGCCCACACGGTTGCTACTTCATGTAATCAAACTTGATTGGTCATTATCCTATAGACAAATATCGTTTCTTTAGGATTTGAATTATTTTAGTTAATTAGTTATAGTTAATGAGTAAGCTTATAATTTTATTATAGTTAGTATATCTAGCAGTAACAATTATAAAATTTAATTAAAAGCTATCTAGTGTTTTCACTTCGATAATGCTAGTTGTCCGTGAAACTACACGTCGGATTTTGTGAACCACAAATCGCATTTCAGTACTTAAAGGTTAACAAGAAAATACTTACTTACATAAACTGGTACACTGGTACTAAAGCTTAGCGCGCTCTACCAGTTAATGGTAGATCATGAATGGAGTATGAACACCCTTACAAATCTACTGCAGATGCTTTGTGCTAAAATATCGTTGAATGGTAGTGACAGTCGAAAATTCCGTAAAAACTGCAACAAAGTAATTTACTTTACAGCAACAGAGAGTGCTGCAAGAAATAGTTTTCTAGGGAACCTTCAATTACAGTCTGGCCAAGGCAACCATTTTATATCACAACACGTGGCGCCAAATTTGAAGGGCGCAGAAATGGTTCATTAAAGACACAAAATAGTGGGTTGTGTGAAGACACAAAATATATATAAAACTAATTATAAATATAATAATATTAGGAATTGCGGTCTAGTCAATAATTACTCTTTATTTTGAGCCAAGCTTTCGCAATTAGTTTATTCCTTCATCAGGGCCTATAACGTAGGTACATCAGAACAATATATATCAGAACAATAGTAATATCTACTTACAAAAACGTGAGTATCCTATTAGTACATGTAACTGAATACAGTTAACAAGATATAAAAAAATATAATACCCAAGTACATAAATTCTAGTTTATAAATATCACCTCTCTATTATAGTTTAAAAATTAAAATGACAAATATAATTGACATATAAGGTGTCAATTATCGTATCTTAAATAAAGTAGGCAAATGAAAAAGATTTTTATTTCATACTGTCCGGTAAAAGGGTATTTACCGGACTCATTTGAGTCCGGTAAATGAATTATTACGTTACAAGGCCGGTAAAAAATTTTACCGGACTGAAAATCCAATTTGAGTCCGGTAAAAAATTTTACCGGACTGAAAATCTAATTTGAGTCCGGTAAAAAATTTTACCGGACTGAAAATTTTAAATGCATTTTTTTTTAAAATGAACAATGTGAGGCAGTATGAAATAAAACGCCTTACGTCATACTTCCGGTAAACCATTACAGTAGCTCGTTTCAACATTCGAGACTCGGCTCCTTCGTCGCCTCGTCCCGAAACGTTTTCAACTCGCTACTGTAAACTTGGGTTTACCGGACTTATAACGTAATATACTATTTTAATACTAATTGATGAATTATTCCATACTTATATCTACAAAATTATTGTTAGTTTTATTAATTTTATGAAATTTTTAAATATAAGCATAAACTGTGCTGAGATTTTTAACATCGGTTTTAAAATTTAAAGAATTAGGTGTATTTAGAATATGGGTCATTTCAATAATAGTATATTATGGGACAAGTGGTTGAAATAAAATTTCAACGTTGAGAGTGGTTTTTTTCAACGAGCGATAGCGAGTTGAAAAAAGTAACTCGAGACGTTGAAATTTTATCAGCCACGCGTTCCATATACTATTTTTTCTTCGAATTTTTAGTATATTAATGCACTTTAGAAAAAAAAAAATTACATTTAAGTGACAAAACATGACATTAAAGTGACATTTCTCTTGTCAGCAATTGAATGTCGAACAGTTTGAAATTCAAAATCGCGGTAATCCGATAATTTCAACCTCTAGAGGTTGAAATGCGATTTCAACCATTGTTATCGATTGCAAAATGAGTGATTTCAATGTCATGAGTAGAAAAAAAGTATTTTTGTAGTTAGTTTCTATATCCAAAACCTTTACATTTTTAAAATCGATAACATGGTTGAAATCTTTTGAATGTATAGCCAAAGCACATGAATCTTTCCCAAGTTTGCAGTCACTTTTATTATTATTTTTTATATTATATTTTTTTATATCTTGTTAACTGTATTCAGTTACATGTACTAATAGGATACCCACGTTTTTGTAAGTAGATATTACTATTGTTCTGATATATATTGTTCTGATGTACCTCTACCTTATAGGCCCTGATGAAGCAATAAACTAATTGCGAAAGCTTGTCTCAAAACAAAGAGTAATAATTATTGACTAGACCGCAATTCCTAATATTATTATATTTATAATTAACATTTATATCGGTCGAAATATCTTCATTATTTTATATATATATATATATATATATATATATATATATATATATATATATATATATATATATATATATATATATATATATAAAACATTATTTAGCAGTAAAATGTCAAAATCCTCACTTTAAAGTTCATTAACCCTAGTGTGATATAAAATGTGTTTTCATTTAAAAATGTATATCCCCTATATAATATTAATAATATTTGCACAAAACTTGCACTAGCGACAGTTCAAGGTGTAATTTGACGGCTGTTAAATAAGGGCTAATTTGCTAACAAAATCTACTAAAATAACTGAAAATTTTTTTGCTGCTCTTTTGCCGAACAATGTCGTATTAGACATTTCCATATTTCTAGAATTTGTTGCATGAAATACAGAAATTTGGATATTCTATCGCTCTTTTGGGGCGTGTTTTTTCTTAAACTGTCATACCTTAAGTTATTCATTATTAATTTATAATTATAATTAAACTTTATATACTAACAAACATTATTTACATAATTTCAGATATCAACAAAACGAAAATTCAAGTTAATTACATTATTTTTGTCTACGATGCTGTAAAATCTCGTGGTAGATTTCACGTATAATACAGATTAGTACTACGACCTTTCTGTGGCCACCTCTTCTTCATAAGGGTGACTGTTGGTTTTACCTCCTTAGGTAATCAACAGCGCTTGGTATCAGATTCTAAAGGAGATAATAGTTGAATTGATCAGTATACGTTACTAATACTTTATCCAACACCTCTATATAAATACCATGTTTACTATGGTCATTTTAAATAAGGAAAGTGATTGTTTACTTTTATGTTACATTATAACCTACGTTGCCCCTAGCAACGGGGGTTATATTTAAAAAACTCACTCCTTCAAAGATAACAACCAATCACCAGCTTACATTACTATATATTATTAAAATCCAGTCATCGTGCTAGAGTATTACCGTCAAAACTACAGACTAACTATACATTGCAAATTCGATGTTTAAACTTAAATAAAGAGGTGTTGGATAAAATTTTGTATGGCACGCGTGAGTTAAGGATATTATACACTCAGAAAAATTAACCCTCTCGGGCCTGCCGGCCCTCGAGGGTAAATTTTTCGTTCGTGGATAATATCTTACTTAACTCACTTGTACCATAAATAACTATTATTTGAAAATCCCCTTTGTTTATATACAAATTATAATTATTTTTATAAACCTGTGATGCTAAAACATTTATATTAATTACATTAATTGAATAGGAAATTTTTATTCTAACATTTTGTTATTTTCTGGTTTGTCTAGTTAGCTCCTTAAGTAGGTGATTATTTTAGCATAATAGCATTTTATACTAACCTACTGTTTTTAACTAGTAAGCATATCTTGCAATTATTAGAAAAAATGTGTTTATATTGCAAGAAAGCATTTGTTCATATTTTGAAATATGAGTTGGCCTAGAAATTATTAACCTTTTTTAATGTTACATTATTTTTGGAAGAAGTAAATTTTATGTTTAGTTTTAAACATAATGACAGCTTAGCTGTCGAAACAATATTGTCAGGTTAGATTTTAATAAATACTGTGAAACTTTTTAATAATCTTTATTTATTTCATGAAACATATTTCTATCTTATAACAAACTCAGGTAAGGTATTAAATATTTGTATACCTCCCTATTACAACACACCTTGTCTGTTTTAGGTTGTCTTGCATTAATTATGGCCTCAACTAAATTTAAATGCCTTATCGGGTCATCGTCTCACATCATTAGTTGAACTAAAGAAAAATTACCTAAACTCTATGGAAAATCAGCTTTACAAATATCCTTAAAATGCCTATTGTGTGTTAGTGTGCATGTTAACTATAATAAACCCTTTTACAGCTTCATAAGAGATAAAATGCTCAAAATAATAATTCTGAAGTCAGGTTAGGCAACCCATCTAACGTTTCGTTTGAAAATTCATATCTAAACTTGGTAAAAAATACTGAGTGGATGTTTTCTTTGTATTGTATGCCAAATAACGTGACAGTACGTTGTCTGGTAATAGTTCCTGAATATCTCAAAAATTACAAATGATTATCAATACTGGTACTCTGTACAGCTGACTTCAAATAAATCTAGTACAGTCAGTACTCCATAGTGTAAATGTTGCTTTTTATTTTCCTTTATATTTAATAAATTTTATGTAGTTACCTATGAAAATGAAAATATATGAAATGTATTTAAAGTCACCCACACGCTATTAAAAACGCTAAAATCACTCTCAAGACTTGTCCCGGATTTTATGAAATCAGCTGTACATTGGCGGTGTATAAGTTGTAATGTAAAAATCTAGACCTACTTACAATTATATAGAGCATTATAATTACGTATAGAGCTTTAAATTTACTAGCTGAAATGATCCTACTGTGCTTTGATTTATCTACTGCTTAGCTATTATTCAATATACAGATGATAAATATGTTGGTTGTCTAATCACTAGACGTACATACTGTTATAATAGTTATGGAGGGGGGGGGAATTCTTTAAACTTGATTGTGAAAATGATTGAAACTTGATAAATTATTAAAATTGATTTGTCAGTACAAACAACACATAAAACAGACTTCAGTAAAAGCACAGTGAACTATATACAAAATATAAAACACCTACCTTTACCATAAAAGAAAAATGGTCCAGCTAAAATAATTATTGTAAAGCTTGAATCTTACTACCGGGTGCTTTTTTAAATTTCTGATCTAGAAAGCCATGACATAATTTTAAAACAAAAGATGCGGAAAACGTAGGGCGTAGTTTGAATCGTTCGATTTGTCACAACTGTCAGATTTCAAAAATGTTGACATAAACATAACCTACTCCAGTGTTGTTCTCGCTTTTGCCGTCTTTTGTGCTTCACTGTTTCCTCGTGTTTTGAATTCCGTTTCGCCAGTTATTATCTCGGTTATTATCAAAAATCAATCTTTTTCAAGACTAACCTTTCGTTTGTGATTGAACGCTTAGTTTTCAACGTTATTTTGGAGTGTTTTTCATCACAACAAAATGGTGTTCACACAGGAACAAAAAACATTTATGATCACTGTTTAAATATTTATCAATTTGTTTAATAAATGTAAAAGTAAGTAGTCAATTTGTCACATAAATGACATTTGGAATAGCAGTGTGATCAACGCTACGCCCTACGTTTCGGTGACCTTCGATACGGCGTAAAAATCACGACTTACTAGATCAAAAATTTAAAAAATCACCCGGTACAACTGAGACTCAACTTGCGGGTCGCTTTAATAGAGCAATAAATAAATATGAATCTATGAAACATAATTAAACTACACACAAAACAAAACAAAAATAAGTTTCTTTAAAATTGAAATGACAAAATTTATTTAATATAACAAATGAACAAACAAAAAAAAATGAAATTTGGATACCCTGAATCAAAGAATGATCAATTCTAAGAAAGTTTAATTTTTTTATCTTCAGAAGTAATATCTCTATCATTCGTATTATTTTAAACACTACAATTAAACTAATTAAATACAAATATTTAAAAAGATATCAATGTATTGGCGCCTTTTCAATTACTAACTGATGTAATAAAATAAATCCTCTTCCATATGGTTTATAACTAAGATGGTTGAAATAAAGCCACCTCTCTTCATATAAATGTCCAAACTAAATAGTAATATACAAACACAAGCTCATCAGGGTACCTTTAATGAATGAACAACAATAATGAATGAATAATAATAATTAATTCTGATTATTATTATTTTATCTAGTTACCTACTTTTGTATCTACCTTAGCGACGTGTATATTACCTTTAAAAATGACAGCGTAGCTGTCGAAACAATATTGTCAGGTTATATTTTAATAAAACTGTGAAACTTTTACTAATCTTTATTTATTTCATGATTATGGAGTTCCACAAAGTAAGGTTGGAAACAATAAATGGTAATACTCAAAATGATTAAAAACCAGCTATTTTCTTGAGATAAAGTAAGTCCGTTCAATAATTAAGTTGATAAATTCCCTTCTATCATTCAAATTATAATGAAGTTTGATAATCTCATATACCCATAAAAAATCTTCCCACAAAAAAATGTATCCACTAATAAAATTCACAGCACTGAATATTATTACAATTGAAAATAAACTATTGTTAAAACAAACTAGTTAAATTCAAAAACTTCAATAAATTATTAATCACTTGACGTTTCACCAAATTTCGGTTTGTTTATATTTTGAACTCACAACATAACCTTTAAATTTTAAAATGTTGCTCTGGGCACATGTGCATTGAAAGATATAAATTTACAGAGAGTTTGTCACCAAATTGCTTGCTGAATTTATATCTTTAAAACAAAACACTGCTATGGTGATTTTTCTAGTTATAAACAAATGCCAATTTAGAACTAAATCTACATAACCACATAACTGTTTATAATTATTAATCATTGTTTAAACAAATTCTATGGTTAGAGAAAAAAATCTCTTTTTAATGATATCAAATACTTGTACTAAAAACACAATAATAAAATGGCTAGAACTTGTCAACCAATTCATTTTTCAAATCCATTTAATTATAAATTAAAATCTAATTAATTAAAACCACCTAGTTACATCCTTCTATTCCTACAAAATCCATCCTTACATCCTATTGAACATTATTCACATAATTTTAGATATCCAAACTATAAAATAACAACTAAATTACATAATTTCAGATTGCCATGGTAAAACGCAGAAATTTGTATTTTCAAACCAACACATCTTCTATAAAAAAAACATTCCCAACATTTACATGTATGTCTTAGTTGTACCCAAGGAACTGCTTAACAACAGCTTAATGAAATATTTCAGCCCGCAAGCTTTTTAATCTTTATAAACAACAAAATTATAATGCAACCAGAAATCGTTAACTTGTAACAAATTTTTTATAACATAAACCTGCAGGTAAGGTTATAAATACTTGCATACATCTTCACAACCATGCATACATCTTCACAACCATGCACTTTGTCTATTTTAGGTCAAAACAAGCCTTGAGATGACTTCAAATTCATATTTGTGTACAAAATTAAGTAATGATAGCACATCGTTAACTAAACAATAAAATTTTATCAAGATAGAAAGATAAATCAACTTTAAGATTTAACTTTTTCCTACCTAGTGTGTTATAGAGTGTTTCTTTATTAAATTGAAACATTTTTTTGGTTTCATTAAAAAAAATTGAATTTAAGAATTAATAACTTCACTTAAATATTCAACTTTTCTAACCTAACATAAGTTTAAACTAGAGTAAATTATTTAGATACAATTTGTAACCTAACTATGATAAAACACTATAAATTTTTATTGCTTATTTCAAAAAAGTTGGTTTCTTAGTTTTTAGCTTGCAATATAAACTAATTTTGACTGAAATATCAGAAATCATTTGCGTTTCAACCTCAACATGCTTATAAAATAAATCAAGTGATTACTGGCCGTAAGACTTCTATTTGATCGAATAGTCTTATATGCCCATACTATAGGCTACTATTTGTTATTTTAAACAATACAATGATCGTAATTTACACATATTTATCGTTTAAGCTCGAATTATAAGCTACTAGACAATAAGGCTGGTTCTTCGAATCTTAAAATGGCCGGAGAAATGGAAAAACAAGACCAAGCAAATTCGCCAATTCAGGAACAAGACAGAAATTCACAAAGCCAGAAACAAGAATCAACAGCACAAGGAAATTCATCAAGTGAGGAACAAGATTCCTCAGCCCAATCCATCCACTGATCTCACAACTCCAGTACCAGTTAAGTAGAAGACTGATCCCGCAACTGTACTGTTAATTAAACGGAAATGCTAGATGCAACCCCAACCATGCACTCCATATTTAAAAAAAAAATTAAACTCCCTCCATGATGTGAGGTCGGTCCATAAGAGGTGCGGACGTAGGTTCAGACCACCAGCTGGTACGTGTGAAACTACGAATCAGTTTGAAAGCTAGAGAAATACAAGAGATAAATATAATATATCGGAACTTAAAAACCCGGAAATATTACAAGATTATCAGAACATACTAGAAGAGGAATTACAAACTTAGAAGACCTGAAAACCCACAGTGTATATAAATTATGGAACAAATACAAAAAAGGTATTATCAAACAAAAGAGTGAATCGACCATGAATAACGAGATCTACAAAATGACAAATAGAAGAAAGAAAAAAGTTAAAACTCAGACTAATCAACACAGTAAATGAAGATGCTAAGAGGAAATTACAAGAAGAATATAACATGATAAACAAGAAAGTAAAGAAAAGTGCTAGGAGAGATAAAAAGAACGCACACTGAAGAATTACCAAATTTTAATTTTTAACAAATTACAGGATTTAGGGTTTGCAGACGACATATGCCTGATTGAAGATGATGAATAACGCAAAACAAATAGGTTTAGAAACAAATGCAAGGAAAACAAAATTACTTAAAAAGAATATAAATAACCCAGAGGAAATTTACATAGGAGAGACAAAATTAAAAAAAGTGGAGGAAATATGCTACCTAGTAGCATGATAAATCTGGAAGGTGGCACAGAGAAAGATATAGATAGAAAAATTAAACTAGCACATAAAGCCTTTACCCTGCTCTATAGAATATGGTCTCTACTTTAACATAACATGCATCGACTGTCAGTTATCAAGGTCATATTTGTTTGGAAATATTTGGAGCTATATATCAACATAAAATGTGACATCATAACTTTTGCTTCCGGAACCCTTATGGAATCTAAAAAAATCCTGGAACCGGTAATTTACTGTTTAGAAAATTAAACTTTATTAGGTAAGTTTTTGATTTTTGTAATCGATTTCTTTATGGATGAAGTAAATTTTAAATTTTAAGGTAATAATTTAATCATTAATCGCTGGATGCAACTTACTGTATAAGAAACTTGATCTTATCTAATTATATAAAGCTTCCAAGGATATGCAGGTAAGTAAATATTAATTCTCTTTTTGTAATAATTTTCAATAATCACACTTTCACTCTACTCTACTTCAGCAATAAAACAACATCTATTTTTTAATTCTTCCTTTACTTTGAGAAGAGTTGACTATACCACAGTATAAATAACATACAGTAACGTGACTATCGCAAATAGTTACCATCCACCACACAACAAGCTGGCATGTGCCGGCCGTACATAGAAAGCAGTTATACTTCATACACTCGGCCGAGCACATCACGTTTGCCAGTCCCATATAACTCGAATTGTGCAGTACGAGTGTCCCTATTACGGAATTAATAAACACAGAATCAGGAAACGATGCAGAGATTGTTTTAATTGACAAAGATTACCAAACTTCTGATAAATTAGAAAAGACTTTGTTCGATATATATGCTGTTATTTGATAAAAAACGTTTATCGGTACATACATGCAAAACATGAGATTTATTTAATTTATTTTATCTATGGAAATACTTTTTCAACAACACTTCCAAGATATTTGTGTAAATGAAAATGTGGCCAAACGCTTTTATCCATCTTCAAATCATTAATATTTCTACATTCATGTAATAATTTTAAGTACAATAATAATATAGTATATCATTTACACGCTCGACTGCGAGTGTATTACACTTTAAAAGACGTTAACAGAAATTTTAAATCATCCAAAAGTAGTAAAAAGATAATTATATTGAAACATAATTAACAATAGGTAATGCTTTCGTTTTGTAAATGAATATCATATGAATCAATTATGTACGTTAATTTAAATTCAGTTAATAACAAACTAATTGTTCAAAGGCGTCAATTAATTTTGTTGATTCAAACAATTTTATTTCGTATTTTATTGAATATGTTACTGGATACTATCTGCCAGATTCATAGGCGATGCCGACCGATAAAGGTCGGTGCACTGCTTCGTTTATAGACGTGATATTCGAAGATGGATTAAAAACATCAATGGTGCCGCATACAAGTAAACCTACTGATTGTTATATATACTGTGACTATACCTTGCTTTTCGAGACTGGATTAAGCCTTAACAAAACCTGAAAATTCCTCTTATCTTGATTTCTGCCAGCCCTAAATATGGAATGTGATATTCAAAACAGGATAATTGTTATTATGTTCAACCCAAATAATATAAACATCAACACGAATATTTTCTTCAAATCATTTAGATAATTATGTACAGGTATTTTGCAGATTTTAATAGTTTAAATTTTATATTTATAAAATTTTTCTTTACCAAAACTTTATTTGCATTACCTTCGTTTACAAAACTTTTTTTGTTTTTCTCACTCGCCAGGGAGATGTTTATTCTTGAACTACCTATGCAGACTACCTTTAATATATAATCAATCGTCTTGAAAAATAGCAGGATTTTTTTTCACCTTTGGGTATTCATTATTTTTACAAGAGATTAAATCTCCATGACCATAAAAAATTCTTTACAACGTTATAACCTAACAATTCATACTTATTGACATTTTGTCAAAACATATAAAACGCACAAATCTTTTAATTTATTTTTTTTAGTTTGCTGCAAACCCTGGATATGCCAAAATACCACTAAAGAAACCTTTAAAAAAAAAACTTTTCATAAATCAAATATAATAATAAGTGAACATTTAAATATGTTGATAATTCTCCTTTTAAAATGTTGTGCTATGTAAACAAATTAATAAATAACTTTAATGTACTCTTTTTATTTTATGAAGATACTTATAACAGCCTTGGTAGTGTAATGCCTGGCGTGCCGGACTTTCACCCAAGCGGCCCGGGATCGACTCCCGGCGCTGGCAGATCTGGTTAAGGTTTTCTGCAGTTTTCCTTAGCTGTAACACAAATGTGGGATATGCGCTGTTCCATCTATAAGTCGGCTGCAGCCGCACATTGGGCCTACATAATAATAATAATCGCCCCTTCCCTCCCGCACAAGCTTATAGCTTCTGGGGACTTGGTTTAGGTTATGGGTTGTAGTAATTATTATTATAATTATTATTATTACTTACGTATGAATGAAAATTATTATTACAATATGTATTTAATTCCTAGGCATTTACGAACTGCTTTCATTTATTTTTGTAGGTTTTGAAAATAGCTCAATGAACCGAAACATGTCAGCGATCTACCAATAAGAAACAAATAAATAATATGTTGTAGACAATAAAAGACATTGATATTCTTGACAGCGGATGCCCTCTGGATGTGTTTGGTTCAGAAGCTTTCCGAAACATAACTGTCAATCAAGTGATGCTTATCCACAAATTTAACATAACAGGCTAGATCAATGTCTGTTGAAGTACAGGTCTTCTGTAAGTAGTGGAGACTCAACTTTGCTCAAGACCATTGGAGAAACAATCTATAGGCTGTTATGTTACGATTCATTGATATGAATAAAATTAGAGTGTATAATTATAGATCTCATTTTTTATTTGTTTATTAAAAGCAAGAACTTAATCCTAACCTATCGTGCTTCTTCGACAATGTTTTGTTTGAAAGCTGGTCGCTCTAGAAAGAAGGTAGCAAATTTCAAATGAATCCATAAAATCTATGCTCGAGTAAATATTGTATATTTAAATTACTGATTTACAAAACAAATTTCTAAAATGTTCAATACAAGGTTTGCTATTAAAATTTCTGGATTTTAGATAAATATTTATTGTAATGGCTTATACGTTTAAGTTTAAACCAATCCTGAAAACAATTACAATCAGTATTGCTTGTACATCATCCTGAAAAACTGCTACTGCTTTATTTGCCTTGTCGAATCAATGTCCTTGAGGCTTTTCTTTCACTCTAGAAAATAAGAAAGTCGTTCTGTGCTAAGTTTGGAAGACTTAGTAACTGAACACCAGACTCTTGCAAAAACCTGACAGTTTGTACTGCAGTATGGGAAGATGCATTGTCGTAGTGGAGAAGCATTCCCCTCAAGCCGGTTCTTGGTGTCCTTTCTTTGATGACTTTGGAGACTTGGTGCAGACATATGGTAACATACCATTCTGCAGCAACTGTTATTAGATCTTCTAGGGATATTGTTGCAACATGACCATTTGAAACAAAAAAAAGAATCCACATTTTTCTGTCCAATACTCCTGGAGCGCTTCACTTTCACAGGATGATCTTCATTCAAAAAAACCCATATGGCATTTTGCTTCTGGATCAAATTGGTAAATCCAATCTTCATCACCTGTTATGATGTCAAACAGTAATTTTCAAAGCAGTAAACTAGTCGTACAGTGGTTCAAGAGAGGCAAGTGTACGGAAATTCATTTTTCAATATTTGGAAACATTATTGTTGGTTTAAACTACTTTTATAATAATAAAGAATTATTACGTATCACTTCCATTGTGACGACTGTTTATAATTGTTTTTAATGGTACTACACTAATCCCAACTGTGGCTGTTTTCGCTATACACTAACTAGAGTATGACCTACACCCTCGTAATAAAATTAAATTTCTATCGAATATAGTTTTCACAAATCCAGAACTTTTAATAACAACCCTCGTAATTGTGAAGCTACAATGTCTCAAATAGTTTGTTTGTCCTCTAGCAACCCCCCTAAAATCAGCTGTTATTAAAAGGCTACTACTTTTGCAAACTTGTTTTCCCAATGCATTTATAATACAAATATTGCTTCAAAGTTTTTCACCACTATGTTTGCGCATATGGTTTTGCAAATATCCTTTTAGTGAGCATTTATAATTACAAATATTACATTCAAAGGGCTTCTCATCACTATGAGTGAGAAAGTGTCTTTGCAAACTTTGCTTTTGCGAGCATTTATAACTACATATGTTACACCCAAATGGTTTCTCACCACTATGAGTGTACATGTGCTTTTGCAAACTTGCTTTTTGTGAGCATTTATAATTACATATACAGCATTCAAATGGTTTCTCACCACTATGAGTGTACAAGTGCATTTGAAAACTTGATTTTTGTGAGGATTTATAATTACATATATTACATTTAAATGGTTTCTCACCACTGTGAGTGAGTATGTGTTTTTGCAAAGTTTTCTTTCTGGAGCATTTATAACTACAAATATTACATCCAAATGGTTTCTCACCACTATGAGTGTACATGTGATTTTGCAACCTTGATTCTTGTGAGCTTTTATAATTACACATACTACATTCAAATGGTTTTTCACCACTATGAGTGAGAATGTGTTTTTGTAAATTTTGCTTTAGCAAGCATTTATAACTACACATATTACACTCAAATGGTTTCTCACCAGTATGAGTGAGAATGTGTATTTGAAAATTTTCCTTTCGCAAGCATTTATAACTACATATATTACACCTAAATGGTTTCTCACCACTATGAGTAAACATGTGTTGTTTCAAACTTTCCTTTCTCGAGCATTTATAACTGCAATTATTACATGCAAATGGTTTCTCATCACTATGAGTGTACATGTGCCTTTGCAAACTTAATTTAGTTGAGCCCTTATAACTACAAATATTACATGCAAATAGTTTCTCACCATTATGAGTGAGCATGTGCGTTTGCAAATGTGGTTTTTGTGAGCATTTATAACTACAAATATTACATTCAAAGGGCTTTTCACCACTATGAGTGAGAATATGTTTATGCAAATTTGATTGGTTTGAGCATTTATAACTACAAATATTACATTCAAAAGGCTTCTCATCACTATGAGTGTACATGTGCCTTTGCAAACTTAATTTAGTCGAGCCCTTATAATTACAAATATTACATGCAAATAGTTTCTCACCGTTATGAGTGAGCATGTGCGTTTGCAAATGTGGTTTTTGTGAGCATTTATAACTACAAATATTACATTCAAAGGGCTTTTCACCACTATGAGTGAGAATATGTTTATGTAAATTTGATTTGTTTGAGCATTTATAACTACAAATATTACATTCAAAAGGCTTCTCATCACTATGAGTGTACATGTGCCTTTGCAAACTTAATTTAGTCGAGCCCTTATAATTACAAATATTACATGCAAATAGTTTCTCACCGTTATGAGTGAGCATGTGCGTTTGCAAATGTGGTTTTTGTGAGCATTTATAACTACAAATATTACATTCAAAGGGCTTTTCACCACTATGAGTGAGAATGTGTTTTTGCAAAGTTTCCTTTCGTGAGCATTCATAACTACATATATTACACCCAAATGGTTTTTCACCACTGTGAGTCAAAATGTGCTTTTTCAAACCTGATTTTTGTGAGAATTTATAATTACATATACTACATTCAAATGGTTTCTCACCACTATGAGTAAGCATGTGGTTTTGCAAATTTGATTTGCGGGAGCATTTATGATTACATATACTACATTCAAATGGTTTCTCACCACTATGAGTGAGAATGTGGTTTTGCAAGGATTCCTTTCGTGAGCATTTATAACTACATATATTACACCCAAATGGTTTCTCACCACTGTGAGTGAAAATGTGCTTTTTCAAACCTGATTTTTGTGAGAATTTATAATTACATATACTACATTCAAATGGTTTCTCACCACTATGAGTGAGAATGTGGTTTTGTAAACGTGATTTTTGTGAGCATTTATAAATACAAATATTACATTCAAAGGGTTTCTCACCGCTATGAGTGAGAATGTGTTTTTCAAACTTTCGTTTTGCGAGCATTTATAACTGCAATTATTACATGCAAATGGTTTCACACCGCTATCAGTGCACGTGTGCCTTTGCAAACTTAATTTATGTGAGCCCTTATAACTACAAATATTACATTCAAAGGGCTTCTGACCACCATTATGGGTATATGTTGTTGCATATTTCTGTTCATTAAGTGATTAAGATTTAAAAGATATACCTATTACCTGATTGTTTGGTAGCAGAAACACAACAAAGGTTTTGAAATGTGTCTTTTTAAAACTTTGACTCGTATTTTACAAGTATATCTTATACGTTCAAACTTTTATGTATAGTTTATTTTATTAATTTTAATTGTTGCTAGCAGCTTTGTTATCAATTAATCTTGCTTCCTGTGTGCAGTGAAATTATGTTAGCAATAAGAGATGTGATGTTTTTATTTTAATTATTTCTCTTGTTTTTATCCTCTTCTTACCATACACACTCGGTTATGAAATAATCCATGATATTCAAATCACTTCGCACTCCTATTTGAAAAGATATATATTATATATCACAACATTCTGGTATACTTTTTTATAATAATGTCTTTATTAACCCTTAACCACAGATGTGTCATCTCACAGATGGACGTTAGATTGAAATACCATTATAATACAAAAACAACAATGCCCACACGGTTGCTACTTTATGTAATCCAAACTTGTTTGGTCTTATAGACATAATACCATTTCTTTTGGATTTGAATTATTTCAGTTAGTTAGTTATAGTTAGCCAGCTTATGAGTTTATCCTATTTAGTATATCCAGTAGTAACCATTATAAAATTTAAGTAAAAGCTAGTGTTTTCACTTCGATAATGTAGTTGTCTGTGAGACTACACGTTGGATTTTGTGTACCACGAATCGCATGTCAGTACTTAAGGTTTAATAAGAAAATACTTACATAAAATGGTTAGAAATGAATTACTGGGTAAAGTTCTGTTATCCAAGCTTCAAGTGCTCTACCAGTTAACCCAGCATGAATAATATGGTATGAGCATCCTCACAAAGTACTGCAGATGCTTTGTGCTAAAATATCGTAAATATCTAAAATATTGACAGTTGAAAATTTCGTAAAAACTGTAGCAAAATAATTTACACTTAAACTTTACAGCATCAGAGAGTGCTGTAAGAAAAATGTATCGGACACCTCCACCTGTACACTGTGCCTCCACCTTAGGGCCTCTACAATTACAACACGGCGTATAGTAATCATAAGTAGCGTCACTTGCTACCAGCGTCTTAAGTATAGTTCCTATATAATAATAATAGGTTATAAAAGATAAGAGTTAGGACGTGTGGATCCAATGTCAAGAACGACTTGATTTCTCATAAACTATTTTCACCTATCAACTTTCATTTGTTTGATTTGACAAATTGTTTCTTGACAAAATATGTAGATCGATGTCAATAAATTCTTTGATTCAACATTATTATAACACTCTCAATATTTATTTACTAATAAAAAATACATATTATTATTAAGATAATTTAATAGTATAAAGAAGAATGTGTATTAGGATGTAAAGTAATGTAAATTTTGTTATACAATCTAAAAAACAAAGTGTCAGACTACTAAGGTCATGTACACCTTGACATTGGATCCAGCCAATTAAAATCCGGCATCGTACATGTCCCAACTCTTATTCTTATTATTTAATATTATTATAAAGGAACTCTATCTTAAGGGCGGGTTATCGCCGCCAGTGTCAATAATATGAAGTTTCAGAAACTATAAACACCTAAAGATGGCGCTACGGTCCGCAAAACGGAATTAATTTTTTTAAAACTAAAATTTGAAAATGTAAATAGAAACATTATTTGATTGCATCGCAGTTCTCTGCTCATAGTGTTGCCAGACATGCGGGAACTTTCAAAATATTTTAAGTTTAATTTTTAATTTTTAAATGCCAAGGAATAATTTAAGGTAGTTGAAATTAAAAAGGAGAATATAAAACTGCTAAATATCTTTAAAAATATCAGTTGTTCTTGCTGGTTTTAAGAAAAAGAAAAGTATTACTATATAAAAATATTGAAAATATATATTCGTTTTAAGAAATTAATCAGGACTAATTAAGAGTGAAATAGTTTATTCAAAAATTAATCGTCACATGCTCTTAAGTAAAGAAAAACAACATTTACTTCGGGAATTTATTAAATAATAGTTAAAAGATTAGGAAAGTTAAATTACTTTTAAATGTCCCGCGAATATTACCACCCAACGCTTCCTGGTGCAGAAAGCGTTCAACTAAAAATGACTGATTTTCGTACTGCCATATTTAAATTTCCGCGCCGTGTACATCTATTTTATTTCAATCAATACTAAATAAGTAAGCAAAAACATTTATCCATTGTCATAGATTTTGCTATTAAACAGTGTTATAATGACTGTATTATGTTTAGTTTGGTTATTTTTTAGAAAACGTTAATTCTACAAAATTGGCGATGTTCGACTACGATTATAAAATTTATTTTAGATGTCTACTCCTTACAAACTATGATCCACACTACCTTAACTGTTTAACAATCGACATCAAACGTTATCTTCCTAAAAAACGATTATTAAAAGAAAACTGAATGAAAAACGTGAGCTATATTTTGACGCTAATATCTTGCGCCAATTACGCCTCCTTAAATGTTCAATTTCAATGGCCTTCAAAGACTTTGACGTCTATCTTGAGCTAGCGATTAAAAGATGTCGCTGTAAAAGGAGGCAAATTCGAGAATATAACTGTTTATACCCACAAATAATTTTTATAAATAAATTAATTATTAGCGTTTACTGTCTTCAGCCTTACTTTGTGGAACTCCATAATCATGAAATATAATAAAAATCAAAAGATCAATTAAAGTTTCACAAGTTTTTAATAAAATCTTAAGGCTGGCGTACTACACGGCTGCGCCGACCGATAATCGCACTAAAAACATGCTCACGTTTTTTGGATAAGAAATGAAAACTATTAATTCAATTCTTTGAAAAAGTACATAGTTACGTTCACAAAACGTGATTCGAGTTCCTGGGGGAGTTTTAATTGTTAAATTAGACTGGTTTGGCACTGTACACTGTGAATAAAATACCCCTTTTAGAGGTAACAATAAAGATTTTTTATCTGCCATGTTGAAATAAGATATGGCATTCTTACACCCCCCTGGACCTAAAAAAATGGTTCTGCATTGTAACAAAAAATACTGCGACAAAAATGAAATCTGCCTTTGTAAATGATATCAAAAAAATGAATGACCAGTTTTAGGATCCGCGAGCAGCCATAGTGTGGACAACAACACAGTCCTGACTCACACCCATCTCACACGAGAAGCGGAATTAGTGTAGCTTCAAAACTACAGGTAGCACTACTCGCGGTGGGAAGGAATGAACTGTTATTAGCCGCCCAATTCTACAGAAAAAGGACGAGTTCAGTAAATGGTTACGAGTAGGCTACAAAATGGACTAATAAAATCGCGGCTAGCCCCAAGGACCAAGCTGAACTATATATTTTTTAAGTTAGATCATATAATTTTTTTAGTAATCCTAATAGAGATGTTTTTCTAAAAACAAAAATAATGCATCGCAAGCCTACTCTTGTGTTAGTGAATTTTCTCTACAAATTACTTCTGAAAAAAAACTAACCTTGAAACAAATGATGAACGCACAGTGAGAAGAAAATGGCGCTCAACTTGAACATCAAAAAAAAATTTTTTTGGTTTGAATAAACATTGTAAAATTATTTATGCAAAAATGCACTATACTTAGATACTAATAAGTAATAACCAATAAATAAACAATGTTGAAAAAAAGACTTCATTACTTACCCACAATCAATAAGTTTAGTGTTCGTGAAATGATAGTAAGGCCGCAGTCTCACTGCAGCCACTACCACCCACCACCACCCACTACCATCGACCACCACCAATTAAAATAATCCCGTGCGGTCCCACTGAAGCAAGTAGTGGCCACCAATATCATGTAAAATTTTAAATCTCGCGCTTGTTTTATGTTTATCTCTGAAGTAAACATATTGCCAACTTAGCAAGCACTGTTATTATTATTTTCTATTAAATGAGGTTATGTGCATTATTTATTTACTATTGTCGCGTTGTATTTAAAGAAATAATAAGCCTAATTATTGCAAAAGTATGATATTGTCAAATGAATCAGATAGCGAAAAAGGTATAACCATGTGCTATGGTACATGTGGAATAAAATATAAAAAATCACGAAATGTGTGGGTACGGAAAATCTTTTTTCATAGGAAGCAGTTGGGAGAATTTTATAAATAAATAATAATTAGTGCCCCAGCTTATAAACAAACGAAGAGAAACTTTGTTTAAAAAGTTTTCACTGCCAATTACCAAAAACAAAAAACCTAAATATAAACAGGAAATTGAAATTTTAGTGTCTATTTTCATCATGTCCACTAGCGCGTGCGCATTGTCAACCACCGCTGACTACCAACCACCAAAATTCGAACACGTCGGAAATTTCAAACTGGTGGTCACCGTTTGATGGTAGTAGGTGTCTAACAGTGGCTTAGTGGGACCAGCGCCATTGATTAATGTATGTTTAAATTTTAGTTGGTGGCGGTGGGTGGTTGACGGTGGCTCAGTGAGACTGCAGCCTAACAATAATAATATTATTTATATTTAACTGCTTAACACTTTGCGTAGTGTTTTATCTTTTTAACTTTTAACTTAACTTTTTATATCTGACAATTTAGTTTATGAATTTTTATAACATATATACCTATCCAAGTTGGGAAGCTTAATTTCGATTTTAAGCCACGAAAAGCGTAATTTAATTGAAAAACTATATAGACGCACTCAAAGTAATGCGTTTATAGAAATTTTGCTATAAACGCACTACATTGACTGCTTTTATAGCTTGGTAAGAGAACCAAATTAAAAAAAGGGATTTTAATTAAATTTATTTAAATATGATTACATTTTTGAGGGCTGCCGGCTGACTCGATACGGTCAAGTATGACATCAAAATGTGTCAATTTCCTAAAACTCCGAGCTTTACTTATCAGTCTTATTCTTTTTATTTTTCTTTGCATGTTCAAATGCTTTTTGTGCTTCTATTATATAAGGCGGATCTTGACATTTAAGACGTTTATGTCTTCTGTTTAAAATAATTTCTGGTGCCACACATAGTCTATAGAATTTGTCAAGTTTCGGCAACATCACATTATGCCAAAGTTCGTCATCTCTCCAAATCTCTTGAATAAACAACTCATTGTGGTCACCAGAATACACTACAAAGTAACACTTGGACTTGTTACATATGGATAATTGTCCCTGAATCTAAAGGACAACAACAATTATTAGAAAGCTTATAACATTATGAATTATTTCTTACTTGATAGAAGTACCCGTGAGTTGGCTTTAGTTGTATATTGTTTGTTCCTTTCTTCAATTCTAAACAATTAACTTCCCTTTTAGCAACACACTGCAATAAATTTTGTTGGCTAGTAGCCACTTTGTACAAACATTTTACTTCTATTAAATCTCCGTCATCTGTGATTCCTAAAAAGCAGTCATAGAAAAAAAGGAATCATAGGTAGGTATTCTGTGGGATATGCAATATTATTTATTGTAAATATAATAAATAATGAAAAGAAGAAAATGTGGAGATAAGGTTATTCTTAGTTAACGGAGGGGGAAATTGTAGTACCTACTTTATTATAGAAAAGGAGTGTTTTAATTGTGCTGGGGTAGCACAAGCACAAAGAGTGTTTAATTATTGTGCTATGGTTGCACAGTTCTCACAACAAATTAAATTTTGTTTTCAGAAGTGAGGACTACAGTTTCCCGCTCTGTGAATTATTGTAATGCACACCATCTGGAGAAGCGGCCAAAAATCCATTTCGCTCATAAATATGTAATCCACTGGGTTCAACTTGTTTCCCAGTTTTTTCGGTGAACTTCCGGATAGCGACAATTTCATTTTTTTTACCGTAGGCTGTAGCTGCAGTATGAACACCGGAGGTAGTTAGAATAGTTTTAACAAGGGAGTCGCAGGAGGTATGGTCCATCCTTCTCACTACTGCGCCAAAGTTGGAAGCAGTCAAACGATTTTGTCTTTCACTGACATACAATGGATTGTCAAATTGCCCCACTGTTTCTCTAGAAATCCTAAGTATTTCCTCCGGTGTTATCTGTAAAATAAACATTTTCTACAATAGCTCACAATGTACATAAGATACCTTAGGTACCTGCAGACGTTGCATTACTTCAGTAATTTCTTGGTCCAGATTTTCAGCATCCAAGAATACTTCCGCTATATCAGGTCCATCAGCATCAGGTTCCTTGGGGTCTTTACTATATTTCAAGTTTTTTGATGGTCTAGATTGTGGATTTTCAAGTTGCCGGCGTTTTTTTTTAATTATTTCATCTTCCTTCCTCGCCATGTAGCGCTTTAAATGTTTGCCTGGACTTTTGTCAAAGGTTTTTTTCCACGCCTAAAATATATATGCAATATTAATAAACAGGTATGATCCAAAGCAGACTGGAAATGGTAATTTACTTTTGCGTGCCACAAATGTCCTTCGTTAAATTTCAATCCTGACATATATGACCTACTCTGAAACGCATCTCTTTGCACAAGGTTTAGCCGTTTTCCCATGTTGAATCGTGATAAGATACTCATGTAAAGTTCAGCCCGATTACTAGTTTCCTTGTCTATCAGAAGATGACATTTGGTCAGAAGAAGATTTACAGTGGCATATAAATGATGATGGGCTCCTGTTCTAACCAATTCCTCTGTTCGGTCTAGTGATTTGTCGCCCAGCTTTGCAAAATAGGAAATGTAATGTTTTGTAAAAAAATAACTTTTGTTTTTCAACTTACCTTATCGCACAAATAATCTTTACAATCTTCATGATTGCCATACACATGTTTAACTGAATTCCTAATATCAGTTTTGAGGTTCTGTACATCTCCATGTGCATTGGCGTAAATTGCATTTTGGGCTGCGCTAACCAAAGATTGTATCGTTTCCCTAGTAATAAGCTTCCTAGCTTGCAGTGAAATATTTTTGGTATCACTTTTGATTTTATACAAACCCTTGCTGTAATTTTTGATACAATGATTTGTGCACTCAATTTTCTCGACCTATATGAGACAAAGCTGTTGCCCCTATTTTATTCTTTTATATTTTCCTCACCTCTAAGCCATAATCAACTTTCTTTCTAATTTCTGAGTATACGGTAGAATCGCCATCACCAACAAACTTTTTGTATTTTAGTTTGTAAGCAGGAATACTGCCGTTAAAACCTTCTACAAGTATAGCAGATTCCATCGAAGAGGAAGATTTGGTCCAGTTTTTGTAACAAATGTGTTCTTTGACTGGCTCTCCTTTGTTTTCGGCCCTAGCGCATATGCTACAAAATTTGTTTTTAACTCCTAGGAAAAGTAACTTGTTCGTTTCTTTGCCTATGATAACAGCCTAAAATGATTTTTATATAAGAAGTATATGATTATATTGTATCGTTTGCAGAAAACATGCAACGGATATTTTATTAATGTAGCTTACAACTCCCGATAACGCATTGAATGAATGCCCATAGCTTCGCTTTGACCAACCACCGTCAACTATCACTGTTATAGAAGCAATACCATGTTCGTCAACATGTCCCTTAGAAAGCGCTATGTCATATTCCTCTTTAGCTGCTGCTTCCATCGCTTCCCATAAACAGTCTTTCCAAATCTTTCGAAATGATTTTGTTTTTATAAACGAAAACGTCCTAACAAACATTATACTACTTACACTGCCAAGTTGAGATTGAATATTAAAAAACATATTTTTTGAAATTGGAGGGACATCTAAAACACTTAAAAACTCGGCCGTATGTTCAAATGTGCTACCCGTACATAGAGTTCCCCACACAATAGCTTTATTCAAGTTCTGGTTAGGTTTTTCGGAACGTACAGATAATACTTTCGAGCACATATTACATCTGAACAGAAAAGTACTGACTAAACATATTTTTTTTTCCTTCCAGAGCTCTAACATGCTGCCAGTGCAATATTTTGAGTGCTGCGACTGTAGACGGATAGTTCGATTCAACAAATAATTAATATTTACAATTCGATTTCCATCAATTAGTTGTTTCGGCTCCTCAACTTCTACTTCCAATTGATGTGTCATAACTCTGGATGAATTATATTTTATGTGAATAACCTACATGCTCACAAACTAAGCGAGAAAGAAAATTTCTATTTCAGACACCCCGTGAAAATGCTAACGCAGCAGAAACGGCATAACACTAGGTACTAATATTTCTGGTTATGTTCGGTCCCCCTCCCTCGCGCGGTCTACATTTTCCCGCTAATACGTCTGGCGTGCATTTCCAGGAAACTGCTTCCAAACAAAACTCAGCCGATATTGACAACTGCCAATAATTTTAATAAGTCAACAAAATTGTCTACTATGACATCAAAATGTGTCTTCCTAAAAACAAAAATTGACCTGTCTCCCGGTTTTCGTCACAACTCGATAATTACGGTTTCATGGAATATGTTTACTTTAGTCCACGTGGATTTGAGTGGCATATGCCTACTGCCGTTTCAACCAATCATGGGCAAGTTGGGTCTATAAATTAGAGCACTTAAACGCTACAACTAACGCAACTATTTTTCTTTCCCTCATTGCTGGCCCCTGCAGCGGTATGGGCATCCTAGACGTATGTCTTAGTTAAAAAATCGTAGAAATTCAGGCCGCGCCTACCGAAGTTAAAATTTGTTGCTCTAACAGGAAGCTACATTTCTTTTCTTTTGTCGAATCAAGTTCACCTTTTTGTCAATACGAACCGCCACTTTACCACACCAAATCGTAGCCCCCGCGGTGCATTTTCGTCTCACCTACAAATTGAAAACGGGACGCCCGTCTTAACCTTACAATTGTTTCGACACTAAATGTCATTATCAAAGGTAGATAAGATTGATAAACAAACACGTTGCTAAGGATAAATACATACAGAAAATAAGTAACTAGATACAATACATACGAAAACTAAATATCTAACACTTCTAATAATGGAGAATTATTAAGTTTAGTTTGTTCCTTCATTAAAGGTACTGTGCGTTTATTAAAGTTGCCTCGAAGGGCCCTACGACACGGCTAAATTTAGGTTATCAACAATTAAATTGTATTTAAGTAGAAACAATATATCTCGCCGCTGTTCAACTCGACCACACCTGACGAATAGCGACGATTTAATCTAATCTTCTTCCTCGTTTTTAGCCTTTCGAACCATTCAAGAACTTGCTAATTTAGAAGAATCAAAGTATTCTAATGTTGCGTTTACGTTGCGTAATCATATATTTATACTGATAACGTAATTAAGGGATACGATTTTGTAGGTTCTGCCTAGAAACTTCAATTGAAGTTAATGCAGGTTCTGCGATCTGGTGGGTTCGAGTTGCGAAAGTGGAAAAGTAACTTTCCGGAACTTCTTTTGGATTCAATTCGGCAAAAAAGAACCTATCTTTATTAAGGTTTTAGGTTTTCATTGGGACCCTTGCACAAAAAGAAATATCTTATCGGAAGTAGCGCGAATTTACGATCCTTTAAGATTTTGAACCCCAGTGGTTTTCTTTGCAAAAAGGTTGATGCAGCAATTATGGATGTCGAAAATAGATTGGGATTACCCTGTTCCTGAGACAGTGATCAATAACTGGAATTGTTCAAGTTGGAACTTCCTAAACTATCAAATTTAAAATTATCTAGATGTATTATAATCAGTAAAATTAGATCAAAAAAAGGGCTGCCTTCCAAAACGGGTGGAGTTCTGGAAACTATTTTAACCACTCAAGCAGGTCTCTGATATGAATAATCTGAGTATGCTCCGATCTCCGAGTGGAGCTTCAACCGTAATGTTAAAGAAACCTCAAAATTTCCGAATTTTTTCTGATCTTTCTTGAATTCCTCTGAAACTAAGCGTTTAATCGAAAAGTCCATTGTCACCAAAAATGTAGAGCATTAAATTCTGCATCGATTGAGTACCAACACTAATCTGCCTAGCCTTAATTTAGACTCGGTCGTCAGAAAAGAACTTCATGTATTCTCGGATGCGTCTGAAATTGGTTACAGTGCTGTAGCGCAGCATTCCGCAACCTTTTTTTATATAGCGACCCAAAAATATCAATAAAATGATAAGGCGACCCATACGAAAGGGAGAGGGGGGGTTACTTAAAATTACAGGACCTTATAGCATATATTTCTAACATGAACCTAAATGATATAATAAAAATGAATATTTATGCGACTCTTTTGCGACCTAAAGTTGGGTCGCGACCCTATGGTTGCGGTCCGCTGCTGTAGCGTATTTAAGGGTTCAATATTCTGACGGCTCCATCATAGTTTTCTTGATGTGCGGGAAAACTACAGTTGTACCTATCAAAATTATCTCCATCCCACGTTTGGAATTGTGAGTTTTGTATGGGCAGCAGAATTGATGGAAAGTCTCATTGATACTTTGAAGAAGCAGATCACGTTTGACGATACGATCGCTTGGAAGACTCCCAGACTCCAACACATTTGTGACTAACCGAGTAGCTTTCATTCGTCCTGACATTACGTTCCGTCAGCAGATAATCGGACTGATGGTGCTTCACTCAGACTCTTGCCCTCGCTATTGCTAAATCACAGTTTGTGGTAGATAGGACTTCCATGGCTCTCCCGTTTTGTAGATTCGTGGCCACAACAACCTTCATTCTCTCCAAGTTTTTTCAGCAAGAGGAACGTAAAATTGTACTGACAGTTACTAATGAATCCTATATAATAGATAATCTAATAATTAATCTAAATAAATAAATTATCCTTAAAAGATTAACCGAAGTGGGGTCCTCTAAGGTAATATTTTCCTGAGCCCTAGAATTGACTCAGCACGCGCCTGATTTTGAGGTGTCATTAGCTGGTTCTGTTCCAACAGGTGCTTGGCATAATTAGAGTTTTCTGGTTGTTTATTTTATTTAGAGCGTACCCGTTCTTTGTATCTTACGTCAAAATTTCTAAGTGTTTGTAACAAATTATAACCTCGCTTTATTAGGTAAGTTTTGAATTTTTGTAATTGATTTGTTTATAGATTAAGTGAGTTTTAAATTTTATTTAAGGTAAATATTTAATGTCTAATTATATAAAACTTTCAAGGATATACAGGTAAGTAAATATTAATTCTCTTTTTGAAATAATTTTTAATAGTCACACTTTCATTCTACTCTGCTTCAGCAATAAAACATTTATTTTTCATTTCTTCCATTTACTTTGAGAACAGCTGACTATACCTTGCTTTCCAAGAACAGATTAAGCCTGAAGAAAACCTGAAAATTTCTGTTGTCTTGATTTCTGCCAGCCCTAAATGTTGAATGGAATACCCAAAACAGGATAATTGTTATTATTCAACCCAGACAGCTGGAGAACGTTTTATGGTAAATTCTTCTATTTTATGAATATCTTCTATCTTATGTATTGTAATGACCGAGATTAACCCCTATACGCCGCCGTCGAACATTCTATCCTGGCGGCGGAATACATGACTCATCGACAGCTGCATGAATGACGCATCTGCGGCTAGACAAGGCACAATACACCAGTCTATTCTAGCGCATTATACAAAGATTATACGGGATATATAAAAGCGCCGCGCAGGAAATTAGGGGGTCAGTAGTATGATATAAATATCAGTGAATATAAATAAATGTTATGAATAAATGTAAATATCTAGTTTAAGTTCGTTAAAGTTTATAATAATTGTGTTAAGTGTAAATATTTCCTTCTGTTAATAGACAATTAAACAGTACTTTTAATTTTAAAAAGAACGTTACAGTATGAATGATAATAATCTGCAAATTATTATTACAATATGTATTTAATTCCTAGGCATTTACAAACTGTTTTTATTTATTTTTGTAGGCTTTGAAAATAGCTCAATAAGCCAAAACATGTTAGGCAAATACCAATAAGAAACAAATAAACAATATGTTGTAGACGATAAAAGACATTGTTGACAGCGGATGCTATTTAGATGTGTTTGGTTCAGAAGCTTTCAGAAACATAACTTCAAGTGATGTGATGTCTGTTGAAGTACAGGTCTTCTGTAAGTGGAGGAGACTCGACTCAAGGACATTGAAGAAACAATCTATTAGGCTGTTATGTTATGATTCATTGATATGAATAAACATAGTGTATAATTACAGATCTCATTTTTTATTTGTCTATTAAAAGCAAGAACTTAATCCTAACCTACCCTACTTCTTCGACAATGTATTTTCTGAAAGCTGGTCTCTCAAAAAAAAGGTAGCGAATTGCAAATGAATCCAAACTAAATTCTAATATTATGGATCGTATGAAACAATGTTAAATAAACTCTAATAAAAGAAAGACTTACTGACAAGTGCTGCTTAACCTTGCTTCATTGAAGAAACTAACTATACAATTATGGCAACAAGATAATGGAAATAGGCAAAGGAAGATTTAAGAAACTGCTGCTATAGCTATTAAATGTTAATTTAACACAAATTTTCTATTACAATCAGCCAGTAACACACCATGTCACTAAATTGAGGTGTTTTCATTTTTTTTGTAACCTAACTGACATAAATTGGTTTTTGAGCTGTACAAAGTAGATAAGAAATTTATGTGCAGACTTTTTAATGTCGAATGTCCTAATCTATTAAGAATTTAATGGCATAAACGGACACTAAAAAATTAACTTAATGACAGCCTAGTCATAACTTGATCTGTTTCTTCTATACTATTAATTATTATTAATACTTATTATTAATACCAATCTTAAGCTTAACTTACCTTTAGGCTTTAGGTAATTAAATAAGACACCACTAATTGGATCAGCTGTGGTTCAAGTTCAAATGGTATTTGTGATTCTACGCTTTCGGAATCAAGGAATGGCCTATATTTTATGTAATCAAAACACAAACGCAGTGATTCAGAATGTGCATACACCAATGCCAATTTAAACTGCCTCTGCGCTCTGTCAAAAAAGAGTTGAGCAATTTATAAAGAATTGAACTTGCTTAAAGGAAACAACTCATAAACAAATCAATTTCTTAACAATAAACTAATCCTTTTTGTTAAACAACTCTAAATCACAGCTCCTATTTAAAAAATGTATTCAATTTTCATTCTCAAACCTCAAAAGAGATACAATTCCTGGACTTAAATTCATACCCAACTCTGTGCTCTAGGTTCTCAGTACCCCCCAGAATGAAGGTAGTACTTCATGTATAAGAGCACAATAATCAAGAGAGGAATATAATATTTAAGAATAAAGAAATGAATTTACTGCTATTTTAATTCATTCAAAACACAACATTCTTAAACTAAGTACACGTCTTAATATATATATCATTATTTGTTTATTATAAATAATGGAAACCATTTTGACAACATTCAAATTCTTTTATCAATATGTGTGGTCATATGCTTCATATGCTTTTCATGGACATTTATAACTGCAAATAATCATAATCAATCCAAATCAATGGCAGTCACTACGTATCCTTTTGGATGTTATGTTAGCGAGCAGCAAGTATATTAACTCGTTGCTTCATGTATACTTACACAGATGCAACGTTTGCTTGCTAACAGAACATCCAATCCAGTGTAACTGCCGCTGATCCAAGCGGTTTCTTACCAAATGCTGTCAAACTAGGTACCTGGAGAACAAAATATAACCATAATTGCTATCATAAATTGTATTTAATGTTACATAAAATCTATGCTAAAGTAAACATTTGATATTTAAGTTACTAATATACAAGATAAATTTCTAAAAAGTTCAATACGAAGCTAATAGTTTTCACAAATCCGGAACTTTTAATTACAACCCTCGTAATTGTGAAGCTACATCAACAGTTTGTTTATAGCAGCCCTCCCCCTGAAATCAGCTGTTCTTAAAAGGCTAATGCTTCTGCAAACTTGTTTTCTTGAAGCATTTATAACTACAAATATTGCTTCAAAGTGTTTCACCACTATGATTGAGCTGCAGTTTTGCAAACTTCCTTTTAGCGAGTATACGTATACTACATTTAAATGGTTGCTCACCACTATGAGTGAGAATGTGTCTTTGCAAATTTGGCTTTTGCGAGCATTTATAACTACATATATTACATCCAAATTTATTTATTAATTTAGTTACTCCCAACAAAATGAGCATTGCCCAGTTACATTGTTGGGGGTGTTCCCGTATTACAATTATAATTATATACATGGAAAAACATATTATAATACAAAACAAAGCAAAGTAAACAAAAAATTATTTATTGAAAATTGAAATGCAACGAGATATGTACATATATCTGGTAACTAAACGCTATTAAGTACATTAAATACTGAATTCCTAAGCGATACGAGGGATGAATCAAATAAATCAAAATTCATTTGAAAACTGATGGAGTTGATGGTTGTGACCATTCGCGTTATTGGAGAAAAAAAGTCTTGCATTGGTTCTATACCTTGAGATGTACAAGAGGCTTCGAGGTCGGCACCAGTGTGCTGGTACATATAACTGCACCAAAGGCAACAATTTGGGACAGTCTATTCTATTATTTACGAGCTTATAAATAAAGCCGCTGTCTCCCAATTCCCTTCTTTTGACATGACCTGATATTCATTATAATGAGGATATCTGCCATGAGCTTTAAAATGTAAATATTTGTAACAATCGAAGGGATCAATGAAAAATACACATAAAATAGCAGATAACAGTAATAAATTTATTATACAGAGAATAACTTTAATTAAAGAACAATTGCATTTTTTTGCAGCTTAACTACGCTGCATGCTTTTTATACAATTTTTAACATTCACATAAACAACCTCATAAATTACACAAATCCACAATAATTACGATTATGCTTCTTCGCCTGGAAGTGGAGCGGAACGAGCCATTGATCATGACTTTGTTCCTTTTTTTCTTTCTTTAGATGACGGCCTAGGTATACCCAGTTGTACACCATTAACCCTTGAATAGCGCCTTAACTCATGCTATTGTTTACGACATATTCATTAACATTTAATTATAAATTCATCAACATTTAATTATAAATTCATCCTTTAAGAACGAAACGCACCAGCCGAATGCCTTGCATGATTCCCCAAATCAAGCAATAAATTCACAAAAGCCTATCTTAAGATAATACAACCATATATTTACAAAGAAATACACATTAAACAAACTAAATACATCTACAGTATGGTTTTATATTTACTGCATAAAATTCAACATAGTATATAACTTAAATAAAAATATACAGTTAAGTTGGAGCAGCCATAACAAAAAAGAATCAATAATTATTGAAGATCACTAGCATTGTTGAGAGCAAATATCATAAAAATAAAATCTACTATATTGTATCCGGCACTTCGACACCGAAAGGTATAAAAAGTTAAAGATTATGTATGTATGTATGTATATTGTATTTGCACACAGTTTGAAAATACTTAAATATTTGGCAACAACTATAGTGAAACCTGTAAATCTGACCACCTGTTTAAACTGACCCTCTGGTCATATTGACCATTTTTTTTCAGTCCCTGCAAAAATCCCATTACTTTAATGTAATTTATACTGTATAAACTGACCACTTGTCTTTTGTGACCATTGACCACATTTACCTCAAATATTTGTTTAAAAATGTTTGTGTAATGTGACCATTAGCCAAGAGATTACTTTACTTACAGTTATAACTAATCTTCTAAAAGTTTAAATAGGCATGTACATTAGGGTGGTCCAACAAAAAAGCAAAGTCGGAAATCTTATGCTCTCACCCTCTAGGATTATTGTATATCAAAAAAATAGTACCCCTATTTTTTTATTTTGAAATCGGTCGATGTTTAGGGGTGCCTCAAAGCCCTTAAACTTTCCCATGTATTTTATATGGGAAAAAAACACGTTTTCGTAGATTTGGTATAGAATCCTAGAAAATCAATATTTTTTAACCGGACTACTCTGTTTCTCTTCAGAAATGTTCAGAGAATGACATCCAATATTTATTTGTTAAATTCTTTGTATTAACTATTTTTTACAGACCCGCAAAAAACCGCATAAATGAAAGACAGAAAAATCGTTGAAAAATTTTTATTACTATTTTTTAATATAAAATATTTTGATAAATAAATTATTGGATGTCATTCTCTGAACATTTCTGAAGAGAAACAGAGTAGTCCCGTTGAAAGATATTGGTTTTCTAAAATTCTATACCAAATCTATGAAAAAGTGTTTTTTTCCCATATTAAAATACATGGGAAACTTGAAGGGCTTTGAGGCACCCATAAACATTGTCCGATTTCAAAATAAAAAAATAGGGGTACTTTTTTTTTCGATATACAATAATCCTAGGAGTTGAGAGCATGAGATTTCCGACTTTGCTTTTTTGTTGGACCACCCTAATGTACATGTAAATTGCATTCAAAGAATGTCTAAGAATGCATCTAATCCCTTAATAGTGACCAGTTGGGTTCAGGTATTTCCAAGTTTTAAGACTTTATTTCTGCTTCTGAGAAATTCATTACCTGCAAACTTTCATTGGTAACCCTTGGATAGTTTTAAAATTGTTTTATAAAATCAGTCTTGTTTCATCTATTGATTGAAACCCTTGTGTTAATTCGTGCGATCAAGATGACTTCAAAAAAGTTTACAAAGAACTAAATTTGAAAGAAAAACAAAAGGTGTTAGTTTTTAGAAAACCACAGTGAAAGAAAAACAGCGGAACATTTTACTATTCAGAACTGCCCTGGAATCCTAACAGAACTGTCCCATGCTAAAAATAATATTAATGAACTAATCTGTGCTAAACATATGATCTTGAGACAATCTACGTTACATGATTTTTAAGTAAATATGTACCTACCCATGGCAGACTTTAGTGTACCAGGCAGGAGCTGTAAAAAAGCAACACTGCAATTTTACCCATATTCTCAAGGAGTACTAATATAGATTGTATTTATTTCAATACCATACAAAACAGAAGTTGACATTTCAAATCTTGGTTAGAATAATGTCAAACAACTGTCACAGGTTATCTTCTTAAGAAGTAATAGTAGATAGATTAGTAGACTCCTGTGCAAATTAAGAATATCTCCTAGTGTTTTCCTTGAAAATTTTAAAAATTGTATAAATAAAAATGCTAATTTATATTTAAGAGATTTTATTAATAAGAATGAATAAGAAAAAGTTTATTATGAAACTAACCCTGTTTACATAGTAGGTATATAAATCAGTGTTAATTTCCGAACTAACAGCAACTGATTTTGAAATTTCAAACGAAGATCTCTCAGTGACCATATATATTGTTGGAGAATTATATAGCTTTCAAAATTTGTAGTAAAACCAACTGCAATACTTGTTTAAGTTTTTTAAGAAGTGAGTCATATACGTTACCACTGACAATGACTATTTTAGTAATCCGTCCAATTTAGTCATATTGTTTAAATAACGTAAGAATGTTTACGAATATGATTTATATACCTATTATAGGTTATGTGAATTTTAGTTTAAGCTAATATGTAATTGAAAAATGTCAATCAGCCATTAATAACCTGTTGTTTTCTAGACCACAACTCAAATCTTCTTCGATTTAGGTGGACTGGGAAATATTCAACTTACACTGATTTATACCTACTATATAAATAGGTTAGTTTCATAATAAACTTATTCATTCTTATTAATAAAATCTCTTAAATATAAATTTGCATTTTTTATTTATACAATTTTTAAAATTTTACAAGGAATAAACACTAATCCAGAGATATTCTTAATTTGCACAGGCACTGGTCTATTAGCTACTAATACTTCTTAAGAAGATAGCACGGTGACAGTTGTTTGACATTATTCTAACCAATATATGAAATGTCAACTTCTGTTTTGTATGTTTTTGAAATAAATACAATCTAGTGCTCCTTGAGAATATGGGTAAAATTGCAGCGTTGCTTTTTTACAGCTCCTGCCTGGTACACTAAAGTCTGCCATGACCTACCTATAAGTAGTATGTACATTACACATATCTATCGCATGTAATAAGTAGGGTAAGTGCTCTGTTGAATAAATATATATTGTACATATACATCTTTTTAGCATTTACTATAAGCACAAACTCAAAATACCTACCTATGTAATGAATATCGCATGAAAATAAAAATTGTGGTGTATAAAAAATTCACACTTTTACAAAGTGACCACCTGTTTAAATTGACTATTTTGGGTCAGTCCCAAAGGTGGTCACTTCAGGCAGTTTCTACTGTATGTCGTTGCATATCAAAAACTTATTTTGAATAGTTTTGATTTTATTTTGATAAGTATTTATGCCAGAATTCCATACTACCAATGCAAACTCGAGTTTCAATCTTACCAAGGAATTGTACAGTAATTGTATCGTTGTATTTTTAAAATCGTTCGAAGCTCTATTAGGTAACCAAGATGTTTTGTCACCACGTTTCCTATGACAATGACGTGACAGTCCCATTTTAAATCGCTCTTAAGGTAAACTCCCAAGTCCCGGAGATTCGTTCTAAATAGATGCCATTAATGGTATATTAATATTGACTTGGATGCTTTCTTAATGTGAATGTCATAGTTTTACATTTATTGATGTTAACACTTAATTTATTCATGTTACTCCAATGCATTAATGAATTAACATTGTTTTGTAGTGTTTGATGATCATATATATTAGTAATTTCTTTATATATCTTAACATCATCTGCAAATATAAGATAGTCACATTTCCGAATACAGAACAGGAGATCATTGATAAATAACAGAAAAAGCAGAGGTCCCAAATTACTGCCCTGTGGCACACCCGAATATACTAAGAACTTTTTGATGACTGAATTCCTTGTACGTGAACAAATTGAAATCTACTATGTAAGTAAGATCTACAAAACTGTAATAAATCTATAGAAAAACAATACTAATACAATTTACGTAATATATCGTGATTAACAGAATCGAATGCTTTAGAAAAATCCGTGTAAATTACAACCACCTGTCCTCCTCTATATACTACTGATAAACTCTATATAAGTTATGAGATTTGTTTCAATAGATCTTTTATTTATAAATCCATGCTAATGCTCTGTTATATCATTTTTAAGGTACTATCTAATTTAATATACGTATTAATTGTTCAAATATTTTTGGTGGCAATATAGATATAGGTCGATAATTCATAACGTTACATTTATCACCAGACTTATGTACTACTGGTATAACTTTTTTCCATTTATTAGATTATTTATTTTTATTCTATTTATTACATAAAGGTATTTGTTCTTAGAGCAAGATTATATAATACTGTTAAAAGGACAACTAAGGAAATCACGGCACGCTTTAAATATATACGGAGGTATTAAATCTAGGTCTACAGATTTTTCGGGTTTAAGATTTTGCATTACCGCCTCAACCTCTTGGGCATTTACTGTATGGAATGTTATGCTATCAGTATTACTATTTATAGTTGCATTGAGGTTGGGCTCCGATGTTATTTGATTAACGTTATATGTCGAGTCGTTACTATACATAGATTTGAATTATTCCGCAAATAAATCTGCAATTCCAGTTGCATTATTAGTCACTTTTTCTTCAAATTGAAAGTTACCTAATTCAAAGTTGCTAAGATGTTTTCTATTTACAAAATTCCAAAACTCGTTTGTATCGTGCATGATATCTTGTTCTATAGATTTGATGTATTTAATATAAGCTGCCTTTATATCCCTTTTAACTTTTTCACATAACCTACAATATTCTTGCAGACAGTAATCTGAGATATTTCTGTTTTTATGATATCTTTTTTTAAATTTAAGATTAATTTCTTTTTAAAGAAAAACGATAAAATTGTTTACGATACTCCTTTGAAATTGATTGGTCAAGTGCACTGTAGAACAATGAATAAAATTTATTTATCACTTCATTTATATCATTGTAATTCTCTAAATCATGCCAATCAGTATCTCTCAGCAAGACATACAAGAGTGGAAAATTTGCCTTTTTAAAATTGAAGCAATCTGCTATATATCTCCGGATGTGTGTTTGTTTACATGCAAAGTTGCATGATACTGTTAAGACTGGATGATATTCATCCACAGGTACAATCAGATCATCATTCTTATGTACCCCTGCCTTGCGATTACTAATTATCAGATCTAGGGTCCATCCTTAAAAAATTTTTATATTATTTAGCAAATTAAGATTTAAGATATTGAGAAATTGTTGTAATCGTCTTGTATTCCCATTTGAAAGATCATACCCTGTACCACTGATGTAAGACAAATTGTAGTCTTCTGCAAAAATAACATTAAAATATTCTTCATAAGTTTTATAATCAGTTTTAGGAGGAAAATAGGCACTGTTGATAATAAATTTTTACCATGTAAGTATATTTTGACAAATACTGTTTCTAGAGCAATATTTAAATTTATAATTTCAGATTTATATTTTTTATGAACTACTATCACACCTCCACCCCGCTGAGATCTAGCAATAATTTGATTACGATCGACTCTGTAGACAATATAACGAGAATCAAATAGTTCATTATTATACAGGGTTATGATAATGTAATGCACAAAATTCATAAAACGTACAACGATCACTTTGGAACAAAATGCAAAAACACGTCAAAAGTTTTTTTTTATTCCGCATATTTCTTATGTGAGCCCTACTGCAACTTTTTTCCCTAGTGTAAAAAAGCAAGCTTTATCAAATAACGTAATAACAATCTTAGCTTCCCATTAAAAAAATATGTTAATGACGTCATAACTTTGACAAAGTTGACGTGTTCTTTTTGTAACTTATGTCAAAAGATGCGGAATAAAAAAAAACGTTTGACGTGTTTTTGCATTTTGTTCCAAAGTGATCGTTGTACGTTTTATGAATTTTGTGCATTACATTATCATAACCCTGTATATATGAGAGTCCAGCCATGTTTCTGTCAGAATAATTGCGCCATAATCAGTGCTTGCTAGATAGGTTTGAAATAAATTAAGCTTTGTGCGCAGCCCTCATATGTTCTGGTAGTAGATTTTTAATGTTTTATTTTTCATAATATACTAGTTAAACTTTAAATTTAGGTATTTATTTAATTTACAATAAATGTGTACATTTTTATAATTATGCTATATTTAATTAAAGTAGAAATGTAAAAGAAAAATAAAATTAATATAATTTATAGAAACCTAACTGGTTTAATTTACTAGATACTACTTCTTTTTACATACCTCCTCTAGCTCTTTTTCTATTTTTATGCATATCTTTCTGTTATTATTGGGGAGCACAATAGTTCCTTCTTGTGGCCATACGTTCTTCATACCGAAAATTTCTACGCAATTTTTAATATAGTAATTCTAACTTTAGTTAAATCTTCATGGGCAGTAATACCAGACCCTTTTAATTTGCGCTTAGAGTTAAAGACTTGTGAACGGTACCCATAACCGTTAAACTTAACAATTATAGGTCGTTTAACACCTACGTTAAAAGCACCCACACAATGACATCTGTTGATGTGTTCTTTTATGATGGGAATCGCCAATTTGTTTTTGAAGAGATGTAAGACCTCGTTACATACCGGTTTCTGTTTCAAATGGTTTCTCATTACTATGAGTGAACATATGCTTTTACAAATTTGATTTTCGTGAGCATTTATAACTACAAATATTACATTCAAAGGGCTTCTCACCACTATGAGTGAGCATGTGGTCTTGCAAACGGATTTTTGTGAACATTTATAACTACAAATATTACATTCAAAGGGCTTCTCACCACTATGACTACGAATGTGTATTTGCAAACGTTGCTTTCGTGAGCATTTATAATTACATATATTACATACATATGGTTTCTCACCACTATGAGTGTACATGTGACTTTTCAAATTTGATTTTTGGGAACATTTATAATTACATACACTACATTCAAATGGTTTCTCACCAGTATAAGTGAGAATGTGTATTTGCAACCTTTCCTTTCGCGAGCATTGGTAACTGCAAATATTACATCCAAATGGTTTCTCACTACTATGAGTAAACATATGCTTTTGCAAACTTGATTTTTGTAAGAATTTATAATTGCATATACTACATTCAAATGGTCTCTCACCACTATGAGTGAGAATGTGTTTTTGCAAGTTTTCCTTTAGCGAGGATTTATAACCACAAATATTACATCCAAATGGTTTCTCACCACTATGAGTGAGAATATATATTGGCAAACTTTGCTTTTGCGAGCATTTATAACTGCAATTATTACATCCAAATGGTTTCTCACTGCTATGAGTGAATATATGCCTTTGCAAATGTGATTTTTGCAAACATTTATAATTACATATACTACATTCAAATGGTTTCTCACCAGTATGAATGAGAATGTGTATTTGCAAACTATCCTTTCGCGAGGATTGGTAACTGCAAATATTACATACAAATTGTTTCTCACCACGATGAGTGAGCATGTGCTTTTGCAAATATGATTTATGTGAGCCCTTATAACTGCAAATATTACATCCAAATGGTTTCTCGCTACTATGAGTGAACATATCCTTTTGCAAATGTGATTTTTGTGAGAATTTATAATTGCATATACTACATTCAAACGGTCTCTCACAACTATGAGTGAGAATGTGATTTTGCAAATTTACCTTTAGCGAGAATTTATAACCACAAATATTACATCCAAATGGTTTCTCTCCACTATAAGTGAGAATGTGTATTTGCAAACTTTGCTTTTGTGAGCATTTATAACTGCACTTATTACATCCAAATGGTTTCTCACTACTATGAGTGAACATATGCCATTGCAAATGTGATTTTTGTGAGAATTTATAATTGCATGTACTACATTCAAATGGTCTCTCACCACTATGAGTGAGAATGTGTTTTTGCAAATTTTCCTTTCGCGAGCATTTATAACCACAAATATTACATCCAAATGGTTTCTTACCGTGATGAGTGAGCATGTGGCTTTGCAAATTTGATTTATGTGAGCCCTTATAACTTCAAATATTACATCCAAATGGTTTCTCACTACTATGAGTGAACATATGCTTTTGTAAATATAATTTTTGTGAGCATTTATAACTACAAATATTACATCCAAATGGTTTCTCACTACTATGAGTGAAAATATGCTTTTGTAAATGTGATTTTTGTGAGCATTTATAACTACAAATATTACATCCAAATGGTTTCTCGCCACTATGAGTGAGCATGTGATGTTGCAGATTTGATTTATGCGAGCATTTATAATTACATATACTACATTCAAATGGTTTTTCACCACTATGAGTGAGAATGTGTTTTTGCAAATTTTCCTTTCGCGAGCATTTATAACCACAAATATTACATCCAAATGGTTTCTTACCGCGATGAGTGAGCATGTGGCTTTGCAAATTTGATTTATGTGAGCCCTTATAACTTCAAATATTACATCCAAATGGTTTCTCACTACTATGAGTGAACATATGCTTTTGTAAATATAATTTCTGTGAGCATTTATGACTACAAATATTACATCCAAATGGTTTCTCACTACTATGAGTGAAAATATGCTTTTGTAAATGTGATTTTTGTGAGCTTTTATAACTACAAATATTACATCCAAATGGTTTCTCACCACTATGAGTGAGCATGTGATGTTGCAAATTTTGCTTTAACGAGCATTTATAACCACAAATATTACATACAAATGGTTTTTCACCACTATGAGTGAGAATGTGTTTTTGCAAACTTTGCTTTAGCGAGCATTTATAACCACAAATATTACATCCAAATGGTTTCTCACCACTATGAGTGAGCATGTGATGTTGCAGATTTGATTTATGCGAGCATTTATAATTACATATACTACATTCAAATGGTTTTTCACCACTATGAGTGAGAATGTGTTTTTGCAAACTTTGCTTTAGCGAGCATTTATAACCACAAATATTACATCCAAATGGTTTCTCACCACTATGAGTGAGCATGTGCTTTTGCAAATGTTGCTTTAACGAGCATTTATAACCACAAATATTACATACAAATGGTTTCTCCCTACTATGAGTGAAAATATGCATTTGCAAATTTGATTTTTGTGAGAATTTATAATTGCATGTACTACATTCAAATGGTCTCTCACCAATATGAGTGCGAATGTGTTTTTGCAAATGTTCCTTTCGTGAGCATTTATAACCACAAATATTACATCCAAATGGTTTCTCACCATGATGAGTAAGCATGTGCTTTTGCAAATTTGATTTTTGTGAGCATTTATAACTACAAATGTTACATTCAAAGGGCTTCTCACCACTATGAGTGAGAATGTGTTTTTGCAAAGTTCCTTTTCGCAAGCATTTATAACTGCAATTATTACATTCAAATGGTTTCTCACCACTATGAGTGAGCATGTGCTTTTGCAAATTTGATTTGTGTGAGCATTTATAACTACAACTGTTACATTCAAAGGGCTTCTCACCACTATGAGTGAGAATGTGTTTTTGCAAATGTTCCTTTCGTGAGCATTTATAACTGCAATTATTACATTCAAATGGTTTCTCACCACTATGAGTGAGCATGTGCTTTTGCAAATTTGATTTGTGTGAGCATTTATAACTACAACTGTTACATTCAAAGGGCTTCTCACCACTATGAGTGAGAATGTGTTTTTGCAAATGTTCCTTTCGTGAGCATTTATAACCACAAATATTACATCCAAATGGTTTCTCACCACGATGAGTAAGCATGTGCTTTTGCAAATTTGATTTTTGTGAGCATTTATAACTACAAATGTTACATTCAAAGGGCTTCTCACCACTATGAGTGAGAATGTGTTTTTGCAAAGTTCCTTTTCGCAAGCATTTATAACTGCAATTATTACATTCAAATGGTTTCTCACCACTATGAGTGAGCATGTGCTTTTGCAAATTTGATTTGTGTGAGCATTTATAACTACAACTGTTACATTCAAAGGGCTTCTCACCACTATGAGTGAGAATGTGTTTTTGCAAATGTTCCTTTCGTGAGCATTTATAACCACAAATATTACATCCAAATGGTTTCTTACCACGATGAGTAAGCATGTGCTTTTGCAAATTTGATTTTTGTGAGCATTTATAACTACAAATGTTACATTCAAAGGGCTTCTCACCACTATGAGTGAGAATGTGTTTTTGCAAAGTTCCTTTTCGCAAGCATTTATAACTGCAATTATTACATTCAAATGGTTTCTCACCACCATTATGTTGTTGCATTTTTCTGTTCATTAAGTGATTAAGGTTTAGATATATTACACAGTATGATTGGTAGCAGAAACACAACAAAGATTTTGAAATTTTGTCTTGTTTTATATCCTCTTCTTACCTGCATACTCAGTTATGAAATAATCCATGACATTCACATCATTCCGGACTCCTACTTGAAAAGATACATATATATATATAACAATATTCTGACATACTTTATATAATATTGTCTTTATTAACCCGTAACTACAGATGTGTCATCTCACAGATGGACGTTAGATTAAATACCGTTATAATTCAAAAACAACAATGCCTACACAGTTGTTACTTTATGTAATCTAAACTTGTGTGATCATTATCTTGTAGACATAATACTGTTTCTTTAGAATTTGATGATTTCAGTTAATTGGTTATAGTTAATTAGTAAGCTTATGATTTTATTCTATTTAACTAGTATATCCAGCAGTAAAGATTATAAAATTTAATTAAAAGATAAAAGTATTTTCACTTTGATAATGCTAGTCGTCTATGGGACTACACGTCTGGTTTTGTGTACCGCAAATCGCATATCAGTACTTAAGGTTTAACAAGAAAATACTTACATAAACTGGTACAATTGAATTACTGGGCAAAGTTCTGTTATCTAAAGCTTCGAGCGCTAAAGTGTGAGCATCCTTACAAAGCTACTGCAGATACTTTGTGCTAAAATATGTTGAACAGTATTGACAAACAGTATTGAAAATAAGTTACACTTATTACAGCATTAGAGTGCTGCAAGACAGCGTTTTCATTTAAAAATGTATCGAACACCACAGATAACAATGTATCAGCAAAAATCAAGTACCACAGGACGTCGAACTCAAGCAGAGGAAGTAGGATTTCCAGTGGCGGATTTAACACTTATTAAGGGACCTGAAGCATTACAAAATTTTTTGAGGGCCCCATAGTATAAATCAATTACTACAATTTATATACCTTTTATTAGTTTATTAAAAATTAAGTAACTACATGGAATTATAATATACTAGATACATTTAATTACATATGTAAATGCAATAATATTTTGAAATTAATATACAGTGCGTACCAAATGTATGGAACCGGTCTTGTTATTTCAAAACTATTCAAGCTAAATCGATAAAATTTGGTATGCATGCTGTTTACAAAGCATCCTATTATTTTCATAATTTTATTATTTTTTAATTGACAAAGTCGGGAGCTGCACAGTCAACTTGATTTTTTTTAAATTGGTCAAATCGCATACCGTTTGAAAGGTAGTTTCAAGTAGAATTCAGCGACATGCCACTTGCCATAGTTATCTCTAAAGATAACTTCGCTATTGTAAATTAAAGATTGGGAGTAGGTATTAAATGGATAACTAAAGATCCAGTTAGCATGGGGCACAATGAATTATTGTATGATGTTTAATGTAACATCAGATTGTTGAAACCGTGTTTTAAGTTTATGAAGTGCATCTAGTACAAGAATGGAACATTCTTCGCCTCTTGGCAGTAATAAATTTGATTAGAAAATTCTTCAATTGAATTCAAAATGAACTCGCGAGGAATATTTGCTGTTTCTTCTCGAATTCGTTGGACTAGTTCATTCAAGTTATTTGGTTTATCGAGGTAAATACGACTCTTCAGGTAACCCCACAAAAAAAATCTAGTGGGGATAAGTCAGGTGATCGCGGTGGCCATTCAATACGTCCTCGACGTCCAATCCACCTTTCCGGAAAATCGTTGTTCAAATAAGCACGAACTTCGTGGCTATAATGCGGAGGGGCTCCATCATGTTGAAACCATAGCGTGTTGCTAACTACGTTAGGATCGTTTTCATCGGGGTATAATCTTGTTAGATGAGGGATGATATTTCCTTGCAGTAGTTGCAGATATTTAGCCGCAGTAAGATTCCCTTCAATCAAAAAGGGGTCTATAATGTTCTGTCAAACAATACCTGTGAAAGATGAATGCATTTTAGTATGTTAGGAAAGTTATTATGAACCAGCATACATAAACAAATTATTTAGGCGCAAAATTAAAACATAAGACTATTCAGTTAAATTTATTGTTACGTACCTGCACAACATTAACTTTTTTTGGAAATTGCGTGTGAGCTTCGTCCATCCAATGAGAATTACTGTCTACCCAGTATCTGCAGTTTTGCTTATGTACTTTTCCATTTAGCAAAAAAGTAGCTTCATCAGAAAACACGATATTATGGATGAAATGTGCATCAGCATTTATTAGATGCATAATATCTTCACAGAATTCTAATCTTCTGTCGAAGTCGTCTTCATTTAATTCTTGCACCAAGTGTACTTTATAAGAGTGAAATCTTTGACGCTTCAAGACTCTGCAGACGAAAGACTTGGATATATCATGATTTGCTGCTAGTTGCTGTACCGAAGTCCTTGGCGTATTAATAACATCCAACATAACATTTACAGAATTTTCATCCTTTGTTGCTGTTTATGGACGGCCAGATTTTAAACGATTCTTTACAGTACCTGTTTCCGTAAAACGCTTCATTGTTTTAGTAACCGTAGATTTGGCGATTGGGTTGCGGTCAGGATACGTCGCATTAAACAAATCGCGTACTTCTGCATGACTGCGTCTTCTATCACCGTATCCTATCATGATCAAGATTTCTATACGTTCTTTTTTTGTAAGATGCTCCATAATTTAGCACTTCGGGCACAGTTTTAAGCTTTTGACGTTCGGTATAGTATATTAAGTATCAAGAACAGTAAGGACAGTTTACCGATCGACGACAATGTTTGGCGACTGAGCGAAGCGAAGTCGCCAATATTGGAGGAGATCGGTAAACTCCTTACTGTTTGAGATGCTTATACTATTTTTTGTACGATCACTATGAATACAAAGGTATTAACTAAGGAAATATCCCGAAGATGGTAAAAAAATAGATTTAAGATAATTTATTTTTGCCCTGTATATCCACCAAATATTAAGTAGGTTTTGTCGTTACCATGGATATATCTGTAATTTTATTTTTGAATGTCACCATATTTTTGTCGTTACCATGGATACGTTTGTAATTACTATTATTTTTTAATGTTACGATATTTGTCAAATGTGTGAGGAGTGAATCTGAAAACGAATATAATTAGGATATTGAAAATGCCTAAGCAAATTTAAATAAAAAACATACATTTTTTAATAGTCCAATTATTTAGAAAATAATGATTTTTTCGCGATCGCGAAAGAATCATCTAAATATCATGCATTTATTCTATAAATTACATATAATTTACTTACCGTTCTGTTTTTGACAGAACTGAACGGTAAGTAATTACTTACCGACGCGTTTTTGCTTAGCAACCAGTAAATATAACCTACTGTTCTAAAACCAAGTATGGTAAACAATTCGAAATAGCATGGTCGTACAAAAAACAACATAAACTAACCATTTTTTTCAGCGCTAACTGGATCTTTAGTTATCCATTTAATACCTACTCCCAATCTTTAATTTACAATAGCTAAGTTATCTTTAGAAATAACTATGGCAAGTGGCATGTCACTGAATTCTACTTGAAAATACCTTTCAAACGGTATGCAATTTGACTCCCCTTCCTATTAAAAAAAAATCAAGTTGGCCGTGCTGCTACCGACCTTGTCAAGCCTTGAGCAAGCACCTTGAAGTGCAGAAAAGTGACAATTTCTCACGTGTAGAAAGAAGTTGCGGCATGAAATGAAGTCAAATTCCGCAATCAGACGAATGTGAAATTGGTGTTTTTGCACGTTACACACTATACTTACGACCACAAAAAAGTAATAAAACAGCAAAAGCTAGGAAAAATATTTAACCTAGAATATGATTTTGAGATGTTCTGCATTGTAAAAAGTGGACAATGCTCACTTTTTGTGGAAAACAGGTGTAGTTGTAAAAATTAAGAAATGCGTATAACTCAATGTATTATTTATTTAGAAAATTAGCACTGAAATTTGAACAATTATTTAAGTTAATAATAGTAATTTTGTTGGCGTCTTCAATTGTCTTTAAATGCTATAGACATATTTTTAATAGTTATTTACGTGCCAAGCTTTGTAAATTAATCTTTACGTGTGAGCTGGAAAGTTTGTGGGGCGAGCGACGAAAGAACGAGTCTCCATAATTCAGTGAGCCCAGTAAAGATTAATTGCAATGCGTACAAAGTCTTATTTCCACCTTCACCAGCTTTTTTTATGAATTGAATAATTTTTATAAAATACATTTTATAATCAAAGGCGGTAGCACAATTTATAGCTAGGCGTTGTCATGGTGTTGTGGTTAAGCAACAAATTAGTTTCCATAGCTTTTTGTTGATAAGCATTGTAGAATTTTACAGGTCTCTTTTACGAGCCCGTAATTCTTTACAGGGCTGTAGTTGTACATTTACTTAGTTACCCGCAGGGGGAGAGGATATTACTCAAAATAGCCTCTCCTGGTGAGTAGTGCCACCACGGGTCCTAGCACCCAGTACACACACTTACACAACACATACACGGACGGAAGGCAAACTGCATTTGGTTTCTCGCGGTAGGTCGAGGCGGGGCCCCAGTAGGGTTGATCTGGCAGTGGTAGCTGGCTTAGAAACCGGGATGGCACACCGGGCCGACGGGTAGTACAGGGGCCCACCCTTGCCTAACCAGCGTAGGGGGCTGCCCTATCAACCGTCGAAAAATCCCGTGACATCTAGTGGTGCCAGGTGGTGCCTGGAATAGGGCCCTGCTGCGTGTCTCGGGGGGGCTTCGTCAGCGGCGGCCCAGACCTCACAGCTGGGAACAGCTCTGCCATGATTCTCCTAGAGGAACGGGTGCACAAAGGCTTCCAATCCAAAACAAACACACACTACTACACGCACACTTACACAGAACAAACACAAACAGAAACAGAATACACATCATCCCCCTTTTAAAAATAAATGATATGAGTGAAGAAATGGAAATAGATATTAACGTGCCAGAAAAGCTACAGGAGCGCCCTAGCTCCGGGGAAGAAATTTTTGTCTTCCCATTCTTAGAGGATGAATCCGAAGTTAACTCGGTAAAGGAAGAAGAGCTGCTTCTCCAGTCACCCAGTAGCAAATCCGAGGGGGGAGCTGAGGCTTCCACCATGGCTAAAGCTGCTAAGGAGGCCCTTTGCAAAGAAAAGCGGAAAGAACATCGTCGAAAGACGAGAATAGCTAAAAGGCGAGAAAAGAGAGCGAGAAGGAGAGAACTGCGGAAGGGTCAGGACCAAACGGACCAGACAATCCAAGCAGGAGATCCATCTCAAGAGGCAGCCAAGGATCCAATGGAAGCCAGACCAGGCAACTCTTCTAGTAGTAGCCAGGGCGAGCAACCTAAGGATCCGCAAAAGCTGCAGAAACAACCCTCGGAAAAATTAAGGGGTCCAGCCGCGAGGAGAACACAGAGGGTAGCCGAACGCAGACCGATTGTGCTCCCCACACAATCTACGGGAAGGATCAAGGTAACAGAAGGGCAAGCTGGTCCTTCAGGTACCCGACCTCCTAAGAGCAGCAAACGACCCAGAACTGAGGGAACACCCCCTGAGGCGCTAAAAAAGAAAACAAAGATGGCACCAAAGCAAGCAGGGCAGGCCAAGGTTTCTCCTTTACTGAGGAAAACAACAGCCACGACCCAGCAAGTAACGGAGCCGAAGCCACCAAAAAGCGAAAACCAAGTAGTCATCAGGTCTAATCGACAAGATGGCCAGGTTCGCCCAGAGGAGGCCGAGCTCATCAGAGGGAATATCGTGGCAGAGATGTTCCGAACTATGACGGGCCCTGAGGGAGGCCCCCAAGGGCCAGAACTCAGGTTCCGAAATTCGGGAGTGGTGGAACCAGGGTGGTTTTTAGTGACCGCCCAGGACGAAACCACGATGCGGTAGCTGCTGGAAAGCTGGGTACCCCTCATTGTTGAAGGCGTCACCTTTGCACCAATTAGGGCAGCAGAGGCGCCATGGCCAGAAAGAGTGGGATTCTGGCTGAGAAGTCAGGAGGTGGACCTAGACAGGCTGAGGAGGATGCTATCGTTGCAGAACCGCTTATTATCAGTGGAGCAATGGAGGCATGTCCAGACGTCTGGGGGGCCAGGAGGGTGGTTCTTGACCTTTATGGTCAGCGGCGACACCGTAAGGTCCTTGGAGGAAGTCGGGTGGCAGCTCTATTTCGAGTTGGTTACCCTTGCCGTGCGCAGGGTGCCGACATGGAGTGGGGCAGTCCGCCGTGACCCTCCTGAGACCATCGGGTCAAAGCAGGCCAAGGAGGACATATAAAACCACAGATCCCGCACCATTAACTCCCCATAATGGACCGTCTGCGGGTAAGACAGATAAATCTTCAGCACAGTATGGGCGCTACAGCAGAGCTTATTAGAGCCCTTACTGGCCGGAGAGAAATAGTCTTATTTCAGGAACCCTATATTTACAGGAATATAATCAGGGGACTAGGCGGGGCTAACTACAATATAGTAGTTAGTAATAAGGCAGAAGAACGACCCAGGACCTGTCTCATAGCGACCAAGGATTTTAGCCTGGTACCATTACCCCAGCTGGGAACCAAGGACCTTGCTGCAGCGATCCTGGAGTATCAGGTAGGTGGAATTAATTATAAGACAGTAGTAGGAAGCGCGTACTTTCCTTCGGAAAAACCGCGTATTCCTACGGAGGAATTCGAACGTTTAGTTTCATTCGCGAAGGACGGTCTTCCGATAATAATCGGGTGTGACGCCAATGCTCATCATCTAGTGTGGGGTAGCACTGATATTAACCCTCGGGGCGAAACCTTACTAGAATACTTGGCGCCTACAGACCTTGAGATATTGAACAGAGGAACAGAGCCCACTTTTGTTAACAGAATCCGAATGGAGGTGCTTGACATTACAGTGGCATCTAGGAATCTTTTAGAAGATATCAAAAACTGGAAAGTGACGACGGACATCTTGACGTCTGATCATCGTATGATCAGACTGGAGATGAAGTCAGATAAATCTTCAAAAATCCCCCGCCGGAACCCCAAGGCAACGGACTGTTATATTTCCGGTCTGATCCGCCAAGGAGGTCAACTAGAGGGGGAAATATCTACTAAAGAGCAATTACACAAAGAGGTAGATAAAATGACCAGTATAATTGTCTCAGCTTACGAAGAGTCCGGTCCACTCAGGGCGGTGAGAGCTCGTAGGGTTCAATGGTGGAACGGCACTTTAGCCGATCTACCCAAGGAAACCAGATGAACCCTTAATAGAGCCGCTAGAGATAAGACGCAGGCCTCTTGGGACAATTTCAGAACGGCGAGAAAAAATTTCAAAAAAGAGGTAAGGCGTGGTAAAAGATCCAGCTGGCAGAAATACTGTAGGGAGCTAAGCTCAGTATCAGATTCAGCTAGACTGATGAAAATCTTAAGTCGAGAAACAAGTCAAACAATAGGAGCACTAAGAAGGGACAATGGGACATGGACCACTACTACAGAGGAGTCACTCCAACTCCTCCTAGAGGTTCATTTTCCCGGTGACGACACTATTCAAACAGCACCCATGGCAGAACAAACACCAGTCCCAGTAGAGAACTGGCAGTTTGCCAAGGGTGCTATAACGAAGGGTGCAATCACGTGGGCTGTGAATGAGTCCGAACCCTTTAAGTCACCAGGGCCAGATGGGATCTTCCCAGCGTTGCTGCAAAAAGGCCTGGATAACCTTCTTTCAAGTATTGAAAGGATATATAGCATTGGCCAGTGTAGCAATGGGATGTGTACCCAAACAATGGAAGGCAGCCAGAGTGGTCTTTATCCCCAAAGCGGGAAAGAAAGACTACACAAATGCCAAATCCTTTAGACCCCATTAGTCTTACGTCTTTTCTTTTAAAAACCTTAGAAAAAATCATTGATAGGTATTTAATGGAAAGGGTAATAACAGTACACCCATTCCACAGGAATCAACATGCATATAGACGTGGAAGATCGACTGAAACTGCACTCCACGCAGTTGTGCACAAGGCAGAAAAGGCACTTCACTATAGAGAAGTGGCCCTTGCGGTACTTTTTGATATTGAAGGGGCTTTCGACAAGGCGAGAATAGCCACAATCGGTCAAGCTTTACAGGCCAGGGTACCCCTCCCGTAATGGTAAGTTGGGTTAGATCGTGTAACGGGTACATTTTCCACCGGCATTTAGTACATAGAATTTTGTATTAATTCTGGATAAAAAATCTTAAGTTCGGTCCTGTAGATATCGCTTTATTTAAATATGCAGTTCATCAGGCAAACATTTCCTACAGAAAGCATTTATAGGAAGGGAATGTTTAATATTTGCTATAATGAAATAATGTAACGTCATATTGATGTCGTTTTTCGTATCTTGTGACCTGGCATTCTAAAAATAATATCAATTTCTTCAAAAAAAAACCTTGAAAAGAAACCATGAGAAACGCTTAGTCAACTCATTGAAATATTTCGATAAACATTTTGAGTGTATACGTTTCGTAAATACACTTTCCTTTGTCTGTTATTTGCGTTTTAAAAATTTTAAGTCAAGGTGGCGTATGAATATCGTCTACAGCCAGCGTTTTAGCTCACACATGTGTTTTGGCGGGTAGAATTCTGGTGTTATTTTTTACACGTAAGGTCTAAAATCCTATAGTAGGCCATGTAACAAGCGCCCTTGCCGCCTAATAACAGATGTTGAGACGCGGAGTAACGCGAAAGGGAAGTTTATAAAAAGGCTTCACTCGGTTTAGACCAGACACTAACAAGCAGACAGATTTTTGAGACGGAGAGTTGGTGAACAGCACCCTGCAAGCGAACGGTCGATATTATGATTCGACCTGGGTGCGCGGTTATATTATCGATCAATAATGATTGATTGCTTTTAAATCAGTGCCAATGGATTACAGTTCTTTAATCCTATAGAATCGCGAGAAATTCTAGTTACCGTTCCGTATAGTTTTACCGATCTTTTGTGACTTGTGAAAGTTTTAAAGTTAAATACGTTTCACGTTATAGGAAGAATTATTTAAAGAAATCCTAAATGTAGTGACCGATTTCTGTGCTTTTGTAACATTAAAATTCCTCTTAAAGAATTTGAGTGCAGTTAATGCAATCAGTGAATTAAAATAACTGGGAGCTTCAGAACAGTTCCATTAGTTTTTCTGAGTGAAAATTAAAGACTTTATTAAATAAGCACCAATTAAAATCTTGGTTATTTTTCGTGCTTGACTTTACTGGTTTATGAAACTATATGAGCTGTTATTATCAATCAAGATTGGATCACGTTTTGGTATGCAGAACTTAGACTTTGATGCAACGCCGAGATTTATCACAATTTCCTCAAATGAAAAGCGAATTTCCAATTTCTACTGGACTTGATGTATGGTATTCTATGAGTTTAATTAAGGAAAATGCAAGGTACTGTAATATTAATTGGTATTTGTTGTAATTCAAGTATTAAGAATGTCATGGTTATGAATTTTCTTTAGAGAGAGCTCTCCTTGATAGTTAAAAATCTTTAAGCTTTAACTTAATTGCAATTCATTTATATTGATACTGTTGAACTGAGATAATTTGCTTAATCTCCTTTAGAGATTTGTTTATAAATTTTGTCCAGGAAAAGCTCAGTCAATACAAAGGTTAATATTTAAATTAAGGAGTTTTGAACAATTTTTATGGTCAATCCAATAAGTTTCCCTGTTTGTTTTGCTTATTAAATGAAACGTTCTTGTTGAATTTTGTTATTGATTAACTTTTGGACATAATTATAATCCAATAAATTTAGATTGGATTAGTAATAAATATACAAGGTGTGTTTTATTTGTTTATCTTTGTATGTGTACTTTATCCCTTCTTTTGTTAATAAATGTTATTATTGCAAAACTGATGGATCTATAAAACGGAACCATATTGGTTATGAAAGCTTAGTTTCATTTCTTCAACAATTGTAATAAACAAAATTTTTTGTTTCAACTAAATATTTTATTCATTTTCTGGTTAATGGATTTAGTAAATTTTAATGCTTATTCAAAAAAACATCTTTGATTAATTAATTTATAATTAATTTAAAGCATCAGAACCAGATGGCGCCCTTTTTGAGTTTTTAATTGTGTTTAAAACCCTTATCTATTCCTTTTCACAATTTATACAGCTGTGGAACCAATACCTACGACTTGATAAATCAATTTGTAAAGAGAGAGTTTAAATCTCAAGCTGAGGCAGACATATGAGTTTTTAGTTACAGTAAGTACGATGTATGTTCATGTATTTTTATAATTAGTTTATTGTCATTTAGTCTGATAGAAAATCTAGTGTTTCACTGTCACCCAATCGCGGGGCCTTTTATAGTTATTTTTGTGGGAGAAAACCTAGTGTTTTAATCGGCGTTGGCGGAGAGAACCGTAACGGTGAACTTAGGGGACTGTTCAGTTGAGGCTGGGGTAACTGGTGGATGCCCGCAAGGCAGCTGCTTGTCGCCCCATCTATGGTGCCTTATAATGGACGGCCTGTTGGAACATCTAACGGTAGAGGGTTTCTATGCTCAGGCATATGCTGACGACGGACCGGTCCTAGTGACTGGGAAGTTTTTAGAGGTTGTCTGCAACAGAATACAAGTAGCCTGTAGGATTATAGAAAGATGGTGTGAAGAGAAAGGTTTGTCGGTAAATACACTAAAGACGGAAATGATTCTTTTCACAAAAAGGAGAAAAATCGAGGGCTTTAGGGCACCCATAATGTACGGAAGACCACTTGCACTAGCGCAAGAGGTTAAGTACTTAGGGATTACTCTCGATAGTAAATTAAGTTGGAAGCCGCACGTCGAAAAAACTGTAAATAAGTCAATAGCGACTTTATGGCAGTTGCGCCGAGCGGTAGGTAAGAACTGGGGAATCAATCCTCAAATTTTGTATTGGCTCTACACACTGGTAATAAGACCAAGAGTCCAGTACGGCTCAATAGTCTGGTGGCCTAGTGTAAAAAGATCAACTATTTCCGGACTGGCAAAGGTCCAACGACTAGCCTGTCTGGAGATTACAGGAGCAATGAGGACAACCCCAACGGCCGCACTCGAGGTTATATTGGGTCTCCCGGGCCTTGACCTTTGGATAAAGAGAGAAGCCATGGAAACCCACCTCAGAATGCGGGATGCTGGGCTTTGGAATAATCAAGGTGTATGCATGGGTCATGCAAAGATTGTCCAGGTGGCGGCAAAGGAGCTACCTTTGTCAACATACAGGGTAACCGAAGCAGAAGACCGGCTAAGGCTAGAGAAGGAGTACTCTCTAACTGTTCCAACTAAAGAACAGTGGGAGCAAAAACAAGTTGAGTTTCAGCCAGATGCCTTGATGTGTTACACGGATGGATCTCGAGTAGCAGAAAAGCAATCCTCTGGAGCAAGGATTTATGTAGAAAATCGAGGGTTACAAGAAAGCTTCGCCTTAGGAAAGTTTACCACGGTTTTTCAAGCAGACGTTTATGCCATTCTATCGGTGGCAATTAAGGATGAGATTAGGACAGCACCAGAGAGGAAAATCTATATCTGTTCTGACAGCCAAGCTGCACTAAAGGCAATCTACTCATCCAGGACGAAATCAGCTCTCGTCCAGGAATGTGGGAATGCTTTAGCAGAATTGGAAAGGGAGAAAGAGGTGGAACTGGTTTGGGTTTCAGGACATACAGGGGTCCAGGGCAACGAGAGGGCTGATGAACTGGCCAAACTCGGAGCTGAGTACACATGTTTAGGACCGGAACCCTTTCTGGGTATCACAAGGCAGCAGATCTCGACAGCCCTAATGGAGTGGGCCTACGAGAGTAGTAAAGAGATGTGGAAAAGGTGCAGAGGCTATCGGAAGGCGAAGGACCATATAGTGGGATTCGACTCAAAGAAGTCGATCTGGCTAGTGGGAAGGAGCCGAAGAACCGTGAATCTTCTGATAGGGATCCTGACAGGCCATTGCAAACTAAGAAGACACCTATCTTTGATAGGAGTAGAGCAAGATCCCATTTGCCCCGGATGTGGGAGAGTTGAAGAAGCATCCTATCACTACCTGGGAGAATGCGTGGCTTACGAGCGTCTACGTTTCAAAACGTTTGGCGTAGTACGCTTCAAAGGGAAGAGTTGCACTCCCTAGCGTGGACCGATATCCTAACCTTTATTGGGAAATCGGGCAGGTTTGCAGAGGGAGAAGAGGTTTTTGAAGTAGGTGGTTAGGGGGATGTCAAGGGGTTGGCAAAAAGGGCCTATGAAGGCCTACTTGCCAGACTTCGGTTTCCCTATAACTACTACTACTACTACTACTACTACTAGTTACCATAAATGCCTGTAAAGTAAAGTGTCATTTACATAGAAAGTGAAAATAATGCTACATTTGTAACTTTAAACAATAAATTCCCAAAATATCTTTAGATTTCCATGTTATAGAGCGGTTATTCAAAATTTATTGATTAAAGCCTTTGGAAGGATATATCGTGTTTGAACGTGCACGTAGTGTACATATTACGGCCGCGACCAAAGTGACCCGCCGAGATACTGGAGCGGTCGGGAGTCGTTCGCTGTATGTACGCACTTTACGTTTCAGTATATAGGAATTAGCAAATTATAAAAGCTATGATTGTTTTTATTGTAATTTAGCAATAATAATGAATAATATTAATATATACTAACAATTATATAATAATATTAGAATTATGAAATATAATATAAATACAAAGATTAGTTAAAGTTTCACAAGTTTTATTAATATGTTAACCTGACAATATTGTTTCGACACTTTGTGTCATTATCAAAGGTAGATAAGACTGATAAACAAACACGTTGCTAAGGATAAATACATACAGAAAATAGGTAACTAGATACAATACATAACAAAAACTAAATATCTAACACTTATAATAAAGGAGAATTACTAAGCTCAGTTTGTTCATTCATTAAAGGTACTGTGCGTTTACGTCTGTATATTTCAAAAGCTTCTAAAATGTCTAATTTGTGTTTGTTGTTGCAAAAATGTAAGAATTTAATGTTGTTTTGAGGTGTCATTGGGTGGTTCTGTTCCAAAATGTGTTTGGCATAATTCGATTTTTCTGGATGTTTAAGTCTATAAGAGCGTACGTGTTCTTTGTATCTTATGTCGAAATTTCTAAGTGTTTGGCCAATATAAACCGAGTTACAAAAAGAACAATTCAAACGGTAAATGCCGGATTTCATGATATCTTGTGTTTTGTCTTTAGCATTGAATAAAAATGAAAAGGTGTTGGTGTTAGTTTTATAGGTTATTTTGTAACTGGTGGTTTTTCTTAGTATAGTTGCAATTTGTTCTGATATCTTGCCAAAGTATGGTATTGATATGTAGTTTCTGTCTTGTATTTGAGTGTCAATTGGAAATATTCTTTTGATAGCTAACCTATAATCTTTTTGTTGAATTAAAGTGTCAATCATGTTATGGTTATAATGGTTTGCATATGCTAATTGTTTGATGATTGAAATGTGATCAAAATGTGATCGTTTCATTGGAGTAGTTAAAGCTCGGTGTACTAAAGATCTATAAGCCGCTAGTTTATGCATTTTATGATGACATGAATCGTTAGGTATAGTGACGTCTGTGCTTGTGGGTTTTCTGTATATGGAAAAATCAAATTCATTGTTTGTATTAATTGTAATAGTTAAATCCAAAAAATTAATAGCTCTATTTTGTTCTGTTTCTAGTGTAAACGTGATGTTTGAGTGAAGACTGTTAATAAGAATTAAAAACTCATTGATAACCTCAAAAGAACTGTCAAAACAAGCTAAAATGTCATCAACGTAACGAAACCAAAAAATAATGTGTTTAGAAAGATCTAATTCAAATATTCGATCTTCCAAATTATCCATATATATGTTAGCTAATAGAGGACTTAGAGAATTACCCATAGGTAAACCATCTTTATTTCATACTGTCCGGTAAAAGGGTATTTACCGGACTCATTTGAGTCCGGTAAATGAATTATTACGTTACAAGGCCGGTAAAAAATTTTACCGGACTGAAAATCCAATTTGAGTCCGGTAAAAAATTTTACCGGACTGAAAATCTAATTTGAGTCCGGTAAAAAATTTTACCGGACTGAAAATTTTAAATGCATTTTTTTAAAAAATGAACAATGTGAGGCAGTATGAAATAAAACGCCTTACGTCATACTTCCGGTAAACCATTACAGTAGCTCGTTTCAACATTCGAGACTCGGCTCCTTCGTCGCCTCGTCCCGAAACGTTTTCAACTCGCTACTGTAAACTTGGGTTTACCGGACTTATAACGTAATATACTATTCTGTAAATAAATTATATTATTAAAAGTGAAATAATTTTGACTGATACAAAGATCAAATAATTGAATTAACTCTAATCTTTTTACTAATTCTACATTACTATTAACTAGGAAATTATCTAACAAAGGAATACAGTCTTGTGGTGGAATCTTTGAAAACATGTTACAAATGTCAAAGCTTACAAGTTTTGAATGTGCTGGAAGATGTATGTTCTGTAGTTTTTCTACTAATTCTAATGAATTTTTGACAGAGTATTTCGATTTGTATCCTATGATGTTAATAATATGGTTGAGTTTCTTGGACAAGGTGTGATTAGGTGCGTTGATATATGATACTACTGGTCGTATAGGCATGTTGTGTTTATGTGTTTTCCAACTGAACTTGGGTGTTTGAGTGGTGCTGATTTCAAATATGTTTTCGGTTTTTCTCTATCAGGTAAGGTTTTTAAACAAAATAGTAAAACAATCGCAAAAATAAAGATATTTATATGTATTTAGGGTAAAAAGGCAAAGTACAAAAAAAAATACAAAAATCATAGAAAAAGTAGAAAATAACATACATTATTCCTTTCTTTTTGGAAAACTTTTCCTGTTTACTGAAAAAGTTTCTTTTCGTTGTTTTTCGTCTAGATTCAGTTTTTATACGATACCAAAAAAATGTTCCTGGAACAAGCAAATTCTCGAAAAAATCTTTTGGAAGTGTTAAATCTATAACATTTAGTCATTTAGTTCGTCTTGAGAAAATAGCTGCGGTTTAGAGTTTCTTGAAAATAATAGTTTAAAAATGCCAATTTCTGCATCTATTGAAGATTCGACATCAACACCAGACTGCAATGCTTTACGTGAAACTGGTACAAGCATATCAGCATCATGAGGAACTGGTCTCATTTCCGACTAAAGATTGAGATAATAAATATATTTAAGAGTTCTTGTTTCATTACTACTATCCATTTTTTTTCTAGAGTCCTCTGACTTTGAAAGCGTATTGCTCGTAAACTAAAGAGCCAAATTAAATGTTTTAAAAACGAGCAAATAGTAAATTTATTTCTACATGTAATAGTAAAATATTACATTTCTAAGTACTATACTTTTGTTTTTATCGGGCGATATGTAATAAAAGGTACCCGTTTTTACGGCCATTTCCTTTACGTGTTAATTAAACAATTTTTTTCTCAGAAAGTATATGCAATATATCTATGGAATTTTTATAGGAGTTAGAAGAAAACTTTGCCTTTCATATGCTACTAATTTCCAGACAAAGAAACATTTTATTGGAGATTTATATAAAAAAATAACAAACTATGTTTTCTTGTTTATTAATAGAGATAGCGTCAATTTTCACTAATAGAAAATTTTTCATATCTAAATGACCCTTGAAAAATAATTTCAAAAATCTAATTACAAATATTAAAAAAAATAAATATAAAATCGACCAAATAAGAGTGAGATAAAATACCATAATAGCAGATTTCCTCCTGGCAGTATTTAGACGGAGCGTTGTTATTTTATTACGTTCTGTCGTACATAAATTGCAACAGTTATTATTAATCTTTTTTCCATTTAGTACTTATTCCTAATTAGATTAAGATAATTTTTGCATTGTAAATTCGACATCTATTTATTTTTCAAATCAATACACATATTATTATAATGTCTACATAAAATTAGAACGATATCGTTTATAATAATAGTAAGTTTTGCGGTTGTGGTTTTTGTTATTTTGTTTAATTTGCGTTTACTGCAAAATATTTTCTGGGGAACTGAGATAAAGGTTAAAAGGAAATCTTTCATAAATAATCTTACGTATGTACTTGTCTTGTGTATTGTACGACAAATAATATTGCAGAAAATATTTATTCCGGAATCAAGGTAATGAAGTTTTGTTTTTACTAAAATATTTTTGAAGGAAATTAGATAAAGGTTGAAACACCACTTTATATAAATAATATGTACATACAAATAAGCCAAAAATATTTTTTGTTGTCATGTGTTTTTGTAACTTCAATCAATGTACTAGTTATTATAAATAGGAATGCTACCCAAAATTACAATCATTGTGAAAAAGAAACCGACGTCAACTATTATAATTCAGTTGTTCAACATGCCAACGCATTGTGATGAGTCACTCAAGCAAATAATATTAAAAACTAGAAATTACTTTGAAGAAGAAAGAAGAAATGGTCTGGAGAAGATTAATATTAATCAAGTGGTGGAAAGAACAGCTGATTGTTTGGATATTAACGTACGTACAGTGACACGAGTAACAGCAGAAGAATTAAATACCGGCACTTGAGCTCCGCCAAAACCCATGGGGGGTAGAAAGAAAATTAAACTCGATGAGGTTCTGCAAGGCGTCTTGCGAAGAACGATTTTGAATTTTTATTTGGAACACAAATTTCCAACCATCAAAGAAGTTTATCAGAGATTTAAAGGGGATGTGGAAGATTTGCCAGAATTTTCCGTATCAACGTTGTACAAATGGATGAAAAAAATTAATTTCTCTTATAAAAAATTAAGCAGCAAGCCGATTCTAATGGAACAAAACAGTGTAGCTGCAAAGCGATCAGAGTTTTTGAATGCTATTAAGAACTATCGACAGACTGATTGGAATATCTTTCACACCGATGAGACGTGGTGTGGCGCAAACCATTCAAAAAAGTTTGGATGGGTTGAACGCATTAATCCGGAAGTACGTGCAAATTTTGACCAGTATCGTGGGGGCATACAAGAAATCAATGGTTTTAGGGGCGGAACAAAACGTCCGTCTGGATCTGGACAAAGAGTTATAATTTTGCATATTGGAAACGAAAATGGATTTTTGGAAGGGTGCTTAAAGTGCTTTGTTGGGAATAAGAAAGCTGCTACTTTAGATTACCATAACGAAATGAACAAAGAACATTACGAGGAATGGTTTCGTTTTGTACTATCTGTAATACCAGAAAAATCAGTTATTGTAATTGATCAAGCTCCATACCATACAATGTTGGATCCCAACTTTAGAAATCCAACATCAGCATGGAGGAAGCAAAGAATAATTGATTGGATGGCAAAAAGGAATGTCGCATTGCCTGATGAAATCAATCGTTTCGAAGATTTAACGAAACCAAGACTTTTGGAAATAAGTAGAGCCTACCATTTTGAGAAAGTATATCTACTGGAAACGATAACCAAAGAGCTCCGAGGGGATGATGTGAAGCTTTTATGGTTACCAGTGGCACATTGCGAATTTAATGCCATAGAGCTAATTTGGGCGTATGTGAAAAACAGTGTTGCTAAATTAAACACAACATTTAAAATAGCAGACGTTTTGCGACTTTGTCAAGAAACTATACAAAATGTTCCTACATCAGTGTGGAAGAATTGTATTAAACATGCTAAAAAACTTGAGGAAACATATCGAGAAAAAGATCATCTCGTTGATGTTGCGGTGGAACCGTTAATAATCAATCTCGGTGAAGACAGCGACGAAGAATCTGATTTTTTTGATGCACCCAGTGCTATGGATGATGTATCAAACGATTTGTAAAGATTCGTTGAATTATAATAACTACTATGTACATTTTATGCGAATTATATTTTAAACTATTTAGAATAATACGTTGGGAGATATATTTAATAAATCTCTATTTAAAGAAAAAAACCCGACTTGCTTTATTTTAAAGCATTTTAGTTTACATACACATGATAAAATGATATGTATTAACATGCTTCTTTTAGCAAAACTCTGGCTGGTTACATGAATAATTTTTACTTTTCTCTTTAATACTTATTACTTCTATTTATCAGATTGTAGGTTATTGCACTCACTCCATCTTAATTAGTAAGATTATCAATATAATGCAATTTAAAACAGCAAGTGACTAATACAAAAGTTTGGAGGTTACATATATACTACTATCATAAAGAAAGCATATAATAATAAACAAACGCTGCTACATTCTTAGCATGGTTCGGCTCACAGGACACTCCGCGCGTCTTGACCCCCTTGACGCTTTTGCATCGGATCTCACTAACAATTGTGTTTTTCTTAATACATTTTTATTGTTAAAATTAGGAAAACTCTTTTGATGAAAATAATGCCTACATATGAAAAGTGTTCATTTAGCGAAAAAATCTTGACGCTATCTCTATTAATAAACAAGAAAACATAGTTCGTTATTTTTTCATATAAATCTCCAATAAAATGTTTCTTTGTCTGGAAATTAGTAGCATATGAAAGGCAAAGTTTTCTTCTAACCCCTACAGAAATTTCATAGATATATTGCATATACTTTCTGAGAAAAAAATTGTTTAATTAACACATTAAGGAAATGTCCGTAAAAACGGGTACCTTTTATTGCATATCGCCCGATAAAAACAAAACTATAGTACTTAGAATTGCAATATTTTACTATTGCGTGTAGAAATAAATTTACTATTTGCTCGTTTTTAAAACATTTAATTTGGCTCGTTAGTTTCCGAGCAATACGCTTTCAAAGTCAGAGGACTCTAGAAAAAAATGGATAGTAGTGATGGGAACTTGGGTGTCGAGTGTCGTGATACTATTCGTGGCCTTTTAGTGTCCAATAGAATCGCTCTTATTAGGGTGTAATTCCAAGTTGCTTGATCATTCTTACAAAAAAATTAAAGGCAGATTTGTTGAACTGGCCAACAATCATTGAATGAGACGTACATATAAAAATATTATGTTGTGGATTTTTTTCTTTTGTATTAGTCTAATATTGACGGTGATAATTTTATCTTGGGATTTCAGCAAAATAAATTAAAATCGATAATTGAAGTTGAATAAGTTCCTCATGTACCTAATTACTATTTCAGCTTTTTATATTTGTACCTTATAATGTATTTTGAAGAAAGACTACTGTCGAAACACGTGTAAATAAATACAGTGATCATTAATTTTAATTAATTCAATTTATTTTGCTGAAAACCCAAAATAAAAGTATCATCTTCAATCTTAACAAAAACACGTTCTCGACTAAAGACCAACGTCGTCAGCGAAATTACATTTTGAAATAATTTTTATAATAAATCCAATGAATAGAATTGAATTACAACTTATTTATAGAATTTGTTTCTTTTCTTTTAAATTTCTGTTTTATAATATGTATTTGCTTTCATAAATAATTTAATGTCTTTTAATGTACTTAATGCATAAATATATAACTATAACAGAATTTACTCATATAATTGTTTTTAATCCATAGTTTGTTTATGATTTATGTAGCTATGAATCTTGACTGCTTCTCGTTTCAATTGGATTACATTTACACTAGCGCATGCATGATGTAAATGCGAAGTGTCGTTGAAGTATCATGAAGAGTCGACACTTATTAAGACAAATTGTTTCGACTCTCAAGTGTCGCGACACTCGGGTAGTATCGAGACCCACCACTAGTTATTACCCTTAATATCACCAAGTAAAAATACCAATCGTCGGTGGGTGTGATTTCTTGGTTCTCTCCAGACCACTGGTATTCCAGAACGCAGACTTTTCTTGTTCCTTTAAACCAATGCCTTAAGTGTGCCCAAACTTTATCAGTATTTCTGTTCTGAAAGTCTTGGAAATGAAAGAAATATTTAATTTGATTTAAGCTATCGCCTACAGAATCACAAAGGCTATTTTTATATAGATAAATACCAAACCTACCAAAATATAGCTGTACTGGAAGTATCAGCTTGACCTAAATAACACTGCTTTAGCTTTTGCCGGGTAACCCCAATAAGTCGGAGAGGGGCGGGGTAATACAAGATATACAAGATAAAAAAACAACCGCCACTTCGTTTTAAAACAATTCGCCTTACTAAAGCTTCAAACTTATTAGATAAACGAAGAAATAAATCTTTTACTAAGATATAGGCAACTTCCGCAATTTTGGTCGTACGGTGCGTATACACTTACAGTTGATGAGCTGGAAAGCAAATATTAGAACCGCACAATAAATGAATAGAAATAAATAAAACACAAACCTGTAGTGAAATGTAAACTTTCTAAGTAAGGCTTTATTGTTTGATGCAAATTGTAAACTATTATTGTAAACGGTAATTATACTGATTAAGGATTTTAATGTCTAGTAAAATGAACAGAATGGTGATTTGTATCACAGCTGGTTGTAAATCTTAAAAACTACCCTATAATAATTTCACTACTCGAGATCTCGCTTTAACTTGTATTTAAGACTAACATGCATGAATAAATAAATTATATAAACGTTTTATAAATATATAGACATATAGTTAAAATGACACAATATATATACATACAATTTCAAACAAACATCCCACCATTCGATGACTCTCGGATGATACGGCACGGTTTTTAAGCCTTGCTTAGGATTTTTCGTTTCACCCACCGGTATATTCTTTTTACATACACCCTGTACTTGTGTATGCAGGTACGAACCCAAAGGGGAGGACCTTCAAATTAAATTCAATCCAAAGTCAAAGGGGCAGGAACAGGAAAAAAAGACAACAACAGCAACAAAACCCAAAAGAAAAGATCTACAAATAAAACACCCTGTATATGTTGTATTAATTTTAAATATATGCACAGAATTTTACCTTTCTACAAACTGAAAGGTCTTTTATTACAGATTCCTTCAGAGCAACTGATAGGAAAATGTTACCTTAAATGGTTAACACTAGAATTTAATCCGTCTAATTTGACGATTGATCACATATAAACAATCAGATGATCATTTTGTTGAATGCGAGATTTTCTCCGCTAAAACAAATTATACCAAACCAATTTTCTAATTCATCTCCCATCCAACTTCTAATGCAAAAACCACCATTTTGTTATGTCAACTGCTCATTGGGAATGCGCTAGACCGCGCAGGTACGACTTTACGATAAACAGAGGGAAAGGGGTAAACAGTGACAACCAAACGAACGGAGAAGCTTGGTTTTAAACAGTGACCGTCAAACAATCAATGGGTTGTGAATTTCAACGTTATAAAGCAACAAGAAATATCACAATATTTGCACAAAAAAAATGTACGTGATGGAAACAAAAATATATTGCACTCCTGCTTGTAAATTCCTCCATTAATCGATTCCGTTGTAATGCATTCATCGCTTTTGGGCATATAGCTTCTCAAACCATGAACTTTCGAGGAAATTTCTTATCTATCTAAGTTTATATTTTGTGGATGCATTACTTCAAGCGATGCCAACATAAAATTCTTGACCAGGGACTTTATTAAAACCAGCAACACTGTATGTTCCATCGTCCTTTATGCAGTAACCAGACTCTGTCAAGAAATCTGTATACAATTTGCAAGCCCAGGATTTAGCCATTTATTTATTTTCTGTAGTTCTGACAGGAACTCTCGACTTTTTTCAGAAGTTTAGACTTTGTAGTACCGAGTATCAGCCAATGTACGCTCGGACAGATTTGAATTTTTCGTATTAGGCAGCTTTAATTTTTTGATACAATTCTTTTCTTTACAAATCCACTTTTTTCTGATTATTCTGATCTTCTTTCAATAGTAAGTCTCTACCTGTAAGTTCGCTGTTTTATCAAAATATTTGCACAAAACTTGTACTAGAGAGAGTTCAAAGTGTAATTTGATGGCGGTTAAGCAGGCGCTAATTTGTTAACAAAACCTACTAAAATAACAGGGTATTTTGTTGCTGCTCTTTTTCCGAACCATGTCTTACATATTTATTTCCATATTTCTAGAATTTGTTGCACAAAACGCATGAAATACAGAAATTCGGATACTCTATCGCTCTTTACCGTCCTGTTTTTGCTCAAACTTTCATATTTTAAGTTACTCAGATTCTGAAGACAGTTTGGAGAAAAAAGAAAGTGATTATAAAGATATACGCTATATTAATTGATCAATTAACAGCTCTAATGCACTAGTAGAATGTTTTTAGATGAAGTAAGGTATGAATCATTAGCTGAAATTGTAGACTTACATCGAATAAGCGAGAAAAAACTCCACTTTACTGTTTATTTGGAGGCTAGGAAACTGTCTTGATGTTCGACCAAAATAAAGAAGTATCTTTATCTGATATTACTTCAATTGGTAAGTAAATAGATCTAAATAGAAGCAAATGAAGACATTAAGTTGATGCACGTATACGATGGTCGTTCATCTTCACTTGCTTGAATACATTGAGCAATGATCTGAATAATCTGTTTTTGAGTATCATTGGTTATCATAAAAAGTTTATAATAAGGAATAGAAAAGAAGATAATTATTTTCTAAATATCTTGACGATTAATGAAAATTATAGAGACGAAATTAACTTAACATTATTTTATTTCGCTTTCTTCCCCAGTGTTACCAGTAGATTGCATAAAGAATATCATTTCGACAAATACGTTGAGCTATTCTATTTTCTTTTGGGGAAGATCTGTGCTGGTGATAGGAAAAACCTCAAGATCATAGATTCTGGTACCTTCTTTAACTGATGAGATTAATATTTTAGCAAAATTGTGTAGTGCAGATCAAAAGGTTTAAGTTTGTGAGATTCTGAACTACTAAAACATTGGAAAGCTTTTGAAGTTTGTATGTCTTGCCATAATGTAGTTATATGCATTTAAAACTATGGCAAAATGAATACTTAAAAATAATTTGTATACGTTAGAACTCTGAAGCTACAACTGACAGAGCTGGATATACACTTGTGGGGACTACTAGGTGATACATGTGTGGAACCCTTACTTCTTTAATGAGCCATTAGTTGTGTTATTATCAAAATAAAAAGAATCATCCAATAGCGTTTGAATGTTTTATATACAGTGTGGAAATAAAGTAGCGGATAAACTCGATAACTTGGGAAATAATGCAGCTAATGCAGGCATCATATCATTCATTCGAAAATAAAATACGCTGGGAAAACATTGGATCGCGAAGCCAAATTTTCATCATCTGGTCACGGAATTCTTGTCTACGATCAAAGTCATCTTGTGCCAACTCATGAACCAATTGCAGCTTATATGGGTGAAATTTTTGAACTTTCGGAAATTTTAAAACTGAAGTGTGGCTTACGTCGTGGTCCAAAGCAATACTTCTACTAGTTCCATGTGGATTGTTTTCAATTTCTAGTAGCACATCAAGTTGTACATCTTTAAACTCTGCCTTTTTTAACCGGAACAAAAACAAAGCCCAGCGTTTGGGCGACAGTGAAACTCTCTTTTTCTTCTTACTCTAAATAAATCATTTAAACTTGTAATACTTACGTTACAATAAAACTCAAAATTGCCGGCTTGAGATCTTATTTCTTTTATTATAAATTTAATTTTAGGTCGTATGTATTGGTTCCACAGTTTGCTAATTGTTAAAAGAATAGATAAGAGTTGTAAAACACAGTAGAATACAGTAACTGGGCGCCATCTGATTATGAAAGATAGTAATCTGAGAACATTAATCAGAAAATGGGGTCAGATCTATGAAAATTTGTTCAAGTTATTTGTTATCTTCAATAAAGTCAAAGTTAGGTTGAATAGAAATGTAAATTGAGACTTTCATAATTATATGGGTCAATATTATTCGAATTAAGTAGATTTAAAATTATGTTTATTCATAAAACTCAAAGAGAGAAAAAATTGTAACACTTATCAGACTCACAAGTTATGATATCAATATCCTGCATAAGAGCTCTTAGCTAATGTGATAAAATAGTGAATACAATCGTTATATAAACAATAAAAACTTACTTAGTATTTACAAAGTTCAAGAGAAAAAAATCCAGATTTCACAATATGTACCTTGTTTATATTGGTAATTCACAAACTGGATCAGCACAAAATTCACAATATTGTCTTTTACACACACACTAACAAAATAAACAAATGCTGCTGAACGATAGAAGCTGGAAAGTTTCACAAAATTCTGCAATCCTAATATCTCGAACTTACGAGAATTTAAAATCCACAATACTGTATTAACATGAAATGTTCGTAATTAAATTCACCCTTTAAAGTAACTGGTACAACCATACAACTTGAATAAGGTTAGTTGTTAAATTATCATAGGAAAAACAATCTGTTTCTTTTTATTTTTCATAAATTTGTCTGTAGATTAATTAAATCCGAACTATATTTTATAAAACACTGGATAATTTATTAGAGATTTAACTTGATTTCGTTAATTGTTCATAGCTTAACCTTCTCTTCTACCGGGATTCCTTTAATAACCAAAATTCGGCCACCTAAAACATAATCTAAACTTATTACTTATTATTGTCGATATACTGTAGATAATTATTATTATCGGTAAACTGTATGGAAATAGACATTAATTTTTTGGTAGAAAAATGAGTTTTCCACAATTATAAAAACACAGAAATCCGGGAAACTATATGCACGGCAATACTTCATGCTATCCGCAATTTCAAGCTCGTGCGAACGGTATCAAAGTCTGTCTTCGACTTCTGGTGTCAAAGCTTGACTTCTACTCTCTAGCTTGACTGTCGACTTACTGCTAAAACTCGAATATTTCGACGCTAGACGGGATCTTAAGAGAGGTGCACTTTTACATAGACCAATAAGGGAATGACGTGACTTTATTTAAGCCAACCAAAATTAATATTTTTTACACAAAGGAAATTCGAAACCCAAAGTTTCACAACAAAATCTGCAGACATGATATCTTTCGAGACGCAAATATGTTTTCATAAAACTTACCAATAGGCACGTACAAGAAGTCATAAATTAAAGCAAGCTAGATTATAATAATATTTTTTCGCAGAATATGAACTTGAATATATATATATGGGAAAATTTAAAAATATACATTCAGATTGACTAAAATCGCTAGCCTTTTAGATTTTAAAAACAGAATCATTCAAAAATATTCCTTTCTGATGATAACAAGAACTGTAGAGGCAACACGTGTGAAAACAATACCCTTATTTATGACGTAGGCTATAAATTGTTATAAAAACGGCTCCACTTGTCTGAGATGTTTTTTAAAGATAACCTTTAATATATTTTATGAGGTTTATTTGTACAGGATACCAACGATAATTTTAAATTGAAAGAAGACTGTAGATACAGGACCGCATTTAAGATTTTTTTTAGTAAATATACATACAAAATTACATTATTTGAGAGCCGATGAAAACGTGACGTTACAATCTTCATTTAATGTCACCGGACGTCCACTTTTTGGAAGATTCTTTACAACGCCATGTTCTCGAAATTTCTTTTCAATGTTACTAACCGCTGATTGACTTATGGGTTGATCCGGGTACATTTCTCTAAAAAGTTGACACACTTCTTGATGTGTTCGAATTCTGTGTCGCCATAACCAATCATCATTAACACTTCAATTCGCTGTTCCTCGCTCAAGTGCTCAATTTTTATTAATAAAATAGATTATTAAAGGTAAATTCTACTTTAGAACAAGAAAGTAACATTTATTTTATTGTTTACTTCTGAGAGCCGTAACTAGGTTATTTATACGGTGACTAGATTCATTTTGCAAAAATTTAAAGAATTTTTAATATTCGAACTTTAGGGCAGTTTTTCTCATTTTTTTTCAAATGTAACATATTGAAGATTGTATACAGTTGAAAATAGACTAAAAAGTACTACCGAAATCGACAATAAAAAATATAGGTTGTCATTTAAAAGAAATGTCGATGACGTCATTACTTTAAAAACAAATGACGTAAGAAGTTGAAAATGGTGCAGTAAGATAGCGTCAAGTAATTAAAATCGCTATACCCCTTCGTGATTTTTTCCAAAAAATTAATTTTAACGAAGTTATCGAATTTATCCGCTACTTTATTTCCACACTGTATATTAGCTTTTTATAAAAATTAACAAAAGAACTTGTTTCGTAAGGTCTAGAAAAAGCCATTAACGGATATATATATATATATATATATATATATATATATATATATATATATATATATATATATATATATATATATATATATATATATATATATATATATATATATATATATATATATATATATATATATATATATATATATATATATAACAAAGGGATAATAATGGGAATTCGCGCAAGAGATTTATAAGAGAAAGTTAGTTGCAGCCGTATACACGTGTTTCGCACTTATTAGTGCTCATCAGTACGGCATAGCAGATAGAAGAAATAGAATTTAAGCAACAAACTAGAAACAATGTATAACACAAGGTTTCACAGATAGTAGCCAACCACACATTTGTAGTTTCGGCTCGAACACATTGAGTTTTCAATGCGACAACAAACGTCACTACGGAGGTAGCTATAGCCACTACCGTGAGACAACCTAATCCCAAAACATATCAACATGAATAGAAAGATTAATGCGCGTATATAAACATATAACAAAGGGATAATAATGGGAATTCACGCAAGAGATTTATAAGAGAAAGTTAGTTGCAGCCGTATACACGTGTTTCGCACTTATTAGTGCTCATCAGTACGGCATAGCAGATAGAAGAAATAGAATTTAAGCAACAAATTCCCATTATTATCCCTTTGTTATATGTTTATATACGCGCATTAATCTTTCTATTCATGTTGATATGTTTTGGGATTAGGTTGTCTCACGGTAGTGGCTATAGCTACCTCTGTAGTGACGTTTGTTGTCGCATTGAAAACTCAATGTCTTCGAGCCGAGACTACAAATGTGTGGTTGGCTACTATCTGTGAAACCTTGTGTTATACATTGTTTCTAGTTTGTTGCTTAAATTCTATTTCTTCTATCTGCTATGCCGTACTGATGAGCACTAATAAGTGCGAAACACGTGTATACGGCTGCAACTAACTTTCTCTTATAAATCTCTTGCGCGAATTCCCATTATTATCCCTTTGTTATATGTTTATATACGCGCATTAATCTTTCTATTCATGTTATATATATATATATATATATATATATATATATATATATATATATATATATATATATATATATATATATATATATATATATATATATATAAGTTTAAAGAATTCAATATCTTAGATCCTGAACTTTTTTCTAAAAACTAAAGATATCTGTTAATCGAATAATGAATAATATAATGTTACAGCCTACCTTATAAATTTTCTCTCTGTTATTATTATTATTATTATTTAGTTATTAAAGGTACCTCCTACTTGATTATTATTTACAATAATTAAAATAATTTTCAAAGTCGCCTTTTAGCGAATTTTTCATAAACAAAAGTTGCTGTTCTAGCATTTAAAAACGCCTTTGATTGACTAAATTCAAATTCCCGCCGTATAAATTCTAAAATTAACATTTTAGAAAATCAATTATCCTATGAAAGCATGTCAGTGACAAAGTAATAATTGATTGACAGGCGACGTCACCAAATATGTAGATACAATGATATGTAGAATAAAAAAATTATAATATGTTTATAAGTTCTATAAATTAAAAAGAAGATTTCCTATTTAATAAAGCCTTATTTAAGGGCTTCATTAATACATACATTAAACGTACAGACATACGAGAGCGGGTTTGCATGCACTCGAGTGCGTGTGGAGTGGTATAAGTTTACTGCTCTGATATGCGTGGCGTGGCATGCCATGATTTATTTCATTTACATTTAAATATGAATTCTTAAAATATATTTTTTATGATTTAATTAAATATAGATATTCAGAACTGTTATGTTTTTCTTCAATATCGGCCTAAAATTCTGAAACTTGCAAAGTTCAAGTAAAATGCTTTTTAGTTTACAGTTTTATAATATATTCAGTCTTAAGTTGGATAGGTATTAATTTTAATATATCTTCGTAAAAACGTTGGCTGGTCGCTACAAATGTTAGGGGCGGCATCCATGTCGATAATTTGTCAATAAAAGGTTAGAATTCTAGAAACAAATATCAGCAACGACCATTCAACTTTTACTTCTCTCTCAGTCTGAATGGGAATATTTTTAATCTTGTTTTACCTTTAATGTCAAGATTTTCACGTACCACGCCTAACACCTACTACTCTAAATTAAAATAATTGACATTAAATATTGTCATTTTGTATAGTCGTCCTCATCTTAGTAGCTAAGAGTTTCTCGGAAGTTAAATCCTTAAAAAAAGCGGCGTGAAAAGGACGAGAAAGGTATAAATTTTTACAGTCTTGTAAGTTTGAAGTTAACAGAAGCTATTTAATAATATTAATGGAATTCAATATAGGATGTCTATTTGATAAATGTTTTAATAACTGTTAAAAGAGGTAATTTATTAAATCTTCTTTCCATAAAAGCAATTTTTGGAATATTTTCGGGTTTTTTCAAACAAAAAAACTTAATTCATATGTAAATTATATTTCTAATCTGTAACCCATTATTATTATTAAGAGTGATGTTGAAAGTTGTTTTTACTATAGAATGTTTAAACATCTTAAGGTTATATGCCATCAAATGTATGTACATCAAAATTAATTGTTTAAAATCTTGCCCTTCACCTTACTATCTAGAAAAAAAAAATCAATTCATATTATTTGAATGATTTAATACCAACAGAAAAATCATCAGGTTATTGACGGATCTAAAATATAGGTGCGATTTGGTTTCAGAAAAATCCAGAGTAGTATTTCTAGTTGTTGAACATTTAAAGGTCTGTTCATGAATAATGGTAAAAAAGAGGACCGGATGAGAATGATGATGTTTGTTGCTTCACCAAAACTAAAATGCAATGAGCACATACAGTATGTCGTAATAATAATTTTTTATGGCGGTTTGATATTTTATCCAAGCGAAGGTCGTTTTATCTCTATTACAAATTTCAAATTGCCTATCTTTTCTTTGATGGTTGGTGTTTAAAACTATAATTACTTACCGTTTCCGTTTCGTTCGAACAGCTTCAATAAGCTTATATTATTGTCAGATTGGATGGATAGTCTTTTGTGGCATTTCAGAAAAGCGACATTTATAATACAAGAAAACAGCAAATGCTATGAGAGGTACATACTTGATACATACCAACACATATTTGGTTAGTTGGCATTTTAATTATCTTTTGGAGGACCTGTAATTACATCTCATCGTCGTATTGCCTTCTATAAAATTGGCTTTATAAAATGATTAACAGGATCTCGTAACATCAAATTTCATAAAAAAATCCTTGGCCACTTTTCAAATTGATACGATGGTTGTCTTATATTAATCACCCACTGAGTATTATTGCCATAATTTAAATATTTCGACGTGAAATATATAAACTTTCTTTAAAAACATTTATCTTGCATTGGTATTTATTGGATACGAACACTGAAACGAAAATGAATTGAGGACGAATTGAGGTTGGGATCTAATTACTAATAAATTAAGTTTTAAAATTCTAGACAGGAAAAACATTTTATATCTTCTTATTATATAATAAATGTAAGTAGCTATTGTTGTTCTTGTTGCTATTATTATATTGGTATAAATGTTACATAATTTAACATTTGTATGATCACGAAAAATCGTAATGTTAAATACAGATCGATCCGAAATTAGTAGCGTGATTTATTTACAATGACCTAAAAGGTCTTCACGATCTGCCCTTTTATATAAAATTTCCAGTTAACTGTGGAGTTTCCTTTATTTATTTGATTAATTAGCACTAATTTGTAAACGTATCAACTAAGATACATTTAATTTGGTACATGGAACATTACATCTCAGGAAAAAATTGGAGAAAAAATGGAACATATAAATAGACTCAATAGTTTTAGAATATTAGAAGCGAAGGGAAAATGGTATAAAACTCTAGATACTATACGAGGTCTGGCTATTAAATAACGAGACTGCTTATGAAAAAGAGTTTTATTTTAAAAATTATTCTACAATCGAATGCTCCCCTTCAATGTACTCCCCTCCCCTCGCCACACACCGTTCCATTCCGTTTTTCCATTGGTCAAAGTCTTCTTTTGGAAGAGCATTTAGGAGCTCCGCCGATTTTCGCTTCACCAGTTCGATCGACTCGAACCGGGTTCCTTTTAAGGCAGACTTGATTTTCGGAAACAGGAAAAAATCACAGGGTGCTAAATCAGGCGAGTACGGCGCGTGTTCGAGCACTGGAGTGGCTCTAGCGGCTAAATAACGCTTCACAGACAGCGCGTTATGGGCAGGTGCGTTGTCCTGGTGCAAGATCCACGACTTGTTTTTCCACAACTCCGGCCGTTTCTTACGAACTCGCTCTCGCAGTGTTGCCAAAACTTTCAAATAGTAAGTTTGGTTTACAGTTTGACCCTGCGGCACCCATTCAGTCATCACGATGCCGTTGATGTAGAAGAAAAACTATTAGCATGGCTTTAAATTTTGATTTCGACATCCTTGCTTTTTTCATTCTTGGCGGTGCAGGAGTTTTCCAGTGCATGGATTGCCGCTTAGTTTCAACATCGTATTGGAATATCCATGTTTCATCGCAAGTGATGATGTTTTCCATCAATTCAGGCTCTTCATCTAACCTCTCAAGAAAATCTGAGCAGATCTGTTGACGGACGAGCTTTTGTTCGGGGGTCAAATTTTTTGGCACCAACTTCGCACAAACTTGCTTCATGTTCAACTCGTCATTGTAAGATTTTTCTGACAGTTTCTTTATCGGCGTTTACAGTCTCAGCAATCATCCGAATGCTGATACGACGATCTCCGCGCACAATTTCATTGATTTTGGTCACTGTTTGCGGAGTTGAAACAAAGACAGGGCGACCTGGACGTTTGTCATCTTCGGTGCTCTCTCGGCCTTCAGAAAACCGTTTATACCATTCGAAAACACGCGCACGAGATAGAGAATTCTCACCACAGGCCTCTTTCAACAACTTATAGCACTCAGTCGGAGTTTTTTTAATTTAGCGAGAAATTTCACATTGATCCGTTGCTCGTGTTTTTCGTCACACATTTTTATCGGCACGAGAAAAAAACACGTTCGCTTCTAACCTCTATAGAAAAAATACTACTACAGCGACAAAAACGTGTCTTCGTACTGGCATAGTAGACACTTCCAGCTATCCAATGCTGCATTCGTTCCCCCCTTCCCCTCTAGGACGTCTTCTGTGCGCACAGTCTCGTTATTTAATAGCCAGACCTCGTATGGTATACATTTAGATACTCCAATTCCCCAATAGGATTTAGAGAAATAATAGTAAGTAGAAAGAGAAAGAAGATTAACCAGCTAATAACAATCTACAAGAGAAAATACAAACATCACCAGAAAAACCATAATTTTTTCAGAAATTGATTTATTGATTTAGAACTTTTAGATACACATTTACCGTGTGGGGTTGCTAGTCCTCCATCAAGCGCCTCCCCAAAGTGGCGGATAGGGGAATGATCACCATATATGGTGGGTACCGCGGAAATAAAATACCCGGGGCGGACCAAAACTAGCAGCAACGTCTGACCCAGAGTGGGCGGTTGCAGACATCGTCGGATTCATAGTGGACGGCATTAACAGGTCATTAATAGGTCCTCCAAGAGCGTGTTGTGACGTTAGGCTATAGCAACCTAACACACGAAACAAATAAGGGCTACAGAAATCATCAGCAGAATGAAAAATCGAAAAAGAATGATAATCCCCGGGTGGAAATCCACACCTCACGAAAAGGAAGCCCCATAGGATACGGGGTGGGGCAATTCTGCGCGGAATTCTCGAAACCCAGCTTTAAACTCAACCAAGAACATATACAAAATTGGACAAAGAAGAAATTGGATACAAATAAAAAGAAAAGGAAACAAGAAAGGACAATAAGAATAAGGACATGGAATGTACAGGGACTGGAAACGAAAACGAAAGAAGTGATAACAGATATAGAAAGGGTGAAATGTCGATTTAATAGTATTATAACGGTAGGGGGGTTTACCAGAAGTTATATTATTCTTGGAGTTAATAAAAAAACGTGTTTATTTTAGATATCTTGTATTACTTGTTATTTATTCTTGTAGCTATGGCAATCACTTAGCATTCCAATGCCTTCTTGAGATAATATCTATGTAATGACTGTCCTTATGACTGAATATCATTACAGTACTAACGGAAACCAAAAGAAAAGGAACAGGCCCAAGAAACATATGGAAAATATATTCATCTATGGGCTGGAGTATCAAACAGTGAGAGAGCAAAGAGTGGAGTTTCAATATTAATTAGAAAGAAATGGACAATCAAAATGAAAATACACGACAAAGTATGACAATTATATGCGTATAAGCTATTAATAACGATGTGCGAGCCGATGAGAAAGAAGAATTCTTCAATATCCTAGACGAACAAATAGAAAGGGTTAATAAACAAAGCGAACTCATTATAATTGCAGATCTAAATACTAGAATGGGACGTAAAGAAAGGAATGAAACGATAGGAAGATTCGGAAAAGAAACGATGAACGATAATGGAAGAAGACTAAGCACCCTATGCGGAGAGCATAGGTTGATGATAACGAATACTTTCTTTGAGCACAAATACACATGGGTGAATTCAACAAAAGGACTCAGATCAATTATTGACTTGATAATTGTTAGAAGAGACCGGAAAATGATAATAAAAGATGCAAGGGCATATCGACAACCTGAATGCCGATCGGACCACCACATGGTTATAGGAACCTTTGTTTGTAATGGAAGAAGGGCAGTTAAGAAACAGGAAGAAAACACGAATAAACAAATGGAAAAATTAGAAGAACCAACTTATAAAATCGAACTGTTAAGACAAGAGAGCATCAAAAAATTATACCAAGACAGATTAGAAATAAAACTTGATGAAAGTATAATGGAAAACCCCCAAATGAAATTTATGAACATGTGAAAGATAGTATACATGCTGCAGCAAAAGAAGCACTGGGAATAAAAGAAAAGAAGAAATATAAAAAATAAATTTTTAGCACGGATCTCGAAGAGAAGATCAAACTTAAAAAGGAGAAATACCTATAATGAATGGCTAAGGAACAAATTTCAAGGCAAGAATATGTGGAATGTAGAAGACAAGTGGAAGAACAAGTAAAACAAGAAAAGAATAAAAATTGGAATAATGTATGTAGAAACATAAACAACACCATATGATTCAACCAATCTAAAGAAGCGTGGAGAGTGATTCACAGACTAAGACAGGAAACAAAATATAAGAATAACATTACTTTAATAAAACTGAAACAATGGATGGAACATGGAACACACTATGAGGCACTTCTACAAGAACAAAGACCAAAATATCTGACACAGCCAGACGACAAAATAATAAAAAATAGGAAAGAGGTAGAGACGACAGATATAAGAAAGGAAGATGTGATAAAAGCACTAAGACAAAGTAAAAATAATAAATCAGCAGGACCAGGGAACATTAACATCACAACAGGGAACATCAGGGGACAGGATAGAACTGATAAAATACGGAGTAAACAAACTAATAGAAATAATAACGAAAATGTTTCATAAAATAGAAAGAGGAGAACCCACACCAATACTTTGACTTGGACTTTCCATAAATTTTAAGAAAACAGAATATATGTGTGTTGGAGGGACGGCACAGGATTTACAAATTGGGGAAGAAGTGATAAAAGCATGCACAGAATAGAAGTATTTGAGATCGATAATAACAAGCAATGGAAAAATAGAAGATGATATCGAAGAAAAAATAATGAAAGGGAAAAGAACGACAAAAGCACTCCATGGAACAATATATTCTATATTGTTCCATGGAGTGCTTTTGTCGTTCTTTTCCCTTTCATTATTTTCTCTTCGATATCCTCTTCTATCTTCTATCCACATATATAATAGAATAGAATAGAAATATTACCAAACAAACAAAGAAAAGAATTTTTAACACAATAATAGAAAATATAACAACTTATGGTGGAGAACTATGGCCGATGACGGACAAAAGAAGGAACAAAATAAGAACGGTAGTTAGACTTTATGAGGCGAAGCTTACAATATACACGCAGAAATATAATAAGAACTGAACAGATCTGGAGAGAAATGGAAGTGGAGACATCAATTACACGAAGACTAGAAAACACAACACTAAGATGGTATGACCATGTCCAGAGGAAGAAAGATGGCCCAAGGCAATCATGAATTGGTCACCTAGAGGAAGAAGAAGAAGAGGTCGACCACCGGTATAGTGGAAAACAGCAGTCCAAAACATAATGATAGAGAAAGGATTAAGAGAAGAAGATTGGGAGGATAGACAATATTGGAGGTTGATGACGGCGAACCTGTAATGGGAAAAAGCCAAAAGAAGAAGAAGAACATACACATTTAGTTTTAAAGATTGAATACATGCACTTAACAGCTAGAAAACCAAGTGTAGGATACATTAACAGCTGTTTCGTTAGTAGTGTTTTGAATTTTTCAAAAGATTCTGCACTTTACCCATAAACAAACTGAAAGCTAATAACACAGGCTATTGTTTGAAAGTTTATAAAATTAAATTAACTTACCTTACTTAAAATAATTGTTTATATAGATTTTTTTCTTTTTATTGGGCGCTTTTGATTGATACAAAAATTTTAATTTTTTTAGTTCAACGATTTTTTGGAGCTTTGTTAAATATTGTATGGAGTGCTCGAACTGTATAAGATTTTTTTTATTTAAAGTTGTATTGAGATAAAGTTTTATATGCTTATTGATATTTATAATTTAAATGTATTTGTATACTTATATGATTATCTAAGCTGTGATATGTGTAATGAGTGTACAATTTTTTAAATTTTAAATTTTTTATATTATATATATATTTTATATTATTTTTTCTATTTTTATATTATTATTATTTTTATTTTATTATTATTATTATTATTATTTTTTTTTTAAATCACACAATTTGTGGTAGGTGTATAATAACAAGACCGGATCTGTTGATCAAGGTTATCAGCTGTAAAGGGCTTTCCTTACAATTGCAGTTGTACCCAGAATTACTGCTTTTTGCATCCATGTGGTGGCGTTTTCTGATATCCCCATAATCAGTAGATTCTTCACGAGTTTTTTATGAATAATACCATTAGCACTAATGATTATTGGTAGTATTTTAACCTGCTTAGCTTGCCACAGTTGTTTGATCTCATAGGCTAACGGTAAGTATTTAGAAATCTTGTTCTCATAGGATTTGCTCAGATTCTCGTCTAGTGGAACAGAGAAATCAATAACCATGACTCTGACACTTCTTCTGTTTCCATGTTTTGCATTGGTTCTTCTGCGTGTTCGTTTTCATCTTCTACACGATTGTGTGTTTGCCGCAGTACCGATGCTTTTATTGTGTTAAGTTCGTCTACTGCCAATGCTCTGCGTTTTAATTGATCGCACTTGGTCTGCTAGTCTTTGGGCACTGAGCTCGTTATGAGGATTTCTGTCATTCCATATTTCTTCTAGGCGTGTTCTATAGCCTAACATGTCCGATTCGCCCTTTGTTGCGTGATAGTACGCGGTCATTAGGTTTATGTTGTCTTCTCTTGACCACCGCGTACGCCTACTTCTTTGTTGGGTAGCAGCGGGTTGCTCTTCTTGAGTTTCCAAGCTGTTTTCCCCATTTTCATCATCCGAAGTATTTGGCCTTACGGTACCGGTTCGTTGGGAGCTGCCGTTTGCTCCAGCTATTCCAACTAGAGGCCGATGTTCCAAACCAGAAGGGCCAGCCTCCGGGGTTTCCCTCCCCGCTCCTCTGGTGTCATATCTTCTTAAATTACTGCTAACTTATTATTATTATTATTATTATTATTATAATGAGGTACCCAAAACATGTTCTTATGTAACAGCATTATAACGTTGATATCGCCACGCGATTTTATGAATTTTCTCTTACTTTCTTTTATTTTCTCTTACGTAATTGTTTTGTTAATGGTGTGAATTTAATCAAGAAACTTGATAAATGGTATGGTGCAGATGTACTATGTGATGTGTTCTAGGATACTGTTACAATATTAAGAAATATTGTACATTTAGTTGTGATGTTTGACAATTCTGGTTACACTTGAATTACAAGCTTGTTTGATGAATTGAGATTAAGTGTTGCATATCATTGTAATTAGCAATTACTTTTCGGCAATTTTATAATTTTTGTAATCAATATATTTGTGACGAAATCATAAACGTCAAAGTTTTTTAATTTCTCATTTGTTTTCCTAAATGTATAAAAAAGGCTTCAACGAAAAAACAGATTTTATTGTAATTTTTTCTTGTCGGGAAAAGACGTATCTTATTGCTTCTCAAATTGAAGAAAAAGTTAGGTTATGTAACCTTTTGTTATAAACAAAAGGAAAAGCTAATATTTATCAAGAAGATTAGCTTAGCATATTATTTTACGCAAGAAACAACAAGTTCTTATTTAACGATTTAATTTGGATATCCATTTTATTATAATCTAATCAATATTGATTTGTTGGAATAAAATCGATCCAGTTGACTGTCAAATATTTGCTTGACAGATTTCAAACTTTATTACAACGAAGGCCGTGTTTCTAATATCAGAGAAGCTTTAATGGGTTAATTCGAAGCCTGTGTTGTGTTGAGACCAATTAATAACAAAGTAAGTGCACTTTTTAAATACCTAATGGGTTCACTGAGGCATTGAGATTCATAGTAGCCTAACCCACGAATTTCCATTTTTGACGCAGAAATCGGTAATGATTAAGTAATTTGATATTATACTGGCTTAATCAGCATTCATGAATCTTCAGATAGATAACGCCCGCATGTTCACTTGTTCTATTGTTAAAATGTACACTTTTAGGAATTTTAGAACGGCTTATGGCCTTTTAAAATTATTTTTTTTAAATAACATTTTTACTCTAGTTACTCTAGTCAGAGTAAATAAAGCATAGTGTGGTATGTCATCAAAATTATTAAATTTACTTTACTATGACAGAACAATACACTTGACAGTATATTCTTTATAAAACCTTGTTTATTTTTATTTAGAACACAAAGCGAGTTAGTTGTGTGTGTATTAAATAATAGTTTGCAAGATAAATTTTTACAAATTAAAACACAAAGTTGCTAAATAATGTAAGTTTGAAAAATTACACTTATGAATAGATATTCAAAAACTAGGTAAGTAATAAAAAAACTACACTATTTGCACTTTTAATTTTAGTACTACTTCATAAAATCTTAATGTAAATAGAAAACAAGTTTTATAACAATCCACTCTAAATAGACGCAATATTCTTCCCATATAAACTAAAAGATTCAAAAGTCACTCCGACACGATTACAAATTTTAGTGTTTTAGTATGAAAAAGTTACCAGAAATGATTAAAGATATAATTGTTTTATAGTGTGATGAATGCATACTAACATTGTATTGAAGTTAACTGTATGGTCTACACGAAGGTAGAGATTAGGTATTTTAATCTAAATGTATTGGACCTATACAGACATTTTTTTAGAGTGGTCTAGTGTTCTAATTTTACAGTAAATTGTTTACTGTAGCATTACAATTAAAAGATCTAACAGCACAACAAGCGATAACAATAGTAGGAAACCTTAACACAAAAACTAAATACTACTGAACAACAAGAATGCCAGGAAGAAAACCTATAGACGCTAAACTGTTGCGACAAAATTCAAATATATCTACATTAAGAAATTGTAATACTAACTTTACAATAATGTTTAAACACCCGAAACGGCTTATGCTTCAAAAGCAGGGACCCTTATTGCTTTTGAACAAATTACTATCATTTTATAGGTATAAATTAAAAAACTTGCTGATTCCAGATTTACTAAGGTATAAGAATTATTTCGAAAACTTATTGGAGGGCCCCAAATTGTATGTAAACGATCGTGAGTAAAATGATGTTACATTAATGTCTGCCCAAGATTTCGAAAAAGTTGATATAAACCGATTTAAAATTACTCAATATAAAATCGAGGAAATATTACAGAAGCATCTTAAAAATTGCGCGACAAACAATTTGATGTTCTCAAACGTAAAATTATTATTATAAACACTTTATTAAATCTTAGCCCTTGTTGACACAATTTAAAAATTAACAAAAAAAAACTAATATCAAAAGAGATGCAAATAATATTAATTCGTGGCAATAGTTAGCTAAAAACTTTTAAAAGCATGTACTAACTATTTTTAAACAAAAGTAATCATCGTTGATATTAGCTTTGACATAGTTCATTTATAGAAATATTGTTAAATTTTGTACATTTCACAAAAAACTTCGCAACATAACTAATTTTTATGTTGTTCGTAATGTAATGTAATTCGCCCAGTAAAAATAATAAAATTATAATTTCATGAACACTACAAAATCGGTAATATTTTGGTGCTTTTGGTCCCGTTAAAAGTTACTTGCATAACTCGTCGAAAAATCTTTGTTACCCAAAAACTAGGTCAACGACTTTTCTTAAATTTTTCCACAAAATAAAATTTATTTTCATCCATTTCAGGAATTTTCGATAAGTGAATTTATCAGATTCTGCGCTTAATTTGAATTGTTTAAATTTAGCCGATTTTAAACATCGAGTTTAACAATCACACCTAAATTGGATTAATAAGTTCGTCAATGCGAATAAAAAAACCTTCAAGGATCAAAAATACTAGTAAATTAAATTTAGTAAACCCTCAGACGATACAGTAGGAATTTGTTTAACTTCTAACAATTGCTTAAATTGCAAAGAAATGGTAAGCAATCGTTACAGAATGGACTTCTGTAGATCTGAACGGTACGGTAAATCTCTGTGGAATTTTGCATGCCGTCTTCACTACCAACCACTTGATCTTTCCAAGTGGTTGAATTTCACAACAGAAGGGAAGCACGCACCTTGGCATGGATTAAACGAAGAAAGAAAGACTTATCGAATCCTCTGGAACATCTTGCTAATGTTACTGTCCACCAATGATAAATAAATAGCTTCGTCTCTCGCATTTAATACTTTGATCTCAATAGACAATTAGAATAAAATATGTTCATTCTCAACATAAAAAATTGTTTCTCTCAGGCTGTTAAATCTTTATCCCAAGAGAAACTTAGACGAATACATTCTCTATTTGTCAAATGTAGTCATGGGTAAATAAAAAAATCAGCTTAATTTTATATTTATTATAACAGGCAAGGAATAAGTTTGAAATATTGTAATGAGAGATTTGTATTGAGTTGAGTATTGAGAAAATATACGTAATTTTGGAATATTATAATACAGGGTCGCATTAAATGTATTTTAACCAGCGGAAAATGGATTCTAAATATTATAATACAAGGTTCGTTTAATAAATTTCAAACAATTAAAATTCGTTAGCCAAGTAACTACCGTTACATAATCAAAAGTGGGGTACATTTTAAGAGACGATATTATAATCAGCAATAGATGTGTGCGGGACAAGATTGAAACAAAAAAACCCAAAACGTGTGGTGCCAACACGTTTTATAGTAGTAGTAAGTGTCAAATTAAAAAGAAAAGCCATTATAATTAAACCCAAAAAACTTAGGAATTTCATATGATAAGAGGAATAAAAGCGGAGAAGGGAGGGCAGCATAAACTATATACCGCTTGTAATATACTTACATATTATTATGTTTATTATTATCTAACAATTATTAAATTAGGATAGCCCCAAGTTCGGGCAAAAAAACTTATTATGGTTACTGGTGGTAATAAAAAATATAAACCACCCACCTTTATCATTAAAAAAAATCCTCGCGCTAATTACAAACGTGGTGAAAAATCAAAATCTCCACCACACTGAGACTTTTATGCGGGTCGCTTGAATGTAACTATAAACTATAAACCAAATTTTCTTTAAATTGAAATGACAACATTTTTTATTTAAAATTGAACACAAACAACAAACGACAAAAGAATTAAAAAAATTAAATTAAATAAATTTTGGATGCCATGAACAAATGAAAAATTAACCCTAAGATAGTTTAATGCCTTTTATCCGAGGAGTACTTTTTCTGGCATTGTCATAATCTTAATTACTAAACTTATTTAAAATTAAATAAATACCTTAAATTTTGTAAATCAAATTAATATTTGGCGCCAACAGTTTTCCAACTGAGATTTAACAACACAGCAATCCTCTGTTTTCCATATGGTTTAATATTAAAATGGTGGAAATACAACCACATATCTAATTATAATTAATTTATTAATAATAATTAATTAATTAATAATTAATAATTAATTAATTATAATAATAAAATTAAAATTGAGCTTCTTGAAATATAGTAAGTCCATTTCATGATTAAGTTTTTAATTCTTTTCCAACATCCAAATTATAACGAAGGTTAAAAGTTCCATTATCCAAAGCACCAAATTATACAGCACTGATTGTTATATTAATTAAATGTAATTATTATTAAAACAAATAGTCAAATTCAAAGATCTTTGATGATTATTAAACACTTTGACATTTCAACAAAATATAACCTAACATTTTGACGTGTGGTTTGTTTACAAAATTATGAAACTCACTACATAACCTTAAATTTTTAAATTTTTGCTCTCAACACGTGTGCACTGTTTGAAATATCTAAAATAACAGAGAGTTTGTTACTAAATTCGTCGCTCTTTTTATACCCTTTTTGAAACAAACAAACATATTAATTATTCTTTAAACAGTTTCAATAAATAGATTGCCAAAAAATCCCTTTTAATAATATGTGACACTTGTATTGACAAAAAATAAGGCACTAGAAAAAGTCAACCAAAACACATTTCCTACTCAACTATCAAATAACTATATTTAACTTAATTACTTAAAATTAGCTAAGTACATCTTCCTATCTTGATAAAATCCAACCTTACATCCGAATTAACATTATTTACATATTTTTAGATATCAAAACCATGAAAATAATAGCTAACTCATATTATTTCAGACTGCTATAGCAAAACGAAAAAACTTGGATTTTATTTCAATGATATCTTCTACAACAAAACAAACCCAGCATTTATAGTTGTTTCAAAGTTGTGCTTTCAAGCAGTTTCTTGCTTGACAAAACAGCAATAAAGCATTTTAGCTACAAGTTATTTAATCTAACTAAAGAAGAGAATTTAACGATTTCTCTATCTCGTTAACTTGAAACATAATTTCTTTACATTAATAAAGCAGGTAAGGTAGCAAATACCTGCATACATCATCACTACCATGCACCTTGTCTGTTTTAGGTCAACATTTGCCTTGAAATGATCTCAGATATTTCGTAGATTACCTACAGGGCTCTAAAAGGGTACAAAATATAGTTGAAAAGAAAAACTTACTAGAAATGTATAAAATAACGAGCGTTGATAAATAACATAAAACCACAAATCGTAAACGACAACAATAAAATGGCCAAAACAGAAGAAGTACCAATTTTAGTATATCAATTTTATATCCAGGAAATATCAATTTTTACCCATCTGAAAGCAATACATTGAAATTAATCTGCAGTAAAATTGCATTGTTGTAGGAGAAATACTTTTTATTACCTTAAGAAAATTAGTTGCTTGATTGTAGAGGTTTTAAAAGTAAATTAATCCACTACAGTAGTTGGATGGGTAAAACACGAGCGCAGTATACTTGCCTATATGGCTCCGCTGCCTCGTCTCACATACACATGTCCACTCGCGGTTCGGTATGTCCGGCACTTCGACACCGAAAGGTATAAGAAGTTAAAGATTATGTATATATGTATGTATGTATTAATCCACTAAAAAGAGGTCTCACAAGGATCAACCTTTAAATAAATCCCAGCATGTTCGCCGTTATAATATCTTCACATCTTTTTATAGAATCTGAAAACACAAAAAGATGAAACTTGCATCTTCTTTATAAATAAATTCAATATTGTCGTTGTGTTTTTATTATTTATTTCCTTCATACCTTTTTTTTGCTAATTAATTAATGTGTGCCGTCCTTATATCAATTTTGTTTTACCAGGGATTTAAAGTACACGATAAAATCCATGAAAATTTAACTTATAAACTTGATGAAGATTCTAATCGTGGAAATTAAAGCAGGTTTAAAAATTGCCATTTAAATTAATCAATTAAAATAGTAAAAAAAAATTAATTTTTGTGACCAATTCAACTACGATAGGAAGTCACTACTCAAGACTCTAACGATAAATAAAGTAGACATTCTGAATTTGTCGTAATATTTCCACGTCTCTTTATAGGATTTAACAGGTGATACTTGCATCTTTCTTATAAATAAATCCAATCTTATCGTAGTATATTATTTTTAATTTTCCTTAATTAACGTGTGCCATCCTTATATTATTTTTGTTTTATCAGGGATTTCTCTTTTAAAAGTTGATTTACCAAATTATTCCTTAGATAAGTATGGGTAAACGTACCCGTAATTCACTATTTCACGTGTAGTTAATTATATCTGATGTCATCGAATCTAAATGATGACGTTATCAGTTTACTCTTTAAGCCAGGTTTCACTAATCATAATAATATCGAAGTTACGAACTGAAGATTATTAGGTGACGTATCTTGATTAGCATTATTACAATGCCCTACTTCCAGACTCGATTAATTCGAGTTTATCAATAATCTTTAGTAAACGATTGCAAGCTTAATTATTCTTTTGAAACTCGTAAAAGCAGCATGACTTAAATAATTTGCATATAAGCGAAATAAAATCGGATCCATTCTTAAACTCTATCTGTCGTAAATAATAATTACTGCCGCACAAATTTCTCTATTTTTGAAGTATCCGTGACGGATTCCTGCATCCTTGATATTTAAAATATCGACTCGACGTAATATCATCATTACGATTCCTAATTTTAAGACGATGAGCCCGTTCAAGAGGATAATTATAAATTAAATATGTGCGTATAGTTATTATAGTTGCACGATAGCAGACGCGGTGTAAGTTTTAATAATATCTCCTCCAAGGACAAAATCGATGTACCCACACTTGTTTTGTAGTTTAAAAGTTTATACATAGATTCTGTTAAAAGAGTTGATATATGAAATAAATTGCATATAAAATAATATCGATAAGATCAATCATAAATCACTAAAAAAATATGTTTAACAATTACCATATTATAAAAAACCTTGAATGGCTTATTTATTTATAAAAAAACTAATAGCTTCTTTTCTTAATTATTTATGAATATCTAAATTTTAAAAATTGCCAAAATCTAACATAAATAAAGACTAGTATAATTCTAATCTGAATAATATTAAATGACAGACAAATTTACCAAAGATCTTTTATTGATTTTTTGTTCATAAATTATCAATTTCTATATAAAAGATTTTCATCTTGAATGTTTATGTTTTTCTAAGATAAACAAACAAGCAATTAAACAGGCACGTTAATGAAAATATAAACAGTCGTACCGGAAATTTAAACGAACAAGAACAATGAGGCGATTTGTTTGGTTTGTTGTCTAACGTAGCATTGAATTCTCTACTGTAATACGCAAAGATGGCTATCGAAAGTATTCAAATGTTAAATATATCTTTATCTTTTCATCTTCATTGCAGAAAAAGCTGAATCTGTATGTGTTTTGGGATTCTTGAATAATGTTTAACATTATTACACAAAATAAGAAAAAAAAACAACCAGCGTTTCATTATGTGACCGCCAAAAATCTAACAAATTAATTATTTGTTATAAATACTGAAGCACTTGAGGAAGTTCAAAGTGGTCGTTAATATCGGTAAGTTTTTCTGGTAAATTAATCGAAAAACTTACCTTTGCGGTATCACAGAAGTTACAAAATCTAATCCATCCGTATATCCGTGACACTACAGTTCTAGTTAGACCTCTTCCTCTGAGATCTTCTGGTTTCATGGTAACGGAATAAAGCTTTATTGTTTAAATTATCTATTTAATTTTAATTTTTAGAAGTTATTCATCATATAATTATATTTTTTTGTGGTAGAATTTACAAACCTACGTTCAACGTCCCCAAGTTTATAACGTTGAAATTCACAACCCATTATTTGTTTGATGGTCACTGTTTAAAACCAAGCTTCTCCGTTGTTTGGTTGTCACTGGTTTTCCCTTTCTTTCGGTTTATCGTGAAGTCGCTCCTGCGCGTTTGAGCTCCCTGCTCAATAGTAGAGTGAAGTAACAAAATGGCTGGTTTTTGGTACTAGAAGTTGAATGGGCGAGATATATTAGAAATTGGTTTTAAATATTAATTCGCTTTAGCGGAATAAATCTCACATTCAACAGAACGATCGCTTGATTATTTATATGCGATCAATCGTCAAATTGGACGGATTACGTTCTGGTGCTAACCATTTTAGGTAACTTCTGTTCGTTAAAACCTCGTTGCGCTAAAAATCTTACAAATGTCTTTTTATTTTTAGGTAATATTTCCCTAGTAGTCACCTTGAGGGAATTGTTTTGTAAAAGACCTTTCAGTTTATAGAAAGGTAAAACTCTTCAAATATTTAAAATTAATACAATATACAGGGTGATTTTTTTTGTAGGTCTTTTTTTTCTTTCTTTTGGGTTTTGTTGTTCGTTGTCGTATTTGTGTTCCTGCTCCCTGATCGTGGGTTCCATTTAGGAGGTCCGTACCTACATCTATACAGGTATCGGGACGGAATTAAACAACCAACATCGTAGGGTGAAGTGATAACCCCTAAGCAGGGTTTTTAAACATACAGCCGTGGATCTTCGAATGGTGGGACGTTTGTGAAAATTTGTATGTATTATATGTCTGTGTTTTAGTTATATATATCTATATTTATTTAATGTATTTACAATTTCGTCATGCATGTTAATGTTAAGAAACGAGATCTCGACTAGTGGAATTGTAGGGTAGACTTAAGTACAACCAACTGTGATACAGATCACCATTCACCTTTTTTTTCTCTCTATTAAGCATTAAAATTGCATTTAAAGTTAACTTTTAAAATCTGCCAATAGTTTAAATAAAGCCCTACTTAGAAAGTTTACATTTCACTACGTGTGTTTTATTTATTTATTATTCATTTGTTTGTGTGATTTTAATATTGCTTTTCAGTTCATCATTTGTAAGTATATATGTACGGTACGGCCAAAATTGTGGAAGTTTCCCATATTTTAGTAGAAGATCTATTTCTTCGTTTGCCTGATAAGCTTGAAGCTTTAGTAATAAGCATTGTTTTTAAACGAAGTGGCGCTTGTTTTTTTTATTTTTTATATCTTGTATTACCCCGCCCCTCTCCGACTTATTGGGGGCTAGCTGGCAAAAACTAAAGCAGTGTTATTTGGATCAAGCTGATACTTCCAGCACAGCTACATTTTGGTTGGTTAAGTATTTCTTTATATAAAAATAGCCTTTGTGTTTCTGTAGGTTATAAGTTCTTAGAAGATACTATCTTAGATGATAGTATCAGGTTTTACATCGCTGTATAAGATAATAATTTGTCCAAATTGCGTTACGATAACTTGTTTCGCTCTAAACTCTTTTGGTTCTCAAACTCATGTAAACCCCTTCATGAAATTTAAAAATCAGGCTGACTTTTGCCTGATGGCGTACTTCCACTTGATGATTGTCGATGAAGTTGTTTGACTACATAACCATATTTTAAACAATTTAGATTAATCTTTGTAATACTCCTTGTGGAATAAAGTAGTTCGTTTAAGTTTTATTTAGTTGTGAAACAGTAAGGCATTCGATACTAGTAAACTAACCGGTGTGATATTACTCCCAAACGCCTTTGAAACATTGTTATTTTTATTCTTTTATAAAATTGTTGCTTGAGAAATTATACTTAAATATTCAATATATATCTCTAATAATATTTATTATTAGTGCTAATTATTGTGTTTAATTTATTATGTGTTTACTTCGATGGTACTCTAAAGGTTGCGTTCGAAGGTTTTCTTGTTTAACTCGAAATCGACCGTTAGAAGTAGTGTCCCATATTATAAACAAGTTGATGCTCATAGGCAACCATAGTTCAATTCGAATCAGCCAACCATCAACTCAACAACCATTGAGAACATACTTTGACTAGCTAAGCCGGGTAATTAGTTGTGAGCTGAACACAAGTAATAAAACTTTTATACCCAGTTGTAGGGCACGAAAAGCATTTTACTTTTCGATAGCTTTTGCTTGTTACACTTTTGATGCTCAGACGTGATGCTCGCAGAAAGTTCAGAGTTCAAATATAACTGCCCCGTGCTTTATTGTGTATTAACTTTATTGAGTAAAGGTTTTCTTGTGTTGCCTATATGGCCTATTGTTTAAATAAAAGACATTAAGAAACAAGGAAGAAATAAGAATAAGACAAAGATGAGAGAGAAACGTGGAAGAGAATGCTACTAAGCTGCTAAACATAGGAAAATAAAAGGTAGTAGCTCAGAATAGAGATAAGTCTAGTGAGATTCCAACAGAATGCACTGAATAAACATTAACAGGAGAAATAATAATCTTGCCAAAACAAGTTTACAGATCTTTCACAAAAAAAAGGCCAGATCACATCATTATAATAATTCATATTCATAATTCTTGTTGATTATTATCACATTGATATTAAATTAACCAAAATAATAAACTTAAAATTCTCAAACTAAATACAGGAACACTTCATTCCCACATGAAAACTTAAACCGTAAACACAACGGTACGATAAGATTTATTAAATCTTGTAACACAAAACTCAAAATCTGTAATTCTCTTTTTTAATTACGCTGACTGCCTCGGAGGTGTGTCAATTCACACTGTCGAGAAAAAAATCATTCCGCAATTGCCAATATCCATCTTCCTTTTTAAAATTTAAAGAAGGGAGATTATATTCTAGAGTCTAAGTCAAGTGTCAACCAACCACACCTTGAGCCTTACATTATTATTACGAATAACAAAATTAAACCAAATTTCCTCTTTGTTTATCAAAATTATAATTATATCTTAGAAAATGTAAAACATTGTTCTGAAATCACTACTTTCCTTTGTGAGCATTTAAACTCGAAGGGGTTTCGTTCAACATAAACAGGTAAAATAAAAATACATCAGAATGTATGTAAAATAGGGCCATTTGTTTAGTGTTTATGTAAATCTGGTCCAATTTAACTGAAAGTACATTAGGCTTTTTTATTTTACATAACTATATAACACTTTTTTTAGTACACAAGTGTACCTCGCCAAAAACCACTTTGTGAAGCTAATCTTTCTCTCGTGACAAGAGGTGGCGGAGGGCTCTCAAGCCGAGAATGAATTTGTGATTATTCTATTCTGGGTTTAACTCAGGGGCCAAAGTAAATCTGTTTATATCAAAATTAAGCTATAAAAAATTAGCTTGATGAAGAAGGTAATCAAATACTCGACGAATATTAATTGTTCTTCCAGCAGGATGGTGCTCCACCGCATTATGCTGCCAATGTTCGTAACTGGCTTAACCGGAGATTTCCAAATCACTGGATTGGTAGACGTGGAACAATCGAATGGCCTCCACGATCACCGGACCTCACAAGTCTTGACTTCTTCCTTTGGGGTCATTTAAAGTCAGTAGTTTATAAGATTAAACCCATAGATTTAAATGACTTGCGTCAACGAATTATCAACGAGTGCCGAAACATTCCACGAGAAACTTTTCAGAAAGTAAGGCAAGAATTTGAAAACCGGCTTTACTACTGCATGGAGGCCAATGGTGCTCATTTTGAGCAGTTGAATGTTCTATTTTCAGTTTTGTTAAAATGTTATTTTAAACGCCTACTTAGATGTTTAAAGACTTATTATTCTTATCATAATGTAAAATTGATCATTTCTCCATGCTAAATAAAAAAATGCGCAAGTGACACATCACCATAATCCTGATAAGATAAGCTTTCATTTGAGATACCACACGATGGGTCATTCCATTTAAAATTATTGGGGAGGTATTGGTGGGGGCGCAGGGGTAAACGTCAAACGTGTGAATCATAGGTCAAACCGTTTCCCCCTTGACATATAAGTGGACCTGTTTTCGGAAATTTTCAATTTCCTTTTGGTTTCTGAAATATCTCAGGCGGATCGTTTTCTAAAAATCACCCTGTATATAGCATAATATATAACAAAGGGATAATAATGGGAATTCGCGCAATATATTTATAAGAGAAAGTTAGTTGCAGCCGTATACACGTGTTTCGCACTTATTAGTGCTCATCAGTACAGCATAGCAGATAGAAGAAATAAAATTTAAGCAACAAACTAGAAACAATGTATAACACAAGGTTTCACAGATAGTAGCCAACCACACATTTGTAGTTTCGGCTCGAAGATATTGAGTTTTCAATACAACAACAAACGTCACTACGGAGGCAGCTATAGCCACTACCGTGAGACAACCTAATCCCAAACACATATCAACATGAATAGAAAGATTATAAATTTTATTTCTTCTATCTGCTATGCTGTACTGATGAGCACTAATAAGTGCGAAACACGTGTATACGGCTGCAACTAACTTTCTCTTATAAATCTATTGCGCGAATTCCCATTATTATCCCTTTGTTATATGTTTATATACGAGCATTAATCTTTCTATTCATATAGTATAATATACATATTATAATAATACTAATGCCTGTTTGCATAATAGTAATCGCCGCTCCCTTCCGCACAAGCTTCTAGTTTCTATGGCCTGGTTTCTAAGTTATGGGCAGTAGTCGTTATTATTATATAACAATAATCACATTATTTATACTACCTTTTGCTATTTGCCCTAACTGTGAGATGCATGCCTGAGAAGATACAGCTTCAGGAATCATAATGTAACAGATGAAATAATTCGAAATTAAATTATTCATTTTTTTAAGTTGCAATTAGCATAACTGTGCATCAAGGTTGAGCACATATTTCCAACCTCATGCAAGATTGCTGCTATTAATAACCTATACAGCTGCGCTGAATTATTACTTGCGCACGTGTGACCTTAACACACAAGCCATGAAGTTGCCCACAATACAATCTCCCCCTAGTCTGTTTCTGCTCGTACTTAAATACGAAATCGTTAGTTTTTCTTAGTTTCCTTACTTTAACTCAGAAAAGACGGTGGTAGTACTTAAGCTAGCACCCTGAAGTTTCTGATATAGAAAGTGGCACTGCAATTCACTCACTCTAGCATTTTTTCACTTCTCTATATTTTTTATGTGGCTCTTCCCCTCCATATCTCACCAATTCTCCATTTATTTCATACATGCCTGGAGTTTTGCCATTGCTTATCCATTGCTCATATGGCTTGTTTCACTTGCTTGTATTTTAGTTGTTGTTAGTTGTTTCTTGCATATCTTCATCTTGGATTTCCTCTTAATCAATTTTTTCCTCATCTCCATTATAAAATAGTTCTTGGAAATGTTTCTTCCATATGTCTTTTACTTTTTCCCTATCATTCTGTAATTGCCCCTGATTGCCTTTTATGTCTTTTTATTTTGTTATTTCTTCTTTTTTTCTGTTTTTTTAAAACGTTCTTATATGTTAAATTTCTCTGGTATTGCTTTTTTGTCTATTATTTTTTATTTCTTCCATTTTCTGGTCTATTCAATCCCTTTTTTCTTCTTAAGTACCTTATCAGCTTCTTTTTTAATTTGGTTTCCATCATTTTTTCCTGGTATTATCTGACATGTTTAAATCTTGTGCTGCTTCTTATTAGTTACATAATCTTGTACAAAAATAATTTGCGATTTCATGAATTGTGTGTTTGCTTGCTACTCCTCGGTAGCACTTTCCCTTCCAATCATTGCGTTAAAATCACCATCTCCAATAAGGATATCGTGTTTCTTCACTTCTTCTGTTATTTTCTTCAATGCCTCGTAAAACTCCTGCTTTTCTCATTCATTCTCATTCTTCATTTTACTACTTACTTCGATTGGGGTATTCTTCTTCTGCGAGTGTCGCGTTCTGTAGCCGAGCGCTGGCGTTTCCCACCTATACTTGTGTTGTACGTGTCCAGTAATAACAAGTTTAGAGGACCTAAAGATTCAGAACCACCGCAAGTACATAGATTTGTTATTAAGTTTAGGTAAATTTAAAAAGCGATTTTTAATAAATAGGTGATATATTGGACGGGGTTTGAACCCGGATCTCTTGGTTTGTAGTCCCACCCGCAACTAACTGAACTACAATAGTTACAAAAAAATGTTTAGAATTCTGCAAGGAATTCGAAATTGCCAACAAAATCGTGGGTTACTATTTGAAAACTCAAAGTTGATGTTAGCTCAAGTTTTTGAGACACCCTGTATAACAAAAGATGTTTTTAAAATAAGTGCAGAAAAAGAATTGATGGGCCCTAGCGATTCTTTTAATTTCTAACCGTTTTTAAAATATTGAATTTAAAACTAATAAACTCTCTTCCCGCTATCCATCTGTTAGAAAAGGTTTAATGAGGAACAGGTTGAGCACGCTGAGCTAGCGCCCCATAACGTTCAAACCACACGGGTTTGTTAAATAAACGACTGTTCAGGTTATCAGTATGGAGATTGGACAAAATTATTTGACACTTTTTTTTGACATTTTAGAAAAACGTATTGATATTAGTATCTAAACAAATGTCATCATTCAACGTCAGAACCAGGTAAATTGATAAAGTAAACAAGATAAAAACTCAAATATTTGAAAACTTATTCGAGAAAAAGGTACCAAGTGCTAGCTTTTTCAGTTCTCTATACAAATTGAATATCAAAAATACCATGTTCCAAAATTATTTGACAAAATTATTTGACACTTTTTTTTGACATTTTAGAAAAACGTATTGATATTAGTATCTAAACAAATGTCATCATTCAACGTCAGAACCAGGTAAATTGATAAAGTAAACAAGATAAAAACTCAAATATTTGAAAACTTATTCGAGAAAAAGGTACCAAGTGCTAGCTTTTTCAGTTCTCTATACAAATTGAATATCAAAAATACCATGTTCCAAAATTATTTGACAAAATTATTTGACACTTTTTTTTGACATTTTAGAAAAACGTATTGATATTAGTATCTAAACAAATGTCATCATTCAACGTCAGAACCAGGTAAATTGATAAAGTAAACAAGATAAAAACTCAAATATTTGAAAACTTATTCGAGAAAAAGGTACCAAGTGCTAGCTTTTTCAGTTCTCTATACAAATTGAATATCAAAAATACCATGTTCCAAAATTATTTGACAAAATTATTTGACACTTTTTTTGACATTTTAGAAAAACGTATTGATATTAGTATCGAAACAAATGTCATCATTCAACGTCAGAACCAGGTAAATTGATAAAGTAAACAAGATAAAAACTCAAATATTTGAAAACTTATTCGAGAAAAAGGTACCATGTGCTAGCTTTTTCAGTTCTCTATACAAATTGAATATCAAAAATACCATGTTCCAAAAAAATTATTGATGACGTCATTCTTTAAAAAGTGATGACGTCACAGAATTTAGGTATCTTCAAATAAAAGTCTATTCGTCTACATCTCTATATCGATATACTTCTTGAAGCGATTTTATCTAGTATCGATTCTGAGTTTTTGCATTTATTTCATGAAAAAAACTCACTTTGCATGTTCAAAGCCAAACTTTGTACGTCCCTGAAAGGTCCACTCCCAAATCACTTACATGACCGGAGGTGTGAAATGGGTGGGTCTGACGGGCAAAACTTTTATTTTGCGTCTTTGTTCTTTTATTGACTCGGTCCAAATCACTATATTTAGGTTAAATTCGGCTTGGAGCAGTCGAGTGCAATGAATAGGTCAGCTAGGTATAGGTTCATGTTAGCGGGCGTGCGAAATTTATCAACATGCTTGTCCCTTTATAGCCACAATCTTTGTAAGTCCAACACCTAAACTATATCTACATCGTTAACCACAGAATAAACCAAAGGGATACATGAATGGTCTAGTAAGCGTGGTTTCATCTTAATGGATGTGGTAAACCATTTTGTCATATCTTTCTCTCTTTGTAGACCCGGTATATATAGGTTCCACCGTCAAACCACATATATGGTTGGTCAAAGCATGAATCAGAGCTTTGATGGAAATCATCCAGTAATTTTAAATTAAATATTTTAACCAGCGGCGTAACTACTCATCGTAGGATCCTCCTGCAACTTTGATAATAAGGCCATGTTGTAAACATATAAGTAAAAGTTTTGTAGCATTTAAAAAATTCTTTATTAAGTATATTGTATATTCGTGTATAAACAATAAAATAGGAACAAAATATAAAAATAAAATGTAAACAACATAACACTAATAACTAGTATTAAAATTTTTTGGCTTTTTCCCAGTTCGATTTCACCTCAGTATTTCACTAAAAATAGTCTTTTAATTAATTGCAGAATTTATTTTTTAGGTATCTTTGTTACTCTTACTCTAATTATTTTTTTTGGACTTTTGAAGTTTTATCTACTACCTCTCTGAAAAGCATTGGGACGGCGTTTAATACACCAAGTCCAAGGTGACATCAGGAGAACACACTACACCCTTTTATATACAATCTACTGTTAATATTTTACTATAAAATCTTTTTTCCAACTTTTAGGTTATGTATGAATATACAAGATTTGTTACTGTATTTGGTTGGGTATAACTTTTACTATACTTTAACACGATTGCACGATTTAGTCTAAAGCTACTTTTTCTGCAGAAATCGTACAGGTAAGTACCTGAGATTTTGAATAATTTTCTGTTCTTTTATTTTATTATTTTTATTTTATTTAAATTTATTTATCATTAAGGGGGACATTAGTGAAATATTTTCAGTCTGATTTTGTATGAACTGTCTTTGCTGTATATTACTGGTTTATTACTTTATTACCGATTAAATAAATTTCTTTCTGTGTCCTTTGTAACTTGTGTCTTTTATTGCTATTTTTGCTGAGTTCAAACGACGACTGTTATTTAGTAGTAGATTAGTAATAGTGTCAGGTTGATGTTTTATTTTATAAATCTAAATATAGTGGGACTACTTATTAACACCGTGAGCTTGCCAATCAGGAAGGTCCCGTTATATTAGATTACCATTAGATTATTTAAAAAGACTTTTTCTCAATAAGTACATTTATTTCTGCAAATGATTTTACTAAATTTTCAATATGAATTTCGTGCGCTATTTTATTTTTCATGCTAATAAGGCCTAAACTTGATAATATTTGTTGTGACAGTACTGTGAAAATAGTTTAATGAGTTTTAATTTCGAGAATGAGAGAAAGAAAAGATAATTTTGATCGTGTATGTGCCGCCTCTTTTCCTTACATCCCCTCGCCAGCATTGCAGAAGCTGCGGGGGTGATTGTTACGCCCTGCTATTAACTACTCATTTCAAAACTAAAAAGCTTCGGTGTTGGGACAGTACCTAGCGAAGTTACAAAAATATCTGAACTTATTTCACAAATTCTTGCCCAGCATTTATTTTTAATCATGTTGTCCTTATATGTTAAATAATAATTTGTTTAAGTCAAGTCTTAATCCTGAATCCCTTAATTGTTCTGAAATTGATTAAAAAATCAAAAAACTTAATAGGCGCCTTTTACTTGTTTTTAATAAGAAATCAAACTTTTCTCTGAGAAACATTTAAACAATTGTGTCTTCTATTTGCAGTTAAGTTATTGCATGTAAAAGGCATCTTAACGCACATATACATATAATATATAAATAATAAAAATAAAAAAATGTGTAAATTTTGCTGGATATCCTTGGCTCTTTACACATAATTGAAGAATGCGTTGCAAATATTTTGTCATCATCATTCATTATTGAATCCATGAAGAGTACATATAATCCTTGTATAGAAAAATTAATTACTTGCATTTGCTATTAAAAGTACCATTTATAGTTTTAAAAAATTTTGTAAAATTTTTTATTAATCAATCTTGTTAAAATCTTATGACCTTTATGAATATGACGTTTGTAGGTAAAGAATATAATATTTATTTTAGTAAATGCAGGTACCTTCTTTACTTTCATATTTGTTTAACTTTATTTGACCGAGATAATTACATGAAATTAATTAAAATTATGTGGAAGTGCAAGAAAAATGTATAAAGAATATTATTACAAAAAATGAACGGGGTTAAAGGTTTCGCAAAAATTAAGAGTTATCGTTCACAATGAACGGAAACATGCGAAAATGCGAATTTACGCAACGTACCTTTTTTATCCATTGAATAGGAATTAAGCTACGCTCAATTAGTATGTCACACGGATGGGTGGTTGCTACCCACCTTCTACTAGCTCTCCAGTATAGTACCGGAGCTATTAACGTGCTCACCCGTCGGAGCCTATCTGTTCGAGGGAGTCCCTTCACCCCTAGTCTAGCATGCAAACAGATCACTGCCTGGCCGAGTTGAATCTCAAATATAGGTTGGACTTGAATCTTAAGTCTGTTTAGGGTTATCTAGGATTTGCTCACACTGGCCTACCAATTAAAAGTTTGTTAGGTCTTCAACAGCGCCCCGTCCAACTCTACCTAAAGTAAAGACACATTGTATACCACATGGAGGTGTGGAGTTGTCTTGGATGTGAAAGAATCTATGTTCGCGTCAACATCTCTTGAATATGAACTTCCGCGATAGCCTTGCTGCTTTCAACCGTATCGGACGTCCGGAGAGACCAATCGATTCTAAAGCAGCTCTAGAATAGCTCTTTCATGGCCTAGTCTACACCAGGAAGCTACTGATTGGCGGCAGTTCTATTAAGTATAATATAATCGTCTTCAAGAGCTTGATCCCCAATTCTCAATTTGAGTTCAGAGAAAGGCATGGTACCATCGAACAAATCTGCAGTCATTGGGAAAATCAACAGCGCAATAAATGGAAAGAAATGCTGTTCAGCAACTTTCATACACATTAACCAAGCCCCTGGCAAGACATGGCAGGCCTTCTTTACAAAAAATAAAAGAAAAAGTCTCATTTGTCTACTTTACGGTATTAAAATCTTACCTATCTACCAAATTCTTGCTAGTGAGACAGAACAGCGAATACACCAAGTTATCCCCATTTAAAACTATTTAATGCTATTCCCACAAACAAGAATGTCGGCGTTACAACATTTTCGGAAGACAATACCATTCACCACACCATGTGAATACAGGAGCCGTATAAAAAAACATACAGAAGCTCATCGACGTAATACAGGCATGAATGATACACCCAAGAAAGGTAAATTATGTTTCCGATAATTCCACATTGAGAAAAAGCAACTGCCCACCAAAATCTCTAAATAGCTGTCAATTGACAGACCGATAACACAAAATACTTGGGTCTGCACCTTGATAATGCTGAAAGCATATTTTCAGCAAAGAGAAACTATGTCTTAAGTCTCGAAATATAAAACAATTACAGTTGAAAAGTAATTTTAAAATCTATTTGAGTCTACGACATACAATTATGGAAAACAGCACGTAGCCAAGTACATCAAACCTTGAAATTCTGCAGTGGTTCCAGAATAAAGGCTTTCCGCCTTGTGAGCGTTCTATGGCATGTGTGTGCCTAACAGTGAAATCAAAAGAAACTTGCAAGTACCTTCGTAAAAAATAAGAAATGCAACATATAGTGAAAGTGAGGGGCACATCCAAATCTGCTCATGGGCATTACTTTTCCAGTTAATCTGGAATGCCAGTTCTGATCGGTATCCACCGAAAAATATCTTGAAACCTTAGTCAGCTGAAATTCTATAGGCAGGCCTTATGGTGTGCTTAAAAAATCATTATGGCTATATATCTCTTGAATGACGTAATCTACAAGCTTCAGATTCTGACAGATTATACCTACTTGAAGCAATTCTAAAAATAAAAAAAAAATAAAAATTTTATCTGTTACTATTTTCGCAGCGTAAGGCTTTTCCTGTTTATCTTTTAAATACTTTACTCATTACTCGACTCTGGAAAGACCCTCTGAACAATCAGTATGTATAAAAACCTCTAAGAAACAAGCTATCGAATGGTAAAAAGGCATCGGTTCTCGGAATTCACGGTTTTTATAGAGACGTAAGTTAATGGTATTTGAATGCCCGTGCTCCTACGAAGACTCGGGGTATGAGTGCACGTTGATTGTCGACGACTTGCGTTTTCAGTTGCGTTGCTCCCAAACGCCGTTGATTTTCCAACAAATATTATCCGCCAAGGCTACTCAACAAAAGTATGCATGCAAAGTGCGATAATTCTGAACGGTATAGGGTAAGACCTAAAATTGATGGATCCCAAAAACCTAACTTTTATAAGTAGAGCTGTTTTTTTACTTTGCGGATAGCTGTCATTACCAAAAGGAGTCCGTTGATTTTTTAACCGGGATTATGCTAGTTTTATAAGAAAACTTCTTTTATAAGAAATGTGATATTAGATCCAAAATCCAGTATCCAACAACCAAAATAAATGTATTTATACGCGATCGCCAACGTGATTCTCTAACTCGGAGATGGAGTGGGGTGACAATAGACTGAAGTCGCTGCCGTCCCAGCTGACAGGTAATTTTTTTTCTTCTTACAAAACAGAAAATTTAAAGTGACAATTTTTTCTTCGAAAATGTTCATCTTTCGCATAATTTTAAACGTTTTGATTCCAAACTACAATATTGCACTTGACTATGCGACTAATGATGGCATCCCTTATTGTGGATCAGCATTACAATCTTGATATGCAATTTATTAAAATTATGCGGAAGATAACATTTCTGAAGAAACGTTTATTTTGTTCTCCTTTCAAAATCACTATTGTATGCCAATAAAAGATCATTTGCTTTTTAGCTAAACCAACATCATAGTTTTTGCCTGACTGAATTTATAACTGAATATACTAAACAAGTGAACACTCCAGCACAGGTGCAAACTTGTTCAATAATAATAATAATAATAATAATAATAATAATAATAATAATAATAATGATAATAATAAAATTGAAAAGTACGATATGCTTGAAACCATGATGAAGCGAATTAAAACTTCAATGTAGGTCCAAATGTGAACTACATTTGCGTTTTTAATTTTTAATTGATGAGACGGTGAAGTAAATTGATTTGAAAAGAAAAAGGTGCTAAGATAGGGGTACCTGAGATAAAGTATTTAAAACCTTGTAACTTCTTTATAGCATTTTAAATTCCTGATTTTCAAAAACTTCAAATATTGAAGTTTCCGAGTTTCTAGAATGCAGAGTTTCAGTGTCCTGTTTCAATCTTTTCAATCTTAATTCTAGTTAAACAATGACTTGGCTGTTTTAGGCGAGATCACTCTCGAGATTGCTGTTTTAATTCTGGGATAAAGTGGTGGAGCCAAGCTTCGTCGACCGTAACAAAACGACGCAAGAAATCTACTAGATCCTTGTTAAAAAGCTTCAAATTGTTACTACACATCACATTTTTAATTCGAATTCAATAAACGCGACACGTTCTTTGCTGACAGCTTGGACACCACGAAGAACAATTTTGTTCATTTTAGAACTTTCCATTTCCACTTTCCACAAATCAATAAAATTTTACTCGTCACTGTCAAAAGCATTAGCATTTAATCTGAGTATTGAATGCTAATTCTTTTTCCAGTAACCGCTGGTAGTAAAAATCAAGTCATCGACGTACAACAATCAATGTTCCAAGTGTAACGTTCAATGTTCAATGCTCTATACTGAATGTTCAATTTGTTCAATGTTAATTGTTCAATGTTCACTGTTTAATATTAAGTGATCAAGGTTCAATGCTCAATGTTCAAGATTTAATGTTAAATGTTTAATCCTTAATGTTCAATTTTCAATGTTCAATGTACAATGTTCAATGTACAATGTACAATGTACAATGTACAATGTACAATGTACAATGTACAATGTACAATGTACAATGCTCAATGTTCAATGTTCAATGTACAATTTTCAATGTACAATGTTCAAAGTACAATGTTCAATGTACAATGTTCAATGTACAATGTTCAAAGTACAATGTTCAATGTACAATGTTCAATGTACAATGTTCAATGTACAATGTTCAATGTTCAATGTACAATGTTCAATGTACAATGTTCAATGTACAATGTTCAATGTACAATGTTCAATGTACAATGTTTAATGTACAATGTTCAATGTACAATGTTCAATGTACAATGTTCAATGTACAATGTTCAATGTACAATGTTCAATGTACAATGTTCAATGTTCAATGTACAATGTACAACGTTCAATGTACAATGTTCAATGTACACTGTTCAATGCACAATATACAATGTTAGATACGCAATCTTCTAAAGGCTCTTAAATTAAGACTTTGATTAGAATTTCTGACAAATAGTCGTTTTTGAAATAAAATTTTGGTACTTTATATACAGTATGTTTATGTATTGTATACTGTAAGATTAGTGCTCTTGTCGCACCATTTAACGTTGTTCAATTTGGCCAAAAAGTGGGGATTTTTGTAAAATAGAGCTATGTTATGATGTGATAGTAACACGAATCGAAAGTCAAGAATTTATGGCCGTTTTATTGACTTGCATATCCTTAAACTGGTAGACCACTAAATATTGTACTAAATATAAATATTGTGTGAATGTATGGAAAAGCACTAGTTGCAGTAGCACTATATTAATTATTTGAATCGACTACATTTTAGTAGGCCCGCCCAAACAATCATAATAATCGGTGGCATGAGGCAGGATTGATGTTCTCCCACCCCCGATTCCTCGCCCAGAAACAAAAAGAAAATAACTAGAAATATGCGAATTCTTAGAGAGAAAAAGAAACTCTTAGTTTTTAGAAACTGTTGTAATTCTACTTCTATCAGAAATATATCTTAATCATTTTGAAAAACCTGGGTCGTTTATTCTCCGTAAGTCCTTTATGATTTTTTAAATTTCCATTGAAATACAAACTAAATGATAAAAAAGATGATGAGAATGACTCGATAAAAAATTATTTATTATGTATGCTTAGATAATGCAGGTAAAAGGTTAAGGATACTTGAGAAAACTTACTTTTGCATTTTTCCAAATATTTTATCACTTTAACTTCCATCGTGATGAATCAATCAAAGAGTAAATGCGTACTTAATTAAAAAAAAAATTAAACACTAATGGAAGTGTTACTAAATCTAGGTTGTGATTCATTTGAATATTTTCAAACGAAAATATAAATGTGTGTTATATTAGTAGTGTGTTAATTTCAATAATCTTTATTATTTTCTCAAAAATCTTTAAGGGCCAGAGCTGATAATTTCTTATGATGGAGAAAAAGTAAAACATATTTTCTTCGCGAGTCGGAAAGAAAATCGTAGGGCACGTGTAAATGGTATTTTCGGGACGGTTAGGTCCCTGCTGGGGATGGAGGCCAAGGGAGCAATTCTACAGCACGTACTAACACGTGTTGTCTTTTTAGAAAACTGGAGTCTAAAAGATGCGAAGGTATAAGCACAGCATAAAAATAAACATCAGATTCACTCTGTTGTCGGAACTTTGATGTTTTTTAGCCAACCTTGCATATTATACACAACAGTGAAGAGTATATACGTACAGTTCGGTTCTTATAAGAAAAAAGTTACGCGCAAGCCGATTGTATATTCGTGTGTTCACGGCGACCCACGAAGCGTTTGAAGCTCAAAGAACAAACCACGCTGAAAATATCCGGGCGAAGTATGCATTACATTTTATAAGTAATTATATTTTGTAATTACAGTTTAAAATACATCACACGCATTAAAGATTTCGATGAGTTATACATAAAATCTACTACTTCACAAGTTTGGTTCCGTAGGCCTCGACCGGTTTCTGTACTCATTTCTTAACACTGTATTTAACACAAAATAATTATAACAGATAACAACTCGCACTTTAACAACACAAACCACGTTAGCGTGTCAAGTCGGTAACTAACGTTGACTGAATGGCTAGTAATACACTTGAGTGTAGGACCTACCACGTGAGTTGTTATGGTAACTGACGATGCAGACTACTACGCAACTTTTTTCTTATACCTATACTCTGTACAATTATCTTATTGTCGCAAGTAAAGTTTTCGGTTTGCTAAAAACTGAAAACTGAAATATTGGTAGTTGAAAAGAGGAAATAGAATTGTGTGTAGCAATAAAGTTGATTGGTTAATTGATGCCATTTAACAGTTCAATTAGACAGTCTTTTCGTCAGAAGCAGTGCGACCAACTATTGGGCCCTATACAGAGACTGTGAATCAACCCGTGAGTACATGAATGAAGACGAATTCATAGCAGAAAGTTACTTAATAGCTCGGTGGTCGAAAGTCAAAACTGAATATTTTGCTGTCGAAGACTATCTTCAACTTGTTTTATTGTGAAGAAGGAAAGGTAGCAAAAAAAATTATAGAGGAAACCTCGTCGAAACTAAGAAAATTCCAAGATTTAGCTCTGTCACTACAACATGCACTCTCTCAAGCAAGGGTTGCCATACGTCCGATGTCTAGCCAAACAGTTCCATTTCTAGAAGATAAAACCGCACCCCCTTTCCCAATTAAAAAGTCTTGTCTTTGCCAATCGTCCTATCATATTTGGAATTATGGAATGTAGTTTTTCTGCTACAAGAATGCCACTAGTAAATATGGATCTATGTTTCTTGACTGTTCCAAAAACAAACATAAAAATAAGTCATTTTCAATCATAAATTACATAATTACATCTGCGGCACTAACGTTGGTCTTTATTAGGCGATGCGGAAGGTAAGGGAATCGTTCGATTTGTACATTGAACATTGCACATTGAACATTGTACATTAAAAATTTGCATTGAACATTAACCATTGTATATTAAACATTGTACATTTCACATTGTACGTTGTCAATTGCACATTGAACATTATACATTGAGAAGTTCTCACTGAACATTGCACATTGAACATTGTACGTTGAACATTGTATATTTAACGTAGAATATTGAACATTGCACATTCAATATTGTATATTGAACAATTTTACAGTAAACGTTGTACTTTGAACTTTTTATAAAAATAATACAAAAAACAAAGAACGCCAAAACAAGTATTATAATAAAATTGCGCTTAAAACATTGCACGTTGAACTTTGCAAATTGAGCACTATAAATTTCTCATTGAACAATAAAAAATAATACAAACAAACAAAAAATGTTTAAAAGAAGTAGTATGACAACATTGCACTTAGAATATTGCACGTTATACACTTCAAACATTACACATTAAAAATTGCTCATTGTATATCGAACATTGTACATTGGACATTAAACATTGCACATTAAACATTTTATACTGAACATTGTACGTTGAACAATATAAAAATAATACAAACAAACAAAAAATGTTTAAAAGAGGTAGTATGACAACATTGCACGCTGTGCATTGCAAACTGCACATTATACATTGAACATTGTATATGAAGCATTGTACATTAACCATCGCGCATTAAATATTGTACATTGTATAGTGGAATTTTTTATAAAAATAATACAAAAAAAATGTTTAAAAGACATTTATAACAATATTGCACTTGGAACATTGCAAACTAAACATTATATATTGAAAATTGCTCCGTAAACATTGTATTTTTAACATTGTACATTGAAGATTGATACATTCAACATTGCACATTACATATTATATGTTACATTGGACATTTTAATATGAACATTTTACATTAAACTTTTTTATAAAAATAATACAAACAAAGAATACTTTAAAAAAGTAGTATAAGAAAATTGAACTACTGAAATCTCAGGTCTGTAGCCTAGAATTTCCAGACAAATACAGTCTTATGCTTTATTTTCGGAAGATCTTTGGGACCGTTCCACTCCTATTTCGAAAAACGAAATTTTTAATCGGTTTATCACATTCACAAGTTGGTACATCCAAATTCCAACTGTCCAGTCTACTTTACTTAGGTCCAGAACAAACGTTTTAAGAGAGCTGAACGGGTCAAATAAGCTGGATAATGTTATTAGATGAATCCCATAATAAGAATAATTACCAGTTTAGTATTATCATTACCAGTAAGTTTTCCAGAGCAGTTATAGTGACAGTTAATAAGTATATACGATGAGGCTCTCGAAAGGAATACATACTAAGCTGGAATATTGATACCAAACACCTTGAACTTCTTCTCAACCTAGACATCGAACGAAGAAGAAATGAGAAGAAGCTATTGGCAATTTAGATTTAGATAGCGTAGAACTTCTTGAATAAACTGAAAAATTTTAATCATCCTGTTATAGAACCACAGAAGTATCGGCTGGCTAGATCACTGCTTAAGTTATCGCTTTATATAAAGTTTCAAGAATATAAGAGATCTTTCTTAGATTCTTTACTATAGAAGAAGGTATTAAAGTCTTAGGCGACACCAACTCTGCAAAGCACCTGTTTATCATGGACTACCTTCAAAATTCTTCGAAAAATACAACAAACATGTTTGAGTGGACTTTATTTAGATATTCTCTTAACTGGACTCTCTACTGGAATGGAAGAGCAGCTAAAATGATCTCTATATTAAAATCTAAAAAGCCAAACCACATGATGTACGCAGTGGATTCTACCGAGTGTCTTCCCGAAATGGAAGTTAAGGAAGACCAGAATCTGTCGTGACTCACTTTACAAATGGAAAATGGCCTCTTCGCCATTATGTGACTGCGGAGCCAAACTATCGACCATACTGCGAGAGAATTATCCATTGACGGCTTACGCAGGGACGGCTTCGACATTAAATAGCTATATATACGCTTTTAATTATCTATACTGTGTACTTATTATTTTCTATTTTTATATTTACACTTAATGTCAACTTTTCGACTATGTAATAAATTAATACAGGGTGTATCAGTTAACTTTAGCATTAATTTAATAATGTGTAATAGTACTCGCCAATCAGAACAGAATATACTTATGCTATTTTTTATTTACTCATTTCCAGAAAAAATGGCTAAAATAGTACTATTTTGGGGACTGTTAATAATTGTTAATATTTTTGGTACTACTCAAAAAGAGAGTGACATATTCAGGAGTTTTAATTAACTAATAGAAATCTATTAACACAGAAAATTTTATTTTATACGTAGATGTCTATTCTTCATGTTGAAGTGTAATGAATGCATTTGAAAACCTAAAAAGGAACACATTTTGTGCATTTATTATAAAAACAATTTTTTCTTTGCTCTTTAGTTTAGCTAAGTAATGATACAGAAACTTATTACATTTTTAAATTATTTAATAATTGTCTCTCTCTCGAACCTGAAAATCTGTCTTATTTTTCAATCATTCATGAAGAAATTTAAGGAAGATGAATTAGAAGCATAGAAGTCATTAAAAAATTAATTATAGATTAGCAAACAAATAACCTCAAAGGACGAATTTATGAGTAAGATATTATTAATTATCTTTACCGACATTTGTGACGAGACAGTGTTGACGGCGTTGCTCTTTTACCTTTAATAACAGTTTAGTTTTTAATTTTTAATAAAAATTATTTTTTAATTGATCTAAACTGAAAGGAAGATCATTTTTTCCTGGAAGCAATTCACTAATCGTTCATCTTAAATGGATCCGGTTTTAAAAATGACCTCAAGTATAATAGAATGGTGTGCAATCTCGGTTTTTTTATTTAGGTAATTTTAAATAACTATTAATTTTTTACAAATCTTATTTGCCCACCAAAATACTAAGTTCATTTTTGCATCAGCAATATATACTTTATATTTATCCTTCTTTGATTGTTGACCTAATCTTCATAGCTTCCAGCTTCAGTAATTTTTCAGTGATTTTTCTTTTAACCTCATAAAGTACTACACTTGAATTTATAAAAGCACAATCAAAGATTTTAAATTTTACTTGTTTATATTTCGTAATAAAATAAATCACTTTAACCATATCAATATTCCAAGTGTTATTATAAAAATATTCCAATTGTAAGTTAGATTCAAAGTAAGTTAAAGTAAAAACTTTTCACAACCTTTTGTACTTAACGAAAAATAAACTTCACTTATCTTCTGTCTCTAGCTAGATTTTACTTAACTGCTGCTCAAGACGAAAAACTTTACTTTACTGCCGTTTAAGACGAAATGCCCTCAATATGAGTTTTTTAATTTTGTTATATAAACAATATGTATCATAAAGATTACATAAAAATTAATATATAAGATTCAACACGCTTAAACAAATTTAGATAAATTATAAAAAACTCTAAGGAATCTGATATCGATCTGAATAAAATTAACTAAAATTCATCTCGTAAACGTTTTACCTCCAAACTTTTAAATACGTATTTTCTTTAACGATTTTTGTTGATTTTTTTACTGCAAGTTAAAATTTATTTTAATAAACAACATAATTATATAAAAATTAGTATTTCAAAATTCTTGAAAAAAATTACAAAATGTATCAATGGGATCTTTTGCTGATTCATTGATGATGCTGAGGATTTAAAGCCTTGTTACTTCATTAGAAATAAGTCTACATGTAAATATAATAATTAGAAACACCAAAGGTTTAATTTACAGTTTAAGTGCCTACAGTATGTATGCATAATCATTCATCGTTTTGGACATAAGCTCGAAATAATCTTTTGTAATACGGGTGGATTCGTTTGCTAAAATTATACGCTTATATTAAGTAGCTGGAATCATGCATCCCCTTCCTATTCATTTTCCCTTTTTTTTATAGTGTTCCAACACCAAAACGAACAAAATTTTAGATTTTGAAAGCACATTTTACATGCGTAAATGAATTAATATTAGTTATTGATTAGTTAATATTAATGAATTGATAATGTAATTAGTAATTAGTAATATTGTAAAAATGATTAAAAAGTAATTAATAATAAAAAAAGAAACATACAAAAAAGTATGATAAATGAACATTCATTAAAGAAGATAAATGCGACAGCAGTTACCATAGCCGAATGCAGGTCGCGCTAGTAGGAATTCCAAATACCAAATTCTAATCCCAGTTTGGGTAAATTTTATAAACAATTTATTTATAAATATAATATTTATAAAAAGAAATAATTACCAAAAATTATCCCTTAATTTTATAGCCATTGTTTAATTTAAACTATGTATATTTCCATTTTATCATGTATTAGAGTGGGTTTAAAAAAATAAAAATAATAATACGAGACAGACAAAAGATGATTTGCGTATAAGAATAACACAAAGAATACAACTTACAACTTGCCTAACTTATATTTATTAAAATAATGCTTCGGCTAAATGTTAAACAGTAGTGAAAAACTTAAGAATTGAAATTCTTTAAAGGTTTTCTAAATTTCTATTAATTATAGACAAAATAGTAGAAAAACACATACAAATAAATCTCGAAGATAATGATAACACAATTTTATATTTTTATTAACACAAAACAATAAAACGGCAAACAAAAGAAAATAATTGATACCAGAAAAATAAGATTTCTATTATGTGAATTAAAATGATTGAAATATCTCTCATTTATGAATCATTTAAAATTACATTTCAAAATAAAAATTTGACTATACAATTTTATATTCTTAATTCTCTTATTAAATTTAATCAATCCCAAAATAGTTAAGTTCTTTTATTTGGAGATTAATAACTTTATTTAAAAAAGATTACTTGATTCTAAACATTATAAACTAAAAAATAAAATATGTTTAAGGATTATAATGTGTTTATAATTTTTGTTTATTTTGGTATCATATATTTCTTAAACTAAACAAAAATTAACTAAAATGAAAAAACTCGCGTTTTTATTATATTTATTGATATCCATACGATTATTTCCTTTTAAAAATTGGCGCCACAAGATTACCTTTATTTTCCAAATCCCCATGTATCAGCTCATTAACGTTTGACATTAAATTTAAAAAAAAACATGCATCTTCGATATTTTTATAATTAAATCCATAAAAAGATTTTACAAATTGAAATTCCTACTTGAGATAATTCTTATAAATCAATGGTAAGTAATTTATTTTTATTTAACATCCAAATCCAATTATTATTCAATAATATTTCCATACATTTTCCTTTGTTAACAATATATCAATCGAAGAATTAATTATAATAAAAATTAATTACATAAAATAATTATAACCTCAAATATTTGACACTTGTTTACATTTTCAAACATAACCTTAATTTTTCTTATACTCATCAATACGTGTGCTCCTTTTGAATAATGGAAAATGAAGAGAGCTGTATGAAAAAATGACCGTCCTTTTATATGATTTGGCCGAAACAACTTCTATGTAAAATTTCAACTAAACAATTGAATGTTTACATAACATATTTTTCTTAACCCTATTTTTATTTATAAATTCTCATTAACCCTTAAACTAATTAGATAAACATATAGAAAATAAAATGCTAAATTTGATGATACCAAATATTCCCTATTTACGATCAGATTTATAAAAGTCAATGACAGAACATTATTTTAATACTAAAAAATGGCTTAATTATATAAAAACACCTTTTTGCTTTTTCCGTTTTTCAAATATAAACAATACATCCTTAATAACATTATCTGAATGCTTTTAGATGCCAAAAACTTTCACTTACAAGCCAAACTGCAAAAATCAGTTCAACGTTAGAAAGGCGCAATTTATGAAAATATTTGTATGTGCTACAATCAACAAAATTCGGCCTTTACATAAAAAATCAATTCTGTGGATATAATATTACTCAACAAATTTCCACAAAAACAAGCTAGCATACAGCTTTAAAATTATGAAATGGATTAAAACTGCAATCTAAAGATATATCGTTAATATGAAAACAAGGTTTCAACTAAAATTCTGCAATGCAGTACATTTTGTCTGTTCCAGATGATACTCCCATTGAATTTAAACTAAACTTTAATAAGTTAAAAACTTATCAAAACAAGACCTAATCGTCAAGTTAACAAGACAATTGTGCAGATTCTATGGAAAATCGAGATTTCCACATATTCTTTACATACTTAATGTGTTCTAGTGTGTTTGCTTGTTTTAATTATCTAGATTTAATTTCATAAAGAAAAGATTTTATCAGAATTTAATTAATTTGAAAGTGCGGTTATGAAACCAACCAATCGAGTGGTTCTAAAATTGCATAAAAATGCCTATCAACTACTTTGTGTGTGTGTGTGTTCTATCTAGACTGATTAAATGTCAGGACAATATGTTAATTGAAAATAAAACTAAACGATTAAATAATGATATTAATATTGAATTCTAAAGCATAAATAAAATCTAACATTAGCTCTTATAGCATGCAATGTGCGTTAGCGCATCCAACAAGTATCCCCTGTGCCTCGATGTGTAAGGTGCTTTCTTCGTAGCCCGTCGGTCGCAGGATCTATCCTTGTCCGGTAGCATTTTTTTATAATAATAATTTTAGTTTTATCATTTAGTTTAATAGTTTAGTCTTCAATTAACATACATAGTTTTTATAAATATCACTTATAAAAAGATGTTTATTTATAAAACATATTAAATATTACCTAATTTTATAAAAAAGGATTACCCACACAGAGATTAGATCTTGCGTTTTGTAATTACAAATCTGGCGTGTCCAGCATTTGGCTAGTGTGGTGAATAGTGGTATTGGACCTTCCTTTTTATCTTGGTTCAAGTAAGGTGTGAAAATTTAAGAAATAACTGAATGAGAAGTATAGAGCGAAAAGCATTTTAGGGATCGTAAATTCCTACGTACTGTAGAAACTTAAGAAGAAGAATATATTTAACTAGATACAAAAATTTATGTTAACAGAAATTATTTATTATAAACATTGATTTATTCATACTTATTGTAATTTTATAATTTAGATTATTTAATTGGTTTCAGTTTATTATTCATTAGTGGATAAAGTTCCTACAATAATTGATCATATTCTCTTACTTGACTGACGAATTTTCCGGAGCTTCAAATTTGTTTTTAGATTATGTTAAGCTATGGCTTTAAGTTTTTTAATTTTACTTTTAAAGAATGTCACTGCGAAACTTAAAATTGGTTTATGTAAAATTTACTAACAATGGAGATCGTCTCAAGGCTGCAAAGTACATAGTTAAAAGGATAAGAGATTCAACAATCTCTTAATGAAATGCCGTTGCAAAGAGTATAAAATACACTCTTTGCTGCAATATTATTAAGATTCAACCTTTACTAGTTCATGTGATGTAACTAATATTTCACCTGACCTGTTTGATACAACACCGTGTGTATGTTACTCTTGAACAAATCTAAAGAATGCGTTTATAAATTTTTTTAAAACAATATTATTGTCTATAATCACACGGGAAAAATATAATTTTTTTGACTCTTAATTTAATTATATAATTCATTAAGCCCCCTATTATTAGTATTTAATAGATTAATTATAACACGCAACGTTTAACTTATCAAACCTATTTTACCATTTTGTTTAGTTTCATTTGTTTTGTGCAATAACAACTTTTATGTTAATTACCAATTATTTTTGCTTCATAATTAAGTTCGACATACTTATTGCAATTTTAGAATTTTTCGTTTCTGCGAAAATTATTTTAAATTTTTAATATTTTTAATTTCTTCTTTAAAGCAAACAGTTCAACAGAAATTAACATTAAACATTATTAATGTTGTTGCGTCTAAATTGTTAATTGCGAGAATAAAATAATACTGTGATAGTTCAATGGGCTTGTTTTATTCGTGTAGAATGTTGTAGCACATCGTAGTAACCTCTGAAGCTTTGATTGATGCATGCTCGTAGATATCACGAATACATGTTTACAATTTTAGATGAGATAATCTCTTTTCGTGTTATCCTGAACGGATGCTTAGTTTACAATTATTTATGCACCACTTGAAATATTCGAATATTTCCTCAAACCTGCATAGAAACATTTGTAGGGATGAGATCAGTAGATGATCACAATATTAGGCTGATTGATGATTTGATGGTCTCTCCGAGGATGAACTTACGTATTGTTAATCAACTTTCTTCTGTCAATTATGTTAAGTTGCAGTTAAGCCTCAGAAATAATTTATTGTGTAATCAGGAATACCACAAGGAACAGTTCTAGGACCGATTTATTTTATGATCTAGATATACAACTTACTCACCTTTAGAACAGCCGAAACGTAGACTGACCTAAAACAAAAAATATGGGTGCTCTTATCGACTGTTTTATTTAATTCCAATGTATTGACTATACACTATGGACAAGACCACGTTTCTTGTAGCTATAAAAATAGGTTTTCTATTTGTTGCGATTTAAAAATCTATAATACACATTCCAAAAATACCACCAGAATCCAGTTTTCGGATGAGACTAAATATCTTAATATAACATAACATTCAAATATCTTTAAGTGCTAAGTCAACAATCGAACACTTTCGTGATATGCCAAAATAACTTATTTTAGGGAATTTAACGCTTAATTAAGCTCAAACACTGTGTATCTGTATTTCATTTTTGTAAGCTTTAAACTCTCACAGTACAAATAAAATTGTTAATATTTAATATTTGTTACTTCATTGACTGAGCATCTAGTCTTGAACTATTATGGTACAATTAATTGTATATCAAGTCATGAGATAATTAAAGTACGATTAACTAGTTGCGAATATCTAGTCTTTTAATTAAGAGTATGATTAATTAATGTTTTTTTAATGTAATTATATCTTGGTGTTTTTATTGATCTATCTGTTTGTTTTTTATATTTATTTGTCCAAATGAGTAGTCTAGATTCAAAACCCGCTATAGCGCTCTATAAGTCAATAAGCACAGCAGTATCTACGTTTTTGAAATAAATGCAATTGATGCAATTCTCTTTTTGTACATATTAAGGTCGTCTCGAAATTCTCCATGGCTGCTCAGAAACTGCGCTGTAAAATAGTTTATTTCCCCAAACTTTCTATCTATACACGGCTGCAGTTGTTTCATTAATAATTTTGTGCACTTTGCTTTACCAGTACTATACTTTTCTAACATTTCCTGTCTTATCTTTTCTTGATATGTTCTCGTTCTTATTTTCAACCATTAGGGCATTTCTCTCATGAGAACTGTATCGTAATAGACGTTCCAGAGCAGGGGCCTCAAAATCGATCACTGCGGGACCCCACAGCTCACTTTCCTATCTCTTGCCGTCCATCGTTATCCATCTATTCTCTATCTAGCTGGATTTCATCCTTCACAGATATGGACTTATTTCGTTTCTTTTTAGCTCTTCAAGTATGCCATCCCACATGGCTGTATTGAAGTCAGTTTTGATATCTACCGTGATAAGTATGCAATAGCTTTTGTTTTTGTACGATTGTTTTCTAATATCTTAAATTTTTTATTATTGAAATGCGTCTACTGCGGGCATACCCGCCCTAAACCCGCATTGGTGCTTGGCTAGTCCTTCTTCTTCACCTGCTGCTTTTTGTAACCTACCTTTCCCTGCAACGTTCAATAGACGACAGGTCGGTATTTTTTGGGCTTGTTTCTTTTGTTTTCCACTTCGGTAAGCACTACATTAGCCCTTTCCCAGCATGCAAAGCTGGTTTCCAGTATTTTATTTATCATCTCATGGAACTCCCTCCTGGTTCGCTTCTATCGCTAGTTTCATTATTTCAGCACTATTATTATTACAGCTCGGCCATCCGGGCCTGGCGCTTTCATCCTCATTATGTCGATAACTCTTCTCTTCAGTTCTTGTTTCAAACTTACGTACATTTTTGACATCGTTCACCTTTTTTCTCACTCCGTTATTTTAGGCATTGCCCTAAACTTCTTTATCACTATTCTATATCCATTTCTCCCACCCAAACATTGTTATCCACTTCTAACCGTTACTTAGTTGTTTCCATGTTTTATCATTTGATTCCATAATTAGTTTTTTACTTATATAATTCTTCCTTGCTTAATTCCACTTTTCTTTCATTTCGTTTCTTTCTATATCTCTCGCTCTGGGCATCTTGTTTATTCTAGTCATAGTCCATCTCGCTTAATTACACATTTTCCTTCTCCAGCTATATCTCTTATACCTCTTTTTACACACCTCTTCTTCGTGTTATATTTTCTTTGACTGTTAGTGCTTTGTGGCAGCATCTTCGGATTATTTGTACGTAGTTTCAGGTTCTATCATTGTAGCCGTCGATAATTCTTCCTTCATTATTTGTTGAAGTCCCGTTTTTTCCTATCCTCCGTCTCCTGTGTTCTCCATCGTTCTTCTCTAGTATCTGTATTCCACATAATTCCAAAGATTATTTTTCAATTTAGGCTAAAGTTCTCCTCTTTTTCTACTCTCCAGTTTCATATTTTACTACGAGTACCTTGATTGTACAATCAATAATGCCTAGGTAGGTAGTAGCTAGTTAATAGTACTTGACAACGCAAGATATACGGGCACACTCGCAATAATAATCCTAACAGAGTTTATATACAATTTATACTGCGTAACACACAATGGGAAAACCCATTTAAATAGGAAATACTATTACATGTTATCTTAATTAATTTACATTTATCTAGTGATCGTCAGTTGTTATTCGTAGACGTATATAGGAGCTTATATACATGTAACTCATGAAACTAATGCGTTCTTCAGTTGTTGTAAATGTCCTCCAGTTGGTGCAACGGAAGGAATGCCACCAAACAAACAAAACGTTACTTCAGTGCGACAACTATTATCGTGCAACCAGATAAATAATAAGAGGGAAACTCAAAGGAAATAAAAAAACAAACACTAAAGACCTGCAACAAATAAACCAATTACCAATATGAACATGGCAAATTTCAAATCATACCTTAGTTGATAGGCGACCTTGAGGTAATGCTAAACCGCTTCAGAGACGAAAAATCGGAGATCAAAGAATGAATCCTGCATAGAAATAATATAATAAACTATAAGATGTGAAACGTAATAAAATAAGTCATTTTACAAACCTCAAAGGAACGTGTTCATAACCTAAAACAAATCCACTGCCAGAATCCCTAAACGGCATCCAAATAAAATAAATAAATCACACCACCAGAATCACATAAAATCCACAAGAATGCGTTCCCAATCAATACTTCAAAGGAAAATGTAATTCCTAAAAACAATACATTTTCATCGACGTTAATTCAACGAAATCCAAAAAGGAAGTAATTCGAATTATCGAAAGCAAGAAAGACTTGACCAATTCAAAACGGCAACTAAAAGATATGCAATATACAATATAGCACAAAAGCATAGCGACACAGGGTGTCACGAAATTAACACGTAACAAGGGCAGAGTCACATGAATAAAGGAGGCTTGTTGCAGCCAGCCGCATTTGCCACTATCAAACGATTCTGGAGGGCCCATTCTACGAGTATGTGTCCTCGTTTATTACTTGCCCATATGTATACGGGACTTCGCGTTAAAGTCTCCTATCAAGATTATGTTCTTGTTGCAACCCTTTATACTTTCTTCTACCTCTATCAAGTATCTCTCGAACTCGTTGACTGTAATGTTTTGTTAGATGTATATGCTGTATATATCGCGATTTTTGTCTCTAACCCGACAAAGCCGTTTCCCTTGCCTGTGTTGTATATCTTAGACTTTGGGTTTATTATTTTTATAGCGTCATCCAACCTTTTGTCATTAATCCATCCTTACCTGCTAATCACCCTCTTGTTGGCTTACTGGTCAAAATTATATCAATTCCTTTTTTGTAAACCGTGGCAAGATCCACGTCTTGCGATTCGCGGGTGTCCCTAAATTCACTTACAAGCACCTAATAATTATTTAGAGTCCCTCTCACCCTTTTTTCCTTCCTCGTCTCCCCTATTTTAACTTTTTATATTTTAGACATTTTGTTTCATCCGCGCTGTGTCCCTCTTGGTTGTATGTAACACACTTTGGTAGATTTTCACAGGTTTTAACCATTAGCTATATGCCCTAGCACCCCACATTTCTAACATATTACTTTCTTGTTTTCCTCCTTATTACACTTGTGAGAATAGTGTCCGAAATCCCCACAGGTAAAACACCTTGTCAGCTAAAGAATCGCCTGTATCCTACTTCTTGTCCAGTCTATATTTATTATGTCTTTAATAAAGATGGTCTTTGTTTCCTGCTCATCTTATTGCTTTTTTCAAAGATGTGCCTTTGTTCTGATTCCCGAATATCTTCACATATCTTATATAATTTCCTTTTCTTCTTTTCCTTTATCTACTCTGATTAAGAAAAGATATCTTTCAGTCTCTTCCATATTATGCCAGGACGTACAGTATGTGAGTACAGGTTTTCACTTCGTATTTGCATCTTGTTGCTACCAATTAATTATTTATTGTTTATTAAGAGTTTGTAACGGTATATTTTCTATCGGTCTCAAATATGTGTAATTTTGCGTGTATATTTACTGAAAAACTTAAAGTTCGGCCCTGCAAATTTATATTTTATTTGTAGCTAAAATTTTGTTGTATAAAAATATTTACAAAGAATATTTTAAAAGATTGTTTTCGAACTTAAAATTAGAGGACCTTGATAAAATCCGATGGCGTATTTAAGTCATCTTGCTTTATATAAATATTCCAGTCTGCATTCTGGGAAAGCATTGGTAAAAAGTAAACTTTTCCTTTGTCTGGAAGGTGACATTTACACGTGTTCACAAATTCAACTTGTCCTCTGCGTCTTAACTTAAAAAATCGCATGATCCGCAAGTCTAGTCTGCAGATGTTGGCGTGCTTGTTTTCCGTTTTCGCGCCCGCATAAAATCTTTAGCTAGGTCCATTAGGGCGAGAATCTCGCATAAAAACGAATAATATCAATTTTAAGGAGTCCACGTGTACTAAGCGTGTGTTAGTTTTTATTCGCTCCTAGAAAATAATACAGGCTTTTAATTGGTTGGTCCGATCTGCATCTCGAGCGAGGGAAAAAGCATAGTTCCTCCACGCTAGCAGTAGGGGTTTAAAAAAATGTTAAAACACTTTCGATCCAGCTTTCAAAGAAGATAGTCGACTTCGGTTGACATTACAGAATTACCGTTTTCACTTTAGTTATTTAGAATTAAAGAAAATTCTAAATTTAGTTTTCATACAGTTTAATCAATTGCCGGTTTCGGATGCCGGTAAACTTAATATTAAAAATCTACAGTTAATAATTATACCGTTTAATTAAGTGTCCGGATATTAATCAAGAATTTGCGGTTAATAAAAAGTACCGTTATATAGTAAACATTTTTCCGGATGGTTGTGCTTTTGAAGAATGGAAAATCTAGCTTTTCCTATTATTACAGTTACCGTACTGTACTCTCGTTTAAATAATTACCGTATCGAAGTAAATTAATAATTACAGACATTTTCTTCAGTGACTGAAACTTCGATTAATAAATAAATTTGAGTTATATGTCTTCTAAATCCAGTTCAGATTTAAAGAATGTGGGTTGTTTTAATGAAAACACTGAACCTTTGTGATGGTTATCAAAATTAAATTAATAACCAAATCTTATGGAACTTTAATGATATTACGAGGCTTTACCTCTTGCATCTCTGATTAATGGAAAGCAAAAATCTACGGACCTTCCAGTTTCAACTTGCGGCGATTGCTTGATGTATGCAGGAGTCAAATTTGTGCAGTTTATAGTTGGTTTGATTCGTGAATTATTGACAACTAAAGGTATTGTAAATCATGTATTTTTTGAGTGTTGAACATTTATGTAAATCCTTTTTGAATCTTGTTAATAATTTTTACAGTTTGTTTTTTATTTATATGTATTTCAATACAATTATTTTTAATCATTAAAATTTCATTAGTAAAAGAGCTCTTAGGTAGGGACCTATTATTTGAATGTTGTTCAATTTAAAATTTGTAATCTTTTTATATTTTTATATTTCTTCTGGTGTTTTTTCAAATAAATATGATTTTAAAGTTAATTAAAACCAGTAAGATTGAACCATATAATTATGAAGGTTTTGAGTTGTAGCGTTCGTCATTTCTGTTAGATTTCCTTCCATCATTTCTAGAACGTTCTTTAAATTATGCCTTCCTGTTATTTCGCTGTCTTTATTTCTTTGTCTCCTGGTTTTCTTTTACTATTCTCGTAAGCTCTTCTATTCTTTTAAATATTACTGTGATCTTCTCTTCAAGGTTTCGAATTTTAGTAACATTTCTTTGAGTTTTGTTTTTATTTCTCTCTTTCTCTGGTTTTGCTGCGGTTCCGGGGAATCTAATTGCATGTTTTGATGTTGTTCTATTAGTTCTTGGCTCTCCATAGTAGATTCTGTTCCATTGACTCTCGCATAGGCCCTCCACTGGAGCTAAGAAGCTCCATCCGAGGTCCTAAAGGTGTTCAGCTTATCAAACTCCTTCTTGCAAAGGGATCTCTATTGTTTGTCCACTCACAGTATTTCCTCCTGTATTCTCTAATCTTCTTTCTGGCTTCTACTTTGTTCTTTGTACGTATCCTCTTATCGTATCTTCTCCTAATACATTTTCATTTTCACTCATTTGGTTTTTACCCATTCCTTGGGGAGAGGAGTATACCCACGAGAAAGGGGTCACCTCCCACGCTGCTCAAAGATATACCAATATTAAGTTGAATTCTTCATATCCAGTACTTGCCAGGCCGTCAATTCCTTTTCAACTAGAAGAAAGAAGAAAATAATAAAGGTCCCTAGTCCTCGGTTTACCTAATAGTGTCGGGGACTAGATGGTTTGGAGCAAAGAATAGCAAGTAGGATAGAGCTTAAATATAAGGAAAATTGCCCAAGACTAGTTGAAGTACAACGATTACAGTTACAAGACAAGGAATATCTGCATTAGACAGTTATTATATAAAGACATTAACAATGCTAATAATAAGGTCATCTACCATTTAACCTGCTTCGGTGATTAGTGGTAAGCAGTTTGTTATATAGTCCAAATTCAGCTTAATTAAAGTAGGATCGGTCAAATGATCATAATTAGGTATAGGATTTCTATGCATTTGCATGTTTTTTCTGCTTATAGCAAACATATGCAGAGTTATATTTCTACATGTTTAAGCCACATAGGAATCACATATGTCAATTTAAAAGTGCATATAAATGCATATTTAGGTGTTTTTTATAAATGCATGCATATTTTAGCATTCTTGAACGAGTGTGCATATTTTACCACTTTTTGAGCGTTTTACATGCTTTAATTATGAAATTTCTAATATTTTTTAAATAATTTTAGCATTTTAGACAACCAACCAAGGGCGGCTTAGTTGAGTCTAGGGGAAACCCATAATTTAAGCTTATTGTTAAATACTAGGCTTTAAGATATTTACTGCCTTAACCATCTGTGTACTTGTTAATATTTTCTAAGAAAGAAAAAGTTTCAACTAAAATTCAAATACTTACATCCTGCGGTATTGTGATAAATAGGTATTAGGAAATTCCAAAGACCCTTTGACAACTTCCTGTTCATAGAAAAACTTGCCAGTACTTTTGTTTACTAATCTTGTAATCTTTCAATTAAGACAGTTCAGAAATTGCAAACTGCATTTCAGTTTGAAATCTTAGAGTGTAAAGATGGGTAAAGAAAAACGGTCTGTGTCTGTTACACTTCGAAGTTATGTTAAGGAATTCAGTGTTCTTACAACTGACGATAAGGTGTTGTATTGTACAGTGTGCGACGATAAAGTGACTGTAACAAAACTCTTTCAAGTTACACAACATCTGAACACGGTTCGACAACAAAAGTGCGTTGCCCTGAAATCAAAAACAAACATTGTTACCGGGGTACCTTAATAATTCGCGCGGTGAGTCCAGCAAATCGATCGCATTTAATAAAAAACTATGTAGTGCATTAGTGGCTGCAGATATCCCGTTAAGTAAAATTACCACTCAGCATTTCCTAATTTTCTGGAAGAAATTTCAAAAATGCCAATACCCGACGAGTCTACACTCAGGAAAAATTATTTACCTCGTTTATACGAAGAGACCATAAAATAAATTAGAAAACATGTAGCGAATAACTACATATGGGTTTCCATTGACGAATCTACTGACACTACTGGAAGGTGCGTAGAAACTTCATTTCCTTCGTTTTTTTAGTAAAATTTAACTAATCAAAGACAGCAGAGCAATTTACGGATGTTTTATTTTCTATTTTGTTAGTTACATATTTAATCACAACAATATTTTTGCTTGATTAAAATATAATTTTTTTAAAATAACTGTTTTGCGCTAATTGTTTGTAACCGACTAATTATGTAGTTCGATAAAATAAAAATCAAATTTTTGTTTTCAGATACGTGGCTAACGTTATAATTGGCGTTTTAAATTCGGGGAACAATCCCAAATCCTATCTATTAGCAATTGAAGTTTTCAAGAGCACCAATCATTGTTCTGTGGCAAAATTGTTTAATGATTCGATGGCTATTTTGTGGCCGGACGGCATACAGCACAACAAAGTACTCCTGTTCGTCACCGACGTGGCACCGTACATGATCAAGGCTGGAGCAGGCTTACAAGTTCTGTACGAAAAAACGATCCACTTAACTTGTCTTGCCCATGCAATGCATAGAGTTGCGCAAAAAGTTCGGGAAATATATCCTAATGTAAACTCTATAATTTCAGATGTAAAAAAAATTGTTTGTAAAGCTCCATATCGCATACAAATATTTAGGGAAACTGCTCAAGAAGTGCCTCTGAAACAAAATAAAAACTCACAAACGAAATAAGGTCCCACGATTGGACGCCAATGAAACAAAGGTTTTTTCCCAAGAACACAACTATAAAAATGCCCCACGATTGGGCGACAATTGAAACGTCGCTTTTTAGCCAGACTAAATAACTTACAAAATCGATAAAAAAATCAATAAACATGATACTTACTTTAAATGATGCTCAAGAATACCACGGCTTGAGATTCAGCTCTATCTTACAAATTTTAATGTTCAGGTCGTAGGTATTGGTTCTGCAGTCTAATTTGTAAAGTAATGGATAAAGGTTTCAAAAAACACAAAAACATACACAAGAAGGGCGCCATCTGATTATGAAGCTTAATTAATGATAATTAAACTGATCGAAGAGATAAGATAAGCCTAATAAATCTGTCTGAAAACACTAATCAGAAAATGAATTCAGACCGATAAGAATTTAGAAAAAAAAAGTAATTTCAACAAAGTCAATAATTTTGATTAATGAAAATGTAAATGAAGACTTTCATAATTAAATGGTTCTGTCTTACAGATTTTAGTTAACTTTAAAATTATATTTATTTAAAAAAAACACCAATATAAAAAAATATAAAAAGATTACAAATATTATATTCAAGAATTTAAATAATGCCTAAGAGCTCTGTTGATAATAAAGTTTAATAGAAAAAAAAATTATATTGAATTTCGATTAAATGAGAAACAACTATAAAAAATTACTACAAAGTTCACACGAAATTTACATAAATGATCAACACTAAACGAACAATAGTCACAATACCTTTTGTTTACGGTAAATCACAAACCAAAATCATCGATAAACTGCACAAAATTTGACGGCAGCGTCACTGCAAATGGAAACTGGAAAATCTGGATTTTTCTTTCATAAATTAAAGATGCAAGGGAATAACCCTTGTAGAATCTGGATATGGTAAATCATAATTTATGAATACACCCCAAACTGCAATAACTAAATGAAACCGTAAAAGTTCCATAAAAATTTGGCTATTAGTTTTGATAACCATTTCAAAGTTCATTGTTTTCAATAGAACAACACACTTATTCTTTAAATCTGAACTGGATTTAGAAGGCACATAGCACGAATTATTTAATAATCGAGATTTCGATTACAAGAGAGAGTGTCTGTAAATGTTAATTTATTTCGATACGATAATTGTTTAGAACGAGAATACGGTACTATAGGCTATAGTAACAGTGTTACACTGTAATAGGGAAAGCTAGGTTTCCCCATCTTCCAAAGCACAAACGTCCGGAAAAATGTTTAGCGGAATAACTGTAATTTTTATTAACCACGAATTATTGATTAATATCCGGACATTTAATTAAATGATACAATTATTAATTGTAGATTTTATTTATCTACACCGGTACCCGAGACTCGGCAGTCTATTAAACTATACGAAAACTGTATTTAGAATTTTATTTTAAATTCTATATTACTAAAACGAAACGGCAATTTGTAATATCGACCTTCATAGCAAGATCTGACCGAGGTGGTCTAGCTTGAAGCGCAAACGTGAAGCAAGTCTTCACGCTAACCTGTCGAGGCGCGAAGAATGCCAGCACTCTGTGACCCTGATCACCCGCGAAATAATGCGTCTTATTTGGCCGTAAGGAAGTTTTTTAGCTAACATTCTACAGAAGCTTCAACCTAAAGGAATGAAAAGTAGTGCTTGAAGAAATTGCGCGCAAACTGGTACAAAATAACACCCATCTGGCGTCTAGCGGAAATTACTACGCGCCAGCCCGTTTCAAATCTCGGACACATGTACCAAAATCACCTTTTGAACAAAGAGAATTTGATACCAAACACTTCCCACAGTTTTTATCAAGGTCTCTCACGAAGTAATTGATATTATACCAAAACATAAGTAAACAAAATACTAAAAAGACATCATTTCTTTATGACGCTACTTCTTTAATTGTATCAAATATAAAACAATCCTTTCTAAAAATATTTTTGTAGGAAATATTTACATGACAAAATTCTATTTCGAATAAAGCGCAATCTTACAGGACCGAACTTCGGATTTTTAATAAGTATAAATGTAACATTTTACGTACTGAATGCCGGTGGAAAATGTACCGTTACACCTCTCCCACCTGAGCCTTTAATAACAAGGTGGGGTACTTGACTTTCTGCAGCAGAAATTTATGCAACTTATTTTGATATTATTAAAGCATTTGTAAATAAACTTAATAAACACGATGCACTATGCATACAAAGCGCACAGGATGCTTTTAATGCTTTTAAGGGCAGAATTATTGTTTGTTTTGACAAATTTTATGCGTTGAGCTCATGTAATTCAGAAATTAGAAAGTCAGGGAAATTCATTACATAAATCTCTTGAGCATGTAAAATTGTTAGGTGTTTCTATGAATAAAGTAAAAGGGCCAAAGGGTTTGTCTATAAAACAAAAATTTAAATCCGTTATAAAATCCTGGTTTTCACTTAATTAAAAGCATAAACGATGCATTATCTGGCCAAGACATTTTAGACGAGCTAAAACATTATTCGCTTGTAAAATTAAACAATTTTAAGTATGCTCCAATTACGTCTTACGATGTGGAACGGAGTTTCTCAAAATATAAAATAATATTTAGGGATAATAGGCATATGTTTACTTTTGAAAATTTAAAAATTCTATGTTTAGAAAATAGAATTAATTAAATTATTGCATAGGATGTCTAATTAAAATAATTTCTGTAAATAAAATGTAAATAACGCTAAACAGGTGTTTTTTAATAATGAAAGTGCATATATTTATTAAAAATTTCTAATAAACGCATATTTCATGATTTTTAAGTGCATATTTAAGTGCATATTTCATGTTTTTATAGTGCATAAGTGCATGTATATCTCAGCATTTTTAAGTGCATACAAATCCTATACCTAGTTATTACCTTCCTTTTAACTCAAATTAACGAAAGACCTTAGACTAAATTTCTCTTGGAACTTTTTCGTTCGAGAAAGGATTATTAATTTTGTCAGCACTCATAATTGTCACCCAACAAATTTTAAATGGTGAAGACCCTGTCTTATCTTTAATTCTTTGTTTAAGAGGGTTTCCTTTAATTAATTCATTGGTACTAACATAACCATTTTAACTCTGTATGAGAGCACGGAAACACTTAATTCTCCACAAGATAAAAACCCTAAGAATATCGGCTACAAATTCCACATTTATCTTTCGCGTCACTTTAAATATTTTTTATACTTGCGTGTCCTAATGAGATTTATTAGAGTACTGGAAACAGTAAAATTTTGTTTTTTAAAGTTGGTAGCACCTAACAGCTGTTCTTAAATGTCACACTTGTTATATTTAAAAGTACGGTTATGTTGTTATGTAATAAAATGCCAAACTTTTAAAATATAACATAAACTTACACAAAATAAATTAATTAAATTAAAAATTATTTAATAAATTCACAAATTATTCTTTATACATCTTTTGTATTAAAAGTACAGTTATTATACACTTTGATTGTAACAGCAGAAGTGTCCTGGGCATTAATTTTAAATGAAGGTAAATTTTGCCCCTCAACAATGTTTTGTTGACTCGTTATTGGGTTGCTGCTAAAAGTGTGTGATTCTTCATGTAAAAATGAAGCAGTGGAAGACTGGTCAATTACCACTTGAGCCATTGAAGTGGAAGTACATGGCTTATTAGATAGCAATTCAGCTACCTCCATTTTTTTTAACTGAAGCATCAATACAGCCCTCAGCCACAGCTGAAGACTTCCAACCTCCATGCCGTTTTATAGTTATTAAATCGCCACCTTTGTTTGCCAATTGGGAAGCACTTGAACGTTGAAAGCAATGACTTGTAAAAGCTTCGGGTTGGCTAAATGCAAATAAGTGGCAATAATAAAAGGAACTTTTCCCATGGTGTTTATACCGATAAGAGTAGAAATACATTTTCCATTGCGGTAGGTTATAAACAACCGCCTGTGGTTTATTTTCTTAGGCCTTAGGCTCAAATATTGCTTAATTAAATCAATCCACAGTTTCTCTGTAATTAAGAATTCTCTTCGAACTTTATTTTTTGTTTTTGTTACAGTCACAGTGACCACATCATCTTTGACCACAATATCGTCTACTAACATGTTGGTCAATTCATCTCTTCGGCAGGCACCACAGAATCCCATTATTAACGCAACCTTAAATAATTGAAATATATTAAAAATTGAAAGTATTTAGCACAAAATTTTACTTATTTTCATAGCTAAATGTTGGTTATTTTCTGCAGTTGTTATAAATCTATCAATATGGTTAAATTCCAATATTTTAGATTTTTTGGGCTTATAACCATCAGAGCACCTTTTTAAAAATGCCTGTAGTTTTGCATATTTTTTATATCAATATGCATAAACATTTATGCACGATCTAAGCATGGAGTAAATCGACCATAAACTAGAAGATTTTAATGTTTTGCTTAGCATTTCAAAATAAGCTATTAGTATATTTTCAGAAATTAATTTTACATTTTTTCTTGACACCAATTTTCAAATTTGGTGTACTCTTTTTTGTATGCATCCTCTGACTTTTTTGGAAGCAATTTGTTGATAGCCCCATGGGCTACTTCTCTTAATTCAGGTGGGGTGCAACTTATTTCATTTAAGTTATAAGTTATGCTGCTATTCAAATCACCTGGCATTTCCACAGCACTTGCAGGAATCTGTAAAAATGTATTTTAGAATCTTCGTAAACGTAAGAAAATCAGAATTTTACTTTTGATGGTGATGGTACCCTAGCTCTTTGTGTGTTTGTTCTAACAGGCTGTTGTTGCTGCGTAACAGCTGGTGCATCAGTCGTATTCCCATAATTACTATTCACGGCAGTATAATTAGGATTATTATACGTATTTGTTGCTGGAGAAGAACCATACTGCTGAGGAGCACTGTTGTATTGTTGTGATCCCTCTGTGCTACTGTTAACATAAGCTTGTCCAGCATTGTACGGCTGCGGTGTCGTGTTGCCATACGGCTGGGACGGATGACCACTTCCATACTCCTGCTTCACCTTCATATTGTCTGTCATATTAGACTGTTGCGTCAGTCAAGTCGAGTTGAGGCGTCACTGACACACTTGGCGTGAAGACTTTTGCATCTGCTAAGCTTCCCTTATACTCCTTCATTGACCAATTGTCTGCACCTGGAAAATCGCCCCAGTTTTAAACCAATTATACTGAGTTGTAGAGGATAACTTAGAGAACAATAATCCGAACAATAATACAGTTGGTTGTATTTACGTGAAAATTAGTGATTCTAATCTTTTAATTTAGTAAAGATATATTTGCACTTACATATGTATTACCAAAAGTTTATTTTCAGTAGTTAGATTTTTAAATTCTTTTTAATAAGATGGAGGGAGAGAATATTTGACCATTTTACCTTCTTGTCACAGAAACTAAATTAATTTTATAAAAACAAAACAATTTAAATAACAAATGCTGAAGTTGAATTTTCAGTGTAGCCAACTGTCAAAAGAACTTAACAAAATTTCACTAACAAATCTTATTTAAAACTAATTTATTTTTTAATAATTAACGAAATAACGACGCAAGTATAAAAAATAGTATAAAGTATTCGTTTCATAAGGCGTTTTAGCGCACTGGTCCGTTAGAAAACTCCCCGCTTCGCTGGTCGTTTTCTAAACTCGGACGTGTGCGCTAAAAACGCGTCTTATGAAACTAATACTTTAATATACTATTGTAAATTCGGACGATGGAACTACTGATATCAGACGGGTTTTTAACAAACTTTAAATTCTTTACGGGACACATTACAAAAGGCACTTACGTTTGGGCGCCGCGGCAGTCATTCATAAACAACCACTGGAATTGGAGCATGATGATATTTCATCCAATCCCAAAATTGCAGAATTTCTTAATAATATTAATTTAAAACCTGCATATCGCAAATGAAACGGAAATAACAACTAATAAAGCTTGTAAGACAGGTTAGGAAAAAGTATTACCCTTTTCAGCACTAAGACTTTCGAAATAGATGTTTTATTATAAACAGTATGTAGTGCGCAACTAACAGCACAAAGATATTTAGGGCTGGTCTTTCCATCTATAATTAAAGTTGTTTATAGTTAAAGATAACTTTATTTTAATGTCAAGATTAATCTGACCGATAAGCAAATCTGTCTTTTCAACTAAATTAAAGTGTGCATTAACAACTGAAAGGATAAATCTACAAAATGGAAGTTGGCAGTATTGTAATGAAATAGATAGCCTGAGTATTTGTGTGTGCTAGAGAAAGATAAATGAAAAGGAACCTGGGTGATGTTTGTAAACAACAATATAACCACACTTTTGTGAAGTTTTATTTGAACAATAATTTTCTTTTAAAATAAAATAATCAGTGCAACATTTACAGATAATATCCTGTATGAACAGTGGTAATTACTTAAAAAACTCACAATTGCTGTGCATTAATTTGATACTTGAAGATAGTTATATCAAATTATATTCGACTGCTATTTAATTAACTTCTAGAGAAAATGTTGAAGCATATGCTATCACAAAAGTTTTCAATTTCCAACTTTATTACTAATCACTAGAACCACAGCGACGTGTCAGTTTTCTTATTTGCTCTAATAGCCGCATTCGGATTTCAGTTCTGTTTACTCGAAAAGCTCGGTTTCTATGGTATCCATTGTTGTAAATAATTGTAACTACAGCAATAGAGCTTTTAGATCAAAAAGAGTTAAAATACCGATCTCAGCAAATAGAGCCTGCACACTGTTTTTTGACAAACGAAATCTGTTCATAAATTCTTGTTCATCCCAAACATTTATGTTAGCATTATCTTTGCAGTTGATTAATGAATAATTATATTAGATCATTATCTAATATTAAATCGATGTCCTCTGCCACATCCATAATTTTTTATTATAATCGACCTACGCTACGCACGTATCAATTTACAGAAACAACAGAATTGAACTTGAGGAGCTGTTGCCGGGTGACTCAGTACCTTGTTGACTCTATTATTATTTAGTCGGTAAATAAAATGTAACATAAGTTCATTGACCTAATTATGATGCAAATCTCATTGCTTGTTTTTTATTTTGCGAATGTGATTTTAACAAAATTAGCAAAACTTACCGTTTAGATACAAACAATCTTTATAAGGTGTGTTCAAATAAATCTCCATTTGTCTGTAAACACAATCGCACACGACCTATGATGGATTCGTTTATGATAGCAAATATATATCGTTATTTGCGCGAATTGCGTACGCGCAGCTTTTCCTCGGTATCCACTTTTATCCTGTACGCTGACTTTTTAAAATATCTAATTATTTAAACTACTAACACTAACAAACACTTAACACTACTTAACCCAAGTTATTAATTCTAAAACGTGTATTAACACGTAATCGAGACTCAAGTTTACGGCCACTTAACACGAAGAAAAATGACGATAAATTGCATACTGCAGATTACAATTTCAAAGATCTAAAATCTTACAGATGCTTAGAATGAGTTCATTATGGTTATTTTGTTGATGACCTTTAAAAGTATGTAATAGGCATAATTTTCATATACTTTTATATACTGATTTGCAGTGACGTGCTTTTCTAAGAGGGCTTGTCATTTCAAAGGGGCATTTCAGTAAATTGTTAGTGAGATGTTACTCTACACGTGTTTCCCTATTGCCCTTTAACGGGATGGACACTGTATATGCTGTGGTGCATTTTATTAATAGTAATCTTAATATTTTATTAATGATTTATAAAATAATTTTTGTTCATATACTACTTTTATATCATTTCACAATTCATAAATAAATAAATATACATAAACAGATAGCTATACCACTATACAGTAATTTGTCGGTAGTTTACAAAAACAATTCTAAAATTGTCATCTATTCGAGCTCCACGATGCCAAGCATATTCTGTGCTTCATATAACGAACCATGCCAAACCAATTATGTTTTCGTCGAAAACATACATTTTCATTCTATAGTTTATATCAATAGTCACCCCAAAGTTTTAAAACCAGTCACCGTAAAACTCTTAGCAGCTTCAGATAAATTCTAATAAATGTTGAAATCCAAACTTTAAAATGAAAATTTTTTTTATATTTTGTTAATCTTGTAATTAACACATTGCCTTCTCCGTTTCTTTAATATATTAAACAGTATAAACAAATACTTTAAATGTTTTTTTCAACCAGATTTTCAATTATACTAATTTTTGTTTTTATAATAAACTCTTCGAACACGTATATTAAAATTATAATATAACTGTACAAAACTATTTACAGTATTTTGTATTCAACGGAAGCATCTCGACGTTTCCATATTTAAGACGGAATCATCTTTACTTGCCTAATTCTCAAGACAAATTGACTATTTGTCTATCGTTTAAAATTTCATAAGAATTCATAATCTTTATGTAGATATTAGGCTAGATAATCATTTTAGTAAGAAAGGTAGCTTTATATGTAAATTAAACTGCTTGTTTTATAAAGCCGGAATGATCTCATATAGTGACAAACCGGCTGAAAACCAGAATTCTACAAGTACAGTACCTTTCAGGGGTATTTCCTTTACAATCAATACATTTCTAATCAGTCCGTCCTCATAAGTCACTTTTATGTTTTTTCTATCGAAATTAGTTTTGTTGCAGAATCTCAGGTCTTTCAGACAACTTTTAAGTTTTTTTTTAAATAATTTCTATACTATATCTGCAGTTATTTTTGTACGTATTGCTGTGATTCCAGCACTTATAGTTAAATATAAGTCATTTGGGTTGTCTATATATTTAGGGGTTTGGATTCAACTTGAACAAATCTTAATAAAATTAATTAATTTGTTACTTAATAAGTAAAGGTTACACTCTACATCACTTGATTATAATAAGAAGTAGATCTTAAACGGATTTTCCACTTAAAACTGAAAAATTATTACGAAAAGTTACGATTTGCATATCGTTAGGCCGTTGGACTTGGTTTTTTATAATTGAAGCTATTGTGAGGTGTAGTTTTACCTGGAAATTATAAAAGGAATAGTTGGAAATGTGTATGCAAGCAATCACCACAATACTTACAGTTTTTGTTGTTGAATTTCAAGTAAATTCCATGCTGGTTTAACGATTCATCAAATTTCATGATAAATGTATAATTGTCATTAATCTATGCATTTGCAGCCAAAATGTTTTGCTGCAATATTGTTAATTAGGTTCTAGAGCACCTTTAGCAATAGAATTTTCAAGTGGGTAGCTCTAAATAGAGAAGGTTTAGCCTGTTGAAGCCTAAAATTTGTATCGTTTGAACCTGATCTGTTAAAATGGTAAAATCTAGTTAATATTTAAAGTTTTGGTGCCAAAATTGATGTAAATATTGTGAAATAGGATGTGTAGATTCATTTAATAAAAAGAAAAGGAAGTAATAAGGTGTGAAAATGTTATTATCTGTAATTTTGTAAAACCATATTTGTCAGGAAATTCAAGATGGTTGCCATTGAATCCTGGAGTTAAATTTGTTTTTTGTTAGACATGTAATATACCAAAATATAGGAAAAGTTGCCCTCTTTCCGATTATGTAATTTGTTTAAACATTTAATTTAATTTTTTAACAATAACTTGGTTATGTAAATCTTGTTAGGTTAGATGTTCAATTTTTTTTGGTAACTTACTAGATTTTGTTAGTGGAAAAATGACGTTTGTCGTTTGTTTTTGAAAAAATATAAAAGCAGGTCGAAAATTTGGTTACTTGCTTCTTGATTTTTATACAAAGCAGAAGCCATGTCAGGTCACGCTATAATTTAATAAAATTTTGAGATTATGTGTGTCAAACTATTAAAGTGGTTTGAATAAAAAGGAAAGTGAAAGTGTTAATTTGATTTTGGACTAAATATTTATAAGAAGAAAATTTCTGTAAAACGTATTGGAACTTTATTTCTGGATGGAAGGAATTTTAAAAGAGGATATAATGGAAACTTGTTCGAAATCACTAACTGAGTTGATGTATTAACGTCTTAAAAAAACATGTCCAGTATTTAATAATGGTAATTATTTACAATACAATTTTCACTGCAAAAATCAATTTAAAATGTGTGTTCACCATCACAACAAATAAGCAGGTAAATTTACCGACTATTACAGAAAACTGCCAAATAATATAGTGTGTGTAAAAACTTTCGAGTGACGCCACAATTTTTGAATTTAAAAATTTATTTTCAAACTTTAACTTTATTTTATTTCATTTCTTTGTTTAATTATAATTTAAGATCGTGGGATTGATAAATGAAAAATTAATCAGGACAAAGGGAATTAGACTGTCTCTTGATTCTTATTTTGGTAAATCCAATTAACACCAACAAATGATTTAAATTATTCCAATTTTGTTAATTGAATTCATTTTAGATAGTAAGGAAATTTTTTGTTTTCGTTTCTTTTTCATAAACTCTCAGTTTTCATTCTTTTTATGTGTTTATTAATAAAACAATATTTTAAATGTTCAAAAAAATATTTATTTGTGTATTTTTTTTGTTTTGTGTCCATTAACAGAATTTAACAGGTATTGGTTGAACAATCTTTTATTATTTTGTCAAAGAGCGACCCGCCTGAAATTTTCTCATGCAATTTTCCTGAGCTTGTCTTTAGATTTTAAAATCATAGCCGGTGCAGATTTTTTTTAATCACATAGGTAAGTGGTGTTTGTTTTTGTATAACTTTTCAGTTTGCCTTGCTACCTTTAAACATAAATGATAGTGGTCTTTAATTTAAATAAATCTATGATCTAGTGTTGTATATACCAATACAGCGCTTATCACGATAAAACATTTATGGCGCCCGAATATTATGCTTTCTATTTTTCTTATTTTAAAATTTAACATCTCAATATCATATCATTATGTTATAGTTTAATAACTTTAAGGGAACACTTCACAAATCGATAAATTGTTCAATAAAACAAAAGTCCTTGATCTTTCTCCATATATGAATTTCATTCATAATTTAATCAGTTTAATTTAAAGTGTTGCATTACATATTACATATAAACATAAATATTTCACATGAGAATTTTATGAGCACCTTCTGAAGAGGATATAATATATTTTAACTAATTTAAATATTCGTGTAAAGTCAAGTAAAAGTTATAATAGATCTATAATAACTACAAACCTTAAAAAAATTAATATATGGTGCCAGGCACCTTCTCCGTAATTTCAATAAATTTTATAATGACATCAAAAAGGTCTTGAGAAAATATTTTTAATCACTACTGTGTGCAGCACATTGTTGGATTTAAGTTAAACGCGGTAAAAAAAAGAAAACCAATATTTAAAGTGACGTCTGAATTTCCTTTGCATTATTTATAAACAAATAAATAATTAGGTAATAAATAAACAAAATTAAAAATAAATCAAGATAAGTGTAAAAAATATCAGAAAATTAGTGAATAAATCTGTTAACATCTTATTGTAATATGAAATTTATACAAAATTTGACTTTTAACATTTTTTTTGGTGATTAATTAAGTACCCCAATAGCCCAATAAGTTTTGTTGCAAATCTTTCTTCTCCTCCGATGTTAAATACTAAACGTAGGTAAGTGTTTTATGATCCTGTCGGTATCTTTTTTTCTCCTTTTCAAGTCTGAGAAATAAATTTTATGTTCCTATTTAATTCATAAAAAAAGAAAACAGTTAAACTATTAAACTATGAGATCATCCTTTTATAATCGAGTTCATTCTTTTAAAGGTGTTATTAAGTTTAAAGTTCTTAACGCCTGTTGCCAATAAGTACAACGACTCAAAGAAGAAGAAGAGGTATAACATTCCACTGTTATACACGCCCTCATGTTTGCGACATTTTACTTACTACAATTTCATTTAAAAGTAAAATTTTAACCAATAATAATAATCATCGTCTGCATGGGATGTAACTGAATGAATGACCTTCGTTATGTCTCATTATTATATTAGAATGGTTTGTGATCTTTATTATATATCGGTTTCATTTTGAGGCTGTTACGATAGCACCTTCAGTCTTATTACAGGTTCTAATTTTGACAGGAACTCTCACACATCCGGCTCGGAAGGACCAACATGAAATCGTTTCGTTTGCGTATGTAAGAAATGACAATATTTTTACAAAGAATGAATTCGATTTACTAATAACAATGAAGATGTATTTAACGTTTTAATTACGTGTGTACATATAGAAACAGAAACAGATTATTATCTGAAAAAGAAAAACAATAGGCTCCATAATGGTGTTTGTCAGACAGTCATTGTGCCTACAAGGATAGACGAGTTAAAAGTGTATTAAGAATGCTTCGGGGTTATCATGAAGGAAAGAATTCATTCTTTTAAAAGCAAAGTATATTGTTAAAGACAAAGAAATACATACAGGCACAGTATTTTTAAATGGTTCTGTAACATCTTTCACCGCCCTTACTAGCTCATTATATATCGCTTATATCATCTTTAGGTGAGTACTTTTGAATAATTCAACTGTTACATTTTATTAAGCACACGCACATGACATAATATAACATCAGCGGCAATATTAAATTTCATTCTCTGATTATGTATTTGATTGGTTGTTGTATTGCCCTAATTCTTTATTATTTATAAATTATAATTCTTACGTGTGTGTTCTAACTACTTTTAAATACTGTAGAGATAGTATAATTTTTTTAACAGCGGACATTATTATGAGATCTTTAAAGGATAACTATCTCATATAAGCATAACATACTGTTATGTCTATACTGTTCCAGCTGTAATAGCTCACTTCTCGTTAAATATTTTCTTGGTGATTTTCTAAAACGATAAATTATTATCCCAAATGTTTTCTAAATTTTTCGATGTTATCCCCGAACATCTTTTAAAGTTCCGTTATGTCAAGTTCTTTGTTAATTTCTTGCTCTTAAGGGTGATGTTTATGAAAATTGCAATGATTTGAACAAAAACCTCATCAGTAGATAAATTAAAGTCACTAGATGGTGTTAGTTTTGCTAACGAAGGTAGAAAATAGTATATTAAAAAACAAGTTACAATGGCCATTATTAGAATACGAATTCAGGCGAGTTATGCAAAGTATGATTATTCCTGTATTTCTGGAAAGATTATTTTTACAGAATAATAATAAAATCATTTCTGCCAACAATATTCATTGAAATATTATATTTTGATAGAAAAAATTGTCTAAGACAGACTAACAACGTTGGGTTCTATGGTACGTCGGGTGAGGTTGACTTTCGCATTTTCATCTGATTTGAATCCCGATCCGATTTTAATTTTAATACTTCTATAGATTATTCTATAGACTAAGCGCCACAGACTGCGGACTATAGATTGCAGATTACAGACAGCAGATAATAGACTATTGACTATAGACGGAGAACTAGAACCCGTGGATTATATACTGCCGACTATATACTACATCTTATGACTGGTTATTACTCACAAGTGCACCCAAAATCTTAGACGAAGCAGAACTATAGACTATTGCAATTATAAATAACAGCCCATAAGCTGCGGTCTGTAGACCGCAGACTGTTGACTGCGGACAACAGACTACTAACTATACTAACTGTACTAACTGCACTAACTGCACTAACTGCACTAACTATACTAACTGCGCTAACTACACTAACCGCACTAAATACATTAACTGTACTTACTGCACTAACTATACTATTTAACTGCACTAACAATACTAACTGCACTAACTATACTAACTGTACTAACTGCACTAACTATACTAACTGCGCTAACTACACTAACCGCACTAAATACATTAACTGTACTTACTGCACTAACTATACTATTTAACTGCACTAACAATACTAACTGCACTAACTATACTAACTGTACTAACTGCACTAACTGCACTAACTATACTAACTGCACTAAATACATTAACTGCACTAACTGCACTAACTATACTAACTGCACTAACTGCACTAACTATACTAACTGCACTAAATACATTAACTGCACTAACTGCACTAACTATACTAACTGCACTAAATACATTAACTACATTAACTGCACTAACTGCACTAACTGCACTAAATACATTAACTGCACTAACTGCACTAACTATACTAACTGCACTAAATACATTAACTGCAGTAACTGTACTAACTGCACTAACTATATTAACTGCACTAAATACATTAACTGCAGTAACTGTACTTACTGCAGTAACTATACTATTTAACTGCATTAACAATACTAACTGCACTAACTATACTAACTGTACTAACTGCACTAACTATACTTACTGTTGTAACTGTACTAACTGTACGAACTGTATTAACTGTACTAACTGCACTAACTATACACACTGTTGTAACTGTACTAACTGTACGAATTGTACTAACTGTACTAACTGTACTAACTGTACTAACTGTACTAACTGTACTAACTGTACTAACTGTACTAACTGTACTAACTGTACTAACTGTACTAACTGTACTAACTGTACTAACTGTACTAACTGTACTAACTGTACTAACTGTACTAACTGTACTAACTGTACTAACTGTACTAACTGTACTAACTGTACTAACTGTACTAACTGTACTAACTGTACTAACTGTACTAACTGCACTAACTGCACTAACTGCACTAACTGTACTAACAGTACTAACTGCACTAACTATTAACTATACTCTAGACTATACCAGATATGGCTGTTAAACAACGGGACTGGGCGCCCTGTAGGCTGTATACTTATACAGCGACTGATAGGACAGGTACACAATCATGAGAAGTGATGGTGAACCTTTCCCTACATTTCTCGACTCCCTTCCTGAATTTCCTGACTCCAAATCGCGGGGAATTTTTGAGTAATTAAAAAAGTTTAAAATAACTTTGGGTTTACACGTTTTATTTAGGTAATTCTGAACTTACGTGAACAAATAGCAAAGAAATCTGTATAAATGACAAAAATACTAATAATAATAAAACACGTGATTTTTACATAACTATAGATATGAAACATAGACTATAGACTATGGACTCTACGTGCGGACTGTATACTATGAAATATTTAGTATGGACTATATACTAATACTACAAACTATAGATTACGTCTTATAGACTGCTGGCTATATAGTGCCAGCTGTAGTCTGTGGACTATAGACCTCGGTCTATAGACTATGGACTATACAAGCCCAGTCATGTGACTTCATATGTATGAATTCGACCACTGCGTCATTCTGTAATTAATATTTATAATTCAACAAATAATTATTATCAGTGATTAAATATGATTATATAGATATTATCAGTGATTATTATCATGATATTAGGTAGTGGCAAACAAGTACATAAAAAATTTTACCACGAGGGTGAGAATGTAAAATGCATCCCGAAACAGCTGGTGATCATGAGCACGCCACGTTGTGATCTAGATGATAAGATAAACAACAGATGCGCTTGGATTCACTAGCGGAACAAACTGATTTGGATAAATTGATTAGAGATAGCAGTAAAATCAGTATTAAATATCTGTTGATCCTAGCATACGCCGCTGACATTTTTAACACGTGAAACTTTCGCTGTTGAATTGCTCATCTTAGCTAACCCTAAAACTGATTGTAGGTTGCGAAAAATGTTCTGCGGCCTATAGACTATGGACTATAGACTCCAGGCAATAGACTGCCGATTATCTACTACAGATTATATACTCCTATATACTATGTACTAAATACATACTATAGACTGTGGACTAGATTACCAACTACAAACTGCGGACTATAAGACTGCATCCTATAGACTACGGACTATATATACCGGACTATAGAATCCAGACTATATATTGCGGACTACAGACTGCAGACTATAGGATGTAGACCATAAACTACTGACTTTAATAGTACAGACTATAGACTATGGAGTATAGAGTGCTTACTTTAGATTGCAGTTGTCAGGACTGCTACATATTATCGACTGCGCTCTACAGGCTGCGGCCTAGAGGCTTTAAAGTATACACTGCAGATCATAGATTTTTAATTACAGACAGCAGACACTAGACTGCGGACTGTAAACGGCGAACTAGTACCTGCAAACTTCAGACTGCGGATTATATACTGCGTACTATACACTACAGGTTATAGACTACTGACAAATGCACCCAAAAACTTAGACGAAGCGGAACTATAGACTACGGTCAATAGACTACCAACTACGTAGTGCGGACTGTAGTATGCAGGCTATAGACTTCAGATTATATATTGCGGCATATAGTCTGCGCACTATATACTGTTGACTGCGGACTATAGACTAACTATATTCCGGACTATACTAGATATGGCTAGTAAATAACGTGACTGGGTGCCTTGTAGACTGCAGACTGCGAACTATAGACTACATATTGTAGACTGCGCACTACAAACTGCGGCCTATAGTAGGAGAATTATAGACTGGAGACTGTAGATTGTTGATTACAAACAGCAGAATATAGGTTGCGAACTATAAAAGACGGACTAGAACCTGCAGACTACAGACTGCCGATTATACTCAGCTGACTATATACTACAGACTATATACTGCTGACTATATACTATAAATTGTGGATATAGACTACGGACTGTGGAATGTAGATTATAGACTGCGGACTGTAGCCCGCGGTCTATAGGCAGCAGACTATTGACTACGAACTTAGACTACATATTATAGACTGTGGACTGTAATCTGGGAACTACAGTCTGCGGATAACAAATAAAATGTGACAAAATTGTTTCATGCAATAACAAATTAATAAACTTCGATGAGGATAAACTCGTCATACAGATGAGCCGCGCATTACAGGCTCATCGTGACTGTGGTAGGGGTAGGAATTTTATGAGAAAGTAACGAGGATCTTTCAACATTCAAAGACACTATAAAATTATAATAATATTATTAATCTGTGCATAAATGATCTTAAAGTGATAAAAGTTTTAAAAATAATGCTTTACGCTAAGGGTAACTTTAAGCTTAACTTAATAATGGCATCTGATATAAATTACAAGGTTAAATTTTTCTCTATGTAATGTAAAGACATTTTGATAGATAAAATGCTTATATTCCTAAAACGAAAATCTAGAAAAGTGACTAGATTTTAATTTGAAGTCCTTTTTTTAATATATTGGGATGTTATATTACATAAATAAGATTGTATGAGAATTTGGCTAGCTTTAAAAAAATTATAAAAATCTTCTTAGATTTGTATAAAAATAATTTATCACAAGTCCCAGTGATTGTTCAAAAATGAAAATAATTCTGTCGACGTGGGTTCACCCTTATGCTTTTATCGACTGAAATTGTTCTTTTTCCAGAGCCCTTTTATACGTTCGAGCAAAAAACAATCACAAAACACTAAAACAATCGAACCACGCGAGCGTCATGACGTCACAAAACGCACATGTATTTACAATTAACACTAATCTTAATTCTAAAAAGATAAAAAGATATCTGGCAAAAAGACGATTAAAATGACAAGACAGTTATTGTCTAAACTTAATATTTACAGTAAAAATCAATAAAGACAAACAACTGTCCCAAATCTCATTAAAACTAGATTACATTAAAAAACAAGAATTCCCAACTATCTCTTTACATTAAATGATTGCATAGTTACACAAGGTAACTTACTCACATTGAGTTTACACAAATTAAATAACATAGCTACTATAAAAAAACTTAACTTAAAAATCTGTTTACAACGTTTTGACGATATTCGTCTATATTTCGTCTGATATTGATATCAGACGATGCTTCTACAAATTTTAAATAAATGACAACATAAATTAAATCAAACAACATTCAGTCTTGTCCAGAATACAGTACTCCAGGTGACTGAATCGAAACAATAGTGCAAAATATCAAAATAATCTCAAAATTTGGAAAAAACAAAGAATATCAGCACAGCTCTTCCATATACAGAAATGTGTAAGTTAATTGCAACCTTATAAACATCAAGGTAATGATTTGTTTTAACGATTTCCAGTGAAATATCTACCCGAAACTGATTCAGCTTTATGGGAGAAAGAAAAATCTATTTTGCGTTGACTCTTCAAATCTAACATGAAGATAAACATTCAAGAAAAGTGAATAAACTATCCTAAACATGTAACCTGTGTTACATATAGTGTGTTTTACTATAAAGCAACATGATTAACTTATATTCTTTTTAAAACTATGAAATCTTTTTATAAAAATTGAGATTATGTCTGCATGATAATCTTCCTTCTTTAAATTATATTTTAACTAGATAAATCAATCTGTAGCTTAACATGTAGCCTTTAGATTAAATAAAACTAGTATCCTAGCATATCTATCTTTCTTGTATTGCATGAATTGATTATGTCTGTGTTTACGATCAAATCGTAGCCCTTAAAATATTCTTATGTAATTAGTAACTAACTAACTTTTCAACCCGATGATACGATATCTTCTCAATATAGATGTTTTATTTATAATAGCATATCATTTGTTTGCATCTCTAATAAACGGTTAGAGTAGTATCGGTTTTTATAAGTTAATTTTATATTTTCTTTTTTTTCTTATCTCGAAGTAGCTGTTTTTGTTGCTGGTGTTTTTCCTATATCTACTCTATGCTAAATGTCATAAAAGTTCCTTCACTTTTCTTATAATAATGTTTATAATAAGCATATGTGATATAATTCCACCTCATCACCTTGAGTATATGTCGTTAAAAGAAAACTTGTCGCAGGAAGCTATAGGACACTCTGTATATTACTTTATACCGTTAAGCATTCCAACCGATTAAAATATTTTTAATATTATTTAATGCAAATATATGCAAAATGAAGCATGCAAATACTCATCACTTAACATTGTTTTTATTTATGTACTTGTACATAAAAGAACTTATCGCAAATCTTATGCTTTCATGTAGTTCGGTTAGTCAAGGAATCCAGATTCTTAATTATTGCTAATCATTTTATTAAATAATAATTTGTTCGACTACAGGTACGAGAATACTTTTATTCTTAATTATGCCTAGTAAATACATACATACTAAAACATAAATAAGCACTCTCACTTGAGTGAGCGTGCTAAAAAGAGACATTAACTGCCAATCAAATAATACACTACTGGTTGTCATGTTTAAGTATAAATAAAATCTTTATAATACAAAAGGAATTTAAATAATAATTCAATAATTGTTTCTTTAATCGTCAGTATAGTAAGAGAAGTGATAAAGTAAAGTGAAATTGCCATTTTTGAAGACTACTGATGCGTTCTAACAATAAACGTTTAAATCAATATATAAATTGTTTCGTTTTACAAACAAGTGAACTGAGCAAATGTCAAACAACTGAAATTTCTATATACCACAACGTTACAAACGCCAATTACATACAGATCGTATACATTGTCGCATTCACAACGTGACACTGTAAGGCAGATTGTTCAAGATTTATTAGACAATGAAGTTATTCGAGAATCGCAATCGCCGTACGCTACTCTTGTATTAAATCTAATTCTATTACTAAAAAAAGAACATGCGTCGATTATCGTGCCTTAAATTAACAAACTATTAAAAATAAATATCCACTGCCAAGAATCGACGATTTGCTGGATAATCGAGGGTTGTAGATACTTTACTAGTCTTGATTGTGCATAGGGGTATCATTAAATTGATGTTATAAGTGAATCAATAAAGAAAAGCGCCTTTGAAAGCCGAACGGTCACTACGATGTAACAATTAAATTCTGATAAAGAATAGTACTTATGTTGTACTTAAGTAGGCCTGGGCTTAGCCTGAACCATAAGCATAACCCTTTTTCTGTTAAAATTAAGATAGGTCGTAGGTGAATTGGCCAGCTGATTAACAGAGATATGGATTATGGGCGCCAGCATGTTAGTTTAAGTAAATGTAATAAAAAATATATCACACAACAAATAGAATAACTCTTATAGTATCACTTATGTATTTCTTCACACGTAAAAATCGTTATCTAATCATTTGGGGAGCCTGCTGCAAAAAAAACTACGTCATCTGGTTTCGAGATGAATTAATTATGTAGGAATTGGTCATCTATAGTATGTTAGAGAAACAATGGTCGGCCGCGGCTGATCTTGGTAGGTTATGAGGATTTCGGCATCAATCTCACGCCGATTTCATAAATACAAAATGTCATTTAATAATATATACGGTTTATACCATTTTTGACCGAAAATAACGTTGCTACCAAGATTTAAATCAAACAGATTGTATATCCTCGGAAGTAATTAATTGTATTTAAGACCACACGGCGCTCGCCCATAGAACTGGCCCGGCTTCTTCTATTCCAGGCTTGTCTGGGTAACGGTTACTTAGTAAAAAAACTTAGGTCCCAAGCTTCCAGGTCAAAAATGTGTGGAAGAGATACACCAAGTGTTCTCGACCATTGTTCTCATAAACGTTGTGGGGGCTCTGCTAACTCTGCAAACTCTGCTAACATGAATACCGGTGTGGGTGGATTCGATTCTTACCTGGGAGACAAGGTGTCTCTTATGGTGCCTTGTGGTACGCGCTGCTTGACTGAATCCCAAGAAGGAGAATTGAAGTGAGAATTATCCCGGTTCAGAGAAGTAAATCTGGGCCAAAGAGAAACTGTATGCCACCAGGTATTGTGCTCCGGAAGTTATTCGGTTCACCCTATGACTCGTGGCTATTCCAGTTCCAGTGATCTGAAGCAGCTCTAGAACCTTTACTCTTATAGAGAGTTGAAGCGAGAAGGGTACAACTTTCCCCGAAAGGGTACATATCGGGAGTCTATAACGCGTAGACTTAAACGAAGCTCTGTCAAGGGCTCACCAGGCTTATAAGATGGTAGACTGAGGTGGCACAACCATCCAACCCAGCCACATTTGAGGTTCGATTCAGTCGGGCAGTGGTCCCACACTTGTTCTACAATTGAGGAAAAAGTCCGAAGCTGGACTAGAGGCCGTCTGCTGTGCCGGGTGAAGAGTCTTGACGACTGAGTACGTTTATAACTCCGGTACTAGCTTGGGGAGCTAGGAGAGGTTTGGATAGGTACACCGCGCTTCCACCAGTGTGTACAAGTAGCTACAAAGCTAGTAGCGCGCTAATAAGTCTCTGAAAGGGACACCGTGTTAATTAAGTAACTAGGTGTGCCACGTTTAAATAACGCTCTCGGGTGGTTAATTCCACGCCATAGTACAGTCACTCGTGTGCGAAATATACGCAGCTGGTTGTGAGTTGGAAAAGAAACGGTAGTGATGTAAAAGCCCCACAATGATAGTTTTACAAAGTACTCTTAGATGATGTCAGACTGCTATAGATCCCCTACACAAAAATGGAGGAGAAAATAAGATAGACATTGATATGATATAATAAGATATGAAGCATATTTGCGTTGCCTAGGAAGAATCATAAGAAGCCACAGAAAAGAAAGATAGAGTCTAGTGTGGAGTGGAGTAGTAAAAGATAAAAGAGAGCAAAAGCTACTAGAATTAATTATTATTACTAAAGCTCCAACAAGCGTTATCTCTACTCCTAAAAGTATACAAGGTAACTACACCAAGCGGGGTGCATTGCAGTAAGGAATGCAAGGAATGAAGCCTCCCGGAAAACTCGCAGTGACGTCTCGGAAAGAGTGACTGCTAGGCTGCTCCTTCTGGGTCCGCTGGCTGGTTGTTTCAGGAGGATGTGAGTTCCAACATGGAACTGAAGAAATCGGCTTGAGCACTAGCTTATATAGGGGGTCTCAAAACGTGAGGAAAGTTGTAGGAGTGAAACGGAGCGGCGCATGCCAAATAAACGGTAAGGGGAAGGGTCGCGTGCTCTTACTGCTTATCCGCGCGGCTACAGATCGCACGGATGATAAGCTTATTTACTCTTACCCCCAAAATAATTAAACAAAATAAAGTAAATTCTTTACAAACTATAACGTCAAAACATGAATACCTACAAAAATGTAACCAAATGGGAGGTGTTACGTGAGGAAAATCTTAGTCTGCCCCAAGATATAATTTACCTCAAGAAATTAATGTTAAGATTGAAGCTGCAAATATCCTGGTGAGCTAAAGAAAGAGAAACAACTTGTAATACGAGTAGTCAAAAGATCGACCAGAAGAGGAAGATACACCACTCTTCCCATTAGAAGAGCTATATGAAACAAAATGATGATATGATACAAAGATGATCAAGGCGATTCTTGCTGTGTTCTCGAAGCGCATACTGGCCCTACTAAACGGTACACTCAAAGAGGGACACTTTTCAAACGTATGGAAAAGGGCGAAATTGGTTCTCTTGGATAAGATAAGAAAACCACAGGATACAAAGGTAATATACCAATTTGTTTGTTGAACACCTAGTAGCAATAAGAATAAACGAAAAGCTTAAGAGCAAAGATGATCTACACGAAAGCCTATATGGTTTTAGGAAGAATTGAGAAGAATCATAAGAAGAATAGAGAAGATCAGACAAAGTACATACTCAAATAGGAATTGGTGTATTCTTATCGCTTGATTTTGCGAACGTCTTTAACACTTCATTATGGAAACACTTAAGAAAATAAATCTAAGCAAGTATATACTCAATCTACGCATAGGATAGAAAAGTAAGTGTAGGGAATAAAAAAATAAATATTAAGATAGGAGTACCTCAAGGGTCTGTATTGGGACCAGTCCTCTGGAATATTTTCTATGACGAGGTCATTAGAACTAAAATTTCCAGATAAATAGATAGACAAGAAAAGATGAAAAGGCAGTGTGGTGTAAGAAAATAGTTAAGTAGGAAACAAAGAGAATTGGACTACCAATTGACACATCTCTAATGGGTATGTCTATCAAAAAGGGAACAGAGAAATATAAAGGCTAGCCCGTAAAGGACAGTAAACGGTAAGAAGTATAGTGTCCATCTGAAGTAATACCATTGGCAGTTCCAGATATATAGCTACGGAAAGAAGCGAGATTTTTAGTACGTGGAAATTATATACGCCCGACACGGGCTGAACGGTATCTTTAAAAGATTTTCTTCTTCTCATAAAAAAAGTCACAGAACAAGAACCAGTAGATTTGACACAAGTACTAGAAGAAGCTTAACATTAATGATAAAATTAATTGGCTATCGTAATGAAATATTTACAAGTAGATACAAACATCAATGTTGTTACTTATAATAGCATTCACAAAGAAAGAAAGTTGTAAATAGCTACTTACAGACTCGCCGATGGTACAACAATTTCCTTTCAATAACCTTTGGTGTATCTCAACCAGTGAAATACAATGAAACGTGTTAAACACAATTAGCTATCAGATACTTAAAAAGAAACCAAAAATGAGGAAAAGATCCTGCAAATTTATGTATGTAGTTGCAATTAACATTTAAAATGTTTAAATCATTGGTTTAGTCACTCGTTTCTAAAATTAGTTGGATACGTTCCTTTTAATAAAATCTAACGGTTAGTTATTTTCTTCATTGTAATTACTGACGGTTTTGACGAGATGGACGTGAGATAAGATTTGCTATTTACTCTTGTTTATAACAGGTATAATAATAGTATACTTATCTCGCAACTATTTTGTTATTGTTAATTTGAGATTGAATAATATAGGTAAAGGTGATTTAAAATAAAGAAAGGAATGTAGTTATCTTCTTTAAAATACAAATTCAACCTCGAATATTATTTTCGTTAACTTCGATTCAACTCCGAACAAATATTTATAGAGTGGAATCCACTTCACTATGTGATTTCTTCAACAATTCGAGCACTATGGTACGAGGTTGAAGCATACTTCAAATTTTCTTCGAAGGCTTGTCACTTTTATGCGTAGTTAAATAATAGAAATAGTTTAAATAATAAGAAAATAAGTCTAGAAGTTTTACTCATAACTGCCTACACAGTAATTTGAATTTAAAAAAAAAAACCGTTAAAAAGTATTTAAATTGGTAAAAAAATGTTTGTTAGTATTCATATTACTCTAGTTAGAGTAAATAAAACGAATTGGCATCAATATGCCAACTCACTTGACTTGACAGTGTGCGCAATAACGATATTAACAAAAAAAAATGGCGATGATCAGCTGTTGGTAGTATTCGACTTCAACTAGCTATAACTGTTAAAACTTTGCAATTTCAAAAGTTACTAAAATTAATGGGAATTTTAAAATTTTACAAATCTTTAAATAACTTAATGTAGTTGTGAAATTTAAAACGTAATGAACAACTAAGCAAAATTTAAAGATCAAAAGTATATTGACCAGACCAAAAACAAGTATTTGTAACATAAATAATAGTGCCTACATTAAGTTTAGATTTCTAAAATTTTGAGATTCCCGCTAATTTTAGTACCTTTTCAAATTGTAAAGTTTTAACAGTTATAACTAGACACCTGTGGAAATATGTTCACGTCTTTTTACTGCGTGTGAATGTGAAACTTCGCAGTTTGTTTTAATAATTAATATAAAGTAACTTAAAACAATTTTGCGTTTTAAACATTTTATTAACACATGTATTATTTTCTAATTTTAGTAATTAGTGTTAATTAGTGTTACTTATGATGAGTAAGACGGCACCATTTGGAAACTTATTAGACATGTTCAACAATAAACTATTTAGTATTGATATCCAACGGAGTTGTACTTTTTCAATAATTCATATTCAGTGTTACATCATAATTGTAGTAATTTTAAACTTTGAAAGAGTTCATGGAGTGGATTTTCAATACGTTCTTATGTTTTAATAGTTTATATATACTTTTTATGTATGTTTGAATTGCAATTAATAAATAAATCACTAATCTTATTATTGACCTTGACCTTGACCTTTAAAAACTACACTGCTTTCACGCTAAAGTTTCAATCTAAATAGAAAACAAATTATAAAAAAGTTTTATCACAATCCACTCTAAATAGGCAATATTACTCCGAAACGATTAGAAATCTGACTGTTTTATAGTGTAAAAAGTTACCATAAATGATTAAAGATATAAACTGTTTTAGAGTGTAATAAATATACACTAATATTATGTTGAAGTTAACTAACTCTATGGTCTACACGAAGGTACAGATTAGTTATTTTACTCTAAATGTATTGGTAAGTTTTTTACTGTGTATTATCCTTTTCAAATATTTTGACCCGTCTTTTTGGTCTTCCATAAAAAAGTAGGTTACCGACCTAAACCATTTTCCTGGTTTTTGTGATTAATAGAAAAATTAAAATGTCAAAATTCACAGTATATACCAAGCAGAAACTCTTTTTTAACCCCATTAGCTTAACCTTATCTAATATAGTCTAAACTAACCTCTAATCTAACTCAATCTTACCCAATCTAACATAATCTATTCTCTTATCTAAACTCTAACCTAACCAAACCAAACCTAAGGGTTTGTTCAAGTTAAATGTGTCAATATATATTATATGTGTTAATAGGATCGACTTTAATGTTCTAGAGTAGTCGAATAAGAGATACTCTATATATTTCTTTGGTTTGCAGGAAGCTAAAAATAAGATTTTTGTGAAAAGCGACGAAAGGTAATAGCAGGAAAATAAATGTCTCGCTTTCTCACAGGCATCGCACTGACAAATTAAAATAAACCAAACTAAACTTAACCCAACGTTTAATGTCACCTTCTATTTTATTCTATCCTGACTTAAACTAACCCCTAACATAACCCAACCTAATGCAACTTCTAGGATAATTTATTATTTAACTTAACCTCCAACTCTAATCTAACCTTGCTACAGTGTAGCTAAGTATAACGTTCAAGAAATAGCTAATTGTTGAATTAGTTATTATCACTTAAATATATCATAGAACGATTTCAATTGGACAAATAATGAAAATCACGTTTTGATTGACTAAATTCAAAGTTCGTGGTATTTTTATAAAATTCCGTATAACAGTTACACGAAGTCAATTAAATTTGTTTTCATATATAATATGCATAATTCATTTGTAATATGAAAATATTCAGTGAAGATCTGAGAATGTTTTCCCAACTTTTAAAAACTAAAAGATTTTAGAATTAAAACACAAAACTAAAATTATGTTGTTTCTATTTATTTCTCCGAATTTATGAACGCAGTTAAAAAAGAACAGTTATTGAATTAGGATAGAGCAAATGACCACTTACATGACATGTTTTTAATGCAGACTGCTTCTATCCCTGAAGTTGTTCTCCAACCCAGTGGCATATATGTATATAGATCCCAATCGGTGCTATGCACCGATACATACACACTATAATACTTACATACTGTATATACATAGGATACACTTTTCATAAAGCGACATAAAAGGAATCGGCCGCAACTGGCTGCACTACCCTAGAATTACTCGTTCGCAGAGGGTGATGAGATGTTAAGCCATAACCTGATCTAACATGATATAACCTTACAACCTAACCTACAACTTAACCTAGAAATTAATCTTAAACTAACCTATAATCCAACCTACAAATTAACCTACAACCTAACCTATAACTTAAACTACAACCTAATGTATACTCTAACTTATAACCAAACCTACAACTTAACCTACCACCTTACCCTACAACCTAACCTACAAGATAACCTGCAAAATAACCCACAATCTAACCTACAACCGGTTGCATGGCCTACCGCTATGAGTACTGGTCAAACAGTTATTTGTAGTTAAGTTACGTTGACCAGGGTCAGAAGTCGGGTAGGTCACCTCTATAGTGGTACGAAGATCGCAAACGTTTTGTTTTCGGAGGGCATGTTAAGCCTTCCCCAGACTATGATTCTGGACAAAAATCTCACTTCATATGATTACTAGTACAAAGACTAACGTTGCCTGTTCAAGTGTGATGCTTTTAAGGAACTCCTAAAAATCTGTAGAATCATGAAAACAGACGCACACAAGGCGAAAGTACTAATCATACTAGGTACTTGCTACCATCAGTTCCAAGCAATCATTTCAGAATGCAGTCTTCCCGATGCCAAACGACGTAATTTATAGCGGGACAGTAAATCTTAAAGCCCACCAGATTTTGAAGATGTAACGAGTCCTTTTTGTGTAAGTGCACGTAAATTCTAAGAAGTTATCTACGGACTATAGGCGTTTACAAAATTTGTATCGGATATATACCGATGTACCGAAAGCATTCGGAAATTGTATCACTGGTGCTCTACCGGTGTTCGGAAATTGCCCGGTATATACCCGTTTCATCTATCGGATCCATGATTCTTGGATCGAGGTTTATAGTCGGTAAATAGAAATTTACCGGTAAACATAACCTAGAATTTAAGTTGTTTCATAGGTGTGGGTGGTTTTTATGTACGTTTTCATTCTCCACAGTGAATATGAATAACGTGTCAGGGATATGTTCTGTCTGTGGTATACAAGAAAACTTAAACACTATCGAAAAACATTTTAATAAACACATCTATGGATTTGTAGGTTATGTTGTTATTAAAAACGCACCGTAAACGCTCGGAAATGCATATACCGGTTCCATCTACCTTATGTATCAGCTGTTTACCGCTGGGAACGCGGTAAATACCGTACAATCCAATTTTCGTAAATGCCTATTGAAACCAGTTGTCAGACTAGTAAGTCATTTGTCAACATCGGCTGTGCAAACTCTATCTACAAGACCAATGGTAGACAGCTTATTCTGGTCGTTGATGGCAGCTATTACTTTTACATGTAAAAAAGCGGCAGAAATCTGGTCAGACCACTGGCCATCTGTACATCTGACGGCCATTCGAAATTTGACAAATGACGACGAACGTTAATGCCCTTCTAGAAAATCTCACCTGTAAAGCTGTCACTTCTTTATTTGTAAGTATTTTATTTGTAAATGTTTAATTAGTTCAGAATTCTTTGTAGGCGCTGCTACCTCCGTCCATCTCAAGCTTACTTTTTGATAATCTACTTTAAATTGGAACGGCCATACTAACCCCGTGCGGGTTAAAGTCAACTGGAGTACCTTCTATTGCCTGTGTAATATAAGTCTGGTCGAGTATTGAAACAACGCACACTTTTGTTATGGGACTATTTATTGGCCAATTAGAGAAGAAAGGGGCGTGTACAAAACTTCAAAATATAGCCGCCAAAGACATGACTATTATTTCGCCATAAAAAGTGACTACCGTTTAACACGGTTTAGGACATAATTAAAATGCAGATTTAAATCAAAACAGTGTAATGGTAAAATTAATCTTTTTTGCAAATTATTGCAATTATTTTTGCAAACCAGTAATACTGCTTTCATTTATAACTAGATTCATAATATTAATAATTTTTAACTCGTGTTTAATTTGGACATCCTTTACAAATGTCAAAGTCATTAGGAAATTTATTACTGATAATAGAATATAGTAGATATTTGTTTCGAGGACCGTTTAAGAACTGAATTGCATCAAGTAGAAAATGAAAATCAAAATTTTATTTAGAAAAATTTGCTACATATCCACTTGAGTAGAAGCTTAAATAAGAATTAATTTAAAACTAACCAACTCAACCAAGCAAATGTTCAAAGTGTTGTCCATCATGTTCCAAACAGATTCTATTGCGTCTCATAAAGGATAAAGGAACCCTGTTTAAAGTTTCACGTGTTATTTCCCTACAAACTGCACGTATCTTCTCTTTCATGGCCTCCATGTCTTGAAAAGGTGTTTCGTATACTTTACTCTTAAGAACTCTGTGGTTTAAATAGCGCAAGGCGCGGTTCGACGGTCGGCCCTTATTGGCTGAATGTACATCGCATAACATAAGTGTGCGTTGTATCAATACTCGCTCATGGGCGTCATTTTGTGTCAGCGGGAAATTCCAATTTAGGGTTTTTAGACTTAAAGCGCGACCCTTATGTTGGCAACACTTCATCCTTGCTGTTACGAAATGTCAATTGTCACGTTGCTACATATTTGTTATTTACATATTTTTCTGTTTGAAGGTGGTTTGTGGTCTTTAATCTCCGTTGCTTTTTATTAATCCCTGCTTTCATCAATAAAAAACAATTCTTTTTAGAGCTACAGCCGTAATAAAGCAATACACTAAGGTAGGATAATTTTAATATTTTTGAAATGACGACATAACCTAATTGACAGTTGACATTTCATAACAGCAAGAATGAAGTGTAGCCAACATCAGGGTTGAGCGATAAGTCTAATAACCCTACATTTAAATTTCCCGCTGACACAAAATGACGCCCATGACCAGACTTGTACTACACAGACAATAAAAGGTACTCCAGTTGACTTTAGTGCGGGTCAGTATGATTATTGCGCAATTCATAATGCATTTGAAAAGTAAAACATTGTTGTCGTCAATGGATTTGTGGAAGCAAACGTTTTCTATAACGAATGGACAAGACTTATCTCATCAAGGACCTTGTCTTGCGTTTTAAAAGCGCGAGAAGCGTCGTGCGAGGACACCAATAAAACGTATTTCTGGGAAAGAGATACCTGAGCTTCCAAACGTTCCACTAAAAGAAGTCGATCTACTGAAGGACCGGAGCTCCAGACTAGAAAATTCAAAAACATAAATTCTCTCTCTCTTTCACACTGACTAGTGACTACTCCTCTGTAGGTATCGAAGTTGATAGTCCTTTTATGATCGTATCCAAGTTCAGGTGAGACACGGCACGGTGAAAAAGTACATTTAGCACATCTAATTTCGAATTATCCGATTTAATCATATCCGATTTGGTAAACGAGAAATCTTTGCAGGTTTGAGGGTCTACAATTCCTGATTAAATAAATTAATTATAACAGTAACTTTGTTTTAAAAAAATAGTAGGCAACACAATCTGCCGAGCACTGTTAACATTAAGGCGTAGAAATATTGTCTCATCGGTATAAACAAACCTCTTTAATGACATGGTTCTATCACTTTACTTGTGTGGATTTATGTAAATGTAAAACTAATATGACATTTATTTTAGTTGTTACTTATTCTAGTGAGTGATTAATAATCTTCTAAATCTTGTCTTCATTTCATAGAGGCGTTTCTTTAACCCTACTGTTAGGGTACAAATAATTATTTGAATAAAAGAGTCATTATACAGGGTGGGATTAAAGTATGGAATATTTAAAAAAAGCGAACTCAACCGGTTTTTTTAAAAACACTGAAACACGTCGATTTTGTTTTTTTAAAATACACATTGATATGTGCGATTCACCTTCCGACTGTCATTTGTTTCTAAGTTATGACGTCATCACAAAAAAATTTAAATGACAATATAGATTTTTTATAGTGGAATCCGATAGTGATTTTCCTTCCCTTTATGATCATGCAAATAAATCATAAGGTTGCATAACAAGAATTCTGAGAAAAATCGAGTTGAATTTTGTAAATGTTTGTTACTTGTGACGTCATCACAACAATTTAAATGACAATATAAATTTTTAGTAGTGGAATCCGATAGTGATTTCTCTTCCTTTTATGATCATGCAAATAAATCATAAGGTTGCATAGCAAAAATTCTGAGAAAAATCGATCTGATATATTGATAAATTGATACCATAATATCAATAACATTAAATGTTCTGATCGATTTTTCTCAGAATTTTTGTGATGCACAATTATGATTTATTTGCATGATCATAAAAGGTAGAGAAATCACTATCGGATTCCACTACTAAAAATCTATATTGTCATTTAAAGTCTTTTGTGATGACGTCATAACTAACAAACATTTACAAAGTTCAACTCGATTTTTCTCAGAACTTTTGTTATGCAACCTTATGATTTATTTACATGATCATAAAGAGACGGAAAATCACTATCGGATTCCACTATAAAAAATCTATATTGTCATTTAAAGTCTTTTGTGATGACGTCATAACTTAGAAACAAATGACAGTCGGAAAGTGAATTGCGCATATTCTGTGTATTTTTAAAACACAAAATCGACGTGTTTCAGCATTTTTAAAAAAACCAGTTGAGTTCGCTTTTTTTTTAAATATTCCATACTTTAATCCCACCCTGTATTTCCCTCTTGTGGTAGTGAGAATCTTCGAATTATGTTGTATTATTCAGTCTCTTGCAAATTTTGTTGATGTTGGATGTTGATTAGTGTTGATGTTGAAAAACATAGAAACAGATTTCGGAAACCATCTTCGGATTTTTTCTTAGTTGGTTATTGTACTCGATTTAGCGGATTTTTAGTTGCCAAAGTCGCCAAAGAAAGTTTCATTTGAAGACAATGTTATTAGGGTATTTTAGAATATATAGGGGAAGTAGTAGTATCATAATCTGGAGTTCAAGAGGATAGTTGAGAATATACTTAAAGATGGTACTGTGGTGATTAGCATGCCTTGGATAGTGCAAGTGATATCCAAGGCAACAAGTAAACAAAAAAGTAACAATTTTCTAATCAACACATCGATCCACTTCTCAAAACTAAGAACAAAATAAAACTTCTCATCCATCTACAAAACAGCTTTTAATAAGAAAATACTACAGTAGTTAAGAAAATACATTAGTACTAATGAAGGAAGTTATATTTCACAGTCCTGTTTAATTTCGGCTCCTGCCTCAGCTTAATCGTTGTTCTTGTAAACAAGTAAACAAAAAGTAAAAGTTTTCCAATTAACACATCGATTTACTTCACAAAACTAAAAAAAGATATACTTATCATCCATCTCAATGGCGTATTTAGGGCAGCTGCTATCGTGCAGTAGCCCCACCCCCTCGCAATTTTTTTAATAGTGTGAAAATTTATTGAAAACCTAAGTATTGCGATTCGGGATTTTTATAGAGCCGTCCCCCCCTTCGAGAAAAATTTCTAAATGCATCCACAAACCGTCTTTTAATAAAAGGGGAATAAATGTGGTGATTATCATGCCTGGGATAGTGCAGTCAATATCTAAGCAACAAGTAAACAAAAAGTAAGAAATCTCTAATCAACATATCGATTCACTTCACAAAACTAAAACCAAAATAAATTTCTTATTTATCTACAAACCGTCTTTTAATAAAAGTGGGAATAGATGTGTTGATTATCAGGCCTGGGATAGTACAGCTAATATCTAACCAACAAGTAAACAAAAAGTAAGAATTTTCTAGTTAACCCATCGATTTACTTCCCAAAACTAACAACAAAATAAACTTTTCATTCATCTACAAACCGATTTTCATAAAAGGGGAATAAATGTTGATGACGACGACGATGATGATTAGCATGCCTTGAATAGTGCAGTTGATATTTAAGGCAAGTAAAGTATAGATAAGAAATTTATAATCAACACATCGATACACTTCACAAAACTAAGAACAAAATAAACTTCTTATTTATCTACAAACCGTTTTTTAATAAAAGGGCGAATATATGTAGTGATTATCATGCCTTGGGTAGTGCAGTCAATCTCTAAGCAACAAGTAAACAAAAAGAAAGAAATTTCTAGCTAACACGTCGATTTACTTTCCAAAACTAACAACAAAATAAACTTCTCATCTACTTACAAACCGATTTTGATAAAAGGGGAATAACTGTTGATGATGATAAAGATGATTAGCATGCCTTGGATAGTGTAGTTGATATTTAAGGCAAGTAAAGTAAACATAAGAATTTTCTAATCGACACACCGATTCACTTCCCAAAACTAAGAACAAAATAAACTTCTTATTTTTCTACAAACCGTCTTTTAATGAAAGGGGGAATATATGTAGTGATTTTCATGCCTGGGATAGTGCAGTGGATATCTAAGCAACAAGTAAACAAAAAGTAAGAATTTCTAGTTAATACATCGATTTACTTCCCAAAACTAACAACAAAATAAACTTCTCATCCATCTACAAACAGTCTTTTGATAAAAGGGGAGTAAATGTTGTTGATGTGATGATGATGATGATGATGATTAGCATGACTTGGATAATGCAGTTGATATTTAAGGCAAGCAAAGTAAACGTAAGAAATTTCTAATCGACACATCGATTCACTGCATAAAACTAAGAACAAAATAAACTTCTTATTTATCTACAAACCGTTTTTTAATAAACGGGGCAATAGATGTTGATTATCATGCCTGGGATAGTGCAGTTGATATCTAAGCAACAAGTGAACAAAAAGTAAGAATTTTCTAGTTAACACATCGACTTATTTCCCAAGGCTAACAACAAAATAAACTTCTCATCCATCTACAAACCGATTTTGATAAAAGGGGAATAAAGTTGATGATTATGATGATGATTAGCATACCTTGGATAGTGTAGTTGATGTTTAAGGCAAGTAAAGTAAAAGTAAGTATTTTCTAATCAACACATCGATTCACTTCCTAAAACTAAGAACAAAATAAACTTCTTATTTTTCTACAAACCGTCTTTTAAAAAAAGGGGGAATATATGTAGTGATTATCATGCCTGGGATAGTGCAGTTAATATCTAAGCAACAAGTAAACAAAAAGTGAGAATTTTCTAGTTAACACATCGATTTACTTCCCAAAACTAACAACAAAATAAACTTCTCATCCATCTACAAACAGGCTTTTGATAAAAGGGGAATAAATGTTGTTGATGATGATGATGATGATAATGATTAGCATGCCTTGGATAGTGCAGTTGATATTTAACGCAAGTAAAGTAAAAGTAAGAATTTTCTAGTTAACACATCGATTTACTTCCCAAAACTAACAACAAAATAAACTTCTTATCCATCTATATACCGATTATGATAAAAGGGAAATACATGTTGATGATGGTGATGATGATTAGCATGCCTTGCATAGTGCAGTTGGTATTTAAGGCAAGTAAAGTAAACGTTAGAATTTTCTAATCAACACATCGATAAACTTCCCAAAACTAAGACTAAAATAAACTTCTTATTTATCTACAAACCGTCTTTTAATAAAAGGGGGAATATATGTGGTGATTATCATGCATGCCTGGGATAGTGCAGTCAATATCTAAGCAAGACGTAAACAAAAAGTAAGAAATTTCTAGTTAACATATCGATTTACTTTCCAAAACTAACAACAAAATAAACTTCTCATCCACTTACAAACCGATTTTGATAAAAGGGGAATAACTGTTGATGATGATAAAGATGATTAGCATGCCTTGGATAGTGTAGTTGATATTTAAGGCAAGTAAAGTAAACATAAGAATTTTCTAATCAACACACCGATTCACTTCATAAAACTAAGAACAAAATAAACTTCTTATTTATCTACAAACCGTCTTTTAATGAAAGGGGAAATATATGTAGTGATTATCATGCCTGGGATAGTGCAGTTAATATCTATGCAACAAGTAAACAAAAAGTAAGAATTTTTTAAATAAAGATTAGTAAAAGTTTCACAGTTTTATTAAAATATAACCTGACAATATTGTCAGGTTATATTTTAATAAAACTGTGAAACTTTTACTAATCTTTATTTATTTCATGATTATGGAGTTTCAAAAAGTAAGGCTGGAAACAATAAATAAGAATTTTTTAGTTAACATCGATTCATTTTCCAAAACTAAGAACAAAATAAACTTCTCATTCATCTACAAACCGTCTTTAAATAAAAAGGGAATAAATGTGATGATTAGCATGCCTTGGATAGTGCAGTTGATATCCAAGGCAACAAGTAAACAAAAAGTAAGAATTTTCTGTTTAACAGATTTCCTTCACAACACTAAAACAAAATAAATTTCTCATCCACCTACAAACCGTCTTTTAATTATAAATATAGTAGGTAACGGGTGTTTTTTTAAATTTGGCGTCCTAGTTAGCTATGACTATGAGTTTGTTGTGAATAGACCACTATTTTTCAAATGTCAAAATGACAAAACTTAAAAGTGAGGTTAGGTTTAGATACACTGCGGCGTGGCGACATTCAAAGGTGCGTTCACAATCGAACTCTCATTGCTTGCTCTGACGCCAAATTTAAAAAAACACCCGTTATAATTAAATTTCTTGTATATCTTTTTTACTTTTTTTTACTTTTAATAACACTATTGCAGAATTAAAGTGATTTTTTTTGCAGTTGTAAACCTACTTGCAATAGAAGTGTCATGACGAGGCTACGTTTTGTTTAAATGGAAATGTAAATAGGCATAATTGTCGATATTGGGCCGCTGAAAATCCCCATTGGATGATCCAAAATCATACCCAAACACCACAAAAATTAAACGTATGGGTGGGAATTTGTGCAGATCACATAATTGGACCTTTCTTTATTCGTGGTACTCTAACTGGTGACCGTTATTTGCAATTATTGCAACAGCAAATTATTCCAGCTTGCCAAGAAAATCTTGATGATCTTTGGTTTCAACAAGATGGAGCACCGCCCCACTATCATTTAGATGTACGCCGATATTTAAATGTGGTATTTCCGGCCCGTTGGATAGGCAGAAGAGGGTCTGTGGAGTGGCCTCCTCGATCTCCGGATCTTACACCTTGCGATTTCTTCTTTTGGGGATATTTAAAATCAAAAGTGTATACAAACCGACCCCAGAATCTGGCCGAATTAGAGCAACGAATACAAAATGAAGCTGCAGCAATTTCTCCCAGATCGCTCAGAAATTCTTTTCAAGCTTTTCGTGATAGGTTGGGCCACTGCCTTGCAGTTAGTGGTGAACGTTTTGAACACTTATTGCCATGAAAACCATTTTATTCCTAATTTCGTTTTGTCTTCAAGCTTTATAAGAGACGTACATAATTTTCTGTTCATTTGTTTTATTTTGTTTTTTGCTCATTTGTTTTGTTTTGTACATTATTTAGATGCACATCTGTTTATTTTAGGGTAATAATTCGAGATACTTTACGATCTCGGATATCTAGATTCATGTTATTGGTGAAATTAACTTAATAAACATTTTTTACGTTTTTTTGAAAAATTTTTTGATATAAGGGTACTAAGATTTTAGGTCATCGAAAAGAGAAAAGAAATCTCTATCAAATGAGCCTAATGAAAGGGTACATTGCTATTTAAAAAAATTAAAGTGTTATTCATTACTCATTTGTTTTCTGAAATAAAAACAATTGAATGCTATCTTATTATGTAAAATAAAATGTTAAACAACTTTTATATAACAAATTTTTTTATAAAGTCGATATTTACCGAGATATATACTATATTCCATACATAATGGGCACCCTGTATAACCCCATATGGACTCTGAAACGATATGAAATTCCCTGAAAATACCAAAAGCTCCCGTGAACAAACTGGGATAGAAATGATGATACAGTATTACTCAATCTTTTTAAAGATTACTTCCGTTATGTTAACCCCCAAACAAACAAACAAACGCATTTTCGTCTTTTTAACCTAGACAAAAGGAATTTTAAGAAGAAAATTGCGTGACTCACGAAATTTTTTCGTTTCACTAAAAGGTCAATGTTTAGATATTTGTTGTTAAAATAACGATAAAATAATAATTAGAAAAAAAGGTTTCCGTATTAACATTGAAAAAACGATATTTTTTCTGGTAAATTTCTTCATATTTTTTTTCTATTGTAAATAATTAATTAAATTTAAAAGTTAATTATTATAAAAATAGTTTGATTAAATATCCACCATTACCGTTAATTCTGTTGACCTTCCCGTTCAATTAGTAATTAAATCTTCAAAAATATCATTTGGTTAATAATATTTTTTTTGTTCATTATTATTTAAAATTGATGAAAGAGATTATATTAATGTATACTCGATAGTCTTCTTTCTTCGATTTCTAAAGGTTAAATTTGGCTCATTGATATTCTAATTTTATTATTATTATTATTTATGAGTGTTGTTATTATATTTAAGGGTTTGCACTGGCATGCTATATAAAAGTGTTGTTGCAATTATGTGTTGGAGGATTGAAAGGTCCAAAAAAGAAGGTCGCTTGTTGGATCACTGATGATATTATTAAAGGATGCTGCTACATTATTATATATAGTGTGTGTAACCAAGACAAAGATGATGCCCCCTACCATTAAAATAACTCTTTCAGATTTTTCCCCACTAGTTGTGAAGGTATAAAATGCAGTGATATGGTAATAAAACCATCCTTTTGCTGTTACACGGTGTTTGTTTAGGATAATTTTTATTTATTTTTTTTATTGTTTGTAATCTTGATGTGAAGTTTATAAACACAGTGTGGATTAAGCACCCCCTACAATCATGAAGTTAAGGGTGAGTCTTTAAGCTTTCTTTCAATAAGTTCATAGGTCGAACATATTAAGTGACTATAAAATTTAACATTAATTACCCATAAAATCACACGTTTTACTGCTGTAATAATTTATAATTTGTCAGTTACAATTAAAGGTTTCTATTTCATGGCTAAACAATTCAATCAATCAAAATTTAAATCAATAGACAAATAGTTATCCTAGACATTTAAATAATATATAGTATTTTTTTTTTCTAAATTTATTAAAATAAAAATAATGATGATGATGATGGTGATAATAGTGGTAATAAGTAAAAGTAGTGGTAGCCATCTCCTTCTTTTGCTCATTTTAAAGATGAGTGCAAAAGATAGGTTAAAAGAATAAAATATAACCTGTAATTATTTCAATGCCAAATAGTTTTAATTTTTATTGCTTATGTAACATGCAAAGGTTGTAGAAAGTGTAAAAGATTATTGGCCAGATAATTTTTTAATAACAATTTTTCTTCTCTTTTTATCAATTTTACTAATAATAATTATTCCCAAACAGTTCAGTTCATCCTTGTTTAGTTCGCCATCTTCCTTTTCTAATATATTATTTAAATTTAAACTCTTCCTTTTATCTTGTAATAATCATAGAATATAAATAACAACAAATACAAACAACTAATTCTCTTCATTGCCAATGCATTAAATTTTAAATTATTATAGGCAAGTGTTTTTTCTGTGATGAGATTTATTGCAAAAATTGTTACATCTCGTAGTATGTGTTAAAAAGTTAATTTATCTCTCACACTTTTATTATTTAAATTATTTTCGCATTTTTTCTCATTATTGTCAAAGATAACTACGTTAAGTAATAATAACAATAATATAATGAAGGTTTTATTTGTATTATTATAAAACAGTAGCTTGCAGTTTGTTTTGAAAAATTAAACAATCCACAATTGCATTTATTATTAACAAGCCTTAAAAATAATCACCCTATATATTAGTAGTTTTCATTTACATCCAGTAAGAATTAATTAAATAATGTCTAAAATTAGGAAATAAAAGTTTTTCTTGGTAGCTTTTTTATTGATTAAGTAAAAACGATCGCCTTTAGGCAAACTTTTTGTTAATTTTCTTTCATTATTATGGAATCATCTCTCGCATCATTAGTCATTAATTAGATAAGATATTACTAAAATTAGTCTCTATAGGGTTTTTTAAATTTCGTTATAGATTTATAAATGAAGAAAATCCTTAACAGATCTAAATATTTTGTTATTCAGAATTTATATTAATTTGATTTTTCTAACCTCACTTTATGAATCTGAATTGTCGATGCCTTCACACTTAATCAAGAATATATGATTTAATGTAAAACATTATTTTAAAAATGGACTTTTACCTTAAATTATAAAATTAATTTGCTTATAGGATTATTCAAACAAATCTAGTGACTAGTGAGGTTAGGAATTGTCGATCAATGAAGCAAAATATATCTAAACACCCTTTGTATGTTTGTTGGTCGTAAATACTTTTTTCGTTTTTGAACTTGCTTACTTTAGGAGTTAGTACTGCTCTGGTATTATTTAGAAGTTGATAAAAACCACTCTCCATCATTAACATTTAGGCCACTGTGACCTATCTGTTTCATCCATTCTTTGCAATTTGTAATAAGTCAGGCTGTTAATACAATTTGACTGTCCGGTCAAGCAGATTTCGATGTATTTAACCATCTTGTATTTTGAGTCATTGATTTTGAGCCAATAGATTTGCAAATCCTATGCAAATACAGTTCTCAAGTACCATTTATAGGTGGGTGTAGATCAATCAAACAGATATCTCTATGCATCCACAGGCTGCGAATTACAAATTACATGCACTTAAAAAAATGAACTAGATTACAATAAAATCCATGCAACTGAAAATTTGACACACTGTATAAACTCAAACACTACACCACATAATTTTCTTGGTTTATTTACGATGATGTTTTGTCCCAAGAAGATCGTTAAATCTACACAACTTACAATTAATATTAAAACAACAAACACAAATAAAATTATCATAGAAATTGTTTTTCATTTCACAGTTAACAAACAATAATGAAGATTAGCTTAGGCTCCACGTTTATTACTATTATTATGATCATTTAGCGACGTAATAACCGTTGGGTTCTCTCTAAGAACATTATTAAAATTTAAAAGTTTACAAACACTAGATTAAACAAGTTTGAGATTGTTTTCATGCAAAAACTCAAAAAGTGTCATTTGATAACCTGTGGTCCCTTTCTCGCCTAGAGCTTTTACATGGTTTTTCACTACTTTGTATAATCCAGATGTCTACATGTTTCTAATAGAATCATTTGGATTCTTGGTGGCGAACGAATGGTGGCTTGTCGTTCGCTAAGGTGTCAAATTTCGACAAACATTAAAATCTTGTGTGTCTCATTGAGATGTGCTGGATGCGCCACATTTGAAAGTTTCTATAGTTGTGATTCACGCTGTATACTTTGGATAGTAGATTATACAGTGTGTTATCAGTTCATGTAACAAACAACGTGGAAGATCAGACATGCTTAAAATGGATTCTCATCTTTGGAAGTTTATAAATAATTATTTGAATTTATTTGTTGTTTACAAATATTATTTTTTTACAAGCTATCGCCTTCAGCAAGTTGTATTTATCAACCGTGATTGAGTTGTCTACGCTTTTATGTTAATTTTGGTCATTTTAATATTTACGTTCGAGCCTGTTTTTCTTGTATTCACTTATTGACTTACGCAAAAGGAAAAAAAATTCTTATATACCATTTTCCTCGTACTTTATATACTTTTTAAGAAAAACAGCTTCGGGATTCAGTTCAATGTTTTCAAATTGATTAGTAATAATGTATATGACCTATATGTTGAAGTTCAAGGAGATAAACAATACTGTTTGGTTTCTAAAATGTGCATAATAAAAGATAAATCAGCAATAAATACTCTACGTACCGTTTTGTTATTATTATTTCAATGAACACAAACACAGCTGCATGCATTCTTTGTGGTATGTATGTTTCAATCTTTTAGTTCCATCATTTATTGGAATTTAAAATTTAGTCTTTACTCCTTTATTGATATTATCTACACTCCTACTGCTATTAAGTATTCACAAGAATGGTAACTAATAATTGCAGTAATAACAAACTGCAACCCTCTAACACTGCAGTCTTTAGTAAAACAGTAACAGCGCGCATTGCTTTTATACTATATAGTGTTTTTGTATGTAAACAAATTACCATCTATCAGGGCCGTTCTATCAAAACATAAACAAGAATAAAGGTTTTACTAAAGAAAATTTGTATTACTATATTTAGAATTCCAATCAAAAGTAACAATACCTATTGATGCATAGATTAGATTATCTCAACATTTTTTTACTTAATTATTTATTAATTGGGTCAGTATTAGAATGATCTCATTTCTGCCCGCGTTACCTACTAGAACACAGGAGAATCCCCAGAGCGTGAGACTTTGTTTTGACTATACTATTCCTAATAGAACTTTTAAGTTGTTTCAGCAACATTCAAAATGGAATGTGCACCGTCTGCATTCTTCTAGATGTTACATTTTGTACAGATGGTGTCAATTTCTAAAAAGTTTGCATTTAATCCTATTAGACCTAACATTGACCTGCATCTATTATTTATGTACTTTTCTAAAAATGTAGTGCAGAACTTTCGAAACTCAATTAATCAAAAAATGTTACTAAGGTTTTATGTTTCTAATGAACTGAGAAGCTTACCATCAAAATCCAATCATTGGCTATTGAATCACTGTGTATAATGAAATCTTAGATTTGAAATAGAACAGGTTGTAATTAACCCTAATCGATTAATAAATTGAAACTTGATTAGCGTTGGCTATTTAACTAAGGCGTGGCGTTTGTTTTCTTCTCTGGTAATCTCTTCTACTGATTCTAGGAAAGGGCGTTCTTTCAGTTTATCACCGAAAAGCGACCGCAGCAAACGAATCCAATTAGATCAACTCATTTTAAATAAGCCAATTATAGATTTTGCTGAAATTAGAATTATGAATTCACACACACCAAATAAGGTGTGTTTTCGACAGAATTTTGTTGTGAACATACGCACATGTAATCGGAAGGAAACGATGAACATAATACTTTTTTAACAATACATTCTTAAGTACGCGGCGAATGATAAAATGCACCTAACAGTGAAAAATGAATTACAGTCCGTAAAATGATTTTGCTTTTCGGATTAATAGTGAGAATTAGGGGATTCCCTTTCTCGGACACTCTATCGTCCTTGTGTTTCTATGACCAGATAAATAGCAAACAATAACAAAGGACAAACTAAACAAGTTTCTGCTAATCCGAAAAGCAAGTTCACTCATTTTATGAACTGTATTTAAGAGGACTAGGCTAGTTCTTAAGACTTTTTTAATATGGGTCAATTTAATAGGAAACAACGTATATGGGACGACATTATAAAAAAAGACGCTCTCCCTGTTATCTTAAACGATAATTTTTTATTTCTTTCTGTATTTGGTCAAAACGTCTTTTTTTAGTTTACTTTCGACATTTATTTTAGATCCTGCACCATTATCAACTTCAAGTTTGTAAAAATTGCTCTTTTGAATTTTTCCCAAATCCCAACTCGGATATTACGACAATCTTATCTGCAAAATGCAAAAAAGCAATTCAAGATTTTCAACCAAGGCTCCCCCAAGGTTCATACTTTAACCTTTTCACTAAAAAATCAGATTTACTTTTAATCATCATTAGCACTATCTTTTAATTTGAAATAAATCGATTTGTCTGTCATAAGCGTGAGAAATTCAACTGAAACAATACTTTTGAACTATTGCAATGATAATAATAAGAGAGAAAAGAACTACTAAATAGAATCTAATTAAAATCTTTGTTCTTGTGCAACCGGATACATAGCAATGCTAAGCAATCCTCCTACACTATAAAATACGTTCCCTATTGTTACTTAAAAGTTACTTCACCATCTCGTAAGTGCTTTTTCTTTAAAAAAAATCGCAAAATATTCAGCTATAGAAAATTTGCATAAATCATTTACTCTTATTTAAATATTCAAAAAAATAATAAATTATTCATGAGGCTATCTTGATGTTCCATTATATTGTTATTTTATTGCTTTTATTTTGTAATAATAGTGATAATAAAGTGCCGTGCATTACTTAAAATGTAATAAAAATTTAAAACAATTTTAGATACCTAATTAGGAGAAACCTGGTGGCTACTTGCACAGTAGCACGCATAATTTTACTTGCAAAACCCCAATTTACTATATAGAAGAACAAAAAAATGGTGAGAATATGCAAAACTGTAATGAGCCTTTAAAACATAATTGATCAACACTAAAATAATTGGGTGGTTGTATTTAGATGGTAATTAAATAATTAATATAATTATATTGCAAGCCCTAATTTTATTTTATATTTTCGACCATGGACTTAATTAGAATGAATTTTTTTTCTAAATGTTTAAATAATTTTTTCATTATATTGTAATTTATATTTAAATATATCTAGTTGAAATGTTTAAGGAACTAATAACTAGTATAGAAATAATAAACTTTTCCTAATAGTAATGATTTTCTAATTTCTTTAATTTTTTTTAATTTAACAGCCACGATACATTTTTAAGTTTTTAAATGTATTTATAATTGTTTAAATTAACAAGTGGGAATAACCTTTTTTTAGATAAGACTTGCATTGTTATGCGACTCAATGTAATTTTATTATTAGAAAACAAAAGTAAAACGAGATGCGTCTGACAAGGCAATTGGATTCGCAAGAAAAGTTTAGGGTGGCATGTACCAGAGTAGCAAATTAACATGGCGCAGTCTTACGGGTAAAGTAGCGGCATTAACTAACTCTACGTAATTAAATACAATGTGTTTTCAAAACCTAACACAACTATACACTCTAACAATGCTTACCTAACGCAATTTATAACAAATCTGTCTAATAATAAATGTTAAAATGCTCATTTCTTTCGCTTAATTAACCACGACTAAAACAATTTTCGTCTATTTCCATACATATACAATACTGTAACAATTTAACGCTACCGTTGCGTTGTAAAGCTTTTTTTATGTTAAACAAGAAACCTTGAAGCAATCATCCAACGAAATTCATAGTTAGTACATGAGAGAGAACTAAATTTATTAAAATGGCCTTCGCAATATCTTGAAGCCAGTGCGAAAAATATTTCTTTCTGTTTATTTATAGTAGTATAGTTTAATGGACTAGAATCTAATTTATTACATTATGTTTAATTACATAATTGTGGATGCCATTTTACTGCTTCTTTTTTTAATCTATTCTTTGCGATTAGAATCGGCATTAACACTCATTAGCGGGACGTGCAATTAGAATTACATGGAAAATTAAACAGTAGTATTGAAGAAGTAATTTACATTTTAAATGTTAATTGGAGTAAACTTACTTTATTTACTTCTTTTCCTAGATTTTATATTGTATAACATATACATCTGATAATATTAAGATGGCGCTTTGGCATGTATAGATAGGTAATGCACACTTATAACCGTTAAACCGCATTATATTAACAATTAAAAGGAATAAAATCTGTTTACGAAATTTTAAAAAAGAATTTTAAAAATGTGTTGTTCAATTAATTTACAATAATTAATTAATAATTACTTCAAGAGGAAATTCGATTAAATATATCTATCAATAAATAATGTTTTTAATTGTTAATTAATTAAATATTAATATCAAACTCAATTTTAATTAAATCTATTAAATTTGTATTGGATCTAAGCGTTGAGTGAAGAGTTTTAAAGAGGCGCAATCGCCTAACCAAGAACCGTGACGGAAAGTATAGCCGACATCTAGACGGCGCTGTGTGTATTTTTGTACCGAGAAAGTCGACATCCATATAGGTACCGAGATCTCAGTATCTTGTTTGCAGTTGGAGAGTACATATCGCAGTTCCCCGCTTCCGTTTCAGTATAAATTGATTTGACAAGAAAAATCCACGTAGAACCAGATCAGACTTATAGGTTTTATAAAGTAAACAATTCTACATACGAAACGGTTATTTACAACATTTTATTACAGTACATTCGTTTTCTATTTCAAAAAACGTCAACAATTGATCATTTTTAAAAATCGTGCTTTTTAACTTTAAAATCGTCATATCTTCAAAAGTAACCTAGCTATCGGATTTGTTTTTAAATTGAAGAACACACGTGAGCGCATCTAGTGGTATCCGTGCCGTTACCGAATATTGTCTATTGATATCCTCAAATAGCAGTTAAAGTTAGCACTTCATCATGAATGTGTTCATATTTTGACTATGCTAGAAAAATTCTTATTTGTGTGAATTTGTCTATACTTACAGCGAAGCAATTGAAGACAAGAAAATGCAGAAATTTTTTGAAAAAAATATTTGATCTAGAACCTATAGTTTTATAGTTATGAATAGTTTTGTGACGCACTAAACTGACAGCGGGTGATACTTTCGCAAGGCAGGCACGCGACTACCATTCGATAATCAATAATTTACAGGCAAAAGGTAGTTTTTTTAATTAAATGCCGTGCTATCACAAATATTTATTGTTTTATTAAGTCTTAAAACTGCCAATTGATAAGCCAATATGTATAGGTATTTATTTTTTGCTAGTAACCTTTTTTGCTAGTTAAAAATTCTAGAACTAAATAATGTTTGTCATGTGCTGACAAAGCTCGGAAAGTTGCTTTTGTTTTTATAATGCTATATTGAATTTTTGCATTTTTGGATAAAGGTTTCTTATTACAATACATTACAATGCATTATATATACATTATGAGTTACTTTTTTGTTTTGCCGAATTGTTAAATTATTCATTTTTTAAAACAACTTACTTTGGAAACAAAATTGTCAATAATAGCAGATTATTGATCGATTGGTAATGTAGGCAATAACTCACGCGAATGAAGTTTGCAGCGCCAGCCGCAGACTAGTGCAGTAATCATCCAAGTGAGTTATTGCGATTACAGCGAGTTGAATACTATACGTTATCTACGACTATAACAATTTTCAAAAAGAATTACATCGCAATGTTTCAAAAAGAAGCGAGTGACAATGAGTATTTAAATGCCATTAAACATTTAATGCTATTTAACACACCTTAATACTAGGTATTTCTTGGGCATCACTTTTATTAATAAAAATTAATTGCAAAAGGCGAGCAATTTGGATCTGATCTTTATGGAAGGTGTAGAATTATGTGTAATTTATATATCAGGTAGCAGATTAAGCGTTGTTACTGTGACGGCTTTTCTCACTTTCTCTTCTGGCGATGTGCACATTTCTGATTTACTCTCCGAACTAACTTAAGTATTTTACTCACTTTAAATATTATTTCTCGCTGTTCAAGAATTGCGCCATGAAATTAACAATAATTGTTAAACATTAGTCATATAATATCGGGTAATTGGATACCATTGCTTCGGTAGTGACTATGGCAACCTCAAGGCAGTTGAATACTCTAGTGAATATATAACCCAATAGGAGTAGATAATAGTATATTATTCAATGAGCATTTAAAGATAGCTATTAAGGCACGAGTGTGAGAATTATGTAATGAATACGAGTGTCTTAATAGCCATTAAATATGAGTTGCATACATTATCTTTTCTACCGACCACTCATAATAATATAACTACGGAAGTACGAGTTATAACTACGGAAAAATTTATGGAAACTTTATAACAAACAAAACATGGACACGTCACAAATTTTAGAATCATTCTATTTGTTTTATAATTATATCTTGAATGGTACAGTTATTAAAATGCAACTGCAACGCTTTTGTCGAAATTTTAACAGCATTGGTGGATGGCATTTTGTTGATGTTGATGGGGTAATGGGGTAAAATTGAATTATTGGTTTGGCTGTACTCAATTTTTGGATATTTAACTAGGTAAACACTACCTCTGAACTGTCAAAATTGATAAATTTCATATGTGTCAGATGGTCATGGCAATATTTGATATTGACCAAATATTATCATCATGTTGCATTTCTATTGGCCATAAACTTCTATCTTAATGAAAAATCTGCATATTAATATATCTCATTATAATATAAGTAGTAAGTGTCTAATAAATCAATTAAAATGCGGCAGTAGAAATAGTATATTATATACCCAGGGACTAAAGTGCATCTAAGCCCGAATGTGAGTTCACCAAAAGAGGGAGTAAAGTATCACTTTTACTCCCTGAGGGAGTAAAGTGTTTCCATGACAACAACAACAAGTAAACACCAAAAAAAAGTAATCGCGGTACATGTTAGGATTTATTATCCTGAAACTATGTGATTTTGGCGTTTGCAGAATTCAATTGTCAGACGACATGTAATGAAATTTCCGGAAAAATTTTTCAAAATTTTGAATTTTTGCGATTAAGTCCTTTAGGACGTGAAAAAGTAGCGTATATACCACTGGAGTAAAGTGTCTTTTAATCCCTCATGTGTTTATTTTCCTCGCTAACGCTCGGAAAATAAACTCTCATTCGGGATTAAAAGATGCACTTTAGTCCCTGGATATATAATATACTATTTTATATTTGCGTGTTCTAGTGAAATTTTTTAAAATATTGTAAACAGTAACATTTTATTTTTTAAAGTTGATATGATTGTTGGACAGCTGTTCTTAGAATGTCAAACTTATCTTATTTACGCAGTGAACTCTTATAACTGGAAAGCAACCCTTGCAAAACTAGTCTTGCAGGCCACATAATTGCTCCGAATAATAAATATCCCTGTTAAGGGCTTAACGGTTTTTACTTTATTATTAACGAAATTGTAAATTTTGATACTGTCATCATATTGGATGCATTGTGTTTTGGTATAATAGCTCACGATAAACTTAACGTAATAAAATTCAGTTTTATAAAATTATATATCTTTACCTTATAGTTATAATATCCAAAAGATCCAATGAATAATTATTTTTGTTAACAAAAATCATTCTTTGCTGAAAATACTGTTGCATTCATACCTCATTAATTTCTTTAACAAACAAGGTATTTATTCTATGAAATGAAATATAAGTATTCTTATTTCATCCAAGTTTTTAATTCATTTAGTAGCAATTATTTATGTCACAAATATATTGGCATACATTCTACTTTGAATTTATAATCATTTTCAACAGTACAGTTACAGCCAAAAAAATCTGGGCAAGAGGTTTAGATTATTGTTATTCAATAGATCATAATGAAAATTCAGAATCTTAGATTCAAAGCCTCATTGGAAATTATTCGGTAGGAGACGCTAAATTATTTATCGCTTTTCTTATATCCCTGCCTATTCCTTGCCGTAAAGTTGGAATACATTTTTAACAACTAATTAATGTTGCCTGGTAGTTTTGGTAGGTAGGTAGTTTTGAAAAACAGATCACAAAAGTGCTTTGGGAACAAGATACATTTAAGAAGAGACTTTGCCCGCTGATGATTACTTATATTATTGGAGCACTTTTCTTGCTGATTACAGCGACAAGAACATTTTCCTTACATATCTAAATAATCTGTAGTATCAACAAGACGGTGCACCAGCACACAATGTCAGAGAAGTCATTTCATATAATGGTGATAGTTTATTCCCCTTGGATTAGATTTTGATGGGTACAATGGAAGATAAAATTTCGCAAACTTTAATGAGTTGTGTACAAGGAATATTTCGACTTGACAAGAAATAAGAAGAATTACACCCCTTCTTCTTATTTATCTTAGAAGAGTAATCAATAGTTTAAGAAAACGAACAGAGCTGTATTTGAATAGAGGTAGAATGCCAATTCCAACATCTTTTAGAAGTCTTATTAATAAGTTATTAATATTTTATTAGATTTTTTGTTCCTATCTACCTGCCTAATAAAGCTTACTTGTTGTTATTCCAATTAAAGCTCTCATTTTTTATTGTAAACTTTGCAAAATATTTACAATTTTGTTTCCAACGTACTCTTTTCTACTCGGGCGCTATGGATCTGTTTTCATTTCGTGCGTTACAAAAATACTCAACTATAAAACTATAGGTCCTGGATCATTTTTTTTTTCTAAAAATTTCTTCATTCTCTGGTCAATAATCTACTATTATTGACAATTTCGTTTCCAAAGCACTCGTTTCAAAAATGAATAATTTAACAATTCGGCAAAACAAAAAAGTAACTCATAATGTATATGTAATGCATTGTAATGTATTGTAATAAAAAACCTTTATCCAAAAATGCAAAAATTCAATATAGCATTATAAAAACAAAAGCAACTTTCCGAGCTTTGTCAGCACATGACAAACATTATTTAGTTCTAGAATTTTTAACTAGCAAAAAAGGTTACTAGCAAAAAATAAATACCTATACATATTGGCTTATCAATTGGCAGTTTTAAGACTTAATAAAACAATAAATATTTGTGTTAGGACGGCATTTAATTAAAAAAACTACCTTTTGCCTGTAAATTATTGATTATCGAATGGTGTCGCGTGCCTGCCTTGCGAAAGTATCACCCGCTGTCATTTTTGCATTCTCTTGTCTTCAATTGCTTCGCTGTAAGTATAGACAAATTCACACAAATAAGAATGTTTCTATCATAGTCAAAATAAGAATACATTCATGATGAAGTGCTAACTTTAACTGCTATTTAAGAATATCAATAAACAATATTCGGTAACGGCACGGATACCACTAGATGCGCTCACGTGTGTTCTTCTATTTAATCCGATAGCTAGGTTACTTTTGAATATATGACGATTTTAAAGTTAAAAAGCATGATTTTTAAAAATGATCAATTGTTGACGTTTTTTGAAATAGAAAACGAATGTACTGTAATAAAATGTTGTAAATAACCGTTTCGTATGTAGAATTGTTTACTTTATAAAACCTATAAGTCTGATCTGGTTCTACGTTGAAAACAAAACGCACATTTTTTGCTTCATTTTGCTCCATTGGGGATATTATAGTTGACATTTAAAGATTTGTTTGATGTTGACGATCCGGTCTAGTCGTTCTAAATGAATAGTTCAATTATTGTCCGCTGCGGTAGCATTATACAGTACTCAAGTTCGTTGGCCAAGTGGAGTGCGGGTGGAGACGATGCAGGCACGGTCTTTCCCTATTACATTGCGCCTCTTTAAAACTCTTCACTCAACGATCTAAGTTAGTATTCAAATAAATTAAATATTTGTTAAATTTATTTATTAATTATTGTAAATCATATAACTATAATATTTGATTTAATTTGAATTTAAGTTAGAATAAAATTAATCTTCAATTTTATATTTGCATAATTTAGAATTGCACATAACCTTCTTAAAATACTTGATTCTATAAATAAACCTTATCTGAACATTGTTTATTGTTTCCAGCCTTACTTTGTGGAACTCCATAATCATGAAATAAATAAAGATTATTAAAAGTTTCACAGTTTTATTAAAATACAACCTGACAATATTGTTTCAACAGCTATGCTGTCATTATCAAGGGTAATATAATTATAAACAAACACTTCGGTAAGGTAGATACAAAAATAGGTAACTAGATAAAATAATAATAATAATCAGAATTAAATATCTAATACTTCCAGTAACGGAGAATTACTGAGCTCAAGTTGTTCATTCATTAAAGGTACCCTGAGTTTGTGTTTGTATATCTCAAAGGCTTCTAAAATGTCTAATTTGCGTTTGTTATTACAAAAATGTAGGAATTTACTATTATTTTGAGGAGTCATTGTGTGATTTTGTTCTAAAAGGTGTTTGGCGTAATTAGATTTTTCAGTGTTTGTCCAATATATACCGAACTACAAAAAGAACAATTTTTTATCTGAACAATTTATCAATTTTATAGCAAGCCAATTAGTTATTTTAAGTCAAAATTAAATTTTGATTTAAAATTAAATTTTAATACTAAGTAATCGTAATTGTATTGAAAAAATTATAAATAAATTTATATTTGAAATTTATTAAACTATGTCCAAAATTGATTTTCAAGTATTAGTTTAATTTAATCAATACTCTTTTTTAAATTCAATTTTTATCATCGAAGATGAGAATAGGTTCTGCTCTAATTACTATTGGATGTTTGAATAATTTTAATTTCAGGATTTTTTAATAAATGTATAGAGAGTACAAGGTAGACATATAAATATGTAAACAGATGAAACAAAGAATAATAATTTATAATTTATCGAATTCCGTTTCGAAAATAATGGAATTTTAGATCATTAATTTTATTTAAAGTCTAATAATTGAATTAATAATAATATATAAATTTTTTTAATTTAAAGTTTACCTTCGAGGAGTGAGAATAGATTTTGCGTAATTACTATTGAAGGTTTTCAATAATAATTTTGATTTTAATACAAATTTTAATTATTTCAAATTTACTTAAGAAAACTAAAACAAATTAAGTAAAATCTACTTTAAAATGCTTTCTGAAAATACTGAACATGGAAGACAAGAAAATTAGAATAAAACTTTATTTAAATTCAACAAATTAAAATTGAGAAGAGAAAAATTTAAATAAATTTAAATTTATAATTGTGTTTGTAATTAGTATTACTGTTAATATTTCTTTTGATAATAAACAGTTAAAACAGCAACGTTACAATACTTATGTTCGAATCACAGTTGATTACCACGGCTGACCTAGTCATAGTAGGCAAGAGACAAGTTCTTTAAAATTGTTTTTGGGCATGGGAAAATCGAAAGGGTGGCTATGGTTGCTTTACGAACCTCACGTTGTTTATAATAATCTTGACAACTTTTTAATTTATAGTTGTTTACCCAACATGAAAATATAATATGAAAGGGATTATTCAAAAGTAGAACAAGTAGATTTTCCGAACGCAACCCAGTAGTGACACAGAATTAAACAACACGGTGACGAAAACCCACACAGAGATAATTTTTATACATACTAAATTAAATTATTGATTAAATAATGTTAAATTTAATTTAACATCTAGAAGATTGAAAATGAAAAGAGTAATTAGGTATAATTAGAGTTCCTAAATGAAAACTTTAGCTGTTATTTTAGAGTTAGGACACGGATGTCAAAATCTATCTCTTTCTAGGTTAAAACTAAGCTGTCTGAAACTGAGATACTTTTTTCTCTCTTATTTTTTTAGTGACAACATTCAACAGCTGTCAGTTATAAATTTTAGGTTATGCTGTCATGTTTATGTTTATGCATGTAAAGATTTTTAATGTACACATTATCATTTATTTACTGTTTGTAGAGAATTTTTAAAACTACTACTATACATAATTATATCAATTTTATGACAGCTTTTAATAAAGTATTAATTGTACCGAATTTCAGATTTATATAATTGTCATACTGACAGTTTAATTCATTAATAGTTATTTAATAAATTAGTTTGTTAATGAAAGCGATTAATGATCGAAACTGTTTAAAGCACGAACGAGCGATAGGGAGTGAGTGCCTTTAATAGTTGAGATCATTAGTTGCTCATTAACAAACGAATTGATTACAACAGTTTTTCGTTGACCGTAAAATTCTTCGATTTTAAGATAGAAAATTTCAAATAATACCGAATCCAAACTTGTGCGTATATCTGGTTGCCCAAAGTAAAACATCATCAAAACGTCAAAATCACAAACGGGTTTATTAATGAAAAAGAGTGTATTAATGAGGTCCATTAATGCATCCTTTTTTCACAAAACAGTTACTTAATAAAAAAGAGTGTATTAATGACGTCCATTAATACATCCTTTTTTAGAAAAAATCATTCATTAATATTGACATTAACAAACGGTCAACGAAAAACCAATTTTCATGATTACCAACCGATTACCGATTGAAGGTAATTACATACAAAGTTCACATTTAATTGATACTTTAAGCTTCGCGAAACCCAGAACGTAAGGTTAAATAAACAAGAATAAAATTCTCCAAGCTGCAAGTAATGGAGAATCGATGTACAGAGAAAATATATTTACAAACTTCCACAGTTTTAGTGCGGCACTGTACATACAATTTATTTACATGTTCCGTACTACAGAAAACTGTAAATATACATTATCAGCTTCGCTATAACAAAACAAAGTTAAAGTAGACATACAGGAATTATTGTATTGTTATGTAAACGGTTTTTTGTTAATTGAGTATTTATTGAATATCTTAAAACGTATATAAACCCCCCCCCCCCACAGAAACAGTTTCCACAAAAATGCATGTTTTATTATCGACGAGAATGTTTTAATATCAATCTTTATTAAACCCTTCGGCTATGAACCGGTTCGGTTTTAATTCCTAGATTTTCAGTTTCAATGACTTTCTTAAGCTGACCGAGTCTTTTCTAGAGATTTTCGTTTATTAGGTCTTTTTTAAGGGTTTATGTGTCATTCTAAATGAAAAGGGGTCAGTTGTGCGGTATTTGTAATCTAGGATATACAGGGAATAAGAAAACATGAAAACCAAAAAGTATCATTGGTATACTAAAATTACGTACATATTGAGTTTTTGAACATTTATCCACAAAACAAAGTAAAATTCTCAAAAATTAGAATCGTAGAACTGAACCCTTTTCATATGGAATGACACATCATCTTAAGTTTGCAAGCAAAAAGGAAAACTCTATAAACATATTTAAATACTATAAAAACGAACATTAATTATGTAAACTATACACAGATCTCTACAAATTAATTACAGACGGCATTTTAAATGTTACTGAAGCTAAATATATTTTTTAAAAATTATTTGCTAGAATAAATTGGATAAAGACGCATGTTAACCCATAAACAATAGAAAGAATATATTACCTTTGAAACTAACCTAGTATTTCATATAAACACATATTTGTAGATATTTTCGGATAAACCTTTTAACGAAATTACTATAGCATCTTTTAGAGAATTGCGCCCTTTATGTACAATGAGAATCTAAGAAAATAAATCAAACAAATGCTTAAATTACAAGCATTTAAAGTTTTTGAACTTTATCCACTAAACAGCATTTTTCTCGAAAACTAGTATCGTAAAACCGGCCCCTTTTCATATGGAATGGCACATTATCTTCAGTTTGCAAGCAAAAAGGAAAACTTTATAGAAATATTTAAAGACTATAAAAACGAGCATTAATTATGTAGACTACACACAGATCTCTCTTTACAAATTAATTACAGACGGGATTCTAAATGCTAATACAGCTAAATATGTTTTTTTAATTATTTGCTAGACTAAGTTTTAATAGGTCTTCGCCACTCTATTGAAGGACAGTTTGTTTACGTTGTTCGTGTGGTCGTGTGGTGTGGTTCCTTTCCCTTTCAAATGACATTCTAAGGATTCTCAATTTTTTGCTGATTGAAAGAAAGAAATTTCTAAGACATTAAATCGCTTGTTTTAGCACTCTCGAGTAGTTCTCTCTGGGTAAAGGCGAAAGCACAGCCTATTGGGCCTCACTAGCCATATTGGATTAGCCATTCCCAACAAATTATTTAGTTATTTGTCAAAAACTATCCAAATTAGGTTTTAAGCGCCCAGTGTTACTGAAGGTCAATTTTCAAAGATGCACAGCTATGAAAAGTGTCAATTTTTAAATAAAATTCCATTGTGAAGTATTGTTTATGATTTAGGTACAGACACTTCCCCATTCTTAGACAAAAATAAAAATTTTGAAAGTAGTCGTCTGCAATTTATTACCATTGAAAGACTAAAATGGGACTGGCAATTATAAATCCATAATTTCATACATACATATATTTATGTCAGTATTTTATAATAAATAACGTCAATAACTCGTTTTTCACGCGTGGGTGTCATCAAGAGGATTTCCTAGAATGCATACCATTGATTAACAATTTTTATTAAATTTCAAAATAGGTTTTTGCACAAGAAATTGCGATAGAGTACATATTATACTGATTGGAAAATGGAGATATCACATCTGGTTACCTCAGAAACGCAGATGAAATATAGGTTATGTGTATGTTGACACTAAAAATAACATTATTTGATGAGAATCTGAATATTTAAAAATCAAAACATTAGTTATAACGATAGTTTTGAAAAATTGATGTCTTGTGGTGTTATATAAATTTTAAAAATGCAGAATTAATTACTGTTAATGAGACACTTTTTATGGTCAAATTATGGCAATAAAAGCCCACACACTGTTTCTAAAGCATCTTTTATATTTATATTAATATCTACAATAAATCCTGAACTATAAATGCCAATTACGGATTCTTAAAATTTTTAAATATAGCGTTTTTTAAGTATCTACTTGTCCTTTAAAGAATAAATCATTTAATTATTCAATCTATATCGTTTTGAAAAGCAATTTGTCATTTAAAAGGTTTCTCCCCATTATTCATGATTGCGAATCGGAAATCTCCAAATGAACTTTGATTAAGTTTACAGCGAATACCTTTTTATTGCAATAATAAGTAGTTAATGATTAATCTTGCCCAAAAATGTTATTGTTGCATACTGAAACAATCAAGCAATACTTAGAAGGATGTTTTGCAAGAATCCATTAATCTTCTTTATAGTTATTAACATTTTACATCCTTTAATGTCACTTTAAATTGTAATATACATTTATGTTTTATAACTACTTGATTTTATAACTTTGTTTAAAGCTACATCAAGTTTTCCATTAATCTTTTCAAAAAGCACAATTAGACATATGAACGAGTAGATTTTCTGCGCTAACAGGGAGTGGGTACCTGAGTTATAAACGCGAAGTTATTGCTGTACATTAACTGTGCTTATTATTTATTAAGATTATTATGTTACTTAGTTGATGTCACTCAATCAAACTAGTTAATGTTTTTTAATTAATTAATTGCAAAGCATTATTTCTAATATTCAATGCGCAGTTTTTTTATTTACTTTGCTTATTCCAATTTAATTCAATTACTTTTAAGTTGTTTATTGAAGTCTATTTTGATTTATTTTAATCTAGAAAAACACCGGGGTCTACCTAGGCGATTTTTTGTAACACTGGTACTCTATCTTTATTAGCGCAGAAAATACACTCGCTCATATGTCTAATACTAACAGTTATTTTGTATAAATAAAATAAAAGCTGTCGTAGATATTTATGTAACTAGTATATAATGCAGGGATTTCTAGGAGCTTGTGAGTAAAGCTAAAAAGTGGACGGGTCAGTAAAGTATTATTACGAACAAGTTACCTACAAAGTCGTAACAGATGATTCCACCGTTACTAATATATTAAGTTTTCATCACTCAAATCTACCATTAAAATATGCGTGCTCATTACTAACACGATATATAATCACCAGATCTTGAGAGAAAATATGTGCGTGTCAAGTAAGGTTTTTTAAATTACCATAAAGTAAACTTACATAAACCTTTTTGGCCAACTTATATTTTTCGCAATTTGTCAAAATAAATATGTAGGTACGTGAGTTTGTTTATTTGCGAATATTTCTAAATATTATATCAAACTAGGCCAAACTAGGATAAAGTCCTACATTGCCTACTAATAGTTACTACATGAATAGCTATGAAAACAAAAAAAATGTTACAATGCAGTACTATCTTTAAAGATATATTCCCAAGCTTGCCAACCATAATAAAATTCCCTATTGACGCTATAATAAACATTATGATGTAACTACTTTCATGGGTAATTAAATTGCATTTTGTACTTAATCAATGGAGGCTACTTTAACCTTAAGAACGTGATGATTTACTAGAATTAATTAACAAACACTTAACTTTTACTCTTTTTTACTATTTGATAAACAATAATTAAAATAAAACATTAAAACATTTTATACTACAATAATAATGTTAGGGTTTACGATTGGTTTCGAGATCTAAATAACTTGACATTTCATCCTCTCTGCTGCGCCTTCTTTGTTTCACATTTTAATCTTGAGACATAAATAATTTTTCTTCTTCATCTTTTCTGTTATTACATCGGTCTGTAACATCTTGCCATAATAATATAATAAACAATAAATAATTGTTACTCTAACCTACTTTTGGTCGTGTCCTTGCATTTTAAACATGTAAATTGCGGAGATCGCTTCGTTCGTGTGAAATGATTTGATTTATTGAGATTTGTTCGTTCATTCGAGTCATCATCAACCTTGATTTATATACAATAATAATTAAGGTACGATTATCAGAAGATTCCGCGTTATTATTAAATCGAATTTAATTTGCATTTCGTGGTGGGATAATCTTCTTTTACTAAATGTCAGTACTTAAGAGATTTTGGTAATTTTCTTGGCAATAATAAGCAATTTATAGGAAGATACTATTTTATTGGTTATATAACTTTGAATGTTGATAGATATGATTATAAAGAAGATTTTAAATTAATAGTTTTTAGATCAACTGTTAACATTTAACACCAGAGGAGTAACATTTCTTAACATTAATTGGCGCCCAGTGCGGGGCCACCAGCTAAAGTTGGATTATCAAGGTATAGGAAGGTGACCAAGGTATGCCCCCCATTGTTTTCCTACCCGTATAGTTTTTATTACAATTTATTTTTATTTGCATGTTAACGAAATAAATTTTTTGACATATTTTCTAATAATATGAACGACTCAAACGTACCTGACTAAAATTGACTTAACAAATTTTATAATTAAGATATTCCATGAAGAGTAATAAAAATTGCCTAAGTTGAACCTCTTTTAAAAATAATTGTACACTGGATCCATACTTTTCTTTGCGGTCCACTGAAAACTCCCTTAGTCATTCTCAGCTGAATTATTGCTTATGGAATGCCTTAATCGGAGTCTCCACTATTAATCAGCAAAATGTCTTCATTTCCTGCGCTTTCGCCTTCTTGTTCTTCTATTTCCAACTTCAAGTTCCTTCTACGTCTTCTTCCACGTTCCTAGACCCTCGCCCTTTGACTAGTTTCAATCTCTTTCATATCTCTAAAGATTGCATTAGAACTTGATTGTAAGCTGAGAAATTATTACAGCTGCCTTTCGGTCCCTTACTGAAATTATCTTTTGAATAAATGGCGCAGGAGTGATGTCCATTGTTACAGCGTTGTTGACGATATACAAGTGCAGGGTGCCACCGGGTCCGCCTCTTGGTGCTGATTCCTTCTAGATTCATCGGGAGGTTCTTCCGTAAAATGTTTCTGCTCACAGTGGACAAGTCAGTTGAGCGCAACCCATTCATTGTAACTTTGTCGTTTGGCACCTGAGATCAGCTTTCCCAAACAGCTGCACAACAAAATGTGAGCAGTAGTCTCTGTTTTTTTTTCTAAGTCAAACTTGAACCTGTAATAAGCTTGAAGGAGGCCATGAAAGTACGGATTAAAACTGCATTCTGTAGAATGAGTAAGACAGTTTTCCCACTTTATTTTACTCTTCATTGCCTTATAAGAACCGAACGGTCGCGATCCACAAAAGCTGAAAATTGTTAATTATTGATACGAGTAATTTGATTTTTATTATTAATAATTTTATTAATAATAACTCGTCGAGCTCATAAATGATCATAAATATTAAGGTCAGGCGAAAAGGCTGGTCAAACCCAACCATTCATAACAACCCATTGCCCTACTACAAATGCACTTTACTCTTGATACCTTAGGTTTTAAGATAAATATTAAATTATTCTATTTTGAATGCTGATCAAAAAATTATTGAGTCAACTATACTCTTGTAGCTGATATGGTACGAAAAGGCATTGTGTTTCAATACTATACAAGTGAATAGGTAAGGTATGCATTTCTAAAGAAAACCACGTTTTGTTTTGATATTTAAACATTGTATTTCGCAAAAGAAAGAATTATTGCATAAATGTAACATGTCAACTTGAGCTTACGAACAGTGTATCATGTGGGCAAAGTTTGACCATAAGCTTAAAAACTGCTACAGTGAGTGAAACAACCAACACTAAAAATGTGGAAACCAAATTCATTTTAATATTATTACTAAGACGCAATTTGGCACCAATTTGTTATTTTTATTGAAGATTATAGTAAAACAGATATTAACAATTATAAAGAATTGCAAATATATTAATATTCTCTAACATTTTACAAGTAAATATGGAGTAGTTTTCAAAAAAATCATCTTAAAGTAGTATTCACTGCAAAATGAGTGCATAAAGTTTGTGTCACTAATTACCATTAACCAGAACTAAACAAATTCTACTTCAAAGTTGTTGTTACCACGAAGTATAAAATAAGTTCAAAATCCTGGAACTGGAACTTTCAAGTGACTCTTAGTATAAAACCATGCCAACGTTTTCGTAACCACTTTTCATATCCTAATGTTACTGCAAAAGTTCCCATTGGAACTTTAAAAACATTGAATTTTAACCTCATATTTAACCATGAACATGAACATTATATTTTTTGTACTGCTGCATAATAATTAGAGATGGCATATTTTAAGGTTGCGGCAACCAAACAAAAAAGGGGAATATACTTCACCCTTATTTCTTATAATTGGGAGCAAAATAATATTTTGTATTGGCCCCAACTGTTACCAACGCAAAAACACAATTAACCTCTAAATTCCAAATTAACAGCAGATATGTCTCTATTAGGTAAATCCAATAGCCTGTTAAATGGTGATTTTATGGCGCCGCCCACAGCAACCATATTGGTTTGGATAGCCTAGGATAATAGAAGTTAGAGTCACTTTATTGTAATTTTTAATCATTGCATCAAGTTACTAAATGCAAAACAAGTAGTAAAAATCACTTTAAAGTGATTCTCCTTGGTAGCAAAAAGATTTACTTCCAATATTACTGCAAGGTTCCGTCACTTTAAAGGTTAAGCAGTGGTTTTAGACATGTCGAAAAAAACTTTCACAACTACGTTAAAGTTTTAAAAACTTTAAAGCAGCTTCGGGCATGTTATTGCTACAAACATAATACCACTTTGAAGTTGCAATAACTTTAGAGTGATTAAAACTAAGTGACAATACCGTTCCACCTACTTTAAAAGCTACTCAGAAGTAATTGAACTACATAGTTCCAATAAATAACAATATAATTACTAGAATAATCAAAACTAAAGTAATTAAACTTATGAAGTCGTAAATTTCATAAATTCTCAATTAAAGTTCCGATTTCAGCTACTGCTTCTTAGATACTGCTTTCATTAAAGCAAAAGCGACTTTTACGCTGATATTAATTCCGTAATCAAGAAGTGTCTCTGAAATCAATTTGAAATTCTAGCTATCCTCAGACATCGCATATTTCATGGTACTACACTGTTGAACAGAAACGTCTTCAGTTTGCCCAGATTGCAATGTGTTGGCCATTAAGACTTTCACGAAATTTCCAGGCTGCCCAAATTAGAAAAATGTTAACACGTTCCTCGTTACGTTTGTCTTCTCGTCAGTCGCGACTGCTCTAAGTACAATTTTTAAGTGCATTTTTATACAATCTTAGAGTACCGAAGAAGGATATATTGATACTCGAAACATATGACTCAATCACAAGCGATAACATTAATAAGGGAAACTACTTATGTTTGTATCTAGCCTCATTCGATTAAATTCTTCATTCGACGGAATGGATTTCCTTATCGCCTCGTCGACAGAAAGAGGCACTGTGAAAATAGGTCTGACTGTTGGTGCAAAAAGCTCTGAAAGATGGTGCAAAAACTGTATTTGGGAACACCTATTTATCATTTTGCCCTGCGTAGATTCGGGAGATTTTGAGAGATATCGAAGCGAAATTTGGTTTATTTCACTTTAAAATAAGAAAAGACTATGTTTGAAGCTGGAAGAGTACCAAACGAACGTTATTCGAATAAAGTCGTCATTGCTCCGATTTGGTTTCGGCGAGGAAAGATCATAGCGAGATGTTTGCATTTTTTACACACTTTTATGTCTCTTATATCACGACCACTATAACTCTGTCGCCCTCTAAAGTTTATCCTTACCCCCTCTTCAACAAAAGAAGAGGGGATTGCTAGAAATTAATTCTGGCCTTTACTTCTTTACATACTTGTAAATATGTAGCTTCTTATATCTCGACCACCAGAGCTCGGACTTCAATTGTTTTCGAGTGGATAGTCACCCCTAAAATTCTAAAGTTTTTATTTGTCCTTAGCCCCTCTTCAACAAAAAAAAATACGAGAAATTATTTCTCACCTATGATACGAAAAACTCGAAAGATTTTGTAGAAAATAATCGAAAAGGTATTGTAAATATTGTATTTGGGGACAACGTTTGGTGACAACATTTGGTATGGTTAGATTGGTAAAATTGTTGTATGTAAGATAACTTCCTTATTTATAATTAGATTAAGAAGGTGATTGTCAAAAGCGTTATTTTTAAAAATACAAAAATCGTATAATAAACGGGGGATTGCGAGAAATTAGTTCTCACCTATGATACGAAAAACTCGAAAGATTTTGTAGAAAAAAATCGAAAAGATATTATAAATATTGTATTTGGGGACAACGTTTAGTGACATTCGGTATGGTTAGATTAGTAAAATTGTTGTATGTAAGATAACTTCCTTATTTATAATTAGATTATGAAGGTGATAGTCAAAAGCGTCATTTTTAAAAATGCAAAAATCGTATAATAAACAACAACAATTCATCAAAAGTGTTTGGTATGGTTAGATTAGTAAAATTGTTGTATGTAAGATAACTTCCTTATTTATAATTAGATTATGAAGGTGATAGTCAAAAGCGTCATTTTTAAAAATGCAAAAATCGTATAATAAACAACAACAATTCATCAAAAGTGTTTGGTATGGTTAGACTAGTAAAATTGTTGTATGTAAGATAACTTCCTTATTTATAATTAGATTATGAAGGTGATAGTCAAAAGCGTCATTTTTAAAAATGCAAAAATCGTATAATAAACAACAACAATTCATCAAAAGTGTTTCCCTAACACCTCACCAATAAAGGGGGGGGGTATTGCAAAAAATTAGTTCTGATGCAATAAGTTCGAAAAAATGTAACAAAAATTGTGTTTATATACTCTAGTTCATTATCTTGAATTTTTATTTCATTCCATAGACGTCGAGCATGGGATGATAAATTTTAAGAGAAGTCGAAACGAAATTTCGCTTTGGATAGGAACGGCGGACATTGCAACAGACACATCAAAATCATTTTTTTCTAGTCTACAGCGTTATAGGTAGAGAGGGGGAGCAATTTGAATTTTAGAATTGCTCTAGCTCAGAAACTATAACACTATGGAGAAGAATTTTGCGGTTGCCATTTTTGGCTATATCTCAGGAAGGAAATGTCGTAACGTCATGGGGATTTCACCGATATGTAGGTGTTAGGACATGGAATACATATTGTGAAGCCAATTTGCTTCTAGCGCTGTTAGAGCGAACGAAACCAATTATGTTCAAGTTTGGGAAGTTCATAGCGTCAATGTGCCATATCGAGATGTTTGAGATGTTCAAACATCCTGATAGAGACTATTTTCAAGAGCAATGAATGAAGCCGAAAATTCTAATGTAAGTGAACATGCAAATATGAAGCCAAATAAATTAAAACGCTGCTATAAAAGATTAATAGTTTGAATAAATTCTAGAACAGAAATGAAAATTAATCAAGGACACTATGACAACGGCTATCTATTACAGCAGTGAATAACCTGTAACTAGCTGGAAGTAAGTTATAATCAACTAGGGCACGATTTCAGGAAAACCACGATTTAGAAGATTATGCTTTTTGCATCAACTCGAATTCTTTCTATCAACATTACATAAGTCTTGAATGGTTCCATTTTATGAAAAGATCCTGAAACGAGCAAATGAATTAGGCATTAAAAACTAAAGACGTTTCGAATTTCTATGTTTTCCATCTTTAATTAATAGAGTTTATATAATGATCGCCATTTTCTATAGTACTGTTCTACTTTATGCAGTACATTTTCTCATGGGGATGCACATAATGTTCCGTGGGATTCTATACTGCGTAGAAAAGAACAGCAATTTCTACAAAAAAAAACTGTTTACGACAACTGGAAAAAATTAATATTGAAGTGAAAAACTTCGTTTTTTAGGCTCGATACAGACTAGCGATTTAAATGATGTCGCAAGGCAGTGTCATCGCTAGTCTGTACTAAACCTTAATCGCAAAGGCTACAGTTATTCTGTATTATATTACCTCATTTTATGTTTTTTTTAAGATTTTAAACTATTTTGAACATTCTAAATTAGAACTTGCAATTTGCAAAAAATTAATTATAACATCGAAAACCTCCTCAGCTTCCTTTTTTAAACATTGCCGAATTATTTATCTATGACCTTTCAAAATAAGCATCAATTAATTTATAGAATGAATGTTTAACAACAGTTAAAAATTATTTGCGGTGATTACACACGAACCAAAAAAAAGTATGATTTTAAACAGTGTTGCTGTTGCTACCGATAAAACTCCTTCCAATCATGATTGCAACTACTACTAAATAATAATATAAAAGACGATCATCAGAAAGAATCGTCGAATCTCTACTGTGTTGTATATAGAAAGTGATCCTTCCGTTCATTGTGATGTTGGCGGCAACCTTAACCTATGCAACATTCAATCGGGTTGGGATCACGATTATTTCAAACTATGCATCCGGTTAGGTCATGCAATACCAACGATGGCTATGGTTGAACTTTTCTTTTATACATACACATTTAGCACATAGTATGCGCTGCATTATGCAGCATACCTACCTATTTTGTTCGTTATAACTCGATTCGTTTTACTCGAGAAAACGAAACGGCAACGCGATGACATTTACTAAACTTTAACGAGGGTTGTTATTACGATGTCGTCCAAGTAGGTCGATGTTAATTTAACTCGAGTTAATGGATTTTCGTTCGTGTGTTTATTGGGGTAATTTTCGTTTTATATTTTAATGCATGCTTGTTTCTAATAATTGGCAAAACGTGTTTTCCTTTAAACTTAGCTTTTTTGCGTCCGTTACATAAAAGAGGATTGTGCATTTGCACAATCAAACGTTACCATCTTTGATTGTGTTGTATAATAATCTAAGAATTCGATCTAGGTAATGTATTCATTTTTAAGACAACTGCAGAACCAATTGTTTAATAACGATAGTTTAATAACGAACCATACACGCGAGATACATAAATGGAGATATTTTATAAAGAGCACTAATCAGAAAATAATCACGTCAACTCGACCTTTGGTCTCGTGGTTTTTTAATTGTAAAACTGACACTTTTTGTTGATTTTTTACATAAGTGCATAATATAATTAATTGACAATCTGTTATTAATCAGATAATATGTGATAGTAACGCCTGGTTATTATTGGACACTAAAAGATGCTATCAGATGTAATTTGGTCAACTTCATCACTGATCCTCACATACTTGATGCGACAAATCCCATCTATTTCTGTCAACTTATTTCAATTTGACAGCCGACTAAATTCAAGCTTGAAGCGTTATTAAGTTCCTTCATTTGAAGGGGTTGACGCCCGTCAAATGATAGTCCATCATATGACTCAGTTGTGAGGTGGAAAAGACATTGTGAATCTGGGTACAGTTTCCTCAAAGATGATTCTCAATCCGGGAGACCTTCAATCGCGAATGATCTTGAAATCGTAAAGATAGTGGATGTTCTTGTCTTCCAGGATAGAAGAGTAACCAATCAAATGATGAGATGAATGAAAGTGGTCTTAGTTATGGAAGCGTGTGGAAAATCATTCATGAGCAACTGCGCATCTAAAGTGTCAGCCCGATGGGTTCCTCATTTGCTCCACAAGCAAACTCGAAGTGAACTTTCACAGCGGACGCTGACAGTTTTGGAACAGGATGAAGATGATTTCTTTGGGCGTCTCATAACAATGGATGCATGCTGGCTCTACTTGTACAATCCAGATACCAAAGAAATTAGTAAGGAATGGAAACTCCCCCTTCCTCCTCTCAAAATTGCTTAGATGCAAAAAAGTGCAGCAAAAGTCATGCTGTTGGTTTTTTGGTATTCTCCTGGTGTAATCTTAACCGATTACTTTCCGTCAGATCATTGTCAGCGCATATTACTGTAATCTTCTGCAAAAGTTACGAAATGCGGTGAAATAAAAATGCTGTGGAATGATCGGAAAAGGCATCCGTATTTTTGCAGAGAATTACAACGTTCCAGAATAATCTCCAAATGAAGATCAGATCGAGCAAATTTTTTGGTCACGCGATTTAAGATGTAATAGGAGCAGATTTAATAAAAGAACTGTTTAATCAAACATAACCTCAAACTTTTAACATAACTACCTAACCGATAGTAGGGCAGTGTTGTTTTTAACAACCACATAAACATCTTTCTGTGGTTGTCGAGATCGACTGCTTAACGTGTCCATCTGACAACACGGCGAAGTGTATTGAGGCTTTATCGACGAGAAAGATTCTCTCCCCGGTTCCGGGAATCGAACCCTGAGTAAGAGTTGACTTTTTCGCGCGGCCACCCACTTCACTCTTCACTTCAGATTTTTTGTCTTCTATAGGTGGTAGGATGCGTGAATCCGAGGTGGTTGTTTGCGTATTGATGCGCCGCTTAATAAGTAATAACTGCTCAATAATAGTCGCATTCGCCATGTTGCCCCTGTTTATCATTGTCTTGTGCAGACAAGGTGGAGGACTCCGTGGTAATTTAAACCTGGTAATGAGTGGTGTCCAGCTAGTTAGATCACGATATTTGCGACTGGTGTGTGCTTGTGTACTTTTAATGGATGATTTGTTCTGCTTTTTTATTTCACCTGATTCAATTCTCAACTTCCAGTGCAACTGTCAATCTGTTCTTTTTGAGTACACGGAGATCCTTGGACTTCTTTTTCCCAAAATTGTGGTTTTGTATTTCGAGGCCATCCTGAACCTCCGCCAGTTGTAGCTTTAACTTAGTGATGAATCTGCCCAATGCTTTTTTGAGTGTTTAATTTTAAAGTGCGGCTCTTCAAAACCACTAGTCCACTGAACCTGGAAAATCTCAATTCTTAATTTTTTTCAACCTCAAATTTTTAGCTTATCAATCAAAAGCGTTGATTTTAACAATGAACAATAAAAAAATCTTCTCCTAGATTTGCACCAGCAAGTAGAGAAGACCAATCTAAAAATGGCTGAAATCTAACAGCGAGTAGTTAGCCCTGGACAATCAACTCTTGAGTTGTTTAGGCGTTTTTTATTGTAACTATACAGAAAAACCTATAGCCCTTACTGGCATGTTCGGCCATACGTCGTCCGTCACGATTTTCTTTTTACTGAAATATTGGAGTTTCCTAGAGAGAAAATGACAACGGAACTGCTCCCCGTCGAAGACTAATAAGATTTGAACACTCCCCCGCCTCCTACAAGAAATTAATGTTGTTGAGCGTGTAGTTGTCTGCCTGAAATTGCTGATAGGCCTCTTAGAACGGCATCTCTAGAAAGGCTTTGGCATGTCGTTACAGTGATTTTTGTGTTGTTCTTTCGGCCAGCCATTAACTTGTGCATGGAGCCTGCTCTTTATTTTATGGCGCTTCCAGCGCTGGTTCCAAATCAAATTATGGCATTGTTGGTTCTCTTGTCCAAGGCAAGTCCATCAGCCTTTTTGCTACCTGTAATCCTTCGTTTTTGACAGTCGCTTTGTTCTGACAATCTAAAGATTTCCTGCCGTTATCTTGGGGCTGCCAAGAGCCGTATTGCTATCTAGCTACTGTTTGACCTGCCTGCCTGGGAATTATTGCTTGGTACACCTAAAATATCTTATGACTTTATTCAGAATGAATGACTAACAACTTAACGACTGTCTTTTAGCGAAATTCCCAAAGTTCCATGTAAATGCTATACAATTTTGAAAGCTTTTCACCAGTGTGGATATGGTATAAAGCCACTTTTATAATATCTGACTGACACGGCATCTCTATGTTATGTTCTTACCCCATGATGTCTCAGATATCTGTGTTGGTCTTTCACGCGGTCTTTTGGTCTTTTACTTTTGCATGGAGTATGCATTATATCTCATGGCACCTCCAGTGCCGGTTCGAAACCGAAGCATGGCGTTGTTAATTACAATAATTAGAATTCCCTTCTTGCAAGTTCATCAGCCATTTTGTTGCCTGTAATAACTAATGTCCTTAATTTTTTACTACTAGCCTGAACGTTACCTTGGAGGTCTCCAAGAGCCGTATTGCCACCTGGCTGCTGTCTGACCTATCAGTTTAGTGAAATGCTTGGTATATCCAAAATGTCTTATAATTTCATTTAGAATGACTAACAACTTAACGACTATCTTTTAGCGAAATTCTCAAAGTTCCCTGTAAATGCTATAGAATTTTAAAGCTTTTCACCAGTGTGGATATTCAGTGTTGATATAGCGTTATAATGGTGCTTTTATAATAGCTGACCCATTTTCGAAAGATCTGCATTTTACGTTCCTGGTCTATTATTTGTTTCGTGAATTTTAATGCATAGGTACTTAAAGGATTCATAAAACTGAGAATGACTCATTAGATAGATCTTCATTAAAAATAATCGAAAATGAAGAAATGACTTTTTTTTATTGTTGAATCTCTTCGGTTTAGATTTAAAGCTACTTAATTAATTCACAAAATTAATTAATTTATAAGAAATATTCAAATTCGAAAGACAAAGCCCCATTACCTTTTATTTATTAATTACCGACGATCACTAACAATAAATTACCGTCTAGAAAAAAGAACAACAAACATTCATTATTATTAGGTACTATTATTGTGGCTTTAATACAAGGATAGATTACCATTTCCATATTTCAAATCAAAGAAATGAACCATAAAACAATTATAAAATACATGTAACAACAGTTGCAACTTTCCTATTTAGGAATTTTGCCTTAATGAAGAACGCCAAACGAAGAAAAAAATCGAATTAATTATTTATTTATACTATTTATAAATATTGCCGTGAGAACATCATTCATAATATATTGACAGGATGGAATGCGTTCTTCTTGATTACATCATTTTGTAGTTAAAATATTTTTAAACGCATGTTTGTGCTCAATTGGTTTTTTGTGACTTCTTCTTCCTTTCTTCACTTGAGATAACAAAAGTGAAATTTTACAACTCAATTGTTTGAAATTCTTTGGTTTCATTTCTATCTTTTAAGATTATTAAAAGCAAAAGTGAGAGAGTGAACGACGTGCTGTCCCATGGATTTTTCCTTATTTTTTATTGTCATTATTGTAATAGTGCTCAGGGGCTATCATTAGGTATTAGAAATAAAGATAATTTTAAGTAGTAAGTATTATAGAAAGTTTTTCTTTTTTGTTTAATTATGATACAGAATAATAAAATTTAACACCAGAAGCAAATCTCTCAAAGGAAGAAAGGAGATATTAGCTACTTTTGGGGAATTTGAAGATACGATTTTGGAACAAAAAATAAACATATAAACGGTTAACAAAAGCAAACATCAGCAAAAAAAGACATGCATAATTTCCTAATTATTATTAATGTAATTCGCTAAAGTTCATAGGGTAAATAGCTGTTATTTATTTTTAGGATGATTATTCTTTAATTTGTATCTTCCGCATTAAAGATTCTCATTGTGCCTAATAACTTCTATTACGACATTATGTAGCTAATCTTCTAAATTTTTATTAATTTTTAGATAGCTACTTAAACAACTTCTTATTTAAAAAAAATTAAAAGTTGAATTTTTGCAAAATTATCTTCAATGAAGATGAGCACGTGAAGACCATGGGAAAATGATCTTTCGATCTGCAAAAATCTAACTCGAATAATAAGATTTGTTTTGCTGACATATTCATATGTTTTGCTGATATACATCTACAAGCAATAAATGTCATTTGCACTTATATGGTAGGACCAGTTAAAATACCATTCAATTTATTTTCTATAAAGATTTATAATTGAAGAACGATCTTCAAATACCAACTCAACGATTCCCATTTAGAAAATATATTTGTTTGTATTGTATATTTCCGTATGTTACTTAATCGAGGAGAATCCTCTATTCCTTCAGGCACAATGACCTTGATTGTCAGAAAATACCAAGCACATTTATCAATGCAAGCACATGGATCAGAATAAAACAAGTATTCCATCTAAACAGCCTTGAAGATACGTACTCGAAAAAATATTTGTAGTAATGATCGTGTCCTCCTTACGTTTACGGTTTATTTAATTATAAATGCACATACGCATGTCTTGTCTGGAAATAATTAAAATGAATTTATTTATGCATCGACATTTCAATTTTTTATTTCTTTACCAATAATAACATTTCTTTAATCCTTCATTACAGATATTAGCAGCGTTTTGCTGCTTAATCTCTTCGGCCTATGGTGATATAGCTCCAGGACAAAACGCTTATCTACCTCCAAAAACACCAGGATACACACCACCGAAATTTCCATCAACGCCATCTATACAACCACCAAGACCACCAACATCACCACCATTCCAGCCCCCTAAACCAACTTACGGACCACCAAGTTCTCCTCCATTCGGGCCCACCCCAGGCCGACCACCATTTCAACCACCCAAACCAACTTATGGCCCACCATCAGGGCCAAGCAGGCCTCCATTCGGACCACCAAGTCCTCCACCATTCGGACCAACTCCAGGTCGTCCACCATTCACTCAACCACCAAAACCAACTTACGGACCACCAAGCCCAGGACCTAAATATCCTCCGGCTTCACAACCACCTAAACCTACTTATGGGCCACCTTCGGGACCTAGCAGGCCTCCCTTCGTACCATCACCTCCTCCATTTGGGCCGGGCCGTCCGCCTCCATACAAGCCGCCAAGTCCACCTGGACCTACTAGACCACCATTCACACCAAGCAAACCAGGATTACCTTATCTACCACCCACACCGACAGGCCCACGTCCTACTCCTGGTTATCCAACACGACCACCTAAAGACTACGACACAACCGGAACGGGTATTAATCAACACTACGTAAGTATTTTAACATGTGATAACTAACCTACATAGTAATATAATTATAATAAATAAAAGCATCCTGCACCTCACGATCACGGTCACGATCATGGTCATGATCATGGTCACGATCACGGAGGTGATCACCACGATCATCACCACCACGAACCAGGAATGCCGTTCGATTTTAAATATGCTGTAGAGGAACCTCAATACGGCAATGATTATTCTCACAATGCTATCAGTGACGGAGATGTTACTAGGGGAGAATACAAAGTACTTTTGCCTGATGGACGCAAACAAGTCATAAAATATACAGCCGATTGGGCGACAGGTTTCCATGCTCAGGTATATTCATATTCTGTAACATAGGATTCTAAAAATAAAATTAATTCTATATTAGGTTAGCTATGAAGGACAACCTACATATCCTTCCTACCCAGGAAATCAAGGATCTGGAAGTTCGCCAGGCGGAAAAGAGGTTCCACCAGGTGGTTATCCTCCTTCAGGACCACCAAGCAGACCTCCCAGCGGTCCACCAGGCTTTCCACCAAGCAGACCTCCAAGCGGTCCACCAGGTTTCCCACCAAGCAGACCTCCGAGTGGTCCACCAGGCTTCCCACCAAGCAGGCCTCCAGTAGGACCACCAGGAAAACCACCAGGTTATCCTCCAGCAGGACCACCATCCGGACCTGGCTTTCCACCAAGTAGACCTCCAAGTTTCCCACCAAGCAAACCGCCCGGCTATCCTCCATCTGGACCACCGAGTTTCCCACCAAGCAGACCACCAAGCGGTCCGCCAAGCTTCCCACCAAGTAGACCTCCAGGCGGTCCACCAAGCTTCCCGCCAAGTAAACCACCAGGTTATCCACCAGCAGGACCACCATCCGGACCTGGTTTTCCTCCAAGTAGACCTCCAAGTTTCCCACCAAGCAAACCGCCCGGCTATCCTCCATCTGGACCACCAAGTTTCCCACCGAGTGGTCCGCCAAGTTTCCCACCAAGCAGACCTCCCAGTGGTCCACCAAGCAGACCTCCAGGCGGTCCGCCAGGCTTCCCGCCAAGTAAACCACCAGGTTTTCCTCCAGCAGGACCACCAAGCTTCCCCGGTTATCCACCAGCAGGCCCACCATCCGGTCCTGGTTTCCCACCAAGCAAACCTCCAGGCTTCCCACCTGTAGGGCCACCAAGTTTTCCACCTAGTAAACCACCAGGTTATCCTCCAGGAGGCCCTCCAAGTTTCCCACCAAGCAGACCTCCCAGTGGCCCGCCAAGTTTTCCGCCAAGCAGGCCTCCAGGTGGTCCACCAGGCTTTCCACCAAGTAAACCACCAGGTTTCCCTCCAGCAGGACCTCCAAGTTTCCCACCTGGCAAACCTCCAGGCTATCCTCCAGCAGGACCTCCAAGTTTCCCACCAAGCAGACCTCCCAGCGGTCCACCAAGTTTCCCGCCTAGCAGACCTCCAGGCGGTCCACCAGGTTTCCCGCCAAGTAAACCGCCAGGTTTTCCTCCAGCAGGACCACCAAGCTTCCCCGGTTATCCACCAGCCGGTCCACCGTCCGGTCCTGGATTTCCGCCAAGCAAACCTCCAGGATTCCCACCGGCGGGACCGCCAGGATTTCCTCCAAGTAAACCCCCATCCGGCCCTCCAAGCTTCCCACCAAGTAAACCACACGGTTTTCCACCATCAGGACCTCCAAGTTTCCCACCCAGCAAACCTCCAGGTTATCCACCAGCTGGACCACCCAGTAAACCTCCAGGCTTCCCTCCAGCAGGACCACCAAGCAAACCTCCAGGCTACCCGCCAGCCGGACCACCAGGTTTCCCACCATCAGGACCGCCAAGTAGGCCTCCCAGTTTCCCACCGTCAGGACCACCAAGTAGACCGCCAAGTTTCCCACCATCAAGGCCACCAAGTGGTCCTCCAGGTTTTCCACCGTCAGGGCCGCCAAGTAGGCCTCCAGGCTTCCCACCGTCAGGACCACCAAGTAGACCGCCAAGTTTCCCACCATCAAGGCCACCAAGTGGTCCTCCAGGTTTTCCACCGTCAGGGCCGCCAAGTAGGCCTCCAAGCTTCCCACCTTCAGGACCACCAAGTAGACCTCCAAGTTTCCCGCCAAGTGGTCCACCTACACCCCATCCAGGTTATCCAAAAGAGACACCTAAAGTTCCATTCCCAACACCTACTAGAACACCGGCGCCAAGTGGACCAGGTCAACAATACGCTCCGGGCGGCGGTTACCAATATTAACAAATGATGGCTTTGTACAAATATTTAGAGATTATTTAAATGAATAAAAAAATGTTAAATTAAGCACTGCCATGTATGTATTTCCTTTCTTTGTACATTCTGGTAAGAAGAAGAAACGATGATGCCAGTATCTGAAATTGCTTGTGTATATAAGAAGTATTATTGTAAATTTTTGTAATTAGAATACTTTATATGTAACAAAATATAGAAATTTAATTTATTGCATAAAAAAATGTATTATTCGTAATAAATTGTAGAATGTATAAAGTGGTATGATGTTGTATGATGTATGTACTTTTTGTAAAGAAAAAGAATAAATCTGTAAATAGTAACTGGTTTATCCTTTCTAGTTAAACAAATGACACTTTCTTTGTCAATTCATTATAGCTTGTTCAAAATTTGAAGGCGAAACAATAAAAGAAAACTATAACTGGTTACCCTCCTAATGAAAATCTTTTTTGGGAGCCACTGGGTTTTAAATACTTAGAATTGCAATTAATAGTAAATATTAATGTCATACAGATTATTCACTTGTTCATTTAACACCTTTAACCAAGAATGAAGAGTTATATAAACATACCCAAAATTAATTAATTATGCTTGTAATGAATACATTAACTAATTATATTAATTAAGTAAAATTATTAGAATCGAAGCCTACCTTTCGTTTAACCAAATTTCTTGAAAAGAAACTTTAGCCATCCGGGAAAATATAAAATGCAAGTAGAAAAAAAGTTCAATTCCACGTGGAAAATGATTATCGCTAAAAATAATAAAAACTATAATTCAAGTCACTAATTTAATTAGGCACAAATATATTTATATTTCCAGATACAAATTATATTCTATTCAAGATTTTTATTTTATTACAATTTAATTTGACAAGAGATTTCGACAATTTTAAGATTGACGTTTTTAATATTGTGAGATTATTCCAACCGTTGTAGCTTCTTGTTTTGCCTTCCTAAATGTGTAATGATCTTATTAGCAGGCAACAGATACGGACGCTGAACAGGCCGTGTTAGAAATCCATTTCCTGTTTTCAACTTTGTCATTCGAACATGTTGATCACGGCAGCTCCACGACTCTTTCGATGTTTTTTTCAGACCCATCTCTTCTTTAGGTCATTGCCTATAATGAAGGTATCACCAACCTCAACTTTTTATCCTTTAAACGTTGTAGAAGTTGCCTCAAATAGCCCTTGCAAAAACCAACTTCCTACTTCGTAGCTCGTCGAGCAGCTCTTGTCCGTATGAACACGATGAATGAAACTAGGTCTTTGTTATCTTCACTAATCATTGTCAACGAACTGTGATTAACAAGTAGTTTCGCCTCGCATAAAATGGTAAATACTGCTTCAAAGTTCACCGACACCTTCCACATGATCCTGGACAGCAAAAGAACGTTTGCTGGAACGGTCGAGTCCCTCCCAAAGGCTAATTGGCAGCACCATTGAAATTTGTTCCATTATCATTATAAACAATTTTTGGACTTCCACGACGTGCTATCTTGTGTAGCCAACGATGGACCCCAGCTCTATATATTGCGTAAAGCATTTCCTTATCGTAAAGAGGAGGATCTAGCTAGATTCTCAAGATTCATCTCAAACTCAGTAGTTTGTAGTCAAACTTCTCCTTCTATTTGGTTTTCTTCATATCAGCTTTGTCGACTGCTTTCGGCTCGTCGTGTCTTTTCACGTAGCCAAGCAGAACCCTCCCACCATCTCTAATATAATAGCTGAGCAGGAGAAAAGTGTTTTGTAGAAAGTATGTCTGGCGCATTTACATTATAAATATTACTCCAAACTTAACAATTTCAAGAACTAGACGTTCCAATAAAGCTACTTCTAATAAAACTACTTTATGGTATTGCTACTCCTTCAAGTCCCATATATTTCTTGACTTCCATTGCAAATCTTGTTCTAATTGTAAATGCCAATAATTCGAAGCGTGGAATCGTGCACCTTTTCAATGCTTTTACTCGTACTCGTACAGAGTGACTGTTTCACCTTTCATCCTCAGGAAAGCAGCGGCAGTATAGGCACCAAAAAGAGACTTTGACACCAAAGCATTGTTATGCACTTGCTTTACCAACTTCCTCATCCTGATATCTCTTCTTTGCTCATGTTTCTTGCGACATTATTTTTGGAAGTAAGGTTACCATGCTTAGGATTCCCAAGGAATTAAAAATATGTTCTTTTTCGCAATTCTTTGCGCAATTTCCATTCGCTAGTTGGTAACGACACGTCACAATAAAAAACATTTCCATATCTACCCAATGTTATCCGGAGTACTTCTTTGATGACCTGGTGACATTGGAATTATCTTGCCACAGTTTAACGTTCATTTTTGCAATTTAAACGTTTTTTTCAAAATTATTCTAACATTTAGTATTAAACCCGATTTTGGTAGGTTACATAGAGGTTAACTAATTTATTAAATACGTATACTGAGTAAATGCCATAACAATGAATTATAGGTAAGTTAATTGATAAGTTAATGTACTGTAAGTAGTAATATTGTAAAAAAGAATTACATAGTAATTAATAATGAACAACAAACAAAAGAAGTATGATAAATGGACATTCATTAAAGAAGAAAAGAATGACAGCAGCCACCGTCGTCGAATGGAGGGCGTGCTAGATCTCGAATTTCAAACCCAAGTTCTAATTCCAGTTTAGGTAATTTTTTTAAATAAATATTTAATTGATATATATATATATATATTTTAGTTGAGATTAATTTTTGTTAAGTTGAATAATGATTTTACATTAATCTTAATCTACATTACATTAATTAATCTAGTTACTTTGCATGTCTGCTTAAACATCTAATTCATATGGAAAATTTCTCGCTATGCTGGTAGTCGTACTCTGTAGCTCAGTTGGTAGAGATACCACCTAGACAGTGGAGGGTCCTGGGTTCGAGTCCCAGCAGAGTCGATGATAAAAAAAAAAAAAAATTTTTCTATATGAATTTGCATTCTAAATATATATATATATATATATATATTAATATTTATTAAAATTGTTATGATATATTGAGATGATGGAGCTTGATTAATATTTATTGTTGGGAATAATAAACCATCCAACACTGGATAAAAGATGAAAGGTTATAAATTCCACAGGTTATAATTCACAAACACAAATAATCATGGTAAAACAGTCCGAAAATATACGCAACTAAATATCACTTACCTTTATCATAAAAAAAATTCTCCGGCTATAATTTCTAAACTGGAAAACAAGTTTCATAAATGCATGAGACGAAATCAGACTAATCAGGCTAATTAATTAGGAAGCTATTTAAATTAAATCTGTAAAACATTGTTAATGGGCCAGACACAAATAAAATTTGTTTTAAACATTTAAATGGATAGTTTTATTTATTAACATACAAAAGAAATAAAAATTTAAAATTCATTGGAGAGAAATGAAATGAATCATTAACATCTTAAATTTAAATCAATTAAACAAACTGAAACAAAATCAATTAATTTTTTTGGTGTCAAATAGATTTAACAAAATAAGAATTAAGAGACATTCTGATTTTCATTGCCCTGTTTAATTCTTATTTGATCAATCCATCAAATTTAAATTACTATTAAAAAAAACAAAAAATTGAAAATTATTTTATTATTTATTTTAATTATTTAAAATTATTTGCCGCCACACAAAAAAATTAATCACCCTAACTTGAATATTAGCAGATTCCTGTTATAGTTGGTAGAATTACCTGCTTATTTGTTGACAAGATGTGCACATTCCATATCATCCTTCAAATTGATTTTATTTGTGATTTATGAAGATAATTATAATTATTAAAGGTGAAACATGTATCTACCATGACCTGAGTACATAGATTAATTCGGTTATTTGCAACAAGATTCCATTACCTTCCTATAATTCATTCCATTCAAAATAAAATTCCTAAAATTTCTACAAATAATAATAACAGTCTGATTTGAACATGCACTTTTGTTTTATTTCACTGTGATTGTTCATTATAATTATTATTAATTAAGTTATTAAGAACTTATAAAAAAATTTAAAAACAAGATGACATTTGTCCTAACCTCACTTTGTTGACAGTTAAGTGACGTAAAATTTACCAACATAACCTCGAGATTTTATCAAAATAACGTACAAACTGACATGACTTCTGCTCTGTATGGAAATTCAAGTGCAAGTAACCAAATTTCCGTGCTGTTTTTATAATAATTGGAAAACAATTGCAAATCGCCGGCGATTTTCCTAGTTCGGAACTAGATTAATTTAGTAAGTTACTAGAAACAAAAGAACATCTTTCCCACCAAAAACCTTTCTAACCAAATTGTTGATAAAAAATTAAAAGTAACTGTTTAAATAAATGTTATAAAACGAAAGAGGAGAATTTTTCCTTTATTTTGATACCTAACATGGCTATCAAAATGCAAATTTAGAGTTAGGATTCAGTGACAACCATCTTGAATTTCCTTGCAAACATTACTTCACAAAAATTCAAATAAAAACATTTTAACATTGTGCTACATCCTTTTCTTAACATAAAATTAATCCTAAGATCCTATCAAACAAAGATTACATAAATTTTGACACCAAAATTATGAATATAAACTAAATTTTAACATTCTAGCAGACCCTGCTGAAACGTTACAATTTTGGGATTTCAAAGGCTTAAACCTTCTCTATAAAAAGTTTCGCACTTTAACATTCTAGTGTCAAATGCACTCTAGAACTTGGTTAACAATATTGCAGTAAGATATTTTACTTAGAAATTCAAATAACATTGAAAAATATCCATTTTCTATGGAAAAGTATGAATCGTCAAAGAAATAGAACATTTTCTTGAAATTCAACAATAAAAACTGTAAGTAAAGTAATAAATACTTGGGTATACCTTCTTAATTATGCCTTTAATAATTTTCAGGTGAAAACATGCCATAAAATAGCTTCAAAATATATAAATGTCATAATATCAACCAACGACAGAAAATCGTTCATCTTAAAATTGAGTTTGTGAAATTCAAGTAAAGAATCTGTTTAAAATTTATCCTTTTCCATCTCACAGTGTTGTAATGTGTATCCTTCATAAATTGAACCAAATTTAAATAAGTTAAATCTATTTTTTCTAAATTAGAAATTTAGTCGCCTGTCAGATAGGCAACACATCCTGCATACATGTAATTCGGGATGCTTATATCATAACAATATGTATTTTATAAATAAACAATTTTTTTATAAATATAATATCATATAATAAATAATATAAAAGAAATAATTACATAAAATTATTCCTTGATTTTGTAGTCATTATATAAACTATGTATATTTATGGTAATTGAAAATAAAACTAAACGATTAAACATAATGATATTAATATTTAATTGTAAAGCATAAATAAAGTCTAACATTAGTTATATAAGCATACGATGCGCGGTAGCGCATCCAACAACTATCCTCTGTACCTCATTGTTTAAGGTGCTTGCTTTGTAACGTGTCCGTTGCAGGATCAATCCCTGCTTCGGTATACCTTTTTTCTAATAATAAAAAGAAACAAATAACATTCTAAAATATAATTCAGATATTTAATTAATTTTTTTCAAAACTAACAAGTTCAAATAAAAAGAAATTGCCGGAGCAAGGATCGATCCAGCGACATATCGACACTACACACACATCGACCTACAAGGGATAGTTGCTTGATGTGCTAACGCGCATTCTATAGTACTATTAGAGCTAATGATATATTTTATTTATGCTTCACAATTAAATACTAATATCATATGTTTAATCGTTTAGTTTTATTTTTAATTAACATAAATATACATAGTTAAAACAATGACTATAAAAGTAAGGGATAATTTTATGTAATTATTCTTTTTATGAATATTATATTTATAAAAAATAGTTATTTATAAGATATATTAAATATTTCATAATTTTATAAAAAAATGAGGTTACCCAAACTGGGATTAGACCTTGCGTTTTGTAATTACAAATATAAGTGATTTGCATTCGGCTACGGTGATACATTATGATTTGTTTTAATTGGTAATTGTAGATTATATTTTTGAAGACATTTGCATACAAATTAAATTGTTGAATTAAAAAAATGGTTTATTTACTAAAAAATATAAATATACCATATAATTTTATTTAAAGAAAATTACCCGAACCGCGTTGCATCCACGTGCGCAACAATATCACGGGCATGACTCTAGAGTAGGCGGAACCAAGTTTGATGTATAGCAAATGTAGCGACCGCTTTTGACATCAATAACAACTAAAAATCCAAAAAGAATTGATTTCCAATCGTTCGTCTCCTGATCTTATTAATTAATTTATTAAAATGAAACAAAAAGCAAAGTCAAGTACGATTAATAAACTACTCGCGTGTTTTTTATTTATTTCAGAATTACGGTTAGTTAATATTTTAGGATTTTTTTAAAAATCAATCGAGAAGTATAGCGCGAAAAGCATTTAGGGATCATAAACTGCTATTAAGTTAAAGAAAATGTAAATAATAAGTATACAAAACAGTTGATCTAACTACAACAGAACTCACTTTAATTAATAATAAATAATTAGTCTTCATTTTTAGAAGATATCCACATATTAGTACATAACGTTTTATTTTTTTAGAGAAAAACTAAATCCATTCGAATAAATTAAGATGATGAAAAACTATATACTGGAAAGTTAATAGTTTGAATTCAATATAGTCCGAATAATTACTACATAGTAGCGAATGTTTTAAGCTAGCTCCGAACAGGTATATGCAACCCAATTTACAGGAAATTATTGCAAACATCAACACAAAAAATCCTTATGGTTCAACCTGCACCAATTAGGTGAAGATGATTGAAAAAAAAAACTTAATATACACGTTATTGTACAATTTATTAATATTAGTTTAAAATAAAGCCCTTATTTCGACTCAAGGCTCTTTTTAAATTTTTATTACTAGAAATTAAATAATTACTAAACAAATTAGATATGAAAGGCCATTACTGATAGGTATTTGTATAAATATTATGAGTATTCTTTAATTATTATTCAATTTTTCTTTGGTTAGTAATTGATACTTACAATAAAAAGCTTTCATTAATATCCATTAAAATAATAAACTGTCTAATTAAATTTACATGTTAGTCATTGTTTTATTTTTGTACAATATACTTACAATGATTATAAATTACAAGAATTACATTTACATATGCATTTATGCAAAATTATATTTGTTTAATGCCTATATACAAAGCTTTCATTTATTTGGTTGATGAAACAGGTACATCTATTTATTTCATAATTATTGTAGGTTTTGAATAAATAAAATAAATAAATTATTAAATAAAAAAATAAATAGTTGTAGCATTACGCGTATAAAAACTGAGTGACGTGCCCAAAATTCTATTACTGTACATTTGTCTTTTTGAGAACGTCACTAAAAAACCATTCAATAACAATAATCAATATTTTTTAAGGTGCTCCATACACACTACTCGGCCTTACTTTACTACCAAAATTTCCAGCATTTGAATAGCTATCATAACCTCCAGCGGCTGGATAACCACCAGCGGCAGGATAACCGCCAGCAGCTGGATAACCGCCAGTAGCTGGATAACCGCCAGCAGCTGGATAACCACCAGCAGCACCACCATGATGACCTCCACCAACATTGTACGGCGTACCAGGTCCTGAATAATCCTTAATTGAAACGGAACTCGTAGCAGAAGGATTGTTAAAATTGTTTAAGTTGTATCCTCCATTGTGTCCGCCGGCGTATCCAGGTGGTCCATATTGGGTTCCTAAGTTTCCACCAAATCCATTATAACCGTTTCCGTAGTTTTCGGGATATTGGGCTTCTCCTTCATAACGGACGTCGGCGTGGAAGCCGGTCTGCCAGTCGGCATAGTAGGTGACAATTTGGGTACGTCCGTCTGGTAGCTGTACGCGATATTCGCCTTGCACTTGATTGCCGTCGCTAGCTTCTTGTCGTTTGTAGTTGTTACCAGTGTAGTCGTCTTTTACTTGATAGCCGAATTCGTAGGATTTTGGCTAAAAATTAAAACAGATGCGTAAAATTGCTCAGTAAAAAAAATATGGTTTATAAACGAAACATTTGGGCTATCGGTTTTCACATATAAACGTTTGTTGTGGTGTAATCGGAAACCAGTTGTGAAAGGTTACACTTTGTAACGTAAACGCTTCACTTATATCTTTTCTCACAGTTGCAATCTTTAACAATGCATTCTTTGAATACGATAAACCAGCAGAGACTAAAAAATTCAATTGAACTTTGAGCAAATTGGAAACCAAATAGACCTTTCTTAGGAACTATGATTACTCAGCGACAGAGATACAGCTTTATGGGTCGAAATGACACTTGGAATCTAATACTTGAAAATGAATTTTGTAAATAGTATACCCTTTTAGCAAAAATGCCCGTTTTATGTTGTGAAGTTTTACTTAAAATCAATCTAACACTTGAAAGTACAATTCGAAAAAATGAAGATCGAATTGTTGAGCTGTGACTGATCTATTGAGGATCCTTATGTAAAGTTGTACAAAACGATGTCTGCATTCGAGTGTCTATTTCCGTTAGTCAGTAAAAAATTTCGAGGGCCGACTATAGAAGCGTATATTCGTAAGAGTGGGCTACATGATAGGTAGTTTCTACACTAGAGAATGGGATGGATGCAGCTAGAAGAAGTGAGACATCCTAGAGTTTTGACAGGTCAAACGACAAGGTCAATGTAATCATTTTTAAGAGGATCGCGTGTTGTACATGACTTGTATTAGGCTGTTACGGCTCAAACGATTGGATTCTCAAGTTCAGAATTCAATCTTGAAAAGTGAAAACTGAAACCTTACAATGCGAACGAACTCGCTGACTGCTAACGTTAAAATTACTTTATTAGGCATATTTTTCTACTAACTCAACAGTTCCATTTTGCTTCCCAAAGTCAGGGAACAAATCGGTACTTTATATCCCTAAGAAGAAAAAGTATTCAATTTGTCTCCCTAGGCAGAAAAAATACCGTAATTTCGGGGAGCAAAATAAAAAGTACAGACGAAGGCGGTATAAAAAGCAGATGCTTTTTTTTATTGAAAGTTTTCAACAATTTTTTCCAAAGGTAGGAGAAAAAGATCATATGTAGTACTGCAACTCAGGAGGGAAAGCAAAAGTCCAACTTTCCTCCCTTGTTGCTTTATGTTTTACGTATGCAAAAGTCCAATTGTACTTTAAGTGCTGAATATTTCTAAATTGAATGGAAAAAAGTCAAATAGTTTCAAAAGATTACTTTATTTGAATTAAAATTGAATGGGAAAAAAAGTGAATAGGTTTGCACTCTTTTGTTTATATTTGAACAACATATTCTAAGCCTGCTATACTATTAAAAAATATATAATTTTACGGCAATGTGATTAACTAAACCAATTTTTCAAATTTTGCTTAAATTTTTATTTGGCTTAAGCACCATTTGTTTAAATAGTAAAAGTAGAAAACAATTCGTTCAATTATTTGTTTTAACAACCATTTTACGATTCTTCTTCTTCAAATTGGCCATCATCATCATGATTATGCTGATTAGTAATAAAACCGTCAAAAAATTACGACTGTTTTATGTATCCCGTTTACGACCGTGTTAAGTCAATAAAATCTATTCACGATTTCTAAATAATGACAAGTCATTGAAAATTCATTCAACTGGTTTACAACCCATTTAATTGCGACCTACCGCATTGTATTCTTGATTGTGCTGATCGTGAGCATTGTAATTTGGTGTTCCATAACTGCTAATTGGTGCGCCATATTGCGTACTGGGTGATAACGGCGGCTCACAACTCACTAATGCTATTGACATCATTAATGATGTGATGATAGAAGATGCCTATAATCAATAAAATTGTTAACTTCTTTCCTTACACAAAACAATTTTTTTTAAATACGTACCTTTGAGATCATTTTGTTAAAAGTTAATCCGTAATTAATTTAATCACTTAATTAAATCACTTAATTTGATAAAACACTTTTATTTTCTTTATGTAGTGATTTGGTTGATGTTCATCCACCTGAGTTACGTTCACAACTGTGTGGGATGGAAAAATAATTTGGTTTATATACAAAGTGTATATATTTGGTAATCTATTGTCTTTTTCTAAATGGAGTAAGAGACTTTTACTAAGACGGTACTCCCACGCTCAGTTGAAAACGCACTTGATACACTTTTTTTCACGCTTTTTAACAAGTTAAATAAAATATTTATTTATGCAGCTATTTTCATGATCAATGTTGCCCAAATCTTAAATACTTTGATGAATCCATAACCGATCGTTATCAAATCGCTGCAGTCCTAATATTATCAAATAGAGTCTATGTGTAAATTTTTTTGTAATTTATTTTTTACAATAATTTTAAAAACACAAATCTGCAAGATTTTATTTTTAATTGATTACTTTTTTCTAATTAATTACTAATTAATCGTATTTTTCAAGAAAAAAAAATACAAAACAAAACAAACAGATACAGCTCCTAATAGTCTACTCTCACTCTCACATTAATATTCCTTTCCTCTTTGTTAAGACGGTTAAAATCGAGTGAAAGAGTTCTGTTCCCACATAAGAGCAGTCGATTTTGCAATTATTGTTTAAAAATTATTATTAGCGGCTGGATGCTGCGTAATTTTTTGATATATAACATTTAACAAAGACCGAGGTGTTATTTGTTGTAAAATAGAAAATTGGTCTTTAAAAAGATAATATTAATCACTAATTAGTTTTTATTATTGCTGTTATAGATTTTTTAATACCGTTAAAGGTTATCTAACCTTAATTTTAAAAGTTCAGTATTTAAATAATCATTAATCATTTAGTTTTCTAATATTTTCCGTGTTAATTTAATTTTTGTTAGCACCATTTAACAGCACTAACAATCGAGGTATAAATCTTTTAAAATTAGTCAGACAATATTGACAGGAAACGGAACTGTTTAGGAGAGAATGGAATTGTTTCTCTAACATCTAATACAGAAGAGTACTAATAACAATGGAGGATGTGCTTAATCTCCCTTAACAAGTTTTTAAAAATGTTCAAGATGAAAACAGCTTCGTTCATTAATAGTATTTTGTGTTTTATGAAGTGTACAAAAATAAAATGGGCCCTGAGACATTAGAATGAGACAGTGTCATCGAGTTCTTGGAAACAAAATATTGGCCTAAATAGTTCGAGGATTATAATCCATTAAAGGTGGCTCAAGAAATGCAAGGCTTTCGCAAGCCAACAACTTTTAGTTTGTAGAAGCTTTAATTCGCAAGGCTCAAAAAAGCCCCATGTTCAGTATTGAGCTGCCAAGTTTATCCGATATACTTTAGTAGAATTATAAGATAAACTTTGATCTACTTAATGATATCAAAAGCTTATGAAAGGTAAATTTAACTTTTTCGATTTTGCCCCTTCTAGTTGCTCATTAAAATGAGACGTTTAACTCTCATATTATTTTTTACATGTGTTTTTCTTGGGGAAGTTGGAGATACTGTGAAACAAGTTGAAGAATGGTCGAAAACTTAGTTACATTTGGAATTATTTGGAGATGAGATTAATAGAAAACTTAAATTGGAACTCAGTTCCAGAAACTTAATACTAGGGTTAACAATGCAAAAGTGAAACTAAATTGAAAACATGGTATCAGAGTTTAAATCAATACAATTACTAAACAAAGGAGCCTTCTTGGGTTGACTGCAGGTAGATATTACCGAATACTAGTTGGTTATTTTATTTCGACTAATCAGCAAGACGACAAAACAGTTTTTTTAACAATGTGCAAGCATTCATGTAACTCTTAATAAAACATTTTATCTTTTCTTTTTTATCTCTTAATAAACAATTTTTGCGTAATTGGTTTAACGCATCCAGTTTTCCAGTCAGTCAATATAAGGTTCTAAACTTAAAGTATATAATTTTGTAATAATCTTAGGGGATCATGGTGAGAATTTTGTTCAAAAATATAAAATTTTCTTCTCTTATTTTTTGGTTTAACCAAGTTACTAAAGACACAATTGTGTACACTAACTTAAAATTAAAATGCGTTTTATTATAATTTTTGGGATAAAGGTATGTTTATTTAGCTCTTCTTCTGGGTTCAAACGAGTCTAACCTGCAGTTCGCTTTTCTGATACCTTAAGGTTTCGTTTAATGTCCCGCTGGGGCCCACTTTTCCTACTTACGACTCCCGAATTGTCAACTTACCCCATGAAATCCCACCCAACCGCGAGCTTGAATAATTTTGCATGCCTGCTGTGGCTAACGACAGCACTTTGTCTAACTCTACTTAAAGTAGAAACCCAACGGTAACCTTGTGGGGATGGAATTGCCTTGAATGTGAGAAGTTCGCGAGGTAGACATAATCGGCTCTGCGGTACTGTATTTAGCCGAAAGATGCCAAACCGTGTAACGGACCAGATTTTAATTGTCCGTTGGCATATTTCCAACGATTCAAAGCCGAATCTTTATATTAAAGTTATTTTTACGATACCCCGTCGGTTGCGTGCAAAAACGCATTCGAGTTGTTCGTATTAAGCTGAATTTACCACAATTCATATTAGGAAAATGTGTACCTGAAATTATGATCATATAAAATTAAAGGCATTCTTTTATTACTAGGCTCACTTAATACTTTTCCCTTTTGGTAAAATAGAAATTTTAAAGGCAGCGCAATTTAGTTTAAATTCGAATTAAAAGATATCAAATTTCAATCCCCTTTATATGGTCCTAACGATTTTCCGTTTCTATCATTGGATATTGACCTATTAGAAGCAGGCTTGGAAAGATGCTTCACATCCGTCCTCTCCAGAATCGTTTGCTTTTTCTACTATTGTCAGGCATATTGATTTAGTTCCTTATTAAGAAAAAAACAAATAAAGTTGCTTGGTGCTGCGCAAATGTTAGTTTTGGGTAGATTTATATTCTAATTTGGAGATTTGGTGTGAAGTAAAGATGTAATTCGGAAACTAGTTGTCTGCCGTTTTTAAATCACAAATCTATTAAAAATTCCAACATTCCTTTGTATTTGAACACCACTCAAGGACCCCTGGGTTTCTCCCTGTAATTTGAAGGAGGTATGTTTTGTTACGATAATAATCTTTTTTGTTTTATTTTGTTAATAATATGTCGATTTGATTATTTATTCCTCCTACTAAGATAAGTTATAGTTTTAATTTGCCGCGGAAGTCTACCTGAAGCCTTCTCGTATTGTGCGGAATAAATACGATGGCGTTTACTTACTTCTTAATAACTTCTCATTCACTGCGTTATTTACCTGCACATCTTTACCTACTCATATCTAAATATCAAGCATTCGATGGCTCTTTCGATTCTTTTTATAAATCGCATATTATGGAAAAAGTATTTTTTGTAAAACCAGCAGAAGTCATGAGACAATTTTAGACTTAGGTTGGGTTAGACCAGTAAATCTTAGGCTAGGTTAGGTCAAGCAGTCGAACTGCTTTAAAAACCACTTTGATTACTAAAAAATTATGAGAACGGTTTTTTGCGTTTGGTGTGGAAAATTTATAAAATACTGAAAAGGAAATCAACAATTTGTATATAGAAATCTTATTTTAAAAAGTATTCAAGGTCAATATTAGTGCCGAATTTTATTGTCCATCGAGTTTATGGACGAAACGAGAAGATTTTACGGCTTACCATGAAAAACGCACGAAATGCTCATAAATCTTTGATAAGATTGAGTCATTGCTGTAGTTATACTAGCTAAAACCAAGGCACTAATAATAAGTTAGAGTAACAATAAAGTTACGTTAAAGTATTATTTTTCGTGTAGAAGTTACTTTGTCATACTTACCGGCCCTTTTGGGGTCATTTGAGTGTACTTGTTTAGGTAATAAATCCCATTGTTACAACCGATCTTCTCTTTGTTCCACCCGCACCAAGAGGTCCTGAGTTAGTCAAGTTTAGTGGTCTATACCAAGATAGACCTGGCTAAACTTTCTGTATTAGGTCGAGATTTAATTTACGCTGCAAACTTTGATTGTGATAAAATGCTATCTCCTTCAAAAATTAAAAACTAAATCTCCTGTTAAGTTAAAGAAAATAATTGACACAAGAAAAATTTAAAGGTACTACCATATCCATAAGATTTAACTATGTTTTCACAAAATAAAAAGAAATAGAGGAACTACGGTACATTGATTCCTGAAAAGGCCCCATAGCAAGGGGCGAAACGTCCAGTTATAATATAACATGTAGTTCGGCATCTATAATTTATCAGGAGGGATTGAACGACAGTAATACCACAGCCCTTAGACTTATTATGCTACTCAGCTCATCAGTTATTAGGCGAACAGTTTCGTAGCCCTTATTAGATTTAATTATTTTTTCGCCAAGTCTTCCCTTATAAGAGCTTCTCGAGAGTTGGTTCATACTCGAGAATAGTATGCGTGGTTGTTTTATCTTCGACGTTACAGATACTGTATATGGGTTCTTCATTAAGAATGTCCATGTGTGCATAGGTTATAGTGACTAGTTATCAGCACTAATCTGACGTCTGCTTAGTTGCAGTATGTCATCTAACAATTTTTAAATAGTATTCTTAATATTGATTTGAATAAATTAATATTAATTGTTGATTAGTTAATATTAATCAATTGGCAATGTACTGTAATTAGTAATTAGTAATATTGTAAAAAATATTAAAAAGTAATTAAAATTAAAAAGAAACAACCATAAAAGTATGATAAATGAACAAAAAGAAATGTATGATGATAGTCACCATCGTTGAATGCAAGGCGCGCTAGATTTCGAATTCCGAAACCCAAGTTCTAATCCCAGTTTGATTAATTTTTATTTATAAACATTTAATATTTTTTCTAAATAAATAATTTTTTTATAGAAATTATATTTATAAAAAAATAATTACATAATAGTATCCCTTAATTCTATAGTCATTATTTAAAGTGTGTATATTTATGTTAAATAAAAGCAAAACTTGAAAATATATAATTATAACTGTTATATTTATAAATAAATTGTTTATTTGTAAAACATATTAAATATTGATTGAAAAAATTACCCAAACCAGGATTAGCATTTTGTAATTACAAATCTAGCGTGCCCTGCATTCGGCTATGGTGATCATACATTATGATTTGTATTTATTTGTAAAACTTTATTGCAGATTAAATATTTTATGAAGTCATTTGCATACGAATGACAAATAAATTCTAAGAATTTATTTAAGTCGAAATAAAAACATTAAATATTAATTGCTATAAGTTATTTTGTTAAATATTTTATTATAATTGTAAATTGTTAATTGTAAATTAACTTATACGGTGTCACAAGGCAATCCTAATTGTAGGTCAGTTGTTCAATAAAGAACATCATATATGTTGTGAAGTCATTTGTATACAAATCATCTCCGCAGACAAAATGTTTTAAAATTGAATTGTGGAATACAAAAAAATTGTTTATAAGATATATTAAATATTTTATAATTTTATTATTAAAAAATTACACGACCTGCATTACATTACATCCACGTGCGAAACAATATTGCTCCCATGCCTCTAGAGTAGATAGAACCAATTTTGGTAGTTAGCAAATGTAGTGGCCGCAGTGGCTTTTTTGACACTAATAATAACTAGAAATCCGAAGAAAATTGATTTCCAATTATTTGACTGCTGATCTTATTAATTCATCTATTAATCTGAAACAAAAATCAAATTTAAGTACGATTAATAAGCAACTTCCGCGTTTTTAATTTTTTTCAGAATTACGTTTAGTTAATATATTCGAATTTTTTAAAAATCAATTGATTTTCCTGTTATTTTGTATACTTTTTTCATGAAATGAACCTTAACACCTCGCACGAAAATATGGTCTACATTATTGATGTTTTCGGAATTCTCTCAAGAAGAAGAACACAAGAACATTATCACTAAATAAACTCCGGAAAAAAGTAATTATTCTTCTGTCATGTATCTTCAACAGTATGCTTAGATAAATAGTCGTATTGTCTGTTTATGTGAAAATTCGATTCTCTAAGATTTTTATAATATTAATCTTGCCCTAACGAGTCCCCGGTGTTGTTTATAATAAATAAACATTAAGCTGATTTCTAGATTTATTTATGACCCCATTTGATAAATAAAGAATGTATTTCATTTCGGTTACCCTTATAATAAAGATTTAATAGCCTAAAAAATGACATTTACTGCGGGAGCAAACACGAATTTACTTAATTCGAGATAAAAGTCCTTTATTTTATTTATTTATTTTATTGGGTTCATTTTACCATTAGTGAACCATGGCATAAACCAAATGATAGAGAAATTTTGATGGATCTTTCTTTTTTTTTGATGTTTTGGTGTTGGAGTGTTTTTTTTTCTCTTGTGAAATTCAGAAAGTGGTAAGGTCAAGTGGTTGTAGGTTATGGATGCAGCCTTGCATCTCGTTTAAATTACTTTTGTGGGAATTGTTAAAATTTGAAGCTTAGAAGTTTGTTAAGTTTAGAAAATTTTACTTAAGTGAGGATCCTGCTGAGAGTTACTGTATCGTTCTGATTTGCACTGTAGTGCTTTTTGAGATTTTTTAAATTTAGATCTGCGGCGATTGTTTTAGTTGGTTTAAAGCTTAAAATAATTGTTAAAAGTTAAACTAATTTTTGTGTACTGCCTGTGATTATTAATTTATATCAGTCGTTAAAAATATTTTTGTATTATTTTTGTTTAAAGACTGAATAGTTGATAAATCTACTTAAATGACAGCAGACATCCGAAATCTTTCTACCGTATTTTAACAAACTTTTCTAATTCAAATTAGTTGTGCTTAGTGAATTCGAAGTTCAGAAACCTGTTAAATTAGGCCAAAGATAATGTCAATTATTATTACATTTGTTCAAACAATTTGTAAATATATAATTAATAGTCATATAAATATATTTATTAATATATAAATAGTTGTGGACCAAGCAAATTTATTTTTTACACACACTTTACAATGAAATAGACCAATGTATAGTTAATTAAATACATTAACTAGAGCTAACTTTCCTATGATTTCGTTGATGCTGAAGGCCACCATGCTGCATCAAAATGTTGGTCGTGTTATTACAAATCATTACTGACAAATTGCTGAAAAAGGTAAGTTAGTGGTTAGCATTTTAATCCAAATGATTTATCGCTGCCTCATTTTGGTAATATATACAAAATTATTGAGATTTGTTAGTAAGTACTAAACAGGTATCATATTCCCAATGACACTTCCATAGACTATCCATTATAAAAAAATAGGCGAATGATGATATTTTTTTATGTAAGTAGTTATTAATTTTTGCACATTTACATGCTAACTAACCAGAACCGTCACGCTCAGTTTAATAATAATAAAGTAGTTTAAAAACCTTAAATTTTCATTCAAATAGAAGATTTCAACTATGTAATAGTCTGTAGGCTTGATGTATACGCATCTCAATGGCGTGCATGATTATCAAACTTAAAGAAACTACAGCTTTTCGAAATAAAAAGATTCCCAAACACATTATTTTATATACATATATATAAATGTCGCAACATTGTTACAAATTGTAGTCTTTTACATCCTCTGAGAGAATCTTAAATGTATTACATAATTCGCAATTAGCGTATAAATTGTCTTTTCTATTTTCCACTTTGATGTATAATTTTTACGTCTACCTAGTTACCGAACAACTCAGTTAGTTCTATTCATTATTGCCCTCATTATTATTATTGTTATTTTTATTTTTAAAAAAGAATCAGCACACGATGTGTGTTTTAATGTAATCATTCAGTCTGCGCGATTTAACAACATTCAAAGACAAAGAAAATTTCAGAGAGCCAGTTATTATAATTAATTAGGATTAGCAAAGATTGATTATGTTTGTTATAAAGACGAGTCGTTTGCGTTTTTATAAGATAATTATTTAAATAATTATATTATGTTTTTCTAGGCAAAAATCGTGAATTGAGTAATGTAGCAATTATTTCTTTTTGGTGGGCGAAGAAGACAAAATCATAATAACGTTTTCTCAAACCTTGAACTATTTTTCAAGTTGTGGTAACTGAAACTTACTCACTGTAACCATAAACGTGAATACTAATAGATTTTATCGAGATCTTTGTTTTTCTCAACTGCCATTATTGTGAAGAAAAAGGTTTTCTATGTTCAGAAAGTAGAAACTTTGTTAGTAAGCTGATGTTTCTTTAGAAATGATCATTTTTTAGGGTGTATTTACACCCATTTGAATTGTTATCTACTTATTACTGTAGGTAATAGAATAACTAAAAATGTTAAATTGGCTTAATCCGACAAGATTTTCTTGTATGCCTCGTATTCAAGGACCGATTTATCGTATATTTATGCAATAGATTATAAAAGACCTTAAACTCGGAAGGTTACTGGGACTTCAAAAATAGTAATAGTAAAAAGTGATTATTTTTCGTTAATACAATATTATAGTTGTATGCAAACGTACTGTTATGATATAAAAAAGGTGGTGTGTGTTTGTTCGTTTTATCATTTTAGATTATACTATAAAAAATTAATTAATAAGCATGGCATTTGTGCGACAATAAAATTTTATCGTGATAAGCACTGTACTAGTATACACTTTACAACACTTGATCATAGATTTATTTAAATTAAAGACCACTCTCATTTATATTTAAAGGTAGCAAGGCAAACTGAAAAGTTATACAAAAACAAGCACCACTTACCTTTGTGATAAAAAGAAAATCCAAAAACAAGCTCAGGACTATTGCATGAGAAACTTTCAGGCGGGTCGCTCTTTGACAAAATAATAAAATATTTTTCAACTACTTCTGTAAAATTCTGTTATTGGACACAAAACAAAAGAAATACACAAAAAATCTCCTTTTGAACATTTTAAAATATTATTTTATTAATAACCACATAAAAAGAATGAAAACTGAAAGTTTATGGAAGAGAAACGAAAACAAAAAAACTTCTTACTATCTAAAATGGATTCAATTAACAAACTTGGAATAATTTAAATTAATTATTGGTGTCAATTGGATTTACCAATATAAGAATTAAGAGACAGTCTAATTCCCTTTTCCTGATTAATTTTTATTTTATCAATCCCACCATCTTAAATTATAATTAAAGAAAGAAACAAAACAAAATAAAGTTAAAGTTTGAAAATAAATTTTTAAATTCAAAAATTTTGACGCCACTCGAAAATTTTTAAACACAATATATTATTTGGCAGTTTTCTGTAATAGTCGGTAAATTTACCTGCTTATTTGTTGTGATGGTGAACACACATTTTTAAAGTGACCTTTCCAGTAAAGATTGTACTGTAAATAATTACCATTATTAAATATTGGACATGTTTTCTCCAAGGCATCAGTACATCAAATCAGTTAGCGATTTGCAACAAGTTTCAATTATATCCTGTTTTAAAATTCCTTCCATCCAGAAAACTTTAAATATTAACTAGATTTTACTATTTTAACAGATCAGGTTCAAACGATACAAATTTTAACCTTCAAAAGGCTAAACCTTCTCTATTTATATCTGCCCACTTGAAAATTCTATTGCTAAAGGTGCTCTAGAACCTAATTAACGATATTGCAGCAAAACATTTTGGCTGCAAATGCATAGATTAATGAAAATTATACATTTATCATAAATTAGATGAATCGTTAAACCAGCATGGTATTTACTTGAAATTCAACAACAAAACTGTGAGTATTGTGGTGATTGCTTGCATACAACTTTCCATCTATGCCTTTTATAATCTCCATGTGAAACTACACCTTACAATAGCTTCAATTATGAAAAACCAAGTCCAACGACCTAACGATATGCAAATCGTAACTTGTCAAAATAATTTTTCAGTTTTAAGTGGAAAATCCGTTTAAGATCTACTTCTTATTCTTATCAAGTGATGTAAAGTGTATCCTTTACTTATTAAGCAACAAAATAATTGATTTAATTAAGATTTGTTCAAGTTGAGTCAAAACCCCTAAATATATAGGCAACCCAAATGACTTATATTTAACTGTAAGTGCTGGAATCACAGCAGTACGTAGTTTTAAGATGTTAAAAAGTAAGTCAACTACACGATGTTTTAGTACTAAATGATCAAACGTTGCAACTGGTTATATCAAAAAAAATAAAATTCCTACATACATTTTGGCCGCGATCTGTTAGTTTTTGAGAAAAATGGAAAATAAATAAATATTAGAATAAAACTTGTATTGAATACATCCTCCTTCTTAAGACATCCTCCAATACAATTTTTTGTTTAAAAAAGTAATATTTTACTGTAATTGTCACCTTTAGATTTTTTTTCTGGTTTCTAAGTTGTAATGTCAGCGACGCTTTTTTTAAAATGGAGACTTTTCTTATAATGAATTTGGCCAAAGCATAAACTTTTAAGGCCAAATATGCTGAAAACCATTACATTATATTTAAAAATCTTCTTCTTTTAGTGGGTTTGGACTGGAAAACTGGAAACAAAACGAATAAAGGGTAAGTAGCTCGTGATTTTGATGCCTGATCCTGATTGAGGTAATAATAATAGCAATAATAATCAATAAATAATGTATCGAGGTACTTGATTTTTATGGGAGTTTTTCTTTTAAAAACGCTTATCTTGAAAATGCAATGTCATGATTTTTCAGCATATATTCTTTGGTCTTAAAATTCTATGTCCAAATGTCATAACTCAGAAACAAATGGCAATCTAAATGCGACAATTACAGTAAAATATGTCTTTTTTAAAACAAAAATTAACGTGCTCGAGCATTTCTTTAAAAGAAATTTGATATTATATTCCAAGAGTTCGGGACTTTATACTGTATATATGCATTGTATATGTTCAAGGTAACAAGGTTAGATTAGATGCTTGATGCATTTAGTGGCATAACCCCAAGTTGTCCACCAAAGATAAAATTGTTCAATTTTTTTGTACTATTCGTTTGCCCAATGTTAGCTCACTACTACAAATACTATGTATATAATATAATACATAAATATGTATATATGAGATGTATGTAAACAAAACATCCTTAGACTTTTTTGTCCACAATTCGGGCTCAGAAAATATAAACACTTTGTCTAGTCACTCTATTCATCCATATCCGGTACGATCCTGAACTAACACGTGACTCGATTAGATGTCATCACTCGAGTATTTCGTTTATTAATGTTCTTTCGCGGTTTGTATAAATAGAAATCGCAAGATTTCAAACAAAGCCTCCTATACTGATGAGCCCCACAGTGAGAGCAAAACAATGCTCTAAATAGTTTTGTTTGAAATTCTGTACCTCTAATGTGTATTTTGAGTGGGTTTAATAAGGACTTTTCTATAAACACATTACCCACTAAAAACCAATTTTATATCATTTGTTCGCCTGCTGTTTGCACCCCTAATTTCAAAATTGCGACAATGGCAAATGGATTCTCTGATACTAAGAGCTTTCTTACACACACAAAGGCAAGCAGAAAGCGATTTACAAGCCAGATAAATTGTATTTTATTGTAAAAGAAACAAAAGAGCATTCGAGAATTGGAGAGCTATAAAACAAGGCGATCCCCTACGAATTATAATATTAAAATGTTAATTTCTATTTTCGATTCTAATTGTTTGGCTATGGGTTTGGCGGTTTCTAATCACATTATTTGCTTTAATAAAATTAACCCATTTTGTCTCTTGTGTTGGGGTAAATTCCAATCGCTTTATTACGGAAAAATATGTAGTGGTGTGCTGTTAGTTAATAATGTTATTATCTTGCACAATACCATAATTTTGATGTGGCTTCCTTTCAAGCAACACGAAAAAACCATTTATCATCAATAAAACTATATCATATCGACCGTTGTATTAAAAGAAAAAGGAATTAGGAATTATTATTTAAAAAGGAAGACTTTCATAGCTAAGAAAGGTATTTATTGATGAAATATTCTTTTTATAGGCTGTTTCTTTACGAATGGGTTTCGTTCTAGTTCTTCATGTTCCTCTTCGTCTTCATGTTTGCACATTCAACTACATTCAAGAATTGGACAAGTCATTCAGATCAGATGCTTATAATGAGCAATACCACTAAAAGCCAAACAGGTTTATCTAGGGTAATCTAGATTAAAATCTCTTTAATCCGACAAATGGAATGGTTGATATTTTGCTAATCAATTTATTGGTTGTAAAAATTAATTAATGAACTTTGGATTTTACTCAAAATTATTTAATGATAGCATTGTTGTGTCATTTTATATATACAGGGTGGAAATAAATGATTTTCATCAAGTTACCATTGCATTCCCCATGTAAAAGCACGACGTGCCGCTCTAAGAAAATAGAGAAGGCAGTACCATAACCTCAAATACTAACCTTCTATCTACCCTACATTGTCAAACCTGTACAACACAATATACGACACCAAGATTATCCCAGAATGGCTACCCAGTGGCATAACTTACTTAATACCAAAGAATGAAGACACAAAAACGCGAAACATTACCGCCCAATAACTTGCCTTAATACCATGTACAAAAATTTAACAGCTATCCTAACGCAAAAATTAAACAAACACATTATCGAAAAAGACCTTATACCAAAAGAACAAAAAGGTTGTAAACAAGGATCACGCGGCACCAAAGATCACCTGTTGCTGTCTAAAACAATAGTGGAGGACTGTAAAATACGCAAGCAAAATCTATCCATAGCATGGATTGATTATCGGAAAGCCTATGATAGTATTCCTCATAGCTGGGTACTCAAGTCGATGAAAAGATAGGTGTCCCAGAAGAACTCCTACAACTGTGTTGCGAAATGATGGCAAAATGGCACACGAAAATCCATCTGCATACCGAGACAGGCTCAATCATCACAGAAAATATAAACATAAAACGTGGAATATACCAGGGGGACTCATTATCACCCTTGCTCTTTTGCATAGGAATGGCACCACTTTCTAAAGAATTAAACAGCGAGACCTTTGGATATAACATAAAAGTGGAACATAGAAACCAGAGAATCTCACATATGCTATATATGGACGATCTTAAATTAGTAGCAAAAAATGACACAGAATTAGAAAGCGAACTAGAAACAGTCAAAAAGCTTAGTGACGACATACGGATGGATTTCGGATTAGATAAGTGTGCAATGATTACATTCAAGAGAGGACGTATTGCTGGCGCGAAAAACATAAAATTAGATGAAAAAACTGAGATCAGACAGTTGGAAGCGGAAGAAACCTACAAATACCTGGGAATGGAAGAAAATGAAGGAATTAACATAGATATGAAAAATAAGATCCGACAAGAATACTTTAGAAGAGTACGTCTTATACTTAAAACAAATCTACACAGCAAAAACAAATTTGAAGCTATTAACAGCCTAGCCTTGTCAGTACTCCAATATTCGTTTGGAATAATAGACTGGACTTTGCAAGAAATTAAGGGCGTAGACAGAAAAACAAGAAAGCTGCTAACAATATATGGACAACTACACCTTAGAGCAGATGTAGACAGACTCTACGTGAAGAGAAAAGAAGGCGGACGAGGACTGAGGCAAGTGGAAGGAAGCTATAAGAGAGAAATAATTAACCTAGGACAATACATTGAGAATAACCAGACAGACCATCAACTAAGAATAATTAAAGCACATGATTTAACCAAGAACGAGAAGTCTTTGCTAAAAAAAATGAAAAAATATAAGGAAAGTATCGGGATCCAAGAGGTTGAAGTACCAACAAAAACCCGAATAAAAGGCAACATGGGAAAGAAAATTAGAACAACCTGGAGAGAAAAAGTGATGCACGGCCAGTTTGATAGTCAGCTGGAAGAGCCACTAATAAATAAAAATCAAAGTTATAACTGGCTGAGAATGGACAACATAAAAGGTGAAACAGAAAGCTTACTAACAGAGGCGCAAGAAGGAGCTTTGAACACAAGATATTTAGAGTCACTGCATCTAGTTACCTAGGCCAGCTGGTCGACCAGAGTACCGCAAACCGCCGCCATATTGGGGCAAACGAAGCACGATATCGTCATATAATAAGAGAGTATGATAAACAGTTACCATCTTTAAGATCAATTACAAAGACGGCACTTGATTTTCAACAATGGCTCGGACTCAATCCTAACAACACCGCTACCAAACATAAAGTGAAGCGACAAATATCTACTAATCTAAAACAAACCTGGAAAGACAAGATCATGCATGGGCAATTCTTAAGAGAAAGTGTCGAGCAAGAGTATGTAGATAGAATCAACACGTTTGGATGGTTAAGGAGATCTGAGATTAATATACTTAAACAAGGAACGGACTCTAAATGTAGGATCTGCAGAACCTATGAAGAAACAATAGCTCATGTGATGTCAGAATGCCCTGTACTAGCCCAAAGGGAGTACATTGAGCGACACGATAAAATTGCAAAATTACTTCATTACCCAATTTGCGAGAATCTACAAATTAAAGTCGAAAAGAATTGGTACGATCATGTTCCTGAACCAGTAGCTGGTAATGAAGAGGTTACAATCCTATGGAATCAGCAAGTACATACAGACAGGCATATCGCAGCCAATAAACCTGACATCATAATCAAAAATCATCAGAAATTTCTAAAATATCGCGATTTATCTATTGAGATAACAAGAATGTGGAACATGCGAACTACCATAATACCTGTAGTGGTGGGTGCGACCGGCACAATCTCCAACATCTAAAAGGAAATTTAGATAAGATTAAGGGAAAACACAACCTACAACAAATACAAACAACAGCTATATTAGGTACAGCACACATTATACGAAGAGTAATAGCGTAGCTCTACGACCCAAGGAATACGGAGTATTCTCGGTTGTAGACAAAAGTGCCAGTCAGCGAAGAATACTGACTGAGATGAAGTAAAAATAATAATAATAATAATAATAATAATTAACTTGGACCAACAACCCCGTAATGTGTCGTAGTATTAAGTTAGCAGTGCTTTTAATAGGTATAACACCAGAGGAGCGGGGAGGGAAACCCTGGAGGCTGGCCCCTCTGGTTCGGATCAGCGGCCTCTAGCTGGGAGTAGTGAGGCGAGTGGCGCCTCTCAGCGAACTGGCACCATAAGGCCAGATTCTTCTACTGAACGTGATTCAGGCAGTAAAGGCAGCTTGGAATCTTCCAAGATTCCCGCTACTGAAGTGCAAAAGAAGAAACGGCGTATCGCTGGAGCAAAAAAGAAAATCTTTATTTAATTCGCGCATACTTATTGGCGACTAAACTAGAGAATGAGAAACGAAACTATCCAGTCAGACTCTTGAAAATATGGAACGAGAAGTATCCAGATAAAAACATTCCCAAAGAAACATTGGCAAATCAAGCTCGATCGGTGCTCAGGAGACAAGTTCTATCCGCAGCGGAGTTGGAAGGACTGAAAGAACAAGTTAGGAACATTATCAAACCTAATGAAGACGCTGACAGCAGAGTCAGATGGAAGTAGTAAGATTATTCAGCAAAACCATCCACATGCAGTTAGGGTTAGACAAATGTGCTGTACTTCATATAAAAGCAGGGAAAGTGCAAGAACAAACACTAGAACTTATGGATGGTACTGAAATAAAAGGACTAGGACTTGATGAAACATATAAATATCTAGACGTACAACAAGGTTTGAGCATTAACGATAGTGAGATGCGCAAAACGATAAAAACAACTTATCTTAAAAGGGTGAATAAAGTATTAAATACTAAGCTAAACGCAAAGGCAAAAATAACAGCAATCAATGCATGGACCATTCCTATAGTTACTTACACGTTCGCTGTCCTAAAATGGTCCAAAACCGACCTGGAAGCTCTGGATAGACAGGTAAGGACGGCAATGGCACAACACAAATGCCACTACATACATGCATCTGTTAATAGACTCTACCTGCAAAGAAAAAATGGTGGAAGAGGATTACTAAACATGCAAATACTTTACAATAAGGCAATTAACAACCTCAGTACTTACCTGAAGAATAGTAAAGCACCTATAGTAGACCTTCTTCAAAAAATCAAAAAATATCTGCCAACACAGCTAATAGAAAGTGACAATGAAACGGAGGACATATCACTCCCCATGCTGGAAGCAGAATGGAGAGAGAAGGCACTACAAGGTAGATATGCAGCGGCGTTAGAAAACGAAGACGCTGATAAAGAAGCCTCAGTTTCCCATCTAAGAACAGGAGAGTTACATACAGAAACGGAAGCACTCTTAACGGCCATCCAAGACCAAGTGGTACCCACGAGAGCGTACCTAAAACATATTATAAAAGAAAATATTCCAAGTGACAAATGCCGGCTATACAAAGGTACGACAGAGTCGGTCCAGCACATAATAGCAGAGTGTACTTACTTAGCGCCCAGAGACTATACGAACCGACATGACAATGTGGCAAAAATTATCCACCAAGAAATCTGTAAGGAAAAAAAGATACTTAAGGATACAAAACCATATTATAAATACGTACCCATAGAAGTAAAACTAAAAGTGAAACTGACGAGGTAAAGATTCTATGGAATATACAGCTGGTTACGGATAGCACACAATAGGCCTGATATAGTAGTCATCGACAAAAAAGAAAAATATGCCTGGATAATAGATATAACAGTTCCCTTAGATGAAAACATCGGTAGAGCCTACAAACACAAAATTGATAAATATCAAGATCTTGTTTATGAAATACGAGATATGTATCAAGTAAACAAAGTCGCAACTATACCATTTGTTATATCAGCTGGCGGGATAGTACATATAAAATTTAAAAGCAACCTACAGAAGCTAAGCTTACCAACCAGTTTATTGAACACTACTCAAAAAGCTGCAATCTTAGGAACAACGCGAATAGTAAGAAGAATAATGAATCAATAGCAGCTCTCAAGTTCTCAAGTTGAAGTCGGAAGTGCATACCTTGGTAAATGCCCGGTCTGTACTTTATAAAACCAGCAAATCTGTGATATTTAAAAAATTAATAATAATAATAATAATAATAATAAAACCAACGAAGAGATCGAATTACTCCACAGGTAGAAAAGAAGAGGCTACACAAAACGAATAAAGTGGACGCGCGAAATGAATATACTGTGACGCAGTCACAATAATAGAACTTAATGATCAAAAAACATATATCCCAAAATTCGAAAGAAAGCATACTCCTGAAAGAAAAGGTAACTGGAAAATACGAATTGAGAGAGAGGTAGACAAACTAAGAGCTAAAGGAGATATCATCTCCGATTATCTAGATGGGAAAAGATCGCAGAAAGTTCTCAACAAAATAAGATGGCTAACTGAAGAAGCTGGAATTGACCCTAGTCACCCAGATTATCAGAGACAACTGATTGATTTGAAGGATAGATGTAGACAAAAGGCTAAGGCCAAAGGAGCCAGATTGAGACGGTATAACGAATTAGAGAAAAGAAAACAACAATATTCAGATTTTCGGAATAATAGAAAGAAATTCTTTAGACAACTCGAAACATCAGATGAGAATAAGAACAATACAAAAAGTGATGCAGACATCGCAATAGAAACCAAGAGATTTAATGAATACTGGAGTTCAATATGGGAAAAGCAGGAAACATACCAACGAAATGGGCCGTGGTTAGAGACAATCCAGCATCATACTTCCCAGTTACCTAATATGTCAGTTGAAGAATTCACAATAAATGACATACTCAATTCTCTCAAGAGGATGCAAAACTGGAAAACTCCGGGACCAGATAGGTTACACAATTTCTGGTTAAAGCACTTAACAGCTGTGCACGAACCTCTGTCACGTTGTTTTACGGAAATATTACACAACCCTCAACTTATCCCAAATTTCTTAATGGAAGGAAATACATTTCTATTGTATAAAAACGGTGACAATTTGGATCCAAAAAACTACAGGCCAATGACATGCTTGTCAGTTGTCTATAAACTATTAACATCCGTCATTAATAACAAAATATACCAACATTGCGCGGATAATAACGTATTCGAGGAGGAACAGAAAGGGTGCTTAAGAGGAACACTAGGTTGTAAGCACCAGCTTACCATAGATGGGGTGATACTAAAGCAGGCACAGAACAAACGACGCAACTTATATGTTTGTTACATTGATTATGAAAAGGCATTTGATTGTGTTTCTCATGACTGGCTAATGAAAGTCCTTGAAATTTATAAAATCTGCCCAAGGTTAAGAAACGTACTGCAATGTGTTATGGGTGTATGGAAAACAAACATGTGGGTTGCTAATGAGAGTATCGGAAAAGTCTCTATAAAACAGGGTATATTCCAAGGAGATTCATTGTCGCCGGTATGGTTCTGCTTGGCATTAAATCCATTGTCAACTCTTCTAAATAACACAGAGGCAGGATATAGGTTAGATGTGAAAAATAGAAGAAGACTATCGCACCTACTCTATGTGGACGATTTAAAGTTGTACGCCGAATCAAAGGACAAACTGCACTCTTTAATAAAAACAGCCAAGATCTTCAGCGATGATATAAAAAGGTCTTTTGGTTTGGATAAATGCTCCATTATAAATATAAAGAAAGGAACAGTAGAAGAAGACCAACAAAGCATCTGCGATATAGAGAGGTTGCAACCAGAGGAAACCTACCGATATCTAGGGATCCCACAAAACCAGCACTTTGATCACAAACACTTAAAGGAAGACTTCAAAGAGAAATATAGAAAGAGAATCACCAAAATATTCAATTTAAAATTATCTGGGTCTAACCAAATTACAGCGGTCAATACTTGGGCTATTCCAGTATTGACATACTTATTTGGAATAGTGAAATGGTCAGATACGGACCTAGATGAATTGGATAGATTAACAAGAAGACTCATGAATAAATTTAGGTACTTTCATCCAAACTCTTCTGTTAGACTACTCTACACTCCACGAAAACTAGTTGAAAGGGGGCTAATAAACATAAAAAAGTTATATCGAACTCAAGAAAAGAAAATCAGGGAAAGGTTACTAACCGACCAAGGAGAGCTGACAAGATTGGTAGTGCAAGAAGATAAAGGTTATACTCCTCTAAATCTAAGTAACGAATTATATCAAATCTCAGTTACATCGACACAAGAGGATATAGATCACTGGAGGGAACAAACTCTACATGGAAAATATCCAAGAGCATTACTGTTAACAAATGTAGAGAAAAGCGAGTCAGTATTGTGGTTAACAATGGGGCAGTTGTATCCAGAAATTGAAGGATTCGCGATGGCCATTCAAGATCGGGTAATGAGAACCAGGAACTATGAGAAGCACTGCCTAAAACAGAATATAACAGATGTATGTCGAAAGTGTGGTAATGTAGGAGAAACTATAGAACATGTTATTGCTGGATGCTCAACACTATCACAAACAGCGTATCTAGGATGACTTAATCAACTAGCTAAGATTATTCACCAACAGTTAGCCATAAAGCACAAGCTTATAAACAAAGCTTCGCCACCTTATTATAAATATGTACCCGAGGCTATCCTGGAAACACCAGAAAATCTTCTTTACTGGGAGAAGACGATAATAACAGATAGGACAGTGGATAATAGACCCGACATAGTTCTAATAAACAAAATGGATAGAACAGGGATTATTAGAGATATCGCCGTACCACTGTCTCATAATTTAAGCAACACAGAAACCGAAAAGATTACTAAGTACGAAAACCTAGCAATAGAATTAAAACACGTTTGGAACTTGCAGCGAGTATTGATATACCCAGAATTTCTCCAGAAACCTAGAAAAACTGGGACTACCTAGATCTATTCTGTCAATAGGGCAAAAGAGTGTCATACTCCAAACCTGCCATATAGTCCGCAAATTCTTAAACTATCGAAAGGAACTGAATTGTTTTTTCGCTACGTTCTGTACCGCTACTAGCTTAGGCTAAGAAAAAAAATAATAATAATTTAAATAACCAGGAGAGTCAATAGTTAAAACTATCATTACTTTGATTTTTTTTAACCTGTATGATAGTAAACTCGCAAGAAAATGCATGAAAACACAACAAATCATAATAATAGCTTTATTGCCCAACGGTTTCCATTTATAGGACAATTTACAAAATAATATACATAGGTACCTAGAATAGTTATGGTGTCTAACAAATTTAGTCATGGCAAATATATAGTAGCTTTAATAATTATTTCTTTCAAAGAACAAGAAAAAAATATCACAATGGTTACCAATTTTATTGTAATTATTGCATATAACACAAATAGGTGCCTTTAGACTGAGATTTTTCTTGCTCTATCACACTTAAAAAACATATTTGTTCTTGGATTTTGGTAAATTTCGGGCTTTATGCAGTCTTATAAAACAAGTTCCACCGAGTACCACCAAGATAGTTAGTTTAAGTGTTAGTTTCAGTCTTCTAGGTAATTATACTAAAATTTTGGCTATTCCAATTAACCCCTTTATTAATAACAGAATTGTTTTCAGGTAGCCGCACCGACACCATCGGTGCAATTCGACGAAGTACATAGATTAGCGTTACGCGGAAACATTATTTTTAATGCAATTAGTGCTAAGAAAAAATAAAAGTTTTTAAAGTTGTCTTCTCCTCTGTGTAATTTGACAAATTTAATATTAGTAGCACCATTTACTACTAGTACCACAAACTTTATAAAACATTTGAAAAATATAGTAAAGTTAAAGTAAAGTAAATTTAAACTAGGGAAACCTCGTCAAGACATGACGGTCGAAAGCATTGAAGGATTTCCCTATATACAACCTTCGATGTGTGATTACTATCCTTGGGATTTTCGTGAGTGATTATTTAAATAAACGCAACCAAACACAACCAGAGATTATCTGAATGTTTTACGTGGAGTCTCCGTGTTAACATACCTCCACGTTCCTTCCAATGAGGAAGTGATTGAGATACGCTCAATCAGCGCGCAATTGCATAGCAATTGCTCCCAGTCAACTCACTGGTCGGAGCGAGGTTGCCTATCCACCCTCTACTAGCTATCCAGGCTAGTACCGGAGCGATCGACTTAACACGTGCTCACCCGCCGGTACCCTCCCGTCCTCTTTCATACGGGGTGAAGTACCTCGTCCAGCAATAGGACTATTCCCCCAACTTAACTCAGTTGAATAGAGAGAGCCCTCCAGTCCTATTTCATACCTTCACAAGCTCCTCCCCGAGACAGGGGTTGGGGCCACTGCCCGATCGAATCCAACCTCAATTGTGGCGGGACTTGGTTTTTTAATGGTTTTGCCACCCCGATACCAAACATAACCAGTTGAAAATTCTTAGGCCTAGCAATACTCTCTCCCAGCTTACCCACCTCTCTTCCGACATATATTCCTCTCTGGCTTAACCCTCTCCGCCAGTTTATTCTACATACATACGGAAATTCTAACTTACGAAATGATAAGAATAAAATCAAAAATTGATCTTGTTTAAAACATTCTTGAATACGTCTATTAGTACATATTTCAAAAACATGACATAAACATAGTGTTGGCAAATTTCCTGCGTTTTATACAAACAATATGAAACTGCTCTGAATAAGCAATTGCCATCAGCTATTATTTGTATAATAATTCGTCTGTTGTCCATAATTTTCAACTATGCGGGTTTTGTCTACGTAACCTAACAATTCTTTAAACATTAACCGTATATTAACCGCTTATTAATGATTGAAGTGGACTGCTGCATCACCCTTTTATATTTATAAGCGGAAGTACTTACGAAACTCACCACCGTAAAAAGTGAGAGGGCGCCCCAAGTGAATGTCCGATTTGTCCGTCTCAAATTAAACATTTTATATTTGTTTAAATAAAACATATAAACATTAAAAAATACAAAGATTAAGTAGTGTTGACTAATCTACACAGCGAAAGCTTCAATTAAAAAAAATTGCTTAGATCGGCCCGTTGGAGCTCTCAAACGAACTGGAACAAAAATAAGCCTTGTGTTTTAAATATATAGATTATTGTAAGGTGGAAATGTAGCAAAAAGATTAATGATAGATTTCGATAGTATGGATATTTAAACGTTATTTTAGCCAGTTTAGGTGGATTGGTGGTTTGTACGTTTTCTTCATAATCCAAGGGTTTCCGGCAGAGAAAAACAAACATCTGTATTGCACATTCCGTCTGTGGGATCAACAAACTACGTTGTATTTAGTCCACGTGGACTGCCCCGCTTTGATTCGACAAATTTAGGCTAGCGCTCTTTTGATTGGAGCGTGGAGATTTGTAAACCCTAAACTCACAGTACTATAATTTTTAGTTTTAAAAAAGGAACACATCTTGCTTTTAGACGCGGTCCACACTTCACTTGTTTTCAGTTGGTGGTGCGAAACACACTTTCGATCCAGACTTCAGAGAAGACACTTGACTTCGGTCGACATTACAGAATTACCGTTTTCACTTTAGTTATTTAGAATTAAAGAAGATTCTAAATCTAGTTTCAGTATAGTTTGATTGACTGCCGGTTTCCGATGCCGTGCAAATGTTATTTAAGAAAATTTACAGTTAATAATTATACCGTTTAATTAGGTGTCCGGATATTAATCAAGAATTTGTGGCTAATAAAAAGTACCGTTATATCGCTAATACTTTTCCGGATGTTTGTGCTTTTGAAGAATGGGAAATCTAGCTTTTACTATTAATACAGTTACCGTATCGTACTCTCGTTTAAACAATTACCGTACCGAAATAAATCAATAATTACAGACATTCTCTTCAGTGATCGAAATTTCGATTAATAAATAAATTTGAGTTATGTGCCTTCTAAATCCAGTTCAGATTTAATTAATAAGTGGGTTGTTTTAATAAAAACAACGAACCTTTGTGATGGTTATCAAAATTAAATTAATAACCAAATCTTATGGAACTTTAATGGTTGCATTGAGTTATTGTGTTTTGGGGGTGAACTTGTAAATAATGGTTCACAACATACAGATATTAAGAGGGTTAATCCATTGCATCTTTGATTAACAGAAAGAGAAATCTACAGACATTCCAGTTTCCGCCTGCGGCGATTGCCTGATGTATGCAGGAGTCATATTTGTACAGTTTAGCGTTGATTTTGGTTTGCGAATTATTGACAATTAAAGGTATAGTGATTTATGTATTTTTTTGAGTGTTGAACATTTATGTAAATTCGTTTTGAATCTGGTAATAATTTTACAGTTTGTTTTTCATTTATATGTACTTTAATACAATTATTTTTATTCATTAAAATTTGTAATTTTTTTATATTTTTATATTTTTTTCTAGTGTTTTCTCAAATAAATATGATTTTAAAGTTAATTAAAACCAGTAAGATTGAACCATATAATTATGAAAGTTTTTATTAATATTTTCATTTAACTAAATTTTTGATTTTGTTGAAATTAACTATTATTTTGCACTAAATTTATATCGGTCTGATTTCATTTTCTGATTAGTGACTTCAGACAGATTGATCTATTCAATTATCATTAATTAAGCTTAATAATCAGATGGCGCCCTTCTTGTGTATGTTTTTGTGTTTTTTTGAAACCTTTATCCATTACTTTATAAATTAGACAACTGCAGAACCAATACCTACGATATGAATTGAAAAAAATTTGTAAGATAGAGCTAAATCTCAAGCCGTGGTAATCTTGAGCATCTTTTTAAAGTAAGTATATGGTTTAATATTGCTTTTATTGTTTATTTAGTCTGGCGAAAAACGTTACGTTTCAAAATGCAGACGTTAGTGATATAACAAGCAGTGATAGTGATTCTGGTTAGATTTACTAATTTTGATGTTATAAAAGATGTTATTGCAAGACGTTCCTTGAATAAAAAACCTGAATAGTATTATTATGTTGTTCTAAAAGATTATTTTTATGGTAAAGAGGTAACAAATTCTATAATAATACAATTATATATAATCTTTCTTATCCGTAATTATATCGTAATTACAAAAAACTACATATGCGCTTATAGACTGAACAGCACTTGTAAAATAGGATTGCTTATGTAAAAAGCCCTATTTACTTTTGCTTAGGTTAGATATATCTATTACAAACATACTTTTTGATTTTCACACCCAAAATATCCATATATCATGCAAGAGTATTTTTATCATTCTAAATCAGGGGTTCCCAAAGTGCGGCCTGCGGGCCAAATGCGGTCCCTCAAACCCTAGAAATGCGGCCCCCGATGTCAGATCATCCGCGATTTAGAATTAGAATCATATTATAATTAAAAATTGATCAGTTAACAAATATTAAATTTTATATGTAATACATTTTGTTATTATACAGATTGTATATATTTTATTGTCTTAACGGTCGCCCTCAGCTGATTAAATCTTGATGTTGTTCCATATGTCTCAGTTAAATTGAAAAATAAATGAAAAACTCATAGTTTCTCCACTTTTATTAGTAATAAAGGTGGACTAATAAAAACTAATAATAAAGACTATGAGTTTTTTATGTAATTCTCAGCTGATTAGCTGATGAGTATTAATAAGTCCAAATTGAGATCAAATTTAACTGATGAACATTTACAAGCCATGTTAAGAATACATTCAACCGACTTAGAACCAAGACTCAATGATATTATTAAAAGAAAACAACTGCACAAGTCACAAAGTACCTATATTATTCATAAAATTAGGATGTGTAAGGTTATTTAATATTAAATTTTTATAAATAAGCAAATGTGGGAAACATAATAGGTTTAGGGACCACATTGGTTGTAATGATATATATTACTATAACGTGTGAGCAACGGAATTTTGATTCAGAGTTGGCCTTGAAAGAAAGAGATAGACATATCGGTCATGTGCAATTTTGAATCGTCTGAATTAATTTATTTAAACATTTTAAACTGTCACTTTTTGAAAAGAGCTGTCAGATTAACAGTTTTTGAAAAAAAAAATTAAAAAAATCAGTTTTTAATAATGACATTCATATTTAATGAAGTACAGAATAGAAATGTGGTAGTAATTTATCTAATTAGCAACAAAATTAAAAAAATTAATAACACACCTTGTATCCTCCATAATGTTATCGATTCCGTTAAAAGGAGAGTTGCATTGTGTAGAGATGTAGGTGGGAGCCATATAACTAATCTTCTTTAATACATTCTTAATTTAATTGTATTATTTAAAAATTTCTTGATTAAAGATTGTTGGGAGCTCCGAAATCAGAACCAAAATGCTAAAATGCATTTAAAGTAGGTCTGTCAGTTAGTGACTGAGAGTAGTTCTCAATGATCTGTAGTAGTTTTAAATGATCTGTAGTAGTTCTACTACCTACTTAAAATTAATATCAGATGTAACCTAAAATTTCCAAGGCCTTCTCTGAATCAAAATTCCGTTGCTCACACCTTATATATTATTTCACTTTATTTTAAAAGAACATAACAGACATTTAAATGACGTCTTAAGGATGTCCAGTTTTTGTTGTTTTAAGACATCTTCAAAAAGATGTCTTTAAGACGTCATTTCTTGATCTTCAGGCGTTCAGACATAATATGGACATAAAAAAGATGTCTTTAAGACAAGGTGTGCTGTCTGGAACACTTCTGATTGAGGAATTTATTGTTTTTTCTTTTTTTATTTGAAATTTAGTTATTTTTGTTTAATTATTTTTGAAATGTGTTAATAAACATTTTGTAATAAAAAGTAATTATGGCCATCAAAAATTAGTATAAATCTTCTGTTGTGTCTAATTCTTTATCGATTTGAACGTATTTTTTCACAAAATTTTTTAAATATTTAAGAATTTTTAGGAAAATATTTAGGAATTTACAATTTGGCCCACCTAGCAAAACTTTGGGAACCCCTGCTCTAAATGCTAGTGTTTGCCTTGTGTGTGGCGATAGGATAATGACTTTATCCTTAGAAGACACATTTCATTTGAATTTATCGTTTTTACTTTTCGACTGCTTGAATATTTTAAGGGTAGGTATTTATCATTGGAATTTTCTCGATTATCACCAAAACATTATTCGGAATCGTTATCATTAATCGATATTTTTTAAACGTGACGAAATAGATATTTTCAATAAAAATGTGCTTAAAAATATTTTTTCTTCTAGTTTACTCTGTATTTAGGTACTTAAATCTGTAATATTATCTGTAATATGTAAGTTTTACCATTTTTAAATACATAGCTCTGTTAAGTATATATGTAGTTCCTCTATTAACAATCTATAATTGTATGATGTGTTGCCTACATATCCAGGCTTCTGTAAAAGTATTCTTTCAAGTTACGAGTTACTTTCTTCCGTTGCTAACTAAATGTTTATTAATTTTATAATTATAATAGCTACATATTTTATAATTTAAAGAACAAATTTGTTCACTTACCTGTCTATTTATAGAAATCAGATAAAAAAGGAAGTAATTTTATTTTTACAATGCACTTCATCATTTATACTTTTCCTTACTCCCATAATAAACTTTCTTCTCGTTCCTGCATTCCTTTCTTACAAAGATACAAGTTCAGGGGCGCGCGTAGCCAGGGAGGCTGAGGGGTCAAAGCCTCTCTAAAGAACGAAAAATATTTCAACATTATTACCAGAAATAAGATATCCATAACCCACTCAAGCAAGTTTAGATGCATTTTCTAATTCGATTCGTTTTTAATTTTCTTTCGTTATAAATATTTATCTGAATCTATCCAAAAAAAGCCTGAAATACTTTCCCTTGCAGATAGATTAGTAAATAAAAATCGTGCATCCTTTTAATTTTAAAAACACCATCAACATCCGTTTAGAGAAAGACCAATTTACAATTTAAAAAGTGAAAATCTTCTAAGAAGATAGAAAAAAAGAGCAAACAGGCAATAATGAACTAGTTTATCATATTTATTAATCATTTTCACTGATCGTTACCAACTAAGAAGTGTGTCGAACAATCTTTTTCTATCACTGCTACTCTTTTCTATACTTAACATATGAATAGAATCCAACTATACATTTATGGTATGATACAACCATACCTGAAAGCAACAAGAACTAAAAGTAACACTTTCATTCTCTTATTGTCTTTTTAAAAATATGTAAATTTATCAATTTAAAAGAATGTTTAGAAGGTAATTAATTCTTTTTATGGGACTTGAAATTAATTTAATTGTATCAAAAATTTGCTTCCAGTGAAGCAGAGCGCGAATACAAAAGAAATATAAATAGATAAATACACAAGTTGCTCCTCTAATACTCTAATAGGTTTATCTAAACTAATTTAACTACTACTAACTTAAATACATTTGCGTCATTAAATCTGCTTGCTACAGTTATTCCTTTCACTTAATGATCAAAAAAATATGTAAGTGTATTAATAATAGTAAACATCGATCGATTGCATACTGTGCTCATAAATTTTGACTGTTTCACTTTCTATTGGAATATGTTTCTCTTTGGGTGTAGTTGATTTGCAGTTGCCAGACCATAGAATTAATGAAGATAAAATTATAAGTGCATTTCTAAATTAATATAGTTTATAGAAATAATTACAATTGGTTTTCAAAGGTCAAAAATGAAAGAACCAGGAAAACAACTGTTAATAAGTTATATAATAACCTATAAATAAGTTGAAAATTGTCCAACAACGGAAGCTGAATCTAGGGTAGAAAAATAATAGAAGTAATTTTTGTACGGAAGAGGAAAGTTCAGAAAATATAGCGATCAGATCAGGTTTTTGAAAGTAAACATAATAAAAATAAATCAGTATTAAAGAGGACGAAAGTTATATCATCATACAAAGGCAACTTTCAAACCAGGGATTCAAGCATGTAACAGCCAGATTAAACGTATTTGACATTTTGCTGCTGCTTACCTAAATGCAGAAAGGGTTATTTGTAAAAAAAACACAGTCTGTATGGTGCGTTATGAACATCTTCCCAAACCTGCGCCTACCATGTTCACCAGGTCTTCTACTATCATCTAAATAACTTTTCTCTAATTTTCCACTTACTCTTTATCTACATATCTGAATTACACACATATAGTGAAGTGGGTGGTCGCGTGGTAAAAGAAGATTTTTCTCGTCGATAAAGCCTCGGTACACTTTTGCCGTGCTGTCAGATGGGCACATTAAGCAGTCGGTCTCGACAACCACATAAACATCTTTCCGTGGTTGTCGTTAAACATAACATCGCCTTATACCACGCACAAGTATGTATTTACTTCAGTGGTTTGGCAATGTTAATCACAATTAACATTTATATAAAAATCTACGGCAATCAGAAAGTGTTTCTGGAATGTAAAAAACTAAGCAAAGGAATAAATGGGACTGCCAACAAAAAATACGAACGCTACAATATAGAACTTAAAAAAGTAAAAAGACAACTATAACCTATACTTCTCATGCAAAACATGCAATCATCAAAGAAAACATGCAAAACAAAGAACAAAAGAGTGAGTAGGGATAATAGTATCAGAGGAATTAAATAGGGAGTAAGCAAAGTCGAAACAGTAAATTCAAGAATGATGACTATAGAAATAGACTTACATGGAAAAATTAATGTAGTGCAATTATACGCACCGGTAAAAGGTGCAGAAGAACAAGAAACACTAAATTCCTACACAGAATTACAAATACTAATAAATACAATTAGAGAAAAAAGTGATCAAACAATAATAATAATGGGAGACTGGAACGCGAGAATCGGAAAAGATGAAAATAAAAGTATGGACTGTATGGGAAAACATGGAGAAACTATAATATATAAAATTGGAAAGAAAATGATAGAGTTTTGCCAATTAAATTGCCTAAAATAGGAAATAGCTACTGGCATCAACCATTCGAAGATAGATAGATACACGTTCATAGAGGAAAAGACCAGAAGGATAGTAGCACAAGATATTGACCCAATATTGGTTCTATATGGGCAACATATTATATTCAGACCCAATAATAGTTGGAAGATTCAACCAAGATTAAAGACTAGCACGAAATATATCATTTAAATTTTTTGTGATGACGTCATAACTAACAAACATTTACAATGTTCAGCTCGATTTTTCTCAGAATCTTTGTTATGCAACCTTATGATTTTTTTGCATAATCATAAAAAGCAGAAAAATCACTATCGGATTTCACTATTAAAAATCTATATTGTCATTTAGATTTTTTTGTAATGACGTCATAACTTAGAAACAAATGAAAGTCGGGAGGTGAATCGCAAATATTAATGTGTATTGTTAAAAAAACAAAATCGACGTGTTTCAGCGTTTTTAAAAAAACCGGTTGAGTTCGCTTTTTTTTTAATATTCCATACTTTAATCCCACCCTGAATGTTTCCCTCTATATTGATCCTACATTGGGCTTATATTTCAGCCCACTATATGATTAATTCATTAGTAGATATTTAATATTATATATCTAATCAATATTGTTGTTATATTGGTTCAAGGTGAGCGTCCAATATACGTAACCAATATTTCTCCCACAACAGTCCCATATACAAATGATTCGTATTGTATTATTCTGTACTGGTCTTATATTGAACGTATAGTGCAGTTAATATTTTTCCTTTATAGTTCCGACACTGGATAAGCAGCCATTCTACAAGGTTACTTGATTATTCAAGGAATCAAAATAGCAATAAACAGGCGGGTGCTCTATATACGTGAAAATGTTTTACAAATGTGTACCACGCCGGCAAAAATTAAAGATGGCTACAAGTAACCATAACTCACACGGTTTTATCAAATACTGAATACTAATAATACCTCAATACATAATTATTGTATACCTCGGTCAAAATTCATAATACACAAGCAGCCGTGGATTGCAGGGTAGAAACGCTCGTGATTTTACCGCCACTGATACTTGATGCACCTGTTTTAGTGTTTAGCGATATCTGCTGCTGATCGTTTCTTGTTAGAAAATTTATATTTACTCTTTGTAAGTGTGTTAGTTATTTATATTCATTATATACTGTAAGTACTCACTATAATATCTATATATTTGTTAATCTATAATCTAATCTATTAATTGTTGTAACCGCCTAGTTTAGTTAGCATTTTGTTTAAACATGAATTGTGTAAATAATGTGTCTGTGAGCCATTTTCAGAACCTATAAATACGATAATAATACATGTGTAATTTCAAATTTCTTAAAAATAACATTATCTGGCTTTTAATACATTTTTAGAATTTTTAATGAAGTGAATGAAACATCAAACTTCACCAGCAAATTTTAATACAAATACTCCTAGTATATATTATTGGCCCAATATGTTGCCAATATATTTTTGATATATTTAATTTTATTAGTTATTGTTTTACGTTAGTACAATTTATTTAACTAAAAATGTAACAGATAAAAGTCCAATTAACAAAATTTAATGCGCAAATAAATTATTGTGCTAAGTACAGGCATCTAAAACGAGTTCTATGTAGAAGATGAGAAGTTGAGCATGAGTTTAACAATATGGATTATGTCAGTTTTGAAAAACCTGTTTATGAATATGATTGAGTTGAATGACCAGAAAAGATGTACAAAGTGATTTCTAACAAATATTACCTGTTGCGGTAAACATTAATCGAAACAAATGAAAACGTAGCATATCATTATCATATCAACATATTGTGGCAATACTAGTAGAAGTATACTGAATCAATATTATGTTTCAACAGTGGATGTATATCATGTGAATGCACTTCGCTAATATTGCAAAAGAATATTGAACTCTTAAATGTTTCAACGTTGGATCAATGTTACCATGTTGGAGACATTCGATGCACATATTGTGCGAATATTATAAACGTATATTGAACCAATATAATGTTCCAATGCATGTCAAATAGCAAACTGCAGTACTGGAAATATATTGCTTCCACATATTGTGCAAATCCTGTCAGTGTCTGTCATTTACAAGGCTTGGCCAATATATGGAAACAATATTTTTTCAACATGTATGTGCTACTGGAGAGATTACACAATGTATTGTAATGTTGCAGACTTTTAATATTAATAGGAAATTTTATTTTGTTCATTGATCTACACCTAGAACACCTACACACACATAGAATAATACTGTACAATGTATATTTCAGGTCGCTTTTGTGATTGTAAATAATCTTATAACTTTATTACTAATTATGCTCTTCTTTTATGAGACCAATAATGAATCTTGGATTCCTTTATGAGAATTCACGGTTTTGATAAAATGAGACCTTATCTTATGGTATGTTTACTTCTCTTTGATTTTATGGCGGTTTGGTTAAATGAGAAATCCCTAATCACCTCGAAACGTCAATTTTGACGTTTGGTTCATAACATATCCCCAAAATGTGATGAATCGATCAATTAAGTTTTGCTTTCCTTTTTAATATTTAAAAATTATAATTAACTTTTATTAACTTTAGGTTATGTGATTTATCACTTGCAGTTTTACAAACAAATCTACTAAAGCATTATGGTGAATTCTAAATTGATTTTAAAATGACCTCACTTTTTCTCGTCCTTTAGAAGAGCACTAGTTATGCTTTTATTAACATATTTTTTTTGTCACAAACCTTGTATTTTGATTCACTTATGTTCTCCACGCAGGGACATGCCTACTGCTTATAAACTCTGGCACTTACCTCAGGATTGGATGCTCAGCCGAAACTAAAACGTTGAAGTAAGTTCGTTGAATGGATCTTTACCTTTACAGCTCTCTGGTCTATTGTTAAGCTTTATTTTTCTTCTTTTAAATTTTCTTTTTCTTCTTGTTGAAATAAATATAAACGCCTTTTTACACTCGTTGAACTACTAAACTTTTATTTTTCTTGCTTTTAAAACATTTCTTTACAGAAATTTTACATCCATTGTATTTTAATACCTTTTAATAATCATTTATTTACTTAACTACTTCTTAGTAACTAAACATTATTTTAGATTGCAAATATTTCTCATATTTTACTGTTGGTTACATTTCAATTCAAAATAGCTTGCCTTTGGTCATTATTTTAATATCACGATTATTAACAACTATGTAATTACAAAACAGATATTGGTTTTTTAATAACCGTAGTCAAGGCTACTTTTGAAGTGTTATACTACTCCGCCAGCCATTTACGCCATAAAGGCACAAAAAGTGGGAAAGCCACCGGCCTCAAAAGACAGTTTAGGCCCTCTGAAAATGTAGCTGTATAGACGAATCCTGCGAGTTTTGTGAATACAAAGAATAACTAACGACTAGATCCTAAACCGCATGCACAATCAAACAAAAAATACTAATTACCATCAAAGAAAGAAAAGCGCAAAATCTAGGACGTATAATGAGGGGTTAATGATATGAGTCACTGAGAATTGATATAGAAGAGAAAATCCAAAAAAGATCAGTTGGGAGACGTCATTCATGGTTAAAAAAACTAAAGAGACGGTTTGGATGCTCATCGGTATACCTCTTTCGCACAGCAGTTTCCAAGTCTACGACAGCCATTTACTGGATCGCCAGAGAGAGAGAGCTCTAAAAATAAGAAGAATATTGAACTGTATCTTTCGGGGTGCTATTTTTCGATTATTCTGCTTTGAACTTTTCGATACCCAAGGGTGATAAAGAGGCTAGCTTTACGCATTGAGCGCCTATTATTAGGTACTTATTTTCGTAGACCTGGAAAGCCTTAGATATTTTTAAAAATTCCAATGTATGAATGTATTCCAAGACCCACTGAGAGGCTTGTGCACAAAGTGTACTAGAGTACCTAAATGTAAATAAAGCATTTTCCTTTTTGATTGCCAGGTTGTAGTCTATATTATCGGCCTGTTGTTCGGTTTGTTGCAATTGTGTTCTCGTAAATGTACAGTTTGTTCGAGGGCCGAGCGGGACTGTGACTTTTACCCTTCTCTCTCTGAAATGGGATATTGGACGATTCCCAGTATCCAATGCTACTAAAGTTGATTTGTAAAATTTTTTAAATTAGGTTATGTTTTAAAAATCTACTACTAATAAAGTTGATTTTTTGTATACTAAAGTTGATTTGTATGTGTGTCCGAGCCCCATTCTCGCGTTCTATAAGGTCTGGAGAGATGGACTTGGGCTCATTCGACGCGTAATTTGCCGAGGATAATGCACGACCGAAATTTTTTTAAAGTAGGTCATGTTAGAGATGGGTTGGGCTCATTCGACTCCAATATTAATAAAGTTGATTTGTATGTGTGTCCGAGCCCCATTCTCGCGTTCTATAAGGGCTGGAGAGATGGGCTTGGGCTCATTCGACGCGTAATTTGCCGAGGATAATGCACGACTAATTTTTTAAATTAGGTTATGTTTTAAAAAATCGATAAATGCTGATTCTATCGTACTATTTAGTGCTATTGAGTGTTATTTGGTACTAATATGTGCTCTATCGATAGAGAATCGATTGGAGATTTATGTAGGTCATGTAAATACTGACCTACTTTAAAAAAAATCGATAAATGCTATTTCTATCATACTTAAGTGCTTAGGCCCGTAGGGCCCATTATCCTAGTTTATTCATAAGTTATATATAAATACTATATAGGCATCAGTGAGTCTAAGATCATAGGTCGCTCTATTAATTTTCTTTTTTTTTCAATCTGCTACAGAAAAGTTGTTGAAACTAGAGCTATATAAAAGTTTGCATACCAACAAGTTTCTTGCCACCTTTGCATGCAGAATATTCTTGACAAAACCACGCGTTTCATATAAAAATGTTTAAGCTGCTTCATTATAAGGTTACCTTTCCAGCTGCTAGCTACGTTGATACACACGCAATTCATGTTTTGTTGAAACCAAGACAAATATTCTTCAGGGTATGGAATACACTTTCACAAGTCACTAGGTTAATTGAGCTACACTCTATTGTATGTACTATTGAAGTAGGACAAATCTACCGAACCCAAATATACCTTATCTTGTGATACGAATATAATATATTTTCTAAAGTTCTCGCGTTTCCTAGAGTTCCTCGTCAAATGAATGACTTTTTTTGGTGATCCTTTGAAAATCAAGATCCTTATATAAACCCAGTTAAAATGCCCACAGGAACCGATTCCCGCGAGAAACGTTCTTCCCTCCAGTAATACTTATTCTTTGAAAACTTTGTGTGACTATGTAGCCAGACAGTTTCCTGTACGGGAGTGGTACCACGCTTTCCATGATTATGCCTCCTTCAGGATACATACACAGATATCCGCACTTCAACACGAATCAGGTTTCTTAGACAACTTAGGATTTATTTTACATGGAGAAAGTTAGATCTTTGAAAAGCATCACTTCCATCCCCCAAACTGTCTGGCTACATAATTGTACAAAAATTAGAAAAAATTTACTGAATTGGTTTCTATTGGCATTTTAATAGGGGCTTACATTAAACATTTTGTTTTTCAAAAAATCTCTAAGGAAGTTAAGAAGCCTACCCTTAAATTTATAAATTTCATGTCAAATATCTCAAAAAAAATTTCAAATATTGAAGTACCATTTTCAGATTTATAATAGATTTCAAGTTCTACATCGAATTCATATATCACATTTTCCATCATGTCAATAATAAGCGGCACAGACATTCAAGCGGCAACGGACAGGCAGCAGACCATTTTAGAAGCATTTTCTTCGTTGATCAATCATTCAGCACAGGACAGTTGTAAAAATGTCGTATAGGACATGCCAAATGACCATAAATCAAAGCTGCTAAAGCTTGAAAACCTATGTTTTACAATTAAGCAGAAAACAACTGCATACTTATTCTTTTCAAATGTATTGCACCGACACTTAACGGCCACGATAAAAATAATAAGCAACCGGCTAACATGTACTGTTTCATATAAAAACAGATTTTGTTATTGTCACGGATGGAATTTAAATTAAATTATTCGAATATTATTTTACAAATAATAAAAAACGGTTTCAAAACTAATTAACAGTTATAAATAAATTCGTTAAGGCTGCACACTTGCAATATAAAATTCGAAGCCATATGCAAGCCTGCTATTAAAAGTAGCTGTATCACCAAATGGACATCTGCTGTAGACATTTGCAGATTCTGCCAAGAATAAATCATGGCCATTAAGTTGCCCACACAGTTCCGACGTATGCACATCTCAATGTACCTGATGCATGGTATTGCATCTTAGGTCTATGCAAGATAGAGACCGAAGCCCTTGAACCTCGGCACTTGTATGCAATTTGCTTACGTCAGCATGCTATAAATACATAAATCATATTAAAACAGGTTCGACCCAAACCACCAGAAAGTTCAGTTTCGTCACTCATATTAATGTTAGCCTGGTAAGAGTTTCATCTCTAGAATGCTCGCCTGTGTTCTTTTGTTTAGTTTATTACAAGTTTTTATTTATTTCAGCGATGAACAATTGTGTTAGAGTCGTCGCTCGTGTTGAATTTTATATCTTTGAAATGATTTTTCCCAATCAATTATTTATCAGTCAGTATATTTAATTCAACAATCAATATTTTGCTATATCATTAGGCCTTTAAAAAATAGAAATGAGCAATACACTAAAAAATAGATAAGAGATTCTAAAAGATGCATAGAACATCAAAATACTGAATTGCATAGAGCCGCGAACAAAAAATTATAATAACATAGACGTGCTTTATCCAGTGAATAAATATTAGGTATTTATCTTGTTAGTCTGGGCGACTCTTGCATGAACGCTTTACTGAAAGTATGTTAGCTCCTATTTATTCTGTCAAGTGGGTAATTAAAGGCTTTATCCTTCAAGTATTTATTTGAATAAAATAAACGCATCGTATTAATGGCTATAGACTGTACATCAACATTGCCACCACTCCTTTTCTATGTTTATTATTATTAGTGATTGTTGTTATGTACTGTCTTTTGGGAACACCAATGGGTATACAAACCGTGTTTTGTTATCTCATCCGCTTACTTTGACTCCGATTTCTAGTAAAGTAATCGAGACAAACTTAAACAGCTAATTGATTTACTTAGTAAGCTATCGCTCAAATATTGAAATTGCGAGCTGTAAAAGAATAATTGCACGTGAAACGAAAAATGTCTACTTATATTATGGCTTTTATTTGATTAGGTGGGTAAGTTTAACAATCGTAGATCAAACTGTCGTCTATTTGTATCTTTTTGTGAGCTTTAAACGTTCACAGTAGTACCAAGTATCTGGCTTGGCAGAAACTGTCCCTTCTATTCTATTCTATTTTGTATTGAAATAAGGTTTGGCGCCACATTAATCAAAGTTTTTACACAATTTGTGTTTGTTTATTGATTTATTTTTCATTTTATACATTTATTTATTTATCCGGGTATAAGCTTAATCGACTATTTCAGAGAAAAGATAGGTTAGCTGTCTGTTACTTTTTGTCTGACATTGGGTCAGTGGCGCCGTTATCTTTTGACACAATTACATACGATCTTGGATTTCTCTTGCTTTTTGATACGCATGACCGCACTTGCGCTGGCTAGCAATATTCCACGCCATCTGTATACTTCTTTCAAAATTGTCTTCTTCATCTATTCCCCAATTTGAACGTTACATCTTTTTATATTTCAATATATGAAATTTTTGAGTTTTGATTCATTAGAGGGTATACTTATACACCCCTGTAGCGCCGCCTATGAATTACGTTAAACGTATTCTTAAACTAATTTAAAAACTTTAAACTGAAAAACGATGAAAATTTGGATCTATAAGCGCTTTCATTGACCTATTCCCATTATCATCATTGAAAAGAAATGGACTAATTAGAAGTCATTACAATATGTAATATATTTTAATATATTTTAATGGAATTTACTAAATGTATTTATTTATGTAAAGTTTTCTATTTATTTTAGTTATAAATGAATAAATTTTTCAATCGCTAACGATATGCTTGATCTGTAATACATTTGTAATGCATAGGTAAGAAGATACATCACCTGTACATGATAAAAGATATAAAGAAAAAATTAAAAGATATAAATAATCACTAATAATATATTGTGATCTATCACAACACATGCGCGGTTACAAGATATTGCTTGGCTTTATTTTAATGGTAAATTCGTATTATTGCATAAAAGGGAAAATATTTACCCACTGGCATCTGAAGCAAAGTTTAAATTGTAGATAATTCTAGTTTAATTGTGACCATGCAATAGATAAATAAAATGTTTCATTCCAAACTATACTTTCAGTTAAGTTAAATTTTTTGTATCAAAGATATTCAATAATAATTTATGATGTGTTTTTGGACAAATAGTTTATTTTAGCCAAACCTTTTTAGATATCAAATGTTTACAAAAGAATATATCGCCTTCGGAACTATATTTTATATTTTAGAAGACATAATTACATTAACAATTGGGTTTTATTTGGTTAAATTCAGTCTTTTTCACATATTCTGCACCTGCCTGCATTTCGTGGAAAAATACGAGAGGTAGTTTGGCTCAATTTTTGCTATTGGTTATAATGATGTCAGGCCTAACTTGGGGTTAGGTAGAGCTTTTTGGTTTACAATCCCCCTTCTTTTTTAAGTTTTAAGTTACGAAATTCACTCCCTTAAAAGCGCGGCGCCGAAATCGCGTAGACGGATTTACATTGTCCGAGAAGCGTTCTTACGTATTCCATTAATTATGTAACCTTACCGAACCGAGTGCTTTAGTTATGTAACTTACAGTGCTGTCGTGTTAAACAAGAATTAAACATTTCTGCATCCAGTCTGAAAGTCGCACGTAAATTTCTTTTAGTTAATTTAATGCCTATGCGGTAAGCAATAAAAAAATAGTGATGAAATCTGGCTCTTTTAATTGTAAAAGATCCTTAAATTCGTTTTGTATGTATAATCTATCCTGTTAGAATTCTGCGTGAAAAGTTCTGCGTGAAGAAGTTATACAAGGAAACGTTAATAACTTAAAATTCGGAAATGGTTGTAAAGCTTAAGTATTTATTTAATAAAGGAAGGTAAAGATGAGTTCGTTTATCAACGTAAGTCAGAGTTTAAATTAACTGTCATTTGTTTTTCAAGTTGCAATTTTAAGGTGTGAGGTTTTTAATGATGTTCAAAAAAAGGTAATTAAGTGTGCAAGTGTTTGGTGTTGCTTTGGGTTAATTTGGATAACTAATAATTAAGTTGTTTTGTTAAACGATTATTATAAAACTTCCGAATAACATTGACGTCTTTGTCCAAGTTCTCCAGTAAATTAATAAAAACTTTGTTATTTTAAAAGAGGACTCCTGATTAAGCTTGTTGTAATGTAATGTAAAATTTTCAAATTTGGTGTTTAAACAAAAAAAAAGATATATGTGCCGTATATTATGGTTAAAGAAACTACAGAAAATAGTGTTTACCATCACACTGAGGCAATTATTAAACTCAAAAAAGGAAGGAACTCAGAAGGTTCGTATCCCAAAAGTAGTGGCTTCATGTCCCACTGGAAGCAGTAAGATTTTTTAAATGAAGACTTTTAGCTACCTCAACAGCGGATGTGTATGCGTGTTATGTGGATATACTACTCTTTTACTAGTGTAGGTGTGAAATTAAAACAGAAAAATTAATTAAAAGAACCCGTGGGTGCTTATCAAGATACAATAACTACATGATTATGGCATTTGGGTCATTAATAGGAATAAAAAAAAGAAAAACTCATATTGCATATTCTTCACACGTCTCAAGGTCAAATTCTATTGTATACATTGTATGCTAAACGAAACCTAACCTAGTAATCCAACTTTTATTTATAACTTATTTTATAACTCTTTAATTGTCTTTTTATTCACTAATAACTAATTTCTATTTTTTTCTAATTAACCAGCAACAAATTGAATGTGTATTTAAATACAAAAAGTAACACTCATTATTAACCTTACTAAGGTGATTTACTGGGATATTACAGTTTTATTCACTATAATTAACAATAAACTATTGTCTTTGCCATGAGTGTATAAAATTGATGCACCAAAAAAACTGGGTTAAGAGATTTTAATCTATTCTTTTATTCTTAAATGTTCTTAAGAAGCGTAACAATGGTTGTCTTAATGGATCTCCTAGTAGATCGTCAAAGAAGTGAAAACATAATTAAATTTAGTAATAAATTTCTTCTTCATCGTTAGATATTCGAATTCCGTTAAAAGTAAAAGTCGTGAATTCAATAAATAAGTTAATTTCTGATAAAAAAAATATTTTTTCCAATTTAATTGCTAATCTCAATGGATATAGTAGAAATAAGTAGTAGAAATTTTATGATCTATAGGGTATTAATTAAAAACGACATTTTTTAAATTTATTAATTTAATTCATTTATCTTTATTGCAACAAATTATAAAAGATCTGAATCGATAAAACTCTCTATCTCATAAATATTCAAACAAGATTTAATTTATTTGAATATTTACGCATTGGCCATTAGAAAAATAAAAGAAATTATGAATGAAAATGCTTGAATTTAAATCTAAACAATTCAAACGCGTATTTTAATAGTGGAAATCGGGAAATTCTAAATAACATTTTATTTATAATTCAAATCTTTACTTTTGGAGGTATCATATTTCCTTTTTGAAAATTAGGCTAAAGTAAGTAATTCCTAATCAAATTCAGCAATTATCTAACGGATGTATCTAGAAATTTACATTTCCTTTCTATTTCAATATCTTTACGCTTGCTTGTAGTACACTATCGCCGACTTTATTACTACATTTAATATTAACATGTCTAATTTTTACGATTTAGGATTTACTAAGTGAAACGACGTCATGAAAGGTATTTTAACTTCAACTTTGCCACTTTTATTTCAAGGCAGTTGATTAAATATTTAAATATAAAAATTTAAAAAGAATAAAAATTTTTGTAGAAGATATTGAATCAAAAAAGTTTTAATGAAACGTAGTAGTTGGATGATATTTTATTTATCAGTTGGTCAATGTAAAGCGTTCACGAGACGATTTTTTCACGGGGCGAAACACCACGTTCGGGCGAACATTTAACTATAAAATATAAAACTATAAAATACGTTAATAATTAATTATATCTGAAATGCCGCACGTGGTTGGCGAACATCAAACTACGGAGTGATATAATTTAATATAATAACGAGATATCTAATAAATATAAAATATAACAATCCGATAGCTTTACTTTTTCCCAGTAGGCTAACTCAGTTTTTATTCGGTTGAGCATAAGATTAACACAAACAAAAAGATTAAAAATTGATTTTACTAATCCCTGTACCTGGACTAGAAAAACTTACTACAAACCACACCTGGAATCCTGCATCTGGACGAGAAATAATCTTAAACTCTGATTATAGAAAAATATAAATGGATACTTGCATCCCACATCAAAATAAATAAACACTTTAAAAAATTATAAACACAGATTTTATTTTATTTATAAAATGGAAAATTTATTAAAAATGAATTCATAAATCAAATCATAAAGGAAAATCTTTTATGAGCTTGTTCAAATGAATTAGTGGCCATTGGCCACCTGGCATGTGGATTTCATTTGAACAAGCCATTGAATAAAGAAACTTATTTACTGTTAAAAGAAAAATTAAAATTCAGTTAAAGACAAACAAATTTTGTTCTTCAAGAAATTTCACTTCTTGGAATTTACCAGATTAATTCATAACCATTATTTCAATTAAATTGTTTCATCCAAGTTTCTTATCAGAAAACCTTGTATATCGTTTAATAAACCAAATATGTCGCTAAATTCACTTTACACTCTCCTTGTGCGCAAACGGTAAAACAGCATTTATCATTTATCAAAATCAGCTGTTATATTCATACAATATCGATATAAAAATTTTCTTTGATTTAAATAAAATAAATCGATCACGATTCCCAATATTCTTTGTTCCAGATATGCCAGGTAAATATCCAATTCAAATACAGTTGACGTTTATTTTGCTTAGAAAAACATCTGATCAATCTAACCTAACTTATTTTTTACAGATTTTGATCTGGAGTCGACGTGGTTTCACCCTTTGACTTTTATCGACTGAAATTGTTCTTTTTCGAAGGCCCTTTTATGTTTCTCCAAAAAACAACGAAACACACGAAAGGAATTGAATAACCAAAATGTCATGGCGTCACAAATAAAAACATATGCTCAAAATAAACACTGATCTTAATTCTAAATAGACGAAAAGCTAGCTGGTAAAAATACAATTAAAATAATATAAACACTTATGGTCTAGAAACAATATTTACAGGAAAAATCAATAAAAACGATAAGGTGTCAACAAAACTCATTAAACTTAATTACATTGAAAATCACACCAACTCCAGCTATTTCTGTATATAAAATATTTTCATAGTTACTCTAGGTAACCTACTTATATAGAGTTCACAAGATCTATAACTAAATACTAAAAAAAATTTAACTTAAAAATCTGGCCTTTACTATTTAAAGCAAAAATGATGCTTATGCAACCCTACGATAAATGAAAACATAAGTAGATCAAAACTATACCCATTCTCATCCAGAATACCGTACTCCAGGTGACTGATTCAAAACAATGATGCAAAACCTTATAATTATATCAAAATTTGCAAAAAAATCTATGAATATCAACACAGACTATATCTTCATTTAAATGACATGATTTTTACCGGACCTAGGGATCAGTAAGCCAATGTGACATAATAAACTTTAATCTATCTTAACTATTTTCAGTGAAATATTTACCCGAAACTGACTCGGCTTTGTAGGAAAAGGAAAAATTCTGTATGCGTTAACAAACGCCAAAGAGTGGATAAACTATCCTAAACTTGTAACCTGTGTTACATAAAACATGTTTTACTATAAAATAACATAATTGACTTATATGCCTGTTTTAAAAACTTAAAACCTTTTAAGTGAGGTTATATCCGCATGAAGAGAACATGCTCCTATATTCTGTTTTATACTAATAATTCTACACGTAACCTAGCATGTAACCTTTTAAATAAATAGAAACTAGTATCCTAGGCATACTATCTTTTTTGTTATTGCATGAATACTTCTTATAAACATGATTTATCTCCAGCTTCCGAAAACTTATCGTAGCCTTTAAATATTCTTTAAGTGTTATTAAATTTTGAAATTTTCAACTCGATGATTAAATATCGTCTCAGTATATACATATAAACACAATATTACAATAATAGGAACATACCTCAATTGTATAAATAATTATAATAATTCTATTGAAGAAAACCATCAAAAATGAAAATATCCAGAAAGAATTTTCAAAACGTATAAATTAATTTAATATTTTCCTTAATTAACGTCAGATGTCAACATTTACTGTATTTACCGGTTTGGAGTAATTGGTGTTGTTAAAACTCTGAGGAGAAAGCAATATTTATTGGAATTATCTGGGTGCTATGAATTTATGAGGATTGGTTCTAAAATTTCGGATTGTTATTCGAATTAACTATGGAATAAGAATGTCTGCTTTAAACAAAAAAACTGATTTGGCATGGTCCATTCTATGAAGCACAGGAGTTCATATCTAAATAAGATATAAAGCTTTTTATTATGTACTAAGAAGGAATGGAGAATTTCGAAACTGGTTCGGTAAAACAATAATTTCTGTTGGATAACGTCATTAATTTAGTTATTATTTAATTTAATTTTGTTTGCTAACACAAACATTTCAGTAACTAAAGAATGTTTTATTAGAATTTATAAGTAATTTAAAGTAACTTTTATTAATTCATCTATTTAAAACTTTGTTTTAAAAATGATCAAGTAATGAAACAACGATAAACAGGAATTTATCTCAGTAATTACTCAAGCTTTTATTATTATTTGCTGAATAATAAAATCGTAAGTGACAGTCTTTAAGTTGTTTTAACCTTTGTTGTGTAAACTCAGTTTTACCTATATTGTAATATTTATTACATCCGAAGGCTTTCGAAACATTTTTTTCAATTTAAATGTTTTAAAGAAAATCGTCTTGAGAGTTTTATAATTTTATGTAATGCGATCGAAGCTAGTTTTCGTTTTTGAATATATTCTGCAACCCAAGTATTCTAACATCGTAACGTTCTCGAAAGATTGTGATAAAGTTTGCGGACGATTTCTTGATAAGAAACACCTCAATAATGAGCCTCCTTATAAATATTGATTTTGCGTCTCGTCGCAAATTAAAATTCGAGTAGGGCAGGTTAGGTTGTTGTTGTTCAACTGAAATGAAAACCCACTAACTCCCTAGTGAGGAGAAATATTTTTCCCCTCTTTCATTTATCAATGCTTGCCTAATGGAAATGTAATACTGGTTCTTATTAATATTTAATTTTTATTTCAATTTTTTCAAAATTAGTAGAAAAAATACATATGTGCAACTCAATAGGAGAATATCTTTTTCGCCATTGATGCACAAAGTTGTTAGAAATATTATTAATAAATTTAATAGTTTATTAATAATACTAGGTAATAAGATTTAATTTAGCGTTTTTATTTTACATTCTAATAATTAAAGGAACATTAATTATATTTTAAATTTGTTTTTTATTGTAAAGACTAGCATCTACTTGAAGAATATATTTATTAATATAGTGATGCAGTATCGCATAAATTGATCAGGTATGTCTAATAATAATAATACAAATTCTTTGACAATGGTAACCAATACCAATTATTAAATAACTAAGTATAATAATAATAAAAACAAACAAAATTATAACAGGTTTTTAAAGACTACTGTACAAGTATAATGAATTACATTATTTCTGGATTCTTGAAAAGATATAAATCTTCTTGTTAACAAAAAACTTTCATTTACATACTCGATTGGCAACGCTGTAGATCATAATACATGAAAGTATAAAATTTTTATAACTGCGATACAAGATTAAACATTTTTTTTTAAATACCCGTTTAAAGTGAAAGTGCATCTTATCTTAAAAAATCATTTTATGTCTACTGAATATAAACAATATACATAATCTTGAAATTCATTGTTTTCTTTTTGTTTAAAAAAAGAAAATTCAAAATAAAAGCAAAGATTCTTTAAATAATCAAAATTGCAATAAGAGATTAAACAACAAACTCGCTAATCCTTTAAAGCCTTAGTACAGCAGTTATTTATATCATTTTTTATGCAATTTAAATCAGCGATAGATTAAACTTTCTTAAACAGGAAAATTCATAAAAACTAAAATAAAATTGTTAAAAAGGCATCCTTAAAATAAACAAGAAGAATAAAAAGCTTGGAACCAAATTGAAGACATCAATGGGCGATCGCACAACAAACCAGTTAATAAAGATTTTGTAGCTTTTTACGAAAAAAAAACGAAGTTATTTATGTCATTTTTTAAACAACTTTAATGCGTAATATATTGAAAATGCTAAAAAGGCATTATTAAAACAAAAAAGAAAATTTCAAAGCATGGAACCAAATTAAAGATATCAATCACACAACAAAAACGTTAATAAATAATTTTAGAACTTTTTACGAAAAGACGAAGTTATTTATTTTTTTTGAACAATTGTAATTCGTAATATACTAAAATTGTCAAAAAGGCAACGTTAAGATAAAGAGGAAAATTAAAAACCTGGAATCAAATTGGAGATGTCATTAGGCAACCTTAAAACCAACCCGTTGATAAATATTTTATAACTTTTTACGAAAGAAAGAAGTTATTTTATCATTTTGTAACAAATTTTAATCCGTAATATACTAAAATTGATAAAAAGGCATCATTAATATAGAGAGGAAAATTAAAAAGTCTGGAACCAAATTGGAGATATCATTAGGTGATTACACAACAAACCTGTTAATAAATATTTTATAACATTTTACGTAAAAAATAAGTCATTTATTTTATTTTTTAAAACAATCTTAATCCGTATTATATTAAAATAGTTAAAAAGGCATCTTTAAAATAAAGAAAAAAATTAAAAAGCCTGGAACCAAATTGGAGACATCATTAGGCGACCATACAACAAACCCGTTAATAAATATTTTATAACATTTTATCGAAGAAAGAAATTATTTATATCATTTTGTAAACAATTTTAATCCGTAATATACTAAAATTGTTAAAAAGGCATCTTTAAAATAAAGAGGAAAATTAAAAAGCCTAGAACCAAATTGGAGATATCATTAGGGATTACACAACAAACCCGTTAATAAATATTTTATAACTTTTTACGGATTAAGAAGTTATTTATTTCTTTTTTTAAAACAATTTTCATCCGTAATATACTAAAATTGTTAAAAAGGCATCATTGATATAAAGAGGAAAATTAAAAAACCTGGACGAAATTGGAGATATCATTAGGTGATTACACAACAACCCCTTAAAAAATATTTTATAACTTTTTACGTAAAAAATAAGTTATTTATTTCATTTTTTAAAACAATTTTAATCCGTAATATACTAAAATTGTTAAAAAGGCATCTTTAAAATAAAGAGGAAAATTAAAAAGCCTGGAACCAAATTGGAGATATCATTAGGTGATTACACAACAAACCCGTTAATAAATATTTTATTACTTTTTACGTAAAAAAAAGTTATTTATTTTATTTAAAAAAAAATTTTAATCGGTAATATACTAAAATTGTTAAAAACGTATCTTTAAAGTAAAGAGGAAACTTAAAAAGCCTGGAATCAAATTGTAAACATCATTAGGCAACCATACAAGAAACCCGTTAATAAATATTTTATAACTTTTTACGGAAGAAAGAAGTTATTTATATCATTTTGTAAACAATTTTAATCCGTAATATACTAAAATTGCTAAAAAGGCACCATTACTATAAAGAGGAAAATTAAAAAGCCTGGAACCAAATTGGAGATATCATTAGGGATTACACAACAAACCCATTAATAAATTATTTATAACTTTTTACGTAAAGAATAAGTTATTTATTTATTTTATTTTTTAAAACAATTTTAATCCGTAATATACTAAAATTGTTAAAAAGGCATCGTTAAAATAAAGAGGAAAATTAAAAAGCCTGGAACCAAATTGGAGACATCATTAGATGACCAAACAACAAACCCGTTAATAAATGTTTTAGAACTTTATGATTCATGTTTTCTTTTAACCATTTTAATCGGTAATAAACTAAAATTGCTGAAAAGGCGTTGTTAAAACAAAGAGTAAGAATAAAAAGCTTGGAAACAAATTGGAGACATCATTAGGCGATCACACAACAAACCCGTTAATAAATATTTTATACCTTTTTAGGGAAAATATAAGTTATTTATATCATTTTTTTAAAAACTTTAATACGTAATATACTAAAATTGTTAAAAAGGCATCATTAAAATAAAGAGGAAAATTAAAAAGCCTGGAACCAAATTGGAGACATGATTAGGTGACCATACAACAAACCCGTTAATAAATGTTTTAGAACTTTATGATTCATGTTTTCTTTTAACCATTTTAATCGGTAATAAACTAAAATTGCTGAAAAGGCGTTGTTAAAACAAAGAATAAGAATAAAGAGCTTGGAAACAAATTGGAGACATCAATGATCGATCACACAGCAAACCCGTTAATACATTTTTTAGAACTTTTTACGAAAAAAACGGAGTTGTTTGTATCAATTTTAAATAAATATAATCCTTAAGAGGAAAATTAAAAGCCTAGAACCAAATTGGAGACTTTAATGGGCGATCACACAACAAACGCGTTAGTAAATATTTTATAACTTTTTACGGAAAAAAGAAGTTATTTACATTATTTTGTAAACAATTTTAATCCGTAATATACTAAAATTGTTAAAAAGGGAAATAAAGAGGAAAATTAAAAAGCCGGGAACAAAATTGGAGACATCATTAGGCGATCACACAACAAACCCGTTAATAAATTGTTTACACCTTTTAAGGGAAAAAAGAAGTTATTTACATCATTTTGTAAACAATTTTAGTCCGTAATATACTAAAATTGTTAAAAAAGGCATCGTTAAAATAAAGAGGAAAATTAAAAAGCTTGGAAACAAATTGGAGACATCATTAGGCGATCACACAACAAACCCGTTAATAAATATTTTATACCTTTTTAGGGAAAATATAAGTTATTTATATCATTTTTTTAAAAACTTTAATACGTAATATACTAAAATTGTTAAAAAGGCATCATTAAAATAAAGAGGAAAATTAAAAAATCCTGGAACCAAATTGGAGACATGATTAGGTGACCATACAACAAACCCGTTAATAAATGTTTTAGAACTTTATGATTCATGTTTTCTTTTAACCATTTTAATCGGTAATAAACTAAAATTGCTGAAAAGGCGTTGTTAAAACAAAGAATAAGAATATAGAGCTTGGAAACAAATTGGAGACATCAATGATCGATCACACAGCAAACCCGTTAATACATTTTTTAGAACTTTTACGAAAAAAAACGGAGTTGTTTGTATCAATTTTAAATAAATATAATCCTTAAGAGGAAAATTAAAAGCCTAGAACCAAATTGGAGACTTTTAATGGGCGATCACACAACAAACGCGTTAGTAAATATTTTATAACTTTTTACGGAAAAAAGAAGTTATTTACATTATTTTGTAAACAATTTTAATCCGTAATATACTAAAATTGTTAAAAAGGCATCGTTGAAATAAAGAGGAAAATTAAAAAGCCGGGAACAAAATTGGAGACATCATTAGGCGATCACACAACAAACCCGTTAATAAATTGTTTACACCTTTTAAGGGAAAAAAGAAGTTATTTACATCATTTTGTAAACAATTTTAGTCCGTAATATACTAAAATTGTTAAAAAGGCATCGTTAAAATAAAGAGGAAAATTAAAAAGCCTGGAACCAGATTGGAGACATCATTAGGCGATCACACAACAAACCCGTTAATAAATATTTTATACCTTTTTAGGGAAAAATATAAGTTATTTATATCATTTTTTTAAAAACTTTAATACGTAATATACTAAAAATTGTTAAAAAGGCATCATTAAAATAAAGAGGAAAATTAAAAAGCCTGGAACCAAATTGGAGACATGATTAGGTGACCATACAACAAACCCGTTAATAAATGTTTTAGAACTTTATGATTCATGTTTTCTTTTAACCATTTTAATCGGTAATAAACTAAAATTGCTGAAAAGGCGTTGTTAAACAAAGAATAAGAATAAAGAGCTTGGAAACAAATTGGAGACATCAATGATCGATCACACAGCAAACCCGTTAATACATTTTTTTAGAACTTTTTACGAAAAAAACGGAGTTGTTTGTATCAATTTTAAATAAATTTAATCCTTAAGAGGAAAATTAAAAGCCTAGAACCAAATTGGAGACTTTAATGGGCGATCACACAACAAACGCGTTAGTAAATATTTTATAACTTTTTACGGAAAAAAGAAGTTATTTACATTATTTTGTAAACAATTTTAATCCGTAATATACTAAAATTGTTAAAAAGGCATCGTTGAAATAAAGAGGAAAATTAAAAAGCCGGGAACAAAATTGGAGACATCATTAGGCGATCACACAACAAACCCGTTAATAAATTGTTTACACCTTTTAAGGGAAAAAAGAAGTTATTTACATCATTTTGTAAACAATTTTAGTCCGTAATATACTAAAATTGTTAAAAAAGGCATCGTTAAAATAAAGAGGAAAATTAAAAAGCCTGGAACCAGATTGGAGACATCATTAGGGCGATCACACAACAAACCCGTTAATAAATATTTTATACCTTTTTAGGGAAAATATAAGTTATTTATATCATTTTTTTAAAAACTTTAATACGTAATATACTAAAATTGTTAAAAAGGCATCATTAAAATAAAGAGGAAAATTAAAAAGCCTGGAACCAAATTGGAGACATGATTAGGTGACCATACAACAAACCCGTTAATAAATGTTTTAGAACTTTATGATTCATGTTTTCTTTTAACCATTTTAATCGGTAATAAACTAAAATTGCTGAAAAGGCGTTGTTAAAACAAAGAATAAGAATAAAGAGCTTGGAAACAAATTGGAGACATCAATGATCGATCACACAGCAAACCCGTTAATACATTTTTTAGAACTTTTTACGAAAAAAACGGAGTTGTTTGTATCAATTTTAAATAAATTTAATCCTAAAGAGGAAAATTAAAAGCCTAGAACCAAATTGGAGACTTTAATGGGCGATCACACAACAAACGCGTTAGTAAATATTTTATAACTTTTTACGGAAAAAAGAAGTTATTTACATTATTTTGTAAACAATTTTAATCCGTAATATACTAAAATTGTTAAAAAGGCATCGTTGAAATAAAGAGGAAAATTAAAAAGCCGGGAACAAAATTGGAGACATCATTAGGCGATCACACAACAAACCCGTTAATAAATTGTTTACACCTTTTAAGGGAAAAAAGAAGTTATTTACATCATTTTGTAAACAATTTTAGTCCGTAATATACTAAAATTGTTAAAAAGGCATCGTTAAAATAAAGAGGAAAATTAAAAAGCCTGGAACCAGATTGGAGACATCATTAGGCGATCACACAACAAACCCGTTAATAAATATTTTATACCGTTTTAGGGAAAATATAAGTTATTTATATCATTTTTTTAAAAACTTTAATACGTAATATACTAAAATTGTTAAAAAGGCATCATTAAAATAAAGAGGAAAATTAAAAAGCCTGGAACCAAATTGGAGATATCATTAGGGATTACACAACAAACCCATTAATAAATTATTTATAACTTTTTACGTAAAGAATAAGTTATTTATTTATTTTATTTTTTAAAACAATTTTAATCCGTAATATACTAAAATTGTTAAAAAGGCATCGTTAAAATAAAGAGGAAAATTAAAAAGCCTGGAACCAAATTGGAGACATCATTAGATGACCAAACAACAAACCCGTTAATAAATGTTTTAGAACTTTATGATTCATGTTTTCTTTTAACCATTTTAATCGGTAATAAACTAAAATTGCTGAAAAGGCGTTGTTAAAACAAAGAGTAAGAATAAAAAGCTTGGAAACAAATTGGAGACATCAATGGTCGATCACACAACAAACCCGTTAATAAATATTTTATATCTTTATAGGGAAAATATAAGTTATTTATATCATTTTTTTAAAAATTTTAATACATAATATACTAAAATTGTTAAAATGGCATCATTAAAATAAAGAGGAAAATTAAAAAGCCTGGAACCAAATTGGAGATATCATTAGGTGACCATACAACAAACCCGTTAATAAATGTTTTAGAACTTTTTACGAAAAAACAGAGTTGTTTATATCAATTTTAAATAAATTGAATCCTTAAGAGGAAAATTAAAAGCCTAGAACCAAATTGGAGACTTTAATGGGCGATCACACAACAAACGCGTTAGTAAATATTTTATAACTTTTTACGGAAAAAAGAAGTTATTTACATCATTTTGTAAACAATTTTAATTCGTAATATACTAAAATTGTTAAAAAGGCATCGTTAAAATAAAGAGGAATATTAAAAAGCCTGGAACCAAATTGGAGACATAATTAGGTGACCATACAACAAACCCGTTAATAAATGTTTTAGAACTTTATGATTCATGTTTTCTTTTAACCATTTTAATCGGTAATAAACTAAAATTGCTGAAAAGGCGTTGTTAAAACAAAGAGTAAGAATAAAAAGCTTGGAAACAAATTGGATACATCAATGATCGATCACACAACAAACCCGTTAATAAATTTTTTAGAACTTTTTACGAAAAAACAGAGTTGTTTATATCAATTTTAAATAAATTGAATCCTTAAGAGGAAAATTAAAAGCCTAGAACCAAATTGGAGACTTTAATGGGCGATCACACAACAAACGCGTTAGTAAATATTTTATAACTTTTTACGGAAAAAAGAAGTTATTTACATCATTTTGTAAACAATTTTAATTCGTAATATACTAAAATTGTTAAAAAGGCATCGTTAAAATAAAGAGGAAAATTAAAAAGCCTGGAACCAAATTGGAGACATCATTAGGTGACCATACAACAAACCCGTTAATAAATGTTTTAGAACTTTATGATTCATGTTTTCTTTTAACCATTTTAATCGTTAATAAACTAACATTGCTGAAAAGGCGTTGTTAAAACAAAGAGTAAGAATAAAAAGCTTGGAAACAAATTGGAGACATCAATGATCGATCACACAACAAACCCGTTAATAAGTTTTTTAGAACTTTTTACGAAAAAACGGAGTTGTTTGTATCAATTTTAAATAAATTTAATCCTTAAGAGGAAAATTAAAAGCCTAGAACCAAATTGTAGACTTTAATGGGCGATCACACAACAAACTCGTTAATAAATATTTTATAATCTTGTTTATTGTTTCCAGCCTTATTTTGTGGAACTCCAGAATCATGAAATAAATAAAGATTATTAAAAGTTTCACAGTTTTATTAAAAACTGTTTAATAAAACTGTGAAACTTTTAATAATCTTTATTTATTTCATAAATATTTTATAACTTTTTACTAATAAAAGAACTTGTTTATACAGCCTTGGTAGTGTAATGTCTAGAGTGCTGGACTTTTACCCAAGCGGCCCCAGGTCGATTCCCGGTGCCGGGAGATCTGGTTAAGGTTTTCTGCAGTTTTCCTTAGCTGTAACACAAATGTGGGATTTGCACTGTTCCACCTGTAAGTCGGCTGCAGCCGCACCTAGGGCCTACGTAATAATAATAATCGCCCCCTCCCTCCCGCACAAGCTTATAGCTTCTGGGGCCTGGTTTCCAGGCTATGGGTTGTAGCTATTATTATTATTATATCATTTTTCAAACAATTTTAATCAGCAATATACTAAATTCTTTAAAAAGACATAGTTAAAATATAGACGGAAATTTAAAAAGCTTTGAGCCAAACTGAAATTCACTGAGCGAGCACGCAAGAAGCCCGTTAATAGATATTTTAAAACATTGTACGAAAAGAAGTTATTTCTAACATTTTTTTGAAAAATTTTAAACAGTACTATTAGTGTTGGAAAATGCTCGAGCATTTATTTTTGGAGAATATTCCCGGAGCACAAACAAGAAAAAACGAGAATAAACCCTCAAAAGTGAGCATGACTGGAGAATATACCTTTAGCTTGCAAAGATATACCCAAAATAAGGATAATTTCAAAACTTTTTGAAATTTCTCAAAATGCTGAAAGCGCTCGAATGTTCTCAAATTTTCCTCTTATATTAAACTCGTTGGGCCATATTTAGATCTCACTATTAAGTTAATAACGTGTTGCCATGGTGACCAACTTTAGTATTTTTCCACCTATAAGAATGAGATAAAGCTATCTTTTTTCTTGTTGATTGTAATTAGAACTTTAGTTAGAGAAACCTTTAATCATGGCATGTGAATTAAATACGTCCCATTATATTTAGCTTAGAAGCTCAGGTATGCACCTTTACGCCTACCGGACACAACGCTGTTCGCAGACACTTCGCCAACAGCGGACACTTCGTCGACCCTTAAAATTAACTTTGCTACTGGACACTCTGCCTTATAATACGCTGACCGCACAAAGTGTGCACCGCTTGCGGTCGGCGTAGTGTCCACGGTCGGCAAAGTGTCCACAATCGCCAGCAGGTGTCCAGTACCAGCCACCGCATGCACAAGTAATAGATTTTAAAGACTTTACAAGCATATGTCACTATTTGTATAAATAAAAAGTTTTATGTTTATATATAACTAGAACAAAATACAAAAGAGGTGCTTCCGGGCGGTAACCCAAGTTTCTTATCAATGATGCTTTTAAAGGCATAAATTGTGCTAACTATGCTTATAAAACTGTCTGTCTTTTGAACACCGGACGCCGACAGCAGCTGCGAATAACACGTGTACATTATGCGTGGGCATGTTCAGTGCGCACGGTTTAAGATCGTTTAGTTTCGGTTTTATTCTCGATTTTTAATGTTTTTGTATATGCTCGTTTGTGACGTTTGTGCTGTATTGTTCTGAAAGTTCCCCAGAATTATTATGAGAACGTTCGCGAACGTGCTTGATTATGCTCTCCAAGAGAACGTTCTTTAGATACGGTTTTATCATGCGCGAACGTTCTCATCAGCATTTTCAGAACGTTCTTCCATTTACAACACTAATAAGTACCTACTATATTAAAATTGCTAAAAACATTGTTAAAATACAGGCCAAAATTTAAAAACCTGAAACCAAACTAGAGATTTTAATGGGCGACTACACAACAAACCCGTTAATGCATCTATTAAAGCCTTTCACGAAAATCTAAGTTGTTTATATCATGTTTACAATTGGAATAAATTAGATCGACTAAAATTGTTAAAAAAAAAACGCATAATTATTGAGTTCATAATTATTCATAAACCAAAGGTTTAAAAAAATTAAATAACCAAACTGGAGACTTGAATAGCCGATCAGTTAACAAACCCGTTAAGATTTTTTCAGGAAAGAAAATAAATTATTTATTCCTTTTTTAGGCAACATAAATTAATCTCAAGATTATTAAGATTTCATTTAAATTAGATTTGCTCGAAAACCATCAAAACATTCACGTCCTTCACCTCGAATCGCACTTAATAAATAAATGAGCGGCCTTCAAAAGTGAAATTTTTATAAAGCCTGAAGAATAATTTTTCTTTCATCTGATTTTTAATGAAAACGTAATGGTTGAGAGCTGTGATGTCCATCAGGACACACCCAATTATTTACTGTATTATTATAATCTGCTATCGTGTACCCGGAAGGCTACTTTCCTTTATGGAAAAAATTACCTTCAAGGTAACGACCTTGCACTTGATGTTTTTATAGATAACAATTTTGTTGTTAAAATAATTGTATAAATTTCAAAGAACTTACTGTTGTTAATGTTTGCTATTAGCGAGAGTTATCCTCCAGGAGATGAACGAGGATGTAAAAAACCTCCTTATTATAATGTTTATGATTAAATACCTCCCGAAAGTTTAAAGAAGGACCACCTTCTTGAATTTACATTTATTAAAATTTAAAAACGTACAAATTGAAAGTTCCATCACGCTCCTAATCGATCACCTTCTTCTTTCGTTCTTTCTTGTTATAACCTGGCGCTGCTAAAAATTCTTTATCAGAAAGTAAACGTTTTTGGTACACATAACATCTCCAGCTAGTTACTACTAACAGTTTTTCTTTTTAAAGACGATTTAGCGGGTTGGGCCGGTGAAAGGACAAGAATCAAATGAAATGGTGATGCTGATACATTTCTAAAGCAGATCAGTCTAAGAGCAGAACACCAACGAGTGCTGGTGATAGTAACAGTGCACAGTGGGTGCATCTATCAGTTGTGTTTGTTTATTGTGTTTTAGTGTTAATAACTTTTTTTTTGGGGTGTAATTTTATAAGCAATCTCAATTAAAGCAGGAAGAAAATGTTACCCCAGGTTAGTCAAGACTTTGCTTAATTATTGGAATCACTGAAAGGATCATTTACATACCTATAGACTATTTAAAGGATGTGAATATATTTATCGAGGCTAAATTGAATAGGAAGTTCTTCTTTTTGTTTCTTTTCTCAATAGAAATGAGATTAAAAGTGTATTAAGATGCATTTTAAACAGCACATAACCACACTAACCCAGATTCTCTGATAAACATTTTAGTTTTGATGCATTGTTTATGTTTGGGAACCTGACTAATTCTCATCTAACAACAATCGTGCAACTCGTGAATTTCTACTACTATTTATTATTATCATTATTAACATTGACATAAAAAGCTAAACATTAAAAAGAATTTTATTTATTTGTTAATGTTTGTTCCTCCGTTTTTTTTTTCTTTCAGGTAACATTAACGTTTTTGTTAACGCTAACGTTAATTAAAGCCTTGCCTCCTCCTGGTTATAAAAAGAAACCTGAAAATCCAGACGAGGTAATTGATTTCTCTTTTATTTAAGCTTACTATTCAAAAGGATGTTAAAACTAAAATTAAAATTTAATATTCGCAGCATCCGCCGAAATATGCTTATCAGTATGAGATAGAAAGTGAAAAAGGAACCGGACAGGGAAAGACTGAATCGAGAGATGGCGAATTTGCTTCTGGAAGGTAAGAGATACTTTCTTTGGTCCAAAAATATCAATTTAAAACACTTTTATTTTTCATGAAACTAAACACTTAGTGAAATCAATTAAATTGATTTCCTTTTAATTTTGATTAGGCGCCAACATACTTTGTATAGTTCATTCTAAATTATTTAGTATCGAAATTAGGCAAAAAAAATTGATTTTCTCAGAATTTGAAAATTCTAAAATTTTAATTTTTAAAAAGCTCGTCACAACTTAAAGTTATTCGAGTCAATAGAAACTAGTACAAACTGCTTTCTTTCTTTATTCTAAGGTGTTCCACAAGGTATGCACCTAGGCCCACTAGTATTATTAGGTACGTGTAAGAGTATTCTGCAGCATACCGAGATATGCAGATGTGCAGATCTGTATAGTGTATACTGTAAAAATATTTACTATATACAGCATGTTTCAAAAAAACGTGGCAAATAAAGCTGCACTTCTTTTTAAATACGATACCTTATGATAAGGTGATACCTTATGATACATGACGTCATAAGTAAAATTTTTATGTCGTAAGGTGGCTAATTAAAAAATAAAATTGACCTGTCCGAGCGTTTTGCTTGAAAACATTAAATAACGCAATTATCAATTTTGTTCTTTACTTTATCACCACACTGTATATATTCTACCCAGAATTGTATTACATTTTAAAAATATTCTTTGCAAATATTAGTCACAAGGTCCTGCATATACTATCAAAGCGTTTCTAAGATTTGTTTGATAATGTTAAGCGAAATTTGCTCGATTTTTCAAATGGCATTTCAAATGCAGCTTTAAATGTTTTACCGAAAATTTAGACTTCTGTTAAGGCCCTAATTCTAAAATCTTTTACTAATATAAAGAATTATGACATTTTATTAAATTATTATATTTGTGAAAAAAGTCTAATTTCAATAATTTTAGGTTATGTAAAAAATAGAGGCAGGACAACTTTTAAGAAGTTTTAAAGAAACTCGAGTGTTATTTTAAACACGGTCTAGGACATTTGACGCGGCCATCTCGGCGCGAAGACAGTAAGTCGCCGGCACACTTAGGCGCCGGGACACTTAGGCGTAGGCTCACTTTGACGAAAAGACAGTTCAGGGCATGTAAATTTCTCTGCGGTAAATTAGGGTAAAACTTTCGGAGATTTTTGAACAAAACGATTTTTGGACAATTGATCTAATTTTTTGAGACAAGCTAGCCTATCATCAACGTGATCTTTTTTTATTTTTATGTTACACGCAAACACCTTCTTAATTCCAGAATTTCACTTAGTTTGGTTAAATAGCGTTATTTCAGTGTTTTTGTCTTTTAAAGCACTGGACTATAAACAGTAAGCAGTATCCATTTATAAGTGTTACCTACTGAGACAAAGTTCGTGAAGTGGGACACGTGTATTTATCAATGGTAGGATATTCAATGTTAATATTAATTTGTCTATGTCATTTTTAATTTTTGATTTTTTAACAGTTATATTAACATGATTATCAAACATAATATTCTTATAAACAATAAGAGATTTATAATAAACAAATTAAATTCTTATTACAAATTATTCCCTTATGCGGAGATTTGCAGAATAATTTTGATTTTTATATTTTAGTAGCTTAGAAAAATGAGTTTTTCTTAAATCTGGCAGTACATACGAGCTTTTGTGATTGACAAATATTGAGTTTTTTTTCTTATCATACTGTACTTATCGTATACTGTATTTCATCGATCATACTGTATTTATTACCGGTAAGTACCTACAGATATTGTTCATTACAATAATACTAGACAATTTCTCGCGCCGAAGTGTCCCTGCGCATAAGTGGTCCGCGCCGAAGTGTACCGCGCAGAAATAGCCGCGCCTAAACGGCCGCGCCCAAATGTCCGACTCCGGTCGTTGCACACTATTGGGATTTTAAAAACCATACGATATATCAAGTTGGTTAAATAAGACAAAAGTTGCATAATTGCAAGGCCATCTCAAAACCAGTTCCAATATTTAAAAGAAAATCATAGGTCACTAGATACAAGCAAAAGACGAAACTTGTCAGTATCTTCTTTTTTTAATATCCCGGAGACTTTATTTCAAGAGTATGGAATTTTGCACATAGCCGTACGTTCGACATTCTGGTTGTTATGGTCACTTTAGAAAAATTTTAAACCTACTGTTTTTTGGGCAGTGATAGTCGGTTACATGTCTAAATACCACAGTCATAATATCACACGACAATATATCATAGTCAAAATACCACATGCTAATATATCACATGCAAAGATATCCTAAGGACAGAATATCTTATGAAAAAATATCCTAATACAAAATATCACTATTATGTTTAAAATCTAATAATAATTTATTTTACTCAGTAAAAAACCTCTATCGACATTTAAATACTCATATACAAATAATTGCATTTACGTTCTTATTTACAACTGTAATTATAGTATGCGTACAAACCATATTTCCTTAAACCTAACCTAACATTGCAATTAAATATATCTCTCGATATTAAATACAGTATCACAGTAGTTCTTACTAACTTTAAGATATTTTTTCATGTGATATTTCCTATTATATTAATACAGCGTGGAAATAAATGATTTTCATCAAGTTCCCTTTGGAATTTTTTCACATGTAAATTTTTCTGTATCGCTCTACTCTTTTTGATTTAGTACTAAATTAGTTCTGTCAATAAATGAAATCAATCTGTCAAACAATTGTCAAAAAAAAATTAATTAATACACAAATTATTTTGTTGTATATTTTGAGGTTATCGTACTGCCTTCTCTATTTTCGTAGAGCGTGCAATGGTAACTTGATGAAAATCATTTATTTCCACCCTGTACATACTATAATATTTTATTAAAAATAAAATTTTCTCTTTTTGCTTTAAAATAAATTATTTAAACATATAAAATTAAATCTTGGGTATAGCAGCAAATTGAGAGCCACATAATTTCACACCCTAAAAAACACCCTTAGACAATTGTTTCGCCCTCACTTTGGGCTCCTCAGCAGAGACTGGAACCTTTTACAAATATAGGTTTCGGTTCCAGTTTCGGTTTTTGAAAATTCGAAATAAAGGTTTCGGTTCCGATTCCAATTTTAATTTTCTAAACATTAAGGTTCCGGTTCCAGGATTTTTTTAAGTTCCATAAGGGTTCCGGAAGCAAAAGTAATGACGTCACATTTTATGTTGGTATATAGCTCCAAATATCTCCAAACAAATATGACCTTGATAACTGACAGTCGATGCATGTTATGTTAAAGTATTGCTTATAATATAGGTGATAATTGATAAATATATTTGCTCTTCGGTATTTCAACTCTTTTTACTCGGGAAGCTCTAGTGCTATAGTTACAATTATTTACAACAATGGATACCATAGAAACTGAGCTCTTGGAGTAAACAGATGTGAAGTATCGAACGTGGTTATTATTGTAGATTCTTTTCAAGATGAAATTTGTTTGGAAATATTCAGGGCTACCAATATAAAATGTGACGTAACACTTTTCTAGTCAATTCACACACACTGCTATTGGTCAATTAGTAGTGGAAATGGATCTAGTATCAACATCAACTCAGTAAGAAATGGTTATGGTAGCGCTATTGGGAGAATATTGAACTACTTTTTTTATTTACCAGTAGAACCGAAATGTGAAACCGAAAAATACCGGTTCTCGTCTTAACATTAACACGAATTTTAGTAAGGGTTCCGATTCCGGTTTCAGTTCCATAAAAGTAATCGGTTCCGGTTCCGATTCCGGTTCTTTTGGGTTCCTGTTCCAGTCCCTGCTCCTCAGTATGGGAGGCATTGTCTGAAACCCTGAACCTCTGTACCTGTTGCTTCTCTATATGTAAATCTCGAATTTACATTAATAGTAACAACTACAATTGGAGACATCTATATAATGTTGTCCTAAAGCAAACTTCCATGTATACCCGGAAGTAAATATTATTAGGTAATTATTCGTTATACCGACCCTGATCGTACATTTATACATACGGAAATACCAAGCGCTACGGATTTTCGTTGAAAAGACGTCATAAAAACAGGTAAAAATTATAAAATCTTCCTCTCATATGACACAAACACCATTTTTACGCCATTTTCACGTAAATACAGCCAACTTTTTTACTAACTGTAACCTAACATCATAACATTCTAACCTCAAAATAGCGATTTTAACATTGTTTTTCTTATTATTTTTATTTTCTTATTTGTTCTCTGAGTTATCCTCTACAACTCAATGTCATTGGTTTACCAGGGTTCAGAAGGGTCCGTATATCGAATAATTAATTATACTTAAATATAAAATTTTACTAAAAATAAAATTTTATTAAAACTATTAGCATATCTCGTCATGTGATATTTTGTTCTTGAGATATTTTTTATTATGATATTTTATTCTTGGGATATTTTTTATTATGATATTTTGTTTTGTGCTATTTTAAACGTGATATTTCGTCGGATGATATTACGTCTGTGATATTTAGGCTTGACACCTGATAGTCAACTTTTTTCTTCTTATGGACACCATATTGGATTTTAACTTTATCAATGACCAATAATTACACTGTACAACAAAATTGGACTTTTTCTAGAAGTTTTGAAGATGCAGATCATGAATCTGCTATGGGTTTTTTCGGGTCAGGTCGAATTTTAATTATATATTCCAATTTGTTTTCAAATAAAACTTGTTTTTAAATGCACGAGAAGGGTAGGCAAACTTTTACGTTTAACAACACCCTGTATAGCTACCTGTATCTGCAAGTACAGGTACAACATCGTACTCGTCTTAGTAGATACGATTTGAAGGTTTATGTACAAATATATACTAAATACCTGATACAATACTCTTGTCTTCTTCCAGGCTCATGTTTTCTGTAAAAGTGTGTAACTACCATATTTAACAATTTTTTTACTCCTGTTCCCAAAGGCTTCCCAAAATGAAACTTACACCAAAAAGAGTTTACACCTAACTGTATAACATACTGTATTTCTAAAGAAATTGAAGGTACACTTTCTTAGATACTCAAGGTCAAAGGTGACATCATGTGACCTTGGAATGAAGAATTCAATATTTTTTTATAAAACAAATTTTTATGAAAACTATGCTCTTTTAGCTTTAAAACAAGCCTAAGATAAAAGTTCTACTAGGATTAGCAGGAAAGTTATAAATTGTTTTTGTTCACCTTGTAATTTTACATTTTTTATCATATTTGCAACCCTGCTGTATGAATACTGTATGTCAGTGAGCGCTATAATTTTACATACGTAAGTTACTTGATGTCCTCTACCATTCTACTAAATTTCACGAAAATCTGAGATGGTTGGGATGAGAAGTTCATTTTTCTTGTGATGATTTGGCATGGAATGACCCGAATGATATCGAAACAACAGTATTTAACCTGACCCGAAAAAACCAATAGCAGATTCGTGACCTTCGTACCAAAAAGCTGTAGAAAATCCATATGAAAACCTGGAATTTTTTTGTGTTGTACAGTGTTATTATTAGTTATTTCAGACAGTGCTGTTGTTTTTTGTCAACATTTGTATCGAATTATCAGCAGAAATTTACTGGAAGAAATTCTCCAGAAAGGTGGTAACACTACCGAAATGACTTTTGCAAGATTGTCTAGAACGTTACTGCAGCATGGTTCTTTTTAAGCAAATTTCTTAGGGCCCTATCAAACAGAAAATAATTTAAGTGAATAACTAGAACTACTTTACTTTAATCCGAAGAATTCTAGTAGAGGAAGTGCAGTGTGTAAGTGGCCGTGCCGGTATTCAGTAGCACTTCCTCTACTAGAATTCTTCGGCTTAAAGTGAAGTCGGGCTTGACTTCACTTTACTCAGTTTATTTCACTTATATAGGTATTATTTTCTGTGTGATAGGGCCCTAAAAACTTACTTGAAAATAACCATGCTGCAGTAGCGTTCTATCTTGCAAAACAATGACAATGTTGCCGACTTTCTGAATAATTCTGCTGAAAATTTGATACAAATGGTGACAAAAAGCAACAGCAATGACTAATAATTATTATTAGTTATTTCAGACATTGCTGTTGTTTTTTTGCCAGCATTTATGCAAGCCAGTCTCGGTGGATTAGTGGTTTGCATGTTTGCTTAATAATCCAACGATCGCAGGTTCGATCCCCGGCCGAACTGGTAATTTTTCATAGCGGAGAAAAATTTAAAACATGGCTTCTTTTCGGATAGGAAGTTAAACTGTAGGTCCCGTGTCAATGCGATGTTTGGCACGATAAAGATCCCTACTGGGGGTGGAATTCCCCCAGATTCGGCTAAATTCTAGTAGGGTCGGCCAAATGATCATAGCAATCGGTGCCATGAGGTACGACGGATGCTCCGCCATCCTGATTCCTCGCCCAAACACAAACAAACAAGATTTATGCAAAATTTTTCATAGGCGACTAGTTAAAAACCTAAAACTGTGTTTGCCATAACAGTTAATTACAAATAACAACACTATAATATTTTCTGTCAACATTATGTCAAATTTTCATAGGTGACTAGTCAAAAACGTATTTTAAATGCAAAATTACTTATTTGACCTAAACGTGATTCTGCTTGTGTTACACATCATTTGTAACGGTATTTTTTACCAGTCTTGAATTAATGAAATCTTGGCGCGAAGTTGCTAAAAAATCTTAAATGCGGTCCTGTAGATCTGCGTCTTTCTTGTATTTTAAATTATATCGGCATCCGGTATAAGTAAACCTTATAAAAATATATTAAAGGTCATCTGTTAAAATCCTTTTGACTAGTGGAGTCATTTCGTAAAACAAATTATAAAAAATTGTGGTCTCTGTTGAAAACAAGAATATTGTTTAGACAGGTGCCTGCAGTGCCAAACAATTCCGTTGTTAAAATTTAAAATACTGACATTTTAGCTTGTGTGAAATCATGCTTTCAAGCTTTCTCATAAACATTTTAATATTTTATTCTCCGAAAATATTGTCAAAATCTATTTTGCTGAGAGGAATTATAGTTTGTACTGCTAAATGGTATTTTTTAAAGAGGCCATCTGTGTCTCGGAATACATCCCTTTGGCAATTTTTGTTATAAAGAATATTGCGTTCCAGACTTCCTTTGTGTTGGAAGCACTAATCTTGATTCGTCAACCCGAGATCATGCGATTCTTTTATTGGCTTAAGCTAAACTGCACCCCGCTAAAAAAATATTCCGCATATAAGTCTTCAGACAGTACAGTTGACGTTGAGTCAAGCTACAGAGTTGGCGTTCTGCCTTCAGTTATTTTTCAGTATTCAGTTAGTTTTCAGTTTCTAATCAGAATTTACAGTTTGTAGTTAGTAATAAGAGTACAGACAAAACCGGGTTCGGATCCTGTGCTAATATTTAATAATAATGAAGTTAATAAGTCAAAGGACGAAATTAATAATAAAGCGTCTCCACGAGAGCTTCAATTTAGATAGCGGGTCTCGCATCCTAAAGTGGCGTCTGTTCGGACCATGGGCATTTACCTCGTGTCAGCGGGCTTGTTCCAGTATTCTAGTTCCCGCGTTTATCGAATAAGTTAACCAAGTTGTGTGATTACCGTTTTGCGTTTTTTTCGTTAAATACAGGAAGCTTATTGGCTTCGATCTATCGTTTTAGTTTTGTGTTAATAAATTTAACCAAATCCCGCTCCCGTTCGTTAAAGTTATAGTGAGAATTCAATCTATTATTGAATTCTAAAGTTTGTTTTTCGGTTAACGCATTAAAGAATAATGCAGAAGATTATTAGTTAATACTTAAAGAAAAGAATTTAAATTTGAAATTAATAGTTAAACTTCTGGAATTACTGCAGTTTAAAAATTTTATTATGGTGATTTAGTGCCAAACTATTATAGACATAATTTCAGTAGCTCCATTCAAGAAACCTCAGTTCATCGTTGCAGCATCTTTACCAAAATTCAAGTTCTAGAGTTTAGTGAATAAGGTCTTTTAATGTGAGGAGTTTTGTGACATTTTGAAGAATTGTAAAATTCTACTTCAGCATCAAAGATATTAACGATTTTTTGTTTGATAAGAGTAAGTTTATTTAACTGTGAAATTTATTTATATGGTTGTTGTTTAATCGAATGTTTTTGTATTCTTATGTATTTTGGTCCTTTGAATAAGAATTCTTATCAAGGTTTTCTATTTTATTATTAAAATTATAACCATCAAAATTTCTTTATTGTCATCGGGGATAATCCGATATTTTTTACTTTTGAATAAATGAATTTATAAATTAAATCTTACCGTATTGAAAATGCATCTATCTTTAATTGAAATTATTTGATAATTTAATTTGTGTTAACGTCAACCAAACTAATGTTAATTATGTTTATTGTTTCCAGCCTTATTTTGTGGAACTCCATAATCATGAAATAAATAAAGATTATTAAAAGTTTCACAGTTTTATTAAAATATACCTGACAATATTGTTTCGACAGCTATGCTGTCATTATCAAAGGTAATATAATTATAAACAAACACGTCGCTAAGGTAGATACAAAATAGGTAACTAGATAAAATAATAATAATAATAATAAAAATTAATAATAAAAATCTTTTTGAATTTTCCATATACAGAAAACCAACACAAACAGACATAACAATACCAAATGAATCTTGTCACCACAATACACATAAAATAGCAGCATACAGATCATTAGTACACAGAGCTTTAACTATTCCACTAACAAAATCAGATTTTAGCAAAGAGATATCAACCATTAAACAACTAGCACATGCAAATCATTATAATCCGAACATGATTGACACTTTAATTAAACAAAAAGATTATAGGTTAGCTATCAAAAGAATATATCCCATTGACAATCAAACAGAAGACACAAATTACATATCTATACCATATTTTGGCAAAATATCAGAAAAAATTGCACATATACTAAGAAAAACCAACAATTATAAAATAACATTTAAAACCAACACTAACACTTTTTCATTTTTATTTAATGCTAAAGACAGAACACATGATATCATGAAATCGGGCATTTACCGTTTAAATTGTTCTTTTTGTAGTTCGGTATATATTGGACAAACACTTCGAAATTTTGACATAAGATATAAAGAACACGTACGTCATTACAAAAATAAACATCCTGAAAAATCGAATTACGCCAAACACCTTTTAGAACAAAATCACACAATGACTCCTCAAAATAATATTAAATTCCTACATTTTTGTAATAACAAACGCAAATTAGACATTTTAGAAGCCTTTGAGATATACAAACACAAACTCAGGGTACCTTTAATGAATGAACAACTTGAGCTCAGTAATTCTCCGTTACTGGAAGTATGAGATGTTTAATTATGATTTTTATTATTAATTTTTATTATTATTATTATTATTTTATCTAGTTACCTATTTTGTATCTACCTTAGCGACGTGTTTGTTTATAATTATATTACCTTTGATAATGACAGCATAGCTGTCGAAACAATATTGTCAGGTATATTTTAATAAAACTGTGAAACTTTTAATAATCTTTATTTATTTCATAATGTTAATTAGTTTCTTTTTTTAATTTTGAATCAATTTAATCTAGCCCTTTGTTATTTAGAGGCGTGTTAAAATAATTTCGAATAACTGGCGCCCATTCTTTTTGTGACTTTTGACAAAAATCATTTTTCGAAATCTTCGACTTTAAATACAACTGATTTCAATGATAAATATCGTTTACTTGTACACATATTATAAAATTCATCAATATGTGATCCAGTTTTGACGCGACGGGCATCGTTTGATTCATAATCGAAAAATAATTCGCAGCTATATCGGAGGCTGTACGTTCAATTGATAGTGATATAGCATAAATTACATAAAAATTAAATTTTGCTATAAAAAGTATTACATTTATACATTTTTAGTTAAATACAAATAATTATTAGCTATTCCTGACAGGTATATTCCTTTTTAATGCTCGACTTTTAAGAAACAATGCTCTATGATTATAGTTTTTCATAATAACAGTAGTTTGCAGTTTATAAGTCTACTGATTTTTCTAGAATATCTAGACTATCTCTTTAAGCTTATTAAATCAACAGTTTCAATAGCTTAATGTTTACTTCATTGCATTAACAACCACACTGCAAATTATAATCTGCATAATAAACATCATGTACCTGATCTTTAATAATGAGGTCACACGTGGAAATTAATTACATCCTATGTAATGTGCTCTTGTATATTTATTAAATTAATGTAAAAGATATCTTAAGAAATTTGTATTTTAATGAATGCATTTAAAAACAACGATAGCCAATTTAAATAAAATAAAACTATAAATGACAAAATTAACCTGCTAAAAACTTCTTTCCTTTCCGTTTTGCATATGTTGTAGAGATGCCATAGCTGATCAGGTAACAACATAAGTAAAACTGATGCGGGTGTAACACTTTTCTTAATTATTATTTATTGCAAAAAATTGTTCTTGTAAACTTTGCAATATATGTAACTAATATTTACTTAAATTTCCAATTTCATAATGCCTAGGAACTAAATAATAGAATGTAATATGATTGCACTGCAAGTAATTCAGTTTAAGTGCATCTATCTATTAACAATCTACTCGTAATAATTCTTTTGTTTGTATTCTAGAAAGAGGAAAAGCATGAAAGGAGTACGATTTTATTTGTAATTAAGTATATTACCTTACATTATTAACAAAGAATAATTTATTTCCTGTTAAACTGAAAGTTACCAATAGAAATTTTTTTTTGAAAAGAATAAGTTTATTAGAACTCTTTTCTTGTAAGACATTTTCATTTATTAGTTCCGCTACTATCATTTACTGCGTATATAAAAATTGTTTCCTCCAACACGAGAATAGATTGATTGTGTTTTTCCTAGGGCGCCACTGAATTCAATACGAAATAAATAACAAACAAGAATCAACACTAACTTTAAGAAAGCTAAAAGTTCAGAATAAGCCAATAATCATTTCCATTCTTGTTATACATTAAATATTTTCTTAATAAAAAAATCATGACCTTAGAAGAAAAGAATAGTAAGTTTTATTAAAAAGTTTCAAGTCGACGACTTTTGCAAAGCACACTCGCCCCTCTTTACAAATTAATTAGAAAAACAACTACAGCTGCTACAAGTCAGCGTAGGAAAAGTATTTTTGTTTAAGTACGTAAGTGGTCAGTCATGAAAACACTTTTTAATACAAAAACAATAGAAAAGATATATTACTTTTGCAACTAACACAGATTTCTAGATATTTCTGTATAAAATATTCTAAATTTCAGTATCTCAATTTTTGTTTTTTTTTATTTCCCTAAATGAGCATGACCTTAGAAGAAAGGAAGGGTACGTTTTATTAAAAAGTTTTAACAGTCAATGACTTTTGCAAGGGAAAAAACCACACTAACCTTTCTTTACAAATTAATTAGAAAAGCAACCACAGCCGGTAAAAGTCAGAATAGAAAAAGCATTTTTGTTAAAGTGGTCGCTCATGAAAACAAATTTTAACACAAAAACGGTAGAAAAAATATATTATCTTTGCAACTAACACACAACTAAAATATTCTAAATTTCAGTATCTCAATTTTTGGTTTCTTCGATTTCCCTAAAGAAGCATGATCTTAGAAGAAAGGAAGAGTAAGTTTTATTAAAAAGTTTTAAGTCGATGGCTTTTGCAAGAGAGAAAAGCCACGCTAACCTTTCTTTACAAATTAATTAGAAAAGCAACCAGAGCCGCTACAAGTCAGAATAGGAAAAGCATTTTTGTTAAAGTGGTCAGTCATCAAAACGCTTTTTTAACACAAAAACAGTAGAAAAAATACATTACCTTTGCAACTAACACATATTTCTAGATATTTCCGTATAAAATATTTTAAATTTCTGTATCTCAATTTTCGTTTTTTTTTTCGATTTCCCTAAAGAACCATAAAGTTATAGTTAATAAGAAAAATAGGAAAAAGTTTTATGAAACTATCCCAAATGCCGATGACTTCTGCAAAGGAACAACTGAATTCAAATAACCGAACAATAATGAGACAAAAGTCATACACACAGTTCTCTTTACAAATAGATTAGAGAAGGAACCACAGACGGTATAATGCCAAATAGGAGTTTTAAACAATTCAAAAAAAGTTCTATCATGCACACTTTTTTAACACAACAAACACTAGAAAAGATATATTACTTTTGAAACTAACACAAATTTTTGCAAAAACAGATTTTTATATGTTAAAAATTGTTAGTCAAAGTGATGATGCTAAGATTGTCGGTGCAAAAACGAAGAAACTAACGCGCTCGCCTGTATAAACTTTAAAGAATTTAAAATTCTGTCTTGGTTCATGTTTCACTTTTAGAATAACTGTTCCGATGACGTAAACTAGCTAAGGCACGGCGCTATTCTGAGGAGGATAACATACTCAATAGTACCATAGAAACAAGCTTTAGTAAGTCAGGGTACGTACCCGATTTGAAGCGTAAAATCTTTCATATCGGATACCTGGTGCCTTTTCGGATAAGTTATGACAACGTGATTGTTAACACGTGAAAAGTCTCTACAGGAGACTGTTGAATTTCTACAGGCTTGGTTAAATTCTAGACCATAATGTGTTGTTGAAATCTATATAATGTATCGATGAAGCACAAAAACTGCTATTTTTTAGAGACAATTCAAATCAAAGTCAACGACTACCAAATTGGTGAAAACAAAAAAGAACTAAATGAACAATAAAGTACGGACGTCACTAATTGACAAACACTTAGATCGCTCAGCAACAGGGCAGGTAGCTTGTCTAAACATCACACGCAGAATATATAATACATATATAAAAATTTGTAACCTACTATTGAGGCAGAATTAGCGGTTAGCATGTCTGCTTCATAAACTTAGGGTCTGAAGTTCAATCCTCTGCCGAACTGGTAATTTTTCATAGCGGAGAAAAATTAAAACATGCTTTCTTCTCGAGTAAGGAAGTAAAACTGTAGGTCCCGTATCAATACGATGTATGGCATAAAAAGAATCTCTACAGGAGATGAAATTGCTCCAGATTCAACTAAATCTTAGTAGGACCGTCCAAATAATCATAGCAATCGGTACCGTGAGGTATTATAGTATACTAGGTGCTGGTTTACCTTTAGATACACTATTTTAAGAGTAGATTATAGTAAAAATAACTCAAGCAACAAAAAGCGTGTACACTCTTTACTATTTTCTCTCTTTATTATTGTTGCTATGGCAAATCCCTATGATTCAATGTCTTCCTGATGGAAGTTATGAATGTAATGATACGTGATGATCATTTATATAGCAGGACCAAGAGAAAAAAGAAAGTTCTCAAACTAAAGGGTTTAAAATGTTAAAAAACAACAATTGTAGTGTAGTGAAAGAGATGGATTGGTCATACCTGTTGTTTTATTTAGATTATCATTTTAACAGAACTTTACCAAAAAAAACACACTATGATTGTAATGGACTTGAAGGTCCAGCTGGGAAGTAATGAATGGAAGGAAAGAATGAAGTAATGAGAAATTATCATCATCAATCAAGGAGATACGCTAGTTTCTATAACACAAACGAAAGGAATGTAAAATATCCCGTTCGATCTTTCCGAAGCAGCACAAAAAGAAAAGGAAGATGAAATTGATGACGAGAACGAAGAATAATGAGACGGAACTAATGAACTTTAGATTTTTAAAGCAAGTTAAAGTAGCCACCATCTTTTCAAGATGGCGATCAAAAACTATCAGTAAGAAATGACTTCAAAATGGGTTCAATCTTATTTTGAAGACCTAAACATCAATAATATACCTAATAAAAGGTATTTTCAAATTATGCGCCGGTAATCCAGTTTTTACTCTAACAAGGTAGTCAATTAAGAAATTGCTCTTCTTCATATAAACTCGCACTCTTTATTATTAAAACGCAGGAAAACAATATTGACATGATTTTGCTTATAACTAATAATTAAATTACGTGACATTAGTAAAAGTACATCTATCTTTTATTTCCGTACAGACAATAATAGCAACAAGAAATGTAAAATTGTACTTTTCCTGGTCCAGATTTTTATTTAATAATATGAACATTAAATCATGTCCGATTTATAGGTTAATGATAGTTATAAATAAATAACAATAATATAAAACAATTTAATATATGATCGCTCATAAATCATAAATTTCTAGCACTTTCATTTTTTTAACAGGTAGGTGTTGTGTATCTTGCCTGTATATATTTTTGTACTACACCTACTAGATTTAACAATTTGATTGCTGGTCGAAGGGTCGATCAATTACGGTTATTTTTTTCTGGAAGTTTAAAACATTAATATTTTTCTCTATGAACGTATGGAGAAACAGTTTTTTTACACGACTATGTTATAATATACTCATTATAGTTCTGTTTCTTCAATTATAATTATATGCATTATTCCCTACTAGCGGTGATTAATATATCATTATTCACTACTACTATGTTTCAATTTGTTTTTAAAATTTTATCGAGTAGGCCGTTACGTATCAAAACAATGGCTCATGGCATATAAAACTCATTAATTGAATTGAAACGTCAACATCGTTTCTACATTTCTAAAAGTATTTTGAAGTGCAAATCTAATCAAAAATATTGAATAGTCGTGGACAAAGTATAGTATTCTACTTGCATATAATGGCGATTATTCACTGTGATGATTATGAATGTATTTTTTTGTGTTTCCTCTCGCTTCAATTCATGTTCAGGGTTACTTTTCCTTCTTGTTTCAGTACAAACATAGATTTAGGTGGCGATTTATTAATGGACGTGTAAGCAACCTAGAGAATGACAGGTCCAAATTTGAAATTTGTTGTGCTTTGCAAAATTTTAGTCCTCAGAAACAGCAGCAACAACAGTGATCCTTCCAACAATAACAAGCGGTGCAGTATCAATTACATTATTATTATTATTGTTATAATGAATATCATACCGAACGTAAACTACCTATAAACGTTTAATTTAAGAATAATTTATATGCTTAACTTGTATACAGTTATTATAATGTCAATAAACAAATCAGTAGATTTATTTCGTTAGATAATCTTGGAGATTTAAATAACTATTTTTAGTATAGATTCTGTATTTTAAATTTCGCCCTATTCATAATGTAGCGACTGCTATTGGCTCTTAATTCAGCGCCAGTCATAATATTATCATGGGCAGCTTCATTCATGTCCCCCGTCAGCGCACAAGAATGGCCATGACGTTATCGCGATTGTTGCGACATCTAGCGCCTCAGGGGAAATTAGACCGTAAAAAGATTGAGCGTTTCTGATAGGCCGTTAACATTTTTGGTATCCAACGTGCAAAGAAACCTTTTTGACACAATTCAAGGTGCAAAATGTTTTCAGATAGTTTTGCACTTGGTGTATGTTTACAGCCGTTACATTGCCTAATTTAATATCTTGAGGCCCATTCATGTGTCTGTCATCTACGAATTTTCTCTTTAATGGAGCACCCTGTATATTTTTAAGGATTTGGGTAGATTCGACTTTAATAATTATAAATGCATAAGTTTTATAAGTCGCTTTAATAAACAGTAAGTATCAGATTAAGTAACTCAAAGTAAATTTTACTCTTTCTACTTATTTGTTTTGATGTTGATTTTCTCTTTTCTCTCTGGGGGAAAGGCGGAAATTAAAGGTAGCGGAATAGAAGCACTGTTGGTAGCGGAGTTATATAAAACTTTGCACTCGTATAATATAAAACACGAGACAGAACCTAACGGAGTTTCGATTTTCTGTCGGAGGCAGAAATAGGAAGGTCGGGAAGATAACCCCCCCCCCCCATTGGGCTAAAAATCATAAACTTTGCACACTTATAGTGACAGGTATTATGTATCTCACTATGAGTGGACTTGTCTTACGGTTCCTATTCCTTAGTTTGGAATGGCCCCAGAACAAGAATGGACTTCAGTACACGAGAGTAAACAATAAGGTTTGGAAACCGTTTGCCAGATGTTTTTCCTGGTGTATTCACTACTGTGGTGAAGTTGCTGTGCACCAGAGGAACACAGAGGCATCCGACTAATTCCAGTAAAGCTATTCCGGGGGGCTACCTTTAAAGCATGTTACTGCGAATATAATTATGTCATAGAACACTTGCATCTCACATCGGAGACAACTCTTCGTGGTATTTACCGGATCTCTTGTTCTTTCCGACCTTGTCAAAGGCTCATCAAGTCATTGTTATGTAGGCCGGGTGAATCGTAATCTCGCTCCCACCAGTAAACCAGTGACCTGGCAACACTCGCGTAAGTAGGTAACGTGTTAATTGAGCGTATCTTAAATGCTACCCAAGAGGGCAGTCACAACTAAGCTGTTTGATAGGTACGTAATGTAAATCCGCAGTTGCATGTTTCATTTCACACTTATAGTATGAGGCACGGAACAGAACTTAACAAATCCAGATTTTCGATTTTCTCTCCCGGTGTTAGTGAAGACCTGTTGGAGACAAGTTTATATAAGGCTCATCAAGTCATTGTTATGTAGGCCGGGTGAATCGTAATCTCGCTCCCACCAGTAAACCAGTGACCTGGCAACACTCGCGTAAGTAGGTAACGTGTTAATTGAGCGTATCTTAAATGCTACCCAAGAGGGCAGTGACAACTAAGCTGTTTGATAGGTACGTAATGTAAATCCGCAGTTGCATGTTTCATTTCACACTTATAGTATGAGGCACGGAACAGAACTTAACAAATCCAGATTTTCGATTTTCTCTCCCGGTGTTAGTGAAGACCTGTTGGAGACAAGTTTATATAAGGCTCATCAAGTCATTGTTATGTAGGCCGGGTGAATCGTAATCTCGCTCCCACCAGTAAACCAGTGACCTGGCAACACTCGCGTAAGTAGGTAACGTGTTAATTGAGCGTATCTTAAATGCTACCCAAGAGGGCAGTGACAACTGAGCTGTTTGATAGGTACGTAATGTAAATCCGCAGTTGCATGTTTCATTTCACACTTATAGTATGAGGCACGGAACAGAACTTAACAAATCCAGATTTTCGATTTTCTCTCCCGGTGTTAGTGAAGACCTGTTGGAGACAACTTTATATAAAACTTTTCATACCTAAACCATTGAGTGAGGGACATAACCAAACCGAGCCCGATTTAGCTTTTCTCCGGGAAGCTCCGAAAATTAGAAGCCCCCAGTTGTCCTAAAAAGCTGAAGCTTTGCACACTTATAGTGTAGGGTACCGGATTTTCGCCTTTCTTCTCGGGGGTGAAAATATGGAGGCCAGGAGTATAGTAGCATTATGTTGACCTACAAAGCAGAGACTGCTGTACACTTCTAGTATAAGGTAGAATCTGACAAAGCAGGTTGGGCGAGTCTATTGGAGACAGGTTTACATCAAACTTTTTACAACTAGAGCACGGAATATAACTTAACGGAGCCGAATTTCCGCTTTTCTCCCCAAAGACGGAAATAAGGTGTAGAAGGCTCCGGTTGGCATAGAAAACTGGAATTTTGGATTTTCTCTCCAGTGCGGTAATAGGGGGTCGAGGAACAAAAAAGAATCGCCCACGTAACCTAGAAAGCTGAAATTTTGCACAGTTATAGTATAGGATACATCAGAACCTGACGGGTTTTCAATTTTCTCTCCGCGACGGAAATAGGGGAGTCGGATAGGACTGTTTAAAACGAGGTTATTTAAGTCTTTGCACGTGTATACTATACAGAACGGTACAAAACCGAAAAAATAGATAAGACAATAAAGACATGGTTTTGTCGTACTGTCGAAAGTAGAGCAGTAGTAAAATATGGTAAAATATGAGTATTTTTCTTCATTTCTTCATTTTAACTTAATTTGGAATCCCATTCTAAATACATTTCATTAAAAATCAATATATGTTTTTGTTATCAAAAATGAAATCTTAGATAATATAGTTACAAATAACCTACAGACAATGTGCATGTGTCAATAATCCTTTGATACGAGTATTCTAGTATTGCTTCAATTTACCTTAGCACTCTCAATTAAAGACTTAAACTTCCTATAAACAAAAGCCTAATAATCACAAACATCACTTATCCAAACCTTGGATCACTAAACATTTTTTTAAGATGACGGAAGCCTCGAAGGAAGCAATGGTTTCTATTCTATTTAACAGCCTTGGTAGTGTAATGTCTGGCGTGCCGGACTTTCACCCAAGCGGCCCGCGATCGACTCCCGGCGCCGGCAGATCTGGTTAAGGTTTTCTGCAGTTTTCCTTAGCTGTGACACAAATGTGGGATTTGCGCTGTTCCATCTGTAAGTCGGTTGCAGCCGCAATTAGGGCCTACGTAATAATAATAATCGCCCCCTCCCTCCCGCACAAACTTATAGCTTCTGGGGCCTTGGTTTAGGCTATGGGTTGTAGCAATTATTATTATTATTATTATATTTATCGTCCATTAACTGCATAAGAATTTAATTTTGCTAAATTTAGTCATCATTGGACAACGATCGATGTTATTATCAAAACAAAATCAACTCCATAGTGATTAAAAACTCCTATTACAGAAATTATGGATGTTAACTCATTGTAAATATGCCCAGAATCTACAAAAACTTGCTTTATTTATTAAGTACTGTGGTTCTCATAAAAAGCACTTAAATGTTAATAGGTGTATAATTCTTTAGTAAAAATTAGGTTGGGTGATTGGTTCCTAAAATGTTTCAGCCAATTGCACGTTAAATGTGACATCATGCACCACCAATAATAATTCTATCTAGACTCAATTCTCTGCCTATTGTGTTTTTACTACTGAATACTACAATAATGAAACTCCAAGGTCAAAATAGACTTATCAAAACCAAACCATTACGTCATAAAATTGTCTCGCAAAACATGAATTATACTTCCCAATATCAATTCATTTTTTTATAAACTCTAAAACCTTTGAAATCCTAAGAAGCTTAATGAATGCAATATAATGCATTATGCAGAGTAAAATCATAAAATAGATTAAGATAGCGTTTTGTTTGCTTTTTAGATGATTTAAAAACAAAATCGTAGTGGACACGTGACTAAAATTACAATACCATCCCGTGGGAAATGATTTTTTGCACTCCGTAGACTAAAAGTGCCATTTTAATCTTCCGTTTGAAAGACTAAAGTGCCACTTTTAGTCCCGGAGGGATTAGAATTATGTTAATGTTAATATGGTTATGTTATGGTTTCGTTGGGAAACTATTACAGCTTCAGCAGCTTCACTTTCTCAAGATAAGAAAAGGCTTATTAATTTTTGGCTGATACTCCACAATGGATTTTTGCTAGATTCATGTTTTTAGTTTGCAAAGATGATTTAAGTGTGCCTATATAAATACCTTTTTTTCGTTAGTAGGCTAATAGTATTACTAAATAAATAATTAAAAATTATCTCCTTTTCATATTTTTGCACTCCGTAGACTAAAAGTGCCATTTTAATCTTCCGTTTGAAAGACTAAAGTGTCACTTTTAGTCCCGGAGGGAGTAGAATGTTACGAAATGTTAATTTAACGTCGAAGTTGGCCGCGAAACAGTCATTGTGAACATACCACAAAACATGCTAACCTTACTTTTGTAATGTCAAAGCGTTATCATATGTCACACATTTACACAAAATTACAATAGTAAGGTTAGGTGTGTTTGCGGCATGTTCACAATTAACGTTTCTGGAGGGATTAAAAGTAAACAAACAAATTAATGTTACTATGCCAACTAGTTTATTCAAAATACTAGTTTAACCAAATTCAAAATACAATATGAGTTAATTATTGTGATTTATATGTACAATGACATAGACATAAGCACAATTAACAAAACTAAATAGTCAATCTTCAGGTTTATGAAATAATGTGGAAGCTGTTAGGTTGTTCGTAGATGTACTGATAGAGGAATTTGTACCAGATCAAATTTTATTTTAATATTGAATCGTCTGGTAATACTATACTTAGCATTTCCAATCGGTTTTGTAATTGTAATTGCATTTATTTAACAACTATACAATTAGATTGTACATTTTAACTCTTTTTTTATATAATATAACTTTAACTCAATGTATTAGGCAAAACGGAGTGCAAAAAATAGCGTATATACCACGGAACTAAAGTGCCTTTTAATCCCTCAGGTGATTGTTGCCCTCGACTACGTCTCGGGCAACAAACTGCACCTTCGGGATTAAAAGAGGCACTTTAGTCCCTTGGTATATAATATACTATTGATTACATTTACATTTGTTTTGTTTAGATTTAATGGTTAAACATTAAATTGGACTAGTTGTGGTTACAAAGATTTCTTGAAATGCAGGTACACATCGCACCCAAAAACGAAAACTTTCTATATTTTCTAAGCTAAATGAAATTCAAAACAAAGCGGAATATCGACAATAATGAGCTCATTACATAGTGATAAACATAACGCCTGCCTGACCGAATGGGTCATTGTGCATTCTAATAGGGCATACAAAATTACTCTTATCATAGTTTGGAAAATAGGACGTTAGGCCGAGCTCAGTTCAGTCTGGCCTGGAAATAACGGCAGTTACGTCGGAATTACGACGAGTACCGTACAGGTAATCAAAGCAAGCTAGGAAAGCACGCTTTACCGTCCCGTCTAATGTAGCATATACAGGGCGTTTCGCGCTAAGAGAATTAATACTTTTTGTGTACCGTCTCGTAGCTTTCGGAGATTAAGGAAAAAACAATTTGCCTGTTAGAAAAATGCAGTTTCTAATAAAACACTTGGTGAAGTGAAATAGTAAAAGGTCACAGTCTACGCTAGGAAATCAGATTTTAAAGTTACTGTCTTAATACGGTTTATTTTTACTATATGACTAGTAGAAATTTTGGAATAAATCAACTTTAATCAGTGTTTTCATTATAATAATAGGTTAATAGAAGCATGTCTTAATAAATTATTATTCGCATCATTCAAATAACTTCAATCCTTTAACCTTAGTGATCAGTAATGATAATAACCGAAAAGTTTCAACGATGGTTTATGATCTGACAATTCACTTAAACGATCTTAGTTGATCAAATATGTGATTACAGTGTTGTAAGTTACATCTATACAGTTTCGTTTGGTGTAAGTTAAGTACTATTTGATGTTATAGTTTTAAGTTTTTCATGTCCATAAAGGACTCCTTTTTTGTCTTTGTAACATGAGCTAGAATAACCATTGCTAGAAGCAATAACTGTTGATGGTCTCACACTTAAGTTATTCTTAATAAATATTGTTTTAAATGTCCTTAATATGCTATCGATAGGGTATTTTCTGAATTTCCCAACGTTCCTTTGAGAATAACTACTTTATTAACAGTTAACTTCTGTGGATTAGTGGTTTGTATGTTTGCTTCATAATCCAAAGGTACAAATAAATTATAGTTAGTAGCGTCGATCTACTGATCATATGTAGTAATCGGTGTAATGAGGTACGGGGGATGCTCAGCTCCCTTTCGATTTCTCGTCTAAAAATAAATAAAATAAATAAATTTTAACTAAGCTCGCTGCAGCTTAATTAAATAAAAAGCAGGCTTATATAGGTGTTTAGTCAGCAGCTTTTTATATGTGCACCACCCAGGCGCGTGCTGGGTCAAGGTCCCGGGAAAATATTGCCTTAAAGGGCCCCACCTCCCCACATCGGTCAATTTTTTAAGGATAATTTATTTATTTAGAATAATTATTAGACATTTTAAACTAATCAGGGCATTTAATAAAATTTATTAGGTACTAAATACCAGGAACGCAGAGGTCATCACCCTAGAGTCACTACATCTAGTTACCTAGGTCGCACTGGAAGAAGCAAGAAATTGTTCATTATTTATATCTGATTGTATTTAAATCCACGTTTAATTAAAAAGGTTTTTCTTATTCTGAAAGTTCAAACCTCTAATATGTCAAATACGTAAAACGTGGTTTTAATTTGTCCATTATTAAAAATCACCCTTCGCTGCCCCAATATGGCGGCGTTTTGCGGTACTCTGATCGACTAGCGTGACCTAAGTGACTAGATGTAGTGACTCTACATCACCCTATCCGAAGACGCTTTCATTTTTCTAAATGACATCTTATGTCATCGCGACATTGACATTTGTGAACAGAATCAGAATACACGTAGACAAATCATGAATCACTGTACTGTAATGATCACCGCTAATTTGTAGATCCAAGACAACGAATGTAAACCGAGAGAAAATAATTCAAAAACCAAATAGTTCAAGCATTCATTCTCACCCTAAGAAGTAAAAGAATAAAGCTGTTATTAACCACTAACAGTCTTTCATTCAACAAAAACGCAGAAGATATTACAATACTCCTCAAGAACGCAGAATAATTGTGTCAGTGTTTTTGGCAAATAATCGGTCGGTGGTTTTGGCTCAACGTGAATTTCGTCGTCGATTCCCGTCAAGTCCAGGGACGATTTCATTAAAAAAGAATGTGTCACTTACTCAAGGTCATAAACGGCTTGCTTCCAAGGGTTCAACTAACTTCTAGTAGGGTCGGTCTAATGATCATAGTAGTAGGTGCCACGAGGTACAAGGCATGTTTCGCATCCTCCCGATTTCCCGCCCAAAAATAAATAAAATAATTAAATTTTATTAACTAAAAGATAGTGGGCTTATAAAATGTTAAAAAACTTATCAAGCGGTTTCGAGAATTAATCCGAAACTAAGCTCCCTGCTGCCTAATTATATATATTATGTAAATAGGAGATCAAGCGATGATCTCCGTAATGCATAAGTTGTTTTATTTTATTTCGTATTTCAATCCTAATTTCTCCCTTTTAAAATTCATCCGAATTTATTGTATAATGAAGCAAGTTGCCTTGTCTGTGTCATCATACGCGTAGCCAAGGAGATAAAAAGCAGCATGTTACGTGTGGCTGTTATGCAACATCAAATGATTTTTACGTTGCCAACAACAACGGAGATCAACAACGTCTTGAACTCCGGTGTCATTGACAACGGAGATTAAGTTATACTTTATTTTACTAATTGGAGTATATAAACAATTGTTTGAAATACGAAATGAAATAAAATAACAAGAAGGCTTATATGTATAGCTAATATACATAGTCAGCAGTTCTTTAAATGTATACCACCTAGTCGCGTGGTCGCAATGCGAGTTGCGCGCGACACTAGTTGCAGGTACTGGAATTACATGATGTATCAGCATATTATACGTTCTTTTACTACTTAGTTATTTTTAGTGTTCATAGTTTTATCAACTTCTTATCTTCTACAGAGTGCAACTGTGTAGAGGTTGCATCAGCACATTCTAGAGGCTTCTGCTTAAGCGCCGGTAGATTTATTTATAAATCTACCTGTTCTTCCTCTAGTCTTAAAATCCATTCCAGTTTATATAATTTCAATAAAACCTCTTAAATAAGACTTTTGGCGCCAGAAACAGCAACTGTGCCTCAAGTTTATTGAAGAATAGAATAGGTATTGCAATTTATAATATGACCAATACCTCGCTGAGATAAAATGTAAAAACTGTTTGAAAGAACGCAAAAAGTAATTAAAGATATAGTGAGCCTTTACGGGCTTACTAAAGTAAGTAGTGTAATGTTTATAGAAGGTGATAAGTAGCTCAGAAACGGTCAATGAGTAGGTTTTATGCGTAAGTTTTACTGTTATGGCGACTGGCTCCAGGGGAATAATAGCTCTCCGCGATCGTGGATGTGGTATTGACAAGTAGAGGACTGATTTTAACAGTTACTGACAGCAGAACCATCAAAACAACACAGTACAAGATGACCCAGGAATAGTAAATAATCAAAAGGTTAGAAAGAAGAAAGCGCCCGAGAAAAAGGCCCTAATAATAAGATAAATGCGTTACTGTAAAATCTGAGAAAATATTTAATCTAGCTAACGATTTCAATAAAAAGAAAATGTGTCACTTACTCAAAGTCTTAAACAGCTTGTTTGAATATCTTAGTCTTGATGCGAAGTCGTTTCCAAAAGGCTTCTAACGAGACGCGATAAATTTCTTGACCAAGAAAGCAACGTATCATCAGATATGGTCGTAAATGCAGGAAACTAGCAACCCAGTAAATTCGTCATGTGCCGTCAAATGCGATCCAAAGTTTTCCAAATCAGGAAATTTAAAAAGGGATTTTCACATACGCAAACTACATCGTAGGGTGTCCAAAATTTCTGCAAACGAAAAACCTTATCTTCAATTATTTTTTGAAAAGTTTCGGAATCTAATCAAATTTGCCGCTACAGTAAAATGAAAAAAAACTAGCATAATCAATGTCATAGGCGGGGTAAGAATAGATCACAGAAGATCTTGATTAATTAACCCAATCGCCTCTGGAAAGAAATAATTATATTTAATTATCATGTTAATAATAAACTGTGGAACAATTTGTAATCGATACAGATAAAAACTGAAGAAATCAACATTGATAACGTGGCATTCGAGGAGTAGTGTTGCCTAAATCCAAAGGACATCCAGGCTTTAAAAGCAATTTAAAAATCAAAATGCTTTAAAATAAATACCTTTTAAATATCTTTCTATTTATAATTCAACAACTTACTTCAGTTTTCGGGCCTTAGCGGTATATTTTCTATCGGCCTCAAATATGCGTAATTTTGCATGTATACTTACTGAAAAATTTAAAGTTCGGTCCTGCAAATCTATATTATATTTGTAGCTAAAATTCTTTTGTATAAACATATTTACAAAGAATATTTTAAAAGATTGTTTTCGAGTTTTTATAAAACTAAACGACAGTGAAGTAATAAATAATGTCTTTAGTGCCTTGCTTGTTTACCCGTAGAAACGGTTGCGTTGTTAAAAGAGATAAAATCCGATGGCGAATTTAAGTCATCTTGCTTTATATAAATATTCCAGTCTGCATTCTGGGAAAGCATTGGTAAAAAGTAAACTTCTCTTTTGTTTGGAAGGTGACATTTAAAAAACTGCATGGATCGCAAGTCTAGTCGGCAGATGTTGTCGTGCTTGTTTTCCGTCTTCGCGCCCGTCGAATTACCGTTTTCATTTTAGTTATTTAGAATTAAAGAAAATTCTAAATCTAGTCTCCGTATAGTTTGATCGATTGCCGGTTTCGGATGCCGGCAAAGTTAATTAGAAATTTACAGTTAATAATTATACCGTTTAATTAAGTGTCCGGATATTAATCAAGAATTTGTGGTTAATAAAAAGTACAGTTATATCGTTAAATACTTTTCCGGATGTTTGTGCTTTTGAAGAATGGGAAATCTAGCTTTTCCTATTAAAGTGTAATAATATTAATACAGTTTACAGTAGCGCATTCTCGTTTAAACAATTACCGTACCGAAATAAATTAATAATTACAGACATTCTCTTCAGTGATCGAAATTTCGATTAATAAATAAATTTGAGTTATGTGCCTTCGAAATCCAGTTCAAATCTAATTAATAAGTGGGTTGTTTTAATAAAAGCAACGAACCTTTGTGATGGTTATCAAAATTAATTAATAACTAAATCTTATGGAACTTTTATGGTTGCACTTAGTTATTGTGTTTTGTAGGTGAACTCGTAAATAATGGTTCACCACATACAGATATTACGAGGGTTAATCCATTGCATCTTTGATTAATGGAAAGCAAAAATCTACGGACCTTCCAGTTTCCACCTTGCTTGATGTATGCTGTAGTCATGTTTGTGCAGTTTATCGTTGATTTTGGTTTGCGAATTATTGACAACTAGGTATTATGACTTATGTAGTTCTTGAGTGTTGAACATTTATGTAAATTCTTTGAATCTTGGTAATAATTTTACAGTTTCATTTAAATGTACTTCAATACAATTCTTTTTATTCATTAAAATTTCATTAGTAAAAGAGCTCTTAGTTAGGGACCTATTATTTGAATGTTGTTGAATTTAAGATTTGTAATCTTTTTATATTTTTATATTTCTTCTGGTGTTTTTTCAAATAAATATGATTTTAAAGTTAATTAAAACCAGTAAGATTGAACCATATAATTATGAAAGTTTTTATTAATATTTTCATTTAACTAAATTTTTGACTGTTGAAACTAACTAATACTTTGCATTAAATTTTTTATCGGTCTGATTTCATTTTCTGATTAATGGTTTCAGACAGATTTATTAAATTCATCTAATCTATTTAATTATCATTATTAAGCTTCATAATCAGATGGCGCCCTTCTTGTGCATGCTTTTGTGTTTTTTGAAACCTTTATCCATTACTATAAATTAGACAACTGCAGAACCAATACCTACGACCTGAATTAAAAATTTGTAAGATAGAGCTAAATTTCAAACCGTGGTAATTTTGAGCACCTTTTAAAGTAAGAGTAATGTTTATTGTTTTTTATGGTATTTTATTGTTTATTTAGTGTGCAGAAAAACCTTTGTTTCACATCAAACACGGCAAGTAGTTAGACACCGAGAAGACAACAAAAATCCCTATAACGTATTATTGAAATGTTTAATTAATGTAGTCAAAAAGTCATGCCATAGTTCGGGGGATCCTCGCATCGCATCACAGATATTAAAAGTTGTAAATGTAGTTTTCTGGTTTCTTAAATTAAATGCAAAGCCGCCCGCACTACCAAAAATCCCCTTTAATCTAATTAACTTACCTAATTAGGAAATTAGACATTCTTTTTAATCTGTTATTAGACCTTGAACTTATTTCAGTTTTATAATTTTTGTTATGTTTACATTGCTGATCCTACAACCTGCAACATGATCCTGTTTACAATGCAATTTTATGAGGTCAGTTAGCTAAGTGTTTTTTAAAACGTTTTTTATAATAACAACAACGCATTAATAAATGTTTAGTTTGTTATAGTATGTCGTAAAAAATAGCAGTGGCGCATCGAAATTATCTGTATTCATCTTTAGGATAGTTGCGCTTTATAAAATTTCATAAAAGAGAATCGCGACCCAACGGAATGCTGAAGTACCCTTGCTTGACATGCTTGCTGTTGCGTGTACAGCGCCTTATTTCAGATATCTATGCTCACAACCTCATATCAAGCACGTGATTTGTGATGACTCATTTTTTGTATTAATGGTAAATACTTACCTCTCTAAAACTCCGCATGCAATTAATAAAATTGCTATTAATGTGGTAAGATTTACTATCTTTCATCACATTTTACTATCTATCCAAAGATAGTAAAACTCCCCTCCCGCACATGCTTACAGCTTCTGGGGCCTGGTTTCCAGGCTATGGGTTGTAGCAATTATTATTATTATTATTATTATTAATTAACAAAAGTGCCAACTGTACAATTTTGGCAATTTTACAGTACCAGACATCTAAGGTCACGTTTAGATAAAATTAAATAAAATTCCGTTAGAAACAGACGGCTTGTACACAATTTTTGTATAAATTCGTCATCTTTAGAGACGTGTATTTTAGTTCAGCAAAAAACAATATGTCAACGAAGCGAAGCAATTTGATCTGCACTAGTTCAGTGTAACACAAGTAGGCGCTTAAAAATGGTGGGTTAGAAATTACAAGTCTGCAAAAATACACAGTGAAATATGATCTCATCATGTTTGTAGTGTAACAGCCTTGGTAGTGTAATATCTAGAGTGCTGGACTTTAACCCAAGCGGCCCGCGGTCGATTCCCGGTGCCGGCAGATCTGGTTAAGGTTTTCTGCAGTTTTCCTTAGCTGTGACACAAATGTGGGATTTGCGCTGTTCCAACTGTAAGTCGGCTGCAGCCGCACTTAGGGCCTACGTAATAATAATAATCGCCCCCTCCCTCCCGCACAAGCTTATAGCTTCTGGGGCCTGGTTTCCAGGTTATGGGTTGTAGCAATTATTATTATTATTATTATTATTATTATATTGTGTGGCTTTAAAATCTTAAACCTGGTACTTATACAGTTAAATTTCAGCGCGTTATAGTTTTATGCGTACTTTTCTAAAAACGTCGATCAAAGTTACTAAAAATTTTGACTTTCTCTAATCAACTAGTGCATACGCTGTGAAACACCCTATATATGTGGCAAAGACAACTTTCAAAATACAAGAAAAAGAAACAAGCTTAGGGTGAATAATAAAAGTTGGGTAATATTAAATAAAATATGACATCGAGTAGGCGTTCAAAAATATTTTGATTTTTGTCTTGGATAAGATAAGACTTTTAGATATACCTCTACAAAAGTTATAATTACGTGATTATAAAACATGTCATGTGTGTTGTATTTGGTAAGGAAATTAAAGACAGTTGAGTTTGACTGGTTTATTATGGCCAAATAGACCCTTCGAGCTGAATTACTAGCAGCTTTTACATACGACTCATTAGCTTTTAGAACATTAACAGCAACAACTGAATAAAATTGAAATCTATGATAATGCAAGCACTTTATGAATATGATGGCGTTTTAAATACACCCTGTAGTAAATAGAAAGTTTTCCGGTGCCAACATCTTGGAGCAAAAAGAAATTCCCACGATATAAAAGAATTTTCTAAAAAAAATTGCTTAAACTAGAATATCGTAGTACTGGATAATAAACCAACAAAAAATGAAGTAAAATTGATCAACCTCGTAAACAGCATTTATCTTATTATAACGGCATAATTATTTTACTCGATAGGTGTAATTATGCAAATTAGAATTATCTATCTAGAAAGCTATAAATGCCAAATTAATGATGTTGTTTAGTATGCAAGGGTACAATCAATTTAGAAGATTAAAGTACTGGGAATGTAAAAATAATTGGTGTAGTTTTTTTATATTTTACGCCCTCTTAAATGTTAAATTAATTGTTAAATTAACATCCTATAAAATACGACCATAAAATGTATTACTATATGTTAGATATAAATCTATTGAAGTTCAGCTTTTTCACAGACGATATTTTCAATTTCACTACTATATTTGGAAGTGCACTATAATTATGCAGAACCTCTAAATAATTATTTTTTTAATCCAATATGGTAAATTAACTATAACATGTGTTACGTTATAGAAGAATATTTGCAACAAAGGAGCTAAGTCTGAACCCTGTGGTACGCCAAGATAGCATTTTAATATAAGGAAAAATATTCTACCTTTTATTACAAGTATATCAATCGGTGATACTTTTGATCTTTAATGATTTTAAACTTTATATCATTTATATATCTTACAGTTCTGATCTCTTAAATTTATCAGCACTTATTTTCTGAATGGACCTAAAACATTGAAAATAATTCAAAAACTCTAAATTATGAATTAACTAAATATACATAATGATCACTTTGGGAGGTTTTGATTATTTAGAAGGGACTATGCTAAAAATGTATTTCATCATCTTCCTTGCGTCTGTACATACCAAAGTTACTCACTTGAGCAATTCGAAATAATTACTAGCCATTCCCATCTTTTTTATTGATGTCCTTGCAAATTACGTGTATTACACCCTTCTGAAATTTAATTTTTTGCAGATATTACGTCCAAGGAAAGAATTCAACCCAAAGTGTCCAGTACCTAGCAGACGATTGGGGTTATCATTCTTTAGTGGAATATTCAAACGTTGGCCCGCACAGTTCCGTGGTGACTCAATTCGCCTTGGATTCCAAAGCAGTAAAAGCTTTAAGAAAGGTAATGTTAATGAAGTGTGACAATATCCTTACCATACCACTTGAATTATTATGCTTTATTTCTAGGGTTCACAATTAACTATCCCTGAAACAGTCACAGACCAAATCAAAATACCAAATCATGACAAAAGCTCAAACAGACAAGTTTCACAAGAACAACCTCATCAGAATTATGCCATACAAAGCAGTACACCACAAGCAATTCAAGAAGAACAAATTAACATTCAGCAGAATCTGCAACATGAAGTGCAGAAACTTGCTCGGATCCAGCAACAGGCAGATCGAGAACACCATTTAGAAAGCATTGCAATACAAAAGTTGCAGCAATTACAACAGCTGCAGCAAATTCAAGAACAAGAGCAGCAAATACTGCACCAACAACACCTGGATGATCAACAACGCCATTTAGATAAACAACAGCATTTGCAACGGAAACAGCAATTGGAAGAACAACAGAAACTGCAAAAGCAGCAGCAATTACAAGAACAACAGTTAATTTTAAAACAACAACAGTTGATAGAGCAACAACAGCTGCAAAAACAGCAATTATTGTTGCAAGAACAGCAACAGATACAAAATAAACTGCAAGGAAAAGAACAACCAGAAGAGCAACAACATCTAGAAGACCAACAAGTACAAGAGCAAAAACACCAAATACATCAACAGCAACATCAAGAACAAAATGTTTTTTATTTGCAGCATATTGGAGGACAAAATCCAAACCAACAGTTGCCAATACTAATTATAAATCAGAATCAAGACGACCAAAGAATTCTTATCCCAATACCATCTCACCAGCTTCCTCCAGGAATATCAGAACAGCAAGATCAAGTTAGCCACAAAATTCTAATTCCGATACAACAGCCATATCAGTCTGAGGAACATCAAAATCAAGTAACCCCGATACAACCTCAAGCACTTCCTTTAAAAGCGAACTCACAGACTGAAGAGCACAACCAAAATCAAGTTGAACAAAAGATTCTAATTCCAATACAACAACCACAAGCGCTACCTTTAAAATCAACCGAACAGGAAGAACAACACAATCAAAGAATCCTAATCTCAATGCAACCACAAGCACTTCATTTGAAACCATCCAAACAATCTGAACAACAAGATTTACGAAATCAAGACAAAATAACTACACTGCCTCCAAACGTTTTCCAAGCGGATGATTTCGCTGAACAAGCACGTATTCTGCTTGAAGGCGGTGCTGTTGTACTGCAAGGTATCCAAAATCCAATCCTCGAGTATCAAGATCAACAATCCCCTTTGATTGTTTTGCAAGATCAAGTAATTAATGGTGCGAAGACTGCAGAAAACCAAAACTCTCAATACGAAACTGCTGCATTATATGAAAGTCCAGGAAATAGATTAATCAATTCTAACAGCGCAGACGATTCTCAAGAAGATTCTTTAGTAAATTTGGAGAATGCAGGTGGATATGGTTCAAAATTGAATGTAAAAGTCACCCATCGGTCAAAACCAATAAGAATATACAAACACCTAGTGTCTGGTCAAGATGTTTTAAATATAAATCAAGCGATAAATGAGAATCTAGAAAGACAAAGAATTGAAACTAGTACTTTATCTGGAGCGACAGCTATTGTTTCAGAATACGGACCAGTTTCAATTACACCTAACATAATAAAACAAGAAGACGATATATCTAGCAATGCAGTTTCTAGTAGTACAGTCAACACAATAATTGAGAACACTGAGAATACTTTGGCTAAAAAGCCGATCATCGTAGCCGATGAAGAAAGTTACAGTGAAAATACAATTCATTCAACTACTGAATTCGTTGCAAAAAACCAGGAAGAAGAACAGCAAAATGTTTTTACTGAATCAACAGTTGATATAACACCGAGACCTATAAGCTCTAAATTCCTTGCACCAATTACCGCCGGTGTCCAATTACAAACAACATTTACAGAAAGCCCAGAAAAGCCAACTGCTAAAGAGAATTTTGTTGTTGATATCCAAAAGAGTATTCCATACTATTTGGGAAAAATCGAATATTATAATCAGCAAGAGGAACAGAGAAACAAAGAAGCTAATTACACCGTTACAGCTACTCAAAATCTACAACTTGGTGGATTTTTACAACACCCTGTTACGGAAGCACCAAAGGTTGAAAAGTTCTCTCAATCGCTATCTTCTCCAGGCGATCAAAAAGATCAAGTGCAGGAGCAAGGAGAGGTACAAGTAACTGTAGTTGATAAGCCAGAGATAAAACCAACAAGAGTTTTTGAGAAATCTGTAGAAATTACTAAGTATGTCGACAAGCCTTATCCGGTGGGAGTACCGGTTCATGTACCCATTCGAATTCCAGTCCCAGTAGAAAAACCAGTTCCTGTACCAATACAAGTTGAGGTTGAAAAGATTATAGAGAAACCTGTAACCAAGATTGTTGAAAAACCAATTCATATCCCACATCCAGTTAGGGTACCTGTAGAAATAACTAAATATGTTGACAGACCTTATCCAGTTCCAGTAGAACATCCAGTGCTTTATCCTGTACAAGTAGAAAAAATAGTTGAAAAGATAGTTAAACAACCTTATCCAGTAGAAGTGCCTGTGCAAGTAAGAGTACCACATCCTGTTCCGGTGACAGTAGAGAAACAAGTACCTGTGCCGCAATACATTGAGAAACCTGTACCAGTAGAGAAAATTGTTGAAAAACCAGTACCTCACTACATTCCAAAACCCTATCCAGTTGCCATTCCGGTCGCCCAAGCTTATTATATTCCAGTTGAAGTATCAAAGCCATATCCAGTTGATTTTGCAAACAAACCATATGCTGTACCACAATCTTATCCGATACACCTGATACAACCTACTGGTGTACCAATAAATCAAGATCAAGGTCTTCCAGTAGGATTGACAGCACCCCCTGCGAAACAAGTCAATAGACCCTACCTAGTTTATTTTAATAATAATAAACAGAAACATCCACCAAGTAAAAATTTACGCAATAACAATCACAATCAGAAATTTAAAAACAGTAACAATAATAACAATAATAATCATGAAACGCTTTCGTATGCGGCCAGCATTCAAACGAGCGTAAAGACTCCATGTGTGGACTTAAGACAGTTTGGAATTCAAAAACCAGTATGCGCGATTAATAACAATAATTATATTGGTTTAGTGCCACCAAAGTTGCCATATCATTTTAGTAGTAATAATAATTCTACAAATAATTCAAATAAAAATAGAAAAGCCAGACACAATTTTGATAATGTCGAGTTGGAATATGGATTTATGCCACCGTTGATACCATCTTTACCAATAGACGAGAATGGTAATCCTGTTGAGAAACATACGAAATAGACATGTGCTCAAAGATATTAAAGATATACAAAACGGCAAAACCTTTAAGAAAATTATATTGTGTAGTGCTACAATGATATCGTTGTATTTCTTAGTTGGCTCTGGAGGCACATAGGAGGCTAACTAGTTTTATACATCATTACTTATCTAGTCTTAGATATTAAACCTTTAGCATCCTTCTGTAAATTATTCATGGTTTTCACAAGACTTTTTGGGTGCTATTCCAGTACTATTTGTTATTAAAAACATATTTGTTTCAGTGTTAGCTACCAAGGGTTTTTGCTTGATCAGTTTATGGTAAAGCATTCCAAACACAGATTCCAGTTTGCAGTTTTTGGACTACAAAATGAATATGTTCAATCTTTGAATTATTCTTCTTATTATTTTTTTTTTTGGGTGCGTGTCAGCGTTTTTTTGTGCCGATTTTTGCAGAAATTTCTTAGATAAGATTAATTTATTCCTCAGAAACATATGCTATTAGGATTCTTTTTGTTGTTCTGTTGGTAACAACAAAAAATTTTTTTGACAAATTTAGTAAAAGTTGTTACCAACCAACAAACATAAAAATTCCTAGTTTTTGCAAAATTAGGCCGTAGGCCAACAAACGTCTCCGGATTAATATTAATGAAATCAGACGGAGGTATAAAAATTATAAAATGTAACTATTCTTTTTCGAGTGCATCGAGATTATCAGTTGTTTATCTTTAGTTACTAAACGTACAAGTATTGTTGATTTTAAAACGTTTCAAACGCAATTTAGGTTATGTGTCAAAAAGACAAACGACAATTATATTTAAAGATTCTTATCTATAGCACCAACCTTACAAAAAACTTACTATAATTGTATAGTGTATTTACAATACAGTTACTTGAACTAATTCTTTAAGAGTTAGGTAGGTCTTTAGTAGTGGTTGATCAGAAGAAGGGCAGTTTCTCATTTTTCATTATCGTTTATCATCGTTCTTTTTCCAAACTGAGTACACAATTTGAGCATAAAGTATCCACTTTTAGCTTTCTACTAGTTTCAAGTAGAAAAAGGGTAGATTCCATTGATGTATCTACTATATATAGTCGTAGTTTGAGACATGCAAAATGAGTTTTGTAGCTCCACGGGAAATAAAATACCAATTATTCTACTATTGTATTACAGTAATTCTGCAATTTATCTAGTCAAATTTTTATTTTTTAAATTGGAGAATATACTACTTACCACTAATATCAGATCAAAGTTTTACTGACAAAAAAAGATGACGAAATACAATTTTAAATGTAGCATGTGCTGGATCATTTATTGTAACGTAACGTTACGTAAGAAGGTTTACCCTTGTGGTTAAATATAGATGAGTTGATATGTGGGAATTAGGAGCTTTTAACTGTAACATAGAAAGTAGCATTGCAGCAAAGATAAATTGATCTTTATAACTCTACAGATTACTTTTAGAAATATCAGACAAACCATTTACAAATCTGCGATCAATAAAATAGCTTTTTCTACTACCTTAACATTTTCCTTCTCGGTATCAGATAGCAAAATGGTACTATGCCTTCCTAGGGAGGAAAAGTATCCAGTTTGTCTTCCCAGGAAGGAGGAGTGTACACTTTATCTCCCTAGACAGGAAACTTATCCATTTTATTTCTTTAGGGAAGAAAATTGTAAATTACCATTTTGCTCTCCTGATTTTGAGAAGCAAAATGGAAAATATTCTTATAAAATTGCTAAAAATTTTAGATACTCGTTTTTTGTTTTCCATATTTTTTAAAAGTGGTAGAAAAAGATCATTTATGCAACTCAGGAGAAAGGTGCCTTTTTCTCCTAGACCAGATTCACCTTTTTGCACAAATAGTTATTAATTTTAGATTCCAGCAGTCACGACAGTCAGGGGGTCTGCATCTAAAAAAAACTGCTGAAGGGGATTAAAATAAAACGGGTTGCCAATATTGATGAATTGCTTCTGGGTAAAGTTAGTCGGATATAATTTGTCCTGCTCTACAATGGGCGCATTCAGTGACGTTTAGCGGCTAAATTCTGACACTCAGTTTCTAGAAAGCGCTGAATGTCAACAGCTGATGGTTTTCTGTATGTTGTAACGCTGTTCTGTTAAAACGAGAACATTTGGTTCATTCAGGGACGCTTAGTGGACCAAATTCTGACACTCAGTTTGCAGAAAGCGCTGAATCTCAACAACTGGCGGTTTCTAGTATGGTACATTATTCTATTAGAAAGATAACACTATTACGACATTATTTTTCCTTGTTTTGTTTATTATCGTGCTTCCTGATTAAAAGTTTATGAATCTGAAAACTGAATCTGATTGTGTTGTATAGATATTTTAGTCAGCCATGTTTATTCAGGAAAGCAGCTAAGTCGATTATTCAGCGACTGAACATCTCTGAATGCTCCCATTACCATTACAGAATTCTTTTTATCATCGTGGTTTCAACATTATCAGCAATGGCATAAAAATTATTGATTTTAATTATTTTAATTGTGACTTTAAGTTTAATTTAAACACTTTTTTCAGTTTAATCAAAATCAAAACCAAAAGTGCTGAAATCAGTAGGAAGATTTGTTCAAAGGCAAAACTAACAACGTTGAAATCATTAAAATTACTTCCAATTTATAAAAAATTACTAGCGCCATCTAGGAAGCGCCAAAGTCAACTTCCAGAAATCTGTAGAGCATTAGTGTCTGGTTATATTTTTGTGAATTTTAGCTACAGAATTGCCAAATAAATATTTATGTAAACTTATAGTTTTAGGCTTTGCCGCCCCCTAAATAGCGCTAGTATTAGTTTTTAAAGGTTGCAATTAATTTTATCGAACTCAGTTTTGTCATATCTGCCTTCGTACCAATATTCATAGTGATGTCGGTATTTTGTGGCTTCTAGTTTGGAAGTCTTCTGGCGGGAAAGCGCGAAGTCAAACGAGAAAAGTGTCCATTTAAACAATGGGCGTATTCAGCCGCACTTAGTGGCTAAATTCTGACACAGATCGCTGAATGTCAGCAACTGGCAGATCCCTATATTGCGACGTTGTTTGTTGTATCAGAAAGAGTAAACTATTACGTAGTTTCTATTCTACTTTTGTTTATATTTCGTGCCTTCTGATTGTGAGGTTATAAATTCGAAACATTTTAATATATTCTTTTCTGAAATAATGGAAGACATAAATATTAATCACTATTTATTTAATGATGACTTTAAGTTTTAACGGCATATTGGAAATAGTAAGTGGCTGGTAATATTATAAACCCCCCCTCCCCCCAACTGTTGCTAACCCAGGCAAGCGAAGATATATTGACTTGAGTAATTATTCATTTGTGGACTTTAACAATCTGGCAACCGTGTTCATTCAAATAAAAATCTGAGCCAGGGGCTGAGCTTTCCTTAACGCACCTAATGAATAGAGTTTGGAGAAACTACGTCAGCGTTTGGAGACGGAAGGTGTTTCATTCTGCACGTCACGTTAACTCGGTGCTAAACATAGTGAATTACTGCTAGTTTTACTATCAATGTGCATGCTAAGGAGAGGAGAAATCTAGACTTCGTCATTAATACGAGACTAGTCAAACCGGATGTTGGAGCTGAACTCTTCAAGATTAATTACCTGTGTCATTATTATCATTTCATCACTTTCTTGTCTCTGTCAATAGTTTTTAATGCGGGCAGACGCACAACACACAGGACAGTGCTATAAATGTTGATCTTTAGTATAAAATGTCTAAAAACAGTCAATTTTAGCATATTGAGTGTTTCATTCTAGTTTGTTAACAAATTTATTTTTCTACTACTTTAACAGAAAGTTCTATTTTCCTGCCCCGGAATCAGGAAGCAAAATAATACTTTCCCTCTCTCGGAAGAAAGAGTGTCCATTCTGTCTCTCTAGGGAGAAAAAGTGTTGTATTTTTTTATTGAATACAGTTGAAACAGAGATAAAAAGTTACTAAAATCTTCCTACATAAAATTATTACAAATTTTAGTGTGATTCATTTTTCTTAAAATTTAATAAAAAAAATTCTTAATAAAAAAACGTGCTCATGTGTTTTTGAACAAAACTCACTCTTGGGAGAAAAAGTTCAACTTTCCTCCCTTGGTGCACAAATATCTATTACATGAGTGTTGTCAATTTTGCGCACCTTGAAACTATGACTTGAGGCTCTGATAATAATTTATGTTTTTCTACATGTATCACATTGATAGCCCTTGCAGTAATGCTTTATTCTACTGTAATTGGTTGATAATGTTAATTCTTAAAGGTTTTGTGTTCACAACTGATTTTTTCTAAATAGTTCAAATTAATTAATTTATTTAAAATTATTAATGATAACATATTAAAAATTGTAATATTTAAATATTTACCAAAATGAAAGTTAAGATATTTGTTTAATTTTTATTTCTTATAAACTGATACCTTAGTGTTGTAAAAGTGAAAACTTTCGTTTCTGTTTAATTTTTTAAAATGTTGTAACTATTAGAATTATTATTGTTTCTAGATTATTATGTTAATTATTATTTATTTATATACTATTAATATTTGTGATGATTTAATGTTATTATTATTATTATCTCTTTTTTTTATTATTATTATTATTAATAAAAAAATTATAAAGAGATTTCTTTTTTATTATTATTATTTTAATTCCTATATATTTCTTTATTAATAATTTATAAAATTGAATGTCTTCCTCAATTTTAACTTATAACATTTTATATCAATTAAATTTTAAGCATTAAAGCAGCAGCTTTAAATTATTATTTAACATATTACAGATTGTGATTTAATCTTCATCAACAAAATAATTTATAAAAATTAAACCATGATAAATAAATAAATAATTACAAAAAAAAGGAATTTAAAAATATATAGAAAGTAAGATGTCATCCGTAAAACTGGTTTCGTGGTTTTGCTATCGTATGGATAAAAGGAAAATAAATGTCCGAGTTAAATGAGGAAAGTCGTTCACATAACTAACCATAAATTTTATATGTAGGCTTTTCTAAGTGAAAACTTTATAGTTAATATATATAGCGCTAAAATTTAACACCTGCCAATTGTTATGAATTTATTATTATTCAGATAGGACGAATTACAAAATTACTTTGTTGTGTGAAATAATGTTCTATATATTTTTAAAGGTTTATCAAAGAAAAATTTAAAATCTTAAAATTTCACTGGAGGGATAATTCTATTTCATTAAATAAAATCAAATCTACAAGAAATGTATGCCCAGTCTGTTTTTAATTTAATCCAGGATATTTTCATGTCCCAAGAGAATCTATACTGGGAGTATTTCTTGAGACTATACAATCGAAAAACATATTTATTTAACATTTAACGGCTTCACGCCACCGGAGCTAGACAAATCGATAAGTGCCACGTAATTACTAAAGTCTTGCATACGCTTATCGTAAACCTTTGTTTTAGATTTCATAAAAACAAGCTGACGGAATTTATAAAAATATAAATGCTTAAATAATACAATAACAAATTGCTGTAAGAGAAAAACAATTTATTAAATGTGAAATAAATAAAGATTAGTAAAAGTTTCACAGTTTTATGATAAATATTTAATAAAATTTATTAAATATTTACCAAATAAAATAGGCAAGTAAAAAACATTTAATAAAAGCTCCCAAATACTATGCTCTACATGCTATAAATACTAATAACTAATAATTCATTCATTCAAGTCATTATCATTTAATTAAAACGTGATTCACGATACTGGTCACTACTATCTTTAACGTAATTATATAAATCATTTTATCCCACTTCTTTCAAACCCACACAGGATGGACCTCTTGTATATTTGTTGTCTTACATCAGCGACTGGCTCCAAGAAAACGACAACCCTCTAGAACAGTGGTGGCGAACCTATGACCCGCGGGTCAGGCACCGACCCACGAAGGCTTTTAAATGACCCACGAGTTGATTTTTATAAACTTATTTTTTACATCATAAAAGAGAGAACAGACATAGTATAAATAGTAGACAAGTATAAATATCTAATGTCGAAATTATAAAAAATATTTCCAAGTGGACGTTGGCTAACTGATTTTCTATCATATCATTGCATCTGTGGATGACTCATGACAGTCGGTCATAAACTTGGCGCTAATATTCGTTGCATCGTAGAATGTGTACCAGCTCGCAGAATTGAACTAATTGGCAGCCTTAGCGTACGCGTCTAGAGGTGTTTAATAATAACTTTATTATTTTTTTATTATTAGATTTTCTCATCTACAAATTGTTATGGGTTTTATGACATGATTTGAATTATAGGCATCAATAAATACAAACATGTTAGATGGGTTGCATAACTTCAAGGAGAAATGATTGAGAAAGATTAATCTTTAATGAATTTAAAAAAATATGTTTCATTTTCTTACAGAAATACTCTATAAGACACTAAGTAGAAAAAAGATAAATTTGTTTTTTCTCTTAATTTTGGTAGATTTTCTTGGTCAGCTGACGATTTACTATCGTTACATAAATTATTGTATATATTAAAATGTATTGAAGCCATTTCAAGGCTTGTTTTGACCTGAAACAGATAAGGTTCATCTTAGTGGAGATGTATGCAAAGATTTATTGCCTTACCTGCAGGTTTAATTTGTAAAGTTTTTCTTGAGAGTTAACGTTTTGGCAGTTTTATTATAATTTTGTTGTTTTTCAAGAAAGTCTGTGGACTTAAATATTTCATTATGTTGTTGCCAAGTAGTTCATTGGATACAACTGAGACATAAATGCAAATGTGGCGATGTTCTTTATAGAAGATCTATGGGTTTAAAAACACATATTTCTGCGTTTAACCTTGATAATCTGAAATTATGTGACTTAGTTGTTATTTTGTAGTTTGGATATCTAAATTTGAGTGAATATTGTTCTATAGGGTTTTTGTAATCATAAAAAGAGGTAAGACAAGGATATTAATTATTTAATTCATATTTGAATGTATAATTGAATGCATTTGAAATTTGATTCAGTCGACATCTAATAGCCATCTTATTATTGGGTTTTAGTATAAGTATTTTATATAATCAGAAAGAGGATTTTTCTCTACAATTAATAATAATTATAAACAATAATTTGATAGTAGATTTAGAAATTTTTGCATTTGTTTTCCACTAGAAATCACTAAAAAAATAACCAATTTTCTCCTTTGTTTTTCAACACATATAAATACAGAAATCATGATTTGTAGGTATAGAAAGATAAACGCCACAAATCGTGAATGCCAACGGTGTTTAAACAAAAAAAATGTAACAAGCATGAAACTGTCAACTGTTTATACGCGTCCAACCCAACTGTCCAATCAGAATTGTTCCTATCACATCAGGTGCAACGAAAAAGTACATATCTCTTGTTTTTCCCCGACGTCGAATATGGTGATATAATGCCCTTTCGGTTCTTCAAGTCAAGGATCGAAATTAACGGGTGCAGCAAATACACATACTCTTGGCTGGTCTAGGACTCTGAAATATGATCAGCACCATTTAACTTACTAACTCCAGTTATCAGGCTATGAGTTTGCTGTTGTAGCTCCGTTCTCTCAAAGAAATATGAATCAGTTTCACATTTTCACTGGGCCGGTATCTTAACACAGCTGCTGTTTTTTCAGAATTAGACTTACAGCTGACGGGAACCTTCCAGCTCCACAAAGCATTCATATTTTGTATCTAAAGCACATAGGTTTATTCTTTATAAGCATTTTTCTGACTGATGACCGTGTCAAGGTAACACGACTTCTCCAATACTTAAGTTTTTGAGAGTTTTTCTTTAGCTTTCAAATCAGATAAATTTTAAACTAAGACTTTTGACTTTTAGAACGATCGTAAAGATTGGTTTGACCCTGTAGTACAGACATATTCATATTTTGGAAACAAAATTCTTTCTGGTAACCAAATTTTGAAGTTATTTTAAGAACCTCAGTCACTTCCATGAGAATCCATACAAGACCTTCCATGCAATGTCCCTGAAAATATAAGAGGTTTAGATTAAAGCGATTTCATTTTATGATAAATTTAAAAATTACATTTTGACAACTGATTTTCTAAATACCTTATATTGTGATTGAGAAATACATAACGGCCCTCACTCCATTACCATTAGCCACATACAGAAAGGTGGAATCCCTAAAAAGAGCAATTTTAATAGAACAATTAAACATCAAACTATTTACTGGTAAAACTTATCACATGATACGAATGGCGTTTTGCTATCGAAAACGAATCAGAAAAATTAGTTTAGAAATAAGTGTTCATTTATACTTACCTGTATATTTGAGAACGCGCTATCTTTTATTAATTCTGGCTTGTTAATTATAATAAACAGAAACAAAGCTGCATAAGAAACATCAATTAAATTCTCGAATGACAATAATAAAAATGTAAATTTTATTATTATTAAAAAAGCTTAATAAATTTTGAAGGTTAACAGATGTGGTTTGGTTTGACACTCACGTTTCACTGTTGCGGCATCTAGCGGCGACTTTCGAACTAATGATCTCGTTTCAATTTTGGGTGAAAAATTTATCATGGCAAGCATAGGGTAGTTGACCTACCAGTGTTTTATATATCTTGCTTGAAACATATGCTTTATAGACTGCGTACTTTCCAATACACTGATATTTTCAAACAACTACCGCCACCTCTTGGTCAGGTCGGCTACTTCTGGGACCACCCTCGTATTCTAAAATAACTAAAATGTCATCGAAGACTGAACCTAACCTCGAATAACCTAAAAATGTCACACTCATGCAAACCTAACTTAGTATAACCTCAACATGTCACAATCGGCCTAACCGAAATAACGATCGAATAAGCTCAAAGTAATATAAGCGACCGAACCTAACCTTGAATAACCTGAAAACGTGATCTGTGGCTGAACCTAACCTTGAACAATCCCGAAATGTCGCCCTAATATCGAATAACCTCCAAATGTATATGCCTGCCAAATCTATTAGGCAATTGTCAAGAGTCAACCTGTCAAATGTTGTTATTGTGGCGCCGACGGGAATGTTTGCCGTCAGCGACCATTTTGATTTGGATTGATTAGACCAATTAGATAATTCCATAATCTGTCAAATAGTGATTTTATGGCGCTGCCGACGGGAATGACCGACCATATTATAGCCTACAGAATCACAAAGGCTACTTTAATATAGATAAATACCAAACCTACCAAAATATAGCTGTGCTGGAAGTATCAGCTTGACCTAAATAACACTACTTTAGTTTTTGCCGGCTAACCCCAATAAGTCGAAGAGGGGAGGGGTAATACAAGATATACAAGATAAAAAAACAAGCGCCACTTCGTTTTAAAACAATTCTTATTACTAAAGCTTCAAACTTCTTAGATAAACGAAGAAATAGATCTTTTACTAACATATAGACAATTTCCACAATTTTGGTCGTACGTTGCATATACACTTACAGTTGACAAGCTGGAAAGCAAATATTAAAACCACACAATAAATAAATAGAAATAAATAAAACACAAACATGTAGTGAAATGTAAACTTTCTAAGTAGGGCTTTATTATTTACCGCAAATTGTAAACGGTAATTATACTGATCAAGGATTTTAATGTCTAGTAAAATTAACAGAATGGTGATTTGTATCACAGTGGTTGTAAATCTTAAAAACTACCCTATCACAATTTCACTACTCGAGATTTCGCTTTAACTACCAATTAAAACTAACATGCATGAATAAATAAATTGTATAAACGTTTTATATATATATATATATATATATATATATATATATATATATATATATATATATATATATATATATTTTTAGATAGAGTTAATTTTTATCAAGTTGGATAATGATTTTACATTAAATAATATTTTGAATGCAAATTCATATAGAAAAATTTATCGACTCTGCTGGGATTCGAACCCAGGACCCTCCACTGTCTAGGTGGTATCTCTACCAACTGAGCTACAGAGAACGACTACCAGCATAGCGAGAAATTTTCCATATGAATTAGATATCAAGCAAACATGCAAGTAACTAGATATGTTTTGAATATTGAAATGAACAATTTGAATGAACAAAGTTAAAAAATGGACTGTATTACAACAAAAATTGGGAGCAAACTGTTAACTGAATGTTGAGCGGACTTACCTGACGTTTCGATGAGCTATTCGACGATATAAAGATGCTCTATCGCCATATACTGTCTGCTCTAGCGCCTTAATAACTGACCAATGCACAAAATACACCACAAGCACTTGTATTTCCAAATTATCAGCAAAATAAGGCACACAAAGGTAAAAGTAATGTTTTGACCTCTTTCAAATTTCAATTGTTTTTTTCGAAGTGGCTTTTATGTAGCCCACTCAACAACAAAAATGTACAAAATTTTGTATTCAAAGCCGAACGTTGTTTGTAACCAAGAAAAACTAACTAAAACAGCGATTTGTCTTAACATACCGCCCACCAACGTTTATTCAAATTAACTTTAAGACGATGGCAGTGGGCATAATTTTACAAAAGGTCTTTTGAGAAGACCTGCCGCGGTCTTTACCGTCGCAACTCTGGCAACATTGTCAACCCCAGTATGTAGCTTTACAATTCGACCAAGCTTCCATTTTAGAGGAGGACTATTGTCCTCCTTAATCAAAACTAGTGAACCTATGGTTATGGATGGTTGTTTATCATTCCACTTATGACGCTATTATGGAATGATTCATTATAATCTAGATACTTTGAATATTGATGTTGTTGTCATGCGACTTGCTGATCTTCATTAATAGTATTCAAAACATATAGTTACTTGCATGTTTGCTTGATATCTAATTCATATGGAAAATTTCTCGCTATGCTGGTAGTCGTTCTCTGTAGCTCAGTTGGTAGAGATACCACCTAGACAGTGGAGGGTCCTGGGTTCGAATCCCAGCAGAGTCGATAAATTTTTCTATATTAATTTGCATTCAAAATATTATTTAATGTAAAATCATTATCCAACTTGATAAAAATTAACTCTATCTAAAAATTTATAAAAATTAATTTCCTTTCGGAATGATTCATTATAATCTAGATACTTTGAATATTGATGTTGTTGTCATGCGACTTGCTGATCTTCATTAATAGTATTCAAAACATATCTAGTTACTTGCATGTTTGCTTGATATCTAATTCATATGGAAAATTCCTCGCTATGCTGGTAGTCGTTCTCTGTAGCTCAGTTGGTAGAGATACCACCTAGACAGTGGAGGGTCCTGGGTTCGAATCCCAGCAGAGTCGATAAATTTTTCTATATGAATTTGCATTCAAAATATTATTTAATGTAAAATCATTATCCAACTTGATAAAAATTAACTCTATCTAAAAATTTATAAAAATTAATTTCCTTTCGGAATGATTCATTATAATCTAGATACTTTGAATATTGATGTTGTTGTCATGCGACTTGCTGATCTTCATTAATAGTATTCAAAACATATCTAGTTACTTGCATGTTTGCTTGATATCTAATTCATATGGAAAATTTCTCGCTATGCTGGTAGTCGTTCTCTGTAGCTCAGTTGGTAGAGATACCACCTAGACAGTGGAGGGTCCTGGGTTCGAATCCCAGCAGAGTCGATAAACTTTTCTATATGAATTTGCATTCAAAATATTATTTAATGTAAAATCATTATCCAACTTGATAAAAATTAACTCTATCTAAAAATTTATAAAAATTAATTTCCTTTCGGAATGATTCATTATAATCTAGATACTTTGAATATTGATGTTGCTGTCATGCGACTTGCTGATCTTCATTAATAGTATTCAAAACATATCTAGTTACTTGCATGTTTGCTTGATATCTAATTCATATGGAGAATTTCTCGCTATGCTGGTAGTCGTTCTCTGTAGCTCAGTTGGTAGAGATACCACCTAGACAGTGGAGGGTCCTGGGTTCGAATCCCAGCAGAGTCGATAAATTTTTCTATATGAATTTGCATTCAAAATATTATTTAATGTAAAATCATTATCCAACTTGATAAAAATTGACTCTATCTAAAAATTTATAAAAATTAATTTCCTTTCGGAATGATTCATTATAATCTAGATACTTTGAATATTGATGTTGTCATGCGACTTGCTGATCTTCATTAATAGTATTCAAAACATATCTAGTTACTTGCATGTTTGCTTGATATCTAATTCATATGGAAAATTTCTCGCTATGCTGGTAGTCGTTCTCTGTAGCTCAGTTGGTAGAGATACCACCTAGACAGTGGAGGGTCCTGGGTTCGAATCCCAGCAGAGTCGATAAATTTTTCTATATGAATTTGCATTCAAAATATTATTTAATGTAAAATCATTACCTAACTTGATAAAAATTAACTCTATCTAAAAATTTATAAAAATTAATTTCCTTTCGGAATGATTCATTATAATCTAGATACTTTGAATATTGATGTTGTTGTCATGCGACTTGCTGATCTTCATTAATAGTATTCAAAACATATCTAGTTACTTGCATGTTTGCTTGATATCTAATTCATATGGAAAATTTCTCGCTATGCTGGTAGTCGTTCTCTGTAGCTCAGTTGGTAGAGATACCACCTAGACAGTGGAGGGTCCTGGGTTCGAATCCCAGCAGAGTCGATAAATTTTTCTATATGAATTTGCATTCAAAATATTATTTAATATATATATATATATATATATATATATATATATACATATATATATATATATATATATATATATATATATATATATATATATATATATATATATATATATATATATATATATATATATATATATATATATATATACCACGGCTATTACAGTACGGTTTAAAAGCCTTACTTAGGGTTTTTCGTTTCACCCTCTGGTATATTCTTGTTACATACAACCCTGTGCTTGTGTATGCAGGTACGAACCCAAAGGGAAAGACCTTCAAATTAAACCCAAAGTCAAAGGAGCAGGAACAGGAAAAAACAACGAGCAACGAAACCCAAAAAAAGACCTAAAAATAAAACACTTTGTATATGGTATTAATTTTAAATATTTGAACAGAATTTTACCTTTCGATAAACTGAAAGGTCTTTTATTACACGATTCCTTCAAGGTAACTGATAGGGAAATGTTACCTAAAATAGAAAAAGATTTTAAATGAGATTTTAAGCACATGGTGGAAAATAAAAAAGGTTTACCTAAATGATTAACACTAGAACCTAATCCGTCTAATTGACGATTGATCACATATAAACAATCAAATGATCATTTTGTTGAATGCGAGATTTTCTCCGCTAAAGCTAATTATATCAAAACCAATTTTCTATTTCATCTCCCATCCAACATCTAATTCCAAAAAACCCACCATTTTGTTATATCCACTCCAATATTGAGAATGCGCTTGACAGCGCTGGCGCGAATTTACGATCAAGCGAGGAAAGGGAAAACCAGTGACAACCAAACTAACGGAGAAGCTTGGTTTTAAACAGTGACCTCCAAACAATCAATGGGTTGTGAATTTCAACGTCATAATATTGGTTTGGATTACCTAATCTAGATCGGCCTGTACTTCAGCATTATGTTCAGCGCACTCATTGCTAGCGACCAATAAATGGATGGCGTCTTTTAGACGCTGTTTTGTAGCACTTGAGATGCCACAGGCGCAATTCAATTTTGAGGCACCCCTCTAAATATTCTCGGTACCACTACAGTGTGCATTCTACGCGCACGTTATTACCATAGCACGTGCTTTAGATTTGATATGTCGGTTTTAATCATTTTGGTTGCGCAATACTTTCATATATATTTTGACCGAAAAATGAAAACTGACACTACCATCCCTCCCAAATCTAACATTAATACACGAAAACAACAAATCTCCAAACCAAAGGCGATAAAATAGTTAAATCGTACACCGCTCCGATATGATATGAAGTCATGGTCCGACTATAACAAACAAACCTATTAGATTTGTATGCATAGACAGTTCAAAATTATTTGAGAACTAAAACGCAACCACTATTACATGTGAGCCAGCGCAGTAGTGATTTCAGAGGCTTTAAAAGACTACTGCTACTTGCATATTGGTTCCCAATTAAACTTCGGTCGCATTAGTTACGTTCACATAATGATGCGTTGCCACTTAAAGTATACGTTCTAACGCGCAAAATCTAAAACAACGATGAAAATGTTTTAACACCACAGTTAAATCAGACTTGTTACGTATCTTTACTAATAGCAAAGCTGAGTTTAAACGACGTGTTTCTTCTAAAAAGGACATTTTTACGACGTACACTTTAAAATGATTATACCTTCGTTTAGAAAAATTAATACAGAATTCATATTTCAAATTCAAACCCTTCTGATGTATAATCCGTGTCTGAATCCGACTTCCCAGTCTTCAGTGTAAAAATTATTTTTTCCACTATAACATCAACTCTGTGATACAGATCCCACATTTGTGCTTTACGTATTTTTGCAAGTTTCCTGCAGTAACCTGGGCAATCTCTTCCACTAGCAAATTTTCTAGTCCTTTAACTTGCAACGTAACCTTTAATTTGCGACCAAATTTTGTGTAACATGAACATTACTACTGGACGTTTATCCGCATTTCCGCACTTAAGTAAGTCATTTTAAGTGCACCCACAGCTTCGAATTTGGTTTGTTTACGCTTTCCGAATAGCTAACGCGACCGGACCTTAGTTGCGAATAGTTTTGAACTGCATCATTTTAAATGGAAAACCCTTCAATATTTTAAAAGGATAAGGTTAGTACCTGCGACCAACACCGATAGAGTCCAATATCAAGAGTTAAATCTATCTGAAATTTAAACGGCTAAGTCTAATTTGTAGTGCACGGATACGTTATAGGAGGTTCCGGTATACTTTCATAATCAACCGATATCAAGAGGTGTCCGAAATCAGAGGTTTTGCTGTAATACGTATTTTAGTGCAGATTCACTTAGTTCGCATAGATATTTCATATAATATGCAGAGATATTTGCAAAGGAGTTTAGTAACTTATTATTTTAAATTATAGTTTTATTCAGTAACGGTAATAAGGATGACTGTAAAAATTTAAAATGACACAATTTTATGTTTTCTTTTAAATGTGAGATTTGAGGCCCCCTTCTATTAAAGAGGCCCTAGGCGCGCGCCCACCATTGGCCTTAAGACGATACCAGAAACAGTCGTTTTTTAAGCATGGTTGTCTAAATAAACCGCGATAATGTAAAAACTATGTTCACCTGTTCACACGAAGAAGATTTTTTAAATGTTCAGTTCACACCACTGCAAACTGCCCTTCGTATATTTGAATAGTTCTCGTCTAGAATTTTAAAACGATAACTAAACGTTAAACCTCGATATTGTCAAAAATGCCCACCGGTTCATAAGAAAACAATTTTTACAATGTTTGGTTAAGACCACCAAATGCAATTTCAGTACGGTTCCGGTACCGGTACAGGGTAACAAAAATATTAAATGGGTTCGAATTCTGATTCTGGTACTTGCTTTAAAAAATTAGTGTTTAGGTTTCGGTTCTAGCACGACACAAATATCGGTTCTTGGGTTTTTTAGGTTCCGCTTCCTAATAAATTAATCGGTTATAAATTATATCAAAGTCCAAGGCTAAAGTTTAATAGGATGTACACACAAAGTCATCGATATGCAATAAACTAAAATTTGTATTAACAGAGGAGTTATTGTCCGTTTAAGAATGCGCATGTCATCCAGCAGCGTACAAGCACACGGTAATAAAGATGATTACGTACATACACAAATACTTTAATAAAAATACAGTAACGAAAAACCGTGATATTGATACGTGAAGATCATATGACGTTAGTACCTTATAAACCGTGTGTGATCAAAACATTAAAGCAGGCAGGGTATAAAATAAAATTGGAAATACTTACTCTGTAAATGTTAAATTCTCAGAGATGTGAAGCAGAAAACTTTATAACGATGCCAAGCTCAGTCGTGTTGGGTTCACGGTTGCCTAGATAAACTGAGTCAAACGTACGCGTACGCCTAGAAATATTGCATAATTCACCCCGCGCAAGACGAGCAAAGAAAGCGTCGCATAGACGATGTATTGAGCAAAACACGAATTAGACTCCATAGTGTTTACGAATATGTTACCACGATTACGTTCGGTGCGTATTTTTAACGATATAACGATTTTAATTAGGACATATTTTTATCAACTCAGACTACCACGCAGTTAAACATAGTCCTGCGTCGAAATATCAGTTAATTAGCTGTTTTAGTAAAAAAGTCGTCTTTTATGGAATGCTGTTGATATTGAATTTTATATGCATCGTTTGCTAAACTCGCAGGCCTCCTTAACAAAAATAATGAAAATAACAAAATACCCTTTCATGAGTATTATTTACAAACAGAAATATTGACAGACTACCTATACCTAGAAAAGTTACAGCAATTACAAAAGACATATGTTTTATAATTAAATTAGTAAAATGTAAGAACGAAGAATTTTGGTTTGTCCGGGACGGCAAATAGCCTACCGCCGGCACTGGATATTTATAATCATAGACATATAATTTATATTAAAGTTGGTTGTTAAACTATTTTAAGATTTTTAATTTACAAAACTTTTACTGAATCGCAGATACGGTTAATTAGGAATGATCACCCCGGTTGATCTCTCTCTTCTGCAGTCCAGTGGCGTAGCTAGAGTTGATAATGTCCCCTCCACTTCAATCGAATATAAACATTTTTATTACATTACTAACAACTATCCAACCATGTAACAGTAATAAAATTTATAATCAAAATTTATTTTAATTAAGGACTTTACTGTAATAATAACCTTAAATAATTTAAAAAAATTTTAATTAAATTAATTTATAAAATAACAGTTAAAATTAACATCTATATAATTTTTAAATATAACTTACAAATTATATAATTTTAAATTCAAATTTTCAATTGGTGTCACCCCTTGAATTAGTGTCACCCGGGGCGAACTACCCCTTATCGCTCCCCCCCTTAACTACGCTACTGCTGCTACTTAAATATTAGCTTTGTTAACCAAGCTGCGTTTGTTTAAGCGGTACCCTATACAGGGCATACATTTAGTACTTCGTTCTTCTATTATAAACTGATCGTTAGCCAGATAAAAATCCAATTGGGAGAATATAAACTGGTTAAAAAAGGCACATTATAAAATTAGTGGCACATATACACAGGGTCTCTAAAAACGCCAGCCTTTGCTGATATTTTGTAAAACTTTGGTTGAAGCCTTAGCTATGATCAATTTATCCCGAGCAAGAGTTAGAAGTATTTTTTTTTTATACAAGGTGATCAAAATAATTTTTTTTGAGTGAACACCCATGGGTATTCTATTTACACAAACCACGTTTTGATTTAAATAAGTAAAATGATGGCAATTACTGACGTATGCCGTCCATAAACTACGTGATGCTGCTCAGGATGGAGAGAGGGTTTTGAAAATATGTAATTATTGTGACGATAGACGCGTGGGGGGTAATAAAATGTGTGATGCAGTAGTATAGCTATGACAGTTCGGCCGCAAAATCCCATGTTATTTCTTATGAAGGTATCAAAACTCCGAAAACGTGACATCCAAGATGGCGGCGACTACGCATGCGCGTGTATGGATTAGTATGCCGGGTAAAATAGGTTGCAGCATGTGTCGCTAGATGTCGCAGTGGGCGTGGTTTGGCGGGAAAATTCAAAATCTTATGCCTGTCCGTGATTGGTCCGAAGTTTGGCGCTAAAGGAGGTTGCAGGGCGTGTCGCTTTGGAGCTGAATGTAAACAAACGGGGTTGCCAAATCTCATATTTGGTAAAAATGAAAAGCCCCTAGGTAATTCCCCCAGGATTAACATACAGGGTTGCCAAATGTTATATTTTGATAAAAACAGAGAGAAAGTCACTAGATAATTTCCTAGGACTTGAAAGTGTGCGCCTCACCTCCTCACCTCGGGTAGGCAACCACATATACACGCTAACCCTCGGGTAGGCAACCACATATACACGCTAACATATAAGTGTTTAGGCGGGAAAATGGCGAATGTGATGCTTGTCCGTGATTGGTCGGATCGAGTTGCCGGTAAAATAGGTTGCAGCATGTGTCGCTAGATGTCGCGGTGGGTGTGGTTTTGGCGGGAAAAATCAAATCTCAGGCCTGTTCGTGATTGGTCCGAAGTTTTGGCGCTAAAGGAGGTTGCAGGTCGTGTCGCTTTGGAGCGCGTGAACGCGGCCGGGCGCCCCGGGTTAATTAGAAAAATTTGTCGCGGCGTTGCGTGGGCGGGTGATCTAGTGGGCCGGGTTGCGACGGCCCAGTGGGGCGTTGAAAGGGGTTAATTTGGCGGTTGAAAGGGGTTAATTTGAAAAATTTGGTGGTTGCCTCGCTGCTGTAGAATCAAATAATAAGGTGGTGGTGGTGTAAATTGCAGTGGCGTGGTAAACATTTTATTAAAGGGGGACTGAAAAAATATGAATATACAACCATCGTTTAGCTACAAAATGAATCGTTGCTTTGGACATCCTTCAGTTTATTTTAATTGATGAAATGAATACAGTTTTTCAGTTTTCACATTTTAGATAAACAAGCTAACAAACAACAATTTTATTTATTTATTTTAATTAAAGAAGCATTCTATATCATTGACATGTTGTACGAGGTAAAATTTTAATTGTTGAGATGAATGCAGTTTTCGCACAACCAAACAACAATTTTATATATCTTCTATTATGGAACGTTCTAGAATGTACATATGCGTACTGTTTATGTGCAGCTAATAAAATAATCACCTCGTGATATAATAGTCAAGCAAATATATTTTATTAATTATAAGGAACGTTCTAGAATGTACATATGCGTACTGTTTATGTGTAGCTAATAAATAATCGCCTCGTGATATAATAGCCATGCAAATATATTTATTTCTGTGATATTTGATATATAGGAACTATTCTTATTATTCACGAGTGGTTAAGGTTCACGTTGCAAGTTCATGTTGATGAATCACTCATGTTATATAATTTGATAAGTTGATGCAGAATAAAACATAGATACAGTATACATGCTTTTATTTTATTTAACTATTATACATTTCAAACTTAAATATAAACTTAACTAATGTTTCAATATGCTTTAAACATATACAAATATATATATAAATGTGTTTCACTACATGTTATTATACATTTTAAAAAATTCTACTCTTGTGACAGTTACATGATGCGCCAATGTCCCCAAGGTAAAGTATTATATGTATCTGGTATAACATAGCGCTTGTCGTCGTGAGGACTAAGCGCAATTTTGGATTGCAAAACAGTTGAAACCTGATGTTTATCTGACTTAAATAATTTTTGTTGAACAAATGTTTCTTTGTTTTCCTTCAAACAATTTATATAATCATCGAATGTAATACGGTTTTTAACTATATGTTTTTTAACGCCCTTAGCTTTCTTTACAGTTTTCTTATTTGCCAGAACCTGTTGAATGTCCGTCTCGCTTTTACCCGCCCGCACCATTTTCTGCAGATCTAACATCTCTTCATCTTCATCTCTAAAGACCTTCATTGAGTACATCTTAGAGCGAAGGCCTACGAAATGTGTCATCACATTACCGGCGTTCTCGTCCTTCATCATGCCCAATACTTTTTTATTTACACGCGGTATGTCATAGATGTTATCGTCGGGGTAGTCACTAGTATCGAAATGTTCATGAGCGTCTTGTTTGATTACCTCATATAAATTAGATGTTTCTACTGCATATACAAGAGAATCAGTGTCTGTATAACAAATTTGTGCCTTGTCACCGAATCGGCTCTTCATGTATGAATAATGAAAATCATAAATCTTTAATTTAGAAATGTCTAATATGCACATACCAACATAAATAGGTTTGTTAAAGTAAACTTCCGTTTTATTCAATTCAATAGCAGCTAAATTTTCATCGAAAATTGTACTCGATTTAAAAGTTGGTTTTGAAATCAATGCCTCAGCAGCGTATCGTCCCTCCCATTTAGTTACTAGTTTAATGATGGAGTGTTTTCTAATGTTTTCCATCGTCTTACCAAACACAGCGTTGTTCATTAGCTTGAACAGATTCTTTTCGAATTCATTCTTGGCCCGGGTTCTCAACTGTGTGTTAAGGTCAATATATGATTTTAGCCAATCAGATTGTTTGAATTTCAGAACGCGGTGAATTTTCTTTAATTTCAGTCCATTGTCCAAACATTGTTGTAAATTTCTATAATGTATGACATACCGATTTTTGTCGAAAAGTGTTGCCATTAATTTTGTTTCTTTTGAATTTGGCGGCGTACGATGCTCAGGACAAAATGGAAGATCAGCGTGTGAATCATGAATGGACTGAGGATATTCTAGATTAACCTCAAGAATGTACCCTTCATGATTATCTGCTGGTGCATTGAAATTGAAATTATCTAAATCATCACCTTCTACCCACTCAAATCCCCCATACGGTAGGTACTGTGACATAGCCCAACCGTATTGGTTATTAATATCAAAGTATATAAGATAATTTTCAGGTTTTGAGGAGTCATATGTTGGTATGAATTTATTGTTTGCTTCGGAATAACGTTTCGAGCATTGACTTAACCCACCTCGAATACCACGCTCGATAAATAGAAATTTATCAATATCCGTTAAGAGTTCAAGGTTAATGTTGGTAAACTTAAGCATACAGTCCCACGTGTAGCCAGGCAAAGTATAATAATGTGCTGGATCTAAGCCATACGTTTTCAAACTGCTAGACCGGAATTGCTCAAATATATCTGCTAAAAGTAGCACATCCGTCTTCAAATATAAATCGCTGTACTCGCCTAAATTTTGACAACCGAAAGAGTCCCATACATGTCTGGCATGTGCATAGCATTCATCAGTTATACTCATATCAGTCAGTGAACTATAAAATTTTGATTTGTCAGGTAATTGGGTCTCGTCAAGTTTCGTCCATTTATCGATGTAATCATAAGGGAAGACACCTTTCCTAGTTAGAAGATCAAATTTAATCACATCTAAGACCGGAAACTGTGATTTTAAATTTGGAAACGTGTTTAAATACGAAGCCAAAGTTTCTAGGCCGCTTGCTAAAAATCTGAAAGAGTCTATAAATCTGAATTTAACTAAATTGTCTTCTACATTCTTGGTGAATGAGATGTATCGTTCTTTATTAATAGGAAGTAGATCAACACGACCCTCGAAATCTTTAGCTAGATTTTTGATAATAAAGTGACTATCATAACCGCTTAAATTGTGAAAAACTACTGGTATTGTGTGACTATCATTATAGTTAATGTTACAGTTTTCATGGGCGGGGCCTCGATATACACCGGTAAGGTGACAGTGATCTCTCACTCGAATATCATCAACAGTGAATGAACCTTCACATATATGGCATTGTGAAGCGGATTGAAATTCAAAATATTGTTCAGGTGTTAGGGTTTCCATCGGCAGTGGGCAAAGAAACACTGTTTCAACGTTTTCAGCTAACTGTTTCATCTCCTGAGCAAACCATTCCTGACAGCCCTCACCACGATAAGCCCGGTAAAAGGACAAGGTATCATCATAAGAGCATTTAACATAGTATGCTATACTATGGGGAATATGATCTTGTACCTTGTTCTTTTTCGTAGTCGGAATCAGCAAGCACTCTAAATCTGCATATACTATAAACGGTACCGGCTCCTTATTTTTATAGTTTTTAAACTGCACATTTGCTTGATCCGTTGTTGGTAGTCTAACTTTACAATCGTTTAATATTTTACAATCTAATTCATGTTTCTTTAATTTTTCTTGTATGTTAAAGTAATGTAAACATCTTTCGCAGAAGAATTTTCTTCCATCATGTTTGCTTAGCTGTGATGATAAAAGTCGACTTAGATTCTTGATCCACACATAGTGGAACCGTGGCTTGAAATCACCGGAATCGTCTTCATCTTCAGCATAATACATGTCTTGAATTAGTAGGAGGTTGATGTGTTTATTCTGTTTGTTTTTTGTTAAGTATGCAGGTAACACGCTGTACTTTTTTCCGTTACACTTCTCCAAGATGTACACGTTGATAGACAAATTGTTTTGCTTTTCGAATCTGGGTATTTGTCTTAAAGTCATAGGAAACTGTATTCCCTTCAAGTTTAGGCTAGTAGAGTAGTGAGGGTAACTACTAGTTCTGTTAGCTATTTTACTAGGTGCTGGATATAATGCTGATACAATAGACCACGCGAAGCAGGCTTCATCATCATTCTTAACGTTTATGCATGCTTCTTTCTTTTTTATTTGATCAGGAAGATCGATATACGATGAACCAAGCTGCTGGGTATATTTATTGGTGTTCACTTGTAGGTTTATAATTGTTTTGAGTGTCCAGCCACTACCTTTTTCCTGATGAAGAATATGAATAATTAGTTTAATGTAACAAACTATTATTATTTTATTAAATTTTATACTTACTTGAAATTCCTCTAGTTGCATTAGTATCGGATCCATAACGTTTTCTACGAACCAGTGGTTAAGATTTGTATCATGATAAATTATTCCATTACTTGTATTTAGGTACTTAAATTCGCAAACTTCCTCAGAGTTTTTCATAATTGCGAACTCTCCACAGAATACTGCGTTTACTTTGAGAGCTATCTCTTTTTTAAATGTATTTTTTATGCGACGTCGGAAAAGGCCCGAACAGTCTTCTAGGAATTTTCTAGGATCCTTATGTTTTAAATTGATAACAACTCCTGTTCGTATACGATTCACGAAAGCAGTTTGCACGTCCTCCCATTTAACCCGGTCGCTAGGATATTCCTTTCGAGATGTTGTACCTTCACCGGCAACTAATAAGGCTTTATACCTTTTACGAAAACCTTTAATTAGTCCGATCGATGATATAATATGTTGTCTTTCTCCAATTTTTAATGTACTCCTTAAAGCAGCGTTGAGTATACGTAACTTTTTATTACAGTCTTTAATTCCTTTTTCTATTGCTCGCATATCAGCTTCTAAGTCGACTCTTAAAAGTGCCGATCTTATTTCGTCGACAAAACAGGAAGCTTTACTGACAGCCATTCTGAAACAGGAAAAAGATGTTAACCACACAACGGTTTAATAGATACTAAGCAGAAGCTGGATGTACTATCAAGAGAATTTCAAAATGATGTCTATCTGAAGATGTTAACTGCACAACAGTTTTAATAAATACTAAGCAGTGTAGAGAGCGAGATGTTACAGTACAACGGGCTAACTAATACTGAATGCAATCACACAACTTTCTCCTCTCTTATACATCTTGTTTAGCGTATCACCAAGAAAAACGGCTACCTTGAATGGCTAAAATGCTGCCTCTAGTTGAACTGCCCCGGTGATGTTCTTTATATATTGTTTCGATTACCCACAATGCACTGCAATTCCTGAGATTCAGAATAGCGTTAGGTTGGGGCCCGCTGAAAATCATATTCATAATAATAATAAGTACAGAATGTAAAATATGCTCAGATACGTTCAAATACCTTCAATTATAACAAGTGACAGCCAGGCAATTCATTACATCAGATTGTTAGCAATGAGTAGGCTATTTATACAGATAAAATGTCCTCCTCATGAATGCACCAGCGGGGTTACAGCTAGAAATTATAACAGATTATCTGTAACAAAACATGCAATAAATCTAAATTAACTTATAAGATTTAAAAAGAACAGAAATATTATAGTGATGTTTTCAATTCAGGTTTGAAATTCTCGTTGCAAGAATAAAAGAAATAGGAGCAATATTAAAAGAAACGCAATGCGAGAAATCCTAATTAGTCGATTTCATTCTGTACTTTTTATGGTGGTTGACTAATAATAATACGTGATAATTTTATCTTGGGTTCTCAAGAAAATAAATTAAAAATCACTAATTGAAGTTGAATAAGTTTCTCATGTACCTAATTACTATTTCAGATTTTATATTTATGTTTTGTCGCAAATGATATTTTTTTGTATCTAAAAAGCAATAATTATTATGTCGTGACATTTTAAAAACATTATATAGTTATTCCAAACATAAATATTAATTAGTCAATTAAAGCACGGAAACATTCTCTCTCTCTCTTTAACAAAACACATCGTTCGTTTAGTATGATATCTGTGTGTGTATATTATTGTAGAAAAAGATGTACAATATAAAATGCATTCTTCCGTATTTTCTACTAAAGGTGAAAAGGTTTCGAAACATCACAATGCGCAGAAACCGAAATACGTATGAGCGATCGAAATTGCATCGCACGCGCATGTTTTTCTTAATGCAGTAGCGTCGGTATATTTCCATTCTGTCTTGTTGCGTGTGCGTTTGGAGGTTATAGGTGTGTTTACGTTTGTTGTTGAAAGTTGAAATCAGTTCTTTTCAGTACACTGTAATCCATGGGATTATAATATAATATAACACACACAGATTGTTTTATAAACGATGTTATAAATTATGCCACATAAGTTGTCAAATGTTTTACATGTAGACATATTTTCATATTAAAATAATTAAAATTCATCTCTACAATCACTTCTTTTTAATAAGAACGTATTATATACCACTACTGTCTAAAAGCCTAAATACCCTATTTTGTCGATATATAAAGAAAAGCAAGGTTTTCCATTTATTTTGATTTCCTATTACTTTTACTAACACTGAAGTAAATTACATTATCAAATTTAAGCTTTAGAAAACCCAGAATCATTTTATAAACTTAAAATTTTATATACAGGCTTATATATCACAATTATCTTTTTGCTACTTAGGTGAGTTCATTTCAGCTCCAACCCCTTCAATTGAAAGTGGTTATTTAAAGATTATAAAGTGTACTTTGAGATTTTCATAACATTTTACGTGCACATATTTTTAATCCCTTTTAATGAACAACATACGCGCGCCGCCACTGTACTCGCAGCTGACGTTCGCGTAGATTTTGATGACTCATTGTGATGTTTTGAAACCTCGCGCACTTTAATAGAGCTATTTATTCATTTTTAAAATTCACTAATTGTATTATAAAATAGCAAAAATCTACGTTTTAAAATTAAATATGCGTCAATTATTTCTATTATCAATGCTCTTAGGAGACATCAAGCCTTGCCAGATTTTGATAGGCCCTATGGAGGGCATATGGCGTCAGGGGAACTATGCCATTAGAGCGCCCACCTAGAAAGAAATCTAGGTGTCAAAACCAGGAAAGGTTTAATATCAGAGCTTAACATTTAAAACAGCTTTATTTATTTAATTGTTAGAAATGAATCTATTTAGCATCAATGTATAACGAACAAGTTTAACGTTTCTTTAGAAGGAAATGATTTTCTCTGTAGTACAATAATTAACGGGGCTAGAATAGAAAGGGTATAAATAACAAATTTTGATTTCTTTTGATTATACAATTTTGGTAAGATAATATTAGTATTTGCTGATCAAAAAGGATCTAAGCGATTTTTCAAACTCTTAGCGATATCTAAAGAGCACTTACATCATTAATTTTATATTATTACTGAATTTTATTTAATATTTCATATTATGATTTATACAGGTATACTAAAAGCATTTTCTAAGATTAAAAATCAATTAAGTTTTGCCGGAAATACAATATCATTAAACACATTTCAACATTTTACTTTTTTCATAATTTAATATATTATTGCGTAAGATTTTAACCCTCTACACACACCCTTTTTAACTGCCCGATACCACAGAAACGTTTAAAATGCTCATTTTACTAAAAATACATTACGTTTGAAAGTCACGATGTGTCACTAGAAAAACATGCTTGTAAAATACAATTCAATATTTCAATTAAAAATAATTAATACCGTGCGTTAATGGAGTAATTGGCAAGCACTTTAATTTCACAAACTGAATCGAACGGGTTTTTCAAAATGAGTATGTTATTTGCACCAAACACTTGTTTCAACTAAAAACAGAGGCACTTTAGAGCGAGCTTTTTATACGAGTGCAAGGTGCAATTAATTTTAATTGTTGACGTAAATCGAAAACGCAAAACACCCTCATAAAATAACTTCAAGCAACTCATAAAATGGCGTGCTTTCCACCCCTAACAAGGCCAACACTTCGAACAAAATACTTCATAACACAATTTTTACAAACTAAAATATCCCACTAAAGAAATAAACGAAAATATTCTAAAGGATGTCCAAAACAACGATTCAATTATAAATGGAATCAAAGACATGTAAATAATCTTTTTATGCGAGATTTTGTACATCCCTGTTGTTTTGTAAATCAAACGGGGAATATCAAGAAACGAATCCCAGATGTGGCAATGACGCACATTTTAAATTTATCGCCTATGTTAATGTTTGCACTTAAAAAGCATTAATTAATTATGACATGACATTAAGAAAATATTTTTCAGTACACATTTTAAAGAGGGGAACGCAATACATTTTAACAGCGTTTCAGGTTTCAGTTTTAAAACAAGCGGTAAACTGTGCACATATGTAATGCGGTTTGAACTCGCGTCTTTTAATCAATAAAAATAGCATTAAAAACAACACAAGCGCTTAATAGTGTAAAATGAAAAAGGCTTTTACATAAAAATATACAAGTGTGAAGGAATGTTGATATCTTGTTTGCGTTCCTAAAAATTTCGTTGTAACGTGTAAAATACGAAAAACAGAATGCAGGTAATTTGAGGGAAGTTATTTTTAATTTAATGTATAAAATGTATTGTTTTTATTTTTCTAGCTCGAACAATAAAACTATACAATAATTATTAAGTGATGTCATCATTCATTAAAAGGAATGTTTTATTATATGAGATGCATTTCGTTATAATGCAATTTCTTCTTCTTTTAATATTTTTATTCATTGTATTAAAGGAAAAAACAAATGCAGGTAAGTTGATATTGTTATTTTAATTTAATGTATAAAATGTAATGTTTTTATTTTTAGCCCAACATCAAATCTATGCAGCAATTAAGTGATGAGATCATTCATGAAAGGAATGTATGCACATATGTTTTGAATAATTACATCATCCAGCAAAAAGATGCATTCTTCTATTAATCATTATTATTGAATTAAAGGAAAAAAACAAATGCAGGTAATTTGGAAACGATATTTTAATTGTGCTCTTTAGATATCGCTAAGGGTTTGAAAAATCGCTTAGATCCTTTTTGATCAGCAAATACTAATATTATCTTACCAAAATTGTATAATCAAAAGAAATCAAAATTTGTTATTTATACCCTTTCTATTCTAGCCCCGTTAATTATTGTACTACAGAGAAAATCATTTCCTTCTAAAGAAACGTTAAACTTGTTCGTTATACATTGATGCTAAATAGATTCATTTCTAACAATTAAATAAATAAAGCTGTTTTAAATGTTAAGCTCTGATATTAAACCTTTCCTGGTTTTGACACCTAGATTTCTTTCTAGGTGGGCGCTCTAATGGCATAGTTCCCCTGACGCCATATGCCCTCCATAGGGCCTATCAAAATCTGGCAAGGCTTGATGTCTCCTAAGAGCATTGATAATAGAAATAATTGACGCATATTTAATTTTAAAACGTAGATTTTTGCTATTTTATAATACAATTAGTGAATTTTAAAAATGAATAAATAGCTCTATTAAAGTGCGCGAGGTTTCAAAACATCACAATGAGTCATCAAAATTTACGCGAACGTCAGCTGCGAGTACAGTGGCGGCGCGCGTATGTTGTTCATTAAAAGGGATTAAAAATATGTGCACGTAAAATGTTATGAAAATCTCAAAGTACACTTTATAATCTTTAAATAACCACTTTCAATTGAAGGGGTTGGAGCTGAAATGAACTCACCTAAGTAGCAAAAAGATAATTGTGATATATAAGCCTGTATATAAAATTTTAAGTTTATAAAATGATTCTGGGTTTTCTAAAGCTTAAATTTGATAATGTAATTTACTTCAGTGTTAGTAAAAGTAATAGGAAATCAAAATAAATGGAAAACCTTGCTTTTCTTTATATATCGACAAAATAGGGTATTTAGGCTTTTAGACAGTAGTGGTATATAATACGTTCTTATTAAAAAGAAGTGATTGTAGAGATGAATTTTAATTATTTTAATATGAAAATATGTCTACATGTAAAACATTTGACAACTTATGTGGCATAATTTATAACATCGTTTATAAAACAATCTGTGTGTGTTATATTATATTATAATCCCATGGATTACAGTGTACTGAAAAGAACTGATTTCAACTTTCAACAACAAACGTAAACACACCTATAACCTCCAAACGCACACGCAACAAGACAGAATGGAAATATACCGACGCTACTGCATTAAGAAAAACATGCGCGTGCGATGCAATTTCGATCGCTTATACGTATTTCGGTTTCTGCGCATTGTGATGTTTCGAAACCTTTTCACCTTTAGTAGAAAATACGGAAGAATGCATTTTATATTATACATCTTTTTCTACAATAATATACACACACACAGATATCATACTAAACGAACGATGTGTTTTGTTAAAGAGAGAGAGAGAATGTTTCCGCGCTTTAATTGACTAATTAATATTTATGTTTGGAATAACTATATAATGTTTTTAAAATGTCACGACATAATAATTATTGCTTTTTAGATACAAAAAAAATATCATTTGCGACAAAACATAAATATAAAATCTGAAATAGTAATTAGGTACATGAGAAACTTATTCAACTTCAATTAGTGATTTTTAATTTATTTTCTTGAGAACCCAAGATAAAATTATTAGTCAACCACCATAAAAAGTACAGAATGAAATCGACTAATTAGGATTTGTCGCATTGCGTTTCTTTTAATATTGCTCCTATTTCTTTTATTCTTGCAACGAGAATTTCAAACCTGAATTGAAAACATCACTATAATATTTCTGTTCTTTTTAAATCTTATAAGTTAATTTAGATTTATTGCATGTTTTGTTACAGATAATCTGTTATAATTTCTAGCTGTAAACCCTCAGGTGCATTCATGAGGAGGGCATTTTATCTGTATAAGTAGCCTACTCATTGCTGACAATCTGATGTGATGAATTGCCTGGCTGTCACTTGTTATAATTGAAGGTATTTGAACGTATCTGAGCATATTTTACATTCTGTACTTATTATTATTATGAATATGATTTTCAGCGGGTCCCAACCTAACGCTATTCTGAATCTCAGGAATTGCAGTGCATTGTGGGTAACTTAAGTAGATTAATCAGTTCTCAATTATCAAAAAAGAATCATCAAAAGTTTCTGTGTGATTAGAATTTCTTTTCCCTAGAACCCTTTATTGTTTTTTAACTATGAAAATTTGGAGACTAGTTAAGTGTTCATGTATAACTTGTATTGTATAATTGTGTATATAAACCCTCTACCTATGTAATTATTTTATTTAATCTATAAATTGTATATGTGATATGTATAAATACCTTAGCTTGGAAAATTAAAGGATTTCTAATAATGATAATTTGGAAACTAGTTAAGTTTACATGTATAACTTGTATTATATAATTATTTTATTTAATCTATAAATTGTATATGTGATATGTATAAATACCTTAGCTTGGAAAAATTAAAGGATTTCTAATAATGATAATTTGGAAACTAGTTACGTTTACATGTATAACTTGTATTATATATAAGTCAGTAACCCTATACCTATGTAATTATTCTATTTTTAGTCTATGAATTGCACATATAGTATGCATAAATATATGATATATTGTACTATATTGTTTTTACACTATTGTCTTTATACTATATTGTATCATTTAAGAAGGATCTTACTATCTCTCTCCTACACATACATTCCAATTTAATGAGAGTAAAAGTAATATGTTAATAATAAAGAAAGGGAATGAAAACGATTCATAAACGTAGAAGCAGGGTGAATATTAAGATATATTTACCCCTGGTCTGATTTATAGCATTTAATTCAAGTCCTCTTTCATATATTTCTCTTGTACGCCCCTGTATGAGAACGATAACTGTATATTAGCCTATATGTTATTATTTGATTCTACAGCAGCGAGGCAACCACCAAATTTTTCAAATTAACCCCTTTCAACCGCCAAATTAACCCCTTTCAACGCCCCACTGGGCCGTCGCAACCCGGCCCACTAGATCACCCGCCCACGCAACGCCGCGACAAATTTTTCTAATTAACCCGGGGCGCCCGGCCGCGTTCACGCGCTCCAAAGCGACACGACCTGCAACCTCCTTTAGCGCCAAAACTTCGGACCAATCACGAACAGGCCTGAGATTTGATTTTTCCCGCCAAAACCACACCCACCGCGACATCTAGCGACACATGCTGCAACCTATTTTACCGGCAACTCGATCCGACCAATCACGGACAAGCATCACATTCGCCATTTTCCCGCCTAAACACTTATATGTTAGCGTGTATATGTGGTTGCCTACCCGAGGGTTAGCGTGTATATGTGGTTGCCTACCCGAGGTGAGGAGGTGAGGCGCACACTTTCAAGTCCTAGGAAATTATCTAGTGACTTTCTCTCTGTTTTTATCAATATATAACATTTGGCAACCCTGTATGTTAATCCTGGGGGAATTACCTAGGGGCTTTTCATTTTTACCAAATATGAGATTTGGCAACCCCGTTTGTTTACATTCAGCTCCAAAGCGACACGCCCTGCAACCTCCTTTAGCGCCAAACTTCGGACCAATCACGGACAGGCATAAGATTTTGAATTTTCCCGCCAAACCACGCCCACTGCGACATCTAGCGACACATGCTGCAACCTATTTTACCCGGCATACTAATCCATACACGCGCATGCGTAGTCGCCGCCATCTTGGATGTCACGTTTTCGGAGTTTTGATACCTTCATAAGAAATAACATGGGATTTTGCGGCCGAACTGTCATAGCTATACTACTTGATGCCATTTTATATTTCTTTTAATTATTAAATTAAATCTTTAAATTTCAACAAAGCATAATACACAATAATATACAAAAGAGTGTTGCAAGAAGCTTCCCGCAATTAGAATTCAACCATATTGAATTGCCGCAATACGCCAAAAAGAAATATTGGCTATCATCAAAAATATCGAAAACGATGAAGAAAATACAGAATGGTTGGCAGATAACATGGTTGAAAATTCACATGAAATTCCGAAGTCTCAAGATTCTGATTCACAAATTCAAGTTGTTTCTATAAATCAACGTTTGAAGGTATAGCCTCGGTGGTGTAGTGTCTATCATGCTAGACCCTCGCCTGAACGGCCCGCGTTCAACTTTCGGGACCGGCTAATCTGGTTAAGGTTTTTCTGTAGTTTTTCCTCATCTATAACACAAATGTGGGATTTGGGCTAATCCATCTGATAGTCGGCTGCAGCCGCACGATGGACCTGCGTAATAATATTAATCGCCCCCTCTCTCCCGCACAAGCTTTAGCTTATAGGGCCTAGTGGTTAGCCAGGTAATGGATTGTAGCAATTATTATTATATTATATAAGATGATCTGGGAAAATGAATAAAGCTTTGATATCTGTTGCCAAAAATTATAATGATTGTTCTTATATATAAATATGTAACTATGCCATATAATACATGAAAATTTATTGATATATTTGGGTCATTTTTTCTGAACTCAACCACCGGCTAGGTCCAAAAATTGGCACAAGTTAGAAAGGCCAGCGGGGGCTCATTTTAAAGCTTGAACCTCTACTTTCGAATGTCACATGTCTCCTATATGAAAAAATTTATATTTGAAAAGTATTTAACGCTAAAAATCTTTTTTATTTAATATTAGTTTTATTTTTATTTTTCCGTATTTTATATTAAATAAACACCATGGAATTAATTAATTTCCAATTTTAAAATATCGAGAGCATACACTGCCATCTAGCGAGGAACAATAAAACCTTAAAGATTTTTTGGTCGATAGATGGCGCTAATTACAATTTATTATTTTACAGTATTATTAATTTATAAGTATACAGAAAATTTATTTTAAAATTTGTAACGTATTCAAATTCTCAATTTTATAGAAATGTAATTTTATTTGCATTAACAGCAAATAACCTTAGCACGGCTAATTTCAATATATTTCAGTTGGATTAAAAATACAGACGATATTCCGAATGAAATACTGCCCTAATATGTTTTCGTCTAAACGACATTTCTTCTAGAATAAAGTTACAGATAATATTGTTCCTAGAATAATCATGTTGGCATTATTTTATTGCATTTGACGTCTTTGTAAACATCAAAGTTCATTGCAGAACCTTCCCATGGCTACAAATTGTTTTTCGTAGCTAAAATATAGACAGAATTTAGATTACAAATATTTACAAATCATATCGGCTTTTTTACAAGGTCTGAAAACGCATTAAACTTTAAGTTTATTACTTCCCGTACGTGCCATTTTCAATTTGCACAAATATTTTCTTCAAATCCAGACGTATAAAAAATAGTCGAGGCCACATGTTCAGTTGTGGGATTTTTCTTTGTTTGGCAGATTTAAGCCGCTGTAAATCCCCTCGAAACTTCTGGAAGCTTTTTTTGAATGCTTGTTCCTGATTGGCTATAAAAGTCAGGCTATTTCGCAATTGGTTAGTTTAAAATCTTCCCTCTTTTTAAAAATGTAAGGTAGTACACATTTGTATCTTAAAGTTCAGTCGAAAAGTGGGTCCCGTACCGCAAAGACAGCAGCGGGCTGCGGCCTACAGCTAACGGGCTCTGCTCCTAGCAATTGTTTCCAGTGTCATCATCGCGAGTTAGCGATTTTACGGTTATAGAATTATAGTACAGTTAGAATAAAACAATTTTTGTGTTGTATTGTATCGATTTTGCTGTTAAGCTATTAATCCGGTGAAGTGGATTATCCCGCAATTTTACTTTGATGAAGTTCTAGTTGCGTAAGAATGGTTCAGTTGTCGAATCATTGTTACTAGAGTTCAGTGTAAATTTCCCGTTTATATGAAAGTCGAATTGGTTTAAAAGAATTTGTTTAATGCTGATCGACAGTGAATTTTAAATTAATACACTGACTCGTTTAGTAATGGCAAACTAATAATCATAGCACGTTTCCTGTTGTACAGAAATTAAAATAATTACCCCCAAGCAGCATTCAAGTTTTTAGTATCGTTTCAGTTATCATTATACTAATAAAGAGTTTATTAGTTAAGGAGATTATTGCAGATAGTTATGTCAAAGTTTAGCGTTAAAATAAAATGAAATAGTTCAGAATTTAAAATTAAAAAGTGTTGCCGTAATGTTCCAGGTCAGCAGTTTTGTAGTGCAAATATTGTGTTAATTAACGTCAATTTTAAATAGGAAGTCATTTTCCAGTCTGGGACTTTTCGATTTGTTTTTTTCTTTAACATCAATCAGTCTGGTGGCGCCCACTGTTTTTTTTTATTTGTTCTTGACTCTATTACCTAATCTAAAGTTTTTAGCGTTAACATCTACATCTGTATTTAAATCTGCAGAATTAGAGATCTCAACCGGAGCATTACCGTTCAGTAAGTATCGTTTTATTTTGATTTATTGAGATTACAGTGACGTCCATCGTGCGACGTATTTTATGTTTAGTATTTCCAGTAAAGTAATTCCTGTAGCGTAATTAAGTTTGCTGCAAATGACAGTCCATCGTGTGGCTTTTGTGTTGAGTAATTTATTGCGTTTCAAATGTATAATTACTTTTTTCTACTGATGACATTGAAATCACTCCTTTTGCAATTGATAACGATGGTTGAAATCGCATTTCAACCCCTAGAGGTTGAAATTTCCGGACTACCGGGATTTCGAATTTCAAACTGTTCGACATTCAATTGCTGACAAGAGAAATATCACTTTAATGTCATGTTTTGTCACTTAAATGTCCTATTTGTTTCTAAAGTGCATTAATTTACTAAAAAATTCGGAGAAAATAGTATATTATTTTATGCGGAGGAGAAGTATGACTTTTCATGGCGCGCCTGAGTTTACCCGCCGAACGTAGTGAGGCGGGTAATAGAAGGCAAGCCATGAAAAGTCACTTCTCCTCCAAATTAAATATGCTATTTTTTCTTCAAACGCTTTAAAATATGTATTATAAAGCTGCCATGTTTTTGTGTTTTTGATACTCAGCTCTGGGTTTGATTTATGCATACAATACTAGAAATGTAGTAGGCGATTAATAAATGCGAGTAGTTTCGATTGTTATACAAAAAACGTTTTGACAGATATAAATTCAACACTTTTCCCTCCATGGAGGGAAAAGGAAAAGTAAAACTGTCGCCGGCGGAAAAGTTGCATTTTTCCGCAGCCACCTCAGTCAAAATATGGCCTATTTTACGTTTGAAGAAAAAATAGTTTATTTTGATTTATGTAAGTCTAATGAGCGTGAATAAAATAGTATACGTATACTTACGTGTTTCGTTGATAAAGTATCCAAGCCTCGCAGTGTAATATCGCTTGGTTTGTAAAAATGTCCTTTACCAACTCAACATGTAATATACTATGTAAAAACAACTTAAAGAGATCAAAGTCTAATATAAAAAAAATCATAGCCAACTTCTATGCTCCTAAAGAGTAATAAGTGCCTCGTTTTATTTTAAATCGTGATTTTTTTTAAACTATCAAAGATAAAGGTAAACCGATAGAGATCAAAATGAAGGAAGATAAATACTGTATTGACACATATCATAAGATACAGGGTGCTCTATTTAAAAAATTGCAAAAAATGGATTTGAGAATGTCGATATTTAAAACGTTTACTTCTAACACTTGCTTGGGATAAATCAATCCTAGCTAAGACCTCATCCAAACTTTTACAAAAAAAATCAACAAAGGATGGCGTAGATATTAAAACTTGTTAATATTGTGAAAAAAATACTATCAAAAATCATAACTTGGCAACATCGCATCTAAGGGCAAAACATTTACGGTTAAAGACATAACCTAAAGAGGCTTCAGTTGGAACGAGAAGATATAAGTTTATTAATCTTTATTTATTTCATGATTATGGATTTTCACAAAGTAAGGCTCGAGACAGTAAAAGATATAAGTTGTTCATTTTTATGCGCCACACTTTTCTGACACAATCTGTATATGTGCCACTTATTTATGTGCCTTCTTTAATCTCATTAACATTCCCACAATTTAATTTTTCCATCTGGGTAACGATAAACCTATAATCGAAGAATAGAGTACTAAATGGACACCCTCTATACTATACGAACCCTTGACAGGTTTAGTCGGCCATTTTTCGCAAAAAAGTTGTAAAGCTAAAATATTATTTGGTAACTTAGCAGTTTACATTAATGACTTGTGAATTAAGGACTATAAACTAAAAACATGTCAAAAGTGAACATGATGACATTCTATGTATAATTAATTTCGAATTAAATTGAACGAAATTAGTTAATAAGTTACTCTAATTGAGTTCTGGTTACCTCACCTTAATGTTGCAATATTCTTATTAATCTACTATAATATAAATAGATTAAAATCAATCATCTCTTTGGTAAAAAAGTTCAAAATCATAATTAATCGCCAATTACATTTAGAAGGCTTCTCCCTAATGTGACCAAATTTATTTTCTCAGTGACCAAAATACACATTTTTTTTATTTACACAATTTCTCTTTAATTGCCAACAATTTTACACTTTCAAACATACATTATAGTCATATTTAATTACCAAATCAAGACAATTAAGCTAACACCGTCGATTTTATTATTATCATTTCCTTCCGCTTCTTCACTAACAGTAACCAAATTTATTTCACCTCCCGAAATTATCGTAAGAATGCCTTAATATATTCGTAACATTACGCTAAATAAGTGAAACCCAAAATAATTAAAAAAGGAATTAAACCTGATGACCCATAGCTTTCTCTCTTCTACACATGCATATTTGGACACACCTCTAGTCTCGATACCACAAAAGAGCGATGTACCTTCTATAGAAACGAAAGCGGTTGATGATTCTCTTTCAGTGTCAATGTTAGCTGCTGAAGAGCAAGGTCGATGTGCAAGAAGTGATATTTAATCATTAATTAGTTTATTTTTTAACACCTCTCGTGTAAATAGTGCAATGGATTTCAAAGTGGTAAGAAGTTAAAAATGGTATTTATTCATAGTTATTATTAATCGTTATTAATTTATAGATCATAATATTTTTTATCAATTTCACAATATCGATCAATGCATTAAGGTCAAGAAGATTAAAACATGGACCTCAAGTTTATGAAAATATCAATGAAGAAAGATCAAGCCAAAGACATCAAAAATTTAATTATGCTGGCGCGACAAACAATCAAATTGACTTGCAAAGATTGAGATATCATCAACAGCAGCAAGCAGATGCCAATATGTTGCAAAGATCGAACAATTCAAATATGCAAAAACGTGAGACACCAGCGTTTTATTTAGTAGAAGCAATGCCGATTAATTATGGTTTAAATTATGCTAACAACCTAAGATTGCTCCATGAGAGTTTTGGTTCGCCCCAGGAAAAAGATATTGAAGCCCTGAATGAGTTAGTTGGAAAAACTCCAACAGTCCAATTGGAAGGTTTAAAGCATCTACTGAATCCCAAAGATTATACTCCTATAACTGAAGATATAATTGATGTAGCGAATCCCCAAAGTAAACCAAATATTAAAGTGGAGCATGCACCTCCTCAATATCAGCAAACAGTAGAGCAAATTCAAGTTTTGGAAGATGCCCAAAAGAAGATTAAACAACAGAATTTGTTGGATTTTAATGAACTTGAGCATAAGATTGCTTTGCAGCAAGCTGGAGGTATTGTTGATGAGGCTCAAGCGGAAGCTGAAGATCAGTATCAAGGACTATTGGTAGATCAGGCTGAAAAATCAATTGAGAAAAATAATGTAAGTATTAGAATAAAACGTGAGACTCAATATGATGTTTACGATTATGATCTTGATAATGATACAAGGACCTTGAATTTTACTAACAATGATGATTATGAATACTATTTGGAAATCATTGATGATGATGGTAAATCAATATTTGTTAATGATTCTGGAGTGGTCAATGTTAATACTAATAATAATGATTCGGAAACAATAATGGAAATTGAAAATCCTGAAATTTTTAATTTGACATCAAATGATTCTGAGAGTTTCGCGCTTGACAATAGCATTAGACGTGGAGACTATGATCTTGTGAAATATAATCCTTATCATTATTCAAAATTATCCGATGTAGTAGATAAACATCATGAACTTGATGATAAGATGAAACCAACAAATTATATCGTAATCAATAATTCTAATGATAATCATAATCATAAATTTCCCCATCATCATGTTCCTCCTCCTCATCCACCAAAGTATTTTGGACCAGTCAAAAAGCCACATAAATATCGTGTGGTTAAAATAAAAAAGCGCCCTCCTCCTCGAAAAACCAAAAGGCAACGTAGAACAAAACACCAAAGAATACTCAGGAAAATTGATTATCTATTAAAAAAACTTGGTTAATACCTCGGTAATATTAGGATTGTTATTATTTATTTTTAAAATTGTTGTTATGTAAAATTATTTAAAAAATAAAATCTTAATTTTCAATAAATAAATAAAAATCTTTTAATATTAATAACAATAATTACTTTCACCTCTTCAGAAACAGCACAGTACCTTAAAAGAATAACTCATTACCATTATTATCATCATCCCGATCGTAATCGTTGGTTATTGATGACTTTCTAAAATGAATTTTACATGATTAAATAATCTTTTAGTTACAATACGCATCTCAATATGCATTTGGTTATCGCGTGCGCGATTACCATAGTGGAAATGACTTCGGGCATGAGGAAATTAGCGATGGTCATACGTCTAAAGGTCATTACCATGTGCTTTTACCAGATGGAAGATTGCAAAATGTACAGTATTGGGCTGACGAAACTGGATTTCATGCCAAAGTTACCTACGATAAATTAGCTCAACACTAAAAAAAAACTGTACAAATCCTGAAAGGTGCTTAAACTCGTTTTATGTGTGTCATATTATGTTTTAAGAAAAAGAAATTCGATTCTTTATTTTAATTTTAGTATTTAATTTATTAAGATTAAAATAGAAAAGGCTAAAAGTGCAAAGGGCATGTGCAATATTAGTTTGTAAAAATGAGCGAGATTTAAGTGCGTTTATTTATGTATCTCATGCGTATTTTAGTACCTTATTGTGTGCATCTATTAAGTTTATGTTTATTTATTCTAAATAAATCATTGTTGTTTTATGTTAGTTATGGTTGTTATTCAAGTAAACACTTAAAGATTAAACTTTCTTTAAGTGTGTGATAAGTATCTCTGATGTATATCCTATCCCTTGTGGAGAATGCGATAAAGTCTATATAGGTCAAACATCTTAATGGTTGCATTGGTGAGTTACTCAACCTATGATTGGCCGTAAGATTGGAGAAGATTAATATGTTTTAGGCATCCACATTCTACTAAAAAGAATTAATCCATTTTTGATTTTAAAAATATTAAAATTTTAGACATATACAGGGTGTTTCACTAAACTTTCGTATAAATTTAATGTGTGATAATACTCGTTAATAGGAACAAAAAAACCCTGAGGCCATTTTTGATTTTACGCACATCGAAAAAATTTAAGTTTTGGGAATTGCTCGAACGTATCACGACCTATCTCACGTATAAGATCGAATGCTTTGTTTAACAAACGAAAGAGTAGATTTAAAAACAATATTTGGGCAATTATACACATTCACGGTATCTTCATTTTGTTTGTGGTTTTATAGCCTGTGTATTGAGAATGACATGCCATGACAGAAAGCAATGGGATGTTTAGATTCATTTAATACTTTATTATTATTATTATTGCAGTTTAGGGACGAGTCTCTTTACTGTAACGTTATTTCTTTTGCTTTGGAAATTATATACTAAATAAATAAACAACACAAATTCCCTTCTGTTCGAGTTATACCCACTATCTCTAATAAGTTTTATTTTCTGGCAGTGGTACATTAGAAAACAAGCTAAGTTTGTAGCAAAGATCAAGCAGATCTCTTCAATAACTGTTAACAATGCCTTATGTTATAGGTACATTATTTTAAACATGTAGAATAATTAATTAAAAATAAATTTAATAAAGTCCGTAACATGTTGTGCATCGTCAAACGTGCAAAATCCAAAACAATACTCTACTTCCTGGAATAAGTGATGACCACGCGTAAATTAATATTGATTTCACAATGATTTAGGACAGCAAGATCATCATCAATTATTACATAAACACTAGCCTGACATGTTTAAGTTTACATAAACTAAATAGGACGAAATGAAAATAAAATATTAATGTTAATTGAACTTAACATTGCCAAAGCACTGAAGTAAATACATACTTATGAGTGGTATAGGGCGGTTATTTTTAACGACAACTAAAGAAAGATGTGATTGTCGAGACAAACTGCTTAACGTGCCCATCTGACAACACGGCGGAGTGTACTGAGGTTTTATCGACGTGAAAGTCCTCACGCCGGTTCCGGTTATCGAACCCGTGCCGCTTGAGTAAGAGTTGGACTCTTTACCGCGCGACCACCGACTTCATTGTGACATCAAACAAACAGTGACATCAGTTACTAGTAGCATTATGGCCCGACGGGCAATAAAAAAACGTCAATACGTCAATTAAATGACAGAGCTGTTTCTTGTAAAACTTAATTTCTTCTTAATATAATTTGTAAACTTATCAGCAATGGGCCGTATCCACAAGCCATGTCTCTAACTAAAGTTATGATTAACATCAGCAAGAAAAGAAATAGCTTTATTTAATTTTAATAGGTGGGAAAAGATTAGAATTGGTCATCATGGTAATTAAACATGTTATTAACTTAATAGTGAGACCTGAATACGGCCCAATGAAAATAAGCTGAAACTAAATATTTGGGAATATTTACTGTAGTAAGGTACGCTGTAAGCACAGCGCCTTGATGTACCTACGTATTCATTTAATTAGTATATTTTCGACATAATAATCGATTTCAGATAAAAACTTAATCTGTGTATAAAATAGTGTGTGTATAGCGGGCGTAACTTGCTTTTATGCACAGATGCATTATAATTAGACTATTATTGATAGATCTATCTAAACATAACTGTCTCTTTATGCCCCAAGGGCCTCTTTATGATCCGGCGGGCAATAATGAAACGTCAATTAAATGTCAGAGCTGTATTTGTAGAACTTGATTGGTTCTTAATATAATTTGTAAACTTATCACCAATGAAAATAAGCTGAAATTAAGTATTTTAGATAGTAACTATAGTAACGTACTTCGTATATATGCACATAAGTATACGTACAGCGGCTTGATGTAACCTACGTACTCATTTAATTATATTTTTTACACAATAATAGATTTGAGATAAAAACAATCTGTGCATAAAATAGTGTATGCATTTCGGGCATAAGTTTCTTGAAGGTTTTTCAACGAGCAATAATTTTAGTTCTACATTATGGGTTCCATTGGGTTCGCATTTCTTTAAAAATACCGTTAGGTCAGCACTTTTTCTTTGGAAATAGAGAACCAGCACCTCAACAATCTCAAAATGGTCGGCCACTCCGATCAAGGGATCAACTTACGCCTCCGACTTGGTATAAAGGTTATCACGTCTATTTAGCACAAGGCCAAAGTCCGAATTCCTACGAAGAAGCAATAAAATCGAATGACAACTCAAAGTGGATCGAAGCGATGAAGGAAGAGATTTCGTCTCTACATAAAAATAAAGTTTGGGACTTAGTCAAATTACCAAACAAAAAACGAGTTATCGACAGTCGCTGGGTTTTTCGTGTTAAGACGAAAGCGGACGGCTCAATTGATCGATACAAGGCAAGAGTCGTCGCCAAAGGATTTGCTCAGAAACAAGGTATCGACTACGATGAGACTTTTAGTCCAGTTGACCGATTTGACACAGTACGCACAGTGCTAGCAGTTGCAGCCAATGAGAAGTTGAGGCTAAGGCAGTTTGATGTCAAAACCGCGTTTTTCTACGGTGAACTCGATGATGAAGTTTATATGAAGCAACCGGAAAGGTTTGATGACGGAAACGGTCGGGTCTGCAAGTTAATAAAGAGCATTTACGGTCTAAAGCAAGCACCAAGATGTTGGAATGCAGGACTGGTTAGATTTTTGCTCAAACTTGGACTCAAAAGGTCGACAGCCGATCTATGTTTATTCGTTCGAAATAAGAATGGTCTAAAACTGATTGTGGCCATTTATGTCGATGATGGTTTAATTTCAGGAAGCAATACTAAGTTAATCGAGGAGATTTTGCATCAAATGGAAGAAGATTTCAAGATCACCATAGGTCATTTAGACAGCTTCCTTGGAATGCAGATTGAACAAAAGAGCGATGGCACCATTTACTAACATCAATTTGGATATCTTCAGAAGATTATCCATCGTTTCAACATGACAAATTCAAACAAGGTTGCCACACCGATCACTTTTGGTGAAACCAAAGAAGGTGAGAGTACACCAGTGAAAGATGCTTCATATCGAGAGGCAGTTGGGAGTTTGATGTTTCTCATGTTGGGCACCAGACCAGACTTAGCTTACGTTGTGAGCAGAGCATCTAGAATACTCAACAAACCTACACAGAGTAATTGGAGTTCAGTTAAACGCGTTTTCAAGTACTTGCAAGGCACCAAAAACCTCGGGATAACTTTCAAATCAGACTATAAGACAGGACAACTCCAAGCCTACAGCGATGCTAATTATGCTCAAGACTCAACTACGGGGAAATCAACCAGTGGTGTAATATGTCTTTACAACGGAAGAGCAATCACCTGGAAAAGTCAAAAACAGCCGGTTACAGCACTTTCGACAACAGAGGCTGAATTAATCGCGGCATGTGAAGGATCCAAAGAGATTATATGGCTTAAACGTATGCTAAGTGAAATAAGCTGCCTAAACGAAACACCAACATTGCAAGTCGATAATCAAAGTACTATCCGACTCATCGGAAATCCGGAATTCCACAGCAGAATCAAGCAAATCAAAGTTCGATTCTACTACGTGAGAAAACAGGTGCAAGATGGCGCGATGACTGTGGATTTACGTGTCGAGTGAGAACCAACTCGCTGACATAATGACGAAACCATTTGCAAAGACGAGATTTGAGCAACTTCGAGAGATGATAGGATTAACAGGAGAAAATACTTAACGGCAATTTCGTCTCGTTTAAGAGGAAGTGTTGAACATACAATCCTAAACTCACTCTATTTTGATACTTAGGGACATCTAGTAACTGTTGTTTTTTGAATAATAATAATAATGTCATATGCTAATCAAATCTTGATGTTGTTTAATGTTAATCTTCTGCGTATTTTTATGTTTATAACTAAATAAACATTCAGCTGGTTTATATTTAATCATCTAATGAAGTGTTTTATTGCTTTAGAACGAATAATTAATTCAATAGGACAGAAGTGAGGGAGTTAGTGTTCAACCGGTGAATTAAATAAATATGCTTTGTGTAATTAGTAGACAAATATTAGTGAATAGATAAATGTTTAATAAATGTTGTAATAATAAATAAATAGTCCTCAAATAAGTTTGTAAATATCTAGCATTTAAGTTCGTTAACAGTTTATAATTACAGTGTTAAATAATTAGTTAAGATTAAATTAGTGTATGTAAATAATATTTCTCTTGTTAATAGACGATTAAACAGCTTTTTTTTTATTATTTTAAAAAGAATGTTACAATATATGTGTTAGTTATTATAGTTATAATTGTTAGTTATGTTTGTAAATATATTTAACAAATATACACTGTATACAGATCTTTTTGTTTTTCTGTTTTTTTTTGTTGTTAAATCATTTTAAAATTGAACATGTCTTGTCTCTCTTATTATAGTCTTATATATCCACAAACATTTCAATATTATATAATTAATTACTAAACTATTATTGACAGTATTTAATAAAAATAATCCAACAATTTAAATCTGTTTATTCTTTTCACTATCAAGTCTTTGTCTAAATTTTTATAATTTAGAGTAAATTATTTTCTACTTGTGAATCAAAATATCCTTAATCCGCATCTGGTGTTAGCTAGTACGCATGATCACAAACCCTTTGTCTGCAGTCCTATTGTAAACGAAATCACTTGAAAATTCCGTTTTATTTCTGTGGGCTGCTAACAATTCTCGTGTTGTTATTTTGATTTTACATCTTGTACTCTCTTAAAGAACAGTAAGGAAGATTTTTCAATATTTAATAACTGGTGTTGGTTTATTCTGTATGTAACAGTTTGTTTATTTTACCAACCGTAAAAGCTAATCTGTAATTAATTTTTAACATTTCCGTTATAACCACCAGTGGCGTGTAGTGAGGATTTAAAGGAGGGAAGTAATCATAGTTTTGATTTACTATACCTATTGTAGGTGCAATAAAAAACAGTATCATAATTACTAGATTTATAATATATATTATGTAATTAGGAGATCAAGCGATACTTTAAATCCGAGAAGATGTATTATAACGCCGAGGTTCCAGCCGAGGTTAAGTTATACTTTATTTTACTAAACAATTGTTTGAAATACGAAATGAAATAAATGTTTTTAAATAAGAACTTTTTCACTTTATACTATATTAACAAAATTGTTATATGGGATTATTATTTATTAAAAAAGTTTTTATCTATAATGCAACTCAATTCTCTGGTCTTCTTCTAATAAACTAAAAAAATTTAAAATATCTGATGCACATTTTAATATTAGTTGTTAAATTTGGAAGTTCTGCTTTTGGTCTGCTTTCTCGCAATTTATAGTTTTTATCCAAAACTGTGTGCAAAAAATCCTTTTTATAATAATTTACATACCTACCAGCATATAGATATTGTTGAACGAAACTCCGTTTAATTTATATTCAATTTAAATTAAATAACTTATTAATACACATATGTCCAAATGCAAGATGTAAAAGAATATATAATTTGTCCAAAGTATCTAAGAAATAAACAACAATGAATAGACATAAAGGAAGTGAATGCAAAGAAAAACACCTGTAGATGCAGTTCCATACCAGCATAAATCGTATTTGTATACCAACTGTTGTATTACATTATTTAGATACTTATTGTCGTGAAATGATCTTTAGTTTTTATATGAATTAATATTACTCTAAATTGTCTTCCAATTTATTAGATTACTTTCTTTTTTTTGTATGTGATCAAAACTTAATAAATTCAATGAATTTTACATAATGACGAGCAAGAAGCTTGGCAATTTTTTTTAAAGGAATGAACAGTATGAAAAACAAAACAAATGATTAGTTTGAACGATTAGTATATAAGAATATGATAATCAATTTGAAATGTATGAAAATAATATTAATTTTAGCAAAGATGGATTTGCTTAAAATTTGCTTTCCTCTTCCTGAAGTCTGCAACGCCCTACAATCAATAAATACACTAATAAATGACAGATCATTGCTCTGTTTCTTTAGAATGAAAACGTCAGATGATTGAACTAAGAATAAAAAGTCTCAAAGTTGAAATGATGATAAAAGAAAACTTTTATCAAATTCTACAAATGCATTAGCTCGTGGACATTGGCGAATAAGTCACTAAAGAGTTTTTATTAGTGTTAAAATAGTTAATTATGAAATCAATAATAGAAGTAATAATTATGATAATTAAGTACAAGAATAAAACATACTCCGTCTGCTAATGTGTCTGTTTCAGTAATGATAGGTTTTAAACATGTGAAACTAGTTTGTACATTTATGACTAAAAAGTTTCTTTTTATTTTTTAATTAATTGATTTAATAATTGATTCATCTGATTTAATACTTACGGTTTTATGACTACCTGCTTTATGTTCTACATTAGAGAGTAATTTTTTACAAGTAAAAACACAAAAATTAAATAATAAACCATTATCAAAATATATTCGATATCCTGGTACAAAACTGTAACAGTTCCAAAATTTGAGTTATTTGAACAACATTATTTAAAAATATCTACTGTTATTGGTGCAATACTGTAACATGTCGTAAGTTCATTTAATTACATTATAAATGACACATTTTTTCGATGGCATTCATTTTTTAAATTAACCAAGTTCTATACCTAACAAAATTTCCTGATTATTCACTAAATAACATTTTTGAGTTATTACAGTATTGAATAGAGGTATCCGCTATATGAACAAAACAATTTAAGATATAAATTTCACGATGATTTTAAACCAATTTTCTCTAAGGAAGGAATTCAAACAAAACTTACATTAAGAAACAAGTGAAAAAGGAACCAATTTTACAGTAATATCTTACTTAAGCTTGTTCTGAATTTGTACTATTAATTGGTAATCTATTCATAGGTCAGATTGACATCGTTTTAGTGGCTTATAATACTCTGTCTGTTTAATTATTCCATGTTCACTATTAAATATTTCCTGTTAATGCATAATTACATGATCTTTTGCTTGTTAAGTGCTTATTTATTAAAATGCAATATGTGCAATTAATTTTGTATGTTGCATTTGAAAATAATCAAGTAAAAGCATTATGCACAAATAGGCAAACAATTATACAGCATGCTATTTTATATGATTTACATATATTGCATAGTAAATAAATAGCACCGTATGTATATATTTTTACATTTTGTTATAACGATTTCATACCACTCTTTCTAGATGATGAGTGATCATGTAGCAAAACGAGCAAAAATGGATGGGAAAAGTGGAAATGGGACCAAAAGAAAAGTAAGTCTAGTAAATGTAGTCTGGAACATGTTAATGTTTGTAATGTGTTATCTTTTTATCTTTGCAGAGCACATTGCCAAAGCAAACATGTGATTTGTCTACAGGGCTTTTTTCTGAAATCTTAAAGTTTGCGGCATTTGTAGACAAGACGCTATTCATTAAAGCTTTTCTTGAAGCAGATGTTGATATTATAGTAACATTGGCGCCTAGAAGGTTTGGCAAATCGACAAATATGAATATGGTTCAAGAATTCCTATCGGGGAACAAGAAACTTTTCGAAGACAGCAAGTTAAAAATATGTGAAGAGGAAAAGAATTTTTTTATTGAGAACTGTAAAGAGTATCCTATAATATATGTTAACTTAAAGGATGTGTCTGGCTGGACCGAAGATGAAGTTCTTCCATCAATGAAAACTGTCATTCGTTACGCATACAATAATCATCATTATTTAGTAAAGAAGGTTGGAGAAAACTATTCCTGGTCAGATGAGAAATTGAAGGATATGTGCCTCGCTGCTGAAAAGTTTGTAAAGTATTGGAGAGAGCCCAAAAATGTTTCTAGAGATGAAGTAGTAGTTGGATTAAAGTTCTTATCTCAGTGTTTGTATGTATACCATCGCAAACATGTATATGTATTAATAGATGAGTATGACACCCCTATACTGAATGCAATAACGAGAGAAAACCCAAAGAATGGAGTTGTGGATACTACCATTAACCTTATTAGTGATGTCATGTCCAATTTCTTCATGGGTAACAAATATGTGAAGAAAGGGTTAATAAATGCCTGCGTCCGAATAGCAGAAATGTTGCCAGAAGATGCAAACATTAAATATTATGAATTCTTGAGAGAACCTAAGTTTTCTCCATATTTTGGATTTACCAATAGAGAAGTGGAAGACCTGTTTGAAAAAGATGAATTTGTAACCTTAAGAAATGATGAAATACAAAAGTGGTATAGTGGTTACAAATTGATGCATACAAATGAGTATGTTATTTACAGTAATTCCATTTTAAGATACTTGGCAAACAGCATAAGAACAAACAAACCAGATTTTGATAGTTACTGGAGTGACTCAGAGAACATAGTATGTATGACAAAGCTCTTTGCAAAAGCTAAAATTCAACAACTTATTAAAGATCTTATTAATGATGAAGAAATAAATATAAAGATAAGTGAGAAAATGTCCAAAGATGAAATATTCTCCTTAAAATCATTGATTCATCAGCAAGCTGTTGTACCATCAGATGCACAGGCAGATCTTTTTCTCCAATTTTTATCACAGAATGGGTACTTGAATGTCATCGAATATACCACTGGGCCCTCAAGATGCACTCTAAGGATACCAAATCAAGAAATTAAACTACAGTTTAAGAGAAAATTATACTCTGCACAGTTGTTAGGCAGTTTTATATAGTTATATCATTATACATCATTTTTTTGCGATATTCAATTTTTATTTTAATAATAATTAAAGAATTATATTTTTTAAACAACTTTTTTTTCTTCAATACTGAACAGCAATACAAACTTCGTTCTGCAAATATTGATGGTTATGTAATGGCATTATATTCATTGCTACAACAGAGAGATAGGGCTGCATTTAATGGATTTGCTAAAAATGTGTCTGAGTTGTTTGATGGATCTTTAATGGCAAATAATGAGAATGAACTTCATAGTATTCTCTTCACTTTGGTGTTTAGTTTCAAACAGTATAAAGTACAGAGTGAGTTAAGTGTGCATGGAATAAAAAGAACAGGAAGACCGCCTCAACTTGATACACTATGATAAGAGGGGAAAGTTAGTCTGCCTTACACGGTTGATGGTTCAGCTAAACAAACTGTCATTAGCAGTGACTAGGCTGTTAATAACACTAACATCTTTCAGTTCTGGGTACAACATTATTATAAGGAAAATGTGATGTGTAATATCTTGATTTCATTGCACTGGTCATTATGTAATTGACATATAAAACCACGACTATAGTCTCGCCAACAAATGAAGGATTTAAATGAACACGTGCACATCAGCTGTGAGAACATTACGATAAGCTAAGAATGTAAGCAGAGTATTGTGTAACTAGAGACGTTTTAAAAAAGTCAGTAGCGTACGTTCGGATAGTACTTTTTAACATTATGTAAATTTATCATCGTTGAAGTATCTATTCAACCTTAATAACGATTTATAATTAAAAATCTCATTACGTTTTAAATGGCATAGGGTAATGAATACATTTAAAGAAAAGTAATTGCAAAAATTTTAACTATAAATCGTTAAAAGTAAAAAATAGGTAATCAATCAATAATCATAACTACACAAAATCATAACTGGTGTTAATTCACATTTTTAAGTGCATAAAACTGATACTAAATGATGGCAATCCTTTTTATATATTAGGAATCGTACTGTATAATAATTTACCAATTTCAATAAAACAATGTATAAACAATTTGTTACTGTTTTAAAGGAATTACTTAACTATTATAGTAGTTCTTAAGAATGTTTGTTTATAACAATATTTCTGCTTTCATATGTTTAATTTAATTTATATTTTTTGCCGTTTACTTGCATACATGTTACATGGAAAACAAAAATATGCCTAACTGTGAGTCAAATAGTATTTTATAGGTGGAATGAAATAATTAAACTTGGACGTTAATAATAATTGTTCTTATAGTATAAATTAATTTCATTTTCCCTATTTTGTACGTGTATTCGATTATAATCGAATACAACATTAAGCATCAATGTTAGCCTTCGTAAAGGACATTTTGTGATGCTACTGAACCATTCCAGTTTATCAGTTGTTTCTGTTATCAGATACATTTCTCGAGTCCACCACGTGATCATGAGGTGTACACGGCGTGATTTGAGATGCTTTTTACAATTCTGCCCTCGTGATATCGGTAATCTTAAATCCTTCATTTGTTGGCGAGACTATAGTATTAGTTTGTAGATAATGATAGGTAAAGCTGAAAACATCTCGTGCAGCATTTGTAAATGTATGTCTTAAGATGATTCGTGATTGAATGTCTGTTTCACAAAAATAAAAAAGTATTAATAAGCACTGATGTATCTCTACCTCTCATGGTTTAAAATTGGTTTCAATATAGCCCAAACTCAAAACTTTGCACTTTTTAAAAAGGATTACAGAACAACCAATAGCAAAAGATTGTTTTTTAAGAGTTTTTGTATGGTTTGTCATGTGCCCAATTAGTGATGAGTAAAATCCCGAAATTTATTTTTTGAAGTATATTTCTGGGAATATTTCCGGAAATATTCCCAAAGTTCCTATTTTATCTTTAAAAAAAGTTCTAGTTACCATAAGGAAAGTATTTGAAAGAAAGTTTATTTTGAAATACTACACTAAATCTTGCATTTTATTATTTATGTTGGTATTGGTTGGTAGTATTGGCAAAAACATAGTTGCCCAGAATATTTATTTACCATGTATACAGTGGTTATGCATGTCTTTATCTTGTTTTTGTCAATTGTTTTGTCTTGTTTTTATTTGTCAAATTGAAACTTTTCTGTAGATAATTTTGATATGGGATCTGGCGTTGTCTCAAATGGAATCTTGTTTCAACCTTTTTCACCGGCAATATTCCCCCCATAAATAAGACACATTTCCTGGTTTTCCACTAGGTATATTAGGAAACTGTTTTAGTAGATCAAATTTTTCTTCAGATAAAAAATATGTTTTGAATTCATATATTGGAACCGATGTTTTTCTGTTTGCCTATATAGTACATATTTTACATGTTGGTATAGTCGTAGTTCAATTGTGATTTGGGCTAAATTTCGTTAATGATTTTCTTGTTCTATATGATTTACAAAACTTCGACTCCATTTATATTATGAAATATAATATAAATACAAAAATTAGTTAAAGTTTCACAAGTTTTATTAGTATCTTAACCTGACAATATTGTTTCGACATTACATACATTATGTCAGGTTAAGATACTAATAAAACTTGTGAAACTTTAACCAAATACTTTAATATTATTAATACCGGAAACTCCATATACTTTACCATATGAAAATAGGCGACATTTTTGTGGCGCCATCTTCGCAGATGGGTGTGCAACTAACAAATGGTTTTTTGGTGAGAATCCTGCATCTAATTAAAAAATAGCACTATTTATGTTAAACGATGGTTTATTACTGTTATGCTAAAATATATAAAATTTTACAATTTATCTAAACTATTCAATCTTTCATTACAACGACGATTTTTTAATTACTTTCCCAATATTTGAGAAATGTCAGGTTTATTTGCACACCACACACTGCAAAGGGCGCTATTAAATTTTGTCTCCCATTTTTCGAAATAAGTTTCCGGTATTAATAATATTAAAGTATTTGCTTTAACTAATCTTTGTATTTATATTATATTTCATGATTATGGAGTTCCACAAAGTAAGGCTGGAGACAGTAAACACCATTTATACTAAATTAATTTAATCAACTTGTGCCAGAGTTTGTGTTGCACAATCTCTGCTATTCAAACCACACCCAGCATGTCGAGGGTTTTTGGTACGAAACCAAATTTTCTGTTGTTTTTTTGTAGAATACCATTATACAGGGTATGTCACACTGGGTTTTCATTAGAAGAATATGGGAAATCATTAGGAGCTGTGATTTGTAACTATGCAAATAACGGCTTCGGGTTACGTGCTTTTGTTTTAAAATAATCTCAGATATCTGCTACTTCGGGTTATACCAGAAATGGATGTCAACTTATTTTTTTAAATAACCCCCAATTTTTATTATTGCTATGCATTCCTGAGGCAATGTTAAAACTAATTTGTCTAATAAACTATGCCTCTATAATTAACTAATTCTGAGATATTTTTCAAAAAAATTTACAGCTGCGGACTGTTTCAAACTACTACATTTCCAAAGAACGGATGTATGTACATATTTAAAATTTTAGATACTTATTTTAAATAATATGCTGCATCAACGGAAATATTAGCAAAACAATACAGGGTGTTCAAAAAAGAATGTCAAACTTTGTATCCAGAGAATACCAATATCTTGTGATTTTTAAATAGCAACCTACATTTTTTTAGTTTTATTGCATATTATGTTCAGAATTAGGGGCAGTATGTATGCACTTTCCTATAACTAAATGTCGTAGATTCAGAGTTATTTTGGTAAATGTATTAACTTCCTTAAAATTTTATTTTATAAAACCTTGTAGGCTATGGAAATTGCCACAAATAAATAAAAAGAAATGAAAATTAGATTACCTGCATTAGTAAAATATTTACTATTGTTACTTGAGCAAAGTAACAAAATACTCCTGGACGAATTCACTCTACAGTCACTTCTTAAAAGATGAACGAAATACTCCTGAGCGAACTCACTCTTCAGTCACTCCTCAAATGACAAACAAAGTATTCGTGAACGAATTCACTCTTCAGTCACTTCTCAAAAGATGAACAAAATACTCGTGAGCAACCTCACTCTTCAGTAGCTGCTCAAAAGATAAATAAAATACTCGTGAGCGAACACTCTCCAGTAACTCCTTAAAAGATGAACAAACTACTCCTGAGCGAACTAACTCTTCAGTTACTCCGCAAATGACGAACAAAGTATTGGTGAGCGAACTCACTCTTCAGTCACTCCTTAAAAGATGAACAAAATACCCGTGCGCAAACTGACTCTTCAGTCACTCCTTAAAAGATGAACAAAATACTCGTGAGCAAACTCACTCTTCAGTGACTCCTCAAAAGTTGAACAAATTACCCGTGAGCAAACTCACTCTTCGGTAGCTCTTCAAAAGATGAACAAAATACTGAGCGAACTCACTCTCCAGTCACTCCTTAAAAGATGAATAAAATACTCCTGAGCGAACTCACTCTACAGACACTCCTTAAAAGACGAACAAAATACTCCTGAGCGAACTCACTCTCCAGTCACTCCTTAAAAGATGAACAAAATACACGTGAGCAAACTCACTCTTCGGTAGCTCTTCAAAAGATGAACAAAATACTCCTGAGCGAACTCACTCTCCAGTAACTCCTTAAAAGATGAGTAAAATACTCCTGGGCGAACTCACTCTACAGACACTCCTTAAAAGACGAACAAAATACTCCTGAGCGAACTCACCCTCCAGTCACTCCTTAAAAGATGAAAAAATACACGTGAGCAAACTCATGCTTCAGTTACTCCACAAAAGATGGACAAAATACTCGTTGACAAACTCACTGTTTAGTCACTCCACAAAAGATGAACAAAATACTCCTGAGCGAACTCACTCTCCAGTCACTCCTTAAAAGACGAACAAAATACTCCTGAGCGAACTCACTCTCCAGTCACTCCTTAAAAGATGAACAAAATACACGTGAGCAAACTCACTCTTCGGTAGCTCTTCAAAAGATGAACAAAATACTCCTGAGCGAACTCACTCTCCAGTAACTCCTTAAAAGATGAGTAAAATACTCCTGGGCGAACTCACTCTACAGACACTCCTTAAAAGACGAACAAAATACTCCTGAGCGAACTCACTCTCCAGTCACTCCTTAAAAGATGAAAAAAATACACGTGAGCAAACTCATGCTTCAGTTACTCCACAAAAGATGGACAAAATACTCGTTGACAAACTCACTGTTTAGTCACTCCACAAAAGATGAACAAAATACTCGTGAGCAAACTCTCTCTTCAGTCACCCCTCAAAAGATGAGCAAAATATTCGTGAGCAAACTCACTCTTCAGTAGCTCCTTAAAAAATGAATAAAATACCCGTGGGCGAACTCACTCTTCAACCACTCCTTAAAAAATGAACAAAATAAGGTAAAACTAATTACTGAATGGTTTACACTAAAAATTACAGGAGAGTAGATGATAAGAATAGCAAAATTATGTAACACATTATTCACAAAAATCCTGTTACAGTTTGCCTTTATTTTTCCCTACAAAGCATGGTCTTTGCTCATATATTCTTTATCTGAGAAGTTCGATGAAAAAACGATAAGTAAAAATAATTCTGTTAAACCCCAATTTAGTGTGTAACTGTTGTCGTAGAATGTCATTCTTGCCTTTTTCAACACAGAAGCAAAAAAGCTCATTTTTTGTAAAAAAAAAAGTTACTACTTCAAAAGTACCCTATTCAGAAAGTTAAAACAGCTAGTCTGAATTTTCTCAAAATGTCTTTCCTTTTTAGGTTAGGGGTTTCATAAAGGATTTCTTTTTTCTCAAAAAAAAAAGCTTTTCTCATAACCTTCCCTTATTAAATGATTTTGTTTCATTCGTTACTTCTCAGCTGTCGCTTTCAAGGATGTTAAGTTATTAACAAATTCTATCTTGTCTATGAACAACTACTTTTGGGTTTGAACCGTGTAATATGGAACGTACCGAACGAACCATTTTTAGAAAACTCCGAAAGAATTAAGAAGAAGGTCCTTCATAGTTCTCAAAATAACGATCTAAACCCTGAAATCGTTCCTTACCGTTTGAATCAAACCGTGAAAGTTTTCTTGTTTATTTATTTCTTAGCACAGTATATTTAAAGAATTTTAGAGTGACTGTCAGAAAGTAAGACAATAGAATATTACAAATATGCAATGGCATATTTAGGGGGGGGGGGCTATCGGGCTGGAGTCCCCCTCCCGAAGTTTTTTTAATAGTCTAGGTCATTTACTATGTACTGAAACTGTGGTTTCCCGTAAAAACCCGCAAACCTAGTGGTATTCTTAAATACACATCTGCAAATATGTGTCCACAAAATAAAATTTATTTCAAAAAGGAACAATTTCAGTTATGGTATGCGAAGTTATATAGTGGTAACGAAAGCGTTTCTGCTACTATTGTTTGTAAACTGTTGCATATATGTGAAGTTGCATACCGTTACTAAGCACTGTTCAAACCTTTACAAACCGCTGTGTTTAAGCTCTGTAATGTGGTATAACTGATACTAAATTATATGAAAAGTTACATAAACTTCAGTGATAGTAAGTGTGTGGTTACTATTATATAAGGGTCATTCTTTCTGAACTCAACCACCGGCTAGGTTCGAAAATTGGCACAACTTAGAAAGGCCAGCGGAGGCTCATTTTAAAGCTTGAAACCTTTACTTTCGAATGTCACATGTCTTCTATATGAAAAAATTTATTTTTGACCCCTAAAACAGGGTAAAAACATATCCAGTTCCAAAAAAAGTTTTTTCAGTTGAAAAAATTAAAAAAAGAAATAATTTTTAAAATTTTGTAAAGGCATTGCATTGTTCGTCAAAGAATACATAAATTTTGTCCACTGCGTTTTTTTCCTAGAGTGCTTCAATTTCCAGCAAAATTGAGAACAACAATTTGCCATTTTTCATCGAAAATAGTGTAAGATAGAAAAAAAAATGATAAAATAAAAAATGCTTATTTTTACTCAATACGAAGAATCATCATTGAGTAAAAATAAGCATTTTTACTCTTATCATTTTTCTGCTATCTGACGCCATTTTCGATGAAAAAAATGATAAACTTTCAAAAATGTACTTTCTGACAGTCACTCTAAAATTCTTTAGAGTGAGTGCTTTAATATATTGTGATAAGAAATAAATAAACACGAAAACTTTCACGGTTTGAATCAAAGGGTAAGGAACGATTTCCGGGTTTGGATCGTTATTATTTTGAGAACTATGAAGGACCTTCTTCTTAATTCTTCCGGAATTTCGGAGTTTTCTAAAAATGTTTCGTTCGGTACGTTCCATATTACACGGTTCAAACCCAAAAGTTGTTCATAGAAAAGATAGAATTGTTAATATAACTTAAAGTTCTTGAAAGCGACAGCTGAGAAGTAACGAATGAAACAAAATCATTTAATAAGGGAAGGTTATGAGAAAAGCTTTTTTTTGAGAAGGAAACCCTATTTATGAAACCCCTAACTTAGAAAGGAAAGACATTTTGAGAAAATACAGACTCAATGTTTTAACTTTCTGAATAGGGTACTTTTGAAGTAACTACTTTTTTACAAAACATGAGTTTTTTTGCTTCCGTGTTGAAAAAGGCAAGAATGACATTCTACAACGACAGTTACGCACTAAATTGGGGTTTAACAGAATTATCTTTACTTATCGTTTTTTGATCCAACTTCTCAGATAAAGAATAAATGAGCAAAGACCATGCTTTATAGGGAAAAATAAAGCCAATACTGTAACAGAATTTTTGTGAATAATGTGTTAGATAGTTTTGCTATTCTTATCATCTACTCTCCTGTAATTTTTAGTGTAAACCATTCAGTAATTAATTTTACCTTATTTTGTTCATTTTTTAAGGAGTGGTTGAAGAGTGAGTTCGCTCACGGGTATTTTATTCATTTTCACGGAGTGACTGACGAGTGAGTTCACTCACGGGTATTTTGTTCATCTTTTGAGGAGTCACTGGAATGTGAGTTCGCTCATGAGTATTTTGTTCATCTGTTGATGAGTGACTGAAGACTGAGTTTGCTCACGAGTATTTTGCTCATCTTTTGAGGGGTGACCGAAGAGTGAGTTTGCTCACCAATACTTTGTTCGTCATTTGCGGAGTAACTGAAGAGTTCGCTCAGGAGTATTTTGTTCGTCTTTTAAGGAGTATCTGCAGAGTGAGTTTGCTCAGGAGTATTTTGTTGATCTTTTAAGGAGTGACTGGAGAGTGTGTTCGCTCACTAGTAGTTTGTTCATCTTTTGAGGAGCTATTGAAGAGTGAGGTTGCTCACGAGTATTTTGTTCATCTTTTGAGGAGTGACTGAAAAGTGAGTTCGCTCATGAGTATTTTGTTCGTCTTTTCAGGAGTAACTAAAGAGTGAGTGCTCACGACTATTTGTTTATCTTTTGATGAGCAACAGAAGAGTGAGTTCGCGCTCACCAATACTTTGTTCGTCATTTGCGGAGTAACTGAAGAGTTCGCTCAGGAGTAGTTTGTTCATCTTTTAGGGAGTACTGAAGAGTGAGTTCGCTCAGGATTATTTTGTTCATCTTTTAAGGAATGACTGAAAAGTGAGTTCGCTCACAAGTATTTTGTTCATTTTTTAAGTAGTGACTGGAGAGTGAGTTCGCTCACGAGTATTTTGTTCGTCTTTTAAGGAGTGTCTGTAGAGTGAGTTCTCTCAGGAGCATTTCGTTCATTTTTTAAGTAGTGACTGGAGAGTGAGTTCGCTCACGAGTATTTTGTTCGTCTTTTACGGAGTGTCTGTAGAGTGAGTTCGCTCAGGAGTATTTCGTTCATCTTTTAAGGAGTGACTGGAGAGTAAGTTCGCTCAGGAGTATTTCGTTCATTTTTTAGGAGTGACTGGAGAGTGTGTTCGCTCACTAGTATTTTGTTCATCTTTTGAGGAATTACTGAAGAGTGAGGTTGCTCAGGAGTATTTTGTTTATCTTTTGAGGAGCGACTAATAAGTGAGTTCGCTCATGAGTATTTCGTTCATTTTTTAAGTAGTGCCTGGAGAGTGAGTTCGCTCACGAGTATTTTGTTCATTTTTTAAGTAGTGACTGGAGAGTGAGTTCGCTCACGAGTATTTTGTTCGTCTTTTAAGGAGTGTCTGTAGAGTGAGTTCTCTCACAAGTATTTAGTTCATTTTTTAAGTAGTGACTGGAGAGTGAATTCGCTCACGAGTATTTTGTTCCTTTTAAGGAGTGTCTGTAGAGTGAGTTCGCTCAGGAGTATTTCGTTCATCTTTTAAAGAGTGACTGGAGAGTAAGTTCGCTCAGGAGTATTTCGTTCATTTTTTAGGAGTGACTGGAGAGTGTGTTTGCTCACTATTATTTTGTTCACCTTTTGAGGAGCTACTGAAGAGTGAGGTTGCTCACGAGTATTTTGTTCATCTTTTAAGGAGCGACTGAAGAGTGAGTTCGCTCATGAGTATTTTGTTCATCTTTTCAGGAGTATCTGTATAGTGAATTCGCTCAGGAATATTTCGTTCATTTTTTAAGTAGTGACTGGAAAGTGAGTTCGCTCACGAGTATTTTGTTCGTCTTTTAAGGAATGTCTGTAGAGTGAGTTCGCTCAGGAGTATTTTGTTCATCTTTTAAGGAGTGACTGAAGAGTGAGTTTGCTCACGGGTATTTTGTTCATCTTTTGAAGAGTGAGTTTGCTCCCGAGCATTTTGTTGATCTTTTAAGGAGTGACTTTGCTCACGTGTATTTTGTTCATCTTTTAAGGAGTGACTGGAGAGTGAGTTCGCTCAGGAGTATTTTGTTCATCTTTTGAAGAGCTAGTGAAGAGTGAGTTTGCTCACGGGTAATTTGTTCAACTTTTGAGGAGTGACTGAAGATCGAGTTCGCTTACGAGGATTTTGTTCATCTTTTGAGGAGCTACTGAAGAGCGAGCTTGCTCACGAATATTTTGTTTATCTTTTGAGGAGCCACAGAAGAGTGAGTTCGCTAACGAATACTGTGTTCGTCATTTGTGGAGTAACTGAAGAGTGAGTTTGGTAGCGTAGGGTAGGGAAATACGCCGACAGTATCCGAATGATCGGGGGTAGTGTTTCTCATACAAAGTTATTGCATATATAGTGGTTGTTTTACATAAAATACATAAAGAATATGAACATAAACCCCGGCCTTGAAAGGCTCGACTTTCAAAAACTATACATATTTAATAAACTTGAACATCAATTAAAGGTAGCGATTTAATCTACAATGTCTTAATGTCAATTCATGCCACTACTTCGACAGTCTTTAAGATACACAAATAGCGCGGCACTATTATTCGCCATCGGTGGGAAGAACGCACAATTATTTAACCACTGGTCTTTTATACACACCATTAATTGTTTTAACGGTAGCAACACGTACAATTCCGTCAGGTCCTGGGTGCACGTAGACGATACGTCCCAGATGCCACTTTAAGGGTGGCACATTTTCATCTCGGATGAGTACCATCATGCTTATATGAATGGAACCTTGATTGTTGCATTTCCATTTGGACCGTTGTTGCAGTTTGCAAATATACTGTTTGGACCATCGTCGCCAAAAGTGCTGGGTGATTTGGGTGCAGCGTTGAAAACGAGATAAACGTGATTCCTTAAGATCTGTCACGTCGTATTCGGGAATACCAACCATGCTTCTTCCGATCAAAATATGAGCAGGAGTTAAAGGATTGGGATCGTTGGGATCAGTGGATAAAGGCAATAATGGCCGGGAATTGACAATTGCTTCCAACCTGCGTTAGAATTGTATACAGTTCTTCGTATGTTAGCATAGCATTTGCAACTACCCTTCGCAAATGAGATTTTACTGATCTAACGGCTCTTTCCCAGAGCCCTGCATGATGCGGGGCACGAGGAGGCATGAAGTTCCATGAGATACCGTCGGAAGCCAATGCATTATTAAAAAGGACATTTTGAAGTTGAGATTTTCTTCTTAAGTTCTTAAGAACTCCTTAAGTTCCGCATCAACGCCAACAAAATTAGTAGCGTTATCGCTATATATTTTCGAACATTTTCCCGTACGCGTAGCAAATGTTTTAGGGCTGCTACAAATGCTTCGGTTGTAAGGTCGGAAACCAATTCTAAATGAATTGCTTTGACAGCAAAACAAATAAAAATACATACATAAGATTTTACAGTCTTATAACCTCGACCTGCACGGTTTTTTACCAATAATTGGACCACAATAGTCAACACCAGATACGTTAAATGGATATGTACCAGTTACTCAATCTTTCGGTAACGCAACCATTAGTGGATTATCGGTGCGTGGATTAGCTTGGAAACGTTTAACGCATTGTAGTACAATTCGTTTAGCTACATTACGACCTGATACCGGCCAAAACCTGTCCCTTACTGAAGCGAGCAATGCTTGTGGACCGCAATGCAGCAGTTTTACGTGCTGATGTGTCATAATTAAAATTGTAAGTTTGTGATCACGCGGTAATAAGTAAGGATGTTTTTTATCCACTGGAAAGTCCGAATACGTTAATCTCCCACCTACTCTGATAATGCCATGTTCATCTAGGAAAGGATCGAGTGCGATTGCGAGCCGCCAAACACCATCAGAAGTATGCTCTTATATTTACGCTACGCGATTCGACACAAGTGGTTTTAATGTGCTTGGTGATGTCCCTATCCACGCAATTGCTACTGACGAATCGCACCAATAGTTAATGCTTTCAAATTGTAGATCTATTGTTGACTTAATCTTTGACGCTAACCTACATAGAAGCAAAGCTCTAAACGGGGAATTGATAATTGTTTTATCTGTGCTACCTTAGACTTCGCGCATAATAAACGTACGCAGATGTTTCCTAAAGCATCCGTGCATCTTAGATATAAACATGTCCCATATGCAGACTGAGACGCATCTGAAAAACCATGAATTTGGATGTCGATGGGATTGGAGATTAGTGCGCATCTAGGAATTTCAATCTGGCCTAAATAACTTAATTTATTTTGAAAACGCCGCCACTGCGTGTGTAAATCTAAGGCTACAGATTCATCCCATGTTAATTTACATTGCCAAAGTTCCTGCATCATAATTTTTGCTAAAATAACACAAGGAGATAAGATCCCTAAGGGAACGTAGATTTTCGCAATACAGGATAAGATTTGGTGCTTAGTCACTGTCTGAATATTTTCGTTAACCTTTATGTCGTATCCTATTGTGTCAGCTTGTAACGGTATTTTTTTATCAGCCTTGAATTAATGTAATTTTGTACGCATATTTACTGAAAAATCTTAATCCCAGCCCTGCAAATTTACGTTCTCCTTGCAATTTAAAATCATGTCGGTATTTGGTACAAATAAACCTATAAAAACATCTTAAAAGGTTTTTCAAATTTTTCCAGACTAGTGGAGTCATTTCGTGTAATAAAGTATCGCTTCCGTTATTATATTTATCCATGTGTGTTCCTGTTAAATGGTTTCGTTGCTAAAATTTTGAAAGTAGACAAAGAAGGTTGGTGTGTGAATTTAAATTTGTATATTTTCTCATATACATTGCAGTTTTCCGTTCTCTGAAAACATTATAAAAATCCATTTTGTTTAATAAATAATAATTAGTACGTGTTAAATGACACATTTCGACTATTCACATTTGAGCTTAAAATATCATACGTCTGCAAAATTCGCTATAAAATATTATTGCGTTTCTATTTTTTTTCTTTGTGAAAACAAAATTATTTACCTTTTGAGTCTATTAGGGCTAAAATCTAATATTGGAGTTATAAAAAATCTCCTTATCGTCAACACGTGGATTGTAAATTTTGATTAGTTTAAAACTAAATCACGCGACCTTCCTATTGGTCCATATAAAATTGAATCCCCTAAGAACATTCCGATATAAGAAAAATACCCTCGGAATTCAACAGAAAAAAAGTTAACGTTAAGTCTTCAGACAGTACAGTCGATAGAGACCTTCTTACCGTTCGTTAGCTGCCGGGTGTCGGATGCCCCATGCCCAGTAAATTAAGAACTTGTAGTTAGTAAAAGTATCGTTGTGTAATTAGTTTTCCGGACGTTAATTAAGAATTTGCGGTTAGCGAAAGTACCGTTGTGCATTTAAATATTTTTCCGGATGTTTGTGTTCTTAATAATTCTCATATTGTATACCGATAAAAATAATTCTTGTGCCGAAATACCGATAAAAATTAATAATTACAGATTTTATCTTCAGTGATTGAACCTCGGATCATTAATGAAATCCGAGTTATGTGCTTTATAAATTCAGTTCGGATTTAAATAATAAATGGGTCGTTTTAAGAAAAATAACGATTAGCGATGGTTTTTAATAATAATTTAATAACCAAATTTTATATAAGTTTTAAAATTGCTTTTAGTAACTTTGGGTGAATTTGTGAATTAGTAGTTCACCTTATACAGGCATTACGAGGGTTAATTCATTGCATATTTGAATTATGTGAATGGAGAATTCTACGAACATTCCAATTTCTATTCGTCCAGCAGCAATTGTTTTGTGTGTGTGCAAAAGTCATTATTGTGCAATTCAGCGTTAATTTGGTTTGCGAATTACCGATAATTACAGGTATTGTGAATTATGAATTCCTATTTTTTTGAATGTTGAATATCTATGCCTTTAGATTTTTGTAACATTTCTGTAGTCTGTTTTTTTATTTATACATAGTTTGTATACATTTTTATACATAAACATCTTCAATAGTCAAGAGCTCTTAGATAGGGAATTATTACCTGAACTTTTGAGTTCACAATATCTGTACTTTTGTATATTTTTTCTTTTGTGTTTTTTAAATAAATATGATTTTAAATCTAATTAAAACCAGTAAGATTGACTCATATAATTATGAAAGTTTTTATTTATATCATTATTAAACTAAATTTTGACTTTGTTGAAATTAACCAATATTTTGCACCAATTTATATCGATCTGATTTCATTTTCTGATTAAATAAATCCGCAGTAAATCTAAGTCATAAATATAAGTCAGATTGGAGTACCGGACCCACCATTTGGATGTCATTTAAGGATAAGCCTAATTCCGTTTTCGCTGAACCGTCAATGACAACGCAAAGCTGGGTTGTTAGGCTATCTGCTTTGATGTGGCAAATAATATTTTGCGCAGCTGTTATATAGATTTTCAATTTTGCTCATATGATTTAAAGACTCGTATTCTCTCATGAAAGCGAACGTATTGTCGTTTGAAATCAGTGTTTTTTAGTAATTTGCGTTCAAGTGCAAAGAATCGATTTACAGCAGCCTCCTCAGAAATACCTAAATTCATTGCAGGTTCCCTTAATGGTAACGACGCTATAAACCTCCCATTACTATCGCGAGTGGTAGTTTTTATAAAATTGTCTTCACACGATTCTTCTTACGGTGAGAGTGGATTTTCCGAAAGACATTCTTCTAATTGCCAAAATTTACACAATTGTTTATGAACATTGCTCTGAAAATTGTCGTTTACAATGATGTTACAACTCATTTCACTACTGTCATCTTTAGCTAGGAGCGGATTAAGGGGGCCACCAGCAACCCATCCTAACCGTGTTTTTTGAAGTACCAAACCATTGTCGTTAGTTTTTATTTGACCCGCACACAACAAATGATAAAGTATTTCTGAGCCTATCAAGAGATCTACCCTACCTGAAATATTCAATGTATTATCTGCTAATCTTATGTTGTGAGGGATTTTACGATCCGAAAAATCAAACGAGTGTCTCGGGATGTTTCCTGTTATTTCTGGAACTACAATACAGGAGATAGTGGATTGGTAATTGCCGTAATTCGAATAAAGTTCAACTTCTGTACTGTGAGTAATTTTTGCTGACATTTGAGAAATACCTGTTATATGCAAGTTAATTCTATTTTTTACTAATCCTAATTTATTTACAAGATCAAAAGTTATGAAGTTAGACTGGCTACTGCTATCAAGCAGAGTTCTGCAATTTTGAAGATTTCCTGCTATGTCTTGAACCTTGACAATAGCGGTTGACAATAAAATTTGATTTTAAAATTGTTCGCAAGAGCGTGAGTAACAGCGGTTGCTTCTGTCTCATTTTGCACCATAGCATGATTTATCTGATTACTTGAAATGCTAGTGCCACTGGAATCGACAGCAGTGGTGTTTAAATGCAAAAGGGTATGATGCTTACGACTGCATTTCCTACAACCAGACGATCTGCAAATTTTATAATAATGTGAACCCTTTAAACAGTTTATACACAGCGTTCTGTTTTTAACTTCAGTATTTCTAGCCTGAACTGACAATTTAAATTCTTGACATTTGTAAATTGAGTGTTGTTGTTTACAATAAACGCAGGTTGCTGAAACTGAAGCTAAAAGAGCACTAGACGAGTTGCCTTTTGGCATCTGCCTTTTAGAAAGGCTTGTAACTCATTTACTGTTGGGAATTCTGAATTAAACTTTTGCGATTCCCACTCTCGGTTAGTTATGAGATCTAATTTACTTACAATAATGTAAATGAGTAACGTGTCCCAATGTTCGACTGGCTGTCCCAGTGACTTTAGTGAATGCAAATTTTTGAATGTTCCATCAACCAATTGACGCAATAGACTAGCCGATTCTTTTTGCAAAGTAGGTAGATTAAACAAACATTTTATGAGGTTATGCACCATTAACGGTTTGTTATTATATCTATCAAGCAACGCGTTCTAAGCTATTGCATAATTATCAGCACATAGTTCCAGGTTCTGAAACACGTGGCTAGCTTCCCCTTTAACGGATCCCTTTAATGAAATTTTTGAATATTGCTAATTGATTGATTAGAATGAATTAACAAACAAAAGGTATCCCTGAATTCCAACCAAGTTGTGGGGTATCCGTAAAACAAAAGGTAAGTTAACTGAAGGTAATGTAACTTTATTTGAAACATTAACGCTACGATCTTGACACTGAAACGGAACTTGGTTAGATAAGTTTTTTATCATTCTTTCATTCGCGATTGCTATGTAGTCATAATAAGTAGATTCGAATAATTCACGTTCTATTTGCATCTGCATTGGCTTGCAATGATTCAATGTCGTTTTGTACATTGTTGAAATGATTTATCAATGGTTTAAACGACTCTAAGCGAAAGGGTATTGGACGTAACGTCGTGCTAACATTTTCTGAAGAAATTGAATCAATCCAATTTTTGAATCGTGTTAACTGAGCTTTTATATTACCACGCTTTCTAATATGTGCTTGTAACTCAGCCATTTTAACCAAAACGAATAAATACACAAAATAAAGCAATACAAAAGGAAGATTAGGAGCGAGGGACTCATCTGATTGCAAAGAAGCTTTACTTGTCCGAACTTAATGGTACAACAGAGGTGACGCCATGTAACGCCTTGATGGTCTCTCCACGTGCTCACCAAATATTTAGATTGTCTTCTTGAATAAGGCTATTCTTGTCTTCTTAATTGATGAGGTTTCTGTTTATTACAAATTAGTTACTGTTTTCTAATTGCTGGCTCCAGTTTCACTGATTCTATCCGGCTCGAAGGACCAAAATGTTAATAATACAACTTTTCTGTTTAAGTGTCTATTTAAAATTTACTTGTTGCTTGGATTAGAACATGAAATGGAGAGGGAGAGCACAACCCCTGATGCTACTTAAATAGGGTAGCGAAGTATGCCGACAGTATCCGAATGATCGGGGGTAGTTTTCTCATACAAAGTTATTGCATATATAGTGGTTGTTTTACATAAAATACATAAAGAACATGAACAGGTTTAATAATAGCGTTAAAGTAAATCTGATTTATAAGAGAATATCTGAATATCATATCTGATCTGTAAAGAGAGCATTTGATTTCCTAATAAGGTAAGTTAATTAGTTTAAAGAGCGATTTTTATTAGTGTGGGCGGCACATTAATTAAACATTTTAATAATCAGAACTCCAGGTTTAATGTGCAGCAAACTATGTCGTTGATGTCATCATTTACAAAGACCTACATCAATATCCATTTCTTAATTATTTATCGGCTTTCTCAGAATTATCTTCCAACTTGTAAGGCCTCAGAAAATTGTATGGTAAAAGGATCAGCAACACAAACATAACAAAACATTTTGTTTTGAAGAACATAACAAACCCTCTGCATGTGTTAAAAACGTTATGCCCTTCTTTATTTGAATTTTTTTTGAAAACTGTACTTCTGAGAAACAAATGTGATAGAAATTCTTTGTTTGTCTTATCGATGTCTAACTACATGCTCTGTTTGATGTGTTCCTTATGAGACACACTGTATATAAGGTTGTACGTGACAGTTTTGGCAATTTAGAGCAAGGTATATTTTTAAAAACATTTTTCCCTTTCTCTTTGCCCAAAGAGCAAAAAATATAATCCCTAGGTCATTATGGTATCTGCTGGTCTATTGTCTGTAATACAGGGCTGTTATCTTCAATTATCATTTTTAGATGCACTCTAGATAACTAACTAGCCTTACCTGTTGATATGAATTGTAAAAATAACCAACCATGTTTATTAGGATGACCGTTAGTATAGGAATAAATAAATAAGACACAAAACACAACTGGTATTTAGTTTTTATTATAAATGATCAGTAGCTTTAACTAACATAAAAGTGCCCAACCCCTTTGAAATTATTGTAGTAGTATTACGGAAAGCAACATTGTTCTTAATTTACAGTGTATTTCCTACTCTATACTGTCATCCTAACAATTAAATATACTTTTTTTACTACATTATTATGATTTTTTTTTAATTATGCACTTTCACCTTATCCACCATTGCACTGACGACATAATAAATTATTAGCAAAAAATTATTCATTGTTACTTTTTTTTTAAATTAATATACAGAAATTAAAAAATATTATCACAATGATGCATATAACAAAGCAACGAAATTGCAAAAATGCTTGAGCAGATTCTTCTTCTTATATTCATTATTTACTTTATTGGCCCAATAGTATTAAAAGCAGGTGCAATATAGATAAGTGGAAAGACATCAGGATAATAGCCAATGGTAAATATCTAAGTACACGCATTATAACAGATCTGACATTTTTTTGTATCTGCAATAAATCTGAACCTAAGCCGCATTTAAATTTGGCAGTACTAATAATATTTATAATACAAAATAATAATTTAAAAAAAAGAAATATTTATTGGTCAACAAGTATGACCACAATATAAAAACGCAAAAACAAATTTTAAAATCGCAATTTTACAATAATTATTTATTATTATACGCACTATTTAAATATGTACAATTACACATTTAATTATTTATTATTATTATTATTATAATCTCTCTCTCACACTGTTCTTTTAATAAAGAAAAACGTAATATCTTAATACACCATCAAATTTAAACGCAGCATTTTTTTTTAAATATAATAATATAACAAAACAAGACTACATTCATTAAACACATACATACATTAAAATTTAAACTCTCATCAGTACACATTCATGCCTTTTTATACACATTCATACTATATTTACATACTTCGAAAAAAAAGCATATCGAGTGCATAAACACTCGCATTTTTACTTGTTTAAAAGTGCAGGCCACTTAAACTTTTAGTTAAAATTAAATAAAGGTTGGTTCTAATTTTGAATAGTAGAACAAATATATACAGGATGTATCATGTAAAATAGTTATACAGTTGTCATATTATTAAAGTTATAAAATTGATTTAATTTTTACGTTTTTTTAATAATAATCAGCAGTTGTAGTTTTTATAGAGACAACAAGAAATAGTAATTGTTTTTTTACAAACTAATTAATTAGAATTATCATTTTGGTATATGTACATAATTATTCACACGTTCATAATTCAATATGAATACATTTCGTTGTCCCTTACTTTAGTTATAATTGACTGGTAAGACTATTTATATATTTCTGTTAGTGCATAAATGCATATTTTGGTGTTCTCATTTAAAATACTTTAAGGTTATATTATTGCGATATTTTTTACTGGAATGGTATTTTTTTAATGTAAGTTGCTTAATCAATAATGACTCCTAAATAGTCCCATAATTAAAAGTAAAAAAATAACCTTAAAATTCTTTTTATTTTTGATCTTACTTTTTTCCAGAAAAAGTGTCATCATTACAAATAATCATTTTAATTATATTAATCTACAATCTTATAACTTTAACAACAGAAAATTGTTTTCTCTTATTTGTTGATGCAGCCTGAACAAAAGTTTACGAAGCCTGCAATTATTGTATATTGACGAAATATTTGGTGCCAGTATCGTTCTTGTATCATTTTCTGTATAAATTATTATTATTTTATAAATAAATGTGGCAAAATAAAAATAGATTAGATTCATTGACTATAATATTAATAGAAAAAGGAAAGTTATTTCAATTCATGATATTAAAAAAAATAAGAACTCAATAATTATTATTAACATCCTTGTGACTAAATTCAATTTTTTCAGAAAACTACAATAAAATCTTGCGGTGTTCTGGTTTCCTATTTATGATCTCAATTAATTATTATCATCGTTATTATTAATATTAATAGCAATTTTTCTTTATATTATAATTTATAAATATAGAATATAATAAAAAAGTGGGCGCATTTTAATAATAAATATTAAAAACTTTATATAGATGTAGTAATAATTAATAATAGCAGTAGTAGCCATCATTCATATACAATATATAAAAAAAAACGAAAAGAGAAAAAAATCGAAACCCATTCATGTAATAATCGTAACAAAATTTTATTATTTTTACACATATCTTTTTTAATTTTTAACTGTTAAAAATTAAATAATCCATATTAAAAGTACCACTTTTATATAATATACGAGTCGATTTCTTTTTTTTTTTAACTAATCCATATAATCCTCTTTTTTATGGTAGTTTTAATTCACCTATTTTATTAATAATAAAACTGATACTCTAATTTGTAATAAAAAAGAGATCTCAGTAATTATTTGAAAAATATTAGTTATAGTAGAGATTTCTTACTAAGTTGGCGCAACATCCACATTTTATCACAAGTTTAGCTTAAATAAACTGATTTAAAAAACAAAAAAAATTACATACATATAATAAACTAAGATAATCATTAGAGCAGTCTTAAAAACTAATTATTTCATTTTTAGTTATTTTCTAACTTAACAAACCGGACGAATGAAACAAAACTGCTATTTCATGTAGTAAATATTAAAAAAAATTATCTAGAAGAGAAGAAATTTCTGTTTTTTATGTGACAATAAATACTTTGTACCCGTTTGTTATAATTATTAAAAAAAAAAACTTTAACTTAAATAATAATCATCATTACAGTACCGAAACAAATGAAGATGAAAAAAAAAGCATTTAAAGAGAAACAAAGCACTATGTGTGAAATCGCTATCCAACTTGTTTCCTTCATTTTTTTAAATATATATCTTTATACTGGCTCGGCAGATACGTCCGGCCCACTAACAGGCAGTCACAGTTTCAATTCATTCGCTATCTTACTAGCAATATTTTTGAACCCAATACTGGTACCTAGAAGTAGAAAAAGTGTTAATATGCTTATATTAAAAAAAAATCGTACAGAGCAATTCCACTTCAATAATAATAGGAACATAATGCATACTAATTCATTAAAAATTTCAGTTTAGTTGACTTACGAAAGGCAACTAAACCATAATGTATTCATATATTGTCTATGAACTGTAAGATTGCATATGCGACACAAACGAAAGTTAATCTAAAAATGCACTAGTCAATCAAATACTACGGCCATTCCTATTTACAATTTTATTAAATAACCAAAATACAAGAACACAAAATAAATTGTAAAGATAATTTTTCATAGCTACCGAAATATACCGCCAAATTCGTTTTTCAATTTTTACGTTTGAGGAAACAATGATTGAGGGACATAACCTTGAAAAATGTCATATCTGGGGGTGACTTTTGGTTTAAATTTATACTCATGAATTTATCTCCAATATTTTCTTCCTGTAATATTTATTTAATTGCTTCTTTCTACATTTTGTACAAATAAAAATATCACTTTGCACATTTTTGCGCAACAGGTTGATTTTTGATTAGCTTGTCAAAAATTAAAACATTAAATCGCATTTGACACTAATTTGTTAATCGACCTGTGCACAAATACTTGACATTTATCTCCGTCAGTGTCTACCAATCCTCGAATTAGGTGTTGCTTAGACAGAACGGTATTCAGATAACATAATGCACAGTTGTAAAACAACAAAGATTTTAAGCTGGAGCATTTACACGAATCTACTCGAACGGTTATTATTTTATGTTGGCCCACAGATGCTGACACTGTCGTTCGTTATATGTCAAAATGTCAGTTCCTTCGTCAATTTTTATCTAAAAGTAAATCTTGATTTTAATCGTGGGGAAAACTATATATTACTGGTCGAAGGAAAGAATATCATGAATTGGCAACGAAATAAAACTCGCAAATATGGTAGTTGAGCTAATGTGGGGTGAACTGGAAAAGTCAATAACAACATTCCTCCCCCTTTACAGGTACTACCAAAATCGCAAGGTTATACTGAAAAATTAGGGAATGCAAACAAAATTATTACATTTAGGAAAACATGTGCAACTGCGACAATACTGGATACCAACTGCTCTATGAGAGGAAATGTAGCATTTTTGAGCAATTTTGGGGTACTTCTTATGACATTAAGTCTCGCATTCTCGCAATGCACATTGAATTCCACGAGCCAGATGATCGAACGGTCCCTGCGGAAGTTGGTTATCGAGTAGCTAAAATAAGTACTTCCTTCATGACGAACATGGATTCAAACTCAAAGGTTGTGTCAGAACGTTCCAAAACGTCTTTGGTGTGACAAATAAACGTGTCAGGACCATAACGGAATAGTATACCGGGTGGGGCAACAGTGTGGGGAAGTCCGATAACTCCTAAACGGTAACAGCTAGAAAAATCGTTCTAATATGGATGTAAACAGTGGATAGGAGGCGCATCTAGAGAAATTATTTTCAAATATACAGGGTGTTGCAGAAAAGTGTGGCATGCTTAAGGTAATTTTTTTAAATAGAATGCCCCAAATATTTTTACATATTTAACACCTCTCTTGGCAGGTTTATTTATATCTAAAATTTTAGCGCCATCTAATGACCGGTTTAGAAGTTATAAATCTTTTTTCAAAAAAATTGAGTTTTACATTATCCCACTTAACAGTTTACCGCTTTCACGGTCGCAACTGTGAAGACTAATTTAAGTAGGGATTTTGTTGCAGGGGCTTGTAGGGTGCTCTTCTTTAAAAGAAAATGGACCCACCATGTACAGGGCGTTCAAAATTAATTTTTAAATTTAGAGAACTTCAAAGCTAAAATTCACAACTTTTTCAAATGGAACACCCTGTATATTTTGTACCTTGTGATGCATAATTAAATAACGAACATTTTTTGTATGTACGTCCCTATAGCTATCTGTAACCACTTTTGATTTAATGAGAAAAAACTGCAAGAAGTACACAATTAAAAAATTATTTATTTGAAAAATCAAGGTTTTTCAAATAAAACAAAAGAAAGAAACTAAAACAAATGCTCCATATGTTGCCCATTTGCATGAACACACATTTCGATGCACCTTTGGAACGATCTTTGTACATTTCTTAACATTGCCGGCGTGATACTTCTAAAACCATGTTTGTTTGTTTGTTTTTGGGCGAGGAATCAGGATGGCGGAGCATCCTTCGTACCTCATGGCACCGATTGCTATGATCATTTGGCCGACCCTACTAGAATTTAGCCGAATCTGGAGGAATTCCACCCCCAGTAGGGATTTTTAACGTGCCAAACATCGCATTGACACGGGACCTGCAGTTTTACTTCATATCCGAGAAGAAGGCATGTTTTTAATTTTTCTCCGCTATGAAAACTTACCAGCTCGGTCAGGGATCGAACCTGCGATCCTTGGATTATGAAGCAAACAAGCAAACCACTAATCCACTGAGGCTGGCTATAAAAGCATGTATTATTCTATCCTTCATATTTTGGATTGTGGTTGGTGTCTCTGTATAAACAATTTCTTTCACATATCCCCATAAAAAGAAATCCATTTTTGTAAGATCAGGAGATCTCGCAGGCCATTTAGTGGGTCCATTCCTTCCAATCTATTGATGTGGGTAGATATTATTTAGGTGATAAACTCTTACTGCATGTAAATAATGCGGTGGAGCGCCGTCTTGCTGAAGCCACATCCCATTTCGGATCCTTTGAAGAAGGTTCGCCAATAATTGTGGCAGATAGTTCTCCAAAAAATGAAGAAAGATAGCTCCAGTTAATGTACCATCAAAAAAATGTGGTCCTATTACGTGTTTTCCAATAATTCCCCCCCAAACGTTTATGGACCATCTGTACTGGTTATCAAGTTGTCTGAAAAAGTGGGGATTTTCTGTAGCATAATAATGGAAATTGTGCCTGTTAACAAATCATTTTACCTATGGCCCAATTACAAAACTGTAAACGTTTTAGAAAATCATCATCAGTTAATTCCTGGAGCATTTGAATGTGATATACATGAAAGTTATTTTTCTTTAAGATTCGACCAACAGAACGTCTACTAATTCCTACAGATGAACTCACTTCTCTCTGACTAACATACTGTACATTGTCGGTTCTCACAAATCTATCGAGCAGGTTTTGAAAGCTGTGAACTTTCGGGAGCCTCCGTTCAGGATACCGTTGATGGTAAATTCTGCTGGCAAGCAAACAATTTCTTTCCGAGTCGCTCAAAACAAAAGTCATGTCTACAAGTTCTTCATTACTAAAATTCATTTAGAAAAACTAAAACACCTACTAGAACTAAACACTGATGGTCGATAACTGTGAGAAATGTACGTTTTGCATACGTGCATATCAATTGCTAGATGCTTTAATGTTTTGTTGAACAAAAACAACCAACACACTTGACAACTAAATAAGCAATTGTTTTTAATTGTGTACTTCTTGCAGTTTTTTCTCAATAAATCAAAATGGTTACAGATAGCTATAGGGACGTACCTACAAAAAAAGTTCGTTATTTAATTCTGCATCACAAAGGTACAAAATATACAGGGTGTTCCATTTGAAAAAGTTGTGAATTTTAGCTTTGAAGTCCTCTTAAGTTTAAAAATTAATTTTGAACACCCTGTACATGGTGGGTCAACCATTCACCTACTGACCTTCAACCTCATGGATTGAATATTTGTTTCTGTGTACAGGCTTTGTTTATAGGTGGAGTAAATGAATTGATTAGTAAACGAATAAATCAATGAATTGATAAATAAATGAACGAACCAATAAATGAGCCAGTGAATAGATTGATAAAGCTTTTCAATTCTTAGTCTCTGGACATTAAAAGTGGTACCATTGGACTGCCTATACAGAGTGCCATATTTTTACACTCCAAGTCTATCTTTTATTGGGACGTGCCAGAGACAGGCCCTCTATTGGAATTTTATTAAAACTAGTTGTGCGGTAAGATGACTGTCATATTGGAAAGTTCGAAAGTCTTAGTCTTATGTCTTAGCTAAAAAATGCATTACAAAGGTCATTCAATTAGTCATAGACGGTGCACGCCATTTTATATCACAATAGGGCCAATGACATGGATATTGACATTTTACTGCAAAATAATGTTTTATATACACAACCTACTATTTCGTGTTTTTTAATTGAGTCAAATACCATTCACATACATATCAATATTTGGGCGTGTAACCATTTTTGCACTCTTCAAGTTTGGTGCCACGTTGTGATATAAAATAGCTGCCTTGGCCAGACTCTAATTAAAGGGTCTCAAATCATCACCTCTGCACAATGCCATCTATGTATATTTACGGACATGTCCTCATAGTATAAACAAAACATACGGTTTGTGCCCAGAATAACATTATCATTCCTTTTATCATATTTTTATAACAAAGATCCCAAGTTACTTCATGCAATAGAACACTACTCTGCCAACTCTTAGTTAATTAATTTACTATTATTTATCTAACTGGATGAATCTTAAAAGTCATTCTCAAGACTCTAGTGCTTGCACTCAAAGGCACTTTAAATGTACTGTTCACATTTAACTTGTGCAGCTCTTATTGAGACTCAGACTTGGGAAAGTTCATTGGAAGGTTCGTTTCTAGCTTTTTAATAAAAAGAAAACGAGTGAACAACAACCTTTTAATTACGGCAAGTGCAAGTTTTTTGAATGGCAAACATTCAGTAGATGAGTACTTTAACCAGAATTTTACACTGAATTATAGTGGATTTGCTCTTTATTATCGTTAATTTTATCTTAACAAAAAAAAAATAAGAAAAACGTACCTGAAATTCGTTTAAAGCGTACACCATTTAATGAAAGGCGGGGTAATTTACAAACTTCAATTTCCCATTGGACTAGACTATCCGTATTAGGATCCCCATGCACACACAGAAGCAAAAATCGCTCCCTTTGTTCATAGTCGCAATTATTAGCATCAAGTACTTTACGTATCTCTGCCATAATCTCCGATGGATCTCTACTCGACGTGGTTTTCATTGACCACGTGAAACGGAGCGAACGAGGTTTTACATGTTCATCATTTGGTGTTCCGCCCACTCTATAATTAAAAAAAGGGATAAAAATTACATTTTTCTAAAATTTATTTTACTACACAACTAGCAGCAAAATAGGATCTGATAGGTTAAAAAAGGGTAGGTAAGTAAAAACACGGCTTTGGCCCACACCTTTCGGGGGGTAAAAAACACTTGTTTCAGTCTCACTTTTTTTCTTGTTTTCTAAAATACAGAAAGCATTAAGAGGAAAAATAAACTATTGATAAATATTTACAACAACAAATATACTTTTGATTTTTTTTGTCTAAACAAATTACGCCCTTTATGCACAGGCATTTCTTTCTACTCAACTTACCCTACGACAGGTGAGGTGCCATGTTTACTAGCGGTCTGACCAGGTTCTAATCCTCTGAAAATAAAATGGTTTGTGTTGATAAAAATGAAATGAAAATCACTTTGAAAAAATAAGTTTAAAAAACCCAAGCAAAAATAATCAGAAAAGAGAGAGAAAAGAAAATTCAATTATTTAAAAAACAAACGTGATATATTTCATTATAATTATCGCACATTTAATAGGCACATTCTTACAAGTATAAAGAAATATAATATAGTTTATAATATATATGTATAAGTATACTACTATAAAAACTAAAAGGGACAATACAATTAACACTAAAAAAATTGACTATTTTGGATGACGGAGTTTATTTTTTGTTTTTGAACATTAGAATTAAAAAGTTAATTTTACAATAATTACATATTACACAATCTTAAAAATCATTTATTTGTTCTAGTACGAAATTGGTAATAATTAATGTAATAATTAAAGAGAATGAAATGATTTGAACTATTAACCATATAGTGATGAACCAACTAAAACAAAAAGGAATAAAATACAATGAGAGCAATAAAGACAAAACAGAAACGGAATAGTGAAAGGTGAAATTTGTCATGGTTGCTTTTATTGTATTTTATACATCACAATAATTGTTTTCATTGTTCTTTTTTGTTGCCATGCTGACGAGGAACTTTATTAATTATTCTATAGAAATAATAGCTGCATTGAAACGTGAGAGTGGTATATACATATTAGGTAGGCATTCTTCCTCATAAGAATTTACATTAATGGATTGAATTACTTATTCATAAGTCTTGTTAGTTTCTTTTATTTCATTCCCTAGAAAATATTTGCACAGGAGTAATATACGAACCCCTTAATATAACAAACCTCTCCCGTACTAATGAACCCGGCTGTTGACTTTAACCAAACATTTGACAGTGTGCATTCTTTGTTCTCTTATCTTAAGTTGCAGACAACTTAACCTAATCAAAAATAAAAAATTGGGTCGGCTAATAATATTTTTTGCGATTAGGGATTGAATTTTCAAAAATATTTTTTTTAGGATTAGGGATTACATCTTTTCAAAATATTTTACTAATTCAGAGATTACCCCACCCTGAATTCAAAAGAGGCATGTGATGTTACACAAACAACATTTTAGGTTAAAAGTCAACTCTCTCTCTCTCTCTCTCTCTCTCTTATGTATGATACACTAGTATAATCTATATTTTTTACTCATTATCACCAGAATTCATAAACTTGTATTATAAAAGAAGAAGCTTCTTATATTATAAAAAAAATGTAACTTGATGGATACTCGAAATCCATTTCTGATTCAATACAAACTGGATCCGATTAGATTAAATGTATTCAACTATCTGAAAAGAATTCGAAGGTTATCTGATTATCTGAAAAGTACTCCAGTATCTGATTATTTAAAAAGCATTTAAGTATCCAAAAATTTTCCCAGCTTATAGGATTAGACAAGACCTTGCAAACAATCAAATAATTTCGAACCAAATTGGTTTGCTTTTATACTGAAATATAATTTGTTCGCCATATATTAAGTGAAGAATTGTAATAATTGCTAAAGTGGGCCAATACAATGTCGAACAGTTGATTTTATCATGGGGAAGATGAGTTAAGTACTTGAATTCTTATCCTTGAGGGCTGTTAAATAACCCGCTAAAAGTCTCCATCTGCAGGTGGTGAGAAAATGATGGCAAACCACGCCCCCTAATGGTTTTTGTCGTTTTTCTCGGAAATTCTCTAGTTTATCGAGATGAAGGAAGTTAGTTTATTTAATTCCCTACCAAAAATGCCTAAATGATTTTCGTACTTCGCCTTCTTTGTGTTATTGAAGAACAAAGATATGTCATACATGGATCAGCTATTTGCACGAACTCGCACAGATGTTAATATTTGGGCTATTGTGATGATTTTGGAAGTCAAATATACAAAAAAGAATTTACTACAATCTACTAGTATTAGATTATTCAGAAAGAAATCTGCTTTCATGTAAAATGAGATTGAAAATTTAAAAAAAAAGGTTAATTTCACAAGTTATTTATTTATTCATTAACAAGACATCTCTCGATTTTTAAAACTTTCATATTGCAGTAAATTTCTTAGTGAATACAACTGAAAAGGAATTTGGTATTTGGTGCTGTAATCAAAGTCTACAGAAGTTTGATCATTTTGGAAATGTTTCTATTAATTTTTACTGTATTGTAGTGCCATCTGTACATTGATAAAAACCTATACGATCAATTAACAGAACCAAACTGTTCTTTTTTGAACAGAACCAGAACCTGTAATAAAAATTGAACCTGGGCCAGAAGACCACTAACCTAACCTCAAAAATTATGCGATTTAAATATAATTATCAATGGTAATTTAATGATCAAACAGAAAATATTTATTTAGTGCTTTTATTAATTTTATAAAACAATTTATTCAAGGATGAAGCACACTGCTATACTTCTTGAACAACAAAGCAATAATTTTAGAGGTTATCATTGGCAAAGTGCAACAGTTATTTCAAGTCAAAAGGTGGCGCTACTCATATATTGACTGAGCGAATTAAAGTGAAGCACTAAATAACAAAATAGCAGTTTCAGTTTCAGCCCGAGATTTATTTAGTCTTTATATATTTATCTTATCTTAATCTTATCTTAATATATTTTAATATAGTAAATTATAATTTAAAGGACCTGACAGTAAAGAATGAATTTTATGAAGAGGTGGAGAAGATACTAGAGAAAATTCCCAAGTATGATGTCAAAATACTATTGGGGGATCTAAATGCCAAAATAGGTAGGGAGGAGGCATTTAAGAAAGTAACAGGGGGTAAGGGTAAACACCCGATATCGAACGAAAACGGAAAAATGGTAATAGAATTTGCCCTGGAAAATAAGTTAAAAGTAATGAGTACAAATTTCAAACATAAAGAAATACACCAAGCAACTTGGATATCACCGGACGCTAAAACCAAAAATCAGATTGACCACGTGCTAATCGAGCGTAAACATCAAAGAATGGTAACAGACGTAAGAAGCTACAGAGGAGCAGATATGGACTCAGACCATTTCCTGGTGATTACTACATTAAAACAAGAACTGCCAAAGAATACAAAACCAACAAATAGCCCCCTAACAAAATATAATGTGGAAAAAATGCAAGAGAACGACGTACTAGTCGAAATAAAAGCGGAAATAGATAGTAGGTTACAAGAATTACAGGAACCAGATAACACTGAGGATGAGTGGAAACAAATCGAGACAGCGGTGCAAAGAACGATGAAAACATGCTTAGGGAGGAAAATCAAAGGGAAACAAAAGTTTTGGTTCGACGAACAATGTAAGGCGGTTTTACAAGTGAGGAACGAGGTTAGAATGAAACTGCTAAGACAATGTACGGAAGAAAATAAGCGGGAATACGAAGAGGCAAGGAGAAGGTCCAAACAAATATGCAGACAGAAAAAGAGAATATATTTGGAAGCAAGACTAGACAAAATCGAGCAAAATTATGCAAATAAGGAACTAAGAAATTTCTATCAAGAAACGAAGAAAAACCGTGAAGACTCGAGGACCAATGATATTGCATATCTAAAAAACAAGAGTGGGGAAATGATAGGAAATACGCAAGAAAAGCTTAAGATATTTAAGGAGTATTATGAGAAACTGATTAGTGATGATAATGAACAGGAGGAAGGGAAGGGAGTGGAAGAGGAGGCAGAGGAAGACAGAAACCGACCTGTAACAAAGGAGCCAACAAAAGAGGAGATACTGGAGGAGATAAATAAATTAAAAAATAATAAAAGTGCTGGAGAAAACGGAATACCAGCGGAAGTATATAAATGGGGGGGAGATATGCTGCAGCAGAAGATAGTCAACCTGATCACAAAGGTGTGGGAAAAGGAAGAAATGCCACTGGCATGGCATGATGCGATAGTCTGCCTCATTCATAAGAAGGGTGATAGATGTCATTGTGAAAATTACCGGGGAATATCACTGCTGGACGTAGCATATAAGATATTGGCGCGATTGATCCGTAACAGACTGAGTGAGTACCAAGAGCGAGGCATAGGCGAGTATCAAGGAGGATTCAAGAAAGGACGGGGCACTACGGACCAAATCTTTACAGTAAAGATGATCCAATGCAGTAGCTATGAACAAAATTTAGGGCTGCATATACTGTTTATCGATTTTCGCCAAGCGTATGATACGATCATCAGAAGAAAATTATACGAGGCACTTAAAAAACTGGGGATTCCAGCGAAACTTATAAATCTAGTAAAAATGACATTAATGAGGACAAGCAGCAAAATTCTGATAGATGGCCGGTTAACAGAGAGTGTCATCGGAAGTAAAGGTGTGAGACAAGGGGATCCTATCTCAACGGTACTGTTCAACTTTGTCCTAGAAGCAATATTGAGGGAAAGTGGTGTTGAAACAGGTGGAATAATTTACCAGAAAAGACACCAGATTGTTGCATATGCAGATGACCTAGCTATAATTACAAGATCAAGAAAGGAGTTAGGAACAGTATTTGGTAAACTGGAAAGCACGGCAAGAACATATGGATTAGCAGTAAATGAGAAGAAAACGAAGTATATGGAGATGCGGCAAAACAGTGGGAGAGAAACGGAGGTCAGTTTCAAGGTGGAAGGAAGGGAATATAAATTCGAGAAAGTAAATAGCTTCGATTATCTGGGAGTAACACTAACAAGTAGCGTAGATGAGAGTGTAGAAATACAAAAACGAATTTCAAGGGGTAGTAAGGCGGTAGGTGCTCTCAGTAATATATTTAAGACAAAAGAAATCTCTAGGGCAGCGAAATTAAGAATATACAAAACAATAGTACGACCATCCGTAACATACGCAAGCGAATTATGGGCAATGACAAAACAGATGGAAGCAAAACTGGAAGTATGGGAGAGGAGGGTTTTAAGAAAAATACTGGGAGGAGTGAAAACAGAGGACGGCGAGTGGAGACGAAGAACTAATAAAGAGGTACAGGAAATTTATGGTGACCGATCCATAACGGCGTTCATAAGAGCCCAGAGGGTAAGATGGCTAGGTCATATTAGCCGCATGCCGGAAAACAGACATGCGAAGAGGATACTGGAAGAAGGGACCGGTGGAAAAAAGAAAAAAGGACGCCCAAAAAAGAGGTGGCTGGACGCTGTGGTAGCGGATGTGAAAAGGGCAGGAGTGGAAGATTGGAAAAACAGTGCAAGAGACAGAGTCAGATGGAGAAGAGTTGTTAGTAAAGTTAACGAAATGTAAAACGCAAAAATGTGAAATGTGAAAGGTAAAAGGTGAATGTGAGATGTGAAAAGGGAAATATGAAAGGTAAAATGCTAAATGTCGAATGCGAATTGTGAAATAAAATACCAAATGTCAATTTCAAATGTAAAATGTCAAATATCAGGTTTAAATGTACAAGGTAAAACTTAAAACTCAAGACGTGAAATGTGAATTGTGAAATGTAAAACGAAATGTAAAATTTAAAAATGTAAAAGTGAATGATGGAATGTAAAATGAAATGTAATAAGACTAAGCCATGGGCCTAGAAGGCCTGTAGTGCTGTAATATATATATATATATAATTTAAAGGACCCACGTATATTTTTTGACGCAGCAAGCTGGTGATATTTGTGTGACAAGATTTAAGCAGTTTTCTAGAATTTAGATCATTTTTAGTGTTATATTTAAAATGTGTCATTCTAGCGACGTAACACAGACGTCAGACACGCAACTGGTTCAAACAGTTTTAAACTGAAGTGGAAAATGTATTTAAATCAGTGACTTGCTCACTAACAGCCTTTTGATTTTGACATTACGTTGTTTGGTTGTAATAATGTCAATTTGTAATTACGCAGGTCAAAATTATACTTCTTTCATCCATTATTTTGTAACAAAATAAAATTATTTATTGCATATTACAGTATTACACACTTGCTGAAAAGTTTTGTTGATTTGTAGGTTATGTTCTACGTTTACGATTCTTTGATTAAACTACGCCTATAAAGCAGTGGTTTAAAATGCTTCATTCTAGTGACTTCCTTAAATGATGACGTAGTACTCATTTGACCGGGTTTTAAATACATTTATAAATATGGTTTATCGCTAGAAAACGCCTGGAATGTATTCCCCACAAAAAATTTAACTCTTGTTATTTCTGTAAATGCGATAGAATTGTTTTATTATAATTACGTTGCATAGAAGTGTAAAATTGTTTTTGAACAAAAACTCTTGCTGTTAAAGCACATTTGAGGTAACATTAGTAACCATCGGGAATCTTGAAGAACTTAGTAGAAAAATGACTGATATAATCTTCAAATTGTAAATTAAAATATATATAAATATTTCAAGAATGTGTGAATAATATGTAAATTCTTTTGCAAAAATAGCTTCTGCAGGTGTGTTGCAAATTAACCGTAAAGTTGTGAAACATCTTAAGAGTGTAGCGATAGAATGGACCAGGCCCTTATTGTTTATTGTGTCTACTTATATGCTTTTGCATTTAAAAATTAATTTATAAAGACATATTTAGTCTTAAACAGCCTTGGTAGTGTAATGTCTAGCGTGCTAGACTTTCACCCAAGCGGCCCGAGATCGACTCCCGGTGCTGGCAAATCTGGCTAAGGTTTTCTGCAGTTTCCTTAGCTGTAACACAAATGTGGGATTTGCGCTGTTCCATCTGTAAGTCAGCTGCAGCCGCACGTAGGGCATACGTAATAATAATAATCGCCCCCTCCCTCCCGCACAAGCTTATAGCTTCTGAGGCCTGGTTTCCAGGTTATGGGTTGTAGCAATTATTAATATTATTATTATAATATTTATTGCACTATGTATGTACTTATGTTTATTTGGAGCAGCTATTTTTGACAGCCCAAAATGTTTCGTTTTCATAATAAAGTTAGGTTAAAATATTATGCTTGGCAAAATTACACCATAACCTTACTTCTGTAAACAGTTCCAAATTAATTAAAATATTTGAATTCTTTTTTTAGTTTTAAAATTATTATTACAGTAACATTAAAAAAACTTATTCAGAATTAACTACAGGACCAAGCCATATTAGTTCACCTGCTTTTAGTTTTGAAAAAACACATGTCTCAGAATTCTGTTACTGAAAATTTTTCTTTTTTGAATAGAAAATATTGAAATATGTTGTACAGTTTCATCAATAGAGGACGCTCAAGGTTAAAACTAAATAGATTCACTGCATCTAGTTACCTAGGCCAGCTGGTCGACCAGAGTAACGCAAACCGCCGCCATATTGGGGAAACCAAGCACAAAATTGTTCGTTATTTGTTCTGTATTGAATTTAATCACCAATCCACGTTTGCTTTAGAAGGTTTTTCTTATTCTGAAAGATCAAACCTCTAACATGTCAAACATGTAAAACGTGGTTTTAATTTGTCCATTATTAAAAATTACCCTTCTTTGCCCCAATATGGCGGCGGTTTGCGGTACTCTGATCGACCAGCTGACCTAGGTGACTAGATGCAGTGACTCTAAAACTAAATATTCATTATCAAAAACTCTGAAGATGCCCAAAAATTATAAAAACCATGGAAACTTTCAACAATTTCACAATCGAACTGAATGTTCGAACAACTGTTAGATTATATTATGATGTATAATTCGTTAATCCATTTCAAATATATTTATGTCAATTGGTGGTAATAAAGTTGAATTTTTCCATCCTGGCTTTTGTATCATGCAAACATTTGCAGGAACCAAGTTTTAGCTAGCGCATAAAATTCGTGTAATAAAATGTATAAATATTTGAGGGAAATCATATGAGGTTTGTTCCAGCAGAAGAAAGTTTTCCAAGTTATCCGAGTGTTTGATGTTCCAGCAGCTAGAATAACTTTTTGTATTCCGGACATTTAACAAATTTTTCTGATAGATATGCGCAATAAGCGTCCCGCCGGAGAAGCGTGTTCAGATATTAGTGTGCACATTGTAAACAAAAGAAAGGCAACTAACATAGTGACATCTTTCCCAGTGGCGTAACTATGAAAGATTGCACGCCCATGCAAGACTTACGTTTGTGCCCCTAATATATACTTTACAATTATAGTTATGTAGGTAAGTTTTGTCAAAATAAGATATGCAATAACTAATAATAATTCGCTACCTTTTCATTTGTTTGTGTCTCTTTAACGAATTTGTTTTATATGCTTAACGATATTTAACACTAATTACAGTTTTATCCTGACTTGAACGCAGGCAAATTGGGCAATCAAAAACTGTCAAAATCAATTGTTTTTACTATTTCCCCTATAAACTCTCTTAATACATTTGGAAAAACTTTCCATTCTGGTCCCCCACCCGCACATTCTATATTCGAAGCGTCTCATCGAGCTCAACAATAGTGTCCCAACCTAACTTAACCGAATCTAACCCAACCTAACCTAGGCTCGTGTTATTTATCATATGTGGTTTAATTTAGTTTTTGTTTAGGTTAGATTAGGTTAGGTTAGGCTAGGTTAGATTAGATTAGGTTAGGTTATGTGAGGCTAGGTTAGGTCGCATGTGCATTAAAACATGCATTTTCAGGTAGGGTGGAAGAATTAACATGGCTATAGCTTCCCTTCCAAAACAGTCTTTGGCGATTATTTCGAAAACTACTGCCCCCCAAATTTAGCACGCACAACAAAATTGTTTTAGTTATTTTTAGTGTCGTCGATAAAGTAGATAGATAATCACTACTTAATTTAATTCTTCTTATTTGAACACCTAATATTATTGTACCACAATATCCTCTATTTGTTTTGAGCAATGTATATCCATAATTACCTTTTATTGTTTTCATATGTTTTTTTTACCTCAAGGCTTATTTTAAAATTTCTATTCCCAACAAAATAAAATTTCATATAAGCAGCGCCCTTCGGATGGCTGCGCCCCTCCCCCCGCGTCGTAGGTTCTGCCGGTCGTTATGCCACTGATCTTTCTTTTCAAATTTCCAATTTGTGTTTCAGCAGAAATACATTGCCAACACGTTTCGTATAAGTTGCATAAAAGTTCTTAAACAGTTTGTGATTTTTGTTGCTGGAACAAACCTAACCTATGGGTAATTTTAAGCCCGAACGTAAACAAAGAAAACATAACATCACTATTTTTGTTCTCCTTTATTTTAAATTAAAAATTGATGTATTAAATATATAATTCGTATTAACAGAAATGAATAATGTGAAATTTACAAAAAGATGCTATACGAACGAAAAACCAAATAGGATACAAAAACGACTGCCATCTTGAAACAAACAAACTGCACTTTGACAGGACAGTTTAATTATTACAGTGTGACAGGAGGCATCGAGTACTATCGCCTTCCATTTTAGTTCATCTCGTAGATTTGCTGGCTTATATGGTATAAACTGCAATATTTTCTGAAGTGACAAGATGTTACAGGAAATAAAAGCGATAGAAACAGGTGAACTAACAATTTTAGGCTCTGTATGTTAGCACAGTGATGTACAAACTATACACTGATGCTGAAAAAGCTGGAATTGCTGCAGTCATCTGCTAAAAAGTATTCACCGTGTGTTCTCAGTTGATCTGATAATGGAGAGCAGTTGGAGATTTTAAATAACATAACCTAAAAAAAGTGTTTTGTTTTCTAATTTAATTATGTTACTCTATAAAATTATTTCTTTTAAATTAAGACAACTAAAGCAATAGCTAATCTATAATTTATTGTCAAATTTAGCTGACAAAAATAAAATTTCTATTTCAAAATGTTAGCTTTAAGAATTTAAATTCTTAGGAATTTTCTGTACGGTTATCAGTGGTTAAACGTTATTACTTTCAGGAAACTAATAAAATTTATTATCTTAATCATAACTTAATTAGAAATCAGTACTCTATTGTATAATATACAGTGCGATCAAATAAAAAAGGATTTAGAGCAGGTCGTAATCATGATCTGAAGGTTTTTATCACTACTCATAATATTTTTGTTAATTTGCTCTCAATGTTCTGACAGTTGATTTATTTTATTGCACAGTTGATAATGTCTCTGCATATGTCACTGTAGCTAAAGACATGTTATCAACCTTAACCGAGTGGTCATAGCCTGCTGTAATTCCTTTTAATCTAAAACAATAGAATGACATTTATAAGAGCCTGTAAGTTCAGAATATGAGGAAGAATAGCTCACCTGATATAATAAAACTGAAAAGAATGTATTTTTACATACTACAGTACAGATCCTATGGTCTTTTCCTTTCTAAATGCAAAAATCTCCTCAAAACAACCTAAATGAGGTTAGCTTGCATCGTTATTGCACAAATATGTACAATATTATATTACAAAATCTTTCGTATCGATTGATTAAAAAAAATCAAAACAAAGATTTAAGGTCAATTTATAATAAGACAAATTTGAATTTGATCATTTACAAATCTAAACAAAGTTTTTGCAATTTCCAGATAATAAATTAACCTTTATTATAACTCACCTGCTGTGGTTAATAGTATTAAAAAAGCATTATGAAGGAGGTGTATGAAAACTTAATCATAGTAATATTCACATACAGCTTTAGCTCCTAAAGTGCGAAGACCAAATACATGTGTGTTAATTTTATTATTTTATTAATTGAAGCTTAAAATGATTTATGAAAATTGATAGAAGCTCTTTTAAAATTTCAACCACAGTATTTGATTGTCAATTTTGCCTTTAATTAGAATTGTCTATATTTTACTGTAATGATCCGATACATACACTATAAAATTAGAATTGAAAAAACAGCTTGTGCATATTATAGACTAGATTTTTTCCTATTAATCAACTAATCTATTACAGAAAAAAATTCATAATATCAAATAAATGCAAACTACTTTTATATAAACTTACATCAATTAATACAGTTCGTAAATGATACTACAAAACCTATATAAACATACTCAAATTACGTTATTTATGCAGAAGCTGTTTTCGAAATAATAAAATCTAAATAATTACCACCCTTAAATAAATCATTTAAAATTGTATACAGGATGTTTAATTAATAAATTTGCTATCAATTTTATTTAATCTTTCAAGGTTAAAATTTACGTAAATAAAAACAAACACCCTGTATATATATATATTGACATATTGTAAAATTAAACATAATTTTTTCAGTCTTAAAATCCATCTAATTTACATTTACAATTGCACAATCATACTTTAAACAATTTCATACTTAATATAACAATCACGCATCATTATCAACCTTTTATAAACTTGCAAACAAAAGAAAAGAAAAATCTTACGTAAATATTACTTAACAGCACTTTTCTTCTTTTTCTCACTCTACAAACATATTTTCCTTTTTTTTTAAATAGTTTTACCATTACATAAAAATCCTGAGTTCATTATACTTATAGATTTGAATTAAATTCATGCGCCGAGGAAGATTCGTTCGTTTTACGTTTTCCGTCTTTTTTTTCTTAATTCTCTCTTTTATGTTTCAATCACATCCACGATGCTTGTTGCAGAGCCTTCTTGCAGTAGTAAACAGAAACGCACACGTAGAAGGGAGGAAGACAGGCGCGGGGCTCGTGGTGTTGGTGGTGGTACGCCCCTTCATCCCCGGCCTCAGTGGTCGGTCCTGAACCAGAAACAATCTTGAGCAAATAGCAAGTGGCCGGTTGTTGGTGTTTTGTTTTGAATTTTGTTTTTTATATTTTTTTTTTATATATTTGGGACGTACCACGCACACACACACAAACCCCCATACAAGAAATTGATTAAAAAAAAGTTACAAATTACAAGGCCCCTTTTGTTTCAGAAATAAGGATTATCTCTTATTGGCTACAAAAAAGCATCTGTTCACGAGTGGAAAAGATGATTTTTTGATATTAAAGCAAACATTGAACAAGTATATAAAAAGCACAACATAAAAGGAATTTTGAAATTTAACAATTAAAAAAGCAAAAAAATTCATTAATAGAAAATAATTTTCTTATAAATACATATGCAGTGTGTTTTGTTCATGGGCATTGAAAAACTTTTTCTAATCTACTAGCCAAAATGTTTTCAGTGATGGGTTTTTAAATACCCACCCATTACACGAGAATATTTTGGTCAAATTATAAACAAAAAAAACACACAGCATTTACGAATACAACAATCAAATTAATCCTCAATGGATGCTGTTAATACATCATTGTTTAATTTCCAAATATAATCAAAAACAATTCAAGGCTCATGCAATTATAAATCAAAACAGCGTTTAAGAAAAGCAAAACAAAACAAGCGATATTCAACATTTGCAGATTCAGAGTAAAGTAGCGGCATTTTAAAGCAAATAAAATGTATCATATGTTTCAAAATCAAAATGTTTGTTAAAAATCAGTTTATAGAAAAACAAATAAATATGGCAAAAATTAACACAATAAAGTTAGATGCATATTATGTACACTATCAATAATAAGATTTTTTTTATAACCTATTAAATTTTAATGAAGTGCAAGGTAACCACTATCGACAGCCGTGTATGAACATTTACTTAATTGATTTTGAAAATCATAAAGATTTTATATTTATTACACTTCAATTAATTATTATGGAACAAGCATAACAAGCGATTTTGCAAAAGTGGCATTCTTTAAGCCAGCGTTTCGCAACCGCTGGTCCATCAGAAATTCTTGCCGGTCCGCAGAGAAATATTAGTATTTTCAAAATTTTATTGAAAGATTTTTTTAGTTCGTGTTATCCTGAAGCGAATGTAGGGTCAAATAGTTTATCGGAGTTGAGCAAGAGTAAACTTTGATTTTTAAACGGAGCCGGCGCTATATACGCTATCTCTGTTAATAAGCAAGAAAGCATAGTTCGCTATTTTCTCATATAAATCTTAAATAAAATGCTCTTTTGTCTAAATATTGATAGCATAGCAACCGCAAGATTCCTTTCTAAGCTTTACAAAAATTTCATAGATACATATATGGCATATAGTTTCTGAGAAAAAAATTATTCAACTTACTTTTCATGAAAATGTCCCTAGAAATGGGTACCTTTTATTACGTATAAATGTACATTTCTTATACATACATATGTGGTATATAATGCGCCAGCTCCGTACCTATATGGTGGGGTAATATCCAGTCTAGGTAATAAGGATAATAAGGAGGATCTCCTATTTTAGAAATTTTAGGCGAGTTTGGCGCACATGGGTCTAGGCATACCGGAACCGAAAGAATTTTTGTCTTGCGTCCCCGATTAATGTGAACGATCCAAATCCGGGATTAGCGGTTTCAATGGGCCGCAAAACTTGCTTCGATCCAGACCGTTTTTTGTGTGTCAATGCGTTGAGTAGTTTTAGAGAAGTCTCGACCATCTCCGGTAAACCGTTTAGGCGGAGGCGGCAAAAAACTGCCCCCGCCTTACGGTAGATCGGACCGAAAATCTGACAGCAAAATCTTTTCCAGCACAGTATCCCAATCGTTCCCATCGGAAATGTCTTTTTTGTCAACATTCTGCCGGGTGCGGAGGCTAGAGGTGAGATGGGGTTTTTGGGAGCTATCAAACATGTGTTGGCAGCATTCGATGTCACACGGCCTGCTACGAGTCGTGCATCTATTGGTTTTTCGGTCTCTAGGGAGACAGTATCTCGGAAACTATAAGACCCAAAACGACTATCTTGGCATAAAACGACGGGCAATCTCAAAATGTTTCCCCTTCAAATGCCGTGCAAAACCATAAGAAAAAAGTTATAGCCGAAAAACTTGAAATTTTATATTTGATGAAAAATGAAAAACTTTCTAACCCTTGAAAACTCTAGGAAGTGCGCCTCACAAATTTTTCTGTATAAAATGTGTAATAACCTCATTGCCTGTCCTCAATTACTAAATGAATTAAATTTTGTAGTGCCTCACATAATCACTAGACAACATAATATGTTCTACTTATCTACTCCTAATACCAACTTAGTCAAAAAAGCTCCTCTTTATCAAGCATGTTCTCATCTTACCTACATTAACAGCCAATTGGATTTAGATTTGTTCAACTGTACATTAATGCAGTTTAGATATAAAATCAAAACATTTCTCCTTAGTACATAAGACTGTTTAAAATATCCCATCTATGTTTTGTTATAGGGTAATGTATTAAACTTATATTTTAAATTATTGTTTGTAATACAATGTAACAATTATGCTTTCTTTTACTTTTTTGTAATTGTCTTGTAATTGGGAAATTTCCTGTTAGACAATAAAAGGGTTTATTATTATTATTATTTGATTTTCGCCCGAAAATCGTACTAAAGTAATATCGCCGGCCCCAGCCTAATCGGATTCCTAAGTGGAAACCACTTCTGGAGGTATTATATGATTGCCCATTCTAGGTTTTTACCGCCGAAACCCACTCGCCAGGTGTTCGGTCATCCCAGTTATACGGTGCTCCCTGTCGAGATACCTTGTTCTGGGTTCGAAAGAAGTTCGTTAGTTTAGCGAAAAGAGAAAAATTCCAGCCTCTCGCCGATTTCGGACCGGTCCCCGTTTTGGTCGTTAGAGGTTTGGTATGCGGAAGTGGATGAGGTACGAAAAACCGACTTTTGTTATTATAAAGAATGGATATTTATTTATTTGATTGTTCTTGTGCTGTGTAAAAGTAAATTTATTTTTATAAGATTTATTTTGCGAAATGTTTTCTTTAATCTTTTACCTTACTGGTCCGCAAGCAAATGCTACGTCGTTTAGCGGACCGCGAATGAAAAAGGTTGGGAACCGCTGCTCTAAGCTGTTCATATTTCAATTGATTGCTACGTCATAACAAGTACTTGAAGAGCTGCATCAATTGTTGTTTGTTTTATTTTTACAAAAATGTTAACAATTCTATAAAAGGAAATAAAATACGAGTAGAAAACCAATGTATTTGTAAAATAAACTAAAAGAAAATTAATTTCACAAACGTTTACTTATTATTACGTTAAAAAACTGGTTCCTCTAACCTCACTTTTTGATTGTCTTGTTTTGTTTGCAAGCAGGTAAATCCCCCCAACACTACAAATGACTTCTGCCCGTTCCGGCCTGAATCAGCTATAGACTTTGCTCGTGTTTAATTTAACCTAATCTAACGCATAAAAATAAATGCATCATGCATGCATGATTATAAATAAATAAATATTAAGGTAGAAAGCCACCCAAACCTTACAACTCAAGAATTACAAAATTTAAGTATGATTTGGTAAATTTAATGTTGTTCTTTCGACTGATAACCGAAAAAAGGCATTTCACCACGTATGTACCGAGAAAACTATTAACAAAGTTGCACTCAAATCCAGGGTTAACACAGTATGCCCAAGAAGAAAGTATACAGTTTACCACTATGTATACGGAATTTCGTCAATCGACAGGGCTTGAAGAGGTGCCGACGTCGTAGTGCGAAAAAGCCTGTTTAAAAAGTTATATCACTTCTTGTGCCTCATGTTAAGTTGCGAAATTTTTTGTTTCATTGAAATTCAATGGAATAATAAATTGAATGATGTTCCGCACCTAACCTGACCTGATATGAATTGACCTAATCTAACCTGATCTATCCTATCCTATCCTAACCTAACCTAACCTAATGCCGTATTGAATATTTTTCTATGAAAATAAAGAAATTTTTCGAAAATCAAAATATTAAAATCAATTAGAGACACGCCCATAAAAGGCGGTTTAGGCACTGACCGTCAGCTTAAACTCGCAAAAAAAACCATATACTTAACATAGGTAACTTTTGAACGAGGTATTTTTGCACTTCAGCTCGTCAAGCTGCATCAAAAGGATAGGGTGCATTGAAGCTCCGTCCTGTCCACTAAAGTAAATCTGAGCCAGTAAGGTAAAGCCTAATATTTGCTTTGAACCGTTTTAATTAATAAAGAATAGATAAGTAAAAAAAGAGAAAAAAGAAAAAGTATTAAAAATGTAATCAATTTAGGCTCAGTACACTTTAAGCGTTAGCTAACACACGATTACCAACGCGTGTTAGTGATTACATAGCATTGATAGCAGTACACATGAAGCGATTAACACAGCATCACCGGTCATTAGTATAGGGTATTGGTGACTCTCGAATCGCATGTTGTAATGCGCTTCACCAAAATCGCCCGTTAGAATGTGTAAGAGTCTTATGCAATGCTATGTAGTCACTAACGAGCGTTAGTAATCGAGCGTTAGCTAATGCTTCATGTGTACTGGACCTTAGACCCAGTATACATGAGGAGATTAACGCAGCGTTGATCGCGCGTTACAAAAAGCATTTGACCATACACATGCAAGCACTCTAGTTAACACGAAAAGAAATTCCCCACTTTGATCGCTAATTCAAGGTTTTTTCCGAGTTTTCAAGGTTTCCAGGTTAGCTGGCCACCCTGAAACAACGATGTTATCATTATTTGTTGTGTTTTCTGATATAAAGTGACAATTTTTGTGTGTCCAGACAACAAACAAATAATTTTTTTAATTTTCTATAATGTTCATATGTGAATTAAAATTTGTTTATTTTATACATATACAGCTGCTAGCTTGACTGTTTTTTACTAGTTTTAACAGTTTGTATATCTTTAATGCCCATTTGTAAAAAGTAGCAAAATTCCCAGTTTGGTATTCAAACATATAAAACGTCAAGTACTGTGAGGGTGATGGTAGATAGCGATAGTGCACGCATGTGCAAAAAGTATTTTTGTAAATTCAATCCCCAGAATCTTCAACTCCAAAACATATTTTTAAAAATTTGTCCTCAATCCCAAATACCAAGATTTTTAAAAAACCCAATCCGCAAATTCTAATCCCAATTTTTTAAAAAACTGTATGGAAACTTGTAGTCACTCTCTTTGGATGCCTTCACTTTATTCATAAGCTCCTTGCTTTAGTCTATTTGAGGCGTAGATACCTGATGAAATTAAACAGGCATATTGAGGGCTCAGCGAAAACGGTTCTTAACTGAATAATTCTTTTCAAATACAAATACAAGATAAATCTGTAATGACACTGGTTGTGACAAAAATCGGCATGATTGTAGGAGGTGTCTATGAGATGACCTTGTTTGCAAATTTTAAGATTTCTTGGCCTCCCCCATGATCCATGATGACCTCTCAAAGGGTTAAATTAGGAAACGATTATCTTCAGAATTTGGGAATCAAATTGAATCGGGTTTCCTCCCTTACACTCTTTAGGTCAAAAGAGAATGCCGTTTTTCTTCTCATCCTCCTAGATTTCAAAGATCTATGACCTACAAAAATTCTTTCAGTTTTCAGGGTATCATTTATATGTAGTGAAATCTGCACAAATTTCTGTTGTGAAATATCAAGATCAAACAAACGTCAGTGGTACAAAGTGATAACAAACTAAGCCAAATCTGGAATCTATTTCACTGAACAAGGCATTCATCTACATTATAGCAGTTGTGTGTTTGAAGACTTCAATGATTCTGTTGATTTAAGTTTCTTCCAATGTGAAGACGATACAGTATTTTTAAAGTTATTAAAAGAAGTGTAACTACCTAAGACCTTGTTTTCTCTGAACGAGACACATTTTGAACAAGGAACTGTAGTAAGAATTAGAGGTGCGACTTGGCAAAAAAACTATACGAATCCAATCCAACATTGCACTGGTCCAACAGTATCCGAAATTTAATCTTAATATCTGAATATGAATTTTATTGGATATCCAATTTTTGTGCAACATGTAGCCGGAGTTTCTGCAATGTCAAGATGATTACTGTTCTTAAGGGATTATGCTGCAAGTTTACTTGAGTAATCGGCAATCAGTATCAAAAACCTAATGCTAATATCTGAATACGAATTCTATTGAACATCCGAATTTTAGACAACTTTCAAAGTAACACAATGGAACTGAGTTCACAAGGTTACAATTGATTCAAAGAAAATAATACAACAGTTATGTGACTTGGCAGACACAGTCTAGGTACAAAAGATGTGCTTAACACTTTCTCTGTAGGCGGAGATTGGTGTACTCTTCTCAAATCCAGAAAACACTTTTTTGTCAGTGCAAGAAAGATTACTGCTGAATTAAAACTTGATCGTTGTAGGATGGACACATACTGGTCAGCACCAGATGCACTTCACAACTTTGTGACTTTAAATTTTTATCTATTTTTAGTAATACTTTAAAATTAAATTTGAACGACCTTAACACAACCGTATACCTATATGCATCAAAAACACATTAATGGAAATGAAAAATAAATTACCTTTAAATATTTAAAATATTCTTGATTTTATTTTTATTTCTAAATTTGATTAGGTAAATATTTTAAGAAAGTTGATTAGAAGTTCTTGTAAGTGGGGGAAAAAAATAAAAAACTACTTGTAATATGTGTAACTGCACATTCCAAAAAAATAAATTTTTAGGTACTAATTCCAGATTAGTAAATATACAGGAGCCTTTTGGCTATATCACGGTACCATCAATTTAAACAAAATTCAATTAAAATTGTTAAAAATGAATCAAAGTATATATTATGGTAATCTTAAGGTGCATTTAAATTATAGCAAGCACCACCAAACGAACAAATTCGTTCTGTCCTGTTCGCATAATTTTAATGGGGAACAGAACGCAAGAGAACTAACTTGTTCGCACTCGGAAAAGTTGGTAAATCGACGAATCATCAAAGAAAGTTCATGATCAATGTGGATATCACATCAATAAATGCAGATGCTTATCCACGAAGAAGCATTTAAATTGGAATGAACTATGAATTGGTGCTCGCTATAACTTAAATACACCTTTATATCGGGTGGGGCAATAGTGTGGGGAAGTCCAATAGGTCCTAAACGGTAACAGCTAGAAAAATCGTTCTAATACGGATGTAAACAGTTGATAGAGGCGCATCTAGAGAAATTATTTTCAAATATACAGGATGTTGCAGAAAAGCGTGGCATGCTTAAGGTAATTTTTTTTAAATAGAATGCCCCAAATATTTTTGCATATTTAACACCTCTCTTGGCAGGTTTATTCATATCTAAAATTTTAGCGCCTTCTAATGACCGGTTTAGAAGTTATAAATTTTTCCCAAACAAATTTAGTTTTACATTATCCCACTTAACAGTTTACTGCTTTCACGGCCGCAACTGTGAAGACAAATTTCAGTAGGGATTTTGTTGCAGGGGCTTGTAGGGTGCTCTCCTTTAAAAGAAAATGGACCCACCATGCACAGGGTGTTCAAAATTAATTTTTAAATTTAGAGAACTTCAAAGCTAAAATTCACAACTTTTTCAAATGGAACACCCTGTATATTTTGTACCTTTGTGATGCAGAATTAAATAACGAACATCTTTTGTATGTACGTCCCTATAGCTGTCTGTAACCACTTTTGATTTATTGAGAAAAAACTGCAAGTACACAATTAAAAAATTATTTATTTAAAAAATCAAGGTTTTCAAATAAAACAAAAGAAAAAACTATAACAAATGCTCCATATGTTGCCCATTTGCATGGACACACATAAAAAGAAATCAATTTTTGTAAGATCAGGAGATCTCGCAGGCCATTTAGTGGGTCCATTCCTTCCAATCCATTGATGTGGGTCGATATTATTTAGGTGGTCTCTTACTGCATGTAAATAATGCGGTGGAGCACCGTCTTGCTGAAGCCACATCCCATTTCGGATCCTTTGAAGAAGGTTCGCCAGTAATTGTGGCAGATAGTTCTTCAAAAAATGAAGATAAATAGCTCCAGTTTATGGACCATCTCTGCTGGTTATCAAGTTGTCTGAAAAAGTGGGCATTTTCTGTAGCATAATAATGGAAATTGTGCCTGTTAACAAATCCATTTTTATGAAATGTTGCCTCATCAGTGAACAAAACATTGTTGAAGAATGTAGCATCGTCTTCCATTTACCTATGGCCCAATTACAAAACTGTAAACGTTTTAGAAAATCATCATCAGTTAATTCCTGGTGCATTTGAATGTGATATGCATGAAACTTATTTTTCTTTAAGATTCGACCAACAGAACGTCTACTTATTCCTACAGATGAACTCGATTCTCTCTGACTAACGTGGGGATTCTCAATCGTTGCCAGCACAACAGATAACTCATTTTCTTCGTTCACAACATTGTTAATTTGTTCACTTTTTTCATACTGTACATTGCCGGTCCTCACAAATCTATCGAGCAGGTTTTGAAAGCTGTGAACTTTCGGGAGCCTCCGTTCAGGATACCGATGGTAGTAAATTCTGCGGGCAAGCAAAGAATTTCTTTCCGACTCGCCCAAAACAAAAGTCTACAAGTTCTTCATCACTAAAATTAATTTTGAAAAACTAAAACACCTACTAGAACTAAACACTGATGGTCGATAACTGCGAGAAATGTACGTTTTGCATACGTGCACAACAATTGATAGATGCTTTCATGTTTTGTTGAACAAAAACAACCAACACACTTGACAACTAAATAAATAATTGTTTTTAATTGTGTACTTCTTGCAGTTTTTTCTCAATAAATCAAAAGTGGTTACAGATAGCTATAGGGACGTACATACAAAAAATGTTCATTATTTAATTCTGCATCACAAAGGTACAAAATATACAGGGTGTTCCATTTGAAAAAGTTGTGAATTTTAGCTTTGAAGTTCTCTAAATTTAAAAATTAATTTTGAACACCCTGTACATGGTGGGTCGATTTTCTTTTAAAGAAGAGCACCCTACAAGACCCTGCAATAAAATCCCTACTTAAATTAGTCTTCACAGTTGCGGCCGTGAAAGCGGTAAACTGTTAAGTGGGATAATGTAAAACTCGATTTTTTGAAAAAAAAAAATTATAACTTCTAAACCGGTTATTAGATGGCGCTAACATTTTAGATATGAATAAACCTGCCAAGACAGGTGTTAAAAATGTAAAAATATTTGGGGCATTCTATTAAAAAAAAATTACCTTAAGCGTGCCACACTTTTCTGCAACACCCTGTATATTTGAAAATAATTTCTCTAGAAGCGCCTCTATCCACTGTTTACATACGTATTAGAACGATTTTTCTAGCTGTTACCGGTTAGGAGCTATCGGACTTCCCCACACTATTGCCCCACCCGGTATATATTAAAACTGTACTTCACCATCACACACACTTTTTACTCACTCTGGGTACGTATTTCAACAGCTATGCTGTCATTTTTAACAGTCACTAGAAAATGGGTTCAAATTCCGGTTGCAACTAAATTTTAGAAATTTAGTACAATCGTATTTGAGTTTGTTAGGATAAGGTGTGAATGAAAAAGTATGGAGATGCTTAATATATTTGCTACGATTTCCCACACTCATCACAATAATTTTTTCTAGTTTCTTCTGGCTTGCAGTTAGGAGTACATTTAAAATATTATAATAAAAATGATTGCAAAAAATTTTCTAATTATCAAAATAAGAAAACTGAAAAACAAATGAAAGAGCACCAAAAGGTGGACCAATCGTACAGTGAGAAAATTACCATGAAAATGACTTCTCTGTGAGGTAGATTATGATAAGATTGATGACGATTCTTAGACAGTTTGTGTTAAGTGAACAGATAATAGAATATTGACATTTCTATTTCATGGGAAGTTATTGCATTATCAACGCTAACAATTGCGCTAATGTTAAAATCACTTGAAGCTCTAGCTCAGTTGCATATACTCGTTACATTAAAGTAAACCATAGCATCAACATCATTTAGATTTTATGTTGATTGAGACTTGCTTAAGTTTATATAGTGAAAGATTTAGTAGCTAATGAAATGATTAGTTATCATACACTCTTAAATTGAATTAGGCATACTTCATAACGTTATGATTTTTTTTTAGAAAAATAAACAGGGGTCCAATAAGTATTTAATGTTACTAATTAAAATAGCATTTAATTTCGTACACAGTAAGTGCAATCAGAAATATTTTAATAAATAGGAAGAAAAAATCACTAACACTTTTGTTTACAGCCACATTTCTTTATTGTGCTATGCAATAGCGTAGACTTAGAAATTTACGATAGTTACAATATTTTGTGCTGCACAGCTCGCAATGTTTAGTGCTTTCAATTTAAATAGCAATGGCAATGTCAAATTTCTATAGAATTTTGGGAATGTACAATAACAAACATACTTTTTATAGTGGGTATACCAGATAGTCAAACTTCCATATTACGAACTTCTATATAGCGAATTTCTCTATATAACGAATTTTTGTGCTGTACACTGCGCTTTTAGAAAAAATACATCAAAAAGTGTCTCTAAATAACGAAGTAAAATTTCTATATAACAAAATTTTTAGTCCAAACAAATACATTTTTCCAGGTAAATGTATGTATTATGTATGCATCAATATTTCTTTCTTAGCAGCAGTAAAAGATTATAAATTTACCTTTCTTCCAAGAAGCCTGCACACATTTTTAAAAACCTGTAAATCTTTCAAAAGGATTTTGTAAATTTGTTTAAATTGAAGTTCTAAGAAGGGTTAAAATTGTCATTAAAAGGCCTCTTACGACTGGTTTTTCAGGGAATTTCTGTAAATTTACCTGAATGAGAGTTCTAGGAAAGATTAAACTTCGATGCATTATACACATTGTTACTTGTCTAAATGGATATTCCACCCCTCTAAGAAAGATTAAAATTCAATTAGCATTCACCTAAAATTAAAAACTTGCATCGCAAATTTTTTTTTAACTTTAGTTTTGTGAGAACAGCCCTACAATGCAGTACAAAAAAAGTGAAAGTGAAGAGAAAATCAACGTGTTGCGGGAAATTGATAACTGTATACAAAAAAGAGACATCGCAACTCGCGGCAAAGTTTGGAATTCCTGTCAGTAGTTTATCGACTATAATAAAAAATTGCGAATCAATTTTAAAATCAGTTGGTGAACTTACAGCAAAATGTGCTAGAACGTATGTTTATGACGACGTAGATGAAGAGTAGAGTTTTAAAGTGGGTGCATTTAATTGGCGACAAAAATGCACCATTATCAAGACAGTTAATTTAACACAAGACGTTACAGTTTGCAGAATCACTCGAATTAAAATCAAAGCATTAAAATAATATTTACAAAAGGTGATATTTCTTTATAACGAAATTTCCCTATAGCGAATTTTTTTTCGGGATTTACCGACTTCGTTATATAGAAGTTCGACTGTATCTAGTGACAAAAAGTTACTAATGGTTTAAGTTAATTACTTTAGGTTAATTTGTCAAAAATATAAGAAGTGTTGATCAGTATTTGCATGCATCTCTTAATATTTTATAATTCTACATGCCCATATTATTAATTTTCATAATTTCTATGTATTTATAATAAATAAATGCATAATATACTATTAAAAACCAAATATAAATCTGTATTTTATTTTAACCCATAATTTTGTGACATTTAAAAATTTCCAGATATGCCAATATTAAAAATTAACATTCACTTCTAAAATTTTATAAGGATAACCAACTTAACAACAATTTAACAGTTGCTATCTAAACTAAAAGCACTTTAAAAAAGCTTGCAGGTTAATTCTAACCTAAATAAACCACGCTGAGGCTCTATTATATATTAACCGGCTTACTCAAAAAAAAAAGAAAATTTTAATGCAATTTTAGGCATCATATTTTTAAACAAAAAATATTTTTCTGTTGTATGTAACCATTGTGGTGCTGTAGCTACAAGAATATTAATGTTTTAATGGAATTTATGTTTACACTATAAAGGCCCATTAAGACAGAAATGACATGTATATAAAAATTAGCTGCATCCAACAGAATTTGCAAAAATCAAAAAGTTCTGCATCGATTTTCTTCACTTGATTTCACTATTAGCACTAGCAAAGAAAGCTGTTCAGTGTAACGCAAATCAGCTCGTTTTTACTGTTAATGAAATCGGCAATTGCCTACTTTCGCTAGACTTATTGAAGGCGCCTATTTATTTTGTAAAATATTTAAATTAATACGGTATAGCCAACATATTGAAATTATACAATCCAAGCATCCAAGGCATTTTAAACATATCCACTTTTGTAGTTTACCAGATACCTTGTACATATTATGATAATAATTTAATATCCACACTAATATACAGACTGGAAATGAGTCGTGGGCTTGATAGAGATACAAAAGCATTTTAACGCAATAAACGTTTACTATAAATCCTGATGGTAGAAGAAATAGTACAGTAGAATAAAACTTTTCTTCCTATCGCAATTTTCACTAACCCACAACCACCACTTTTATGAAGGATTTTATATCTCTATATCAAGCCCATACGTTTCCATGCTGTGTAACTATTAATGTTAAAAATATCTGTTTTGCCAAAATTGCAATCACCTCTGCCAACTGGTGATTTTAAATATATATTAGGTTATGTTTTTACACAACTTATAGACTGTGCCGCTTACTAACAAAGCATGAAAGTTATGTTCTAACAAATTATTCTAATAATAAACCATACAGCTATTTGTTACGATGATCTTTAAAATACAGTACTCTGTTCAAGTATTCAAAGAAACCAATAATAATTTAAAACGAACAATAGGTTCTTCAAAGAATATAAATTCTAATTTTTATTAAAAGTTTTTATTGTTTCAAACTGGTTATCACATAAATAGAAACATTAAACATCAAAAGGTATTGAGACATTTTGTTTTAATAAAAACATATGATACATTATTTATATTTAGCACTTGTTAGTATGAAATAAGCAAACAACGTTAATCTTTATTGACATTTGTTAGTAACTGACTTTAGAAGAACGATTTGTATAAAGATTTTGATTATTATAACAATCTTTCCTTTTTTTTGTTAATTTAATAAACTATAATCTGTTTTCTTTATGTATTTTTGTAATTACCAACTTTCCAAAAGCAAAATAAAACAATTCACTCTACACAAAGTAAACAGACTATAACATGTTATTGTTAATAAGCCTAACAAATTGACTAGAAAATGAATGATGATGCTTAAATAAATGATTAAATCAAACAACAATAATGGTTTTATAAATTAAAAAGTAGTTTATTTTTCTGTACCATGTATTCATTTCTCTTATCAAGCAATTTATTGAGATATCAATCAATTAATAATGCGTATTTACTTACATGTTAATTAAAAAACAAAAAACAAACAAACAAAACATTTAATGCATAAGCTCAAAGGTATCTTATTATTATATTATTAAAAACAAAACAATAAAGAGCGTAACTAAACCGCAATGTTGTATTCTTTAAAGTATAAACTGTACTAATTAAAAATTAAACCTACCTTTTTGAGAACTTGGAGCTAATTTTTGAAAAGAAAGATGTCCTAGCAGAATGCGGCGAATCGCCAGGTGAACCTTGAGCATATGTGGCCCTTGGCCTTGTCTGTCCAGAATGGAACGTACTACGTGATGATGTATTGCGAGGGAATGCAGGCTGCCTTGTTGGTGCTGGAGATGCACTCGTTCGACTGTCAGAAAATATTTGTAAATATGTAAAACAGAAATTATACAAATGAATAAAAGTGGAATTAAAAGAAAAGATGTAGCATGCTGTAGCATATTTTTGCAGCAAAAATAAATAAATATGCAAGATTACAAATTATTTTGCGTCACTGAGAAACCAATAAATTGCTTTCAATTAACCACCAGGTTAACTTCAAGATAATAAATGAACTTTATAAATTTTCGAGTTTAAAAATAGCTTAACATTATTGTGGACAACTCAATTCAGACTTGTATTCAGTGCTCAGCACCAGAACGCTCAGAGTTGAATCGTCTGCAATAATATGTTCGGGCCTTAATTGTGAATGTGTTTCAGGTGTGAATAAACAAATCAAATATCCTTAAAACAAAAATCAATTTACAATTGATGATAATTGAGTTATTATTCAAAACACACAAAAGAAAACCAAATCACAAATAGGAAAGCAACATACCTAGAACGCAGTGGATCAGCGGTAGGTTCGCCAGCACTACTGCTGACTGAAGCAGACTTGACGTGACCCTTGTTGGGCCTCAGGGTGTCCCCTGTGCCCCCTATCCCCCCACTGCAGCACATGCCGTTAGCAGATGAAATTTAGTATTAGGATAGAAAGAAGCAAAGAAAGAAGATATAGACATTAAGATTAAGAAAAACTGTGGTTTAAAACAATGTTAAATCTTCTACTAATAGTGATCACAATTTTCCTATTAAGAACGATCAAGGGGGAAAGAATATTACATCTAACTACCATCAAGTGATAACATCAGAATATTAAAACTTACCCAGGAATATCTGCGACCATGTTGGTCTTCTCATTACTAGCTGTCTTGGCTTCATAACTAATAGTTGAGCGTCTCCCGACTGAACCTCCTGAAGTAAGAGGTTGTTTCGTCGTAACGGTGTTACTTTTAGTAACGATACGTGGCTTACCTGGACTTTGGACACCTGGAAATTTTTTTGTAAAATTTGTTTTCAAAAACTATTCTTAGACTTACTGTTCTCGGTAGCCGGTTTTGGTTGAGCACTCGCTGGTCGTGCATTAAGCCGAGCACTATTCTCTTTTATAGTAGCACTATCTACAGTATTCTGCCGCTTAAAACCGGACTGATGGTTATTGGTTTGTGGTACCGGTACTTGAGGTTGAGGACCTTGTCGTAACGTTTCTCCTGGAATAAAATATCCGTCAACTTTTAAAATAATCTATTGAACCCTTTACAGTGATCAAGAACACGAACGAGATGGAAACAATCAACAGGCTCAGAACTATTCCTACCTCCACTCGAGGCCCTTCTATTAGGCTTAGCGTTGGTTGCTGATATGGACCGATGTACGCCACGATGTGATGGGCTTTGAGCTGTTGGTTGTGGCGCTCCAACAGCTTGCTGCCCTGAGATGTTGCGCAATGAAAGACTACTTCCGCTGCGACTGCCATCACTTTCAGGCTGTAACGCAATCATTTAAAATATCTAGCAAACATGTATAAAAAAAAAGCTAGCTTACATCTGTACTTTTTCTTCCTAATAATAAATAGGTAGCAAATACGTCATCGTATTTTGCAGAATCAAGTGAATTTTCTATGTCTGTTCTATTGTAGCCCAGGCAAACCAGCGCCTCGATCCTTTTATGGTCGTTCATATCTGGTTCTGGTTCAACGTACGGTTTTAACTCGTCATTCTCATAGCTGAAATAAGTTGAAAATACAAAATAGTAATTTGTTGTTTGGTTACAAATCAAACAAATTGTTACAGTCAGTTTACATATGCTTGTTGTTTAAAAATGTTCAACTAAAAATCTGGGATCTTTTAAGTTTTGAGTTCTCAAGGTTCATTGCTTGGACCACTCTTATTTTAAGCATAGATTTAGAGAGCTCACAGTAAATATTAAAATCCATTAGATTTTCTGCTGATGATATGAAACAAATTTAAAGTTAGAATAAATAAAATCTTATATTTATACAGATTTTAGATCACAGCTCTAGGTAATACTGACTAGTTATTGTCTATCGTCTAACATCTAACTTTTACAATTTATATTACATGCATTACAGAAGCTGCTAACTATGTACAAATTGAATCAAAATCTATGTTCTAAAACAGTTGAAAACCTAAATCTTCACAGTACTTAATTAAATCAATTGTAAACAATATTAGCGTTTTCAATTCACTTCTCTGGAGCACTCCCAAAATGCTCTACAAGAGCAAAATCCGTATTCAATTCATTCACCGAACTTGAAAGAGAGTGTGGACAGTTAGACCTTGTGCTCCGTTAAGTCACTCTGAGAAAACTCGAAATTGCTCTGATTAGTATGATAGATTAAATTGTGAAACATAACCTTATATCAAAAGATGAAGTGTACGTTTTTGATAGTATCATTAATCACAATTATAAAATTAACAATGTTTTACTTCTAAAATGCAAAGTTTACAAAAGAGCTTCATTGAAAACACATCACATAACCTCATAACTGTCAAACATTTGCTACTTTTCCATGTTCAATTGTCTCTGATTGTATGCCTTTGAAGAGCAATTATAGTGCTATCGCTAGTGCTTGCAAGCATTCTGGGAGCAAATTGAATCAAAACCGCTATAAATTATTAAAAGAATATTATTAGCTATAAAAAATAATAAACTAAGCAATGAAACTAATATTATTTACATTATGCATCGTCTGTATCAATACATTATACATCCATCAATTAATAATACCTACATTATTAGAGACACTGAGTATTCAGAATCCAGGGTTTGATTGCTGCAATAGAATTTTAATAATCAATTTTATCAAACAGTATAAATGCATCACTAACATAAATTCTAGAAATCATTTTATATTCACTACATAACCTAAAATATAGGTCAAGCAAGCAACAGTTTTCATAAATGAATGATCTATTGAGATGATGAATGTAATTAATAATTAATACAGACGATAGTAGTACAAAACAAATCAAATTTTAGTAAAGTATTTTCAGTGGTTCAACATAAAAGTCTCAACGTAAAACAAAATAAATCTTAAAATGATTGATAAAACAGATGAAGGTAGTTATAATGCCAAGTGTGTGTTGTCCTTGTCGTTAACTAGAAATATCACTAATATAACTGAAATTGGTTGTCGTGTTAGAAACTGGGTGGATGGTTACAATACCACATTGTACTGTACTGTTGTACATCAAGATAAAATATTCAAAGGTTCATTTTATCAATTTTTATCATTTATTCAATTTTATCAAACAAATAGAATCTCTATGTCTTATTCATCCATTTGGAAATGATTCTTGAGTTTGCTAGTGTGTAGTTTAGAGGCACACCATCTTGTTGAAACCAAAGGCTTTCTGTTGTTACTGTTGATATTGTTTAATAGTTAAAGATTGTCCTCTTGGGAGCTCATTCAAGAAAGTTTATGTAGTTTTAACTTGATGAGTGATCTCTGACTCAACCCATTGTGTTCACATTTGAGAATTTTTTTCAATCTTCAGTAAATACATTGTCCATAATGTTATAAAAAGTCCTGTTTTTGGCAAGGCTGGTCTGTTTCTTTCGTTTGTTATACTCTATGAACAGAAGCCTTACTAATGAGACATTTTGAGACAAAAAATTGTTAAATAGGTCACACATTATTCTATAAAATCTCTTCTTCTCTTCACAACATCTCATAGTCATCATTTCTTTTTATGCATTCTGGCTCAGTTAATTGATAAGCCATAAAGAATTAATCCTGTTTTTCAAAAATGTTTAATAACTCAATCAGCGTTAATTTTAAAGATAGATTAATTGAATTCTTAACGACAAACATCACCAATCCATGATTAGAATTGTGGATTAAATCAATCCCTAATTATCAATCTCAAGTAAATGTATTTAAAAATGTACTCTCCAATCCCTAATCCCTAAATATATTTGTTAAAAAGGTAATCCCTAATCACATTAAATATTTTGAAAAATCTAATCTTTAATCCCTATCCCAAAAATATTTTAGAAAATTTAATCCCTAATCCCAAAAAACATCTTTAAAAAATCAGATTTGTAATCCCAAACAACATTTTTAAAAAATCCAATCTTCAAATCCCTAAGCTTAAAATAATACTTTTAAAAATTAAATACTCAATCCTTAATCACAAAAAATATTTTTAAGAATACAAACCCAATATTTTAAAAAATTTGACCCTAAATATTGTTAATCATCAATCTTTAATCCCAAAAAATATTAAAAAAAAAAAATGTAATTTCCAAAGAATATTTTTAAAAATCCAATCCTCAATCCCTAATCCTAAAGAAATAAAGATTTTTTAAATTTAGTCCTCAATCCCAAAAACTAAAAATACAATCCCCAATCTCTAATTGTCAAGAATTAGGGTATTACCCAACACTGTAGATATCTGATATATTGATATCGATAACATTATTTCTATAATAGTCTCTCATTTGAATTGTTAAGCCTTGGTAGTGTAGCAGTTGGCTTGCTAGTCTCTCACACAAGCGGCCCGAGTTTGACTCCCGGTGCTAACAAATCTATTTAAGTTTTCTGCAGTTTACCTTAGCTGTAACATGAATGTGGGATTTGTGCTATAACATCTGTCAGTCGGTTGCAGTAGCACAATGGGCTTGCATAAATATAATAATCATCGCCTCTTCCTGCCACACAAGCTTCATAGTCGTTATTATAAGTCGAGATAATCTTGTATGTATTATTGAAACAATTATGTTCTCTATACCATAGTTTTATATTTACTGAACATGATGGAAAGTTTTCGAAGATAAATCACTTCTTTTATTAAGTAGTAAAAACATCAATATACTTGTGGCCGTTCTGGTATTTTCTTTATTTTTTTTGCGTTGGTAAACTGGTGGACAAAATAATAAAGGTTACTTTTAGGTTATATCAACTGTCACAAAAACTGTGATGTAGTAATTTATTAATTACGCAACTGATTTTTATGGTAGCTAACCTAACCTAAAAGTAACTCTTACAATTTTGTCTCTTAGGTTTCAAGTGGGTTTCATCTGACATGATCTATTCATTGAGAACTTCCACATCGTTATTCAATATTTATAAAAATTGTTTACAGAAAGTATGATGATTTAGCTGCCGGACAATCTGTATCTTTTACAGGTGGAATTTCAAGTCCAAGTGAAATCTGCAGTGCAACAGAGTGTGTCAAATTGCAGAACGTTGTGCGCTGTACTGTTACTCTGAACTTTTGGATATTATCTAATGAATGAACTGTAAGACACTATCAGCAAATCTTCGATATTCCATTGTCTCTTTCAGCCACATCAAAATGACATTCCTTAGTGGAATCTGTCTGTGCACTGGTACATGAAATATACATCAAAAGCATCTCTGCATCGGTACAACAAATTTGGTCCAAAGATACGACTTTACTACGAAGTCTCAATTAGCCTTGCAACTTGAAATTTACAATATCAACGTTCAAAAACGTCACTTATTGGCTTGTGGCATCACAATAATGTCCTTTTTGGCTTTCATTTTGTTCAACGTAGACTTGATTAATGTTTACTTTTAAATAAACGTGATTAAATTATTTCTGTTTTGATTATTTTCTGAATTGTATACAGTAGGGTGGCTGTTATTTTGCAAAAGTTTGAATTTTTTAGCCCCCACCTCTAAACTCCTTTAAAATGTCAAAAAAAAAACGAGCTGTGCAAAATTTCATACCATTTAAAACCACCGAGAGGTTAAAGTTTTAAATGGGATTTAACATGGGTTTGGGGCACTGCTAGAAACTTTGTAGCATAACTTTTTTATCTTTCTATGTTTTAACGTGAAATATTGTATACTTATGTTGTTGAAGTTGCTTAACACGAATCTGAAGCCAAAAACGCTCTGCCAGTTCTGCGAAAATGATAATTTTAGTGAAATTGATCTATTTTTTGACAGCTGTAAACTGTCAAAAGTTTTTCTGACAGTTTGAGTTTTATCATATTCGTGTTCAGCAGTTTCAACAACATACGTATATAAGTTTTCAAGTTAAAAATAGAAAGATAAAAAGTTACACCACAGATGGCCGGTTTCACAAAGCTTGATTAAGTTCTGATTAACTTAATCATGATTAAATTTAAAATCCAGATACATAATTGGATAAAATTTCAGGTCTCTTAAATCCCAGCCAATGAAATCTCTGGATTTCAAATTTAATCACGATTAAGCTAATCAGAACTTAATCAAGCTTTGTGAAACCGGCCAAGAGTCTCTAGAAATGCACCAAACGAATGTTAAATCACATTAAAACTTTAACCCCTCAGTGGCACGGGTTAATATTGACCAAATCGGCTGAAATTTTGCACAGCTCATTTTTTTGACATTTTAAAGAGGTCTAGGGAGGGGGACCTAAAAAAATTTTAACTTTTGCAAAATAACGGGCACCCTAGTATACAGGGTGTCCCACAATGCTGTTTACACGCAATATCTCCCTTATTTGAAAAGATAAAGAAATCAACCAAAAACTATTGTGAATGAATCAAAATGAACCTTTAGAAAACATCCTTAACCGCTGGTTGCATAGCAACAGTTAAGAGATCATGCCAACTTGTTTAATTTTTTAAATTGCACCCTGTTTTTTTTTTTCACGGAAATATATTCTTAACTTCATTCTGCAAACGGTAGTATGCCTTACTTAATGAATTATCTAATGCGCATTTAGGAGTTGAAAAAAATATTTTTTATAAATTGTACACTTCATATTCACTAACTAAATTATTTATTCAAAAAATATGGTTAGAGCCGTGTCTATAAGGGAACTACTGAGGCACTTTAAAGCCCATGCAGAGTCCACAGGAGGGCATTTTGAGCATTTAACTTTAAGATAAATTCAATTTATATAAAATATTTTTTTCAACCTCTAAATGCACATTAGATAATTAAGTAAGGCATACTACCGTATGCAGAATAAAGTTAAGAATACATTTCCGTGAAAAAAAACAGACGGTGCAATTTGAAAAATTAATCAAGTTGGTGTGATCTCTTAAACGTTGCTATGCAACCAGCGATTAAAGATGTTTTCTGAAGGTCCATTTTGAGTCATTCACAATAGTTTTTGGTTGATTTCTTTATCTTTTCAAATGAGGGAAATATTGCGTGTAAACAACACTGTGGGACACCCTGTATATTATGAAATTTTATTTTGAACCACTGCAACTTATCAATTTGTAAATGTGTAACAAATGATTTCATTTTTTACTGCTAAATTTGTTTATTTAACATTCTAATAAATAAACAAATAAATGATAAAGCCATGCAAAACTTTTCCGTACATATCCTGATTGAGATTTTTTTTTAAATTTCTATCAACTACAAATTAATTTCAATTTTAACAATTTGATAATTGGAACTATAACTTATAAATTATTTTTACTAAAATTAAAGCTAATGAAGAAACTAAATTGATTCGACTATCCTTGTTTTTCAATGGTGTATAGAAATATGTACAAATGTCATGGGACTCAGTAACGTTAAGGGAAACTCGGCTGATTAAAATATGAATTTATTAGTACCACAAGAGTCAGCAAAGTTTCCCTTATAAATCTAAACATATTAGCCAATGATGTTTTCCCTTTTCGATAAGCTACATCTTATTATGTTACAGACGTGTGCTGCGGACAGACATTTTTTTACAAATTCTACATCTCTTTCCATTCTTCACATTCTGACGCGATTCTGGCCTGCAAATAAATTGTATCCACTCTTGGTGTTCAAGAACCAAATAATGAAGACTTCACATTTGCCATCTTATCTATATCTAATTGCAGTGCAGGTTCCTACAGCGATCCGTACTTCGGTGTACTTCATCGACTTATGTGAAATTTATAACTGCGAGTGTTAAGTGTGACATGTTGCGTGTATGTATTAATGTGCTATATTAATCTTAAATAGTAATTGTAAAATTCAATTTTTTTCTTAATTGAACAATTAATAATTTTTAGTTGAACCTTTTAAAATATAAACTCTACTATTACCGTCATTATTATTACATCGTGCTAACACATGAAAATCCAACAATGCAAATGCAAAATAATAAAATTAAAATAATCTAAACATCAATGAGACAGGACAACAGTAACAGTAGTAGTAATAATCGAACTGACCCCACATACCCCATATTCATCCATTTATCTTTCATTATCGTTTCTAGGCTCGCCCTCTTGGCTGGGTTCAAAACGAGGAACTTCTTAAGTAAGTTTTCACAGTCAGTGCTCATATAAAAGGGAATACGATATTTTCCACGTAGTACACGTTCTCTTAATTCTCTTAAAGTCGAACCATCGAATGGTAAACTACCTGATACTAATGTATATAAAATTACGCCTAATGACCACACATCTACTTCTGGACCATCATATTTTTTGCCCTGAAAGAGAAAGAAAATTAAAATTAGTGATGTAAGATAATAATAAAGAAAAAATTTTAAGACAAACCTGAAAAAGCTCTGGTGCAGCATACGGTGGACTACCACAAAATGTGTCTAATTTATTTCCTGGTGTAAATTCGTTTGAGAATCCAAAATCGGCTATTTTTATGTTCATCTCACTGTCCAGTAGTAAGTTTTCAGCCTTTAAATCTCTGTAAATAATTGTATTAGAAAATTATTCACTAACTAAATTTCCAGATTATTTTCTAAAATCAAATTTCACAAAAATTAACATTTGAAAATGTTTTAAATGAAAATAAGTAAGTTGAAACTTGAATCTCACCTGTGTATAATTTTCTTTTGATGGCAGTATTGCACTGCAGAGACAATCTGCCTGAATTTAGCTCGCGCTTCTTTCTCTTTCATTCGGCCATGAAGCACGAGGTAATCAAACACTTCGCCTCCGGAAGCATACTCCATAACCAGGTACAACGTTTTGTCTGTTTCGATTACTTGAAATAGTTTTACTATGTTCGGATGATCTAGCATTTTCATTATTCTTACCTAAAAAAGTCAAGAAAAATATTCTTTCAATTGTTTAAAGCCCCTTACTTGGTATCAAAGTGGAAGGTATCAAAAATTAATAAATTGATTGTAATACGCGTTTACAAAAGGGGAAACATTTATTTATGTAAATACTATAAATTACATAAACTCGCATCTTAATTTGGTTCAGCTTGAGTAGACCAGGCATGAAAAACAGGTCCAGGTCATCACCGAGAACGCAAACACCAACAAACCAAAACCGAGAAAACATAACTGAGAAACCATAACCGAGAGACCATAACCGAGAATGCATCCATGTATATTAAGTAATAATTATTTAATTAATTATACTAGAATATTAACACTCACTCGGCGTAGCGTGTCCTGTTAGAGTTAGTTTCTCTCTCTCTCAGTCATCACGTCACTATTGGAGTCTGTCCCTGTTAGATCTATTAGAACTTACTAACTTAACTTATAACCTAACCTCCGATGCATAGCGTTTCCATTACGCAGTTGGTCTTTCTCTTTCTTTCGCCGCCATATGTATTCTCCTCGGTCTGTTAGATCTAGCAAACTTACTAACTTATAGCCCTAACCTACTCTGCATAGCGTGTTTCCTTTACACAGTTGGTCTTTCTTTGTTCTTCCCTGCACTATGTACTCTTCTCTGTCTCTTTTAGTTCTATCAAAGTTACTAACTTGTAATTATTACTTCATGCATTTTCGGTTTTTGTTATTCTTGGTAGTTTCTATTCTCGGCTTTGGTTTCCTCGGTTATGGTTTCTCGGCTGTAGTTTCTCCTTTATGGTTTCGCGGTTGTAGTTTCTCCGTTATGGTTTCTCGGTCGTAGTTTCTCCGTTATGTTTTCTCGGCTTTGATTTCTCAGTTTTGGTTTCTCGGTAGTTGTCTTTCTTGGTGATGGCCGGATACGATGAAAAACATACAACTCTATACACAGGGTGTCTCATAACAAGTACATCAAATGGAACAAGTAGTTAGACATAGATAAGACAAACAAAAATGATATCACATTTTTCTCAGAATAGTTTTAGAAAAAAAAATCGCATAAAAAGGGTACAATTTCTTAGCACATACAATAGGGTTTGTTATGAATTCTTCAAATTCAGACTTTTAAGTAGTGTCATTAGCAAGTAATAAGAGCATTTAATAAAACGAGTATTATTTTGATTATAAAACACATTAATGTTTCCTTTTAATTTTTTCATCAATCACTTGAGGTGTTTCAAATTAATTTCGCTAAATTTGTGTAATTTATGTAACCTCGTTTAGTATCTTTTCTGGGTACCTTTTAAAATTTTACTATCAGGGAATTCATACATACGAATTTACCATTTGATTCATTAAAATACAAGCACATGATAATTCAACACTGTACTCAATGTATGCTATACTTAAGATAATGAATTATAGTGACGCACAGTTATAATTAAATGAGAAATAATAAACATTTACTTACAAGTAAATTTTTTGTCAGAAGGTCAACTGTGCATTATAATATGGGAAACCCTGTCAATTTACTTACTTAAATTAATAATAACCATACAAAAAACCAAAAATAATCGTACAAAACTGGCTTTTTTTTACCCTTTTTCTCAACTAATCTGGCCTGATATTTCACCATCAACATCGTTAGTAAATTTCATAGGTAAAAGGGAACTCCATATGGAAGTTGAGATTACATAGTACATTAATCCACACTACAGTAACAGATAAGTCTACACTTATGATTTAAATAAAATCGGGTAATAGCAGATGGCCTGTAAAAATTAATATACCCATTTTAGTTTACTTACATTTGTATTAATTACAATTCGTCATAATTACATCTTTCCAAATTTGTAAAGCTAGCACTACGTTGACCTTTCATGAATAATTGTTGAATCATTGCACACTCATTATAATTGCATGTATCTCAAATCATCAACCAAAATGACTAAAAATCATGACTTTGTTTAATCACAAAACTTTATCAAATGCCATCAGAAAGGCACTTGCCAAGTTTGGTGAACTGACTATAAGGCATTCAGTACCAACCTGTTTTTATGTGTTTCCCAATTTGTCATTTGTCACAGTAAGTTGGTGTTCCCGAAACGTTGCCAGTTGCTATGACAACAAGAAAATAACAGAACTGTTATACCCGATAACCGATCCTACCATTCTTTGTAAAAAAAGTAAAAAAAATCAGAACTGAGATGTAGATTTAGAGTAAAGGCAATTTATAAATCAACAGCGAACTTTTTCAAAAGTAAATACAATTTGGAAAATATTGAAGTCATTGGATTATTTATTGGGGCAAGGGAAACAATTACAATTACAAAATTTATTGTGGAATTTGCAAAAAGATTTGGTATTCCAGTCTATTTATTAAAATTAATAAATACAGTCATGTCAAAATTGTCAATTCAAATTCTTCAGCAGCATTTATACAACAAGAACCAAAATCGTGGAGAATTAAATTGAAGAAAAGAATGGATAATTAAATTGAATATTATATTGTGTATTTGTGCCTATGATTTGTAGATGTCTATGTATTAGTTAAGATTTTTTCCTTGCATTGGGTCTGCATTTAGGTCTACCTTATGTAGATTGAGCTTTTAGACCAAGAGCCAGCAACGTATTTCGAGTTGTCATTTCAACAGTCGTGAAAATTTTGGTACTAAATCTTATATACCTGCTGAACACTAAAAGTCAATTTTGGCAGCCCCCTGCGGCCGGGTTATACTACCCCAAAATTACTAAGAGGGTGAGAAATAAGATTCTCTCTCTAACCCACAGGCCGCTATATAACTGTCTCGCTCGCACTAACATGTGAACCTACATATACCTATTTTATTTATTGTGTCAAAATTTCAAGACTTTTAAAATAACAAAAATGGCACTTTTTTAAATCAACATTTACAGCGTTCTGGCAACATTTAGAAGGGGGAAATGTTCTGGCAATATTTTTAATAAATAAAGAATACTATCGAAAGTAACCTCCTGAAATTTCATGACTGTTACTTTAAATAAATTGAATCTTATTTCTCGCCCTCTTAGTAATTTTGGGGTAGTATAACCTGACCACAGGGGGCTGCCAGAATCGACTTTTAGTGTTCAGCAGGTATATAAGATTTAGTACCCAAATCTTCACGATTGTTGAAATGACAACTCGAAATACGTTGCTGGCTCTCCCTCTATTTGAATAATGTACAACCCTTTATGACCATTGGAAAAGTTAAAATTTTCAGGAGAGTAAAAAAAGGAATTAAGGTCAAAAAATGGAATTTTTCTCCAACCGCACGAATATGACAGAATAATATCAAATTATTTTGTATAAAAAGCAGACCATTTAGGAACTGTTACTCGTTACCATAGCAACTGTACAAAAACTAATCATTTTTTGTATTAAGACAAAAAGTAATCTGATGTTACACGTGTCATACTTTTTGCGTTGATCTAAAACATTTTCTTTTCTACTAATAATGCAAATTAAATAGAAATCTTCAATTAAATAATAATCATTTATCTGTTTTTTGATAATATTAATATAATTATTAAATGAATTCCTTAAGACATAAAAAACAAAAAGAAATTCGATGTTTCTATTAAAATTTATTTTCTGCTCACAATATCACAAAAACAAAAACAAATCGTAACTTCTTTTCATTTAACATATATCTCTGTCCGTTGCCTGTCGAAATTTCTTCATTTTCAGTAAAATGAGGGTGAAGATTACACATTTGTGAGTATTTCTTAATTATGTTATATTAAAATTGCCCCTTTTAACCCGAAAACAAGAATTTCTTACAAAGTTGCAGTAAATAAAAAGTAGCTTAACATTATGTTGTTTGTTCTAAACAGTTCTCACGGAGTTTACTAGTTAAAAACGGTTGGAAAAAAATAGTATATTTAATTCATACAAAAAATGCGTTTTTGGATTGCCAGACTCCGCTGACGTCCGACAACTTTCTTATTCGACCCAAAACATGCATTTTTTGTACTATTTAATTAAACAAATAACTATTTTGTTTTAAATTATTCGTCATTTTTTTTCGTACATGGAAAATCATACTTTTATTTGTTTATTTGTTAAAATATGCCTAAATTTCATACTAAATCAGACTATCACATCAGGCTGGCAGATGCTTAATAATAAAAACTTCTTGTAATAATTAGGGAAATCATAGACCAGCCCATTACTTTTCAAATATACACCTATCAATGTCTTATAATAATCTTCAGGTAAAGATTCGAACTGATGTAGAGGATTATTTTATTTAAATCAACAGATAAAATTGAAAGGATAAATGATGAAAAATTATATAACAACATTAGGACATAGTTTAATATATTTATTATCACTTAGTTTAACTACAAAAGTTACGAGGTCAGCGCCATAAATTCTCGGCCCGGCAGGCCAGGACAGATGCCAACATGTTCAAATTCGGTTGCGTCATAGTTGAACATGTAAGAGGCCTACACTATATAATGAGTCATTATAAACTGACGACATCTCAGTTGCTGTGAAAAATAGAACGTAGGTACTTTGAATAGTATGCTAGCACACTATACTGACATTGACAATTAATATAATTTATTTGACGATCAAAAAAATATTGTCGTAGAATAATAAAACACATACGTTTTAAATTTGACAGCAACTGAGATGCCGAGGGTTTATAATCGATCGATATATTACGGCTAGAAGCGTAATAGATTTTAGTAGCCACTCAAGTATTGTGACGAGTGCATGAAAATGTCGCAGCTAATGAAAATGTCGCAGCTAACGAAAATTAAGTACCACGCGGTCATTAAATTTTTAACAAAAGAAGGCCTAACCAAGTCAAACAACGTTTAGACGGCATTTATGGTGATTTATCTCCTTCATATTCCACTGTAAAAAATGGTCAAAATGTTTCCGTTTGGAGCAAGAATCTCTTGAAGATGATGAGCACACTGATCCGCCAATTGAAGCGGTAACACCTCAAAATGTTGTAATCATTGAAAAAATGGTATTAGAAGATCGCCGTTTGAAAGTATAAAGGAGTTAGCAGTGATGTCTGACATTTCGAAAACAAGTGTTATTTTCCAATTTAAAGAAAGACCTTAGGGGTCGTCGTTTTAAGGACGCGAACAAGTTGCAAGCAGCTGTAATTGAACATTTTGTAGGAAAAACTTCAGATTATTTTTACAAGGGCATTGAATTATTAATTCCACGTTGTAATAATTGTATTGACATTAGGGGAGATTATATCGTAAGATAAAAATTATTACATTTTACCAAGTTTATTCTTTCTATATCAGGCCTGAGAATTTATGGTGCTTACCTCGTGCATTTAATAATTATTTGTTAAATTGGTTCTACAGTTATATTACGGTGACAATCCAACATATTATTTATCAACCAATTAAATGTCACAAATGTAGACAAATGAACAAACACATGTGCGTATTATAACAATAATCCTCAGTGGCAATTACAGCGATAATTTGTTAAAATGTCACACAAATCCACTCACTCTTGCTCTTCATTTTTTGGTTATTTCGGCCATCATATTATACTCATAATTGATTGAAATGATAATTGCGAGCCGTGCTTCACACTTATCAGAATTTTCGTCTAGATCAACTACTCTTGTCCTGACAGCTAAAATTACCGACAAAATTGAGACCACTACTAGTATTATATACGACAACACAATTCATATGTCATGTAATGTTAAATCAGTCATTGAAACAATTTGTTAATCTGACAAAGCTATCACAACTTATTCTTAAGTTTGGTTAATTTAAGTAGGTTGGATATAGGTTCGAGATTAGAGATACCTTAAAGGTTAGGTTAGGTTACCTTAGAAGTTAAGTTAGAGGTTAGGTTATCTTAAGAGCATAACACGTTTTCAATGAACTGAACTTGGTAGAAGTAGATATGAACGTTAGTAAAAGTACCTTAAAAGTGAAGTGTGTCAAAAACAGGTTTAGAGTTAACATCAAGGTAATTAGTCAACTAAATCTAACCTAACATTTTATTTAACTGTTATTAAATTGTTCTTGTAAACTTATTGATTAACATTAAAGCCTCGGTTCCCCTTCACCAAGTTAAAAAAAATTAGTATCATTATGTTTCTTATGTAGAGTTCTATTAAGAATCATTAAAGACAATTCAGGCGCCCATTACTAAGATTCTACCCACTAAAATTCTAAAAGTTGTTATAACCCTCTCCTGGATGGATTTTTAAAGGGTGAATCATAACTATGGAAAACAATTTTTAACACAAACATGCAACTAAGGATAAATACACATTTTTATACATGAAGGAAAACTTTTATTACGAACACATATTTGCAAACCAATAGTGACTTGACTTATAAGCAGTTTAAAAATTGTTGGTTTCAAAATCTTCCGTCCTATTCGTAAAACATTTAACTTTCACTGAAAATTACATTATTATTTGAAAACAAAATGTTAGAGTAATTCCTTTTCTCATAGATGAAAATGTATCCCACCCAGTAAAATTTATTATGTTTTAAAAACTGTTTTTGTCAACTTTTCTTGGGTTTTGCTTTTATTCCGTGTATCGTTATTAGTATCACACTGTCTATATTTCCTGGCTCTTTGTTCAATAAATTCTCGTTTTTTAAAAATAATTTTAATTTATCTACTTTAATCGCGTGCGCTGTGTCATGTATATGTTTAGCGACACTTGATTTTTCTAGGCGATTGTATTTAAAACGTGCTATATATGTTCTTTGAATCTAGTCAAAATTCATCTTTTTGTCTTTCCAACATTTCCATCTCTTATTACAATCATTGCATTCAATTTGGTATATTTTCGATTTCAATTTATTATCCATTTTATCTTTTGAATTGCCTAATAAGTTTTTTGAAGTTTTATTCGATATATAACACACTCTCATGCCCTCGTTTTTAAATACACTTTCCAAACCTTTGATGATTGAGCGAAAAGGTAGTTTAAAAACTTCTTTGGCTCATTTTGTATTGGTAGGTAATAATGTACTCGCGTTTTGAATGCTATGTTTGTATTTGATTTTCTGTAATAATTTGTTGATGTTTTATGCCATCTGTGAACGCCAAATAAAGGGGTGTGAACTCCCCAATAGAAGTTAATAAAGCTTGGCAAGCTTGGCACAGGGTAGGTGCAGGGACATTACTTCACTTTAACAACCAGAAACAGACACCTAACAGACCAAAAAATTTTGGAGGGAGAAAATTGCAGAGTGTCCTTTTTCATATAAAATGTAAAAAAGTATATAAATAAATGAACACATCTTTTGAAATAAGATGATTAACTAAAATTAAATAAATCTTTATCGTAAAATTAAAAGATAATCTGGTACAAGAAAGGCCAACAACAACATGCATTTTGGTTTTTGTTAGGTATTGCTCAAAGAACTCAAAAATTACTAGTAAGCTAGGCTATGAAATTTTGCTAACTTACGTATTTTATAAATGTTAATTACAATTAACCTTGCCAAACCACTGAAGTAAATACATACTTGCGTGTGGTATAGGGCGGTGCTATTTTTAACGACAACCACAGAAAGATTTTACATGGTTGTCGAGACCGACTGCTTAATGTACCCATCTGATAGCACGGCGAAGTGTACTGAGGCTTTAGCGATGAGAAAGATCTTTTTGCTGGTTCTGGGGATCGAATCTGGGCCTACTGAGTAAGAGTCGGACTCTTTACCGTGAGGCCACCCGCTTCATAAATCACTTCAATCAATGCAAATCACTTAGAACTTAGAAATGCACTAAATTCTTCAAGTTAAAATTAGTATCAATTGTAAAAAACAGCATCAGAAAAACGAAAAAACGGTCCTCCGTGGTTTGAGTGGTAGAGATCCTGCTTCTCGATCAGAGGGATATTGGTTCAAATCTCGGTTGCAATTACATTTTAAAAGTAGGGTAAGGTATGAAAGTTGTATGAGTGATAAAGTATGGGGAAGCATAATGTACTTGCAACTATTACCTCCTTTGCGTTCCCATAAGTGTTTGTGTGGAACCCCAACTCTTCAAATACGTTATATTTTACACAATTGTCATCTCATCAACTTTAGTTTTGAAAGGTTAACTTTATTTGTAAGTGTTGTATATCATTAAATTCAGAATTTTATTTTCTAAGTTTATTTATTTTGTTTTTGTATTAATGAAAAATTATAAGTAATAATAGGGTTAATAAATTTTTTGTGTCAAGATTCTTTTGTTTTGTAAATTTTTTCCAAAGAATTCATTTGTTTTTAGTCAAATCATATAAAAAGAGGTAATTTTGTGGCGCCAAATTTTAAAAGAAAATAATAATTTGGATATTTTCTTGGATTTAAATTATTACAAATTTAATAATCAAAATAAAAACGTAGTTTCTCACATTAGTTATTTCTTTTTATTTAATTAATTAAATTTAATTACTTTAAGAAAAATATGATACCAAAATAAACAAAAATTATAAACAAATTATAATCCTTAAAAAAATATATTTTTTTTATAGTGTATTATATTTAAAATTAGTTTATTATATTTAAAAAAGTTTTTTCTTTTTAAAATTATTAATTTCCAAATAAAGGAATCTTACTATTTTAGGATTAATTAAATTTAACTAGAGATAAAATTTTGTATTAAAATTCTTCCTTTGCAAATTAAATAGTTCACATACATACAAGAGAAATTTCAGTACTTTTAATTCACATAAAAGAAAAATAATTCTTCTGGTATCAGTTAAATTTTTTTTTTGTTGTTTCGTTATTTTGTGTTAATAAAAATATAAAATTGTGTTATCATTATCTTCGAGATTTATTTTTTTTCTATTTTGTCCATAATTAATAAGAATTTAGAAAACCTTTAAAGTGACCCGCCTGAAGAGTCTCAATTCTGTAGAAAATAAAGCTTTTCACTACTGCAATACATTTAGCCAGAACATAATTTTATAATAAGGTAAGCAAGTTGTAAGTTGTTTATCTTATTGCTTATCATCTTATGTCAGTTTTGTCTGTATTCAACATTTCATTTTATTAACCCTTATATATAGTTGTATCATTTTGTCAACCGAGGAGCAAATTGAAAAATTATTTTTATTTTTAAAAATATAAATAATATATCCTGTTGAGCTGAATAAACTATTATTATTACATTATACAGGGTAATCACATAGATGTGAAGTAAAAATTAAAGAAAAAGACTAAACAGTGAATTGAATATTTTTCTTTTTTTCTTCTTCTATTTTTTATGAGAAACTTCATTCATTCAAAGAAAGATTCAAACCATTTTTGAGGAATTTCATTCCAATTTAAATCAGCTCTTAGCTTGTAATCTACAGTCCCAGTAACCCTATATGCTTTTAATGTCCAATCAATTTTAAGCGCCTTAAATTTTTTTAAATGTCTGACACCGACGAGATGTGCTTCTAAAACAAGTTTTATTTTTTCAGAAATTTTACACTGAATATCAAAACTAATTATTAAGCCAAAAAACTGTTAACATTTACATAATATATAATATTATGTGGTATCTATAGGATTCAATTTTGTACACAAAAACAATCACTTCAAGTCTTTGGTTCACATTAACGGAGTCACCCTGTATTTACATTTAACTTACTTTCTCTGGAACATTCAAACTTGCTAACAGCTAGTTTTAATTTTGTTCACAATCAGATGATTTTGTGTTGAGCCTTTAAATTTATTTTGTATTTCGGTGACTTTTGACAAATTTGAGTCTTCAATTTCTTTTCCTGAATGAAACCAGTGCGAGATTGTGAATTTTTAATTTTGAAACAATGACCAATTATTAACAAGTTTCACAGTATTATCAGTGATGGCTGATAATATAAACTTATCTCTACTATCTGTGAGTGATTTGTGTTTATTTAGTTTTTCCTAGATATTCTAAATGTCGGTCGTCATCAATAGTATTACTATAAAAGAATACAGGCGGTATCCAGTACGAATTTTGATGAAACTTAGCTATGATCAATCAAATAGCTTTTGTTCAGACTCTTTGTTATTCAAAGGTTCCCGTGACATCTAGCTCCAGCCAAAGCTCAAACTACTGGTGGCTCTAGAATTGTGCGAGTAGAGGAATGAAAACTCTTGTAAAACAAAACAAAGTGCTGTTAACCTTAAACAGTACACTTTAGAGTCAATTAACATCTCAAAGTCACAGTGGGCTGTAAATAGGGTGGACCAGTAGCGATGCCAGCAAAAGCAAATCACTGCATTTATCAGACCTACCTACATGTGTTGTAGGAAATTGACCGGCCCGTTCCTCACATATGAACAGTGATACTTTCCACTGGATCACAGAGCCTTGATATTTGCAATGGTATTTACTTTTACTGGTAACACTTCTGATCCATCTCATTTGCAGCACTGTTGTAACTTTGATTTAATGTTCTTTAGTGAACCCCCCTCAAGATTAATTTTAAATTAATTTTTTATTTTACCCCTCCGTGGTTAAGGTAGAGATCCTGCTGCTATCAGGGACATGGGTTCAAATCTCAGTTGCGACTGACTGAAGTTTAGTGCAATCGTATTTGAGGTCATTAAGATAAAATATAGAGGTTGTAAAAGTATGGGGGAACAGCATCATTTATCAAAAAATAACTCCATTGCACTCCCATAAAAGTTTCTGTGGAACCCCGATACTGGAGTTGCAGTAAGAAGCAAATGGGTTATGTATGTATATATGTACAAGGTACTTAAAGAATAATAATACAATACTTACCATTTCGTATAAGTTTAAATTAAGTAAACCTGATTATCTCAAACTCATAAAGTTTCAAATAATAATTTTGATATTGATCAAAACATTTTAAGTTTGTTTAATAATTGATACAGTTTGAACAAATAAGTTAAATCCTTCGTCCTCTTCAAACAACTTTTAGACGCTCTTAACCAAAACAAAATACAAGATTCATTATGAAAAAATTATAAAGTTTTAATTCCCGACAATAATAAACCTGTAATATCTGATAAAAAGGTTTTATCAATTTCCCCTTTTGTAATCATTCTAAAAATAAGCGTGCACATAATATTAATAATAATTTTACCTTCACTTTCATAAAAGATTATCACAAACTTACTTCTCTAAAAAGTTTTTGTAACGAGCCTGGATTAAGTTGTGTTTTGTCTATGATTTTAATAGCCACTTCCTTCCCCGTTGGCACATGCTTAGCAAGTTTAACTTTCGCAAAGTTTCCTTTTCCGATGGTCTTGAGGAGTTTGTATTTTCCAATGGTTGGTTCCTCCCCTGCACGAGTTCTGTTGCGTGTGGATGCTGTGCCGATTCGTGTAGAAGATTCCACTGAGGTGTCATTTCCTCCCTATTAACAAAAAAAAAAGTGTTACATTTCTTTGTGAGTTTTGATTAAAAATTTTAATTCTTTTTTGGTATTAGGTTAATGTTTAAAAACAAGTTACCCATCTCCGAAGTAATCCATACCCAGACACAATATCGCTAAAAAACCTCCATATCGCCACGAAAATCTTTACAAGATAAAATCTATCACACATTTTGAGGTGTGAAAAAGAAAAGAGTTATTAGAAAAAAAATAATACGACATCATAAACTCTATCATTTCTTTTGAATGTTTCAAGTCAACATTTCTAATCAAAAAAGTGCATTCAAATGAATCGCTCGCGGTATTTAATTCTCAGGTATATTAAAATGATGATGATTATTAAGCAAGCATGCGGTTAGTTTACTTTTCCCATTTTGTATTTGTTCTCTGCATTAGATAATGATAAAAGATAAAAACAAACGATAATGTCATCGAATGATTTCGCCTCCCTATTTAAACAAGTACATATTATCATAATATTCGTTCGTTATCTTTTTTTTAATTGTTAGCAAAATCGAGTTCAGAAAAATTTGAAAAGAAAAAGATCAAGGTTAATACAAGTTTTCCTTTAATAATATTTAAATGCAAAAACTAAAGTTTGTTTAAATTTTATCAGCAGATTACATGTTGTAAAACAGATTAGAGCGGGTTTTGATGTTATTAGAATATCCGTTTTGTTATCTAGAGATTTTTGCTTGCTTAAGAAATTCAGTTTAATAATTGCAATAAAAGACAATTTTTAGAGCCTGATGTGTACCTCCTGTTAAAATTAGAAATATGATGACGTTTATATTAATAGTGCGGTTATGTATGTAAGTTTAGGTAAGAGTATAATATAGGTATCCCAACCAGTATCGTACAGGGTGTAACTATCGTAACTAAAAACCTCGTAATGGGGGGGTGATGATTTAGAACATATTTTTCTTATCAAAATGTGGTCGCTTCTTTCTAGTTTTAGAGAAAATCGTATTTAAAATTTTTGGTACGCCCATTGTACACACATTGCATTGAAAGTACCAAACAAGCAAAAAAAAATCTTTTTTGTTATACTTACCTTAAATTTTGAAATGCAATTTTCTTGGAAATTATCAGGAAGTGACCACATATTGATAAGGAAAATTGTTCTAAATCATTAACCCCCCCCCCCCCCCATTATGAGGTTATATTAAAAATTCTTTTATTAGTATTAATTGCAACAGAATGATTTACAAAACTGAAATTTGATGTGGGCTTTTCTAAAGAATGGCACAACTGTTAAGAAGCTTTCAGAATACCCACCTAGGACAGACTTTATTAGTCGCAATACAAACCAGTGAAATTTGTATAATAAATAGTAATATAACAACTTCAGTGTAGCATTCTTCAGCTTGAGTGGTGTAAACCAGTAAAAATCAGTGACTTGAATTTCATTGGAGATTTATTTAAAGTATTTTCCTATATTCTTTGCACATTATCTTGTAATAAAATACTTTTCCCAGCACTTGTTTGTATTTCACTTCGTAAAAGGAGTGTTTTGGTATATATAACATTTTTATAGAAAATCTCTAAACTACCTATACTACACAGTTGCCTGCAGTTATAAAATAATAGTTTCAAAATCTAAAAATTGCATCTTTTGCAAATCATGCAGGCGTTTCTTACATGTGGCTAAAATCACAGTAGGCAGATTATTACTATTAATAAGTCTTCACAAGCATACAGCACAATAGATTCTATTCATCGAAGCAGCAGTTTTTTGTGAACTGAGTGTATTAAATTAAATTTTTTTTTGAATATGTTAATGTGAGCTATATCCCAGTACAATGTTTTATTACAAAAAAAAAAACAACATATAAAGGTATCCACGACTGCAATTAATGACTTCATAAACATTCAGATTACTATTTACTACATTCCTATCAGTCATGTAGGGATTCCTCAAAATTTAAAATGTAATAGCGGTGCAGAAGTAACAATGAAACTTTAGCAAATTAAATCATCTGACAATTAAGCAAAACGTTAAGCAGTCATTTCGATTAACAAAACTTTTTCCAACATCCACCCTAACACTTATTAAAACAATTTTAAGAAATACCTGCGACTCTTGTGAAACATTTCTGTTGTAATGCCTAATTTTGGCAACTGGTTTCTTACGTTGCAGTTGCACACGATCCTGCGCATCTGACGATGCCCTACTTAAAACTTTCAATTTTGCCTCGTTCCTTTGCACACCCGTTGTACTACTCCTGGTTTTATTTCCACGTTCGAAAGACTCTACGTTCTCCGCTTGCATATCACTAAGACCTGGTTTTAAAAGATTTTCAACTTCGTTATAACTTTTCAATGGTTCGTGGATATGTTCAAATTGTTTCATGTCAATGTCTTGGGATTTATCTTTCATTTTGTTTTCAATCACGACTGGTGCTTTCGCATTATTTGTATTTTTCTGTTTTAACATCTCATCGAATTTCTGAAGATTCTTCCGTCTAATAGCTTCAGCTTCGCACATTGAAATGTAATTTTGTACTTGTTGTAACGAATTTAGCGTTTCCATGGTTGGTGGTGCCTCACCAGGCGGGAGTGGAAATTTCAAGTTAACTTCTATGTGAGGTTGTTTTGGTGAGGGTGATGGTTGTTGGATGGGTTGTATGGCATAGATATTAAGATCTCCATCTTTCTTCTTGTGCTTCTTATCTATTTTTGGAGAGCCTTCATGGGATTTACTTTGTTTAAACATTATTTTAGCATCGGTTACTAATTTATAACTAGTTAGCTGCGACATATTTTCAGCTTTATTAAGTTCGTGGGTTGCATTATTTGTTTTGTTTGACATTAATGGGCTACCACTTACAGGACTGTTTATAATCACTTTTCTACATTCACTGACTGGACTACTAAGGATTTCTTTTAGTTTTACATTTCGGCCACTTTTGGGTGATTCCAATGAAACATCCCGATGGTTCATAGAGGGACTTTTAGGGAATGGAATTTCTTGGGTTTGTTTGAAATCCTTTGGAGTGTTTGGACTGTTTAGAGGGCGCTCCAAAAGAGGACTTTTAGGTGAGTTAGGAGGACGAGGAAGTAATTCTGGTGTTTGGGAATTTTCCCTTGAAGGGATTTTAACTGCGGAGTTTGCTTGTCCCATTATTGGGCTTTCAATTTTATGACCGTTTTGGTTGTTTAGATTACTTGGATTCAGGATGTTTCCATGTATGTCTCTATATCGAGCACTAAGTTGCAAATTTCTACGTGGAGGAGGGAGAGGTTTCTTGGAAAATTCGTCCTTATATCGGTCCATGTATTTTCCAGCGTAAGTAATCTTATCGCGCTCGGCTTTTAGACGTTGCAAACCAGTATTGTAGATGTTGTTAATGCTATTAGCAGCACTACTGGTGGAAGTGATGGATATGGTGTCAGGATCTGACGTCGTTGGAAGAAGATCGGCTTCTGGTTGTCTCTTGGTCGTTTCTTCACTCATATTTTTCTCTCACTGCTGCACACAAAATCATAAAAATTGTCTTTTGTTTATACCTCACAATTTCAATAGCCCCGCAGCACACAAAAGCCCATCACAAGAGGACAAAATTGCATTTAGAGCCACATCACAAATAAATAGGTACACGGACAGAACTTGATTCACACACAAGCAGGTGCGGTGGGTACACATCAAGTATCCTTATCAACAAGATAGGACTTTATTATCACTATTAAAACACACCTATATTATTACCGAGTGAGGTATCTACTTGAAAAACTGTACAACAATAAAATAGATATTATTACGATTATTTTAATATTGTAAGAATTGCGACACGGAAAATTACACGCGAAGGTAACTTAAGGACAGAAAAAGATTGTCCGTCATTGTCTAATAATTAACTGAAAGTCTTGGTTGTTGTTAGTAATTGGGTTTGGATTTTGCGATGATGACGGGAATTTATCGCGTGAATCATTATATTTGTCGAATGATAACACGCGCACGACGACTTCAGAGGAAATTGACACGGATATTTAACGCTAACGTACTAAATAACTAAAAAGAGTTTCAAACAAATAGCTGTATGTGAAAGAGAAGGACAAACGTTGTAAAAACTTGTTAATTAACATAATTTTACATCTTTTAAAGGTAAACACCCATCATCATCGATGTTGTCGTCACGATATACTATTATTACTATCGTTTATCTCGCGATTGTCGAAAATCGATTTCGAACGGTAGTTTTATACTAAAAAAGTTTTGCCCATAGATTAAAGTATTGTATGGGTATGTACGTTTGCAGAACTAACGTCAGAACAACTAAAGCATAATCATGCTAATATATAATAAAGATATAAAAATCACATGGCTATTAAACCATACCTAACAGTGTATAGTTACCAAGGACAAAAACGAGGAAACCATCTGTTGACTGCAAAAATTATTATTGTGTTGTTATATTACACTACCAACAATATCAAAATTACATTCCGTATTCAATTCTATAATGATGTCATATATATACACGCATACGTCTATATAAGCAATTATATGGTAGTATATACCGCTTTTATGTTAATGATATTTAGTTCTAATTATTTATTCATTAGCATTTGTATAACAACGACAAACAATATATGGTGATAGTGAATAATAAAAATTAGCAAAACATGCCTAAATTAAGGTTGATTTTTCTTCTCTCTCCGTGTTTCGCCTGATTAGCATTATTAATTAAAACATTTCGAAAACCAAACAAACAAATAAAAACCTGATTTTTATTAGTGCTAAAAAAGAGGTATGGCTACTATTTCAACTTTCTCATCAAAGACTAAATTTACTATACTTTTTTTTATATTTGTCGATATACCACCCGATCCTTAATTTTTTCAAAATCAAAATCCCAGCAACTCTATTATTAATATACATAGGTAAAAGGCTGACTTCAAAGTCCATTCAATCTTATCCTTATCTATTATTGATAAAAATATCAGCATAATAACAATTAAAAAAAAACTTTAAATTGCAAAGTCATTAATAAAAGCTGACTATCAATTTCCTTGAATGAAAATGTATACTTATAAAATTAAAGATCCTGTTAGGTATACAACACATTTAACATTTTTACTGCAAAAAATTTATAGATATCTATGGAAACTGCTATCTCTAGATTACTAGATGTTTATGCAACACATGTTACACAAGTGACCGAATTTGACACATATTAATCACAATACTTTATTAAAAAACTTTATTTATTTTTAAATAAATATCAATAATAATACTACTTTTCTCCCCATTTACTAATTTATCATCCACAGCACGCTTTAAAGGAGTGCCATTTAAATAAAGCTTTATGCATACCAACACCTTTTATCCATTACATTATGCATACTAAATTAATAATGAAGAGCTTCCTTTGAAAAATATAAATTAGTACCTTTTATGTATGTCTAAAGGACAAAGTCGTCTGTCACCTCAAGTAATATCATTAACATTCGAATATATCTTCCTCCCCACCAACATTCATTCTTTTAGTAATTGCTTCTCATCTCGCATTTTTTTTTGTTGTCATGCATAATATTAAATTTAATTTTAGAATAGATGATAAAAACTTTTTGATGTTATCATTGTGTAAGATTCTTTATAAAATGACTTTAATTTTTTTTTCTAATTTAACAAACATTATGTTTGGTTCTAGCAAAATGGAGTACTTACACATTATAATTACAGAATTATTTTCCTCACATAAATTTTTATTTTATAGGTACCAGTATATCACCATCATGTATGATACATCAACTACTTCACAACTTAAGGATAATAATAATTACTCATCCAACTAATAAAATTAAACATATATACTAGTGATGGGAACTTGGGTGTCGAGTGTCGTGATACTGTTCGTGGTCGTGACACTTGAAGTGTCGCGACACTTCGTGTCGAACAGTATCGCTCTTATTAGAGTGTAATTCGAAGTTGCTTGATCATTCTTACAAAGAAATTAAAGGCAGATTTGTTGAACTGGCCAACAATCATTGAATAAGACGTACATATAAAACTATTTTGTTGTAGATTTTTTAGTTAAAATTATAAATTCATGAATTATTTGCAAAACATTAATTTAAAAGCCGAAACCTGAAAAGTTGACGCAACGCCTCCGTGGTTCGATGGCAAACCGTGGCTTGCTAAACTATACGGGCTGTTGGAATGCACGATCGAACCCCGTTACAAGCATAACTTTTTTTTAAATTTTATTTGTTATTATTCTTTTATTCGAAAAACGTACAAGAAATAATACATTACAAATAAAAAATAAAGATACCCAATTAATAAGACATTGTCTTATTAATTGGGTATCTTTATTTTTTATTTGTAATGTATTATTTCTTGTACGTTTTTCGAATAAAAGAATAATAACAAATTATTTAAATTGTTTTGCAACTATTAATCTCACCGACTTTTATTCGAGAACGAACTATTTGGCATATTTCAGATTTCCCATACTAATTTTCTATAGCAAATGTTAGAACGAATGCGGTGTATAAATAATTTAATGTCTTTTAATGTACTTAATGCATAAATATATAACCATAACAGAATTTACTCATAAACCTAATTGTTTTTTAATCCCTAGTTTATGATTTACGTATTAGCTATGAATCTTGACTGCTCGTTTCAATTATATTATATGAACTAGCGCATGCATGATGTGTAAATGCGAAGTATCGTTAAAGAGTCGTGAAGGAGTCGACACTTCACACGGCTAATGGTTTCGATTCGCAAGTGTCGTGATACGCGGGTGGTATCGCGAACCCAACACTAATATATACCACATTAAAAGAAAATTATAAATAAATCAGCATTCCATAATACATAGTATTATTATTTATAATACAACTTTTATTTGATTAAATACTGGAGTGATGAATAAGTCATTTTTACTTTCAATGTGAGGTGTATTTATAACTTCAAACAATAAAAATGTATCTAAAAGTAGCTTCTTACGTTTTAAATCCAATTTTCCCGATAAACTGAAATTTAAATGAAAATCAAATGCAGAGCACATTGAAATTACTTTTTTTTTATGTGAAGTTTGGATTTTAAATATCTTATTAGCATTCATCTCAGGACGTGGTTTTACAGGGACAGAGCTACCACATGCATTTATAAAAAATCATTTCTGCATGGTTTTACGAGCTAAGCATTCCTCTCCCAGGAGTAAAAATTTTCATTTAGAAACAAGTGCCTGCAAAAATAACTAATTTAATTAAAGCCATGTATCCTGAGGATCTGTATGGTCTTACATAATAGATAAAAGATGTTGGAGTCAAACAGGGAGGTTGCCTGTCGCCAATTCTGTTTGTTGCAGAATTAGATTTGATTATAAGACACGTTAATGATAATCCCAAGGAATTAATCTGAACCTTAGCCAAACGTCTTGAAGATCTAAGCTGTGCAGATGAACTTTTGTCTGCTGGCGTATAATCTTAAAGCTGTGAAGGACAAACTTGATAAGAATATCAATAATATGATAGAAATCAAAGATGGCATTAAAAGTTGGCTTTAAAATAAATGTGAAGCCCTTTACAGAAAATCTCAGAAACAGTTTTGCTATCTTGGGTATGTTAGCAAAACCATTCAAAATAGGCTAACTAAAGCAAATGCAGTGTACGGACAACTTAAAAGATGTATGGAACTTATTGAAATTAACCAAAAACACTACATCAAAATTTTTAATTTTTAAGTGAAAATGTATCTAGAATTCGAGTGTCTTCGGCAGTAACGAAGATGTAAGCTTCAACAAAAATGATTAAGGAATGGATCGGACATATCCTTAGAAGACTATCTCATCAAATTCGTGGACAGCCCTAGAGTGGAACTCACAAGGTAAAAAAAAAAACTTGGTTGCCCTACCAATTCTTTAGAGGCAAACTATTAGAGAGAGATTTCGTAACAGAGAAAAACTTTGATCCAAGGTAAAACAATTGGCACAGAATAGAATACTCTACGTACTGGTACTACATACTGGTATATGATCTACCGCGACCGTTCAAATGATGCACATGTATATTCATACACTACACACAATGAAAGAAGGGAGCTACAAAGCTGGGTCTTAAGGATTCTGGAAAGTTCTGATGGGCCGCACTTACAAGTATCAGCAAAATAGTGAAATGCTGAACTCACCACAAGAAATAGTATATCAGAATTAAAGACTAATTATGGGCTAATTATGTGTCCTAGTCCCAAATTAAATGCTACTATAGCTTAGAATTCTGGGTTTTTCAATTTAGTAAAACCTGGAACTGCCACAAAAAAAAGCTAAATTAGATTAAATGTAATGCTGCTATAATAATTAAATTAAATTAAATGTAATATAAAGAATTAAGAACTAATTAAGGGTTCTCAAACGCCTATAAACATTTCTTTTTTAAAATTCAACCCCTATAACATGACAAGCATGTCAGCAGTTTTCAAAGAGCCATATCCACAAGATTATGTATGAAATCGGTTTAGAAACCAATGTAGAGACATTAATTCTAACCGTTTTTATGCATAACCTTGTGTGTGAGGATGTTTTTAGTAATAATGGTAGAGGACTAAATTCTGTCTGCCTGTACACCAATCTATAACTGATTTTATGCATAATCTCTTTGAAATCTGCTGGGGTATTTTTCGTATATAAGGGTTGAATTTTTTTAAAATATATTAGTAGGCATTCGAGTGGCCTAAATTAGCCTCTAATTCCTGCAGCATTTTATTTAATTTAATTATTGCGGTTGTCCCAGGTTTAACTAAAGTTAAATCCAGTTTTTGAGTAAACTACATGAGCTCTTAATTACACTTCATTAGACCTTAGCTCTGATATAATATTTCTTGTGATCTGCCGTTGGGGCAGTTCTAGTTTCGTAGTAATTTTTTTAATTAATTTTGTGTATCAATACAAATTTTTGGCATATTTAAGGTCCTCTCTCGGTCCTCTCATTCCCTAATTATCCAATAATTTGGATATTTGTAAAATAATCTCTAAACATCTGAGAGAATCATACATTTGCTTGCGATCTCCTGAAATCACAGATGTGATGCTTTCTAATGTGTAATCTTACGTTTTTAGTAGTTATGTCAAAATCCTTCTATCGCATATGATGTTATCAGTCGTGTTATTTCAAGAGAATTTTTTGTGTACATTTTTCGTGGGTGGTGTTGGATGATCATAATATTTATTTGAAATTAAAAAACTAATCATTGCTTAAAATCAAAGGGATGCAACGGATTGTTTAAAACATAGCACAGCTGCTACAGCAGTTACTTTCTAAAGAAAGTAAGGCATTTGAATTGGTGATCTCAAGGGTACTGCCACAAAGGCATTCAAGTCCTTACCCTTTAACAAACACGTACAAAACCTCCTTTGCAAAATATTCTGAAATTCTCATCCTACCTAACCTTGAAGTTCATAACTCACAAGAAAGAAACAATTTGCTTTTTATACCAAAAAAAGAAAAGTGATAGTGTTAATGTTAAGATAACAACAGTGATTCAGGAAATTTATATAATTTATTGATATTGCTATCACTATAAAATTTTAAACAATCCTACAACTTATTCAGTTGTTAGTACTCACTGACTAATAGATAACCTTCACATAACCTGTCATACATGCTTGCAATTACATATATGTACCATTTATATGCATATGTTCGCACAATTAAATAATGCATTAATTAAGTATGCAAACATTTATATGCTATTAATTAATTATGTAATTTATTAAACACAAAAAGAATTACTTTAATGAACTGCCATAACCAGAATAGTTAATGTTTTTGTACTTGTTTGTGTGTAATACATACACATACAAAAATTTCTAAAAAGGAATGCATAGTGTTTTAAATGTGGCAGTCTTAATCATTTCTTCCTTATGTGCACAAAATGTAAAAAATGGAAAGCTGTAAATTTATTGTTAAGCTTAACTGGTACGATACAAATTTGGGTATAAGGAAGTCTGAGGGATCCATTAAAAAAATATAGAAATATAGAATCCATTCAGATATAAAACTCCTTAAAAGAGGTTTATGTGTATAAATTAGAAGCCCCACTTATTACAAACCATCAGCTTACTATGATTAAAGATACCTGACAAATAATATTTGAACAAACATAGTAGGCCTTGTTTAATCGAAAAAGTTGTTATGGAATTTCTGGACCACTAGAAAATCATAAAACCAAATCTCAGTTAAAAAGTTTTGAATAATAATAAATGGTGTTTCTAATTACACATAAATCTCTTTTAAAGAGGGATTCTTTACCTGATAAAAATTTGGAATTGATTTGATGACAAACAACAAAGATCAAAGGGTGTCAAGCTGTGAAGTGAAACACACTGTATATAAAATCTGGTTTGGAATATCTGAGACTTTTTCTGGATTGATTGGTTTTGAGTTCAAAGTTGGTCCTGTAACCGTAAAGCCAACAAAACAAATGATTACCATCACAAGAGACACATCTTAAAACAATCTTTACCTGGATGATCATCAATTGTTTATAATATAGTACAAATAATAAAAGGTTTTCATTTGTTAATATTTTGAATGCAAATTCATATAGAAAAATTTATCGACTCTGCTGGGACTCGAACCCAGGACCCTCCACTGTCTAGGTGGTATCTCTACCAACTGAGCTACAGAGCACGACTACAGAGTCCCAGCAGAGTCGATAAATTTTTCTATATGAATTTGCATTCAAAATATTATTTAATGTAAAATCATTATGCAACTTGATAAAAATTAACTCTATCTAAAAGTTTTCATTTGTTTTTAACTCCAAAAACATCAATTTCTTTTATTTAAAACAATTGCAAGTTCCGCAATGTCATTCCAAATGAGACAAAAATTGCAATCTACTCTTCTACCTATGTCAAAAACCTTCGCATATTAATTTGCTTGTAAAAGAAAAAAAACACGTTAAACATCTATTGTTGATTCAAGTATTTCTTTCACATTCAAACGCTCAACTAACAGTATTCGCACGGATTTAAAAAAAAAGAAATTTCTCCCCGGCCATTTGAGTACAAACTAGATCTACAGCAACACAGCTTTCATTTTTTTAATATTCAAAACAAAGCAAAGCAATAATTAAAAAAATAATAACTTTCCTGGTCCAATTTCAAGTTCTTCCTTCTCTCCAAATTTCCTACAAAATCATCATTAGAGCTCTCATGACAGTGTCTCTCGGTTCCAGAGCTCAGCTTGTCACCTCTAGGAGCACGAAGGGAGTAATTTCTAGCCCTTTCAGATCTGAATTCAGAAATTATTGATGAAGGGCTACGCGTTTCAAAAAATTCATTCCTCTCTGGACTTTTTTGTTTAGATGAACACTGACCATCAAGTTCGTCTGTAGAAGAACCTTTTACCTCCTCAGCCACTTCAACTTCATCTTCATTCGGAGCATCAAAACGTATATAAGAATATTCAGAATCATTCTCACTTTTTCCATCTTCACAATCAGTGTCATCGCTGGAATAAAGATTGATAATATGTTCAGGCGGTTTGTTATTCGCTTCTTCCTCTCTTCTTGCAAATTCCACGCATCTTGCACATTGAAACTTCGCAATTCTGCTCAGATTCTCTTGCTCGGCTTGAAATCTGATACACTTCGAACAAATTGCGCCGGAAGGGAGTATCTCTTCCGGGTTGTCTTTCATTTCGTTCGGTTCACAGAATTCCACTTCTTTTTCTTCAATTTGCACAAGCCTCTCATGATCAGAGATATCAGTTAACATTATGTAAGAACTACGTCGAGATGTGTGATAACGTCCAATTATGGAATTAATAATCCCCATTTTTTGTCTTTTTGTTTCTTATTAGCAGAAACGCGTTAATTCGCTATGAAGTGCACGACTCAATTGGTATGAATTCGCGTACGTGATTGACGGTAGTGGAAAATTTAGTATAAACAAACGGCTCATGATTTTATCGCAAAAGACGAAGATAAAGAACCAAACAGTGAGCTTTGTTTTGATTTTGGTAAGTACTAATCGGTTCTTCGACGTACTATTCAGGTGTACTATTGCTGGTGGAATGCAGAAAGGAAACTTTTCGAATGAATCACTGATATGATGAATATCAACACTTCTCACTTCAATTAATCTTTTTTTACAAATATAGCATATAGGGTGCAAATTGATGGGCTAGTATTACGAAACTGAAGAGCTGTGAAAACGCGCCAGTTATAATTAAATTCCACTAATGCATGTGATAGTCTTAAGTTAAATAACAAGTTTTTATCGCCTTTTGAATTCTTTTGTTTGATTATACAGGGCACACTCACACATAATTATGTTTGTTAATAATGCTTATATTGTTTCAACATGATGGGGCGCATGTGCAAGCATTCGATTTTATTAACAATGTGCATTATATACTACTATGGATAAATTTGTCACAACTGTTGAAGATGAAATAGAACACAATTTTCGGATATAAAGTTACTTTAAAGCACCACGATTGGGCGCCACAGTAGACACGAATAAGTACGGGTTTTCGATACAATGCATCAATACGTGAACGTGTAACAATCAAAGAAATAATGAAGCATAATATATCTGATCTTGATCCAAGATAAGTGAAATCTCACATTGGGCGCCAAATTCAAAATAATGGGTCACCACTCACCAAACAGTATGTATGTATTTTTGTAAGTAAATTTATATTGATGACAGCCTTGGTAGTGTATTGTCTAGCGTGCTGGACTTTCACCCACGCGGCCCATGTTCGACTTCTGGTACTGGCAGATCTGGTTATGTTTTTTTGCAGTTTTTCCTTAGCTGTTACACAAATATGGGGGATTTGCGCTGTCCCATCAGTAAGTCGGCTGCAGCCGCACGTTGGGCCTACATAATAATAATAATAATCGCCCCCTCTCTTCCGCACAAGCTTCATAGTTTCTGGGGCCTTGTTTCCAGGTTATGGGTGAGTTGTAACAACAATAACGCAGTTAAATCTAGGGTTGGACTTTAAAATCGCCCACCAGAGGGAGCTAATTCAACAAATAGGTTCAAGTCGATGGTTAAGCGCCAAAGATTTAGCCAGCTAAGTTACACATTATAGTATTTTTGACGCGCCGGGCAGTGGTATTAGTGAGGTGAACACAGATAGAAGTAGTGTCTCGAGCATATGCCGCGAATTAAGATTAGCGATGCTGCTATTGCAGCCTTATTATAGCTTTCGAAGCCGCTATTCACAATTAAGTGCTCCACACCGTGTCATTTACAAAGGTGAATGAAACCGAGGTCCAAGAAGCAGCCCGTCATCTCAACGTTCAAACGACACCACTTGCTGAGCATGTTTCATCGTTCAATTCTGCTTTTTGCGTTAGCCAGCATACGAGGTGCCTTCGTCAAGTAAAGTTACCTTCCTTTTCATTCAGGGTGGTGCAATTTGTGCCGTCATGAACTGTTTTTGCACGCATGTGTTACACATCTATTAAACGTTATACACATTGTTGGTTCGGAATACGTAGTTCCCAACTGTTAAGCTTGTCATAAGGGTTACAAAAAAATATAAGCCCAGTATTCTGGCCCTTTGATCCGGACTTGTAACTGAATATCTCAGAAACGAGCCGAGATACAGCTCTATTTATCGTTACATGATTTATTCTTAGATGCAGTATTACAAATAAAGCGAATTACGTTATAGTGGCCAGCCCATTTTATAAGTAATAAAAAGAATAAAAGTTTCATAATTTGGTCCTTCGAGCCGGATTTTTGCTCAATTCTATGTTTGTATTTTCATAATCCAACATAAAGTTATGTACTTATTAGACTGTCCTTTTTTTGACACTTTGATGTTAACGGACGTATTTCGATTAAGAAGTTGTTTAATATAAAAAAATATATATATATACCAGCAGCTGTATTATTTTACAGGTTTGCGGCATCTAATGCAACTAAATAACTTATTAGGAACGTGTTCTCATCAATAAAAAACAAAAAACAAGTCAAAGACCCCCACATTTGAAAAGCAACACCATCAACTGATATACTTTATCCTATTTACGACAGAAAAAAGGGTCGAAATAGAACTTACAACTCGCACCAACCAGCCACCATCGATTTATCAATCAAAAGCGTGAAGGAAATCAAATTTTCTTTTCCGAAAGATATCTACTATCTCGACCTTAACAAGACATAAACATGAAAGGGCTGCTGCCAGACCTCAGAATCAACTTAAACAAAAACCCTTGACATTTTAAACCTTCCGTGGCTGGTCGAGAAATGATACCGGAATGCCAGTTCAGTCATCATTTCTATCTTTATTACGTTCACGTAATAATTCGATTTCACTTGAGGGGAAAACGTTGATTCATTTTAATTACGCTATCTCGCTTTTTTTATTGAGCAATTGGAATAAATCACACCCAAAGTCAAATTGGATGCATCCAAAAGGTTTCTTCTATTTTAGTAATGTAGTAATGTTGGGTGCATTAATACACACACGCACGGGTCATTTGTTTAAAAATTTATGAGACACCCATATTTAAAGATTTCTTTTTTATTTTTAGCCCGAACTGAAGAATTAGTGTAGGTGAGAGGATCATACCTGCCTTGAAGGAGACAGTTGACAAGCTGTTCTGATTGGGTGGTAACTACTTTAGAAATCGACGGGTTTTTAACTGACGATAATTTGATGTGATTTGTTTTTATTTTATTACGAATTAGAAGACCATTTGTTTTAAAGAAAACATTCCATGACTAACTAGGATTTTTAATGATTTAAATTATTTATGCAGTGACGAAAAATATAAATTAAGATGTTGTGCGTAACTGCGTTTATTTTTGTTTTTAAACAATCAGGAAGCGATTTCTCCACGAAATTATAATTAAAACATTCGTGGTTAACGCGATTTTAATTAAAATTAAGCAAGAAATAAGGCGGCCGTGAAAAGTAAAACTCGTGCCGACCTAATTTTGACGTACGAAAACTGCATGAGAGAGAGGAAGTGAAACTTCCTGAAAATGAAATTTTGTTTTTCTCGTCATTATTATTTTGTTAATTTCGTAGAGGTGACGTTTGTATTCATTCATGCGCGCACTCGATGCAATCAACGCCATGCATACAGTATACATAACCACACTCTTACTAATCCGAGATAATTGTAATCCTATCAAGAGCTTTCTACGTCAGACTTGGAATTTCCTGTGTTAGTTATATTTACATGTTAGCGTTGCTAACTTGACGTAAACTAATGGAAATAATATCCGTTTACATAAAAGGGACAAATTAAAAATAAACAACTATTAAAATCGCGGTGGCGACTCATTTTCGCAGTACAAGGATCTGTAGTGGCCCGAAAGACAACAAATTCAGTGTCTAGATGTGCTACCGTTTTAAGTTTATAGTGCCGACCGCCTTCCTTAGACGGTTCAAGAGAGAGCAGCAAAAAACCGCCCCTACCTTATGATAGCGATACGATTGCTAGATTATCTTGATTAGTTAAAACTTTCTGTCAACACTTTTCTGAGGGGCGGAGCTAATCTAACCTAAGGTCCTATTGTAGAAAACATCACAGACATCAAATTTGTGAAAACCATATCAAAATTAATCAACAGGTTAATTAGTTTTAATTAATTTAATTAAGTAAATAACTACGGACGGCTCTTAAGGATCGGCAAAGTGTCCATGATCGGAAAAGTGTTCACCGCATGTGGTCGGTGTTGTCAAGTCCACGGTCGGTAGGGGATCCAGTAGCAAAATTTATTTTAAGGGTCGGCGCAGTGTCCACGGTCGGCAGTGTCCAAAACCGCCAGTCATCGTAGTATCCACGGTCGGCAAAGTATCCACCGGTTGCGGTTGGCGTAGTGTCCATGATCGGCAAAGTATTCACCGCTTGCAGTCGGCGTAGTGTCCACGGTCTGTAAAGGGTCCAGTAACAAAATTTATTTTAATGGTCGGCGTAGTGTCCACGTACTCTGGGTGAACGGAGCAGACCACACGGCGTTCCATAAAACTGGCTGTCATCTACCCTAACTCTAGAACCTGAAATCGGGGCATGAAAACATGACAGGGCAACGGATGATGCAGTCAGATCAAACGTGTGGTAGAGAAAGTACGGTTAACGAATTCTCGACGGTTACTCATCACCGAGCACAGGGAGCTCTGGTAGCACGAGGACCGGTGTGGGTGGATTTGATTTTCGCCTATGACAAGGTCTCTTATTGGTGCTAAGCTCACTTGCTGTTTGACTGAATCTTTAGGAGGAGAATCGAAGTGAGGTTTATCCCGGTTGGAAAGCGTAAATTCCTGCCTATGAGGAACTGCATGCCACCCGGTAACTGTGCTCAGGATGCTATTCGGATCACCCTATGACTCACACTGCAGACTGAGTACTGTGATCTGAAGAAGCTCTAAGGCCATTACTCTTAAGGAGTGTTGAAGCAAATACATAGCCTCTCACACTCAAGTCAACTATACCTTACGCAGGTACATACCGGGAGTCCAGAACGTGTAGACTTACGAACGAAGCTTTGTCGAGGGCACACCAAGCATATAATCTGGTAGATCGGGGTGGCAAAACCATTTAAAAACCAAGTCCTGCCACAATTGAGGTTGGATTCGATCGGGCAGTGGCTCCTAACAGCAAGAGACAGCATGTTAAGAGAATAGTCCGAAGCTGGACGAGGTGAAGTCTCCTTGGTCGTATGATACCCTCATGTCTCCTGGAGAGCTAGTAGAGTATGGATAGTATCTCGTTCCCACCAGTGAGTTACTGGTAGCATTGTGAAGTGTAGGCAATGCGCGCTAATTGAGCGTAATCTGAGTTCATGCCTCGGCATGTCTAAAAGGCGGGAAGGAACTCCCTAAAGTTCAGAAATTAGTCATGTACTCTTACCTAGAAATACAATACTACGGCCTATTGTATAGTTAGAAGGTAATAGGCTATAAGTTAGCTGTAGAAAAGGACTAAATGATCCTTTCGCAGACAGAAGCCTTACATGTCCACGGTCTGTAAATGGTCCAGTAACAAAATTTATTTTAAGGGTCGGCGTAGTGTCCACCGTTGGCAAAGCGTCCAAAATCGCCAGTCATCGTTGTGTCGACGATCGGCAAGGTGTCCACCACTTGCGATCGGCGTAGTGTCCACCGGTTGCGGTTGGCGTAGTGTCCATGATCGGCAAAGTATTCACCGCTTGCGGTCGGCGTAGTGGCCACGGTCGGTAAAGGGTCCAGTAACAAAACTTATTTTAAGGGTCGGCGTAGTGTTCACGATCGGTAAAGTGTCCAAAACAGCCAGTCGTAATGTGCACGATCGGCAAAGTGTCTACCGCTTGCGGTCAGCGTAGTGTCCACGGTTGACAAAATGTCCAGTATCAAAATTTATTTTAAGGATCGGCGTAGTGTCGACGGTTGGCAAAGTGTCCACGATCGCCAGTCGGCGTAGTGTCCGCTGTCGGGGTAATGCACGGGTGGCGAAGTGTGTTAAGGTAAATTTTAACGGTTGTTAAAGGCTGAAGATGTATAATCAGTCAAGTGTTTTGTTGGAGTAGGTTGCTTGGTGGTTCTCTCGGGAAAATTTTTTTTAGTGTTTATAGGAATGGTGGCAGGTAATCGCTGATTAAATGTGAGTGATGATGTGACCGTGTTGTGTAGTGGAATGATCGGAGGTGTCGGTGTGGTAGGTTTAGTACATGTGATGGACTAACGTTGGAAAGTAAACGTTTAATGGTACAACAAAAGTAATTTCAAAATTATTCTCCACAGTAATATATTCGGGAGTGGCCTCTATTGTTGCGGTGAAGCCATTATCTGCCCGTTCCGCAATCAGAGGTCGCCAAGGTTAGCAGGGAAGAATCGGTCGGTGACGACGTCGTAATTTCCTAAAAGACGTCGTCAATTGGATACTGGGATGCGGTAATCCGTAGAGGGTTCGCATCTTCAAATGACGTCTGTAAACTTTTTCGACATTTCGTTAAGGAGTAGAGATTGGTTGCCGATAACAACGTAGATTATACGTTGCTTTTCAAATTTCGGTGTTTACTTAATTCTGTATGCTTGCGGCTGGCGCTATCCATGTGTTTGGTTAGAATACGACCGTAAATGGCCGCACGGGTAGGACCTCTTAACGAACACGTGTTCACTCCATGCATAAAATAATTGTCCTACGATCTTTACGAGAATAAAAAAAAGTTTGGGCGATTTGTATTTGTTGTTTGCTTTTGAATAAGGAATCGCGGCATCCATTACTTTGATCATATGGTCAACCCTACTAGAATTAAGTCGAATCTGGCAGAATTCCACCCCAGTAGGGATTTTTAAACGTGCCAAAAAAACCGCATTGATAAGGGGCCTACGATTTTACTCCCTTGCCTGAGAAGGCATGATTTTATAAATATGTACGATTCCAACAAAAGATAATTTTGGTTGAAAAAAAATCAAGATTTATACCCACATACAATGCATCCCTTAATAAAAGTCGATTATATATTTTCTCACTGAACAATTAGATGATCCGATCGTTCACATTTAAAACAATCTCGTATGCAGGCACAAAGACTTTTCGATTTAATATTCAATAAAGACGTATTAGTCACAAGTTAATACGAGACCAGAAAGGTATGAATAAAACGAGTTGTACCTTCTTGTTTTTGCCGCCCACGACAAAAGGCAAGCCATCAACTATCGCCACGACCACGCCATTCCTGGCCACTTGCACCTTGTGCGATTCGCTATGGCGGCTGTGATGGTTGTTGCTGTGGTGGTGCTGCTGCTGATGTTGCTGCTGTTGTCTGTCCGTAGAAGGCGGCCTCACCATCGACTTGGATCTCCGTAAAAAACGCATCATCTGGTGTCTAACAGACGCCGGCGGCCTTGCCGTTGGGCAATTGTTTTTTATGGCCTCTGCCGCGTCTACCTTGCTACCACCAACACAAGACACTTCATACATTATTTGTACGTAAGAACACTAAATTATCAACTTTGGCGCAATATAATCCCATTGTACTAATACTTGTAATAACTTGCCATAATTATTTGTAGAATTGAACACAACAGTCTTTTGTTTCACAACACAGAACAACACTGATGTTTTTGACAACATTAAGATGAGCTGTAAATTTCAAAATTTGTTTTCAATTGTTTTTGTAACACTGAACAATTAACACGGATGCAGTACCAGTTAGTTTTCAACCGTTTTTCAAACATAGATAAGAAAACGCTCAAAAACCTGTTTTTACCGACAAAATCTTCTTGCTCCCAATTTATTTTGGCATTTCGTTCATTAAATTTAATAAAACCATTTGCGTCACAACGCGAAAAATATATGTAGCAGCAACACTTCAATTGTTTTGTTTCTTTCCTAATGGAGGAAAAATTTCTACTGAAGGAAATCTAAAATGATAGTATTGTAACGCGTCAAAACTCAGAATAATAACCTTAACCTTTCAATGGTTAATCGAGCTCTCTATGACATGTCAAAACTAACTGTTGTAGTAAACTCCACTCTTTTTTTAATTCTTTTACACAAGCAAAGTGATAAGTAAAATAACAATCTAACCTTTCTTCCAAGTGATTAATTAAGGGGAGAAAACTAGAAATATTCATGATTTAGGTCACTTTTAGATGTCAAAGGTTATCTCTGATAAGAATTATTACAGAATCTTTTGTTGAGACATGCAATAGTACTATCGTCTCTGGAATATTTTGATGATGTTAAAGGAAAAAAAACAAAGAAACACGTACGATGGCATCTTTATTGTAATTATATATATATATGTAATCAAGGTCGGTCTTTATAAAATAATGAGACAGCATTTAACCTAATTTTGACAGAATTTAAATGAATCTTGAGAAGTCTTAATTAATTCTGCAGTAGAAATCTTCTTGCATACATTTTCTATAACATTTAATTCTCGTTTATGTAAGAGGAAAACTGGCCAGCTTTCACTTAAGATTCATAACCTCACTAATTAACCCTTTTGTAATGGCAATTAGAAATTGTTAATTCCTATACGTAATCTTTACCTGATATGACTTTTGAATAGAGATGACTTATTATTTGACTATTTGCAATGTAAGAAAGTCTAGAGAGAGGGTAGCGAGTTAATACGGGATATACTGAAGAACGAGCAGTCCAAATATTTAAAAGTTTTTCTTTTGTAAAAATGTTAACGCTGGCAGCTCAAGAGCAATTACAAACATTTTGATCGAAAATCACTTCTCGTGTTCGAAGGAATAATAAGATTAGAATATGACTTTGGGCTTGGTTTGGATTTTTTTTGTTGCTGCAAGCTATAAAATAATTGGATCGATAACGATTTTCTATGATCACGGTATGCTTAACACTGAACAGAAGAGTCAGATTTTAGATTGTTCCATAGGTGCAGAACGGAAAGAATAGAAGGGTACAATTTTAAATGCAGGTGTACATACACAAATAACACATTTATAAGATCGAACAATTTAGAAAATTCAGAAATGTTACTTTTCGAATATAACTAAATAACTAAGACTGACATAGACATTCTACTACAACACAAAAGATGTATCAAATGGCGACTGCTAAAAGTAGGCGTTCTGTACTATTGTCCGTCCAATCCATCTATATTCATATGTTATCTGCCTACTACACACGAAACCATACTCTGTAGACATTAAGGGCATAGTTATCTAGTTTTTGATAAACCCAATTAACATGACAATTATTTTTTAGCCAAGACATATAATAAAAAAAAACGTTCGAAATAATTTTACACTGTGATTGTATTGAGAGAAAATCTGAACCAAAAAAAGAAAACAGGTCGAGGCAGAGAAATAGGTCGACAAGAACACATAGGTTTGGGAATTTATTGGGAAGCAGATATGTTACCATACACAAAAATGCCCTTTTAGAGTTAGAATCGTGGAAGAAAAATTAAGAATGTAGGGAAGTCGATCGCAATAGGCATTCCGAACCATGCTAACGACATGCAGAAAGGTCAATTAACAAAACAGATGCCATGGTCGTTTTGAATCCCCTAAATTCCACACGGTGAAAATGTCTTTTGACCGACCCAATCGACGAAGAGGTGTCGCCAAGGCCAATTAATTATATCCAGTTCCGTTATCACTTTTTCTTTAGCTAGTGCGAGCGGTCCCAAGAGAAGGTAGGAGAAGAGTTTAAAATGAGTTCGGAACCCAGACACTTATGCTCTTATGGGGTTGGGTTTTGTGTAGCCAGTAAGACACAAACAATTTTGCTTGACACAAAAAAAAAGAAAAAAATTGCTCATAATCTGTATTATGTAGCTTCCGTACCTACTTGACGAAAGGGGCCTAGTCTCCGAAAATATTTTGAACCCCGAACGAAGCGTACAGAACGGTTAAAAACGGTTAGAATAATGACGAAAAAAGATGAGACCTTTGGGCGTTTTGGAAATAAATAGGCGGGAATAATGCCTAGGGGTTCACTGACACATGCTATGAGTAAGCCAATTATTATGCTGAGCATTGTTTTTATTTTCTTATGGTTACTTAAGTTACTTAAACGCATCATGGACATTGCTAAGGTATTTGACAATTTTGAAAAAAAAATACATAACCTCACTTTTATTCTAAATCTATGCTTTATTTTACAATCATTAATAATTTATTTATTATTGCTTTATTATTAGAATTCTTAATAAGTAATAACCGAAAGCGCCAATTACAAAACCTGACTTCATTCCTCTATTAATCATTATTAATAATTTCTAAAAATAACATCGCCAATATTATTGTCATCGTTTATAATATTGAGCAACGTATTAACCTTGCTTCCGTAATAAGAATCAATCGAAAAGATTAATCAGAACGAAAATATTGAAAATCTAACCTCACTTTTTGCTGTAAGAATCTAACCTAACTTTTTGAATTGTTTAAAAAGTTTAATTTATTATGACAAGGAATTAGGAAATAAACATAATAACTGTGCTCATTAGATAATAATGGAATTCCTGGGCGTGAGCAAAGTCTTCCAAATTCATTAAGTTTATTAAGAATGATATTCTGAATAAATTTTAATCATTGCATGTTTTTTATTATTACGAAACCCAAAGCGCACGCGATCTTTGTGTTAAATAATAAATAGTAGTATTATTTAAAGAATAAAAAATTATTTGAATTTTTTTAATAATTTAATCATAATAATAATAATAATAATTGAAAAGGGGGTCAATTCGTTAATAATAATTTATTAATAAAATAGTCATCTGGAACTATGTTGTATAGTTACGAGACGAGAACTTTTAAACATTTATCTTTTCTGTAGGTAGGTATTACTTTCAAGATTTATGATCCTATTATTTTAATAATCTTTTATCCGTCAGGCACTGCAGCCGTGTTACTATTTCTAAAATTAAAATAAAACAATTAAATTAATCCGAATCACACTTTATAATATTATCACATGAAACTAAAAATATATTTAATTTCGAAAATTAAATTTTACTGAAAATCTAAAAATCAAGCAGTCCGTGTTTTTGTTAACAAAAGAAAAACATCTCGATAGGCTATTCCAATTGTTTTATCAAAACAAAAAACACTCGAAAGAAAAAAATGCTCATCAACATCATCATCACCTTTAAATGCACAGACAACACTCGCTACAATTCACTTAAAAAAAAAAACAAGCGCGTACTACTAATAGAAAAAAAAATCGAAACTCCGAACGCGAAAAATGAGGGGGAGGAGGACGATACGTTCACCTCCAGCGCCAACTTCGCACTGCGTTAACAATTTAACGAATGAGGTAAACGTAAACATAAAACAGACACCAAAACGCAGAATACATCAAAGAGAGAAGTGGAAACTTTATCTTCGTCTCTTTCTGTTACATCATCATATATGCGGAGATTCTTTTGGTTTGAACGACGCGCAAGCATTGTATGCAAATTCCTTTAAATAATGAATAAACGTCGACCATTCTCGTTTTTTAATTCATAAACGGAATAATACATTTGCTAGAAAAAGATGGTAGCATATGTAAATAAATGCTTGTGTTAAAGCGGTAAGAGTGCGATAGGGCGATGATGATGAGATTTCGTCCAAAGTCCTAGAAGTATGCGGTATATGTTTGTGTATGCTTAATGATATTAAGTTTAATAACTTTAATCCCTTTAGTATTGTTGATATTTCAGTCAAACTAGTTACTAACAAAGAATTAAACATGAGCATAATTCCCTTCGTTTTTCAGGTCTCTAGGGAAGGCAAAGTCATGGTCATCCAGTTAAATGGATTCTCTAGAGGTTCTTCTGAATATATTTTTTTTTTGAATTTTTTACCCTTGAACGTTCTAGTTCCTTCCTTGCTGCTCTTCCTTCCAAAATTTTGTATCTATACAGCAAAATCTATTGTAACTATAGAACACCTGCGTCTCGTTTAATTCACAACGTGACGTCAGATGCCAATCATCTCAATGAATTATCATTGCCAGAAGCTGAATGTATCACGGCCCACAAGATGTTAAAAGCCTTTGTTTTATGGAAGGAAAAAAATTCCTTTGGATCTCTAGCTCTGTTGTTTAATGTTTCCTTGAAATGAGACACCTTCATTGAATGAACAATTGAATATAAACTTATGCTATTACCTGTGTAGGTAGGGTACGGCAAGAGACAGGAGGACGAGTGGACAATAATAAGTGACATGTCTTTTAATTCATAGAATTTTCCATATTTTTGTCAAACAATATTATCAAAACAATTGGGCAAGAATACTAGGACGGACGTGCTTACACAACTACCTGCTCGATGATCGACAGGTGAGGAGCAATTAAAGACTTGTCAAAATGGTCATTCATATCCCAAAATCCTCATCAGCCTGTCAAATCATCGAGGAGGTAGTTGTGCGAGTTCATATTGAAAATATTCTACCTACCAGGCAAGAGGAGAAAGTGGGTGGGTGTATTATCGAAAGAGAAAAACTTTATATACCTACCACCGAAAACTTTTGCTTTCTGATTTATCGACAGCTGGAATCGACTCTTAAATATGTTTCGTGTTCGACTTATTAAATATTAAGATTGAAAATTGCTCCCACGTTGCTTTTCTAATTTTGTTTTCAATAATCGATCTTGTAGCCTCTAATAAAGTGCTCAACGCGAATTCATGTGCTCTTTAAAACTTCCCACCAACAATCAGTTTTGGCCTTTTTACTTTAAATAATACCCCCCAACGCCCACGTAGTATAGCAAACAACATATTAGAATTTCCGCGACGAACTCATCCAATATAAATTTCGATCTGGTATCAACATATTTGATGCGATGATGATAACGATGGTAATAATGTCAATAAAGACTTTTAACCATTATAAACTTTTTTACTTATGGCAAACAAAACTAATAACTTTGGATCTAGTTGAACTTTCCCTTCGAGGAAATGACAAGGGTATCGCTGAAGCACACGCGTACTCCCGGGAAAGTTTCTATTCGATCGGGTCAATTTAAAAGAGCCTCTTTTATTTATCTACAACTATGCGACGTTAAAGGTTTATCGGTGTATTGTATGGGTTCTACGCATCTTTTTGCATATTTGCATAGTTTCAATCTACAAGGAGATCGATCGTTAGATCTCCAGATTCGTCCCCTATCAAGAATGCTTAGAATCCAAACAAAACCATTTAACAGTTTCGCCCGAACTCGGTTCGGGTATTGCGTATTGTCTTTCCCTGACGCGAGCAATACAACCTTGCCATTATTTGTTTTTAAATTAGTTTGAATTCGCCGGATCGCTGCTAAGGCAATGGTTATAATGAAACATTTGTCTTCTCAACATACTAAAGCAACGTGTCTTCGAATGAAGTATTTAGCTGCACAGTAAGTGCGAGATAGATATGTTTAGGCGCAACAACACGCAATCGTCATTTATTTTTTATCGAAAATTGTTGCCCATTAGGTTATAGATATGTAAACCGCAAGCCGTATTGCCGCAAACTACGTCTCCGTAGTCCTTAAATTTTATAAGCTATGACCATTTGAAATTTTAAATTGCCCCACCCTCTACCTACGCCACTGTAACTCGGAGAAACACATTTCCGTAAACAGGTCCGCCCTAGCTACAGCCCACCGATTTTCAGGGGGGGGGTCAAGATGACCAGAGGGCATCATCATACTGTATTTTTCGATTTTATGACCAAGAAGGCCACAAATAATTTTTCGCAATACGACCCCACCACCCTAAATTGTTGCCCATCAAGTCATGGATATGTAAATCGCAATCCTCCTACGTGTCCGTAGATCTCACAGCTTTTGAGCTATGGCGATTTAGAATTTGAAATTGCTCACCTTCTACCTACGCCACTGTAAATCGAGAAAACAAATTTTTGATGCAGCCGTAAACAGGTCCGCCCTGGCTAACCATCCATCGATTTTCAGGGTGGTATCTCGCAAAAACCCACAAACCTCCCCCCCTTGTCCCACGTCTATGGAACCAAACAAAATTGTCTGAGGCTAAGGATGATCAGTGGACATCGCCAAACATCGCAATAGCCCAATTTTTTTATTTTATGAGGGGGGGAAGTGGAGTCGGTTCTACGGTCACCAAAACAGAATTGTCAAAAAGGCCAATCTTCAACTTTTACCCCTGCTCGCCCCCTCCTATTCGAACCTAATCCAATGACGCCGGCCATGAACTAGATTTGGCCCGGGCTTTATATGATTTTCTTTTTTTTAATAAAGGCTTTGAAATGAGCTAACAAAAGGTGACAAGGATAGTTTTTTTTGAAAAATAATGTTTTGAAAAACCACCACATCAAGGCTCACTTTCCTGAGGTCCTCAAAACATTTAGGTCAGTGCAAATGCATTTGGACAAAACCATGCCCCCTTGATTCTGCATACCAATTCATCTCAAGTGTTCAATTCAATGTTCTATTCAAAATGTTCGAGAGACTGGTAAAACTAATTTTGATTAAATGCTTAGAAAGACGGAATGTACTTGAGGTCCCTTCCGCTCATCTCCAACAGCCGGCATCCAACATCGGTCAGTTTTCTTGCCTGGTTGCTTTGCCTCTGCCATCAGTTACTTTTTTTTGCAATCTCATTATCAGCAGTATAAACATCAGAGACGACGCATAAAGGTGTAGCAACATATGTATCTCATTAATTACTAAATTTACTCCAAGAGGTTGAAGAGGCACGATGAGGCTAAAGTAGACACTATCCTGTTTTGCAGGGCAGAAACCAACGGCGATCAGTCAGTCTGTTGATTATAAGCAAAAATACACAGAACTGGTGCTCAGATTCCTTAATTGATAAAACAGTCATACACGATCTATTGATCTACTCAGAATGCAAGGGCAACCAATAAGAATCCCTCCAGTGATGTCTAAAGGTCAAAACTCCAACTTCAATATGGATAATTAAGAGTGGTGTCGAAGTGGTGTGTTGAAATTGTTCAAAAGGCTCTAGAGTCATATCAGTCAGACGTTGTCCAAAGCGGCCGTCGCTACGAACTCTACGCCTCTCTTTTTAATTGCTGCAGTCTATTCACGCTTTTCCAAGTCATCAAGACATCGACACCGGATAGCTTGTAAATCCCTTAATGACGTAGACGATGAAGTGCAAGGATAGAAACAAGGAAGGTCGTTGTGCCCATACTGCAACTGTCTTAAGGTATGTAGGGTACGCCAGGTATTCGAGTACCCGCGAATAGAGAATACATTTCTTCATTAACGGATTGTTTCGTGGTTCAGGATCGATTGAGGCTAACAAGCCGAAACCCTATCCAGGCACTATCTGCCGTTCACTTTCCCATATCAAACTTGGATGTCATTTGGTAGTCACTTTCTAATGATCCCACATTTGCCTACCTGTTTCGTAGTCAATTATTGATCATTCGTGGCTCCTAGAAGACACGTAGAAGATTTTTCTAATCTGCCCAGTCGAATCGTCACAATCAGTAGATCAAATCAGAATGACACCAAATTCGGTTATTTATATTGAAGGTGGACTTTTGGTGGCCTCTGGAATGCCACTAGAGCGATTTTTACTGAATGGCATTTGTAGAAAGTTGTTTCCATGCATGGACTTTCTCAGTTAGTCGATAGCTTTCGAGTGACATCGCACTTGATTATTTATCTTGAAATTAGGCTCTTACCTTTGATGACTTCTAGAAGCCAATGGGGCGATTTTTACTTAATGTTCCTTGCATGGTTATTTCCAATATACCTTGACAAGATTCAGCTGCTTGCAGTTACCACTTTGGTCATAAGGAAATTCCAAAGTAGACACTGAATTATACCTTGATAGATGTAAGTTCTTTAAGATCCGTCTTGGTTCAATGGTCAAGTAGGTCAGAATCGAGTGTCTCGATAATTGTAACACTTTGTATCAGAAAAATCCCGATATGACTTGATAAATTACTATCTAACACGTGTATCAACTTCCTGAGCGAAACATCGAGATGCAACTTTCGTATTGTGGAAGTACCACTACAAAGTATCTCTGGCTACCTGGGACTCGTGTATTGGCCACCGTCAAAAATGTATCATTTGCTGACATGGCGGCCTTCGACAAAGCGCGGCAAGAGCAACGAATTAAATGCCGTAGAAACAGGAGAACTCTAAAAAATTCAATGCAAAAAAATGTCCAAAGCGGTTCAACAGTTATTTTTTTCCTGTAAGTTTCTTACTCCACCTTCCTCGCCATAAAACTGACATTTCGAAAATGTCCTTTTTGCTAGCATCTGGGCAATCCGCCTACAGACTGCATTCTCAGCAAGATAAATTTGAGTTGAATAGATTTAAGAAGATTTTTCAGATAAGTGCATTGATAAAGAAGTAATGAGCACCATTCGAAAAAAGCACCTTGAGAGGGGGGGGAGGGGATTTCTTGAACTTTTTATCTTCCATCCTTGGAATTGATTGAACACTCTGAATTATAATCAAACGTTATGAAGCTCCTTCCAGTGACAAATCTTCCCAATAGAATATTAAAGACTGAAAAGCTTCATATTTCAGAACAATAAAGAAAACATCTTCTGCAAAAGTTTCTTCTCCGAATTCCTTGAAAACAATTGCTTGATAAATACGAACAATACAGGAAGTTGTAAAAATCAATATTTACTTCTAAAGAAAAAAAAAAGTAGGTAGCAGTTTATTAATGAACATTTAAATATTATATCAGGTCGTATTGAAAGGGTTAGGGGTACAAAACGCATTACCAGGAAACGTTCAATTCTCTTCCGGTTTCCTTTTTTTTCTTTTCTCTCTTCTCTGAATTTATTTTCTACGGACAACTTCTAAAACGTATCGTTGGAAAATTAAAACACTGAACCAATAAAACAAAAGGAAGCGACATTTATGAGCTTTTCCAAGTAAACTAACGTTTGTCTCACATTACCAGGAACTCGAGATTTTTGAACAAAGTTACTTCCAGAAAATATAAAATGTAAGAAGTAAATTTTCCTACAGAAATGTTACGACATGGGGAAAGTAGTTCAGTATATGGGCGACACTGACAGAGGGTAGATTAAGAGTTCTATTGATTTTGATGATTTAGAGAGTGGAATTCGCGACTCAGTGGAAAGGAGTTAGAAGCCTTTACGCAGGGTTAACTTTGACAATATTTCCCTGTTCAGGTTTGTTTATACATTATATTATACAGGGTGTCATGTTTAACAGTCTGCACTCAATCATTCGGAAAAGCTTCTAGCTACAGATTTGTATGTTTCGACGCAATCAGTATTAGAACTCATTTTAGAACATGTGCTGGTACCGTATATGACGTCATCGGAATTTCTTCAAATGGAACCATTAGGTTTTAAGTATAATTATAGACAGTATGCGTAATTCTGAATAAACAAGTATGCAGGCACTACAGGTCTAAAATGCATAATAACGGAGCTAGGACCAATTAACTGGCTCTGTGCCGTTTCACAGTCTACACTCAAATAATTCGGAGAAGCTTCTGGCCTTAGCAATCAAATTAAAAGAACTTTGTATATTTCGACCTCTAGTTTAGGTAATCGGTATTAGAACCCATTTTAGAACATGTGCTGGTATCGTATATGACGTCATCGGAATTTATTTTAATAGAACCATTAGGTTTTAAGTATGATAATCGACAGCAAGTGTGATTCGGACTAAAAAAGTATGAAGATACCACGGGCCTAAAAGGCATGATCACAGAGCTAGAACCAACTAACGGGTTGTGTGTCGTTTCACAGTCTACACTCAAATCATTCGTACAAGCTTCTGGTCTTAGCAATGGAATTAAACGAATTTTGTATATTTCGACCTCTAGTTTACGTAATCAGTATTAGAACCCATTTTCGAACATGTGCTGGTACCGTATATGACGTCATCGGAATTTCTTTAAATGGAACCATTAGGTTTTAAGTATGATTATCGACAGTATGCTTGATTCTGAATAAACAAGTATGCAGGTACTACAGGTCTAAAATGCATAATAACGGAGCTAGAACCAATTAACGGGTTCTGTGCCGTTTCACAGTCTACACTCAAATAATTCGGAGAAGCTTCTGGCCTTAGCAATCAAATTAAAAGAACTTTGTATATTTCGACCTTTAGTTTAAGTAATCGGTAGTAGAACCCATTTTAGAACATGCGCTAGTACCGTATATGACGTCATCGGAATTTCTTTAAACGGAACCATTAGGTGTTAAGTACCTTCGATTCTGTCGATAACCATACTTAAAACCTAATGGTGATTCTGAATAAACAAGTATGAAGGTACTACAGGTCTAAAATGCATAATAACGGAGTTAGAACCAATTAACGGGTTCTGTGCCATTTCACAGTCTACACTCAAATAATTCGGACAAGCTTCTGGCCTTAGCAATAGAATTAAAAGAACTTCTGGCTTTAGAAATCGAATTAATAGAACTTCTGGCCTTAGCAATCGAATTAAAAGAACTTTGTATATTTCGACGTCTAGTTTAAGTAATCGGTATTAGAACCCATTTTAGAACATATGATGGTACCGTATATGACGTCATCGGAATTTCTTCAAATGGAACCATTAGGTTTTAAGTATGATTATCGACAGTATGCTTGATTCTGAATAAACAAGTATGCAGGCACTACAGGTCTAAAATACATAATAACGGAGCTAGAACCAATTAACGGGTTCTGTGCCGTTTCACAGTCTACACTCAAATAATTCGGAGAAGCTTATGGCCTTAGCAATCAAATTAAAAGAACTTTGTATATTTCGACCTCTAGTTTACGTAATCAGTATTAGAGCCCATTTTAGAACATGTGCTGGTACCGTATATAACGTCATCGGAATTTATTCAAATGGAACCACTAGATTGTAAGTATGATTATCGCCAGTATGCTTGATTCTGAATAAACAAGTATGCAGGTACTACAGGTCTAAAATGCATAATAACGGAGATAGGACCAATTAACGGGTTCTGTGCCGTTTCACAGTCTACACTCAAATAATTCGGAGAAACTTCTGGCCTTAGCAATCAAATTAAAAAAACTTGGTATATTTCGACCTCTAGTTTACGTAATCAGTATTAGAACCCATTTTAGAACATATGCTGGTACCGTATATGACGTCATCTGAATTTATTCAAATGGAACCATTAGATTTTAAGTATGATTATCGACAGTATGCTTGATTCTGAATAAACAAGTATGCAGGTACTACAGGTCTAAAATGCATAATAACGGAGCTAGAACCAATTAACGGGTTCTGTGCCGTGTCACCGTCTACACTCAAATAATTCGGACAAGCTTCTGGCCTTAGCAATCGAATTAAAAGAACTTTGTATATTTCGACCTCTAGTTTAAGTAATCGGTATTAGAACCCATTTTAGAACATATGCTGGTACCGTATATGACGTCATCGGAATTTCTTTTAATAGAACCAATAGTTTTTAAGTTTGGTAATCGGCAGTAAGTGTGATTCTGAATAAAAAAGTATGAAGGCACTACGGGTATTAAAGACATTTTAACAGAGCTAGAACCAACTAACGGGTTGTGTGTCGTTTCACAGTCCAAACGTCAAAAAGCCAGAAGCTTGTCTGAATGATAATATTATCATGCCTAAAAATGGTTCCATTTAAACAAATTCCGATGACATCATATATGGTACCAGCACATGTTCTAACATGGGTTCTATACTGATTACGTAAACTAGAGGTCAGAATATATAAAATTCTATTGAGTGTAGACTAAGCTGCACAAAATAAATAAACTTTATAAACTGTATAAAAAAACTTGATCCCATGCATTTTTTGAGCCATTCTTTTCTTAGGTTCATTTGAAGGTGCTTAGAAAGTTTTACCAGCCACTAAGCCCTTTTCTTTGACTTATTTAAAAGCTTAAACGGGACAGAACTCGTTAATTGGTTTTAGCTCCGTTATAATGCATTTTAGACTTGTGGTACCATCATAGTTTTTTTTGATTCAGACTCACCCTTGCTATCGATTATGTTGAAAACCTAATGGCTCCATTTAACCAAACCCCGACGACGCCATATCCGTTACCAGCTCATGTTCTAAAATTGGTTCTAATACTGATTTCGCAAACTAGAGGTCGAAATATACAAAAAGGAGAGCAGTTGGAAGAATGTGAACTTAAGATAAGGATGTTAGATCTGAGTGTGAGCATCGAAAAATATATTTTAAACCTTTCAACGTCGATATTTGAATGAAAACTCGATATTCTATGCTAGGAAACATTTCTCCAGAATTTAATTGTTCCATAAATACGTTGATAAAGGGATTATATCCTCCTTTTCCTGCCTTATTCTTATAAAACAAGGTATAGCTCTCGTAATCATAAATAGAGCAACCTTAATTCAAACTTAACAATAGTATTGTAATAATTTTCAGAAGCTTAGACGTTCGAACATTTTTATCTACTATATGAGAAAATATGTACAGGGTGTCCCCTAATCTGCATGTTAATTTGTTCTTTTCGAGGTTTTTTTACTTGAGTTCTGACAACTTAAGACAAAATGTGGTAATTTAAAAAACCTATATCTCTTTAAGAAGGGCGAAGTACCGACTTGATCATTCTGTAATTCTTATGTTTTGAGTCAAAGAGGAATACTTCGTTTGAAATTAAGGGAAGTTGTACAACTTCACTATTTTCAAATAATGACCTCGATGTCAAATAAAATGAGTACGAGCGAGTGGCATGTTAAAGTGTTGTTCCTTTTTTTGTTTGTAAAAGGGATAAAAATCAAATTTTACTAAATAGAATTACAAGCAAGCAAGCGACAAACGTCGCGTCGAGTTGCGCTCGTGGTAACCTTATCAAGGCTATTATCATTAATTCTGCATCCACAGGAGCAGCTAATTGCAGTAATAAAGTGCAAATTCTAATCTTTTAATGCATAGATAAAATTGTTGTTAGCTGTTAGGTAATCTATAATGAATTATTTATTGTGTTTGCATAGTAAGAAGAGAATTTATCTATACGAATGCACAAACCTTTTCATGGCGTATTAGTCATTTAAAAAGTCTAATAATTCTAAGTCACCTCGTTTGGAAATGTCAAATTCCAAATCAATAGATTTGATTACATCCGAAACAGTTTTTTTAAGAGTATTATTTAAGTAGTACACATTTATTTGTTGTATATGGACAGTAATAAGCCGGTGAATGTGTATACGTATATCAGAGTAGGCGAGTGTGTCCGTTTACGTAGAAGCGACTCCCTTAATTCAGGATCGATTTTGATGAAATTTTGTTCCAGCAGTGAAAAAGGGTCCAAGAGAACGTAAACAGGAATGGTTTTTCGGAGGTCCTCTTCTATGACATTCAATTTTACAAAGATCAAGATAATAAAATACCAAAAACCCTTTTTTGCTTCTTTCGAGATCCTTCAAATTTCTACTGGGACGAGGATTCGTGTTGTTTTGATGTTTTTCGTGATTTTCATTTCTACAAACAAATCCCTTTGGATTTTCATAAAAAAAACAGTGTACTATTCCTATTCTGTATTCAATCAAAAACCAATTTTTACTATTTTATATCATTGGCAGCGGCCTCCGGCCCTCTCTCGTGAAATTGGAGGGAGTTTTCTAATGGGTATAAGTAATAATCTCATGCATAGAACAGCAGAAAAGTGTCAATGACAACAATAATGTGCGAATTTTTCTGCAGATTTCTACAACGCTTTAGGATGTTCAACCAAAGTCAGCTGTCGCTTCAAAGGTAGCTCAAACCGCGTCCGCACGCTATCCCGAAGACCAATTGTCGAAAATCGGGACATTTTCTTAACAATTAAATCTAAGTTGTCTGTTACAGTAAATATATACATACAATTCTGCAATTCGAACGGAGTCAACCATTCTTGCAGCTCTTATAGCCTATTACCTGTAAATATACAATAGGCCGTACTTGGTACTTTAGTAGTATGTTTATTATTCACCGAACGTCCGGGTGTTCCGTCCCGTCTTATCTAAAAAACACGAATTGAGATACGCTCAATTAGCGTGCATCTCCTCTACTTCACGATGCTACCAGTACCTCACTGGTTGGAGCGAGGTTACTATCCATCCTCTACTAGCTCTCCAGGCTAGTGCCGGAGCGATCAACGTGCTCACCCGTCGGCTTCCTCTCCTAGGAGAAGCTTCAGACTATCCTCCAACTTATTAGGTTGAGGACCACCACCCGATCGAATCAAACCTCAATTGTGGCAGGACTTGGTTTTTTAATGGTTTTGCCACCCCGATCTCCCAGTTATAGGCCTGGTATGCCCTCGACAAAGCTTCGTTTTCAAATCTACACGTAATAGACCCCCAGTATGTACCCTTTCAGGTGAAGTTGTCTTGAGAGTGAGAAGTATGTTACGTCTTCTCAGGAGTTGTTAGGGGTACAAAAATCTAATAACACAGCAACTCAATGTGTCCACTCGTCAGAAGTTAATGTTTTTGCGAAACAATAGTCCAGTCCTAGGAATCGTTTATCGATTCATTCTGGCCTAGTGTCTTTTGTTTTTTATCTGCGTGTTTATTTTCCCGGAGATAAGTTATAGTTTTTCTAAAGCTCGAAGTCTATTAGACTTGAGAAATCAACGCAATGGTAGATAAGTATGTTACGCGTTTTTCTAGAAAGATATAGTTTTTTTTTCCTACTGATCTTCAGTATAAAAGATACTAAGAATTAGTACACTAAGAATTAGGCACTAAAAATGAAGTATTAAAATACACGATTTCAATTAAAATTGGCGCAGTCGGTGCGATATATAATAAGGTTATTCCTAAATCGATGACTGATTCTCATGGAGACAGGAAATCTTTCACTGTGATTTCTTAATCGTGTAGACACACAAATGCACACAAACAAGATTGTAATAGACTGTGGTTCTGAGCACAGTTTTCTCCAATCAAAGTATAAAAATGTTTGAGGAGCGAAATACCATTTACAAATTCCGCCTAGTAGAGGGGTTCTGTAAAATTATGCCTCGTTCTCTTATGTACGTAGTGCTGCTTCAAGACAAGTTTTATGTATGTATCTTGCATATAAGCAATTAATTTTTAATTACGTACTGTGCCTGTAATTACCATCCAATCTATGAAAACTCAACAAGTCAAATCAATCTTATAGCAACTTCCTAAAACTGTCGAGATCCACATAGTTTCTTTGTAGATCGATAATTATCGATCGAGTGGGAGGAGAGGCAATTCGAGATATTGAAAACTGCCTCGCGATCTGTGTTACATTTCTAAAAAAAAGTCGTACCAACCCAACGACTTTATTTCCCGACACATGGAAAACCCACCTTAGAGGTCAGCGACCACTCGACTCACAATCGGTGAGCCCAAATGAGGCCCCCCAGATAGATCCACACAATCTTCTACCTGGTAACACGGCTTTTCACAGGGTCGATGGAACGACGAGGGGGAACACCTAACTGAACTCTTCGTAGTCTGATATCACACCCATATTAATAAGAAACTGGGTGATTGTAACCCCATCAATAACAAGAGTCATAATCCTCCACTTCCCTGCAGTGGTGTACGTAGGTAAGTGTACCTTGGGGGGGGGGATATAAAAAATATGAAATTCAAAAACTAATTTTTATGTTTTAATCAACTGTACGTCCAATTATTTTAAAAATGGTGACATTTAGAAAAAAGTTTGTTTCATTTCTTATGCATCATCCGCGGACACTACCCACCTATCTTTAACCACGGTTAAAACATTCCTCGCATTTTATCTTCGACAATATATCAAATGTTTTATCGTGTATATACGAGGGTGGTCCCAGAAGTACCCGACCCAACAAAGAAAACACAAAAATTTTGGACAAAGATTTATTTATTTTTCAACGTAATCTCCTTTCAGCTCTATACACTTTTCCCAGCGGTGTTCAAAAAATTCGATACCATTTTTATAATAAGAACTGTTTTGCTCCTCAAAATAGCCATTAACTGCTGACATCACTTCTTCATCGTTGGAAAATCTTTGACCACTGAGCCATTTTTTCAAGTTTGGGAACAGAAATAATCCGAGGGGGCTAAATCTGGCGAATATGGTGCATGAGGTAGCAATTCAAACTTTAATTGATTAATTTTGGCCATTGCAATAACGGATTTGTGAGCTGGCGCGTTGTCGTGATGAAACAACACTTTCTTTTTAGCCAAATGCGGCCGTTTTTGCTTGATTTCTTCGCTCAAACGTTGCAATAAGTTTGCATAATACTGGCCGTTGATAGTTTTTCCTTTTTCGAGATAGTCAATAAAAATTATTCCACGCGCATCCCAAAAAACCGACGCCATAACCTTGCCTGCAGATGAAACGGTCTTCGCCTTCTTTGGAGCCGGTTCACCCTTTTGAGTCCATTGTCTCGATTATTTTTTTTTGTCTCGGGTGTGAAATGATGGACCCATGTTTCATCCATTGTTACGAAACGGCGCAAAAATTCTGCTTTGTTGCTGTGAAACTGCGCTAAACACTCAATTGAAACATTTTCACGACACTGTTTTTGCTCGAGTGTGAGCAAACGCGGCATCCATCATGCACACAGCTTTCTCATGTCCAAATTTTCAGATAATATGCGATGTACCGCACTTTTTGAAATGCCCGTAATGTCTGCTAGCTCGCGCACTTTCAGTCGACGATCATCAAGTACCGCTTTGTGGATTTTCTTCACCATTTCTGGAGTCGTCATCTCATTTGGTCGACCACTGCGATGCTCGTCTTGGCAGCTCGTACGGCCTCGTTTAAACTCAGCTACCCAAAATTTAACTGTTGTAAACGAAGGAGCAGACTCACCCAGAGTAGAATCCAGTTCAGCTTTTATATTGGTTGGGCTGAGGCCTTTCAAATAAAAGTATTGTATCACATAACGATGACCAATTTTCTCCATTTTCACAAATTCACTGACAACGTTCACTATTGATGGCTGCCAAACAAATACTGAACAACGTGGCGCTTTCAAACTTGAAACATATGCTTTATAGACTGCGTACTTTCCAATACAGTGATATTTTCAAACAACTACCGCCACCTCTTGGTCAGGTCGAGTACATCTGGGACCACCCTCGTATATATCGTGTTATTCCCCACCCTACCGTTATTACGCTACTGCATTCCGGTGATCTACTCAATTGCAGAATTAACCCAAAGAATGCACCGAAAAAAATATATGTAGTGAGAATTAGACCTCCAGCATTTTGTTGCACGTTGCCGGCATAAAAAGACACTAGATATATTTATCAGTGGGAGTGATTCAATCCTAGCACTGCGGGATTAACGAAAGCGAAAGAACGCACATGTAGTTTACGCTAATGGCTGCATTAACACCGCAGATGTACCGTATTCAGAATGTTTCCGTTGCTTTTTACGCCTTGTTCCGCGGGGAAGTACTCGTTCCTTTATATAAGGTTTCTTTTAGCTAGTGGAATACTAAAGGCTTGTCCTGAAATTATGTATGAATCATTCTCAGTTATTTCACCCACGGAGTATAGTAAAAAGTTTTGCGAATTAAACATAATTTTAAGATAAAAATTTGATTGCCCTCACACAGAGAGGGAAGAGAAGATTGCAATTAAAGTGGCACACCCTATACTTATTTATTATTCCAGAAGTTGGCCGAAATATGACGAATTCATTTCTTAAATGAAATTTCGCTTAAATGAAATTCAAATAACGCAGCAATTTCTCCGTCCATGCCGAAACTCGAAGAAGGTGTAAATTTTCCTTTAATTTCAACTAAAATGAAAACCGTGTCATGTCTATATATTCATCTTAAAAATAATTTTCTCCTATCGCATCTCTTATCTCTCTTCTAGAGGATATTGAAAAAAGAAATAAATAATAAGAGAAACGCGAAAATAAACAAAATCATGTGTTACGTATTTCCTCCACAAAACAAAAAGTTTTTCTTTTTTTTATTTAATTTAATAATAATTTTATTTTTTTTTTATTTTTAATAAAAACAAAATTATCCCGGATAATAACAATACTACACGGAAAACAAAAGAAAAGCTTTGTTCGTCCTGTTTTTGCTTGCAGTGCTTCGAGCGTCGCTTTCTAAGTTTCCTCATTATTAATAGAGAAGTCGAATCAAACTGAAAGTTTTGTGTATTTATGAGAGGAAAATCTGTGGAAAATCGTTATGATGTTGATTGAGGTCCGGGAGTCGCTAACGAAGGAGAAGAAAAATGAAATTCTTAAAATATTTTTCAATCCCTGCGATTCTTATCATATTTAGTTGGAAAAGGTAATGGGCGAAATTTTCCGCGTAGTATAAATTAATTAATTCGATGCCAGAATTCGCTTGCATTGATTTTCTTGGAATACGAGAAATTATTAATTCATTTTGAAAGAAGTTTTTTTAATTGAAACGATTTTACGAATTATTTATCTTATATTATTTCTACAGTAAAATAAATAATTATTCCTTCTAATGTTGGAAAAATATTCGTGCAAAAGTGGTAGAGCCCCATTTTGCTCAAACCTGATTAGCTCTTCTCCAGGCAACCATGTGTTTATAATGTCTCTCTTGGACACACTACTATTACAAAAAAAAACAATTCGATGTGTAGGTGTACCCTCATCGAAACTTTGAAGCTCGGTCACTCCCCGTGGGCGATTTAGGTGAGGTCGGCGAAAACGGGCGATTTTTCGACACCCAACCTTACGGTATTCCAAAATGTAAATACGGCGCCGAAACGTTTGCCAGTGCTACCCACGCGATCATTTTGGTTTAATAAAGTTTTTCGACCCGTTCCCCCATTTTGCAATCGCTTCTCCGTAAGTCTCCCTGTTGCCTTGATTAGGCGGCGGTTGTCGAAATTCTAACGTACTTTACGCAATCAAACCGACAAGGATACCAAAGGGAGTAAAATCTCAAAACCATCAGAAAGTTTCCCCTATAACGTGACTCGCAAACAAAAGTTACTTTGACCCTTTTTATCAAAAAAAAAATCTGTGCAGACGTGAAGGTGTACTTATGTGTGCATCTGAGAAAGACAAGGTCTCAGTTCGTCTCTGAACTTCTGTAAAAACGTAATGTGCCGCATTTAACAACTGTTCGACGGAAGAAATTCAAGCCCCATTAAGTAAAATGTTGTCAAATTGAAAAAGATTGTTCTTTAAAAGAGATGGTGCTATGCAAAAAGTTAATCTTTACAGTCACACTTCTGGCCAAGAAAGTGGTTGCGGCTTTCTAATCGCTTCCTGTAAAATCGGAATGTAATTCCGGCGCCACTGAGATGCTTTCTCTGTCAGCAGTTTGGTCATTCTGCCGTGAAGTGTAAGCGAGAGAAGATTTGCGTGTGCAGGAAGCCGCTACATCAAAGCCAGCCAAGCACCGATACGATGCTATGCATGAACGGCTAGGCCGCTGAACAATCCAAAAAGTAAAGACTTTGACTACGCCTATGCAAAGGAATCCATTCCTTCGCTTGTAGAGATGTCCAAGGCTTCTAGCTCTAGTCTTTTACCGCCGTCAGCAGTAAGAAAACCAACGGCTTCAAATTTAACCGTATCTGAACCTTTCTTCCTCACTCCACTGCTCTCCATTATATTACATCAATTTCGAGAAACCGGCGTTAAAACTATTTCTTCCAGTTCGCAAAAACAGACGAGGGTGGTCAAACGGTAAATCTTCAACTAGGAAAATCTAGCGACTTGCCGGTGTGAATTTTTATTTTTGGCTTTTTAAATTTCGTCCTCCCCTATCTTTGACGCCATTTCTGGAGTGAACGGGTAGTTCATGAAAAGACGTTTTTGGTTTAGGGTCGCTCTTTTCTTCTCCTCTTAAATTTACGGTTAATTGGCTTGGTTGCAATTGTTTCGGCAATTGTATTAATTTTTAATCTACTTTCATGGACGGTACATCAAGCGCCATAACAACGTCGCACATTGTCTCCGGAATTCATCAACAAGTTATTACATCGATTAGCTCTCCCGACACCAACGTCAACTTTTGACCTTCCACAGCCGTCACAATGGTTGTTGGACAAGGCTAACTGGCAGCTTGACGTCGATTCTAACGTAGCAGCTTAATAACTCGTAAAACTGTTCCTTATTATACGCGAGGATCAACAACTTGGGATGCGTCGAAGGACATAACTTTTTATGCTGAATGGGTTTCAATTCATGGGTTTCATAGGTAGTACCCACTACCGTTTAAAAATCTAATCTGGACGGCGGTGTTTTGGGAGCCGTAATCGTCGACTGTTTCAGAATGTTACAAGATTCTTAGTTATACACTGTTAGCTATTACAACACTTCTGTGTGTCCCACAGACACATTTTACTTTTGTGTTACAAAAGAATCAAACGCTTGTGATTTACTTGAATTTTATTTATTTAAAATGACTTGTGTGTCTAATAGACACACCTGGACCGGAGAACGGTAATGTGAGATTATCACACTAACTAGTCATAGAATTGATCATTAAGATTACATTTATCGAAACTAGAATGATGCCCAGTTTTGTAATCATACTATCATATCTACTCCAAAAGCTTCCCCATTTACAAAATGATAATACTGTGGTCGATTCCCGTTGTTCCTCACCATCAGAGGTTGTGAACCTAGTCGAACAAAGACAACCACATCCAAATTGACCCATAAATAAAGAAAATACATAGAAAAATAAGTAGTCAATCGAGGTTCAGAGTTGAGTATTGCTTGCTATCAGATAACAATTCTTTAAATACTTACATTAGAGAGGGTTAGTTACAGAATTAGGCATTGTGGAACCACCAGCAGTGGAAGGAAAAACAGCAAAAACTAAAACCAATGTGTCCACATGGATTAATTTAAGTTGTCTGATCTAAATAATTTACTTTATGGCTATATCAATCATCCGATGAGATTGGTCCATGCCAATTTGGCCCTACCCTTTGTTGAAGGGAATAACCGAATCCAAAGAAGATTGGTTCATAAGCAACTCAAAAAAATGTATCGAGCACTTTTAAAGCCGATCTTGACGAACTTATAATACCAAAAACTGAATAAAGCATTAACCTTCGACTTCACATGTATTGCCGACACCTGCCAGTTCTTTACTCCGAGCATCTCCTGTGCATCCCTCTTCATATTGTCCTGCCAAAAAGTTTTGGTCTGCCCCTACCTTGGTTAATGGCACGCTGACCCTTCATAATTCTTTTTGGGATTCTATCCCAACCCATTCTTTTGACATACCCAACCCATCTAAGGCATTTGGATTTTCTTTAGTTCACAATTAAACCAACCAAACATCCTTTTTTTGATATGTAGATCTCCATATTTTTTCTAAACTAGTTATTTTAGACATCTCTCTAGGCTATATAGAAGTCAGAAAAAAGAATACTTTTTGATTTTGAGTGTAAAAAGATGGATTTGTAATTTAAAAAAAAAATGTCGATGACGTCATAGCTCATATGAAACGGTGGGGGAAAAAAGACAACAAAAAAAATTATTCCATAATTCTTGCCACTCCCTGTATGTTTTCAATTCAAGACTAAAACTTGAAAATTATTCCAAGACGATTTCCACGATTAAGGTTCGATCAATTTTGGTCAGTCATGGCCTTCCAAAAAATTTAAAAACAATCTCATATACAGGGTGATGCAAAAATTACAATATTAAAAAGCCCTCCCGGAGTATAAGTATTTTGAAGATATGGTGATTTAAAAATCAATAGATCTGGCAACATTGTTTAACTGTGTTTCTCTTGTCCATTGATCCAGTCTTCTGATAACGTTTGGACAAGAATGTCTTTCTAATGGGTAAAGTTCTTGATAGTGTTCTAGCAGCTGCCGTGACATTTAAACCAATATTAAATGCATGTCAGCATATTAATTGTTTAATACATGTTTTTAAAATTTTTTTAACCAACTAATTTTTTGAAAAATGTGCTGTCAAAAACTGACAAATTAAATAACAAGACAGCCACTAAATAAGATTACATCACATTAGCTTTTCATGGCCATAGATTCTAACATAATATTTTCTATTTAAAATCTTTGATGCCAAATGAAATTTTTGATGTTCTTGACACATTTATAATACAACACAAGTGGGTAACTTTTGACAGTTATACTATTAAGTACTAGCATAGAATGATTCAAACTTTGAAACTCCATATTTTGAAAACTATTACAAAAAGAATTGTTTTACAATTTTTCTTATACTCCCTTCCTTAATAATGTACCATCGAGATAATCCGCCATTTTTATGAACATCCTGTATATGAATTTTTTTGTTGTGTTCAATTTTCTTTGTTGTTTTTGTCAAAATAACAACAACCAATAAGTGCAGCAAGAAAAATTCATTTTTATGATTGTTTCACAATCAAGATCAATCCGTTTAATTAATTATTATTATCAAGGCTAGCCATAAAAATTAAAGGTTGGGAGCTCTTTATGATCTAAAATTGAAACTGGCACAAGGGATTAAGTCAAAAACAAAATGATAAGCTAAATTAGAAATTTCAACATTGAAGAGGCTCAGTAAGATCTTAGCAATCCTCCTTAGCAGTTTAATGAGTGCCCACACTCAACGGGCAGAATATAAAAGTTTTAAGATCAAAATTGGCAATAAAGACCGGAAGAAAGTTTTATTTGTTTAGAAAGTACTAATTAGGAACGAAATAAAACAATTTTTAATGAGCAATTTGTTAAAACTTAAAATAGTCTGGTTTATGCAAGCTGGAGCAACATCACCTCAGAATATCTTATACACCATTGTCTGCTTGCTTCCCTAAATGAAACTTCTTGGTAATATTTAAACTGTTTAATCTTCAAAGAATTCCTAAATTGACCAAACAATTGCTAAATTGGAATTTCAGGAAACGAGCATTACCGCACACACCTTCTCCTCATATTTTAAACTACTTCCTGTCTTTGCATAAAAAACGTCATTGAGTTTGCACAAAATGAAAATCTATTTCCTTCAACAGCACAATGACTTGCAAATAAATAAGAATTTCATTTCAATTTTCTACAAACAAATGCATCAAAAGAAATCATTTTTGTTTGTTCAAATTTAAGTATTCGCTTTTATAAATTCAAATGTAAATTTCCCTTTTTTAAAACTGTCATAAAGAAGCGAAATTCTGTGCACGCTGGAAATTTACCTGTAAAAGAAAATCCTCGTTTTCAATTTTGTGACACATGAACGCACCTTTAATTTCAGACATTAAGGGGCTTCATATAAACATAACGAAGGGTGGGTGTGTTGTGCGTTTTACCGTTTCCCCCTTGAAAACCTGATCTCCACCAGATAGGGTGTTTAGTGTAGAAGATAGGGGATGGATTTAATAAATTATGCGGAGAGTAAAAAAAAGGTGCATGACTATGCAATTTTAAGAGAGTCGGGGGTAATAAGTGAGTAAAATTCCCAGGATAATATAATTTAATAATAATAATTGTAGTTGAGAAACTTTTAAAACAAATACCTAATCTAACTTTTAGTTTGTTCGTACTTATTTGTACAAACTTAAAACACGCTCTTATTATAAGATTATACAGAATGATAACATCTTTTTCCTTTTATCTATTTTCCTCTTCTTTCGTTTTAATACAACGTGGTAGTATATAGCATTTACGTGACAGAAGGACATTCCTGCCGTCATGTAAAAAAAGAGTGGCATACTCTGATTAAATAAATGGAACAGCTCGTGCCATCTTGAGACAAACACTGAAAGTAAATTGTGTACGGTTTTATGTTAGTACAGTGCGGTGAAGGCTTGAAGCTTCACTCTTTAACTAAAACACTTTCTAATAAATTGAATTTTAAATTTAATCAATAATTAATTATATTGGCTTTTAATGGATTGGAATCAATTAATTGGCTGCTCTCGGATGCTGTTTTAATATCGAGGTCAATTTAGAAAATTTTTTGTTCTTTTTCAAGTTCATTTTTTATGTCTACACCATTTCTCCTAGATATATCAACATTACCAATATCTATAACTAGAAATTTTATGAGGAATAAAAATAAGGCCAATGCAATATTTATGGAACCATCTCTTCCATCGAATCGACACACACACATCGAATGAAATTGATCAATTGTGGCATTGAGATGTGAATATAAATAGCGAATGTGCATCAAACCAATTCATTTTTTAAAATAAATTTATCAAATAGATTTAATCCTAAAGTTATAAATAGAAACAGTAAAGTGGGAAAAAGTTAAATTAAACTGATCAATAAACATGGAAAGAACTTAAATAATAAATATGGAATGTTACGTTTTATTTTTAACTACCATAAGAATTAATTAGGTTGGAAGTTATTTACCCTACCTATAATCAAGTATTAACGTCATACTTTAGTAGTAGCTGCGTTTCTCTTTTTTTTATTTTATGTACCAGCAATATAAATTTAATGCGCTCTCGTTTTCATAAAGAGGTAGCACCGGATTTAGTATCTTAACATAAAATGCGACAAAATAGCTATAACCACCACCTCCACCACAAGATTAAAACATATAAAATTTAAAATTCCTCCTATCCCTAACCCATTGGTTGACTTCTCTTACCTATCGGAAAATTACTATATATATTAATAATGATGAAAAACAAACTTAACATTGTGATGAGCCGGGAATTTATTTTGAAATTAGAACAAATTAACAAATAGTCTAGAATTTTTTATGTACACAATCGTCTAAAAATAAAAATTATAAAGGTGTTAGTAACTTAAATGTAAAAAATAACTGTTTAAATTTAGATACAGAACAACCAACGGGTTTATAACAATTATCGTTATCTACTTTATTATACCAACAACCAAAAAGAAAGACGCTTCTCTTAATTTAATATTGGAAATTAAAGTTTGAAATTGGAACAAATCAATTAGCTTTAACCTCTACTTCATTTCAACTCTTACTCAATTTGTAACACGATAAATTTGAGTAAATTCAAAAGTTATTTTAGTATTTTCGATTTGTCTTCGCAGCTTTTTAGTGCTTTATATATATGTACATACTACACCTTCAAATGTTTCAAATGCAATGGTCACATCATCAATTACAGGGCCTGTAGCACTTCCATTTGAAAATAATATGAAATTATGCAACAAGAATCAACAAAATATGATATTTTTATGAAAACATTTATTTAAAAAATTAACAATATAAAACATATTTCTTATACCGAGGGAGACAGGGGGAGGTCAAACAAATTTTGATGAGATTTAGTACAGATATTTTAGACGTAAATTCCGATATTTTGATTCTTGATGATCGCCCAAATTTTAATTCTTGAATGGTACACCCTGTATATTTTGGTTCTCTAGATTTTACAAATGAAAACTACTAGAACCACGTTGCCAAATTAAATTTTTTATTAAAAAAGTTTTTTTTAAGAATCATCAAAATCGTCAAGGAGAGTTGATGGGTAGGCCTGGAGAAATTAAGAACCATTCATGGGGGTCAAAATTTAACATGGAAGTCTATGGCAGATCCATTAGTCTATGGACAATTAAATTAATGAATTTAGAGTTTAGAAGGTTTATTTACCTAATCTAAATTCAAAGCTAAGGTTTAGTTTAACTTGGTTAAGTTAGGTTAGATTTGAAGTTGAGCTAGGTAAATAAACCTTTTAAACTTGTTAAAATTAATGGCCTATAGACTTTAATAGATTTCCTATAGATCTTCATGTAAAACTTAATCATATCTTTTGTCACCTAGTGCTGCTTTTTAATTGAAATGTACCAATCGACTGTCCTTGTCCTATGCTTTTAATTGATACCTCCCATTGTGATCAGCATGATGTCCCAGAATTAGGCTTGCCAGGTGCATGGGACAAAGCTGGACCATCCAGCAATTTTATATGATGTCCCGAGTTTCACCCGCAAACAAGCAAATGCAAAATTTTATTGCAAATACAAGACAAACGTTTTTGCAAAAGGCAACCTAAACCTCTAAGGTCCCGCAATTTGGACACTGCCCTGAAAATAAGTTTTCTCAATCTGGCAGTCCTACCCGGAAACAGAACTCCAGCAAAAAAATATGTATATATGGATAGTGCAAGTTGACTGGTTAAATCAAAGTTAAACGGACTTCACCACGAAATGCTATAGGGTTGCTAAGTTCGCGATTTTATCGCCAGATCTGGCGATTTCATTTTCTTGTTTGCGATATTTAAGTATGTAAACGCCACTATATAATCTTCAACATATTATTACTATTTTAGACGAAAAAGTAGGATATTTTTTAAAATATATGAATAAATATGAAGCTGTGTCTAGAATATGCAGATTTTTATAAAATATGAAGTGACTACGGACCTTGCAATTAATATTACATAAAGAGCAATTGTTTGCGAAACCAATTATATTGGTTTGCTTTGGTTGGAAATTTATTTTTAAAAATTCAATCCCTAATTCCACAAAACATTTTGAAGAATCTAACCCTTAATATCCAACTAAAAAATATTTTTAAAAATTCAATCCCAGTTCAATTTTTTTTTAAACAATCCCAAAAATTATTTTTAAAAAATCAATCCTTAATTACAAAATTCTTTTTGAAAAAATCCAATCCGCCATCCCTAAAAATGGTTTTAAATGATCCATTCCTCAATTCCTAATCCCAAAAATATTTAAAAAAATCCAACTGTAATCCCAAAAATCTAATCTTTAATCCCAAAAATATTTCAAAAAACTTAATCCCTAATCCTTATTAAAAATTGGGAGATGTCTGAATCCTAAGGATAAATAAATCTTATGATCACCCTTTGTTTAGGTTGAGAGTTGTTTGATATTCCAAGTTCTCAAAAATACCCCATACATTTATCTTCAAGTTAATTCATGGGGATGCAAAGATCTCATTTATTAAATGAATAAAAGTTGCCTCTTAGCCTGTTTTATATTAAGCAGAGTCCGGCAAAAGGAGGTGTCCACATTTGAACTTGATTAACTCAAAAAGTGTTTAGAATATCAGAAAACTGTATAAAATTTTCTTCATAAAATATGGCAATTATTTCCTCCACGCGGTATAAAGCATGGCAATTACTATATTTTGGATGGCAATTATCAAATGTCAAACTTTCCGATTTAAGCAAAAAAATTATAAAAAACTGTTCACATCTAACAGTGCTAATTACAACACAAAATCTACCTATCAAACCCAGTTAGAAATTGCCGTATCTTCTTGTTAGTAAGACGTAGTATAATTCATTTTGATATTCCAATTATTTCGACATGTATTAGCCTTTAAAGGTCCAGTATAAATCATAATTTAAATAAAAAAAAGTACTAAAAAAATTGTAAAACATTTTATTTATTGAAGATACAAAAAAGTACATGAAGTATTTGAAAATTTGATACACACAGAGTGATGAAGGTAATCGTAACCTCAAAAAATATTTTCTTAGTTATTGACATGATGGTAACTATTTCATCAGTTAAGCCTTAACGACCAACAAAAACCTTAACAGATTAAAAATTTTGCTAAAATAAGTAAAAATCCTCGAGCAATAATTTGGTAACAATTTATTTTGGGGCTCGCAAATTTTTGATTCACTCCTCTATTTTCTTAAACTATTTCATGATTGGAGTCTTGACACACGAAAGAATTTTTTAAACCTACACTGTAAAAAATGAGTTGAAATTTACCTTGGGAAAGAGTTAACTTTCCTCTCTTATTTGTGGTAGTTTTACTCTAAAATTTAACTTTACCTATACGTTAATAGTTGTTTTACTATTTGTGGTAAAATGTTCTTTAATTGTGTAAAGTTGCACAAATATAAATAATTCTACTACATTTAACTGGTTAAAATCACTATCCATAATGTAAATTTACATAACTCGGGAAATTTTTCCTTGGAAATGTATTATTACTCAATAACTTGATTCATTTTTAGTGTAATATTAAAGATAAGATGAACTTTAACAAGTATAGGGTAATATGTTTTTAACCGATGAGATACTATTTCGCTGATTGCACTTGTTTGTTGATGAGTGGTGACCTTCGTTTCGCGAAAGAATTTAGGAACCCATTATGAATAGTCCAAATTGGGCTTTTGGGAATGGTCGGAATAGTGTGTACCCATTCTTTTATGATTTCTTGTTACAGGTTTCGCAATCGGCGAGGAGCACCCTATCAATATCGAACGAAGTGGTCATTGCTCATTAATATTTTGTTTTGTTGTAGTGTAGTGCAGATTTATTAAAGGCAAATATTTGCACGTATGACCTAAGGTGGGAAGAATTTTATTTTATAGTAGAAGTTAAAAAATAATAATCGGTAAGTATATGTTAAAATTACAAATTTAAACCAATAAAATAAAAATATTTAATTTAATGTTTTTCTAGGATGAATCAAAATTTGAAGAATTCGAAATAAACTAGCATAACTGTAATTGAGAAAGGTAGTCGTGTAATAATTGTTTATATAATTTATAATTTTTAAATTTTCTAGGTGGAATCGAAACTTTATCTGAATGTCTTTGAGAAACCAAATATTTCCGAAAGCTCCTTAAAAGAAGTTCTGTTAATGTCTTATATTTTATATAAGTACATACGTTCAATAAAAATTACTTTGATTTTATTTTGTTTCATACAATCCATTTACCAATGTAAGTAATATTCAGAGGAACAATTGAATTTGCAAGTACTTTCGCAAGTCATCGTTACATTCAAGAAGTATTTTAACCCTGAAAAGTACTATTCCCATAAAATATTAACTTTGTCATGTAACTTTACACAGGTGTTTTAATGTTAAAATGTAAAATTACATTGAGATTGTAATTTTAATCTGTAAATTTACTTAAAAAAGAAACATTACAATGCAAATTTAACCTAATATTGTAATTTCCCACTTCCTATGAAAATTACACTTTGAAGTAAATTTACCCCAAAAAATGGAGGTAACATAGTTGCCTCCACTTTTTAGGGTAAATTTACCTGTAATTTTTTAGAGTGTAACCTAATAAGCCTATTAAACATTCACTTTGTAATAAAAATTAGGGTTACCCATGTTTTACTTTTATAGAACATTTTGTCACTGACAATTGGGACGCGCTAAAGATTGACCTGCATTCTAGTGGAATTTTATTAAATCCAATTATGCGGTAGGATAATTGAAGGGTTAGCCCTAACAACATTGTATGTGACATGTTACTGAAATGCGGTATTTCCATAAAAACAACAGTATATCCCTATTGGAAGGTGTTGATGTCATAGAGATATAAAATATTCTTAAACAGATTCCCGGAATGCTAGTTTTGAAAGCGTGAATTTGTAGTATGCTGTTTAACAATGCTGTACGTCTGTTTTCAGTTCATGTTGCTTGCACTCAATTGTCAAACTGGAAGGTGAAGGTTATGTTACAACTAAAGCATGTATCTCATTGGATGCATACATGGTCACCTACTGCATATCGATGTCATTTTGTTTCATTTTGTTGCTGTACAACACCATCTATATTTATTGGCGCATACAAATAGTTTTTATTATTTTATGGTTATATAACCTGTGGAAGCAAATTTTTAAAGCAGTCTTGTCCAATCTTTATTTCTGAAAATAAAAAAAAACTAAGAAAGTTACAACTAATATTCATTATTTGTTTCTGTTTTATCTATTTTATTCCACAATAAAATCGTAGAAAATAATTGGTAAATCTAGAATTTTCACCGTCGCACATAAAAATTCTAAGAAAATGGCAACACTGTTTTTGCTGTTATAAGATTCAAAATTCGTAACCTTACAATTTGTGATGTCAAACACTATGCAGAGTGAAATCTGCCAAAAAATAATGGTCGACTCCACATCTTTTTACAATTTGAATGAATAATAATAAGCAATATTTTTTTGCAACTCCATCTCAATGGCGCAATCTCATACAGATACGCGTAAGACAGATAAAAACTGTGTTAACTTTTTAATCAATTGGTTATGTGCCTCAAGATTGGTATCGAAACTCCCTTATCAGTGCTTATGGAAAAAGTAGGACCAGTCAAAAATTCGCATGCCCTAAAATGAAGTTGAACCTAATAGAAATAATGGTTCCGTTTAGAAGGAAACTTTTTAATTCTAAGCTCTAAATAAAAAATTCCATACATTTCTGTGTCCGCTTTATAAAGACTACACTGCTAGAGTTGTAACCTATTCTGATATTAAGGGCAACAGTCTTCCTTTTGTCTATTCAGCCCTTTTATCTGGCAACATTTCCCTATATAATATGACTCTCTTGGTATGGCATGGTCCAATTCGTATGAATTGCTCTACTTAAAATAATGTATTTTTTTGGTTTGAAGACTTCTAAAAAGTATGGCACTGATGATTGTTGGGTTCTGTAAGCTTTATAAATTTTAACCTTACTTTAATATACATTTATATTTGACATGATGACTAGGTCACAGGAGTTGTTTTCTCACAACATCTTAAATACATTTTTTTTACCGCATCTGCACAATTAAAGTGAGGTTACAACAGCGGTCCTTAATGTTTATTTAGTTGTGCTTAATAGATATTTTTACGATCTACTCCAAAAAAATTGTTAATATTTACAATTAAGGTTCAAATTATCCTCATCTAATATTAGCTGGGAAGGAAAGCCTACACGATACGACAAATGAAAATGGACAGAGACTGGTGGACTTCGCAGCAAGAAACAACTTGATAATCAAAAGTACGATGCAAAAAAAGAAAAACATACATAAAGCAACATGGATATCACCCGACGGTAATACAAGGAACCAGATAGATCATTTACTTATAACAAGAAGACAAACAAACCACATTGAATCAGTAAGAACGTATAGAGGGGCAGATATAAGCTCCGACCATTTTATGGTAAAAGCAATTATTAAACAGGCCAGAGTAACATGGTATGACGAGAAGAAGACAGAACAGGGTAAAAGGAAGGTAGCAGTACTTAAAGAAAACCAAATATGCAACAATGACCCAAGAAAAACTAAAAGGAAAGAAAAAAGAAGAAAACGTGGAATTAGAGTGGAAAAATATTAGAGAAACAATAAACGAAAGTGCAAATAGTCTCGAACTAAAGAAAAAGGAAAAGAAAAATAAATGGTTTGATGAAGAATGTGTAGACCTAATAGAAAAAAAGAAAAAAGCTAGAAAAAAGTGGCTGCAAACGCAATCAGTAGAAGAGAAAGAGGCATATATAATACTAAGAAACCAAGCTAATGCAACATGCAGGAAAAAGAAAAGAGAAGCGAAAGAAAGAGAAATAATAGAGATAGAGGAAATATTTAAAAATAAAAACATGAAAAAATTCTATAAGAAAATTAGAGAAGAAAAAATTGGCTTCAGAAAACAGGACATAGGCCTTAGAGACACAAATGGAATGCTGACCTTAGAAACCGCGAAAATCCTAGAGATATGGAAACAGCACTATGCAAAAATGCTACAAAGGACAGATGTAGAACCGATAAATGAAAATATCACTACAGAAAGAGAAGAAGTCTCACCGTCATGGGAAGAATACTCAAAGGTCATACGAAAAATGAAAAACGATAAGAGCCCAGGATCTGACAATATTATGGTTGAATTCTTAAAAGAAGCAAATGTTGACATGAGAACCCGTATATACGAATTACTACAAAAAATATGGCACACAAAGTGTATGCCAGAAGAATGGTCAATGGCAATAATCTGTCCCATCTACAAGAAAGGGAACGCACAACATACGAACAATTACCGACCAATCTCTTTGTTAAATGTAGTGTATAAGATCCTAACAACGCTTATAAATAACAAACTAAAAGAAGAATCAGAAGGAAAGATTAGTATGTACCAAGCTGGGTTTAAGAGCGGGAAATCAGTAATTGACAACATCTTTATATTAAAACAAATACAAGAAAAGTGTGGCAGTAAAAATATACAAATACATACCCTATTTCTAGATTTCAAGCATGCCTATGACAGAATCAAACGCACGGAAATAATACAGGCCATGAAAGAATTACAATACTCAAGAAATATAATAGAGCTGGTTACAATGACATTGAGAACAACTAAAAATAGAGTAAAAGTAGGAGGACAATTATCCGAGGCTTTTGAAAGCAATACAGGACTAAGACAGGGGGACCCTCTCTCACCAGAATTATTTAATATTGTACTTGAATATATCCTTAGAAAAAGTAACATGAAAATGGACTATAATATACTGGAAAAGCCATACCAATGCCTAGCATATGCGGATGACGTGGTCCTAATGACGCGCATAAAGACAGAACTTCGAACAAGAATGCAAAAACTAGAAGCAGAAGCAAAAAGAGTAGGTTTAGAAATAAATGAAGAAAAGTCTACATATATGATATTGGGAAATAAACAGCAAAGAGAAGATGCAGAACTAACTTTTGAAGCAGAAGACGGGGAAAGAAAATACCACTTCAAACTAAAGAATAGCACGGTGTACTTAGGAGTGGAAATAACAAGTGAGGGAGCACAACAACCAGAAATTAAAAAAAGACTACTGGCAGGAAATAAAACAGTAGAGGGGTTAAAAAAAATACTGTGTGATAAAAATATTTCTAAAGTGGCAAAGGTAAGATTCTATAAAACAGTGATAAGACCAGTCGTGATCTATGGAAGTGAGACATGGGTGCTGACAATAGAACTGGAGAAGAAGATCGAAGCATGGGAAAGAAAAATACTAAGGAAGATATATGGAGGCATCAAGGAAAATGATATATGGAGACGAAGAACAAATAAAGAATTGGAAGAAATCTACCCAGAAGCGAATATAAAGACCATAATACAACAAAGTAGACTGAGATGGATGGGACACGTGAAAAGGAAAAATAAAAACGAACTAATCCACAAAATAATGACAGGCGAACCAGAAGGAAGAAGAAAAAGGGGAAGACCAAGAAAAACATGGTGGGAGGAAGTGGAGCGGGATTTAGAAGATTTCCAGATTATAAACTGGGAAAATACGGTAGAAGATAGAAAAGCATGGAGAGAAAAAACAAAAGCCAAAGGCCTTTTGGCCTAAAGTGCTGTTTTATATATATATATATAATATTAGCTGCTCCATTATTATTATTATTACAAATATCGAATTGGGTTATGCAACTCTATATTTGACAAGTAAATTTAAATATATCAAGCGGTAACCAATTTTTAATAAGTCAGTTAAACTCTACCGGTGAGCAGCACCGGTTTATCAGCGGCAAGTCTGTTGAATGCAGCCACTGTATCATTTCACCTAATCTAACCTAAAGTAGTGTTCCTGAATGAAGACTTTAACTGTGTTATTTAGAGTTAGGACACGGATGTCAAAAGCTATCTCTTTCTAGCCAAAACTAAGCTGGCTGAAACGAAATACTTTTTTGTCTCTTTTTACTTTAGTGACAAAATTGAGCAGCTGTCAGTTATAAATTTTAGGTTATGCTTTATGTCATATTAATTTTTATGCGTGTAAAAGTTTTTAATATGTGCATTGTCATTTATTTACTGTTTAAAGAGAATTTTTAAAATACTATAGTACCTACATCAATTTTAAGTTTTAAAAGTACAAATTTTTTATTGTGACTGTACCCAATTTCAGATTTATATAATTGTCATATTGACAGTTTAATTTATTAAACCAATTTTTATGATTGCCAACCTTCTAATAAATAGTTTCAAAATATGGAATGTCACTAGGAAAAATTTGTTTTGTGTTAGGTTAGTTAGATGTTAATTGAAGTTTCTATACTTGATATTGCTCTTTGTCGATTAGGTAGGTTCAATTGAAAGTTTATTACATAACACAACTTGCGGATAAATTTCCAACAATCCTAGACTTGTGTCGAACCACAAAATGTTAGGTTAGTTGAAGTTTCTATAATGCTATGAAGAGTTTGAGATAAAGATGCTGGACACAGGATTTACTGTCAAGTGAGCAGTGATAAGAATGACTGGGATTTTTGCAAACTTTCCACTTTTCTAAGATAGGTTAGGCGCTGTTAAGTCAAACTGTAAGCAACATAGTTGCTTCAAGTGCATAAGCAATATGTTGATTAAAAGTATGTGTTCTATGATATAAACTTGGGATTTAATTGGTTGATTCCAACCATTTTTAATTCTTATCGAATATTCTTTTAACTTTATTCTATTTAAAATGACATATCACAAGCAGTATTTAATATTGTGAGGTTACGTTTCATTAAATGAGTATAGCGATTTGTACGATAAACTAATCACATATACTGTCTTTTTGTATCTCCATCCGTACAAAAGTTGATAATTTTTAACACTTGCATTCATTTAAGAGATATTCAGAAAGAAAATTACTCAAATGAACTCAATAATATTTTAAGTAATTTTTAGAAAGATTGTATAACTACCACTTTTTAGTTAAACAAATTTATTTTAAATTTTAAAGTTAGTTGTAATTAGGATGCACCAATAAATAAAGATGGCATTATAACATCGATATGCGGTAGGTCATCTTACAGGCAACCAATGAGACACAGCTTTAGTTGTAACATAACCTTCAAACCTTCCACTAAAAAAATTATTCTACCAATTAATTAATTTTAATATGAAAATCAATCGTTGGCATGTCCCAATAGTATTGGAAATACCCTAACCTTAGTTTTAAAGACAAATGATTTAAAACAACCTTTTAGATCCCCGTCCTTTAACTAGGCCATCTTTTCATTCTATTCAGTCTAGCAGATATTACTTTAACAAACATATATGCCTACTAATTAATAATCTAATATATAACCGAACCTACTTTCTATTAAATGACTGAGACTGGTATGCTTTATCAAATGGAAACAGATAAAACACAGTTAACGTAACTTTTCCTAAACATACAGGTTATCTTAATTCAATCAAACTGAACTATTTCAAACAATACATAATAAAGCAAATTCAAAATAAGGAATGTGGAGTAAATCTAACCTCACTAACCTAATTATCGTTACATATATTAAACTTTAATTTTGAATTTAATCTAGGGATGTAACTAGAAATTTTAGAGTGGGTGTGCACAATTTGTTTCAAATAGTTTACGCCTACACAGGCCCACCCTTAGATATGTCTCGTGCATTAATCTTACTAAAATAAAAAGAATTTTATTTTTAAGCTGATACTGATTTGATCAAAAGAAAAAAGGTCAAGACAATAAAAGAAATTATCTTTGTTTGCAAACAGTATGCGATATTAAAAATTTATGCACTTGCCAAAATGGTTTTAATTGGTTCAATTTAATAAATCGATACAGCTTGCAATAACAAAAGATAAAAAGCGTGTATTGTACTTGACCGAGATTAAGTTCCACAGTACTTAACCTCGCTTATGAAATTTTTTTTATAAATACGTATTACATCAGGATGGGAATTACAAAAAAAAGTCAATTTTACAGTTAAAAATAAACAGTTAGTGTTTAATAAAAAAAATTTATTTTAAGACAGTTTCTTTACAATATTTACAAATAAAATTAAATTAACTGCACATAAAAGACATACACAATAGACAAATGAGTAAAAGTCAATTCGTAAAATTTCGAAGATTAAATCATACCACCATCTACGTTTAATCTTGTAATAAAATTTTAAGTAAAGAATTTTATTTTTGTATATTGTTGCCATAAAAATCATTTTCAAGATAATTAATTTAGGTCTAATTCTAACAAAATAAAATAGAAACGGGACATAAATGGCCTAATAAAGTCTGCATGCGAGTTTAATTAGGTGTAAGTGTACGGAATAGAACTTCGCTTTATGTGTCATTAAGTGAGGTTATGATTTCTTTTATGACAGGTTAAAATAGATAAATACAATGCATGCTCCGAAATATTTCAAGAACGGCTAAAAGATTTGATATATAGGCACCCTATATATCAGTGCATAGAAAACACAAAGCGCTGAGTGCCTTAGCTTTTTAGGGTACCTCCAGAAGCTGATTAAAGACTACCCTATTGCACCTGTTTAAGTTAAAGTTTCTGAATTATTCAATTGTTTCTGGTAACATTTCCCTACAATTCTTAGAGTGCTGTGCGTCAAACAGTAGAAGTACTTAAATTTTCTGTTTATTTCTTGCTAAACCGTGTTCAACAGTGAGATATAAGATGATAAATAAATGTACATACGATTTTATCTTTATTTAAATTCAATTGTTTCATTGACACATAAAAACAATTGAAAAATACAATATTTAAGGGCTAGTTTCTGAATTTCTGGTGGTTAATCATGTTAATAGTTAACTAACTTAGAATTAATAATAGTCAGAGATTAAAAAACTGACCCTAACTAAGCTAGCAGTTAATTTCTGTTAACTGTATACAATATATCAAGTTAAGGATAGAGTAAAAGATAAAAAATGCTTACTACAGCCAGTAGTAATGTGTAGGATACATTTAATCATACCTTATCAGTAGAAACCATAAAAAAGCAAATTATACACATACAAATATTTTCGTTTCCAAACCTCAATTAATTCTTCAAGAATCCAACTTAATTAGGTTTGCTTTCAATCCTTAACTTCCAATAATACAATTTCTGCTAAATTCTACAAATATTAATTTTTGGTTGTTGGTATCATCAAGGGTTTAACAAAACCCTCCTTCCTTCCTCCTTAAATATTTAATATATAACTTCCCCCAAACAGGATTTAACTGAAAAGCCGGCACCATCACCATTAACATCATCATCACATCTTACCTTATTTGTAGCAGATGGTGTACTGTGATAGGTGAATGTAGTGCGGGCCTTTGCGGTCTCGGAACCGAGTTTGGCAGGGGTCTTAACACCACTAGAGGGGTCGGCACCTCGGGTCACTTCCAGACTTTCCGGCACTGTCTGTAGAGTGGAGCGCATGGCTGCCGACATGGTCCCACTCGTTTCACGTGCCCCTCTTCACATTACCTGTAATAAAATAAAACTTATTAATAACTAATTTTTTTAAAAAATATAAAAATACCTTATGTTGTTATTAAACTTTTACAATAGAATCCTTTTTAAAATGCTTGATTAATGTTGGAAAATTAAAAAAAAATTATAACCTAATTTTTTGACATTTAAAATAATTTATTTATACAGCTACTTGATTACGATATCAAAATATGAAGCGTACGACCTTGCATATTAAAAGAAATATTAAAAGAACTATTACTGATAAAGTGGTCCATATGCCAACTAATTTCTAGTTGATGAATTTGCGTCAGTGCTGTGATTGTATATAATAGAAGTTAAATACAATCTCTATAATGATTTTTTTTTCTAAGCAATCAAAATAGTATCAGAGTGTATCCATTGTTGATTACGATGTAATTAAATTTATTTAGCATTATCACGATTTGAATTAACCATGAGTGTACACAAAGCAAACACTAATGAAATTGTTCTCGAAACTAACTTTGAAACTTTGAAACAGTAGCGATTTTATAAACATTATTGTTTGCTTCAAAAATATTATTTTAATATAATTAGATCTAATGATAAACAAAGTTAAACTCTTAAGTAGTGTTGGTTGTTCTCTTCTAAACACCAACAAAGATTCATAAGCTATCTTCATTTAATCAATATTAGATTATTATTAATGATAATAACAAGTGTTATAAGTTCTGTCCTTACGTTAGTTGATAATCTAATTGTAAGATCAATCATCAATCAAAGATATCTTATGCAGTTTTTATGATGTTAGATAAGAATCACAGTTGCTATGGAAATTAATCGTTACTTATTTTAATAAGTAATTAACGAATTAAATAATGGGGGTGAGAAAACAGCTCAATATATTATAAATACAGTGTGTCGCAAATTAGGCGGCCTTATATCTTTTTTATCGAATTTGAACCAAATTTATAGAACACATTATGCTCCACTTGTGACCAAAAAACTATTCGCCCCGTTCAAATGCAAAGCCACCTGCAAAATAAATGGAAAAATAAAAAATGATCATATTAGGCATTTTTTTTATCGGAAAATTTTACTAACAAAAGTTGTTCAGAATTGCCCAAAATGTTATTAAAACAAAAGATTTTAAGAATATGTCTAAAAACATTAAGTAAATTCAAAACAATGTTCTCACAAGTTGGTCATGGATCTTCATGAATAAAAAAAAAAAAAAAAATAATTAACAAATCATCTGTCAAATTGTGTGCAAATAAATGTTGCTTTTGAATAACATAAAGTCCTCAGTCAACTTAGCTCAATATATTATAAATACAGCGTGTCACAAATTAGGCGGCCTTATATCTTTTCTATCAAATTTGAACCAAATTTATAGAACACATTATACTCTACTTGTGACCAAAAAACTATTCACCCCGTTCAAATTCAAAGCCACCTGCAAAATAAATGGAAAAATCAAAAATAATCATATTAGGCATTTTTTTCCCCAGAAAATCTTACTAACAAAAGTTGTTCAGAATTGCCCAAAATGTTATTAAAAACAAAAGAATTTAAGAATATTTCTAAAAACATTAAGTAAATTCAAAACAATGTTCTCACAAGTTGGTCATGGATTTTCATGAATAAAAACAAAAAAAATAATTAACAAATGATCTGTCAAATTGTGTGCAATTAAAATGTTGCTTTTGAATAAAATAAAGTCCTCGGTCAACTTAGCTCAATATATTATAAATACAGCGTGTAGCAAATTAGGCGGCCTTATATCTTTTCTATCAAATTTGAACCAAATTTATAGAACACATTATGCTCTACTTGTGACCAAAAAACTGTTCGCCCCGTTCAAATGCAAAGCCACCTGCAAAATAAATGAAAAAATCAAAAAAATCATATTAGGCATTTTTTTTCCAGAAAATCTTACTAACAAAAGTTGTTCAGAATTGCCCAAAATGTTATTAAAAACAAAAAATTTTAAGAATATTTCTAAAAACATTAAGTAAATTTCAAAACAATGTTCTCACAAGTTGGTCATGGATTTTCATGAATAAAAACAAAAAAATAATTAACAAATCATCTGTCAAATTGTGTGCAAATAAATGTTGCTTTTGAATAACATAAAGTCCTCGGTCAACTTAGCTCAATATATTATAAATACAGCGTGTCGCAAATTAGGCGGCCTTATATCTTTTCTATCAATTTGAACCAAATTTATAGAGCACATTATGCTCTACTTGTGACCAAAAAACTATTCGCCCCGTTCAAATGCAAAGCCACCTGCAAAATAAATGAAAAAAATCAAAAAAATCATATTAGGCATTTTTTTTCGGAAAAGTTTACTAACAAAAGTTGTTCAGAATTGCCCAAAATGTTACTAAAAACAAAGAATTTTAAGAATATTTCTAAAAACATTAAGTAAATTTCAAAACAATGTTCTCGAATGAAATGAGATGGAAAGATGAAGGACTCATCACTCTATAATGCGGAAACACACGTCATATATTCAGGAGTAAAGGATGAAGAATCAAGAAGGGAAAAAGGAGTGGCACTGATGTTAAGCCCAGCAAGATTAATGGTCTTAGAAGGAATTTCAGAGTGAATCATTGGGCTAGGTTCAAAATTTATAATCTTAAAAGTATATATTCCTACAAATGAGAAAGAAAAAGAAGAAATAAAAGATGGTTCTATGATCAGTAAATAGCTCCGGTGCGAGCCTGGAGAGTTAATCGAGGATGAATAGGCAACCTCTCTCCCACCAGTGAGTACTGGTAGCTCTTACAAAAGTAAGTGATGTGCTAATTGAGTGTAACTCACTAAGGAGACCGTGGCGATTATGCATTTGCAGGTGGGCCACGTTAAAACAAAATTTTGGTGATAGAGCATGTACAGGAGGAACCGAGAGTACAGTTCTGTAGTGTAATTTATTTACTGTTTAGTAATTGGTCAGTATTTTTATGAAACGGGAGACGCCAAAAACACAAAGGCTGATCCCCGGCCCAGTACAAAGAGCAAGGTACGATAAAGCAAACATCACATAGCGAACACCTAAATATAAGTTTAGAAGAATTCAGTAAAGAAGAAATAAAAAAAGCAATCGTGACCCTCAAAAATAGAACAACGACCAAAACAGGCAATATACCAGCTGAGTTAATCAAAGCACATATAACAACATCAGTAGACATCATGTACATATTACTTCAGAAAAGGGTAGAGGAGCAAATTCCATCAAATTGGTTAAGGGAATTACCTTGAAGCTACCGAAAAAAGACGATGCAACAAGATGTGAAAACTGGAGACCGGTAACACTTACTATGCACGGCGAGCAAAATCATGACAAGAGTGATCCTTGAACCAATAAAAGATAGAATTGATAAAATGCTGAGAGAAAATCAAGCTGGATTCAGGTCAAATATATCAAGTGTCGATCAAATATGCACACTAAGAATTATTTTATATCAAATAGCCGAGAGAAAAGACATATACATAAACCTCATAGATTTTGTTAAAGCATTCGACTCTGTAAACTGGGAAAAAATGTGGACAATCCAGAGATAATGCGGTATACTTGAAACAATATATAATAATTATACAAATACTACTATATGAAAACTATACAGCAGTCATCGGACACGAAATAAGCTTCACTAATGAGATACAGATAGAAAAGGGCATAAAACAAGGATATATATTGTCACCACCCGTCTTCATCATTGTAATAGATTGGACTATGAAAGCCATAGACTGCAGAGCATGAATAAATTGGGACGCCTTTAGCAAGTTAACAGACCTAGAGTTTGCAGATGACATAACTTTAATAACATCGACAGGACAACAACAAAAAAATACTGACAGCCATTTTACACCATGAATGTTTAATTAATTATTAATTAATAATAATTACTAATTAATGTAAATTAGAAAATTATAACTATTAGGAAATCAATAATGCATAAGCTAAAAAAATATTTTGTGTCCACTATTCTGTTGTTGGTACACCTTATTGTGTACACTGAGGATGTTTCTCAACATTTTTGAAATAATTTGGGTCTTCTTCTCTCATTCTTTGATCTACTAAGGTCAAAAAAAGTTAAGCAGAAAACTTTGATGGCTGTCCACGTCACCTCATATACAATGTGTCTCCAGACACTTTATCATAAGAGAAACTTTATCATAAAATTAATAATAAAAAAGTTTTTTCTCTTATGAACCGCATCTGGGGGCACACTGTATAAGTACTTTCAATCTCCTAAGAATACCCAGCCACTGTTTCAATCCTGCCCATTCACGAACTGTATCTGCTTTTCAACAAGCACAACAAGTAATAATTTTTGGTTAAATCTGAAATTGATTATGTCCGATGCAGCTCGATTACTAGTACCACTACATTCATAAAAAAAACTAAGACACAGCATTCACTTAAACACCACCAAAATGCATTACTTTAAGCTTTATATACGGTGGTGTTTAAGTTAACGCAATCTCCCAATATTTTATGAACACACTGTACATAACCTTAAAAAATGTACCAACTTTCTGTTAATGTACTTAAGAAAACTTGGTATCGTTGAGATCACCATTGAAAATAGTTCTAATAGCTCATTCTTTTGGGAGATTTCTAATGGTGAGTGGCTTCAAGATGACTTCAGGCCAATTGCCTATGAACTTAACACAAGGTTAAGATGGTGACGTAGAGGAAAAATGACTCTTTTAAAACTGCGTCCGACTGTATCATACCACACCATATAACTCAAATCATTAAAGCTCCACTGTAACACTTAGTTCCTCAACAGTTCTCTGTTTTTCTACTGATTAGTCAATGTGATTTTTTTTCTTTGATTTTTTCAGTCAAGAAATATTATCTTTTGATAGCAAAATCGCAAGCTAATTGTCTATGTTGCCAAAATAAGTGTCTTTCTTGTAGAAGAACTACATTAATATTAATTTTGTAATTAGAAAGTGAAAAACCAAAAGATCTTTGGTTGCAGCTTCTGCTAAAATTGCTCTTGCAATAAGTACATGCCGACACCAAAATTATAGTTGTAATTGGCCTTGTTCAAGTAATAAGTTCTGCAAATGTTTGTTCATGTGTAACTTGTTTCAAATATAAAAATGAGTGAACCTATGCCCTTGTTGGCAAAGTTTTAGATTTTTTAATCTCTTTCATGACCTCTCAAAGTTATAAAAACTCCTAGCCGTCTCAATTACTTTTTATAAATTTTAACAATATGTTAACATAACGTTACAATAATTGCAGTCAATTTGGTACAGTACCAATTTACATTTCTATCCGTTTTATCTTTGGTATTACCTAGTAAATTTTGCAACGAATTGTTTGACGTGTAACACATTTGCAAACCTTCACTTTTAAATGTGATTTCCAAGCTTTTAGTGATTGTGTGAAAAGGTAGTATACTACATTTCATGCATCTTGTCTCTTAAATTTCTAACCCTCCCCCTGATAGGACATCCAAGAACTAAATACAATAAGAATGAAACAAGATGATGATAATAGGCTTCCCTATTATCAAGATGAATAATAAAGAAAAATATGCAAAAACACAAATAGTAAACAAAATGGGAAAAAACTAACTGTATGGAAGAGGTACAAATGGGGAAAGAAAAATTAAGAACACAAAATAGATAATTTACAACCATACAAGAAACAAGAACAGAAGATGAAAAACAAGAAAGAATGAAAGAAGGTAGGAAGGAACAAGCCTTGGTCTTATAGAGCTGTGGGACTGTATTTATTTATCAACGTTTCTTGTTTAAGACTAAGAAAAATTGTAGTCAACCGTTTTAACTTTATCTATGTTTCAGAAGTGTTCTCAAAATAGCTGTTAGGTAATAACAATCCAAATCATACATTGTATGTTCTAAAACTTCAATGCTGATCATTTCTTAGAACTTACCCTATGTTCTGACCGAATGGCCAATATCTTTTCCTTGCTGGTCTACACCTCCAGATACACTTTTGACGTTACAGTCCTATTTAACAGGAGCAATCGCTTAGAATGATTTGAAGAGCAGGGTTTTGTAGAAATTACATCAGATATCCATAACAACTTTCTATGAGAAGGTATGATTGGATTTTTCTCTGCTATGAAAAATTATTGGAGCTTAAATGGGGATTGAACTTATGATCTCTGGGTTATAAGATCAATGAGTTAATCATGGCAATGGCAATGTCAAAAGTATGAAAAAAAATTGCTTTCTTGTTTGGTTAGTGCCTTGATTTCTGGATTTTTGTCACCTCATGAAGCCCTTTCGAAAAATGTATTATATATATGTACTTGTTGATTGTGGCTATTTTAAACCATAACCTTGAAAATCCCCATCATCAGTGCAGCGGTGAGATTCATCCAGATTCAGCTAAATTCTAGCAAAATTGGCCAAATGCTCAAAACAAATCTGCCACCCCAATTGCTAGCCCAAAAATTAGTTCTTTTTTAGTATAATTTGGTATTTGAACAAACACCTATGAACTTGATGATGATCAATGCCAAACGTGTGAGACAGCAGAAAGTTGCCCAAAGAAGAAAACGAAGATCCAAACGGCGCTTTTGTTCACAAATCGATGCATTTCCACCATCCAGAACGATTTTAGTTGAAATAATAACGAAATATTTATTTACATGATAAATAAAACAAGTATTTACAAATGTTAGATCCAGGATCTAGTTTTGAGAAGGTTGCTCATCTTCAGCTTCTTCATCTTTTCTTTATAGACTGGAAACTGGACTCTTAAAACACTGTATATGTTGGAACTGGATTCCAGGATCGTGTCTGCGTTTGGAAGTTGACAGATACTGTGGGCACAGAGAACTGTTCGTGACCACATTGGACAGTAGCAGAGACAACTCTCAAAAATCTCAAAGCTAATGATACTCTTTATCACAAATGTAGAGTAATTCTGATATCTTGTTCTATCGGTTGCTTAGATGATCTCAAACATGTCTTTGCAACATGAAGCTGGTAGTCTGTGGACATTTGCCCGAGATCCAAACGTTATCAAACATGGGTTAATTCGAACGACTTTTATCGAAGTTGCACTTGAAAGGCTCATCACAAGTGGTCTTCATGGTCGAGCTTCTCAAGAAGTTAACCAAGGACTAACCATCTAACCTACCATTCGAATTCAACAGATTCAAAAGTCATCGTGCATTGCATAAACGAGACTCTCGCGATGTTGCGACATCAAGTAGTACTTGATGTCCTGCTTGGTGCACTTCTTCTTCAGACATCTGCTGGGATCTTTACGATCGGTTTTGTTCTGCAACTCATTTTCTACGCTTCATAAGCTTAAATTAAGAACGAATATGTCAATGTTCTTGTAAAGGTAAAGAGTTGACAAAACCCCTGTTCCATGATGAGACGCATACCATCTGGTCTGATACTTTGAAGAATTTGTTTGATCCAAAGGTTTCTAAGATGAGTCCATTTATTGGGAATAGGACAAAGTCTATTCCGCTTGTCCTTCAAGTTACTATTCCGTCCAAAGACGACTTCAGCGAACAAGAAGTACATTGTTTACCTTTCATAGAAAAAGCTGCTAGCAAGACGGAGGAGCAAAGATCAGCTTTCACTGGCTGTTTATTGTTGACTTCTACCCTGCAAAGCCAGACAATAGCTGCTATGGAGGAACAAAGTGCAAAGAAATGACTGTTTATGTTGATGGTGTTTGTCGCCGTGGCCCACGCCGTCTTGGTAGCAGATGGTAGAAGTGACGGCTACATCGACGAACAGAAGGCGAGATGCGTTCAGTGAGCAAGAAATACACCGCTCACCTTTCAAAGAAAGAGCTGCTAGCATGGTGGAGGGGCAAAGCGCAAAGAAATATCTGATTGATTGGCTACTTATTGCAGATTTCTGCCCATTTGCAGGCCCATGTGCCTCTTTAACCTTGTAGCTATGGTTTAGTGCTTGTCGCTGCAACTCGCTCTGTCGGATCTCCTTGGTAGCAAATACTAATGGCGGTATCGTCGGACCGAAGGCGCGACCAGAAAGTGGCGAATGATGACGGGCTGTCGCTACGGCTAATATTAATATTGACGATTGTCGATATTATTATGTAGCTATGGCAGTATCGGCGGCTGTAGCAGTGAATGCTGGTCTGTTGTTGACGGATCGTCATTGTCGGCATAACACCATAACAAAACGAAATTTTCGGCAGTAACAGCACACTGACGTCATAATGTCGCCGTTTTCTCGGCAGTAACAACGTCAACTTGTTGTAAAACTGACATCATTATGTCACATCACAAAGACGTCATTAAAACGTCCTATACTAGGACTAAGCTGTCTTCCTGTGAATTATAAATAAATAGTTGAATATTGGAAATAACATTTATTATATACTGCAGTCAAAACATCTCTGTATTGTAACCACCTGCTTAATATGACTAGTATTCCTTGGCCCCTGCTAAAATAATATCTTTTTAATGAAACTTGTACGTATTGTATTGTACGACCAAAAGATGCCGTTTTCAAGACGTCTACGTATGTCCCATTATATGACGTCTTATGGACATCATTTATTAGTCATATGACGTCGTCGACCAATAATGACTGAAAAATAACGTCATTATAACCTCAGTGTACTGGCTGGGATCCGCTTCTCGAACGCCACTCGGGGAGGGTAGGGAGCACAGAGAAATGAGTTGAGCACTCTCTTGTAGAGTTATACCCTCCGACAGATTTGGCGCGAGAGAAAAAAAGATCTATACCTTGTATGAGATAAAGACCCAGATATTCTCACTCTTTGTAGGTTTTTATAGGAAGACTTCTGTATCAGTAAAAATAAACACTTCGTTTATTCGCTATATCTCCATAAAATACTAATTTCAACAAGACAGTGCTCAATTTTTTTTATTTTTCATTTTTTAATAATAAAAAAACGAAAAGAAGACAAAAACCACAAACTTTGTAAACAGGTGTAACCCTTACAAAAACAAGTTTATAGCCCAGGATTAGAAATTGCTGTTCTACAATAAATGCCACAAAGTACGCAGACTGCAATATTACTGCAAATAAAGCACCACTTTGTATTTTCTATTACTTTTTGATTACTAGGAGAAAATTTAGTTGTTAAAGAAACTGTTGAACTCGCATAAAAATCTCCGTATTATTTGCCATTTCCTTTTTGCTGCGAGCAGTTGGCAGTGTTTATTATTGAGATTTACAATTGCGTTCGGATGTATTTATTGCGTTGCGAAACTTAGGAAAAAGTAGTTGTGCGAGAGAAACGCAAAACAAAACAAATAAACATCGTGCAAGAATATATTGCTTCTAGACACAAGAGACGTCTAGTATCGCCAGTAATATCCATCACGGATTATACTTTTTTTTCGCTCTAAAAGGGTTATATAGTAGTAGAGAAATGCTCATAAACAAGGCTTTCAAAGGAAGTGTGAGGTTATTATTGCTAAAGATAGAATTTCTATGGAAATAAAGATGTCAAAATATAGCTACTCTTTTGTTTAACAAGTTATTTAAAAGACTTTCCAACATAAATGAAGATTACTTTATCGATTTATGTAATTTAGAGAAAACGCAATCTAAGTAATCACTCTAATAAACTGTGCTAGTCTAAAAATGTCGTTAGGAAGTTATGACGTCACTTTTGTTACGTTAAATTTATCTACCTCTATATCAAACGCACCCTACCTCCGCACAGGAAAATGCAAATTGGAATAAATTAGACTAATTGAGAGGAGCTTAAAGAGTCCAAGATTGGGGACAGAGGGGAGACCAATGCAGATTCAAACCAGGATAGACCCAGGATTAGCGATATTGAGGAAGGGGGGATATGTCAGTCACACTCTATGCACGCACAGGAGAATTCCAAAACGGGATAGACCTAGACAAGTTACCAGGCTCGTTGAAACATTTGAGGCTAACATCTTGAGGTATCCACATCTATCATAGAGACAATTTCATAACTTTCCATACAAGCCATTTTCATTGGCCTTTTTTGCTGTTAGCACTAAAAACGTTTACAACGAAATTTTACACCTCTGAATTTGTTTCAAAACTTCAACGAATTTTGACTCCTGAAGCATCACAAACCTAAGGAAAAAATTGGCAGTCATGGTAAATGATCCGTTGAGGTAAATATAGGCTTTAGAGACAGGAAAACTTTTCCAAATCTTCTAACGAAAACCGTGTAAACAGAACCGAGTCTTAAATTTGACAACACGGCATTTAAGCAGCCTTTAATCCATCATAGGTTGTTTTTTAATTACCCATTCGACATTAGATTTTTGTTACGGGTTTCGCTAACTTTTTTTCTAAAAGCTAACGAAAGCCGTAATTAAAAAAACTGAGTGTTAAATTTGAAAACAAGATTTAATCAGCCTTTAATCCATCATAGGCTATTTTTTTAATTGCGCATTATATATTAGATTTTTTGTTTTTGTACTGTTTTTTCTACTCTACATTAGAGTTCCGTTAAATTTTTCTAAAGCTAGCGAAACTCGTGATTCAACAGTCTTAAATTTAAAAACTGCATTTAATCAGCCTTTACATCATCATAGGTTGTTTTTTAATTGCGCATTTTACATTAGATTTTTGATACAGGTTCCGCCAACTTTTTTACTTAAGCTATGAAAACAACCCGTGATTAAAAAATGAGTCTTAAATTTAAAAACCGGACATTGAATCAGCCTTTAATTGATCATAGACTTTTTTTAATTGCGCATTCTACATTAAATTTTTGTTAATCGGCCTTTAATTCATCATAGGCAGTTTTTTAATTGCGCCTTCTCTACATTAGATTTGTGTTACGGATTTCAACTAACTTTTCTCTAAAGCTAACGGAACCCATGATTCAAAATACCGAGTCTTAAATTTAAAAACAGGGCATTTAATCAGCCTTTAATTAATCATAGGCTGCTTTTTAATTACGCATTATACAGTAGATTGTTGTTACGGAGTTCCGCTAATTTTTCTATGAAGGTAACGGAACCCGCTATTAAAAAACCGAGTCTTATATTTAAAAACAGGGCATTTAATCAACTTTAATTAATCATAGGCAGTTGTTTAATTGCGCATTCTACATTCGATTTTTATTACGGGTTCCGCTAACGTTTTTCTAAAGCTAACGAAACCCGTGATTAAAAAACCCGAGTCTCAAATCTAAAAACAGGCATTTAATCGGTCACTAATTTATCATAGGCCGTTTTTTAATTGCGCATTCTACATTAGATTTATGTTATGGGTTTCAACTAACTTTCTTCTGAAGCTAATGAAACTGCTGATTTAAAAAATTTAAGTCTTAAATTTAAAAGCAGGGCATTTAATCAACCTTTGATTCATCATAGGCTGTTTTTTAATTACGCATTCTACATTAGATTTTTGTTGACGAGTTCCGCTAAGTCTTCTCTAAAGGTAACGGGACCCACGATTTAAAAAAAAGGAGTCTTTAATTTAAAAACAGGGCATTCCACATTAGATTTTTGTTACGGGTTCCGCTAACGTTTTTCTAAAGCTAACGAAACCCGTGATTAAAAAAATCGAGTCTTAAATCTAAAAACAGGGCATTTAATCAGCCTTTAATTCATCATAGGCTGTTTTTTAATTGCGCATTCTACATTCGATTTGTGTTATGGGTTTCAACGAACTTTCTTCTGAAGCTAATGGAACTGGTGATTTAAAAAACTAAGTCTTAAATTTGAAAACAGGGCATTTAGTCAGCCTTTGATTGATCGTAGGTTGTTTTTTAATTACGCATTCTACATTAGATTTTTGTTACGAGTTCCGCTAATTTTTCTATAAATGTAACGGAACCCGCGATTAAAAAAACCGAGTGTTAGATTTAAAAACAGGGCAATTAATCAACTTTAATTAATCATAGGCAGTTGTTTAATTGCGCATTCTACATTAGATTTTTGTTACGGGTTCCGCTAACGTTTTTCTAAAGCCAACGAAACCCGTGATTAGAAAAACCGAGTTTTAAATTAAAAACAAGGCATTTAGTCAGCCTTTAGTTCATCATAGGCCGTTTTTTTAATTGCACATTCTACATTAGATTTTTGTTATGGGTTTCAACTAACTTTCTTCTGAAGCTAATAAAACTAGTGATTTAAAAACTAAGTCTTAAATTTGAAAACAGGGCATTTAGTCAGCCTTTGATTGATCGTAGGTTGTTTTTTAATTACGCATTCTACATTAGATTTTTGTTACGAGTTCCGCTAATTTTTCTATAAATGTAACGGAACCCGCGATTAAAAAAACCGAGTGTTAGATTTAAAAACAGGGCAATTAATCAACTTTAATTAATCATAGGCAGTTGTTTAATTGCGCATTCTACATTCGATTTTTATTACGGGTTCCGCTAACGTTTTTCTAAAGCTAACGAAACCCGTGATTAAAAAACCCGAGTCTCAAATCTAAAAACAGGCATTTAATCGGTCACTAATTTATCATAGGCCGTTTTTTAATTGCGCATTCTACATTAGATTTATGTTATGGGTTTCAACTAACTTTCTTCTGAAGCTAATGAAACTGCTGATTTAAAAAATTTAAGTCTTAAATTTAAAAGCAGGGCATTTAATCAACATTTGATTCATCATAGGCTGTTTTTTAATTACGCATTCTACATTAGATTTTTGTTGACGAGTTCCGCTAAGTCTTCTCTAAAGGTAACGGGACCCAAGATTTAAAACAAACGCGTCTTTAATTTAAAAACAGGGCATTCCACATTAGATTTTTGTTACGGGTTCCGTTAACGTTTTTCTAAAGCTAACGAAACCCGTGATTAAAAAAACCGAGTCTTAAATCTAAAAACAGGGCATTTAATCAGCCTTTAATTCATCATAGGCTGTTTTTTAATTGCGCATTCTACATTAGATTTGTGTTATGGGTTTCAACGAACTTTCTTCTGAAGCTAATGGAACTGGTGATTTAAAAAACTAAGTCTTAAATTTGAAAACAGGGCATTTAGTCAGCCTTTGATTGATCGTAGGTTGTTTTTTAATTACGCATTCTACATTAGATTTTTGTTACGAGTTCCGCTAATTTTTCTATAAATGTAACGGAACCCGCGATTAAAAAAACCGAGTCTTAGATTTAAAAACAGGGCATATCATCAACTTTAATTAATCATAGGCAGTTGTTTAATTGCGCATTCTACATTAGATTTTTGTTACGGGTTCCGCTAACGTTTTTCTAAAGCCAACGAAACCCGTGATTAGAAAAACCGAGTTTTAAATTAAAAACAAGGCATTTAAGTCCGCCTTTAGTTCATCATAGGCCGTTTTTTTAATTGCGCATTCTACATTAGATTTTTGTTACGGGTTTCAACTAACTTTCTTCTGACGCTAATAAAACTGGTGATTTAAGAAACTAAGTCTTAAATATAAAAATAGGGCATTTAATCAACCTTTAGTTCAAAATAAGCTGTTTTTTAATTACGCATTCTACATTAGATTATTGTTACGGGTTTCAACTAACTTTCTCCTGAAGCTAATGAAACTGGTGATTTAACAAAACTAAGTCTTAAATTTAAAAACAGGGCATTTAATCCGCCTTTGATTCATCATAGGCTGTTTTTTAATTACGGATTCTAGATTAGATTTTTGTTACGAGTTCCGTTAATTTTTCTATAAAGGTAACGGAACCCGAGATTAAAAAACCGAGTCTTATATTTAAAAACAGGGCATTTAATCAACTTTAATTAATCATAGGCAGTTGTTTAATTGCGCATTCTACATTCGATTTTTATTACGGGTTCCGCTAACGTTTTTCTAAAGCTAACGAAACCCATGATTAAAAAAACCGAGTCTCAAATCTAAAAACAGGCATTTAATCGGCCATTAATTTATCATAGGCCGTTTTTTAATTGCGCATTCTACATTAGATTTTTGTTGACGAGTTCCGCTAAGTTTTCTCTAAAGGTAAGGGGACCCGCGATTTAAAAAAAACGAGTCTTTAATTTAAAAACAGGGCATTCCACATTAGATATTTGTTACGGGTTCCGCTAACGTTTTTCTAAAGCTAACGAAACCCGTGATTAAAAAAACCGAGTCTTAAATCTAAAAACAGGGCATTTAATCAGCCTTTAATTCATCATAGGCTATTTTTTAATTGCGCATTCTACATTAGATTTGTGTTATGGGTTTCAACGAACTTTCTTCTGAAGCTAATGGAACTGGTGATTTAAAAAACTAAGTCTTAAATTTGAAAACAGGGCATTTAGTCAGCCTTTGATTGATCGTAGGTTGTTTTTTAATTACGCATTCTACATTAGATTTTTGTTACGAGTTCAGCTAATTTTTCTATAAATGTAACGGAACCCGCGATTAAAAAACCGTGTTAGATTTAAAAACAGGGCAATTAATCAACTTTAATTAATCATAGGCAGTCGTTTAATTGCGCATTCTACATTAGCTTTTTGTTACGGGTTCCGCTAACGTTTTTCTAAAGCCAACGGAACCCGCGATTAAAAAAACCGAGTCTTAAATCTAAAAACAGGGCATTTAATCAGCCTTTAATTCATCATAGGCTATTTTTTAATTGCGCATTCTACATTAGATTTGTGTTATGGGTTTCAACGAACTTTCTTCTGAAGCTAATGGAACTGGTGATTTAAAAAACTAAGTCTTAAATTTGAAAACAGGGCATTTAGTCAGCCTTTGATTGATCGTAGGTTGTTTTTTAATTACGCATTCTACATTAGATTTTTGTTACGAGTTCAGCTAATTTTTCTATAAATGTAACGGAACCCGCGATTAAAAAACCGTGTTAGATTTAAAAACAGGGCAATTAATCAACTTTAATTAATCATAGGCAGTCGTTTAATTGCGCATTCTACATTAGCTTTTTGTTACGGGTTCCGCTAACGTTTTTCTAAAGCCAACGGAACCCGTGATTAAAAAAACCGAGTCTTAAATCTAAAAACAGGGCATTTAATCAGCCTTTAATTCATCATAGGCTATTTTTTAATTGCGCATTCTACATTAGATTTGTGTTATGGGTTTCAACGAACTTTCTTCTGAAGCTAATGGAACTGGTGATTTAAAAAACTAAGTCTTAAATTTGAAAACAGGGCATTTAGTCAGCCTTTGATTGATCGTAGGTTGTTTTTTAATTACGCATTCTACATTAGATTTTTGTTACGAGTTCAGCTAATTTTTCTATAAATGTAACGGAACCCGCGATTAAAAAACCGTGTTAGATTTAAAAACAGGGCAATTAATCAACTTTAATTAATCATAGGCAGTCGTTTAATTGCGCATTCTACATTAGCTTTTTGTTACGGGTTCCGCTAACGTTTTTCTAAAGCCAACGGAACCCGCGATTAAAAAAACCGAGTCTTAAATTTAAAAACAGGGCATTTAATCAGCCTTTAATTCATCATAGGCAGCTGTTTAATTACGCATTCTACATTAGATTTTTGTTACGGGTTCCGCTAACTTTTTTCTAAAGCTAACGAAACCCGCAATAAAAAACACGAGTGTTAAATTTCAAAAGAAGGCATTTTATTAGCCTTTAATTCATCATAGGCTGTTTCTTAATTGCGAATTCTACATTAGATTTTTGTTACAGGTTCCTTTTATATAGCTAGCGAAATCCACTGTCTAGAGGTAGTCTAGTCGAAATCAAACTTTATCAATTGATTATGGTTTAAAACGTTCTGACTATCTTGGTTTAGTTTTCGTACAATTCTCCGCACCACCGCTAGATGTCGCAACATTACCGCATTCCCGATGCGAAAAGGAGAACGCGATTCACTTAATGGTACAACTATTGCAAAAAAGAACTCGAGTTGAAACATCGCACTTTGCATCTTTAGACCATGCACTGCAACTTTGCTGCAGGGTAAAGGTAAAGATTCCAAGTTGCAGATGTGCTAGAGGTAGCGAATAATCCAGTGCATCATGCAACTGAATAGGCCCTTCCTTAAGAAAATTGTATTAAAAAAGCTGTCCACCTTGAGCCCCTTTCTGATAGTCGCGTAACAATTCGTCTTTAGTCTGCTTCAGTCGGTCTGTACGTGAGTCAGACCATCAGATAGACAGACTAGTCATCAAGTGGACTGACTGACAGACGGATGATTGTCTAACTAGAGGGCTGATAAGAGGACTGACAAACTATCAGAGAGACTGACACACGGACTGATAAATGAATAGACTTGCAGTACTGACACGTAAACCAACAGATTGCTGACTGGCAGATGGCCGATAAGAAGATTGACAGATGAACTGAGGCTAGCAAGTGTTCTGTAAAATAACTGACAAATGAACTATTGGCAGACTGTCACACGAAGACACGCACTGATAGGTGAACTTACAGACGTACTGACAGTACGTCAAACGTGACGTACAAACGAACTACCAGGCATACTGACGAACGGACTGATAGATAAACTTACAGACAGACTGACTGGCAGGCGAACTGAGACAGACTTATAGAGACCGACAGACGGATTGGTTGGCGAACTTTTAGACAGACTGGCCATCTACGACGGACACTCCATCGCATCTTCATGACACCGTTGCTTTTTTAGTCGACGCTCCTAAAGCAGCCGTTGAATATATTAGAATACATTCATTATACGAAATGATGCTCGAATTCCATTTTATAACAAAACGTTAATATTAAACGATTAACAAAAAGGAACGAGTCATCAAAACAAAATAACTACCTAATCAATTACATTTTTGTAAGGTAGTACTTTTTTTAATATGGTTAACTACAGTGTTGCTGCGTTTTAACTCCGTTAATATACGTACGTACCTAACCATAAAAAACCGTTATCTAGATAACCTAGAAAAAACAAATTAGGGAAGTTAATTTTGCAACTGTTTATTCATATGCAGGTATGGTTATAAATTGTGAATACCAACTATTACTTACCCCCGTTACTTACATTTTATTAAACATGCGAACAGGAAAGAGGAAGTGTATTGGGTATAAAAAAAAGGATATCAAACAAGAACAAAAGAAATGCTAACGGAAAATAAATTAAATAGAATCAATTTTAAATGGAATTCGCTGCATTTTATTTGATCGTGGTTGGCCATGATTGTTGTTGCTTTCTTAATATAGCGGCAATGTTAATTAATATGCAGAGCACATTGAGGTTTCCAATATTTTAATCAACTGTTTTTTTATATTTCCAATGGTTAGCGAAAAACAAAATCCTTACGAGTTGGAGTGATGCAAGTCGAGTTGAGCATCGTAATCGGCCCACAAACAACCGAGATACGAGACAAAATAATAATGCAATGGCGGTATTTTCACCGGCACCATGAATTTTTGATTAGCTCGTTGTTTATGGACCGATTTTGCAGTGGTTTTCTAACAAACTTAAGTTATTTCAAATAACTTAAATACATTGTTAGTAATTTGTTTTTTTTTCGGTATAAAATTGAAAGTGGGATTTTAAAATAATTTTTTGGTCCGTTTCAAGAACGTTGATACCTCTAAACATTTATAGAAGTATTCAAATAACATTCTGCACTAACGTCCTTTTTTAATTTTCTGTAGGAGCTCAACGACTCTAAAATTGGAGGTTCGCGGGGTGTTCATAACTATCAATCACTAACTCAGCAAAAGAAAACCCAAAATGTGATAGACCTAGAGAACATTATGGGGCTCGATGAGTTCCTGTCAATGAACCTGAGATTGGGAGGGGAGGCGATCATTCACACTCTATTTTCGAACAGAAACATGCAACACAGGATAGACCAGGAAAATGTTTTTGGGTCCATTGAGCTCCTTGATACGCTAGAACCTACCTACCAAGACCCTTTTAGAGAAAACGTTTCGCAAACTGCTTAAAAAGATGTTATTATAAAAATCGAGGTCCAAGCGTCGAAATTGCCATATGGTAGTATCCCCGATTTCTCACCCAACATCTGACTCTAAAAACAAAAAGATCTGAACTGAGAACAGAATAAAAGTTTCTTCTGGTAAAACAGCAGCGTTCAGACATTCAGATCCTTTGCCAGTATTTGGGACTGTGGTTAGTGGATCGAATAAGAGATGGGACAGAATTTTATTTTTCCGTATTTGTCAGAAATTCATTGATCTTTATTTTTTTAGTAATCAGAGGATGCTAAAGTTCGTTTTTTCAGGAAAATGTTTGATTGAACCAAACTTTGGAGAGCAACGTTGGGCAAAAGTTCTTGAAAAATTGGGAAAGAATTTTCGTGCAGCTCGCCAGAGTCGTGTAGGTTCCGTCAAATGACCAAACAGCCAAAGAGCTCAAAAGTTATGGAAAGTTAAAAAAATGGGCTATTGAACTCCAATAGGCTAAACGCATTGAGTCTTTCAGATAAATGTTTTTTAGACTGTCGTGTTGCCTTTTATGGAATTAGTCCTTCAAACTTGCCTAAGATTAAAATGGTTAAAATCCACCTTCAACCTAACCTAATGGATTTCCCATAGACCTCCAAACTGTAATCTCCCATAACTTTTGACTCCTAGGACTGCTTGTGATAATTTAACTGAATTATACCACCAATTTGACTAATATACCTCGCTCACAAGAACTCCTACCCTTTTACCTATTTAAAAATCCTTCACATGCCTGTTCGTCTTGATCCCGTTCCTTTGAGATTTCTTATGGACAAAGATACGATAAGTCTTGGATTGAGCAATAAACTGAGTTGGGTAGGGCAAAGATTGCTAACAGTAGTTTAACAAAAAAAAAATTGACCAGCAAAGTGGTCATTTATTGTAAAGGGGGTAGATTAGAAGCCTTAACCTAAAATCATTTGTTTTCCACCCTCCAAATAAAGGAGTAAAGGATTAAAGCTAAAACCTTTTCTGCTTAGCACCATTGCCTAGGCTTGGGCCAAAAACTATAACTATATAGCAATTAGTTCATTTGTTGAGAAATGCATTTGTTTCACTGGTGAAGGTCGATTAAGCTGGCAGTGCAAAGTGAGCAGAATCCCATGGGACCCATTGGAGAATTAAGTGCTTTTTGAGTGCTATTTAACTACCCAACCAAAAATTTAAGTGCTCGTCCATTTAACAAAAAATGGATGTTTTGCTTTAAGTTTAAGCCAGAGCAAAGCATTATTTATAAAAGCATGTACACGTGAGCTAAATCATTTCTGCATACATAATAATTAAGTGCTTTTTGAGTGCTATTTAACTACCCGACCCAAAATTTAAATGCTCGTCCATTTAAAAAAAACGGATGTTTTGCTAGCTTAAGATTAAGCTAGTAAAGCATTATCATTACACGTGAGCTAAATCATTTCTGCATACATAATAATTAAGTGCTTTTTGAGTGCTATTTAACTACCAGGCTTCATAGTGCAAATGACCTTTGATTGTAGGGGTTTTAGGGGTCCAGTTGTTTCAAAATAGGGATATAATAGGGGTCAGACATTTTTCATATTTCCATGATGGTACATAAAAATAATGGTTTTTATACGAATTTCAATTATTTTGACGTATATCCTGTATTCCTACATTTTTTATTGACATTTTAGTTAATTATAACTTTTGTGCATTACCTTACTTATTGGTAGCAGTTATCTACTTGTTGCCTTCGTATGCATGAGGTAACGAAAACATCAGATAGAAAAATTTTCTTTATTGAACAATAACATGAACTTAAAACATTACAAAAATAAACAATAGTTAATTTTTCAATAACAAACATGAATCATAAACTAAAAAACAAATAAACTTAAAAAACACATGAAAATAAAAACATTATATTTTACTTATATTTATAAGTAATATATATTTATAATAAATATTCTCTTAGACAAAAAAAAATCGATTGTCTTTGGCAGTCTTTTGTTTCTTTGCTGATTGTAGATTTTCTATAATTCTATTCTTCCGTTTTTCTATTTGTCTTCTTAAACTGTCTTACAGAACTTCTTTCATCTTTTTCCTTACTTCGCAACCCTTCTAGGCCTACATTTCGGAGATTATAGCTGTTTTTGACACATCTTTCTTGTCAGTAGCCACTTTTAGTAACTTATTTATTTCTTTCTGCATAGTTTCAGATGATCTTTCAGCTAATATTAATGAATCCAGTGCAGCCTTCAAATCACGTTCTAAATCTTGCAGGTGTTTTTTTTCATTTGAAATTTTGTCTAATATCTGTCTTTCTTTTTCTAATCTTTCTGAATTGGCAATTTCTGTCAGTCTTTTGTCTTGTTCCATTTTCTTTTCGTTTTCTAAATATAACTGGTATGAATTATGTGCATGCTGTGCCAAATTTAGTAACTCTTTTGTAATAGGTACTAAATGTGTCATATTATTATATTTTTTTAATCCATTAACTACAGCTAATTTAGCATTTAATGTTCGTTCTTTCATTTTACTCTTGTCTTCAGTTAACAACCGACCTGATCTCGAGAACCCTCTTTCAATATCAGCACTCCCATGAGTCAATGAGAGAGCAGCTTGCACGAAAATAATAATATATGTGAATTATAAAATTCGATATATCAATAGACAACGTATCTAGACCTTTCAAAAATGCATTGTGAAGTACGTGTAGTGGACAGGTTCCAATGTTTACCATAGGTTTTTCATTACCCTTAGTTTTCTCCTCATTAAATAACCTGAAAACCTTCTTATTAATATTTGGTCCATCACTGGCTATTGTAAGAACATTGCTTATATTTAAATTATGGGAGTCTATAGCTTTTAATAAATAACTAAATCAAGTTTTTGCATCAGCCTTCCCAATAAAGTATGTAACTAAATGGTTATTTTTAACACAGTTTTCAACGTTAGACCAGTACCTTACATTAATCTGCAACTCTTTTTTGCTTTCCACATTGCTAGTTTCATCATATTGTAATGTAAAATAAATATCTGATTCACATTGCAAGTCATTCAATAAAATGTTTTTAAAGTAGGGACCTAGAGCTTCATTAATAAGGTACTGAGCTTTGCTTGATGAAAGCAAAAAATTTTCAGGTACAGCACCAGGAAACATGACTTGAAATACTCTTTTTTTCCGTTACACGAGTTTACAGAACTATCACTAATCACATTTTCAATACACCACAGTAATTCTGCCCTAGAGGCTGCTTCCCTAGGACTAAATAAAGTTAATTGTTTCTCCACTGATTGCTTATTCGGTACAGTTGCTAATCGTTGTTGGACAAAATTTATTTTAAAAAGGTTACTTGTATGTTTTAGTGTACTTGCGTGTTGCTCTAAATTCTGGATTCCTTTGCAAATTGATATGGAAGTGTTACAAATGAAACAAACACATGAAAATAAATCATTCTGTTTTAGTTTAGCCCAGTCGGCAATAAAATTATTATTCGGATCTTTTATTTCCAACCATCTTTCCTGAAATTTTATCTTGCCCATTATTGTTGGATAATTTGTTGTCTTAAATAAAATAAATAGGTATATTTTTAAATTAGACTTGCAGATAGTATAATAAATTATTACTTTTACCTGATGAAATAATAAGCATCAGCAACAGCAATCTCAAGGCGGTAAAACCAAATGGAAAGTTTGGTTATGTTTGATTTGCACAACAACCTGGATGTGTATGCTCAAAACTGTATGCTATACCCAAGGCTATACCGAACGTAAAAGCAGGAATCACAGCTCAAACTCGTATTACTTCGCTAATGTATGCTTTGTATTTATGCACCCTCGAAAGTAAAACAATAACTGTCGATCATCATCGACAAAAGAGTTCGTCAATAGATTGGCGCCGGCTTTTAAACGCATTTATTACGGAAAAAACAATGTTTCTAGGAAAAACCCATATAAAACACATAAGATTATTAAAATAGGGATAAATAGGGGCCTAATTTTGAAAATAGGGATAAATTAGGGGGGTCAAATTAAAATAGGGATATTATAGGGGTTATAGGGGTGTCACTATGAAGCCTGAACTACCCAACCAAAAATTTAAGTGCTCGTCAATTTAAAAAAAAACGGATGTTTTGCTAGCTTAAGATTAAGCTAGCAAAGCATTATCATGTATACGTGAGCTAAATCATTTCTGCATTCATAATAATTAAGTGTTTTTTGAGTGCTATTTAACTACCCAACCAAAAATTTAAGTGCTCGTCCATTAAAAAAACGGATGTTTTGCTAGCAAAGCATTATCATGTAAACGTGAGCTAAATCATTTCTGCATACATAATAATTAAGTGCTTTTTGAGTGCTATTTAACTACCCAACCAAAAATTTAAGTGCTCGTCCATTAAAAAAACGGATGTTTTGCTAGCTTAAGTTTAAGCTAGCAAAGCATTATCATGTACCGCTAAATCACTTCTGCATACATAATAATTAAGTGCTATTTAACTACGCAACCAAAAATTTAAGCGCTCGTCTATTTAAAAAAAACGGATGTTTTGCTACCTTAAGTGTAAGCTAGCAAAACATTATCATGTAAACGTGAGCTAAATCATTTCTGCGTACATAATAATTAAGTGCTTTTTGAGTGCTATTTAACTACCCAACCAAAAATTTAAGTGCTCGTCCATTTAAAAAAAAACGGATGCAGAAATGGTTTAGCCCACGTGTGCATGATAATGCTTTGCTAGCTTAAACTTAAGCTAGCAAAACATCCGTTTTTTTTTAATGAACGAGCACTTAAATTTTTGGTTGGGTAGTTAAATAGCACTCAATTATTATGTATGCAGAAATGATTTAGCTCACGTGTACATGATAATGCTTTGCTAGCTTAATCTTAAGCTAGCAAAACATCCGTTTTTTTTAAATTGACGAGCACTTAAATTTTTGGTTGGGTAGTTAAATAGCACTCAAAAAGCACTTAATTCTCCAATGGGTCCCATGAGATTCTGCTCACTTTGCACTGCCAGCTTAATCGACCTCACTGGTGAACTGCATCGACACAAAGACTAGAATCTCCACACCTTCGTTATTGCAATTGAATAAACAAAGCACTCTACGCGTTAGACTTCTGAAAAGATAACTGTCTAATTCAAGAAGAGAAGAACTGAGCGATTATGTTAGGTCAGGTCAGGCTTGAACTAATTTTCTTATCAATAATTACGCTATTTGGTGAACGATTATGAAAACAACATAACTTACCAGGCTTATCTGTGGTTATGGGTTTACTAATTTGACTAAGAAGTTTTCGTCTTTAGAAATTAAAATCGCACAGAACTGAACAATCGTGCATAGATACATACCGCAATACATTGCTTATTATCAAGTAGGCCTAGTATTAAGAGACCCGCCCACGTTTCAAAATAAACAAATCGAGAACGAGCTTATCGATTTGAATACGCCAATCAGGATTAAAATTAGATGAGGAGTCAATAAATTCCTGAATATAACCTAAATTTAAACATTTTGAACATAAATTCTATTATATTACAATAATAAAGTAAGGTTATGTTGTGTATGTTTTAGAAACAAATCTTACTGATAAGAGATAATTTTGTTTATTGACAAATATGTTGATGTTTGTTTCAAAACAAATCAAATGAATAAAAAATAATCAAATCTTAAGGGTGCTTTTTTCAATTGTTTTTGAATGTTATCATAGTGTTTATGTAATGTGAAGCAATTTCACTGTTTTCACTTATTTAGTATAATTTTTTAATCAGCAACACACAACACAAGCTAATTTTGAAACTGAAAGTTACTCCTACCGTGGAAATATAATTGATGGAAGAAAGAGATTGCATCGGTGTGTTGTGTGGTTATTAATTCTTCTCATTAAATGGAGATTGTTTCGTACACAACTTCCTCATTGAATTTCTCATGAGTTTTATGTAGTATTACGTTAACAGCTTGAAAAATCCTTGTTTAAATTAAAGCCTGTAATAGAAGTTTTTTGCTCTTTTTTTTATTCGCTGTGGGTAGCTACTAGGTGAGATTTCTAATATTACCAAGAAACAGTGGTCTATGAATTGGAACAGCCTTGATAAAGTTAATAAGTTCATTACAATTATTTACAATTGACAATAATTAATGACAAATGAAACAAATGGTGTTATTTTATTAATTATTGTTAAAAAGAGACGGAAGATAATATGTACTTACCCTGGAATGTGTATGTTGATCAATTTTATAATAGTAGGCTATGGTTATGATATTGATGATGATGGTGGTGACACTGACACCAAGGGGATTACTAGATATTAATTATTTAATTAATAAGTTCATTTAATTTCATGGACAATGTCAATGCCAAACCCTCTTTATAAGGATGTTTTAGAGATATTCCTTTGAGATATACAATTTTGACAGTTATTTGACAAATAATAAGCTACTCTCCTAAAACAGTACACAGTCATTTTTTTACCCACCAATCAATGCAGATCATTATTTGGTAAACTCCTTTCTCACTACAGTCAATTTTTAATTACTATCGAATCATATACAACGTTTAAGAGTTTGTATTTATATTTTCAATTTTTTTCTATATTTGGCAACACGGTTGAGGTTGAGATAAATTCTAGTTCAACTTCCTTGAAAATATTTTTAAATGTGGATATACAATTGCATTAGACAGACCCGGAGGACTTCCGTCCCGGTTAGAAAACGAACAGGTGGATATTAAGAAAGTAGAAACTGTTGACCCCACAGATCTATCATTCCGAATGATGACTCATTATATACCTCAAGTTACAAAACCGTGTATCTCCATCCATTTTTACACGGTTTAAAAACTATTCAAACCACCATTTCTTAAACTGCAATATTATTCAATCGGCGACAACCAAATTAAAACACGTACACTGCAAACACGAAATAAATATTTTAATAAAACAAACGAAAGTCAAAGGTCTACCTAATAAGGCCAAATTGTCAAATAAGCGAATGTAGACCCTACGTGTGCATAACGCAACAAACAAAAGCGAATCTCCTGATGATAAAACAATTGCAATTTACTCTTACATATATCGATATCACTAAATAATTTAATCCGGGTAAAACAAGGGCTTAAAAACTTTTTTCGAGCGTTGCTCCTCCAGGAGAAAGCGACCACACAGGGTTGATTATTTCTAACACACTTTCAACACGAATTCGTTCACTTTCTTTATAAATCTTTTAGACGGTCGATAACTAATAATGTTATGTACATGACTTACCAATTATAATACCCCTAGCCACTTTAAAATCCTCCAAAATAAAACACACACCTCATATGAGCATAGTTTTACGTTTAACAAAATGGCCGAGGTCCCGTACATTTACTCTAAAATATAACTTCGACGTACGGGCGTGAACTTTCCCGGAGATCGTTGCTAGTAAATTTAGAGCGGTACGTCTTTGTTTGACGCGTACTTGTATGACGTCATTCGCAAGGTTGAATCGGTGGCGCAAGCGTTCCCTACGGTTAATGAATTCAGCGCGACTTTCAATATTTGAAATAAACCCTTTTCTTTATAGATTCATTTTTGTAAATGTTGAAATTGAATTTTAGACTAATTCTGCCGAATTAAAAATAATTAGAAGATGAGTTTTCTGTAATTATTTATTATGGAGAAAATTTATTAAAAGAGTGCAGCACAGTGACATCTGTACGGGATCAATACAAAGCGCACTTTCTAAAATAATTTTAATCCTAGATGGCTAGTTCACCCAGAAAACAATTTAATTAATATACAGCGTGTTGCCCTCATTATATACAAATTATAAACAAATAATTTAGAGATTTTGAAGCATAAAAATACAAACTCGGTTTCTACATAATTATTATGAAAAATTTCATCAACAGCTTCATAAAGGTTTATTTAATAATTTCAAAGGTTTATTAGAGTTTCAAAACTTCAGAGTTTCAAATTTTAAACATTTTAATGCAGTAAAACCTCGTCTTAAAAACACCTTAGTATTGAAGACTTAGTATAAAAGACGTGGATACAAAAATGCCTGTACAACTCGTTACAAGAACACGCCATTATTAAGGATAGTTCCAGATAAAAACTTCTATGATTTGGGATTTTACACACAATCTTCTTTACAAAAATATCCCATTATTGACAGTTTCACGTAAAAAACTGATTCTCTTTATATGTAGGGGAAGGTGGGGTAAAGGTACGCACTTATTTATTAGTGGTTGGTAGAACTGTACTCTCTGTTTGGTGTCTCAGCCTGGCGGCAACATCTGTACCCAGCCAGCACACTAAGGTTATTATAATGACGTTATTTTTAAGTCAGTATTGGTCGACGACGTCATATGACTAATAAATGATGTCCATAAGACGTCATATAATGGGACGTACGTAGACGTCTTCAAAACGACGTCTTTTGGACGTACAATACAATACGTACAAGTTTCATTAAAAAGATATTATTTTAGCAGGGGCCAAGGAATACTGGTCCTATTAAGCAGGTGGTCACAATATAGAGATGTTTTGACTGTAATATATAAAAAATGTTATTTTCAATATTCAACTATTTATTTATAATTCCTGTCTAATAATAATGTATAATGTGTGTAATATTGACGTCTTTGGGCTGTGACATAATGATGTCAGTTTTACGACAATTTGACGTCTTTACTGCCGAAAAACGGCGACATTATGACGTCAGTGTGCTGGCTGGCGTCACGCCATCCCAGTCGGGTGGTAACGTTGAGGTGTTGTACGCTCTTCTATTGTATCGATCGATTTGTTCGCCGTTTTCTTCTTATTTTGAGGCTTCATTGTGTTTGAGGTAAGTAAAAGGCACCTGATATACCTAGATTTTATGTAATATGTCCTAAAAGTACAACTAATGAAATGTTAACTGAGTTTTCATAGATAACCATTCAGAGCAAAACTATTTTAATGGTGACGGTTGGGGCAATAGCACGCGGTTGTACGTCCCAATACCCCTATGTCTAGTTCTTTTTGTTCAAAACAATTGTAAAAATTTAATACAGAACAACATAAATAATATTTTACTACTTTAATCTTATTGAGCGCACTATCTGAGCATACAATTTATTACAGATGCCGAAGACTCATGTGAGAACTACTACCAAGGCTTCTTGGACAGAAAATCAGTTGCGGGCTGGTCTAGATGCAATTAGACAAGGGGAGAAAATACGAGGTGTTGGTCGAAAATTTAACATTCATGCAGCCACATTAAGGAAGCGACTTAGGTTAATCGATTTAGTAGGAGGCCCAGCGATGAGTAGAAAGCCTATCTTCAGTTCAGTACAGGAAGAAGAAATTCGTAATCATCTATTGCATTTGGCTAAATTATTTTATGGCGTCACTTCGCCAAATGGCATACATTTGGAGAACAAAATAGAATCAAACATAATTTTAATAAAACGACAAGACTAACTGGGAAAGATTGGGCATAAGAATTCCTTAAAAGAAATCCTCAACTAAGTTTAAGAAAGCCCGAGGCAACGTCCATTAATAGAATCAGAAGAAGAAGCAGTTACAAAGTTCTTTAGCAACTTATAAACCGTTATGGCAAACATAAGTTCCCTGCATCACGAATATATGACGTCGACGAGACAGGCATATCCACTGTGCGAAAACCCCCTATCATAGGTCCCGAAAAGCCAGAAACAAGTAGGGAGCGCTATAAGGTTAGAGCGTAATATCACTCTGTGTTGTGCCATGAGTGCTGCGGGGACATTCTTACCACCCATGTTTATATTTCCTGGTATAAGAGCTTCTGCTAGTTTGGATTTGGTTTTTAAGCGGTTTTGCCACTCCGATCTACCATATTATAGTCTTGGTGGGCCCTCGACAGAGCCTTGTTTGCAAGTCTATACGTTATGGTTATAGGCTCCCGGTATGTACCCTTATCAGGTGAAGTTGTCTTGAGAGTGAGAGGCTATGATACCCCTTTTCGCTTCAACTCCCTTTAAGGTAGAGGTTCTTATTGAACCACAATACCTGGTGGGATGCAGTTTCTCATTGGTCCAGATTTACCCCCCTGTTCCGGGATAAACCTCACTTCGACTCTCCTCCTTGAGATTCAGTTAGACAGCGGGATACTCATTGCTCCTTGAGAGACCTTGTCCCAGGTGAGAGTCAAATCCACTCACACCGGTTCTCATTATAGCAGAGCAACGTTTATGAGTATTCGTCGAGAACACTTACGTGTATCTCTACTACACATTTGATCTGGGGGTGTAGGTGGGGAACCTAGACTTGTTTTCGTTGAGCACCACCCAGACTAAATCTGAGATAGGTTAGCTGGGACCAGTTCATTGGCATTGGTGTCGTGCGGTCTACCACCAACCCTAGTGTTGTTTGAGTATATATCCCCAATTTTAATTGGGGATCAGTAGAAAGCAGCAGTCAGAAATTGTGAGAGTAACTCCTTGGAAAGAAATTCTGGAAGAGCTAACCCTAACCCAGCCAGCACACTGACGTCATAATATTGCCGTTTTTCGGCAGTAACTACGTCAAATTGTCGTAAAACTGACATCATTATGTCACAGCCCAAAGTCGTCAATATAAGACGTCATTAAAACGTCCTATGAAAGGACAAAGACAGGAATTATAAATAAATCATTGAATATCGAAAATAACATTTATTACATACTACAGTCAAAACATCTCTATATTGTGACCACCTCCTTAATATGACCAATATTCCTTCGCCCCTGTTAAAATAATATCTTTTTAATGAAACTTGTACGTATTGTATTGTACGTCCAAAAGACGTCGTTTTGAAGACGTCTACGTACGTCCCATTATATGACGTCTTACGCACATCATTTATTAGTCATATGACGTCGTCGACCAATACTGACTTAAAAATAACGTCATTATAACTCAGTGTGCTGGCTGGGAAAAAGAAAGAAGAGAGAGGAAGCAGTTCAAGTCAGAGCAAAGGAGTCAAAAGAAGTCGCGAAGAAAAAAATCAAAGAAAGTTTTACGTTTCGTAGACGAGAGTTCTACTGAAGAGGAGAATGAAAACATAGCAGTGGTTGATGACGACCAAATGGACGATCTGAATTTGTACAGTATTCCGTAGACCGTATAAGACACGGAACTCTGGTACCGTTGTATCCTGTGCTCAGGTGGGTTCACTCAGATTGCAGTGCTGCTGAAACTCCTCAAAATCATATATGTGACTTTTGCCAATCCAAATAAAAGAAAATTCCAAGTGTTCGCATTCTGTTTCTAAGTGTTGATTCTGTATCGGTTAATCAATATTCCAATTGGATTTTATATCTGCGTATTATTACCCGAAATGTGTGCGTCCCATTTCCCCACTTGGTAGGGTAATGGTACGCATTACAACTTTGTCATATTTTATCAATAAAAATGAATGTTCGTTAGAAATAAATTTTGTAACTTGCGAATATTATTATTCCAAACTAATTGCTTTATTATCTCCGAAAGTTGCATGGTTAGAGTTAACTTTTCTTAGAATTTATAAATGTAATAAGTGCGTACAATTACCCTTCCCTCCCCTATTATAGACGAATGTGTGATTTTACACGTAATTCCCTTTTAATGACTTTTTTGAACGGAATTTTCTATATAGCGTTAGTGAAATTTGGCTTTGGGTTTGAATTTTTATATGTGAACAAAGAAAAAACAACGACTATTAAATTCATCTGAGAAAGATAGGCATCATCGCACACTTGCTAAGCTGTACATGTTAGAATGATGAATGCCAATTAGTGTTCAAATTTCTGACCTAGCAAAAAGGTTGCCATAGCAAGTATGCCATGAACATCTATCGTGCGCAGATGTGTTGCTACAAACTATCTTTCCTTTACAAGTCTTCAGTTTGTCACAATCTTTGTAATCACACAATGCACAATCCATTTGTGCAAAACTACGTTTCGGCGTTTTGAGCAACCTCCGGCAATATGTCCACAGATCCTTTTTGGCGTTTTGTCCTATCAGCAATATGTCATTAAACTCCAATAAATAATCTCGAATATTGACCGGAGCACTCTATTATACGAAAGAGTTGAAACCAATTTCGAAGAAAGTTTTTAATAATAATTTTATTAGTAAAAACAAAGATAGAAAGGGCTTTCCGCACCCTCTGATCCGTACTTCCGACGCCCCTGACTGTTTTACTATATGCCATTCCAATATGTCCGACTGCGCCCCACTGAAGATGATGGAAAAAGCACAAAGAAAGGTTGCATAAAAATCGCTAGATCATACAGGACAGTCTCTAGCAAAGCAATCCAAGTCATTGCTGGGGTGATACCCATACATTTTCTAGTACTACAAGAAATGACATCAAAAGGGGCGAAAATAAAAAAACTCATAGAAAAGTGTCCAACGACACCACTTATAGAATATGAGAAGAGGAGTGGAATCAAGAGAGTAACACCAGAAGATGGACCAAAAAGCTTATAACATAAGGGAAGTCCTGAGTCACCAGGAAAGATGGGGAGGTGGGATACCATTATAAAAATACAGGAAGAAGAATATAGAAGAATACAAAATGCAGAAAGAAATGGATAAAGAGATGTGCCCACTGAAGCTATAGCGCGAGTTGATTCCGGTGAACACTCGGTATAAAGAAAAGGATGGGTTTCAGACGGTAGGCGTCTGGATAACCTTCTCAGATAAGTCCGACACGCCCCAAATGTTTTAACAAGAGGTCTGTTTTAAAGATTTCATTTCCTCCAACTTACGGAAAAAAATTCACACCAAAATACTGGCTTCTAACATTCAGCTTCATTGCCCCTTTGGTTCATTTATATAAGTTGAATAATGTCTACCTATAAATAAGGATGTTGCTCAGAGCATCTTTTCGCAGCCAGAAATCTCTACATACTTCAACATAGGCGCTCGGAAGGGGGAGCAAGGAGGGGAACTTGCTCCCCATGGAAGTTGAACAATTTGAATTTTATTGAAAATTTTGTATAATATGCCGTTTTTTTCTAGGCTTGCCTATCCTAGCATGTCGATTATTCTAGGCTTGCCCCCCTAGCATGCTGTTCATTTTAGGCTTCCCCCCCTGTACAAATTTCTGCGGGCGCCTATGTACTTCAATTAGAACGGCAAAACTCATGGGCAAGAAATGGGCGGAGGCTATTCGACCATCCGTTTGAATATTCCCATCAATCAGACGCCCAATGATGTGAATTTTTGACAAATTTGGAACACTGCCAAAGTTATTAACTTATAATTATTACTTCATAATGCATGGATACATTCTCGGTATTTGTTATTCTTGGCTTTGGTTTTCTCGGTTATGGTTTCTCGGTTGTGATTTCTCGGTTTTGGTTTCTCGGTTAGGTTTTCTCGGTTTTATTTCATTCCTATTTTGTTTAATTTTTTTAGGTAGATAGATATATCTACCGCGTATAACATCATCCCAAAATACTAGGTGGTCCAAAAGAAAAACTCTAGAAGAGTGAGGTGGGGGGGGGAGCATTTCTTTAGTAAGATACGATCTATTACACTATCATCATTCAGACTTTTCCTGAGCATTCTAAGTCAATAATTCGACAGCTCAGTGATAGCAAGTACAAAATCTAGTTAAAATTAAAAACACTGGCAACGCCGCTTCTATCAGAGACACCAAAAATCCAACATGCGAAAAGGTGTGGGCGTGCGTGTACATAGGTAGATAAGGTATTCATTCTATTTTGCTGGAACTTTTGATCAATAAAAGTTAAAATATTAAAATGTTTTGCTTTTAATTAATCGTCGAGAGGGGAGTAAATGCCCCTCTAATACCACCCTACGCACCAGGTTTTAAAGCTCATAGTTTTCATTTTCAAATACCACATAACTTTGTGAGTGTCAATCTTTCACAATTAAAGTTCAAGTTCTGCATTTTTTAAATTCTAAGATTTGGAAATTCTAGAATTCCAGAATAAGGTTCCAAACGTTCAGATTCTGGAAGTTTCAGAAATATAAATTTTCATTAGTTCTGCTATTTTAAGCTTTAAACATTGAAATTTCTGATATTTCTTGTTGAAGTTCTGTTTTAAAGTTTTGTAGATTTCGAGTGAAAGACTTCGTGGTGTAGATTACTCAACTTTAGTGAGCGAACAATTGAAGGCTTCTTTTTTGTAATTATAATTAATTCATCTTGTACTGCATCTTTACGCACTTTACATATTATTATTAACCATCTAGTTTTTGTAGTATTTATTTTTCGTTTTACAAATTTTAGATCTATAAGCTTTTTGGACAACAAAAACGACTTTAAGTTTGAAAGGTAAGACGGGTTTTATTTAATTTTGTATTTCATTTATTTCAGTCTTCGTGCTGTTTCTCTATGTATCTTATTTTAGGCGCTCCGTATGTTTTCTCCCGAAGAAATTTTTTTCATCGTTCGTTTTTAATATAACACGATACGAACCCGGAAGTCGTTCTTTATCTATAGAATCAGATCGTGAAAGTCTTCCTGATATTCGTTAAGCTTTTTGCAATATTGATTATAAACGAACAAAATTTATTATTTTTTAGGGTTTTCAAATGTAATAATTTTATTAAAAATATTTTAGAAGACTATTTATTATCTAAAATTTAGGAAAAGCTTAAAGACACACAAGGGAATTTCTCTTAATTATCTAAGGATTGTTTCTCAGATGCTTCCCTGTAAATAACAAAATAATTTTACTTTATTCAGGCCAAATAAAGAAAAAAAAGTCGTATGTGGAGTTATCTAAAATCCTTCGTTTTTCTCCCTAGTTACGTAAATCTGATCTTTCAGCTATATTCCTAGTTTCGCGTATTGTTCCTAACTGCATCCTCAGATGTGACGACATTCCTAAAGGTTTTATCAACGCCCACTTGGAGAAGAAAAAGAAGTATATTAGTAGTAGTAAAATAATGTGACATCTACAAATAGCGCAACCGCCCAAATATCGATGAGAAATAGAATTTCTGCGCAGTATATGGCACGTAAATATCATTCATTCACAATACACCATTTCATTTGTTTTTATTATAGCCACAACCTATTTAAGGTTAAACTTCCATCGTGTCTGTGAATCAAAATGGTTGCAATTAAAGTAATGGGCTTTCATCAGTTTACTGTCATTTGTAAGTAAACTTATATATATATAGTGTTGTAGTTCTAAGTTTCCTACGTAGGCACTTTTAATCGTGTTTATAGTTTAGTCGACTTCCATAATTTGATTGAGTAGGTTAGAAAACAATTGATATTGCATTTCTTTGAGGTAGACTCATATCAGGTAATTCTGTTAAAGTTTCTGACATTTTTAATAACGTACCAGATAATTTTTAAATATGTGGTAGTGCTACGTGGGGTTTTCGTGACTGGAGGACGTAGTCAGAGGTAGAGAGAAATTAAACACAAGTCGTAGAAAACAACTATATACTAATAACAATAAGAGAGTACAAAGGTTCACATACATACAGAGAATACATCGTGAGGACGTACATGTCCTCCTAAGCTAATACAATCAAGAGGGAGGTCGGAACTAACCCTGTTCTAGCACTAGGTCTACAAACTAAGCGTAGGAGTTAAACTCCTAGTGATTTACAACTAAGGTTGGGTAGCCTGGTCACAACTTCCCATAATTTCGCAGAGAGTGGGCGTTTAGCGCAGCCCACTCAACTAAGCAACTAAGCATTACATAATTTAAAGAGTACTCACCAGCTTGCTTGTAGATGTAGTGTTGGAGCCAACTTCACTGACTTTAAGAGCTCAAGCAAGCTGGTTATATACTGCTGAACGCGGAAGAAATTAGTATCGTAGTGGGAATCAGTGGGATTAAATTCCTAGTATGAAACTAAGGAAGTTCACTCTTCCTGGTTGCAGGCTCCTGCAGCTGTGCGTAAGTGTGTTAGATTCTCCTTAAGGAATGTGCACCTGCTTGCAAATCGTGTAGGTTGCCTCGCATATACGGAGTAAGTAGGCGGATATGTTGCATGCCAACTAATGCAGTTGTGGGCGAAGCGAGAGCGCTTCTTCGAAGACCTCGCAGCTGGCCGCGCACATGGCTCCAAGTTGTTGGCGGTGAGACCGCAGCTGCTTAACTAGCGTGGGAAACTGAGTGTGGCCTTGCACGCTATATTGTACGAACTGAAGAGAAGTTGAGTTTTGTATATAATATTGAATTGTAAATATTTCCGTTTGTGACAGTAGTATTACGGTATATTTAATAATGCGGAATATGCAAGATACCTACTGTATCAAAAAATGAATCTGAAAGAAAAGATGGAGTTCATGTGTTTAATTTATTCATACAGTATCTAATATTCCATAACAGTCAATCGACGCTAAAATTTCATGCCCAGAAATAAAGAGTGGTCAAAGTTTATTTTCATCTAGTATAGCTATGAAAGAACAAATTGATGCCTTTAAAATCAACTCACATATATATTACTTCCCTTCCTTGCTTAGTCAATTACTGTTCTAGTCTTTAAATTTTTGATATCGATCACTTAATTTAAAACTGTATTTTACTTATAAAAGTCCACTTTTGTATTTAAATTCATTATATCATTTTTGTAACTTTTTACTGTATCTAACTTTTTATTATAATCTCTTTTAAAGAGTTTCTTCTTCCTGTTTATCTATTGTGATGCAGAATCTGAGCTAAAGTAGCGTCGAATTTGATTTTAATTAACAGAAATCGAATTCAATCGATTGACACCAAATTTAGGCATCGGAACCTTGAAAGTCAAAAGTTTATGAGAATTCGGGAAGCGTTAGTTCTCCATACAGCCACTAGGCGACAGTTATAAAAAACGAGTTTAACATGCAAAGTATGTTGCAAATGTATCACTACCCGTATACGGAGCTGAAACCAAACTCGTGATATCCCAGTCTGTGGAAGCTATTCGTAGTTCAAAAGCCTCCTATATAAACCAGCATTAGAGATTAGACTCGTACGTACTAACATTGTAGACGACCAGTTATGCTTATAAAATACATGTATGTATTTCTATCAAGAATGACTCCTAGATACTTAATAAATATATATCGCGTCACTTGTAGGCTGGTTTTACATAACAGGTTTGAAATCACTCTTCAAGTTTTCACATTTTTGTTTTCAGCAATACGGTAGAGGATAAAATGTTGGTTTGTTTTAAATATCTTGAAAACAAATTTGACATTTCATCATCATGATTCAGCCGTTATCTCTTGTCCACTGTCAAACGTAGGCCTGCTCTAGCCGTTTCCAGTTGTCTCTAACTTGAGCTGCCGCAATCTAGTTTGTGCAGATCCTTCTGTGGACGTTAGTCCACCGTGAGGGGGGTCTTCCTGGGTTTCTTTTTTTAGTCCTTGGTCTCCATTCGAAAAGTTTCTTCGTCCATCTACCATCACTCTGCCTAGCCACATAACCAGCCCATCTCCATTTTGCCTTTGTTATACAGTTTATGATGCCCTCTACACCTCTTCGTCTGCGGATTTTTATATTTCTAATCCTGTCGCTCCATTTTGCTATTGTTCTTTGTAGTTTCGTTATCGCTGGTCTGTCAAGAGCTAGGTCTTTAAGGACCGGTAGGACACACTAGTTATATGCTATTTTGTTATATTGGCCTTAAATATATCTTTTAGTTTCCAATCTCAGTCCGATTCTTCTGGTTATCTCAGCTGTTTGGTTGTCTCTGTGTAATTTTAATTTCTGTTCCTTCGACTTCCATCAGTTCATTCGGTAGAAGATTTGTCATCATCTTAGTTTTCGCGTAGTTTATTCCGAGGCCAACTTTATGTGCGGCTTATCTCAGTTCTTGTAGCATGCCTCTTATGTTTCTTAAATTTTTCAATTTGAAGACAATGTCGTCGGTGGAAAGAAAGAGGTTAAGTGTTTGTTCGTCGGTGCTTATATCATTATATCCTTTCATTCCACAAATTTAAAAACGTGTTTCAAAACTGCTGTGAACAGTTTCGGTGATAAACTATCGCCTTGTCTCACGTCTTGTTTAGTTTGAATTTTTCTAGTTGTAGCGCGTAATTTTACTGTCGTTGTTGTTAATGTACTTAAAAACTCGGTATTTAAATTGACTTTATATTATTATATAACCAGTTTTATTTTCAACAGGTACCTTATTTTCATCAATCACCTCACTGACCTTACCATACATGGTGACTCATAGACCCAATGAGCAGATTGATTATCGTTCCAGAAGCTCAGACATAATCTCGTTTCGAAATGGAACATCTTTATATAAAGTAAACGCAAGTGATGGAAATCCATGTATTATGTTACAAGCTGATGCACTCGTAGAGGTAATCAATAACGCCACTAAGGACCAATTACACCAATTCTAATTAACTTATTTATATAAAATAGGTTAATTTGATTTAACTAAAGTTGATGAAATTGGCTCTTAATTCTAGGTTTGTTTATGCTTCTGCTATCTTTTTTCTAAAGATTCGATTCAAATTATATGTTGAAGAAGAAATCAATTTATATCTATGCGATTCTGAACATGGAATTATTGAACGAAATTGTGGAAATAAAAATAGCACGTACCCTTCTATGATGATAACATGTAATGAATTTAAACTAACATGGAGTTTTACAAAAGTAATAATATTTGCCAATCGCCTATACCCTAGTACCATAGATAATTATTTTTTTATTTCAGACGCCTGATGAACACAAGTGGTTTGTTTCCCAAATAGTACTAGCTGTTAACGTAAACACTTATTTTGAAAATATTAAAAAATACAGTGAGTATTTGATGAAAACATGAGCATATGTTTTGTTAAACTCTTATTTTTCTTGCAGTTTCTCCAAAGAAATTCTTCAAATTATTTAGTTCACCAGATCTATTTCGCACACCAATTGGCAGGTCCTACGCAAGCAATGAAACAGTGATAGATCTATTCATTCCTAAAGATATACCTAACCCAGCAAAGATACATGGAAGAATCTTCTTGAGGGACTTTCGATTGCAAGCGTTCCTGAATAACACCCCAAGTTTTGGACCTAAATTTTGGGTCGAAACACAAAACCCATAGGTGTCTCAAAGAGAATGTTAAATAAATAAGTGCTTTTGATGTTTATTGTAAAAGAAAGGATATTCAAACATTGACTTTCTGATAATGCCTTAACCATGTAATATTATTGTATTTTTGAACGAATAATAACGTACCATATTTAATTTACTATTACCATTTTTAAACTGTTACTACTGTATCATAGCACTGATGGATAAGTCCCAAGACCAACCAAATCCAATTTTAGGCAAAACAAGTTCGGTCTAGTTTAAACTAGTTTGCCTTAACATTTATAGGATGGGCCAGTTTTAGTTGAGTTACCCCGGCTCCCAGGGGATGTACTAGTTGAGATTGACTAGGTCGATCTGATTTGAATTGCTGCTGTTATGCAGAAGTTATTCAGTCCAAATTAATTTCAAGACACGAACAACAGCATTCGTCAACAAGTACACTCAGTTATCGGCAGCTCAGCGACCTTCACTAGACTCACTCAGTTCCATGCAGCCTGTTATGCGATCTGTATCGTATACAAACTAGAAGTCTGAACGATAAAAACTAGTTCATCCTAAGATTGTTGAGAGTATGCATGAGGAAACACGAAGACTTTCTCGTCCTGAATCAATATACAAACTACTTTCGAATTTGTAATTTGTCATGTTTAAGAAAACAATCGAAACCTCTACATTTCTCTCGCAATTGCATGGGACTTCTTCAGAAGAAATGAGTAGACCAGTAAGTTACTCAGTTAGAGACTGAGTTACTCTCGCCTAGGCAAAACTTTTTGTATTATACTTTTAACATTAATAAGCTTTTTCTGTCATAATTATTTGTTTTGCCAATTCCAAGCTTGTTGGGCTAAAATTGTGTCATATTTGTTTATAAAATCTAAGTAAGCAAGCACTAAGAGATTGAGAAGATCACTACTAATTAATCTTTAGCAATCGCCATAGAGCAATAAAACACTTACCTTGTTCGTCACTCAATAAAAATTCGGAAAGTTCAGACGAGATTTACTGATGAACAGTTCTGTTTTTGTAAAATGAGGATTCAACGTCCTTTGCCCTTGTCTCCCTGTTCAGTGATCTAGGGCAGATGTAGAACATTATGGACACATTGAGCTTCCAGTATATGTAACTGTTCTAGCCCTTAGTAGGTACTGTCTAGTTATAATATAAGTTTGAATCTACGTAATAGAAAGAATGACTTTAAAGAAGAAGGTTAGTGTCACCTCTGACTTGACCTTTGGTCGCTTCACAAAACTGTTCAAACCTTGGAATAATGTTGCAAATTTGCATATTACACCTATGCTTTACGTCCTGTGGTCATTTTCAAAAGTTCGATTGTGTTCAAAATCTGTTCTTGAGAGTTTAACAGAAATGTTTCTTTGCTACGACTTATGTATCACCTTTGCATTAACTGTTTGAAGACGAGAAGAGTTATAATTTCTGGAGTAATCAATCTAGAATAAAGCAAAGACTGCTTTAATACGCCAACCGTTAAAAAAATTAAAGGAAAAGGAAGACAAGGCCTCAAATCACTTTCTATCAAACTGCTAAATATTTAGGTAAGTTAAGTTCCTGGAAATTTGAAACAACATACTATCAAAATACCAAACAGAAAACAATTTATTAATACCACTAGCTCCTACAAGCCTTACTTCTACTCTAATAAGCTTACGGTCAATAACGGCGTTCCAGGTAAGCGGGGTGCAATACAGCGTAGCAAAAACAAACCAAGTGTGCGGGTACGGTATCGGAATACGGGATCGGATAATGAGGTGTCGAATAGTAACGGACGGACCGGCTGAGGAATGCAAAGGAATGCAAAAATGGGGCCTCGCGGAATACCCGTAGTGTGGCCTCGAAAAGAGCGTACAGAATGAGACTCCCCGGAATACTCGCAGTGAAGTCTCGGACAACATGTGCTGAATGAACCTGCCGGAATGCTCGCAGTGGGGTCTCGGAAAGGGTGTGTGGGATGAGATTTCCCGGAATGCTCGAAGTGAAGTCTCGGACATGGTGAACAGGATTTACAGAATGAGACCTCGCGGAATGCTCGCAGTGAAGTCTTGGACAGGGTTTACGGATGAGATCGGGGCAAAAAAGAAATCGAAACTACGCTTAAGAGGACTTACTCTTATATTCCCTGAAAGCGGTTTGGTCTGCTGTGCTGACTTGGCTGCTGGCTGGGTCTGCTAGCTGCTTGGTCCTGCTAGCTTCGAGTCCTGGGAACGGACTAAATAAAACAGCGCGGGCACCTTCTTATATAGGTGCTCTCGGAACGTGCGGGAAATAATAGGAGTGAAACGGAGTGGCGCATGTCAAATATCGGTTAGGGAAGGGACGCGTAATCGCGCTTTAGTCGGTGGCTTATCCGAGCGGTTGTAGATTGCACGGATGATAAGCTTATTCACTCTTATACCCAAAATAATTAACTAAAATATAGTAATTTCGTTCCACTACGTTTAGTTCCTTTACTTTAGAGAGCATTCATTACATTTGCCATATCCTCATTATAACCGCTCATATGCACAACACTTCATATGCAATTTTAAAGAAGTAGCCAATCTGCGCAGTAGCATCTCTAAAGAATTTAAATAGTACTTTAAGACGATCATTTCTGGTTTTCAGTCATGTTTATAAAGGCGCGTCCAATCAGGCGCGGCTGTTTCGGCACAGGGACACTTCGGCACGGAGACAGTTCGGCGCAGAAACACTTTGACTCAGTGACAGTTCGGCACAAGGACATTTCAGTTTGGCGAAAGGTCGCATCCATGCGAAGGGATTCCACCGCAAGTATAAGTAGTACTATGCATTTATTTGGTTTTATTTATATAAGTAGCCCTAACACTACATTGGTGTTAACACCATCGCTACATTTGGTGACCCCGCCGTTCCTGAAGAAGAATTTAGCAGCACTAGTCTTTGCCTGCTGCCCTGAATTCTCCAGGTGAACAACTGCTAGTTCTCCCTTCATCGTCTGTCATCAGATACTACTCGACTTCTGTCATCGTGAGATCCTGCTACCTGCTTTGCTTGCGTGACTTGTCGTGGCTGGTTAGAGGTGACCGTTGGAACCGGAACTAGTGCTCCTTCTCATCCGATAAGTTTCAAATTATTTTTACTTACTTATTTAATATTTCAAATGGCGACTGTCAAAGTTCCATTTCCAATTTTTACGAGTAACGATATCGACCTATATTTTATTTTGGTAAAAAGATACTTTACTCGTATGCTGATCAATGATGAGCTCGCCAAATATAACTTATTAACACTAAACTTACCTTTCGACGCTTCAGGAGCTCATCGCGACCTGGCCATTAACCCCCCTAGACAACGACCATACACTACCTTGAAACGGGCAGTGATAAAATCTGTCCTAGGACCACGAGAATCTCGAATTAATAACCTTTTGGAGACTCTTCAATTCTCTGGTAGTGTCAAAGAACTACTTTTTAACATCCAAAAATTGGCAATTGATCTGAATTTAACTGAGGAATTAACCAAAGATTTTTTAATAGCTAAACTACCATCAGAACTTAAGATTCAATCCTTAAATTTCAATGACTTACCGTTAATATCCTTTGTAGAAAAATTAGATTTAATTTATTCTATGCAACAGGCACCACAACCTTTAACTACTCCTACATTAGAAGCTAAGCTAGACAATTTGACGACTAATCTTACTACCATTTCCAATGAGCTTTCTACCATGAACAAGCGACAATCCCCTGTAACTTCCACCATCTCTCCGAACCCCCAAAATCATCAGCATTTCAATAAACGCCGTGCCATGCCTTCGGGCAATGCCAATTCCCAATTGCAACCGTGCTATTATCACAGACGCTTACAGAATAATGCACGTAATTGTACGGGAAATTGTTCATACCAAACAAAAAACTAACTTCGCACTCTCCTGGCCTCCAGGGAGGGCCATGCAGGGTTAATTCAATCCCTCCAACTTCTCCTTTACCAATCACTTATTCTTCAATCTTTTTACAGGACCTAGCCTACAAAATTAATTTTGTGGTTGACACTGGTGCTGATTATTCCATTGTACCCACCCACGTTGCAGTTTCCTGTAACCAAACCATCACGCCTGCCAACCTTTCATTTATGACCGTGAACAACACGTCAATTCCTGTGACAGGTATTGTAACTTTGAGGTTACATTTCCCGATTCCTGGCCTACAGCCCTGCCCTTGGAAATTTTATGTCGCTGACATATCTACAGCCATTCTACGCCTGGATTTTTTACAGCAGCACAACCTAACCATTGACTGCCTTTCTCGACGAGTCATTTGCAAGACAGATGTCAAGCTCGCCCGAACCCGCAGCCAAGGTTGTCAATTTCCAGCTCCAACAGTGATTCCTCTCACTGACTGCTCTTCTCAGCGGGTCATTTGCACAGCAGATGTCCAGCCCGTCCGAACTCGCAGTAGAGGTTCCACAACCCCCCCAGTTAAGACTGGCACCAAACGTAAACTATTTTCTGCTCAGGCCAATGTTTTGACTCCTCCTTCCGAGTCAATCGTTACTCCTGTGATTTCTTCCCCTTTTCTTCCCTTACCTTCACCCATTGACGTACCATCTTCAGGTACTGTTAACAACATGTCTAGCGATCTTGATGTTTATAGAAAATGCTAAACACACACTTCCCGGAACTTTTGCGTAAGTTCGACTACCATCAACCCGTAAAACATACTGTAGTCCATCACATTGACACGATCGACCCTCCGGTTAAAGCACGCTGTCGCAAACTAAACCCTAATTATCTTTCTTTTCTAGAAGATCATCTTAATGAGCTCTTGGACGCTACCGTAGTACAGCGGTCATCATCTAGCTACGCTACGCCAATTCACATCGTCGGGAAGCGAGCAGTGGGCACAGCAGAGACGCTACCTCCTGGTGACGACCAGGACATCACATCCATCTCCCCAACAGACAGTTATCGCTTGGTTGGCGGTTATAGGAAACTCAATTCAGTGACAGTACCAGATCGTTACCCGATCCCTTTTTTAACGGACTTTCCATGAAAACTTGCTGGCGCAACCATATTTTCGAAGCTAGACCTCCAAAAGGCCTACTTCGCAATACCAATCGCAGCAGAGGACATTCACAAGACTGCTATTATCACACCTCTGGGGCTTTTTGAGTTCAAACGGATGTGTTTCGGACTACGGAATGCAGCCAGCACCTGGAGTCGTTTCATGGACACTGTATTATCAGGGCTTCCATTTTGTTTTTCATACCTAGACGATATCCTAGTCTTTAGTGCTGATTCGCAGCATTTACATCAAGTGTTTTCCCGATTAAAAGACAATGGACTAATTATAAACCTACCAAAGTGTCTCTTTGGAGTCAATAAGCTCGATTTTTTAGGACATCACGTTAATACACGCGGTATCAAACCAATGGCTTCCAAAGTCCAGGCTATAATTGATTACACATTGCCTTCAAGTCAGAAAGCACTCCGCAATTTTATTGGCTTAATTTCGTATTACCATAAATTCGTACCAAACTGTGCGAAAATTTTGGCACCGTTAACCTCTATAGTTATTCCTGGTAAAGCTTCGCTAAAGCCTGTCCAGTTAAATCATGAGCAAATAGAAGCCTTTAGGCACGCGAAGAATGCTTTGATTACCGCTACTTTATTGGTACATCCGCGAATTAATAACCCTCTTAGTATAGCTGCAGACAGTTCGTCTTCCACTATAGCTGGAGTATTACAACAGTTTGAAGATGGCATGTGGAAACCACTAGCTTTCTGTTCCCGGAAGTTAACCACCACAGAGCAAAAGTACAGTATTTTTTCTCGGGAACTTCTTGCAATATACTTTGCTTTAAAGAAGTTTCGTTACTACGCTGAGTGCAGAGACTTTCAAATCTTTACGGATCACAAACCTTTGTGTACGGCGATCAAAAATAATGGTGATCAATATTTACCACGTGAGTTTCGACAACTAGAGTTTATTTCTCAATTCACAACTGACCTCCACTATATCAAAGGTCAAGAGAATATTCCGGCGGACGCTCTTACAAGAGTTAATCTTATTAACGTCCCTGGACCAGATCTTAATTACGACGAAGTCGCTCTATCTCAAGAACATCCTGAGTTAAACCAGCTCCGATCTCGTAGTAATTTTCAATTCATTTCCCTTCAAACTGCCAACAAATCAAACCTCTTGGTGGATGTTAGTATAGGCCAACCACGACCCTATATCCCGCTCAAATTCAGGTATCCCTTATTCCAACAACTACACAACATCGCACATCCTGGCATCCGTGCTACTAAAAGATTGATTACTCAGCGATATCTGTGGCCATCTATGCACCACGATATTCAGAAGTGGGTCATATCTTGTGCTGAATGTCAGAAACATAAAGTTCGGCGTCATACGAAAACCCCTCTACAATCTATTGTAGAACCAGATGAACGTTTTACTAAGGTCCATCTCGACCTAGTACACCTTCCTTCTTCGAGAGGTTATAAATTCCTCCTTACCTTTATTGACCGCTACAGTCGGTGACTGGAAGCAATTCCTCTGAAGGATTCTTCCGTGGAGTCAGTAATCACTGCATTTGTCGACACGTGGGTGTCCCGCTTTGGTATTCCCAAGTATTTCACCACGGACAATGCAAGAATATTCCTTTCTGATGCATGGATCAACTTCATGGCCATGTTAGGAATTAAACACGTCAAATGCACGGCCTTCCATCCGATTAGTCAAGGCGTTATCGAACGATTTAATCGGACACTCAAACAATCCATTCAAACCACAGGAACTTCCTCCTGGTTAACGAATCTCCCTTGGATTCTCTTGAGCTTACGTGCAACACTGAAATCGCAAGTTAATGTTTCTGCTGCAGAAATCCTGCATGCTACCTCGTTACGACTACCTGGAGATTTCTTTGAAAAAGAACAACTGGCTAACGACATGAACCTCCCTAATTTCATAGCCAATCTCAAACGTCGTATGAGGAAGCAGAAGCATTTTTTACAAAAACGTATTCCGGTCAGTCCTTCGTCCCCAGCGACTTGACCAACTGCACACACGTGTACGTTCGTAATGACACGCACACTCTGGGCATGAAAGACAGTTATTTAGGTCCCTATAAAGTGTTAGAACGGACAGTTAAATACGCCACTTTAGAAAATCACACTGGCCCTATCTCTTTAGATAGGCTAAAGCCTGCATATTTTTTAGATTAGTTACTTTATAATGTTAAGCCAACAATGAACTGATTTCAAATGCTATGCGAAGGCATCTTTTGAAAACCTTTTATCTGTTGACTTTGAAAATTTGAACACTTTTCTGTTTACAGGTTCCAAGGTAAATGTTGTGAATGACTCACAACTTGCATTCATTGCGTAGATACCGAATGGTACTAGGTAACGAGAATAATAAACAAGTCGAATAAATATCTCATAATAGTTATTTATTTTTTAGTAACATGATATGGATTATTTTCGTCCTAGATACCAACTATGAAAAGCAACTCATATCTCCCAAGGGAGTTTTAACACCATCCATACATGAAATCGGTCATATTCTTTGATGTACAAATGTTCAGACTTCTTCGGAACCAATAACTCACTGTCTTTTTCCGCTTTTATAATCACACTGTGAGGAATAACGCTGCTGCTTTCAGACATTTTTTTTTGTTGATTGAAAAACAAATTCATGCAACTGTAGCAACCATCGTAACAACGGCACAGTCAAACCACCTTTGATATTCACAATTTATTTTAATTTTGAATGTTTTTTTACGTTTTAAGTTGAAAATAAAGAATATGATGTTACTAAAAAATAAAATATTTAATGCACTACGGGAGATATTCTGTTTTTTGCCCTCGGTAGACTTACAGACCGCGGGCCTTCGGCCCTTGGTCTGTAACACGTCAACCTCGGGGGAAAAAGCATTCATATCTCCCTTAATGCATAAATATCTATTAAGCATTAAGGGAGGTAAGTAACATTTACCAGTCGAGGACAAGTTTGCGCCCGAGCGATAGCGAGGGCTGGCAAGTCCGAGACTGGTCAAATATACTTACCTCCCAAATTGCTTATAACAGTTTTTCCACTCCCAAAGTTGTTGAAAAAAAATGAAAAAAAAAAGATTCGAGCCCGGGATTTGAACCCGGCACCTTTTTGTGGTATCAGCCTTGTTTGGACAACTGCGCCACCAAGCTTGCTTGTACAGCTCTGTGAAATACGGGTTATGTTAATTTATCTTTACAATAATTTAAATAAAATATCAGTACGCCTTTGGTTGCTAAGGCTTTCATCTGTCTGTTTTTCAAACAAAGTGTGAGTATTAAAAGTTGCATCCGTTTGTAAAATGAATTTCAACGAAAAGGAAAACGAAATGGGGATTGAAGACGCTGCAAACGCTGCCTGTTCCTTCCTCTTGCCGGAAAAGTCGAAGGGACGTTATCAAAATGCATATAAGTGTTTCAAAGAGTGGTGCCAGAGAAAGAACGCTACTGAAATATCGGAAGCAACAATGCAGGCGTATTTTATGGAGAAAACCAAGGTACTGAAGTCACCAGCAAGTTTGTGGTGTGAATACTCAATGTTAAAATCAACGTTGTTTATTGAAGACAACAGAGACATTTCTAAATTCCCAAAACTCAAAGCTTTTTTAAAAAGAAGAAATGATGGGTATAGGCCGAGAAAATCTAATGTTTTCACGCGACAAGAAATAAATAGATTTTTAGTGGAGGCTGACGACAATAATTTCCTCTTGATGAAAGTAGTTATGATAATGGGGATAGCAGGGGCTTGTCGATCGCAAGAACTGTGTGATATGATGATGGAGAATGTTCAAGACATGGAAAGTATAGCGATTGTCAATATATCAGATTCGAAAAATGGTATGTCCCGTAAATTTACGGTTACCGCAGGTGAGAGAGATGCTGTTTGTCACTTGAAAATTTTTAAAAAATACCTGAAAATAAGATCTATGGTTAAAAGTGCCCATCGGCGTTTCTTTATGCGCTTCCAAAATGGTAAATGCTTAGGTCAACCTGTTGGAAAAAACACGTTTTCGTCAATTCCGAGCAAAATAGCAAAATTTCTTGGATTGAAAAACGCTGAGACTTACACTGGCCATTCATTTAGGAGGACTTCAGCTATTTTATTAGCCAACACTGGAGTCGACATTCTTGCACTAAAGAGACATGGGGGCTGGAAATCGGATACCATTGCTGAAGGGTACGTTGCAGATAGCCTGTCCAATAAAAATGAGTTGGCTAACAGAGTTTTATACGGCAATAACAGTCATGCTTCGAATATTATATTAGAAACATCCAGCACATCAACCGAAATTTCGTGTGTGAATGGAAGTGCAATTCTAGATCGGAATGATTGCAACAAAATCGAAGTGAAAAAGGACCTTCAGGGACTCGCACCAAATTTTGTTAATTGTAATTTTGAAAATTGTACTATAAATATAAATAAAAAATAAATGTGGGTCTCACATCCCGTTAATGGTCGAAATCAATTTCTGATGAGATACCTGATTTGAAGGGAGGTGAGTTGTTACTTACCTCCCGTTGTTATAGTAACGGGAGGTAAGTTGCTACTTACCTCCCGTTGTTAATAGTAACCATAGCTTGCTCAGTAAATTGCACTTGCTTCCATCAAATCAATGTCATAACAGTGTGCTTACTATGTAGGGAGTGGAAAAAAGTTATTACTTGTGTTTTACTACCTCCTACAAGAGAGACATGTAAGTAGCCCTAACACTACATTGGTGTTAACACCATCGCTACAGTACTTGCAGATGATAAATACAGTATGATGAGAAAAAACAGTATGTACTGCCAGAGGGTTTATCTTTTATACTTAGTGCTGTTTAATTAGCTAATAGAGCTGATTAGTTAGCATCTGAAAATGAATGTCGTCAAAGGACAGTGGATCGAACTTATTCATATCCAACATAATGCATAAACCGAAACTGATGCTAGTGTAATTAAAAACGACTTTACGGTTTGAAAGGTTTAATTTTATATCCCATTTATTTATTTCAGTCTTCGTGTTGTTTCTCTATGTATATTGTTTTAGAGGCTCTGTATGTTTTCTCCTGAAGAAACTTTTTTCTGCGTTATTTTTTAATATGACACGATACGAACCCGGAAGTAGTTCCTTGTTTATAGAATCAAACCGTGAAAGTCTTCGTGATATTCTTTAATGTTTTTGCAATGGTGATTATAAACAAAACAAAATTTATTATTTCTTATGTGTTTTGAGTGTTTTCAAATGGAATAATTTTATAAGACACTATTATTTATGGTTAAGAAAACGCTTAAAGATACACATGGGAATTTCATTTAATTATCTAAAGATTGTTTTCAAATAATCCCTTGTAAATAACATAATAATGTTTCTTTATTAAGTCCAAATAAAGAAAAAATTGCCAGAGTCGTATGTGGATTATGTAAAATCCTTCGTTTTTCTCCCTAGTTACGTAAATCTGATTTTTCAGCTATATTCCTAGCTTCGCGTATTGTTCACAAATGCATCGTCAGATGTGACGATATTACTAAACGTGTTATCAACGCCCACTCAGAGAGAAAAAAGAAAAAGAAAAGGAAAGGGAAAGAATATTAAGTTTATTTATAGTAGTAAAATAATATGACATCTACAAATAGCGCAACCGCTCAAATATCGATGAGAAATAGAATTTCTGCGCAGTATATGGCATATTTACATGCCATATCATTCATTCACAATACACCCTTTCAATTGTTTTTATTAAAGTCACAACCTATTTAAGGTTAATCCTCCATCGTGTCTGTGATCTAAAATGGTTGCAATTAAAGTAATGGGCTTTCATCAGTTTACTGTAATTTGTAAGTAAACTTATAGCGTTGTAGTTCTAAGTTTTCTACGTAGGCACTTTTAATCGTGTTTATAGTTTAATCGACTTCCATAATTTCATTGCGTAGGTTAGAAAACAATTGATATCGCATTTCACTGAGGTAGACTCATATCAGTTTAATTCTGTTAAAGTTTCTGACATTTTTAGTAACATAACCCAGAAATAAAGTACGACCAAAATATGTTGTTTCCATCTAGTATAGCTATGAAAAACCAAATTAATGCCTTTAAAATTGCCTCATATATTTATCTCGAAATTGTTTATGTCAGCATAATTTTAATTTTTGTTGGGTTTTAAGTGATGCGACTTATTTTCATTTTTTCTGATAATTGTAGTGTAAAAAATCGATATAGACGCTCTCCCATAAGAATTTCGTGGCCGGTTAGATTCCTATGAGACGTGCCGGTGTTGTAGCTAGGATCAATAGAAACAACTTTTTGTTCAAACACTTTGTCATTGAAAGCGAATGTGAGAGAAAAACTTCTAAAATAAACATATGTAGCAGCAGTTAAAAAGCTACTTATAAAGGCCCATTTTTGTATTTAAATTCACTATAGAATTTTTGTAACTTTTTACTGGATCTATGGTTTCTTTTAAAGTTTTTTCTTCATGTTTATCTATTGTGATGCAGAATCTGAACTGGAGTAGCGACGAATTTGGTTTTAAGTAGCAGATATCGTCGAATTAAATCGTTTGACACCAAATTCAGGCATCGGAACCTTGAAAGTCAAAATTTTATGGGACGTCGGGAAGCGTTAGTTCTCCATACAGCCACTAGGCGACAGTTATAAAAAACGAGTTTAATATGCAAAGTATGTGGCAAATGTATCACTACCCGTATACGGAGCTGAAACCAAACTTGTTATATTCCAGTCTGTGCAAGCTAGTCATCGTTCAATGCCTCGTACATAAATCAGACTCGTACTAACATTGCAGACGCCCAGTTATGCTTATAAAATACACATCTGTGCTTGTATCAAGAACGACGCCTAGATACTTAATAAATATGTATCGCGTCACTTGTAGGTTGATTTTACATAACAGGTTTGAAATCACTCTTCAATTTTTCACATCTTTGTTTTCAGCAATACGGCAGAGGATAAAAGGTAGGTTTGTTTTAAATATCTTAAAATCCATCCATACCAAATATGACATTTCATCATGATTTAACATTATCTCTTGTCCACTGTCAGACATAGGTATCCTGAGCTGCCGCAATCTAGTTTGTGAAGATCCTCATGGGGCCGTCGGTCCACCGTGAGGAGGGTCTTCTTAGATTTCTTTTTTCAGTTCTTGCTCTCCATTCGAAAATTTCTTCGTCCATCTTCCATCACTCTACTTAGCCACATCTCCATTTTGCCTTTGTAATACGGTTTATGATGTCTTCCACACCTATTCGTCTGCGGATTTCTTCATTTCTAATCATGTTTCTCAGACATATACCCAGCACCCAGCCAGCACACTGACGTTATAATGTTGCCGTTATTTCGGCAGTAACAACGTCAAATCGTCGTAAAACTGACATCATTATGTCACAGCCCAAAGACGTCAATATAAGACGTCATTAAAACGTCCTATACAGGAATATTGGAAATAACATTTATTATACACTACAGTCAAAACATCACTATATTGTGCCCACCTGCTTAATATGATCAGTATTCCTTGGCCCCTGTTAAAATAATATCCTTTTAATGAAACTTGTACGTATTGTATTGTACCTCCAAAAGACGTCGTTTTGAAGACGTCTACGTACGTCTCATTATATGACGTCTTATGGAGATCATTTATTAGTCATATGACGTCGTCGACCAATAATGACTGAAAAATAACGTCATTATAACCACAGTGTGCTGGCTGGGCAGCAGGATCTTTCCATTTTGCTTTTGTTCTTTGTAGTTTCGTTATCGCTGTTCTGTCAAGAGGTGGTATCTAAGGACCGGTAGGACACACTGGTTATATGCTCTTTTCTTTAGGCTGATTGGTCCCAACCCAATTCTTCTGGTTAGCTCTGCTGCTTGGATGTCTCCATGTATTTCTAATTTGTGTTCTTTCGACTTCCATCAGTTCATTCGGTACAAGATTTGTCATCATCTTAGTTTTCGTAGTTTATTCCGAGGCCAACTTTATGTGCGGCTTCGCTCAGTTCTTGTAGCATGTCTCTGATGTTTTCAAAATTTTCCGATATGAGGACAATGTCGTAAGAGAAAAGAAAGAGGATAAATGTTTGTTCGTCGGTGCTTATATCTTCATCCTTCCATTACACAAATTTAAAAGCGTGTTTCAAGACTTCTGTGAATAGTTTCGGTGATAAAGCCTTGTCTCACGCCTCGTTTAGTTTGAATTTTTCTAGTTGTAGCATGTAATCTTGCTGTTGTTGTTATTAATGTACTTAAAAACTGTTTGTAAATTTACTTTATATTATTATATAACCAGTTTTATCTTCAACAGGTACCTTATTTTCATCAATCACCTCAATGACCTTTCCATATATGGTGACTCATAGATCGAATGAGCAGATTGATTATCATTCCAGTAGCGCAGACACAACCTCGCTTCCAAATGGAGCATCTTTATATAAAGTAATCGCAAGTGATGGTACTCCATGTATTATGTTACAAGCTGATGGACTCGTAGAGGTAATCAATAAAGCCACTAAGGACCAATTACACCAATTCTGATTAACTTTATATAGAGGTTAATTTGATTTAACTAAAGATGGTGAAATTGGCACTTAATTCCAGGTTTGTTTATGCGTATTTGATATCTTTTTTTTCAAAGATTCGGTTCAAATCATATGTTGATGAAGAAATCGATTCGTATCTCAGAGAACCTGAATATGCAAATATTGAAGGAAATTGTGGAAATAAAAATAGCACGTACCCTTCTATGATGATAACATGGAATGGATTTAAACTAACATGGAGTTTTGCAAAAGTAATAATACCTGTCAATAACCTATACCCTAGAATCATATATAATTATTTTTTTATTTCAGACGCCTGAAGAACACAAGTGGTTTGTTTCCCAAATAGTATTAGCTGTTAACATAAACACTTCGTTTAGAAATATTAAAAAATACTGTAAGTATTTGATGAAAACATGGGCATATGCTTTGTTAAGCTCTTATTTTTCTTGCAGTTTTTCCAAAGAAATTCTTCGAATTATTCAGTTCACCAGATCTATTTCTCACACCAATTGGCAGGTCCTACGCAGGCAACGAAACAGTGATAGATTTATTCCTTCCTGAAGATATATCTAATCCAGCAAAGATAAATGGAACAATCCACTTGAGGGACTTTCGATTGCAAGCGTTTCTGAATAACACTCCAAGTTTTGGACCTAAATTTTGGGCCGAAACGCAAAACCCATAGGTGTCCCAAAAAGAAAGTTAAATAAATAAGTGCTTTTAATGTTTATTGTAAAAGAAAGGATATTCCAATATGGACTTTCTAATAACGCCTTATCCATATTATACTTTTCTATTTTTGAACTATTTAATAACGTGATATTTACTATTACCATTTTTAAACTGTCTTACTTTGATAGCACTGCATACGTAACCTACCAAACCCAATTTTAGGTATAACTAGTTTGATCTAGGCTAAAATCGTTCACCTTAACCTTCATAGCATCAGTCAGATTTAGTTCAGCTACCCCGACTCCCAGGGGATGAACTAGAATCCAAATTAGATTGATCTAGACCCAACGGTCTAGATCAATCTAATTTGGATTACTCTAAACTAGGTACCACTAACTAAACTAGTCCAGCAGAAATATTTCAGCCCAAATTAACCTCAATGTAATCAGTAATCGTCAACATGCACACTCCATCATCGTAGCTCAGCGACTTTCACTAGACTCACTCAGGTCTATGCTACCTGCGATATGACCAAGTTTGAACGGTATAAACTAGTTCATCCTAAGGCTACGTATAGCTACACTGCTCTCGACGGTGTACAGACATTGACATTTGGTTTAATAGATCTTCTCTAGACACAAAAGTTTCTATGTGTATACGCATCTTTTGAGCATTGAAAGTATCCACTAGTAAACACGAAGACTTTCACGTCCTGGATCAATAAACAAACGGCTTTCGGGTTTGGACCGGATCATGTTTGAGAAAACAATCGAAACATTTCGCCCGCAGTTGTACGAGGACTTTTTCAGGAGAAATGAGCAGTCCAGTGAATTACTCACAGTCAGTCCATATGTACGGATCTTGTGCTGTTTTGCAACTGTGTTTGTAATTTCTCCTGAAGAAGCCCTTTACAATTGCGGGCGAAACGTTGAATAATTCGATTGTTTTCTCGACATGACACAATTCAAATCCGGAAGTCGTCTTTTGTTCAGTATCCATGAGTGTTATAATGTACATATTAGTCTAGTCTAGTCAAAATTGTTTTATTCTTATAAATGTTAGGACAAACTAGTTTGTCCTATGCCGAATTAGTCCGGCCTAAAATTGAGTTTGACCGGTAACTACAAAAATTACTTACATATATAACTTTTTAATCACCAAAAACTAACTATTTTGTATTATACTTTTAACATTAATAAACTTTTTCTGTCATAGTTGTTTGTTTTGCCAATTCTAACCTTTATTTTTTTTTAAATAACAGTTACGGGTGAAATCCAGCAAATCGCCACCAAATATCAAGAACCAACAATAAACTATGAAAACAATCTGATAGAACAACTGTACACCAATGGTCCCGTTGCACGCAGATTTCGAAAAACCTGACCTGAAGACCTTGTTTCATATTTACTCAATACTCTCTATGGAAGTAGGTTGCAAATTTGCAAGAATTGTCAATAAAAAAAAATAATAATGTTTCACATACACAACCCACTATTTCGTGTTTTTTAATTGAGTCGCATACTATTCACATGCGTGCTAATATTAGGCCGTGTAACAGTTGCTGCACTTTTCAAATTTGGCGTCACGTGTTGTCATATAAAATGACTGCCTTGGTGAGGCTCTAACTGAAGGGTCTTTATTATGAACAAGTGACAAAACCCATCTGTCAGTCAGCAATTTGTATCGATAAGATAAACTTTGATTGACACACGGCGGCTTTCTATATTTGCGAAAGTGCACCTACTGGTTATAAATATACTGTGGCTTTATCATCTTATAATTTCTTTCTTCATGCCCATCTCCACTTTCTGCGTTATAAGAGCATCTCCATACGCAATAAATGTATATTGTTTCATGTTAAGATTTCCAATTTCAACTTTAATCATTAGACCCTTTGCTTTAGAGAGCATTACAATTGCCATATCCTCGTTATAACCGCTCATATGTACAACATTTCATATGCAATTTAAAGAAAAAGCTAATTTGTTCAAAAGAATCTCCCAAGAATTTAAATAATACTGACAATAATTTCTGGTTTTCGTGTTGCTTGGTCCCAAGTAATGAGGCATCTAGATTTTTACAATTCCGGACAGTTTCGCGCAGGAACACTTCGGTACAGGGACATTTCAGCTCAGCGGAAGGGCGCATTCATACGAAGCGATTTCGCCGCAAATATAAGTAGTACTACGCAATTATTTGGAGAAATTGTTTAGTATTATTGTCCTAATTACATAAACGAAATATGTAGATACTTACGAGTACAGGTAATAAATACAGTATGATGAGAGAAAAAACTCAATATTTGCTAATCAAGAAAAGCTGGTATGTACGTCAGTATGTCAGAGAGCTTATCAGTTATTGCGTGAGTATTATTTATTATTAGTTTACTAAGTGCTGTTATTAGCTAGTAGAGATTCTTTTGCATCTGAAAATGTATGTCACCAAAGGACAGTGTGTCTCCTGAAGTATCTTTTTATATCCAACGTAATGGATAATTAGGGACTATTGCTAATGTAATTAAATCAACGTTGATACAATTGCTGTTGCAAAAATTAAAGATGTCACTATATATTTTTTGGTTTTTCTATAACACACATAACTTAAAAATTGCATATCAACCCTTTAAAAACTACTTTTTGATCATACTGTTTAAAGCAAATGAATTTATTTTGCAATATTACAGTAAGACTTATAAATGGATACTGCTTAGTGCTTAAAGACAAAAAGCACTAGAATAACGCAATTTAACCAGTTCTAGCGAGATTCTGGAGTTAAGAAGGTGTATCTGTGCATATAAAAATAAAAAAAAAGGTTACAGTACTAACCGGGTAGCTAAGAAATTAGATTAATGGTCTAAAAAAAGATTTTGTCGAAAGTTTTGCCTTAATTTGTCGCGCAAAAATAAACATGCGCTGAAATATCTCCGCGCCGTACTGTGTTTTCGTCGAAGTGTACCTGCGCCGAATTATCTTTACGTCGAATTGTACCTGCGCTGAAGTGTGCTTGCGCCGAACTGTCCCGCGTCAAACTATCCTCGCTCCGAGATGGCCGCGCTTAGAAACGCTGAGGTTTATCCCGGTGGGGGGGATAAACCTTGGCCAATGAAAAACTGCACGCAACCAGGTAGATGTTATTGGAGACGAAAATATGTGGATCATGCTATGACTGTGCAGTTCCGTCGTATGATCCACAGAAACCGTCGAGAATCACTACGCTTAAGGATTGTGATGCGAATATCTCAGGATCGTCAACTTCACCCTAACGGTTACATAACGGTTAGATTCTGCTTTGGTAGAATTAAACGAAGCACTGATAGGGACGCACCGGGCTCTATAATTTGGTTGAACGGTGTGGGGGTAGCCTTCCAAGCCCAGCCACATTGAGGTTGATTTGGTCGGGTAGTTCCACTACGTGTGGGGAAAGTCCGAAGTTGGACTAGGGGTCCATCTCTTAGGAGAAGGAACCCGACTGGTGAGTACGGCCATAGCTCCGGTATTAGTCTGGATAGTTAGTAGAGAAGGTAGCCATTGTGCGCTAATTGAGCGTATCTCAATTTGTGTCCTTGAAAGGGGGACCGTGGTGATTATTTTAAAAGGTGCTCCACGTTAAAATAACGCTATCCGAGCTATTGATTCAGTTCATTAGTGAAAGTCAATCGAAATATGCCTTTGAAGATCATGTGCAAGACATGTAGCGTCTTTATTTCATCCGTTTGATGTATGTCTTCCTGTATGGACGATAATGACATTCTCAGTACTGTGTGGTTGGCTAATTTCGACATATATACGCGTTCGATCTAAAATAAGACCGAACTATCTGGGTGTTGAGAATTTAAAGTATGAAGTAATTATATATAGTGTGTTCATTTGAAAACTTCCAGCCTTGAATATCTCCTAAACTATAGAAAATATCGATTTCAGCAATAACATATTAATTATCAATCAGAAGTAACGGCTGCTGACTAGCTCGGTTCCATCAAAATGAAGTTTGACTGTTTTTTTGAGAAACTATATTCAATAAATTAACACTGTACCAAATTTCAGCTTTTTCAAATCACTTCTTTACATTGACCTCATTCTCATGACATGCGGCCACCGCATTGGTGCTGATGCAACGCGTTCGATCATTACGCTGTCTGACGACTGTTTTCCAATTTTTTGTTACATAAACTGCTTAGTGATTAATTTTCAGCTTTTCTAAAACACTTTTGTTGACACTGCTTTTTGTTACAACTTTCAAACGGCGCTGACGCCGAGTGTCCCCATATCCGAGGTTCTTTTGTGTAGGATATTTATTTGCACCCTAAATATAAGCCAATATTAAAATATTAGCCTTTACAAAACTCTTACACTTTTTGGTCGTCAGCTCTCGGGCTATTATAGCCCTATAGATGCCTCTACATATTATCTACGTTTAATTCGCCACCAAGCCTTTAATTCGGTATGTCGGGGAGGGCAAACCCTAGGTAAATCCTAGGCATATCAGTTACTAGTTCCGGTACTAGCATGGAGAGCTAGTAGACGGTGGACAGCGACTTCATACCCACTAGAGAAAACGGACATCACTCACTTAAGAGAGTGACGCGCTAATTGAGCATACTCAAATTTGTTGTTTAATGGAAGGTCGGTGCTATAGGCATAACGCAGATGAGTCACTTAAATCCGCAATGGATAGGATCTAAGTACAAAATAAAATAGTTTGCTGAATCTTTTACTTTTGTAGGTTTAAGGTACTTTTTTAAGGTACTTTTATGCCTAAGTGATAAAGCAATAAACTACCAATTCAAAGCTCTAACAATATTCCACAATGCTGACAAGACCTTCATAGAAAAACAAAATTATATCCAGACAATCTATTAGGTAGTAGGAAGTAGAAAAAGCTTATCGAACTAGAAGTCGGTTTAGCAAATCGAGCTACCTTTTCTAGTATGGGAGCTATTTATTTAAAGCAGGTAAAAATTTAATAGTGAAGAGACAGAGGTTACTAAGATTAAAGTTATTCAGGCACGACCGCGCGGGATATTCATTATCATATCACACAAAGATTCATCTAAACAATCAGCAAGGTCCTCCCGGGTCTGGTAAGGCGAGGCATTTACTTTCTGATTGTGTAGTTAAGACCACAATTCGGTGTATCTGATGTACGAATAAAATAACGAAGTGTGATCCGTCACTGTCCGCACGGTATCGCGTACTCAAGTACAGCATCAGCAATTATATTATGTTGTTTATTGTTTCCAGCCTTACTTTGTGGGACTCCATAATCATGAAATAAATAAAGATTAGTAAAAAGTTTCACAGCATTTATTAAAATATAACTTGACAATATTGTTTCGACAGCTAAGCTGTTATTATCAAAGGTAATATAATGAGGTGATTTTTAATATGCCCCACGATCAGGGCAAACCATAAAATATATTTTATAGAAATTTTTGCCCCGCGTTGGGCGCCATTAAATATATGAGGTGATATTTAATATTCCCCACGATCAGGGCAAGCCATAAAATATTTCCGGTGAAATTTAATAAAATAAAATAATACCCCAATATTTTTCCTTTTTCCCAGTTGGCTAACTCAGGTTTAATTCGATAGAGCATGAAATAAATGAAATGATAAAATCTTATTGATTCTTATACCTGGAAGAAAAGAACTTACTACCAAGACACTTGGACTTCTGCAACTGGACAACAGCAAGCTAAACTCTATATGTGAAAAGAAAAAGAAATTGATGCTTGTATACACATCAAATAATCACATAGATAAATTGAAAACACAGTCTTTATTTTTATTAATGAGAATAAACGAAAATCTAATTCGAAGAAAAATAAAAGAAAAATTATTTAGAACAGAACACTAAAGTAAAATAAGAAATTCTTCCCTGAGCTTGCTCAAATGTGTTAATTAGTCGTTATTAACCTGACATGGAGCTATAACAGTTCTCCATTTGAGCAAACTGACATTAATCAATGTTATCAATTAAAAATATTTACAAATGTTAAAATAAATTTTACTTATGATAATTAAATTTTAATAAAGAAATTTAAATTGTTTTATTCGTAAGAATTTTATTATTTAAAAACTTTTAAAGTGAGAAAAATGAATTCTGAAATTATTCAGATTGTCTTTATAATTTTGTTATTGAAAAATTTAACCTTTTAAAATCAAACCATTTATTTTGACCAACCTTGTAAATAAAGTACGTCGAGATCCACTTCAATCTTATTTAAAATTGGTACAACTGCATTTACTTATGTCAGCTGACTTTATAAATGTAAATCCATAAATTATTTAACTCAATAATGGAAATAAAAATCTTCTTGAATTTGTTTAATAAACAACTCGAACACAATTCCATATAATTGTAGAATAACAAATAAATCTTCTTTAATTTAAAATATCCAGGTAAATCTTTATTACACTTTGCTAAATTTCCATTTGTTGACATATAACATATGGTTGTTACATAACCACACTTATTTTACAGATTTTTGGTCTCGAGTCGAGCGTTAGTTCTCTCAAAGCGTTTTATCGACTGAATTTGTTAATTTTTGCTGGGCTTTATTGAAGGTTATGTCAAATTAAAAAAATATCAACCCGCTTGTTTATGACGTCACTTCACCGAAACAGCTGATGATAATTAACACTAATCTTAAATATAAATAGATAGGATTGTAGCTGGCAAAATAACGATGAAAACAATATCAGACACTTATATTTTAACATTTACCATAACTGAGAAAATTAACAAAAAAGATGGACAATGAAAGAATCTCATTAGGACTTATTTATCAACAAAACTCACTAAATCCAGCTTAATCCTTTACAAAATGAATACATAATTACACTAGGTAACTGATACATATAAAATTTACATAAGAACATCTTTACAATAGAAGAAAAATATAAAGAAAGATTCCTCTCTACTATTTGATAGAGCCAACGATGCTTATACAAATTCCATCATCAATATCAACTTAAATGAAGTTAAATTATAGTCAACTTGTCCAGCATGCAGTTCTCCAAGTGTTTGTATTCAAACAATGTTGAAAAATGTTATATAAGAATCAATATTTGGAAAAATCGAAGCATATCATCAAAGTCGAAACCTTCATTAGAATAAATGCTCTTTATTATTATACAAGAGATTGTAAGTTTATTGTGCTAGAGTAGTCATTACAAAATTGACCTAATTTACATATTTTTAGATAAATATTAGCCCGAAACTAAGTCAGACTCATGGAAAACAGAAATAATCTTCCTACGATATCAATCGTAGAACTTAAATCTAATCAGGAAAATTAAATCTTCCAGCTAAATGGAAAAACCATCCTAATATGTGACTTGGGTTGCGTAAAACATGTATAATCATGAAAACAATCTAAATGATATCCTTTTTATAATTCAGACTTTTTATATATAAAAATTGAGGTTACGTCTTCATAAATTTTATCCTTCTTTGATTTCTATTTTTGAAATTGCTAAATCTATCTGCGACCTAACCTGTAGCCTTTAGATTAAATAAACCTAGCATCCTAGCATGTCTATCCTTCATTTTATTTTATTGCATGAAATAATTATTTTTATGTCCGATTGCATTATAAAGTACTGTTTATTGTATTGTTTTGCGGCAGTGAAATGGCTTATTATTGTACTCGTAAAATAAAGTGGCAGTAGTAAGATAAAGTATATATTAGTAAAATAAAGTATGGCAACTGTCTATTACATGTCAAATTTTCTTCTGTCAAGAATAGATGTCAAATTTATAAACTGATTTTTTTTGATAATTAGCCAATTTTAGGAATCGAACATAAAGCTTTGTATGCAACTCAAATTGGTATGAAACAAAATTAAGGTGGCACCAAACAATATCATGATGGCATGAACATTGCCACATTAATTATGTTAGGTTGTTGCGATTTCTCGATTTATTAAAAAAGTATATCTTCAGGTTGTAAAAGGGCGAATATTCACCTAATACGATGCATTGGAAACATGGGGCTAACACATTTCGAACTTAGAGGGGTTCTTTCAAGAAGCCGGCAGCGAACGAATTTGTGAGGCAGTGTTTAAAAAGAGCGACTGAAGTTGCGTTAGTCGTTGATAATGCTCCATGCCACTGCACTATTCAAGAGGTTTCTGCAGAGGACGAATTCTAGCATCACACACTTTTATGACTTAAGTCTGGATAGCCTTATGTTCAATCCTACTGAACAAGCATGGTCTGTATTAAAGGCAGGAGTAAGCAGACAGCTAAATAACATCTTGGCTGGTGCTGACCGGGATCGTCTGACCCAAACAGAATATCGTATGCAGAGATTAGAGAACATCGTTCGTGACAATATGTGCAAAATTACTGTTGCTAATCGTGCATTGTTCATTGCACATATCTAAAGATTTATTCCTTCTGCATTGGATATGCAAAAGATATTAATTTTTAAGAAAATTTTGTTTAAAACAACGTTACTTGTCTCAATTGATTATTATAATGTTCTTTATTGTGAATCAATAAAATGCTTCCGCCAATTCCATTTTATTTAATGCCAATATGATTTTGTTTAACGTCAACTCGAAATTGACTAGTGCCAATCTGGTTTTGCTTATTGCCATTTTGAAATTGGTATTGCCAATATGATATTGACTATAGCCAACTTGTTTTTGTTTATTGTCAATTTACAGTTAACTAACGTCAATAAGATTTTGATCTATATTGTCAATTTGCTTTCAACTGACGCCAGTTTGTAATTGATATTGTCAATTTGATTTTGACTTCTGTCATTTTGATTCTGATTAGCGGCAATTTGAACTTCAAAAGGTATAGAAAACTAAACAGTTCTAATTGTAAACAAGATGAGAAAGGAATAAATGAAATAAACAATAACCTCAAGGCAGTTTACTGCGGACCTATATTGTTATACATGGTTAGATTTCTCTGCAACAGCACTTTTCACGAATTATATAATATACAGGATGTTAAATTTACACAAAACTAAGAAGTAACAATTTTTAAGTTTTACTATTGAATACCTAAATAAATCACAATACATAAAATTATCAATTTCATTGAGTTGCTTTGAATATTGATCGTTTACTGAAGATAACCGTTCATAAATCCGAAACGGTGAGTCACAGACCCATGCTCCTATACAGTGATCAAATAGCGTCCCGTATAATGCTTTTACTTGATTATTTTCAAATGCCGCATAGAGTAAATTGACATATTTGCATTTTAATTTAATAGCACTGTATAAATAACTATAATCGATTTCAAACGCGCGACTAAAAGATGTAATGATATAAAGGTGCCCTATTAACAAAAATTATTTTATCACCCTAAGTATCCAAGTAAACACAACTTTTATATAAGACTTTACAAAACCTATAAGCTCGTTTTTTTTTGTTCAGTGTAGCAAGACCGAAAGTTCTACCAAAAAGTTCAAGAAGCCAGAATTTGTTATTTGGAAGTAAAATATTTCTAATTATTAATTGGTTTAATTAAAAAAATAATTAGTAATAAATAATAATAATAAAAACTTCATATAAGAATGGAGTATAGGATCCTCCGACCGGTCACAACACCGACTACGGATACCTTGCCGACCGTGAACATTACGCCGTCAGCAACCGGTGGACACTTTGCGAACACTTATTAAAATCGATGAACAGTTTAATTAGTTTTAACTTGAAAACTTTACTTTAACATTCTCATAAGAAGTGTAACTATATGGACCGCTTTTTTAAGAGTCGGTGTAGTATCCACGGTCGGCAAAGTGTTCAGTAGCAAAATTGATTTTAAGGGTCGGCGTAGTGTCCGCGGTTGGCAAAGTGATAAAAACCGCCAGTCGGCGAAGTGTCCACGGTCGGCGTAGTGTCTGCGGAGTGTCTAGCCACCTAAAAATGGTTGACTTTCATTTAAAATTATTAATTAAAAATTATTATTTTTAAACTTGGATAGTTACTTCCCGAAAATTTGCGTCATTGTATATTACAAATATTTAAACGTCTAGTCCTAGTCTAAAACTCTTTACGCTTCTCAAGTGCCAACGTACAAAGCGGGGTAGCGGAGCCTAAAGTATAGATTACGCTACACAATACTATTTACATAGAAAAGTCATCATCATTTCATCAAATCATCCTTCAGTGGCCCAAAAGTGTCCCGTTTAAAAACAATACTATGGGAAAACAAAGACACATGGAGACACAAAGGCAGAAGCTTGAGCTTTTCTGTTGTGATACACACATTAACTTTTATCTTACACTACAAGAACATTATTTACTTTAATCACTTTTATTGATAGTACAAGTATAGGTTATGTTGTCAATAAAAATTGAAGAATATGACACATACTGATACTAATAAGGTAACGCGATCCAGCTACCTTTAGAATGCTATTTATTTTCGATTTTATTTTACTGCCTAGGCAGTTCTATGAAATTTTGTCGGACTGTGTTTGTAATGACTGAAGTAAGTCATTACCGGACTAGTCAGGTAAGGTTTTTACCGAGCAACCGAGCTAGTTTTGTAAACTCTAAAAGTCAGGTGATCACATTGGTACAAGCTGCAGAATAATAATTTTGCTTTTCTAAAACATTTTTAAAACTTATTTTATTTATTATGTCATATTAGAAAACTCCCAAACAACAATTTATTACAATACTATAATCTTAGGGTTAAACCAAACTACGCAAAGCACATACTCTTCGAGAATGTTGCTAACTAACAATATTGAAATTGTCGAAAATAACCCGTTTAAAACATTGTGATGTAACTAGCCATTATCAAGTGCTAAATTAATCCCTAATCAACAATTCCATGAAAATATTTTTAAAAACTCTATTCCCTAATCCCAAAAAATATTTTGAAAATCTAATCCTTATTTCTTAATTCTAAAAAGTATTTTTTTAAAATTTATTCCTTATCCCAACAAATATTTTGAAAAAATCTAAAATATAATATCTAACAAAAATATTTAAAAAATTCAATCCCTAATCCCAAAAAAATATTTATAAGAAATCGAATCATGCTAATCTCAAAAACATTTTTAAAAAATCCCTAATCTCAAAAGATATATTTAAAGATCCAATATCCAATATTTAAAAACCTAAAAATTATTTTTAAAAAATCCAATCTTTAATCCCTAATCTCAAAAAATTCTTAAAAAAATTCAATCCCTAATTTCAAAAATATTTAAAAAATTCTATATCCAATCCCTATTCTTTTTGATCCAATTTCTAATCCCTAATTCCAAAAATATTGTAAAAAACTGAATCCCGAATCCCCAATCCTTGTCAAAAATGGAAGGATTACACAATCCTGCTTACAAATAATCTATACTGGAACTATTACATCACGTCTGCAGTTTTTTTCGGTTGTCCGACGAGCCAGTCAGACACTGTGCTTACAAGGGCATATAACTTTATTAAACAAAAACCCGTAGGTTATTATTTATAAAACCATAAAAGAGTTCTAATACAACATTTATATATGCGCTTCTTTATTATTTTCTATACAACCTATTTACTTATTATTGCATACAGCAACATTAATAAGATTTTTTGTACGACCATGCTATTTCGGATTGTTTACCATACTTGGTTTTAGAACAGTAGGTTATATTTACTGGCTGCTAAGCAAAAACGCGTCGGTAAGTAATTACTTACCGTTCAGTTCTGTCAAAAACAGAACGGTAAGTAAATTATATGTAATTTATAAAATAAATGCATGATCTTTAGATGTTTCTTTCGCGATCGCGGAAAAATCATTATTTTCTAAATAATTGAACTATTAAAAAAATCAAGGCCGTATTCAAGGGGGGGGTTTGGGGGTCTAACCCCCCCCTCGAAATTAAAATTAATACTAATAAATGACAACAAAACAAAATTATTTTTCTATTCTGCTTCCCCCGGAAAATAAATTCCCCGAGAACCCCCCCGGAAATAAATTTCTGACTACGACCCTGACAGAAATGTTACCAAAAACCAGCTATAAATTAATTTGCTTCTGTAAGCTAAAGTGTCGTATAAGAATTGTTTTATAAACGTTTATAGAATAATCTAAAATATGTTTTACAATTTTGCTTTAAAAACGTTGTTAAAACGCTAGTCACATTTTGGTTTCACAGAACAAAATACTTGTTTTCGCAATGTTAATGCAGCAAATATGCTTTTGAAAAGCAGCAATACAGCAACAATAAAATACAATTGTTCTGATGCCTAAGAATTATAAAGCTACTTTGCTAGTTGGGAAGAGGGGCGACAGTCATAACTTGATGAGTCAGTCATCAACGATGACCCTTTTCTGAAGGGCCCCTATATGATTTTTGGCTGGTCTTCATCCATTTTAATTTTGATTAAAGATCTTCCCTTGCAATTGTAGATACGTCAACGTCATCGTTGGGCCTGTGGGAAGATGGGAATCACGCGAACAATCCCGTGCAAAATTTTGCTTTTAACAGGACGTAACTATTATTCAGGAAATGAATTTTCAAGTTCTTCTTTCGCGAATAATAAAAGTTAATGAATATTAATCAGAGTTTAACCCTCACAATTGAATCATATAAATAATTTAAAAAATGCAAAAATATTATTCCATTTTTTATAAAACGTTTTTAAATGGGTAATTAGATATGTCGAAAATGAATAACATCTCCAACAATAAGAGGATTGCAAAGTTTTAATCTCGCTCAACTTACTAGACAACAAAGAGTTGAATAACGTGTTTAAAATAAACTTTTGAAAGAGATTAAAAAGAAAAAGAAAATAGGTGAACCCTGATTGACCTACTTTCTTAAAAAAAGCTAACCCAAATAAACTAAAAGCGCAACTAGATGTATCAAAATTCCATCTCCCTTTGGGATTCCCCTTCGCAGATTAAGTGAGTGAAGCCTTTAACTTTTCTCGTTAAATACATTTTGACCTAATACTGTCCTTTAACAATATTACGTTGACATTTCAAAAGTTAATATCAACACCCACACGGAAAATTACACATACGAGAAAAGCGCGCAGCGCGCCCACAGTTTCCACAATGGCGCAATCTCAGAAATATTGATGAGGGTTAGAAATTCTGCGCATTGTAACCAGAATGTATTTTACCCCATTTCAAGAACGAACGCACTCGCTCATTCAGAATATTTTCTTTAATCAAATTTTGTTAATGTAATGCAATTGTTGAAATAGGAAGGCACACGTCTGTGGTTGGAAAATGGGTGAATTTAGAATGGATGGATACTTTCTATTTATTGTAATCTGTAAGTGTTGCTTGATTCTTTTTGTTGTTTTTTTTAATATAACTTTGTCCTAGTTAATTTCTATTGAGTAAATATTAATTAAAATAGGTGCCACATTATCCTTGGTGTCATCTATAACCCTTCCTTATATGGTAACGAATAAACCCCGTCATACAAAATATACATCGAATCCCACGTCAGGTGCGAATGGTACAAAAATAACTAATTCAGCAGCAACAACAGCTACGAAAGGGGTTGTATTGTATAAAGTAATAGCAAGTAATGGTGCTACATGCATTTTACTTAAAGTTGACGGATTAATAGAGGTAAAAGCTTTCTATTTCATATCGAACCATATCTTTTAATCTTAATTGTTCTTTTTTGGTAGGTTTACTTCAAATCGCACATTGGTGAAGATATGGCTGAATCCTATATGGTCGATGATCCTTCGATTGAAGGAAATTGCAAATATGAAGACACAGCTTTCATGAGGATCAAATGGGAAGGATACAATTTGACTTGGAATTTCGCTAAGGTAAATATCATTCGACATATGTAGATTGACCATCAGAATCAATTCTATACCCTCTTAGCGATCATTTTGCCCTAGTAATTGCAAAGATTTTGTTGATAGATTATTTTTTGAAAAATGTACTTATTCTACACACCAAGTGTTATTTGTCCGATAATAATTATGACCTACGTATCACAGCGATATGACCTTTTGACATCCAGGTGTGATCCAAATTGTGTGTTCTTTTTTTGGTAACTTATTCCAGTTTTACTTCGAAACTTCTTAAACATAAAATTGATACCCTTCTACCGCCTACACCGTAAACAATGCAATATATTTCTTGTATAGTCTGAAGTCCGAGTGTGAGAAGTCAGCCGTTAGATTTGGTTAGGTGTCTTGCAAAAAACCGCGTTATCACCTATCCAACGCCCACGATCTGCACCCCAAGTATATGAACAAAGCAAAAGGTTGCAAACCATCTTAATCAGAGCATCTACCCACAGTTCCAACCATTAATGCCCCTAGTATTTTTCCTGACCTTAGATTGGAAACGTTTGTAGTAGATTGTGGTATGTGTGGGTAGTTCTCTACCCACCAGGTGTAGTATTTTAGATTGAAGTGCATTTTTTGCACACAAATGCTTCTAAAAAATTTGTATTGGCTTTATGTTGGCTTCATATAATTGGAAAAGTGGGTCTTACGACCAATAAATCTTTGAGAATCCTAAGCTGTATTAAAAATTATGAAAAATATTCTATGAATGAGACACTTTAGTAAAGTCTAAATAAATGTATCTGTGAATTTCTATCCTAGCTGATAGGCACAACCCTTCAAATAAAGAGAATATAAATCTGCCCGCCTTTAGGGAATTTTGAGATATCTTCAAATTTAGTTGGGTTACATCGCAAAAAAATTAAATTTAGATGATTCTCGCGAAATGGTAAGACAGTAAGATGGGTAGATTCACTTAGGTAAGAGAGTAACTCTTTTTCAATTTGTTTGTTCAAATTATTATTGGAGCTGTATATTCTATCATTTTCCAAAGGCTGCACTTCGCTTTTGCCCAATTCTAATGTCCAAACCGCCTCAATATGTTTGCTTGTATTCTCTGATGTGATGCTCTTACTCATAGTTAAGTCCTTATAAACCTAATAAATAATTGTAAATTTTACATAGGATAATCTACCGATTCCGATTAAGAATAAGAAGAACCTTTTTCATGTGAATGGTAATTTTTTTAATGTCAATTGCGATGTAGCTACTTAAGTCTCCCAAGCAGCATTAACTAAGATCGGAACTTCGACTGGATAACTACAACTAAATTTATGACTTTATAGGTTTAGTTCGGAATATTTTAGTAATTATGTAGTAGTTTCCACTATTTATTGGAACTATGTAGTTCTATTACTTCTGACTAACTTTTAAAGTATGTGGAACGGTATTGCCACTTAAAGTCGTTAAATGGTATTATGATTATTGTAGTAGTAACTTGCCCGAAGCTACTTTAAAGTAGTACTGAAAGTTCCTGCCACCTGTCTGAAAGCATTGCTTAACCCTTTAAAGTAACAGAACCTTACAGTACTATTAAAAGTAAAACTTACGTTTTAGCTACCCAGGAGAACCACTTTAAAGTGATTTTTCGTAAACTACTCCAGATTTACTTGTAAAATGTTGACCATTCATCAATTTGCAATTTGTTATGATTTTTAATAGATGTATTACTATAGCCTTCAATAAAAATAACAAATTAATGCCTTAGGAATAATATAAAAAAGTTTTCTATCATGTGTATCAACGTATAAGTATTTTTGTCATATTTTGATATACTGGAATGACAAAACAATCAAACATTTCATCGCTTTTTGTATTATTAAGTACGTATTACAAATATAATAGTAATCCATTTTGTGACACGATCGCAACATTAGTGTAGAAAATCTTTTAAGTTGTCAGAGTAAGAGAGAGCAACCACGTGACACGATGTGTCAAAGAAAAAAGAAGTTCCACACTGCCACGTTCCCGCTATGTAGCCTAAACGTAACCGAAACGTACCTGGACAAGTTCCAGAGAGGTTACTGCAACGTATCTGCTATCCAGAAATTGTTCCCTATTTTGGTTCCAGGCACGTAATAAAACCGTATCAATTACGTGCTTGTGACTAGTGGCAAAAACCTAATAGTTTCACCGGTAGTTGCTGGTACGTAGCGATGATTAAAAATGCTGCTTGTGCTGTTTGATTTGCTGGACATATTGTTTCCTTGCCCACTTGGCGTCTGAAAGTTGTGGGTGGGTAAGGGGAGGGGCTATTAATCTGGTAAAGCTAGTTTAAAAATACATTCATTGAGGATGCATCTACGGCACAAAGCTTGAAGGTTAATTAATTTTGCAATCAAATATCTTACAAAGTAATAGAATGCAAGGCATTAGCTTCCCATAGCATGCACGTCATATATTTGATTTGAAATGATGAAAAACATAGGTTCAATGTTTAGCCACGCCTTTGTTTTTAGGGTATCTAGATCATCTAGAAAACTCTGTAGATATAAAGTACATGTTCTTTCGATTTGATAATCCCCATGCTGAGAGCAGTTAAACCAAGCCTTAAACTAATATACAGCTTATTCCACTTAGACACTTTCATTAAAAGAACTTCCTTCTACTTCAACTTGAATGAACCTAGGACCTATTACATCGAAGAATTCTATCCAAATGATTATGTGGAGGATATTGTATGTGTGTTGGGAATAGATCAAGCTGGTTTGGACTGTTAGCTGTCGTGCGTTTTTATGAAACTCCAAATATACCTTAGTACGCTCACTGTTAAGTAGTAGTCTACTTTCCTTTATCAAGATCCAAAGAAGTAGTCGCAAGGAATTCATTCAAATTGTAAAATCGCGATTATTTCGGCTTGTGGCCCAATAATAATACGGCAATCGATCTAGATTCAACTGTATCAACTTAGTAATAGTGATCCTGGTAATTGTCGTACAGGCAAAAGAAGGTTGAAGAAAGGTGTCCATACCAAAGAACGTTGGCCAAGCACTTTTTATCCTGCTCACTCGTAATCCTCTTAAAGTTCTGTATGCATAGCTTTTGGTAATGGCCATGGCATAAGAATGTATAACTTCAACAAGAAGATTTCATCATCTGCGATTCGGTACCATCATTATCAGGAAATAACCCGCCCACTTTCCTCTTGAGAGACATAGAGGTATTGCACTCTAAACCATCATATCACTTAATTGAAGAGACATGACAATAACCAGTACCCTACAAACTCACTTTCATGATTATGATGATGTTGTTATTCACAAGGTGAATAAACGGACCATAATCCTTGCAACTAACTGTATCATTTATCACTAAGTTGAAACTTTTTTGAAAAGACCAAAGGGAGGGAAGAAGAGCTATAGTAAAAGTAGGATAAGAACTTATGGTATGAGGCTTACTAAGTACTGTTCAAAATGGCTATTGGAGCTTTTTAGTACTTTTATTTGGAAATAAATTTGAACTTGCCTTTTGCTATCAAATCGATATTTGTTCACCTTTATTTGGTGGTTGTAACATACGTAATGTTCTCCAAAAAGGCCATTTTTGAGCAACCATACTTTTTAATTATTTTAATTATCTTGTCAAGTGTCGTGTTATTATATTTATGTAACATATTCTATACTCTTTTTTTGTTTTAGACACCAGGAGGAGAAAGATGGTATGTCACCAATGTAGAAGTATTGGTTAGTACAGAGTTAGAACGTTATCACAGTATTAAAGCACATGGTAAGACTATCATCAATAGTTTCAAACGCATTTCATTTCTAACCCAACGTTTACAGTTCTTCCAGCAAAATCATTCAAACTCGTCCATACACAAATGCTGTTCCCCACTCCGGTGGGCAAATCTTATGCCTGTGAAGAATCAACAATAGACTTATCATATCCAGAAGGGGAATACAATCCAGCTAGCATAAGCGGGAAGATATTCCTCAGAACCTTCCAGTTACAACCTTTCATGTATAAAGGTTCGAATTTTGGACCAGCGTTCGATTGTAATGCAAGATTAGGGTTTAGAGATGAAACTGCACCTATTGCGGTCGGTTCAACACTTGCCATTGCTGTCTTAGCTACTGTTACAGGTTACGGAGTTTTCAGATATTTTAAAGTTAAGAAAGTTCAGTATAACACCATGGAGTAAATTGATTAAGATTTATTTGATTTAGAATATTTTGGAATTTAGTTTTTTTAAGTCCTTGCAAACTGATTATTGTGCTGGGTCACCACAACAAACTTTATATATATATATATATATATATATATATATATATATATATATATATATATATATATATATATATATATATATATATATATATATATATATATATATTCATAAAAATTATTGATTGAGATATTCTCAATTGGTTGATTGACATATTCTCAAATATCGATTGAGGGCCGCGGATATTAATAAACAATTAGGTGTTTTATTACTACAAAGTTAGTATTTAATAGTTTATTAAGTTTCATAAAATATGAGACAATATTATGTAGATAAACAATTACAAAACTTGAATAGATTCTCAGCTCACACAGGAACAAGCCGCATGAGATCAAGACATGATTCTAAGACATGTATGTTCTTATTTTGGCTCTAATTTCACTCAGAGAGAAACATTAGGTCACGTTATAGAAATAATATAGGAATCAAGCTGATATATGACTTCATAGCCAATAGGAAGATCTAAAACTATTCGCCGATATTCCATGTATGGGACTAAAATGAATGTGTTGTGATAATTGAAAAATAAAGCCTTTGGTGCTGTTAGCGTTACCGCAATGTTCTCTTAAAGCAGAATCTCTCTCGATGAGGGCACTTAATAAAAGACACTGTGCTCTCGGCAGCCAAAATGGAAACCATGTGAAGATTGAAAATGTTAGTAGCTCATTTTGAAGCGCAAATAATGGGACATACGAGGGTAGATTGAAAAGTTTCCGGAATGGGCAAGAAAACGCAGTAATTGAACAGGTTTTTGTTTTTATTTTTCAACATAATATCCTTGCAGGGCGATACACTTTTCCCAGCGGTGCTCCAACTTTTTTAAGCCTTCAGAAAAATATGATTTCGGGAACTCTGCAAAATAAGCTTTAGTGGCGGCGATGACCTCCTCATTTGACGTAAAGCGCTTGCCTCCGAGCCAAGTCTTCATGTTTGTGAACAAAAAGAAGTCGCACGGGGCCAGGTCTGGAGAGTACGGGGGATGCGGCACCACCTCGTAGCCCAATTCAACCAATTTAGCATTGGCGATTCGGGATGAATGGGCCGGCGCGTTGTCGTGGTGGAAGAGCACTTTTTTTCGCTGCAAATGAGGCCGTTTCTCCTTCAAAATGCCGTTGAATTGATCCAATAAATCGCTGTAGTATTGTCCCGTGATAGTTCTTCCCTTCTGCAAAAAGTCGATGTGTATCACACCTTGCGAATCCCAAAAAACGGTGGCCATGACCTTTCCAGCAGATGGGACAGTCTTTGCCTTCTTCGGAGCAGATTCGCCTGGAGAAATCCACTGTTTCGACTGCTGCTTGGTTTCTGGTGTGTAGTGGTGGATCCATGTTTCGTCCACGGTCACGAATCGGCGAAAAAAATCCGTTGGATTACGATTTAACAAGGCCAAACACTCTTTCGAAGTGGTCACACGATTTCGCTTGTTGTCCATAGTCAGCAAACGCGGCACCCATCGCGCCGAGAGCTTCCTCATGCCCAAATGTTCGTGCACGATATTTTGCACACGTTCATATGAGATGCCCGTGGTCTCTACTATTTCGCGCAACTTCACTCGTCGATCGGCTAACACGAGATCATGGACTTTATCGACCATTTCTTCATTTGTGGCCGTTTTTGGACGTCCACTGCGTGGTTCATCCTTGGTGCTCGTACGGCCACGTTTGAACTCGCTCACCCAGAAACTAATAGTCGAAAATGAAGGTGTGGATGTGCCATGAACTTTCTGCAAAATATCTCGTATCTCCGTCGCCGTTTTCCCGTCCATCCAGAAATGTTTGATGACTGCACGAAATTCGTTTTTATCCATTTTTGCAAAAGTGCCTGAATTGCTTCACAAGATATCCTAGTAAACATAAACGGAACGACGCACGTGTCTGAAAATTTGACAGCTTTCCTAAAATAGGTTAGCCTTGACAACCATCATAACAATTTCACGATACGCGCGCCATCTCTTGCCCATTCCGGAAACTTTTCAATCTACCCTCGTATATAAAATTAAGTGAGCATTCAACTGGCTGGAAATGCTCGCAACTTCTGAAATCTAAAGTAAATTGTTTCAACTTATTGCAATCTATGTTGAAATCCTCAATAGTTACACAGACAGCCGTTTTGGTGAGACTTGGCTCTGTCTTACGGTAACAACTGTTTACTAACCGAAAACCTATATTATTTACCAGAATAATTACCAGATAGTTTTTCTAATGTGAGGATCGAAGCATAGATCTAGAAGTTTGGTAACGTGACATCTACACAGTATCTGCATAATATTAACAATATGTTATAAGAACGAAATGCGGTCTTCGTACTAAATTCCAAGATCAAAAGACGTTCATGTCGGGCAATGTCAGCTAAGATGATAAAGCATCATGCCTTTACTTTTTTATAATATTTTATATTGAGTTACATCTGGTAGGTAATATAATTGTTATACTATAATTCGTAACTTCGTAAGCTAGGTTTTCAAGTCTGATACCTCGATGTGTCTAAAAAAAGGTATACGATCAGTGTATTATCTGTGTATTGACGTATGGTGCTGACTAGGTATAGGATTTGTATGCACTTAAAAATGCTGAAATATGCATGCACTTATGCACTATAAAAACGTGAAATATGCACTTAAAAATCATGAAATATGCGTTTATTAAAAATTTTTAATAAATATCTGCACTTTCATTATTAAAAAACACCTGTTTAGCGTTATTTACATTTTATTTACAGAAATTATTTTAATTAGACATCCTATGCAATAAATTAATTAATTATATTTTCTAAACATAGAGCGTTACAGTTCACAATGACGTACATTTTTAAATTTTCAAAAGTAAACATATGCCTATTATCCCTAAATATTGTTTTATATTTCGAGAAACTCCGTTCCACATCGCAAGACGTAATTGGGGCATACTTACAATTGTTTAATTCTACAAGCGAATAATGTTTTAGCTCGTCTAAAATGTCTTGGCCAGATAATGCATCGTTTATGCTTTTAATTAAGTGAAAACCAGGATTTTTGTCTATAACGGATTTAAATTTTTGTTTTATAGTCAAACCCTTTGGCCCTTTTACTTTATTCAAAGAAACACCTAACAATTTTACATGCTCAAGAGATCATCTAATGAATTTCCCTGACATTCTAATTTCTGAATTACTTTAGCTAAACGCACAAAATTTGTCAAAACAAACAATTCTGCCCTCACCTCCTTAGTATTAAAAGCATCCTGTGCGCTTTGTAGGCATAGTGCATCGTGTTTATTAAGTTTATTTACTTTAATAATATCAAAATAAGTTGCATAATATTCTGCTGCAGAAAGTCAAGTACCCGACCTTGTTGTTACAGGCTCAGGTGGGAGAGGCACTTCTTGAGCAGTTTCCCTAAATATTTGTATGCGATATGGAGCTTTACAAACAATTTTTTTACATCTGAAATTATAGAGTTTACGTTAGGATATATTTCCCGCACTTTTTCCGCAACTCTATGCATTGCATGGGCAAGACAAGTTAAGTGGATCATTTTTTCGTACAGAACTTGTAAGCCTGCTCCAGCCTTGATCATGTACGGTGCCGCGTCGGTGACGAACTTTGTTGTACTGTATGCTGTCCGGCCACAAAATAGCCATCGAATCATTAAACAATTTTGCCACAGAACAATGATTGATGCCCTTGAAAACGTCCATTGCTAATAGATAGGATTTGGGATTGTTCTCCGAATTTAAAACGCCAATTATAACGTTAGCCACGTATCTGAAAACAAAAATTTGATTTTTATTTTATCGAACTACATAATTAGTCGGTTACAAACAATTAGCGCAAAACAGTTATTTAAAAAAATTACTCCTATATTTTAATCAAGCAATAATATTGTTGTGATTAAATATGTAACTAACAAAATAGAAAATAAAACATCCGTAAATTGCTCTGCTGTGTTTAATTAGTTAAATTTTACTAACAAAACGAAGGAAATGAAGTTTCTACGCACCTTCCAGTAGTGTCAGTAGATTCGTCAATGGAAACCCATATGTAGTTATTCGCTACATGTTTTCTAATTGATTTTATGGTCTATTCGTATAAACGAGGTAAATAATTTTTCCTGAGTGTAGACTCGTCGGGTATTGGCATTTTTGAAATTTCTTCCAGAAAATTACGAAATGCTGAGTGATTAATTTTACTTAACGGGATATCTGCAGCCACTAATGCACCACATAGTTTTTTATTAAATTCGATCGATTTGCTGGACTCACGCGCGAATTATTAAGGTACCCCGGTAACAATGTTTGTTTTTTTGATTTCAGGGCAACACACTTTTGATGTCGAACCGTGTTCAGATGTTGTGTAACTTGAAAGCGTTTCGTTGTAGTCACTTTATCGTCGCACACTGTACAATACAACACTTTATCGTCAGTTGTAAGAACACTGAATTCCTTAACATAACTTCGAAGCGTAACAGACACAGACCGTTTACCCATCTTTACACTCTAAAATTTCAAACTGAAATGCAGTTTGCAATTTCTGAACTGTCTTAATTGAAAGATTACAAGATTAGTAAACAAAAGTACAGGCAAATTTTTCTATGAACAGGAAGTTGTCAAAGGGTCTTTGGATTTTCCTAATACCGATTTATCACAATACCGCAGGATGTAAGTATTTAAATTTTATTTAGTTGAAACTTTTTCTTTCTTAGAAAATATTAACAAGTGCACAGATGGTTAATGCAGTAAAATATTGTAAAGCCTAGTATTTAACAATAAGCTTAAATTATGGGTTTCCCCTAGACTCAACTAAGCCGCCATTGGTTGGTTGTCTAAAATGCTAAAATTATTTAAAAAATATTAGAAATTTCATAATTAAAGCATGTAAAACGCTCAAAAAGTGGTAAAATATGCACACTCGTTCAAAAATACTAAAATATGCATGCATTTATAAAAAATACCTAAATATGCATTTATATGCACTTTAAAATTGACATATGTGATTCATATGTGGCTTAAACATGTAGAAATATAACTCTGCATATGTTTGCTATAAGCAGAAAAAACATGCAAATGCAAAGAAATCCTATATCTAGTGCTGACACTTTCACCAGAACAGAATACTCTGTGAATAAGATTTCAGTAGCACAGAGAGCATTGCTAGGCCTATCTCTAAGTATACAGTGCCAAACGCAATATTATCGTCTAAGTATGAGATGCTTTCTAGATACTTAAGTGGCACCACCAGAACCTCAGAAATCAAAAATAATCCTCAGGGAATGTAAATTATCAAAGCAAAAACCGTAACTAAGAGTTTAAAATAACAAACAAAACACTTTTGGAGCAGAAGTTAAATTGATGATAAGTGAAATTAATAAGAAATATTAATTTAATATGGCACCAAAAGATGAAATGCTGACCAAAAAAAACCTACATAATGGATTTGAAGACAGCATATTGATAAATAGAAGAAAAAGGGTAGATTAACATGCAAATAAGGGTAGGTACAGAGAAATTGGCGGACTCAAAGAATGATACCTATAGAACTAGATAAGCTTCAAGACATATCTACATGGCTGAAACAATTTGGAGATAAATTCTCACCAGCAGAAAAAATTACTTACTATTGAAATGATAAAGTTATACGTAAAGAAGACCTGGTCAAAATTAATTATTAAACATTTAATATAATACTACACTAAAGAAACAGCTATAAGTGAGTTAGATCAACCGCAACAATTTTAGAAAATTAGAAATAGATCACAGATCAGAAAAGTTTGCTCAGGTCTGTTATAGAGTATTCATAATCAATCGATTGTATACCACTTTTGACACTCTACTTTGAATTTGAAAAATTGAAGTGGAAATGATTTAAGACTATGATCCATAAAAAGTGTTCAATGCGTACAAGTCTAAAGTTTCTTTAACTAAACTTATTATTGTTTTTAAGTCAAATCATTTATAAAGTTGTATCATATTGATAACATTTATGTCAGTAGAAAAAGAATTCTTTTGAAATCTCAAAAATACCTAATTGTTATTAAAAGTATACTAGCGCATAGTATTACTTCAAAACCAATAGTTGTGGTGGCTCCTCAATAGCTTTTTCAAAATCTTGGCATAGGGGGGTAAGCAATAAATTACAATTAAATTTTAGAAATTTTGTTGCTTATTTTTTTTTATTTTTAGATTTATTTTTAATCGTTCTGGTATTTCCTTTGCTGTCAAATATTTTTTTGTGAGGATTTCATCCGAATGCTGATACATTTACTCTGGATTCAACTATATTTTATGTGTGATGTTTAAGAAAAAATGTCAACTTGTAAAAAATCAAAATGAGCGTGTTATTAGAAAGAAATTATTGAACATATCTTTTAAATACTTCTGCACTTCTATATAATGGTTATACATAATATATAAATATTGTTTAATTATATTTAACTGCACCATATCATTATAATGTCAATACAAGAGAAAGAAAATCATATTATTATTATCAAATTATTATTATATGTATACCACAATTAGATCTAGTATTAAATGAAAATAAAATTTGAGCTCAAAAACATATAAAAGTTTCTAGTATATACTATGTATTGATTAATCGGAGCTCAAATTTTAAATGCTACTACCATTTATTAGAATATCTAGGATTAAAATTGTGCTAAACAAGAAAGAATATGACTTTTAAATATCAATTAATATGTGAGTTTATAAACTAATAGTAAATGGTGTAATTAATTATTAAATAAGGATATGATTGATGATATTGATGATATCGATGATATTTTTTGAGAAAAAACATTATTTTAATGAAACCAGACTGAATTTTTAATTGTTTGTCCTTTTTATTAGTTGCTCAATATATTTATTCTCATAATAAGTGATTCCAACTATTTAATTATTATTAACATATCTAAAATAGCATATCTATGATTATGTTAGTTATTATTAGAAAAAATAATTATTAATAATATAGGATCGGTCATCTAACTTGAGGCTGGATGGAATGCAACCCTTCATACACCATCATAAGCACTTTAAAGTAGAATTTTACAAAAGGGTTATTAAAGTAATATAGAATTTTTTTAAATAATGCCCAAGTAAGATGGCTCATCCTGAATAATTCAAATTACATATCCTACAATTTATTAATTTTTAAATGTGTTAAAAATATATATATATACATATTAATTTTAAAAATATATTGTTAATAAAGTTAAAGTTTTAATGCTTATGATGATATTTTATGAAGATCTTGTAGTATTACAATGTAGAGATTAGCACACGGCACACAGTGATTGACGTATCAATCCAATTAAGTTTCCGATACTGTTCTATCTATCTATTCTGACTAATCTATCAATTTGCATATAATATTATCAAGGTTGTGATCTAATTAAAAATTAATATCAAAAAATGATATGAAAACATCGGACCAGAGTTTTAGGGGCAACCCTTATCAAGTTCTTCATAAAATATTCAATTTTTGTGTAAAATGCCATGGCCTGTCTTCCAATAAAATATACATGAAGAAAAAAATTATTATTATATATACTTAAGAGTATGTTTAAAATTAAATATAAAATATGTGAGCAATGTTAGCTATATTATTATTGTATAATTATTAATTACTAAATATAAAAACTTATGGCTAGAATAAAAGTTCAAGATGTTGAAATATAAATTTGATTTTCCTATTTATCTAAGTTTCCACTATTCGATAGCTTTTATAGCTATGGTCTACCCAGCCAGCACACTGACGTTATAATGACGTTATTTTTAAGTGTTTATGGGTCGGCGACGTCATATGACTAATAAATGATGTCCATAAGACGTCATGTTATGGGACGTGCGTAGACGGCTTCAAATCGACGTCTTTTAGACGTACAATAAGGTCGTTTTTAGACTTCTAATATTATTAACTATGATCTAGCTACGTAACCAAAAAGTCATATATTCCATAAAATATTTTTACATTTGCAGAATGTAAATAGAATACATTATTTTACTGTTATTCACTATTCAATTACACTATTTTTGTATTATCAGATCTACTGATCTACGAGGGACAAATCTAGCAACACCGTTTTACTTTTTTTTTTACTGAACTGCACCACATGCCGCAATACAAACAGAAACAACGTCTTTCGTGTATTTGTCTTGCACTTTAATTCATAACGTTTCTACTTATTATTAAAGTTGTTGACGTACCTACATTTATAGTGTACGTGTAGGTGCAACTACTGCATAATAATTGTGTGGTTTGTCACAAAGGGTGAGTATTAATAATTAATTGTTCCGTCGCAATACTACATAACCTATACAATTTTACCCGTTCGACGATTTTGTGAGATTACTATTGTTAATAAATTAATACTAATGCAATGGTTTCTTAGTACTTACTAATATTATTTTAGTATCATCAATTATTCTGCATATTGTTTTACCAGCTTTTCAGTTAGTAAATGTTTACTTTTGTTTAATAATTATGTATGTAATAGTATGTAATAAATATTTTTTCCAATATTCAACTATTTATTTATAATTCCTGTCCTAGTCCTAGTATAGGACGTTTTAATGGCTTCATTGAACAACGTTTTAATGGCGTCATTGAACAACGTTTTAATGACGTCGTTGAACTACGTTTTAATGACGTCTTATATTGACGTCCTTGGGCTGTGACATAATGCTGTCAGTTTTACGACAATTTGACGTCATTTCAATACGTCATTTGACGTCGTCACTGCCGAGAAAACGGCGACATTATGACGTCAGTGTGCTGGCTGGGTAGTATAGATTTATAGCTTCATAGACTTGGCACAAATATGAAACACAATGGGACAGTGAAGGTTATTTTAGGCAATATTAAAATTTAAAAATTATAGAAACAGACACATAATCACTTCTGATGATACCTGCTCAAGAAGAAACCTTTTGTATCGTAACCTTTCGTTCTTGGGTTTTCCCATTAAAGTGTGGTTCCTAATATTAATAAACTAAAAGAGAAGTAATAATAAGTAACCTCTCTCTTAAGTGTTTTAAACTCTTTAAAGTTCTGGAGTTTTGCTCAATGTCAAAGTTGTATATAAGCAAAATAAGGAGAAAAGTGCATCTTGTTACTTCTCATATCATTACCATTTAAAATCATTGCCAATTTAATTTATTGCAGTGTTCAGTGTACCTACAGTTTTCCCTATAGGTGTTATCGTAAGCACCCTTAAACTAGATTAATAAATAATGCGTATCAATATTGATTTCTCACATTCTTTTAATAATAATCAGATGGAATGTGCTTACGTATTCTATTGTGGTTCTTCCTTTAAAGAATCCATTTTCTTTTTTCCTTCACTTGGGGTTGTAATTATACTACTATGTAAAAACTTTGCAAATTATACTGTGGAGGGTTTTATAGGCTGGTAATTGTTGCATTCTAATTGCTTACCCTTTTTGTATAGTGAGCATATAATGTCAGTGTTTCACAAATCTGGCGTGTTCCGATATTAATTTTGTGATGATTTACTTCTCATATAGTTTACTGATGTTAGGGGCTACACCTCCACTATAAAAAAATACAATTCTATACTCTATTGGTATCACTGCATTAATATCTGTCAGATGATTTCTTATTATAAAAAAGTCAATTCATAAAATCGATAATGGAAATAAATTCTCCTGAATTTATTTAAAACAACTCGTTCACACTTCCATATACTTTGTTGAACAATAATAAATCTTTTTTGACTTTTAAAATGTTCAGGTAAACACTTAGAATTTTGTTTCAATCTTGTTTATACTTTATGTTGACATAAATCATATGATCAACACTTTTAACCTCACTTAAATTTACAGATTTTTAATCCGGAGTCGAGCATAGATTTGCGAAGTGCTTTTGATCGACTCAATTTGTTAAATTTGGCTCCAGCTTATATAGGTTTTGTGGAAACAAATGTCGACACTGACACATTTTCAAAATAATCGCAACGCGGAGGATATTTATGACGTCACAATTTCACTCAGATGTTCGATTTTCTCACGGATCTTAATTCTATACACACAGAATTATTGTTAATAAAACAAGGATTAAAACAATATAACACACTCATGTCCTAAAATGCATCGTAACGAAGATATTAGGCAAAAACGGTTGACAATGAACAAATCTCATTATGACCTAATTACATTCAAAATTCAATCAATCCAGGTTTATCCTTTACAAAATAGATACATAATTAGACAATATAGCTAATACATATTAAATTTCCACAGGAACATCTTTACAATTTAAGAAAAACATAAATTACGATCCGTTACAACAATCGGATACACCAAATGATGCATATACAAGTTTTACCTTTGACATTAATTCAAATGAAGTCAATTTATAGTCAAATTGTCCAGCATACAGTCCTCCAAGTGTTTGCATTAAAACAATGGTGAGAAAAATAGTATAAGAGTCAATAATTATCAAAACTGAAGCATAGGAACAAAACCAAAACCTTCAATAATAAAAATGCTTAGGATTATTATATAAGAGTTTAAGAGCTTAATGTGCTATATTGGTTAAGTATTACAAGATTGACCTAATTTATTTGTTTTTAGTTAACTGGCAGCCCGAAACTAAGTTGGTCTCTTGGAAAATAGAAAAATTCATCCTACGTTAAAGATCGTAGACTCTATATTTAAACAAGAAGATTTCATCTCCTCTACAAATGAAAAAACCATCCCAATATACAACTTGGGTTGTATAAATATGTATTATCATAAAACAATCTAAATGATTGATATCCTTTTTTAAAAATCAAACCTTTTATTACATATACAAAAATTAAGGTTATGTTTGCAGGAAATTATATTCTTGATTTCTATTTTAAATATTGATGAGCCTAACTGTGACCCAATATGTAGCCTTTAGATTAATTATGCCTAACACCTAGCATATCCATCTTTTATTTTAAATTTGATATGTGAAATATTTGTCTTCACATTTACGATCTTATCGTTAAATAAAATTCAATGAGATGGACGTATTACATCTCAATATTGTCATTTAATTTTAACTATTTTCTCATTGTTTTTGAAGCATAGTGATAAGTCACTGAAAGAAACTATAATTTTTTCAGACTATGAACAATTAATATCTATCAAGGTCAATTTTAATACAAATACTTTTGATTTTGTTTTTGAATGTTCCTCTACAGTCAATTGGTTTTCGTAAAATCTAGAAAAGATCAAGACGAAATGAATGCAAAAGATATACCTCATAAGACAGTCAAATTAGAAAAAATAGCGGAAAGTTGAGGTAAGTCGGTGGATTTTAGCATAAGGCTTCCTTGTGGATTGCCAAATAACCCCCTAAAAGTCAACATCTGTAGGTGGTGAGCTCGAATAGATAATAAGGGTAAACCACGCTCCCTAACGGTTTTTGTCGTTTTTCTTTTGGAAACTATTAGGTCAGGTTAGGTAAAATAAAGCTTATTTAAATCCTTAGGAATAATGTACGAATGCTTTTTCGTACCTCGCCTTCCTTTGGTGTTATCAAAGAAAGAAGATATGTCATATACGTATCAGCAATTTGCTCCAGTAAATTTTTTCAAGGAACTTTCAGGCGAAGTTTTTTGTGGTCTCCAGTGGCGTGCGGTCCATGGAAGCAAGGGAAGCAATGCTTCCCTTAAGAATTTATTAAAATTAAAAACAATGCTGACAAAAATAGTTTTATAAAATTATGGTTATCGTTTATTTAAATTTGTAATGTTTAATCAACTTAAAGTTCAATATCAATTCCGTATAGCAAAAAGTATAATTATTTAGAGTACTATTTTAAATTAGGCTCATTAAACTTGCGCGGAAAGGAAAGGTAATACCGATTCAAATGTGTTAGTTACACTGCATATAAGCACGGATTTCGTTGCTTCCTGCACTTCTTACTTTCGGTAGCGGGCGAGTCGCGGGTGCGTTGTGGGCTACAGTTAACATAAGGTTAACTATAAGGTCGAGTTATTTTTATTAGCGTATTCCGTGATCAGATGTTTATTATAATTTCGTTAATTGTTCGATTTTTCGTGTTCGTTAAATGTTATTTAAGCAATGTAAATCTGCGAATGAGACTGTATTTTGGAACATTTTATTATTTCAATTTATATCTATAAGTTGAGATTTTTTTAAAAACAAATACTTCTATTTAGTTTGTTCTGTATGCAACATTTAAACTTGCTTTATCGTCACGACGTCATGACTGCAAATTCAGCTGCTTCGGTGGAAGGTTCGAGTACGTCCGGATCGCAACGATTTTGTTGTTCAATTTGTAAAGTATTATTATTTGATAAAAAATTTCCTTCATACAGTTTCGGCGGGAATTATTGAGAAAGGCAGACCAAAACCAGAACTTTTAAATTTAACAACAAAGATTAAAACCTGCACCAGGTATTTTGCTAAAAAAGACCGGAAAATCGAGTTGCAACCATCATAAAAATTTGAAAATGCTTTGTCACAAAAGAACGTTGGCAATAGTTACAAGTTTTGTCACAGCACTTTTTATACTTCAATCATGTCAATCACAGAATTTCTACGATTCAAAGGGGTAAGGGGATTACCAATCATGCTAAAAATATCTTACTAGGTGGGGGTTAATCAGTATTCAAAAGAACGAGATGTGCTAAAAAATTACCAATCCGATTAATCATTATAGAGTAAAAGAATACTACTGAAGTGTAAAAGTTCTTCTTTAAAAGACTTTTAAACTTAATAATTATAACACTGTTTTTTATTGTACCTAGGTGTATTAAAATTTAAATCGTGGTTGCTTCCCTAGCCTAAATTCTCACCGCACGCCACTGGTGGTCTCATCTTTTACTTTAGCATCTCTTCGGCAAAATCTATCAGGCTATATTATTGATATTCTTGGTGCCAGCCGGCTGAAAAATTCGTATTGGCAAGTTAATTCTTAGGTGAGTACACTGCACTACTCAATTTTTTATTCGACCTAGTACGTACAGCCTATAGGGTGTTTCGCCTTTTTGAAATCCTAATTTCCTTTGTTTATAAGACCTTGGTATCGAGTAAACGTTTTTCTTTTGTGATTTAATTCCTGACTTGCTGTGAATTATACGGGCGCCACACGGCAATAACTTCTTTTTAAGTCCTATATTTCAATTTTACAGCAAAAATCATTCAAGAAAAAATTTTATTCGATACCGAGGTCTTATAAATAAAGGAAATTAGGATTTAAAAAACGCAAAACACCCTGTAAGTATTGGGTTAGATAAAAAAATTGACTAGTACAGTGAACTCTCATAAGAATTAACTTGCCAATACGTAATTTTTCAAATTACAATCTGCATCAGATATAATTGGTACGGCCCTTAGGAACCCAAATATTCAATATAAATTCAATATACCTACAATAATACCCATATATAATACCCAAGAATTACTTTTACATTCTAGAACGTGCAAGTATATCATATCTTGTTGACGAAAATGGATCACTTCACTCATTCAAAACATAATGAAAATGTCAACATTTTTGATGGTTTTCGGAAAATAGTTATCACATTTATTATAAGTCCAGTTTCTCTAGACACAGATAAATACGTCAAGGATACAGGTTAGAATGTCCTATGTGCTTCAAGGTTTTCAATCGTCTCGATATTCACAAGGCACATAATTCCAATCTGAAGACTAAACATTAAGAAGCAGAAGTCACGTCACTTACGTAGTAATGACTGAGGATTAACAATGATCATCCTGAGACATCCATGAGACATCCTGAACATCTTAATACTAATAAAGCTGCCAATGACAACAACGACAAAGATGATGATGGCTGGAGCTCATTTATTGATTATAAAAGTGATAACGAAATAGACTAGACTTGGATGCACAGCTTGTAGCTACATGGAGAATAAGCGAGTTAAAAGCCATTGGTTTCTTCCAGTGTTGGGCTTAATCAACTAATTTTTTTTCAATCGATTGATTAGTCAACTAAAAATCTAATTATGACTGAAAAATTAGTCTCAATCATGGTTAAATCAAATAATCATTAATCATAGTTTCAATTATAAATAAGTAACTAAAATCCTTTTGCACAATTTCTACAAAATTATTGTGCCAAAATTATTATTAGGTGATACTCTAATGTTAACTCCCAAATTTATTTTTTTAAACATCCAGAATTTACGTCAGTATAGATAGCACTCCTAATTTGTCGATTTTCAAAAATTTTAGTGCCATGATTTTGGTCTAATTATTATGGACGAATTTTGGACTAACTCAAAAAATTTTAGACTAACCACTATTCATCAGAAATGAAAATTTTGTGAAAAGTGTCATAACGTTGCATTAATTCAAGACTACCCATCCAGCACACTGACGTTATAATGACGTTATCTTTAAGTAATTATTGGTCGACGTCATATAACTAATAAATGATGTCCAAAAGACGTCATATTATGGGACGTACGTAGACGTCTTCAAAACGACGTCTTTTAGATGTACAATAAGGTCGTTTTTAAACTTCTAATATTATTAATTATGATTTTTCTAGGTAACCAAAAAGTGATATATCCCGTAAAATGTATTATATAGATTTTTTATTCTCTTTTAATGTCTATTTTTACATTTGCAGAATGTAAATAGAAAACATTATTTTACTGTTTTCAATATTCAAATACACTGTTTTTGTATTGTCAGGTCCACTGATGTAAGAGAGACAAATCTGGCAATACTGTTTCACTTTATTTTTTTTACTAAACCGCAAGTGACCGCATGCCCTAATACTGTTTTGATCTTTAATTAGCAACGTTCCTACTTATTATTCAAGTTCCTGATATATTTACATTTAAAGTGTATGTGTAGGTGCAATTACTGAATAATAATTGTGTGGTTTGTCACAAAGGGTGAGTATAATAATTACTTGTTCCGCCACAATACTACATAACCTATACAATTTTACCCGTTCGACGATTTTGTGAGGTTAGTATTGTTAATAAATTATTACTAATGCAAAGGTTGCTTTGCATATAATATTAGAAAAAACTCATGTCATAATTTAAGACTAATTAAAGACTGACATACAATCCATTTCCGAAATCAACCTCTAAATATAAAATTACCCTACATGAATAATGGCAAGAAATCCAAATAGAATAATATTCAGAAAAAAGCCTATGTCATAATTTTGGAATAATTATAATAACTGACCTACACATCTATTTTCGAAATCAACCCCAAAATAAAAAACTACCCCACATGAATAATGACAAAACATTAAATACTATAAAATTCAGAAAAACCCCATCCCATACTAGTTGACCCAGTTGTAATTTCGATTGAGAATAGGGAGAAGAAGTGCATACGTCATACCGTGCCTGACGTCATAATTCTTTCCTCGCAACGCGCATGTACTTCAATAAGGCACATTATATTTTCATTTCTGATTATTGATAGTGTTAAAAAGGATGTTTACAAGCTATAAAAACACTTACCCAATGGCTTTCACCCATTGTTGTTTCAATATTTTATTTGTGATAGTACCTATCTATTATTTTAACCTCACAAAGTAGCGTCACGTTTTCTCTTCCAACTGTCAACAGTGTCAAAACTGTCAAACAAACGGTTTACAGCGAAGTAGAGCGATGCGAACATGCGCGTTGCGAGGAAAGAATTATGACGTCAGGCACGGTATGACGTATGCACTTCTTCTCCCTATTGGTGGAATAGTAAGCAGGTATAAAATATTTAGTTCCTCAACGTGACGAAGCAAGCGCTGTAAGTGGACGGCCTTGGGAATATTAAAATGCATCGATGCATCCTTTTAAATTAAGAAATCACAAAACTAAAACTCCACCGACTAAAACAGAACGGTTTTAAAAACATACAAATTAAATAAAAATAAAAAGTAAGTAGTATTGACTATTCTACAGAGTTAAAACTTTAATATAAAAAAAGGATTATTGGTCATGTAGAACTCGTAGACGAAGTAGAACAAAAATGAGCCGTATTTTAAATATATATTTAGATTAGTAAATAATAATTAACCTATAAAACAAAGTTCATTATGACCGATGTATTCACTATCATATGTCATAAGATTTTCGTAATCTAAAGCAGTGTTAATAGGAACATTATAATAAGTGTGATCGCCAATAATGAAATCTTTATAATAATCGTCCTAGTCATTTATAACAACTTACAAACGTATCTCACAATGATTTGTTTTGTCCAAGACTCCAAACAATATGAAACAGCTGTAAATAAGCAATTGCCATCACCTAATATTTGTATAATTTGTCTGCTTTCTATGGTTTTCAATTACGCGGGTTTGTCTACGCAACCTAATAACAAATCAAAAGTTAAACACTTTAATGATGCCAGTGGTGGGTTGCAGCAAACTGAGAAAACTTTTATAATTGTGAATAGTTCCAAAAGTTGCAACCCTGGAAAGTGAGATGGCGCTGCAAGTGGATGGTTATTCTCGTGCGTATCCAAATAAATGTTTTAGATTTATTTATTTAAAAATATTAAGCTTAAAGAAATACAGAAATTAAGTAGTGTTGACTAATCTACACAACAAAAGCTTCAGTATAAAAAAAGAATCTCGGAGATCGGCCCAGTAGAACTCTCAAACGAACTGGAACTAAGTTCAAAATGTGCAAATCAATGTAACTCATTTAAGGGGGACACATAGTTAATGTATATTATAAAATTAACCAAATCGGTTATGCCATTTGTTATTAGTTCGTTAACTAAAATCATGTAAGGCTTCGTTATCTATACATAAATTATTACAAATAAAATCGAAAGAAAAATAAACTGTAAAATTTCCTCCTACATTGTATTAATGTTACTGTTCTACAAATGACATGATAATTGATATTAAATTGCTTATCTGTTGTCTGCCTTACTCATTCTTACTATTAGTAGATGTTTTCAAAAAATTGCTATATTACAGTAAAGAGTTGCGTTCTTTCTTATCACTGCAAGCGGACGCGGTTTTGGTTCTGGTCTATGATATTATCAGCTGCTTGCTTTTAGTGCAGTAATATTTCTGCTTCAATTAAGTATTTGGTTTGTGTTTATGGTGTCTTCAATGTCTTGTGCAATAGTTTTCCATCCCCGAATACAAAGACTGCCATGAAAATACTATCATAATGGTAAGTGAATCTTTTTTCTGTAGTTAAAAGGAATTTGCAATGGGATAGACTGAGCCAAAAGTTGTAGAGATGTGCTATTTTGACAAATAGAAATAATTGCATAATTAGTTTTGCTTCAAATAATGGGTCTAGCGATATTATTTAGTTCGATCAGAATGCTTGTAAAAACAGTTTTTAAGTAATTATATTATTGGTCTTTTTAAAGACAGAGATTAACTTTTGAATGTTTAGTCCAAAACTTAAGAATGTGAAAAAAGTTTTTTAAACTGATGTTTTTGTCAACTTTCTCCGGGTTTTATATCAGCGTTAATAGTATCAAACTCTCTATGTATTCCGGCTCTTTGTTTAATAAAGTCTTGTTCTTTTTTATAAAAATACTTTCATATGCATCGAGTTCTCTGGGCGAATGAACATTTTTAAGCAATTTTAAGTTTTCTACTTTATTCGCGTGCGCTGTGTCATGTATATGTTTAGCTACACTTGATTTTTTATGCGATTATATTTAAAATCCGCTATGTGTTCTTTGAACCTAGTTAAAATTGATCCTTTTGTCTTTCCAACGTAACTCATATTACAGTCATTGCATTCAATTTGGTGTATTCCCGAGTTCAATCTTTTATCAGTTTTATCTTTTGGATTACCTAAGAGGTTTTTTAAAGAATTAGTTGACTTATAAGATACTATCATGCCCTCGTTTTTAAATAGTTTCTTTATTTACATCATATTATACTAGATACATTTGTTGCCTAACTGCTAAAATACTTATTACTACGGACACCGCCGGTTCTTCGAACCTTTAACAATGAAATTCACTTAATTAATATTATAATAATGTGAGTATGAACCTTGAAATTGTTTTCATAGCAAAATGAAGCTGCTTTTGTCAGGTCTTTTCTTCACTTAAACTAACAATTTTCAACGCGTAGTGGCGCTAGCTACCAGGACCACTCTGTAGGATATAAACCCCGGACAAGCTCGTTATATTATGTGAGAATGTTTTTATATGAAAAGGTAATCTAAATTCATTTATGGTGTGATTGTTTATTCGTGGCATTCCCTGTTATACTTAAGTCATGAATTTGGACATGTAATGTGGCAGCTGTCCATTCACTATTCTACAAATTAAAAACAGCATGTTAAGTATGTTTTGTAATTTTTTCTCTGCATATCAGTTTCCTTTACTACCGTAGAAATAGAATAGAGGCACAATTCTCAAAATGTAACTGAATATACGAAATGCAGCTGCCTTTCATACTCAAAACTAAAACCTTTTACGTTTTAATACATCAACTTCAATTCTACACAAAGCGGAATAATTCATTTTATACCGGGGGTTAAAAATTGAAACGAAATGAACTAAATAGCTTCAAATGTGAGCTCGTCACATTGTTTTGTGTTACAAGATATTTTACTGTTACAGACTGACGAACACTCGGACGATCTCAACAGGGCTTTCAATGAATCAGTCGCTATACCAGATTTTGAAAAATATTAGTAGGGTGACCCATCTCAATCATGTCATTATAAGTGCCATCTCATTCAAGTGTCGCACTGGCGTACGAAGATTTATTGGAGCAATCAGTCATGGTAAGTCTATATTTTGGGATTTTGGGAGGGAGGATGACCCATGTGTATCTCCATATACTAAAATCATTTGCGAAGACCCTGCACTTATAATCATGAAGTTTTTTTAGGTAGATAAGTCAACATTGTTTATCATTGGTGATATGAAATAATTAAATAACCGTACCGTTGCAACAGAGATTGTGAAGTGATGCATCAAACAGGAAGTATACACAATCGTGCTGCCTGTTCCATAACAATATTTGGAAATTTATTTATTAACAATTATTTATTTTATTCGTGAGCAACAACTTCAACATGGCCACGTCCAATAGCGCATTCCAGGTTCCTCAGGTACTAGTTATTTCTTATTGACTTTCAAACTGAAACTCTTTACTTTTAAATTAGATTAATTAGTGGAAATTCGGTTTTTCTTAAACCAATAAAAATGAATTTTTGTATTTCAAAATAATGAACTGATCAGGATTTTGGAAATTATTTTTAAACTGACGGTTAGTTACTCAAATATCGAAAAACCTATTTTTCAAAATATATAAAATTGGAAATAATAATTTCTGGTTAGACTTAACTATGGATCGCTATAATAATACGCCTCATTTTTCTTGTCAAAATGGTGTTGTCAACTTTTTTCTCAAAAAATAAGGAATTATACAAAGTGTGCATAACTAAGCCCTAATAGGATATTGAACTTTTTGGTATTAATGTAAGGGGAGAAAAGTTTGCATAAATTAATTGCACACTTAATTATAAAAGTTAAAGAAATAGTAGTGCAATTGCAATGTGTCGCTACAGAAATAAGTAATGCTTCGCCTTCTATGTGCGCCTAGTTAGTATGCAACACACCTTATACATTCAATTATAATGAACATAACTATCTCTCAAATCAAAAATAATTAATTTTTAATGCCTAGATAATGTGTGAATTATGTTAAAAAAAGCAGACTATTTGCAGACTTTACATTCGTTTTTCATGTTATTGTTTTTATAAATTTTATACATAATTTTCATATTATCTATGCATTAAAAATTAATTATTTTTAATAATAGAAAGTTATGTTTCTTTTATTTGAATGTGCAAGGTGTGTTGCATACTGAATAGGCGCACGTAGAGGCGACGCATTACTTATGCAACAATTTTGTTTGTGCAAATTCTTTCTCTGTGCATTATATAGTCAATTGTAAACAATTAATTTTTAAAAAGACCTAAAGTCTTTAATCGGTAAAATTATTTATAGAGACCATGCACTTATAAACAGGAAAATTATTTGCCAGTAACCGTTTATCTTATCTTATATGTACTTTCCAGTAATAAAAAAAATTGTGATATATAATAATAATAATAATAATAATAATAATAATAATAATAATAATAATAATAATAACTAACGCGGAGTTACTAATCTAGAAGCAAGTCATCAGAGGGAGACAGAATCCTTAAGAAAATACTTTAATGAAAGTAACTTTCCTTTACACCAACATCTTGTAAATGCCGACAACCACTTTTCAGCACTAAACTTATCGGCGGCTGAACCTGAAAGAGAAAATTATGTCGTGAAGTGGAAGAACCAATGGCAAACTAAGCCCATGCATGGGCGATTTTACAACAGCATTAACCAAGCTGAGGTTGATACAAAATCCACCAATACTTACCTTACCTCAGGATACTTGTTTCCCGAAACAGAAGGAGCTCTGATTGCCATCCAAGATCAGGTGGTCCCGACAAGGTACTATCAAAAACATATCACTAAGATGCAAGTAGAAAATACTAAATGTAGGCTCTGCAACAAAGAAGAAGAGTCGGTACAACACTTGATATCAGCTTGTACTTACCTAGCTGGTACGGCTTATCTAACTAGATAAGCCGTATAATGATATAAATATCAACCAAAACCCATTCTAGAAAATGTCTCGACGAAAATCTACTGGGACACGCCCATTGTTACAGACAGGCCGGTGCAACATAATAGACCGGACCTGATAATAATCAATAAAGAAAGTAAGTCATGCGTGATTATAGACTTCTCAGTACCGCTTGACGAAAACATTGGACGTGCGTATCGAGAAAAGCAGGAGAAGTATCAACAACTCTCAGAAGAGATACGCGAGATCTGGAGACTGCAGAAAATCGAAATAAAGCCGTTAATAATATCAGCTAATGGAATAGTCCATAGGCGAACTCTGACGCATATTAAAGAACTCCAAATTCCAGTAAATGCCATCAACTGGATGCAAAAAGCAGTTATCCTAGCAACAACATCGATAATACGTAGAACTCTACAGAGGTAACACTCTCAGAACCTTGAGTAATCCGGTTAATTGAGAGTAATCTTGCCACTATAATAGTGTGATTTAAAAAAAAAAAAAAAAAAAAAAAAAAAAAAAAAAAAAAAATAATAATAATAATAATAATAATAATAATAATAATAATAATAATAATAATAACATGCCGTTTATGTAATAGCAGCACAGAATCAATACAACATATAAGCTCAGCTTGTACTTACCTCGCTTCGAGAGAGTACTTAACTAGGCATGATAACATCGCTAAGATTATACATCAAGCGCTCTGTAAAAATAAAAAATTGTTACAAGAAGAACTACCGTACTATAAATACGTACCTAAATCTGTAGAGGAAGATGCGGACTGCAAGATTCTATGGAACACCGACATAATCACGGATAGAACACTGGCGCATAACAGGCCAGATATAACTATAATTAATAAAACACAAAAAACTGCATTTATAATAGATGTCGCAGTCCCACTAGACCATAATATTAGCAGGTCATACAGAGATAAAATAGACAAATACCAAGATCTAATCTATGAAATGAGAGCAATGTATGAACTGCATAAACTGGAGGTAATTCCATTTATTATTTCGGCTAACGGAATAGTCAGTAAACATTTTACTGTAAACTTAATAAAACTAAACCTACCACCAAGTTTAGTTCAACCAGCACAGAAAGCCGCAATACTCGGGACTGTCCATATAATAAGAAGAGTCCTGAATCAATAAAGACCGAAAAAGTCTTGGCTTCTACGCCCGACTGATCAAACAAAACAACAGAGAAAGCGGCCAATTTTATCTATAAATTAATTTTAAGAAAATATATGTCTTGGTGACTAACCCGACATATATATATATTGGGTACCAGGTTAACTGTGGTTAAAAAAAAAAAAAAAAAAAAAAAAAAAAAAAAAAAAAAAAAAATATATATAATAATAATAATAATAATAATAATAATAATAATAATAATAATAATAATAATAATAATAATAATAATAATAAAAAAAAAAAAAAAAAAAAAAAAAAAATAATAATAATAATAAATAATAAACTAGCGACTTCTACAACTCCATATTATAAATATGACCCAAAATCCATAATAGAAAATAATACAATCAAACTATACTGGGATAGATCCATTCTCACAGATACTCCCATAGCAAACAATCGCCCAGACACGGTACTAATCCACAAAACAGATAAAATTGCTTTTATAATAGATTATGCTGTACCACTTTCAAACAATATCGACCGAACAATCCGGTTAGAGAGTTAGAGTTAGTTAGAGTTAGAGAGTTAGCCCTATACTTAAAAAATGTATACCAACTTCAATATATTAAGATAATCCCCATTGTAATATCATCTATGGGAGTAATACCAAGAAAGACCGTGGAAGCAGTGAAAGAACTCGGACTGCCTACATATATTATAAGTATAGCACAAAAAGCTATTTTACTCGCAAGCACTTCCATCGTGAGAGAAATGGTCAGTCTACAATAGTACTACGAAAAAGGTAAATAATAGAAAACACCTGTACTGCTTGGACACAGTCCCGCACACAGGTATGACATAACCCAATAAGGTGAAGGAAAAAAAATAATAATAATAATAACACCGTACAACACAAAAAGATTTCCAGGTTTTCATATAGTTTTTCTATAGCTTTGTGGTATGAAGATCACGAATCTGCTACTGGTTTTTTCGGATCAGGTTAAATACTGTTCAGGTTGTTTCGATGTCATTCACGAGTCATGTAGCCAACACATACATACTCATGAATCGTAACTCAAACTGGTTTGTTCACGAAGTGATTTCTACCTTACGAATGTAAAACACCAATAGAAGAATAGCATGCATACAACACATGAACAGGATTGATAGTTTTGATTTTTTGATGCTTCCTGGTTCTACAGTTTTTTGTTTTAGTGCTTGTTACTGTAGTGATTTAACATGTCTTGATTTAGTATGTATGATTTACTATGATGTAAACAGAGACAGATATGAATTCATAAATGAGACAGTCTAACATTAATTCATTCTCTCCTTTCCAACATTTGTCTAAATCTGGCTATTATTTGTATAGTGTTTGACTACTATAGGCTATTCAAGATATATATAACATATGGTATGTCAACTCGCCGTCATTTCGTCAACCAATTTTAACGCGAGCTAAATTTCTGATAGATGGCGCGACGTGCGCAAGCATGATTGTCATTCTACAGCACCATAACCTGTAATAATGAATATTTGCTTTTGGCGTATTTTTCGTAATACAAATTAAATAAACTTTTTCATGATGATAGAGGTACAAGATTCTTTGGCACTATTAAAATGCTAAATTGTGACTCTTCTTTATTTAAAACATCTTTGGTAATAAAACTAAATTGAAATTTTATTTTTTACAGCAAACTAAGGTAACATCTTTTTTTATTTTCATTCAACTTAAATAATAAGAATACAAATTGACCTATGCAAACATTTCTTATGAGAATTGTAATCAAATTCATCAATTATTTTGTAATATTTTACGGAAAGCAGATAAACTGCAAGCATGGATTGATGCAACAAGAGTTTTATTAACAAGTAAAGACCTTGTGTGCCACTATAAAAAAAATCTATATGCGAAATTCAAACCTATTAGACGCTCTAAAGATTTCAAGTATTAAAAAAGAGTAGGTATAAGTCGAATTATATATACTTAATGCTTAAACATGTTTTTAATTATATGCATTAAGCAGGTTAAGTAAAACTGTTACTGGTAATTAATAGCAATAAAGCACACATCTCAGCATAATTTTTATAGTAACAAGAAGCTAAATAGCAATATAAACATGGTCCACATGTGAAAGGGACAAAAATATTAAATACGACAGCAGAACACAGACTTTTGTACTGAAAAGCAATAGTTTTTTGACTTGATAACAATTATATTATTGTGCATCTATCTCTGTAACAAACAAGATCAATTACAGCAAAACTATCTATGAAATATTTATATCTTAAAATTTAATTACAAACATTTATAAAATAACAAATAACAAGGCCATCGATGATGACAACAACGAAGTCAATGATATACCAGACCAATTGTGGTCTGGCAAGGAAAGTGAAGTCGACATCGATCACTATTACAATAAAATCTAAACATAAATGTAATGTACGTAAAGATTGGTTTGACCCTGTAGTACAGACATATTCATATTTTGGAAACAAAATTCTTTCTGCTAACCAAATTTTGAAGTTATTTTAAGAACCTCAGTCACTTCCATGAGAATCCATACAAGACCTTGCATGCAATGTCCCTGAAAATATAAGAGGTTTAGATTAAAGCGATTTCATTTTATGATAAATTTAAAAATTACATTTTGACAACTGATTTTCTAAATACCTTATATTGTGATTGAGAAATACATAACGGCCCTCACTCCATTACCATTAGCCACATACAGAAAGGTGGAATGCCTAAAAAGAGCAATTTTAATAGAACAATTAAACATCAAACAATTTACTGGTAAAATTTATCACATGATACGAATGGCGTTTTGCTATCGAAAACAAAGCAGAAAAATTAGTTTAAAAATAAGTGTTCATTTATACTTACCTGTATATTTGAGAACGCGGTATTTTTTATTAATTCTGGCTTGTTAATTATAATAAACAGAAACAAAGCTGCATAAAAACATCAATTAAATTTTCGAATGACAATAATAAAAATATAAATTTTATTATTATTAAAAAAGCTTAATTAATTTTGAAGGTTAACAGATGTGGTTTGGTTTGACACTCACGTTTCACTGTTGCGGCATCTAGCGGCGACTTTCGAACTAATGATCTCTTTTCAATTTTGGGTGAAAAATTTATCATGGCAAGCATAGGGGAGTTGATCTACCAGTGTTTTATATATCTTGAGGCTATTGTATAATAAGTAGGGTACCCCGACTCCACCTAACGATGATCTGATCGATGAGACCTGAGATTAGGGTTGCCAACTTTTGAAAGTAGGAAGTAAGGACAGTCAAGAATTCCCAGAAACATTATTTATTATATTCATTTACAATAATAAACATTTTCCAATGCTATTTAAATGAAATCGAAACGTCAATGTAGTAAACCGGCAAATGTCGTAAAGGGCTCTCTTGAATGCTCGCGAAGGGGTTCTCCACACATATACACGAGTTTACCTCTATGTAAAACCAAAAAATGAAGAAAGTAAACCGGAGTGAATCTAGCAGCCCCAGACTAGCAGTCGGAGTTGATTGTGAACGAGCCTTGCTCCCAAATTGTCGAATTTAGACAGTTTGAAATAAACAAATAGACATTGCAATCTGTCAAAGTTTTAAAAGGTTTTTCACAACTCCAATTGTTAATTATTAAACTACTATATTAAGAAATATTAATTGCTATCAGAAGGTTATTTATTAAGAGTAAGTAGTTTAATAATTAACAATTGGAGTTGTGAAAAACCTTTTTTTCTATTTTACGTCTATAATAAAGCTGTTAAAGCACCCAAAACACTGCGTTAATAGCTCATTTGAGTGCTTTAATAGCCCAACTTTTTCGAAGTTGGTAACATTGAAAAAATAATTGAAAAAACAGAAAATTGACAAAAACTTCACTCAATTTTTTGTGCCAATCAATGAATTTTGAAATGTCACATCAGTGTTGACAACTACCACAAAAATCCCTAAATTTTAAAATTTCGATTTTTTTATATAAAAAGCGTATAAATGACTCAAAATAGAAAAAATAAGTCGTCGTTTAAAACAATAAACTTTGCCTTTTCAAACCCGTTCTTTAATATACTATTAAAACTTTGACAGATTGCAATGTCTATTTTTTATTTCAAACTGTCTAAATTTGACAATTTGGGAGCAAGGCTCGTTCACAATCAACTCCGACTGCTAGCCTGCGGCTGCCAGATTCACTACGGTTTAGTTTCTTCATTTTTTGGTTTAGGTGTAGTATAAATTCAAGGGATAGTTATTATAGAAACCAAACTTTTTAAAAGAGGATAATAAATGACATTCATTAAAGAAACAAAAAACATGAACAGACAGTATGACCAGCCTCAAGGCGCGCTAGATTTACGATTTCAAAACCCCAATTCTATTGCCGGTTCGGGAAATTTCTTTTTGATAGAATATTTAATATATTTCATAAATAATCAATTTTCTTATAATGTTAAAGAAATAACTTACAATTAAATACTAATGTATAGTATGCATAATCATTTAGTTTTATTTTTATTTAACATAAATATACATAGTTTAAACAATGACTACAAAATTAAGGGATAACTTTATATCATTATTTTTTTATAAATATAATATTTATAAAAAATGTTTATCTATAAAATAAACAATTCATTAAAGAAGCAAACGAAAAAAGATGATAAATGACATTAATTAAAAAAGAAAAACATGAACAGACTACAAAACCCCGGATCTATTCCAGATTCGGAATATTCCACTTCTTTTTAATAAATTTTTTTAATAAGTTTATATTATATTATTTATAAAAAAGAGTGATTACATAAAATTATCCCTTCGTGTTATAGTCGTTTAAACTATAAAAGTAAAACTAAATGATTACATATACCAATCATACCATATTAGTATTTAATATGGATTGATTTTGGACACATCAAAGATTGATCTGCACTCTCGCGGAAAGTTGTTAAAAAAAATTATGTGATAGCTCTGTTGCAATATATATAAGCCACCAGAACAGTGAACATATTGTTGAGAGGGATCTATGAATAACAATTACATTTTACTGATATTACAGAAATTATAAAATCTAAATGTTCTACTTAAAATTATGATAAATATGAACACAAATATTAAATTTAATCTGTGAAAATTACAAACATCATAAAAATATAACACAGCAAAAACAACCGCTAAAAGCTACGTTCTGAGCTACCGCATATCGAAGACATTTTGATGTTGTAAAACGCCATCTATGTTTATTCGCGTCCCAATAAAATTATAATCAAAAAAAATTGTTTATGAAATTTTATTAAAAAGAAATTACCAGAACTGAATATAGAACGCAGGTTTGTAATCCTAAGTCCAGCGCGCCTTCCAGTCGTTCATACTGTCTGTTCGTGTCTTTTGCTTCTTTAATGAATGTCATTTATCATCCTTTTTTGTTTGTTTGTTTTTTATTAGTACTAATAGTAATTCATTTACGCATGTTATTTCTGGTAGCACTGCCCGAAAATCTCAGTTTCTCTGAATCTATCCCTCTTAAAAATAATGTGTGGTGGGGACCTAGTTCAAGATATTTCCATTACCGCTGCCTCCCAGCAGAGTTTTAACAGGACTGTTTGAATATAGCCTTAATAGTAAATCAGTCTTATAATGCAAAACTTCAACTGCGGCTTGATAATTAACGTCGCTCAATTAATAAGCCGTAGATCAGTTATTAGGTTATATCTTATGTGTTAGTTGAAGTTTATTAGATATTTAATAAATATGCTTTTATGCAACCTTCGAGATTGACTGGTCATTAACGACATTGTCCGGTTAGTACGTTATACACACATATGTTTTCTTTTTTTTGAGCTTTTAACTGTTCATCGTCCGGTAAGTTACAATCTGTAGCTTCACTCATTTTAATGGCTTTTAGCAACAACAATGCACATGTTCATTTGCTATGAGCTGAAATCAAAATGAATCAAATTTGATTCATTTTGCACGAACGATGTAGGCGGTTTTTTGAGATTTACAATAGGTAATTGTTGATTCTCGAAAGCTAATTTCAGTGATTAAAATAAAAGTTTAATTAAAATATTGAATCATTTTCGTTGATTTTTTTTGAATAAGGACAAAACCCGTCCTTTCTTGTTATAGGAAAGGACGAAGGACACACCCTTAGAAAGAAGGACTGTCCTTCCGAAAAAAGGTCAGTTGGCAACCCTACCTGAGATGAGACCTGGATGAGCCAGATAATTAAAAAAATAACGGAGTTATGACAAGTTCAGTTAGATGATGTAGAGTGACGGGTAGCAGAATTTGCTTCTACTTCGGCCATTTTTAATCCAAAAAATCTGGAAAAATAATTTAATGACATTTCATATGTATCTATGCAAGGAAAAAATTTGAACAAAAACTGAGACATTAAAATACGGCATATTAAAACTAACATATCTAATCAAATATAATTATTACAAAAAATCTTTTATACAATAAAATAAACTTTAAAATGAAACAAATTATTAGCACCAGCCTCTCTGGCTACGTGCCTGGCACTATTGGTTTCATAATGATCTAGGACTACAGAGCTAATATAATATGATGCTATTTTTACATGAAAAAAAGAATAAAATAGCATCATATTAGTCTTGCTATACTAGATCATTGAAACACAGCTTATTCTTCCGGACTAAAGTTACTTTTAAAATCTTCAAATTATTATACTTACGTTACGGTAATGCTTAAAATTGCCACAGCTTGAGATCCTATCTTTACAAATTTAAATTTCAGGTAATAGGTATTTTTCCAATAGCTTCAAATTGTAAAAGAATAGATAAAGGTTTTAAGTCACAATAAAATGCATATAATTGGGCGCCACCTGATTACGAAAGTTTGATAATGATGGTAGAATAATGACCTGGCACCATTAACCAGAAACTGGAGTCAGATCTAATAAATTTAATTCAACTTGATAGTCATAACCGGTGATGTCAAAATTAGGTTGGATAAAATATAAATAAAGACTTTCATAATTATATGGGTCACTATTATTCAGTCTAATTGAATTTAAAAATTATGTTTATTCATAAACCAAAAGTTAAAAAAATAACAACTAGTCATGAAAAATCATTAAGTAAAGTCACAATACCCTGCATAAGAGTTCTTAGGAAATGGGAGCGTTTCCATACAACAAAATAACAAAAATAATCGGTACATAAACAACATACAACTTACACAATGTTCACAAAATTCAAAGAGTCGATAATCCACTATACCTTGTTCAAATTGTTTAATTAGAACAAACTTACACTATATTGCCCTTTTACCAACACATGTATAAACAGTTATCACGAAACTATAGAAACTGGAAACTTCATATAATTCTGCAACAACTAATAACCCAAAACTGCGAGAATTAAAATTCACAATAGTGTAGTACAGCAAGATATTCATTTGTAAAATTCACTCTCTCAAGTAACCGATACAACAGTAGTAAGTAAATGTATGTTCAAGACTAGATCTCCCCATGTTATTCTTATGGGAGTTTCGTTTTTAAGACAGGACAATTTTGTGAGGTTATGTGTGTCAAACTTACAATTATGTGAGGTTATGTGTGTAAAACTTGGTGTCCTTCCCGCTAGATGTCAGCATGGGTGTGGGGTTGAGTGTTTTGGCGGGAAAATGTAAATGTGATGCTTGCTCGTGATTGGTCGGACTGAATTGGCGGTAAAATAGGTAGCAGCATGTGTCGCTAGATGTCTCTGTGGGCGTGGTTTTGGCGGGAAAATTCAAATCTCAGGCCTGTTCGTGATTGGTCCGAAGTTTGGCGCTAAAGGAGGTTGCAGGACGTGTCGCTTTGGAGCTGAATGTAAACAAACGGGGTTGCCAAATCTCATATTTGGTAAAAAAGAAAAGTCCCTAGATAATTCCCCCAGGACTTGAAAGTGCGTGTTTAGACCGCGCGCAAAGGGGGCCTTCGCCCTGGGCCCCCATTCTGGGGCATCCTAGGGAGATCGTTAGGGTGCTTCGCTCTGGGCCCCCCACTCTGGCGTTCCCGGGGAGATCGTTAGGGGTGCTTCGCCCTCCTCGGGGCCCCACTCTGGAGGGCCCCCCTGGGATCGACAGCGGTGCAGGGCCCCCTTGTGTGAAAGATGTCGGCGTGCGCGTGAACGCGACCGGGCGGGCCGGGTTAATCCGAAAAATTTGTCGGGGCGTTACGTGGCCGGGTGCCCCGGTGGCCGTTGAAAGGGGTTAATTTATTTGGCGGTCCGAAGAATTTTGTCGCGGCGTTGCGTGGGCGGGTGCCCCGGTGCCCCAGTGGGCCGTTGAAAGGGGTTAATTTGGCGGTTGCCTCGTTGCTGCCGATTAATAATAAGGTGGTGGGTTAGACATTTTATTAAAGGGGGCTGAAAAAAATAATATACAATATTAATGTAAATACAATATTGACAACATAAGCGTACTGTAGATTTTTCTTTAATACAAATAATGAATAGTGACCTATAAAATACAATAATAATAATAATAATTAAAGGAGAATGCATCGTTTTCCTCTCTCTCATGAATAGTACTGCTGGATGATCTCATCACTTAATTGTTGTATAGTTTGATGTTGGACTAAAAATAAAAACATTACATTTTATACATTAAATTAAAAAATATCAACTTACCTGCATTTGTTTTTTCCTTTAATAAAACAGAAGCCAATAATGATATTATTTTAAAGGAGAATGCATCTTTCTGCTGGATGATGTAATTATATGTGCATCTAAACATTCCTTTTAATGAATGATCTCATCGCTTAATTATTGCATAGATTTGAGGACTAAAAATAAAAACATTACATTTTATACATTAAATTAAAAAATATCAACTTACCTGCATTTGTTTTTTCCTTTATGAACAAAACAGAAGCCAGTAAAATACAATAATGATATTATTTTAAAGGAGAATGCATCTTTCTGCTGGATGATGTAATTATTCAAAACATATGTGCATACATTCCTTTTCTAGAATGATCTCATCACTTAATTGCTGCATAGTTTTGAGAGTTAAAAAAACATTACATTCGGTATAAAATAACAATATCAACTTACCTGCATTTGTTTTTAGTATTTTGCACGTTACAACTAAATTTTTAAGAAAGCAAACAATATATCATACGTGCTAATTACATTCCTTCACTTCTCTAATTTTATGAAAAGCCTTTTCCATTTTACACTATTAAAACTGAAAGCGGTTTGTTTTTAATGCTATTTTTATAGATTAAAAGACGCGAGTTCAAACCGCATTACATATGTGCACAGTTTACCGCTTGTTTTAAAACTGGGCGAAGAGGGAATGTTTTGCATGTATTGCGTTTCCCCTCTTTGTAACGTATGTTTAGAAAAAACTGTAAAATGTCATGACATATATAATAAATTACTGCTTTTTAAGTGCAAGCAAACATCTGAGGAGTCATCCGGTTTCTTTATAAAATAAATGAACATGAACATAAAAAATTGGTTGGACGATTATCTTCATCTATTTTAGTTGTAAAAATTAAATGTTTTATGAAGTGTATTGTTCGAAGTGTCGACTAAACTAATTTCAAAATATCAGAAATAGTATTAAGAATATGTTTACTTTTTTAAAACATTCACAGCGTTAATCACAATAGTAATTTAGCATTTTATGTAAATGCAATAAACCAAAACGAAAATAAAATAATTTCAAAACTTAGTAAGATCCTTCTTAAATGATGCAACATAGTATAAAGGTTTATATCATATATTTTTGCATACTACATATGGAATTTATAGACTAAAAATAGAATAATTACATAGGTACAGGGTTTATATATAGACTTATATAATACAAGTTATACATGTAAACTTAACTAGTTTCTAAATTATCATCATTAGAAATACTTTAATTTCCCCAAGCTAAGGTATTTATACATACTACATATGCAATTTATAGACTAAAAATAGAATAATTACATAGGTACAAGGTTTATATACAGACTTATATAATACAAGTTATACATGTAAACTTAACTAGTTTCTAAATTTTCATGGTTAAAAATACAAAGAACGGTTCTAGGGAAAAGAAATTCTAATCAATAGTTAGAAATCCTATAATTTTTCCAAGCTAAGGTATTTATACATATCACATATACAATTTTTAGATTAAATAAAATAATTACATAGGTAGAGGGTTTATATACAGACTTATACAAGTTATACATGAAAACTTAACTAGTTTCTAAATTATCATCATTAGAAATCCTTTAATTTCCCCAAGCTAAGGTATTTATTTATACATATCACATATACAATTTATAGATTAAATAAAATAATTACATAGGTAGAGGGTTTATATACAGACTTATACAAGTTATACATGTAAACTTAACTAGTTTCTAAATTATCATCGTTAGAAATCCTATAATTTCCCCAAGCTAAGGTATTAATACATATCACATATGCAATTTATAGATTAAATAAAATAATTACATAGGTAGAGGGTTTATATACAGACTTATACAAGTTATACATGAACACTTAACTAGTTTCTAAATTATCATCGTTAGAAATCCTATAATTTCCCCAAGCTAAGGTATTTATACATATCACATATGCAATTTATAGATTAAATAAAATAATTACATAGGTAGAGGGTTTATATACAATACAAGTTATACATGAACACTTAACTAGTTTCTAAATTATCATCGTTAGAAATCCTATAATTTCCCCAAGCTAAGGTATTTATACATATCACATATGCAATTTATAGATTAAATAAAATAATTACATAGGTAGAGGGTTTATATACAGACTTATACAAGTTATACATGAACACTTAACTAGTTTCTAAATTATCATCGTTAGAAATCCTATAATTTCCCCAAGCTAAGGTATTTATACATATCACATATGCAATTTATAGATTAAATAAAATAATTACATAGGTAGAGGGTTTATATACAGGCTTATACAAGTTATACATGAACACTTAACTAGTTTCTAAATTATCATCGTTAGAAATCCTATAATTTTCCCAAGCTAAGGTATTTATACATATCACATATGCAATTTATAGATTAAATAAAATAATTACATAGGTAGAGGGTTTATATACAAACTTATACAAGTTATACATGAAAACTTAACTAGTTTCTAAATTATCATCGTTAGAAATCCTATAATTTCCCCAAGCTAAGGTATTTATACATACTACATATGCAATTTTTAGATTAAATAAAATAATTACATAGGTAGAGGGTTTATATACAGACTTATACAAGTTATACATGAACACTTAACTAGTTTCTAAATTATCATCATTAGAAATCCTATAATTTCCCCAAGCTAAGGTATTTATACATATCACATATGCAATTTATAGATTAAATAAAATAATTACATAGGTAGAGGGTTTATATACAATACAAGTTATACATGAACACTTAACTAGTTTCTAAATTATCATCGTTAGAAATCCTATAATTTCCCCAAGCTAAGGTATTTATACATATCACATATGCAATTTATAGATTAAATAAAATAATTACATAGGTAGAGGGTTTATATACAGACTTATACAAGTTATACATGAACACTTAACTAGTTTCTAAATTATCATCGTTAGAAATCCTATAATTTCCCCAAGCTAAGGTATTTATACATATCACATATGCAATTTATAGATTAAATAAAATAATTACATAGGTAGAGGGTTTATATACAGACTTATACAAGTTATACATGAAAACTTAACTAGTTTCTAAATTATCATCGTTAGAAATCCTATAATTTCCCCAAGCTAAGGTATTTATACATACTACATATGCAATTTATAGATTAAATAAAATAATTACATAGGTAGAGGGTTTATATACAGACTTATACAAGTTATACATGTAAACTTAACTAGTTTCTAAATTATCATCATTAGAAATCCTTTAATTTCCCCAAGCTAAGGTATTTATACATATCACATATGCAATTTATAGATTAAATAAAATAATTACATAGGTAGAGGGTTTATATACAGACTTATACAAGTTATACTTGAACAGTTAACTAGTTTCTAAATTATCATCGTTAGAAATCCTATAATTTCCCCAAGCTAAGGTATTTATACATATCACACAGAGAAAAATGTATTTAAATTTCATCAACAATTGTGTGGTATTGTAAAACAAATTGGTCTTAAAAAAGTGACAGGGACAATTTGTGTACAATTATAAAACAAGATTGTGCCATTTAGTTTGTCAAGATTTTGTGGAAGTCAATAGTAATTTTGTAGAATCAAATGAATAGTTGTGTATAAGTTTCCATAACAAATTGTGTTACTTATTAAAACAGAATGTGTAATGTTATTGCATACAATTTTATACAAAATTGTACAATTGTTGCGCTAGTGTGTGCCACAATTGCTTAATAGTATTTAACACAATTACTTGTTCACATGTATACAAATTGTGCAATACTCTGGCACAAATATTCTATACAGAAGGCTAGATATCACAAATAAAATATATATTTTTACATATATTAAAATATATGTAACTAATATGTATATAGCTATACGATGTATAGTATTTACATACTATACAACGTGTAGTATATACACGTATAACACTAAAATTTTCTTTTGCCGTCGGCTGTTTATATATAAATCTCGAATTTACATTAATAGCGACAATTACAAGTGGTGACATCTATAGGATGTCATCCATAAACTTTGCGAAACACAATAATTAGTAGCAAGCAGTTTGAACACTGGATTATGATTTCATTCAAACAAAATATTGTATTTTTCTAAACATTTTTTACAATTATACTTCAACAAAATATGCTAGCTTATCCTCTACAACATTGTTCCAAAGAATGCAGAACTAAATCTGACTGTGTTAAATAATTGTAGTAAGTTCCTGTTAGACAATTCAGTAACGAAATCCTACACAACGCTGGACAATACGATTCTACAATTATAATATAAATTTCTCCAACACCGTTTTGAACAATATTGTGCAAAGCTCTTATGAAGTATTTCTCTCTGTGCACATATGCAATTTATAGATTAAATAAAATAATTACATAGGTAGAGGGTTTATATACAATACAAGTTATACATGAACACTTAACTAGTTTCTAAATTATCATCGTTAGAAATCCTATAATTTCCCCAAGCTAAGGTATTTATACATATCACATATGCAATTTATAGATTAAATAAAATAATTACATAGGTAGAGGGTTTATATACAGACTTATACAAGTTATACATGAACACTTAACTAGTTTCTAAATTATCATCGTTAGAAATCCTATAATTTCCCCAAGCTAAGGTATTAATACATATCACATATGCAATTTATAGATTAAATAAAATAATTACATAGGTAGAGGGTTTATATACAGACTTATACAAGTTATACATGAACACTTAACTAGTTTCTAAATTATCATCGTTAGAAATCCTATAATTTCCCCAAGCTAAGGTATTTATACATATCACATATGCAATTTATAGATTAAATAAAATAATTACATAGGTAGAGGGTTTATATACAGACTTATACAAGTTATACATGAACACTTAACTAGTTTCTAAATTATCATCGTTAGAAATCCTATAATTTCCCCAAGCTAAGGTATTAATACATATCACATATGCAATTTATAGATTAAATAAAATAATTACATAGGTAGAGGGTTTATATACAGACTTATACAAGTTATACATGAACACTTAACTAGTTTCTAAATTATCATCGTTAGAAATCCTATAATTTCCCCAAGCTAAGGTATTTATACATATCACATATGCAATTTATAGATTAAATAAAATAATTACATAGGTAGAGGGTTTATATACAGACTTATACAAGTTATACATGAACACTTAACTAGTTTCTAAATTATCATCGTTAGAAATCCTATAATTTCCCCAAGCTAAGGTATTTATACATACTACATATGCAATTTATAGATTAAATAAAATAATTACATAGGTAGAGGGTTTATATACAGACTTATACAAGTTATACATGAAAACTTAACTAGTTTCTAAATTATCATCATTAGAAATCCTTTAATTTCCCCAAGCTAAGGTATTTATACATATCACATATGCAATTTATAGATTAAATAAAATAATTACATAGGTAGAGGGTTTATATACAGACTTATACAAGTTATACTTGAACAGTTAACTAGTTTCTAAATTATCATCGTTAGAAATCCTATAATTTCCCCAAGCTAAGGTATTTATACATATCACATATGCAATTTATATATTAAATAAAATAATTACATAGGTAGAGGGTTTATATACAATACAAGTTATACATGAACACTTAACTAGTTTCTAAATTATCATCGTTAGAAATCCTATAATTTCCCCAAGCTAAGGTATTTATACATATCACATATGCAATTTATAGATTAAATAAAATAATTACATAGGTAGAGGGTTTATATACAGACTTATACAAGTTATACATGAACACTTAACTAGTTTCTAAATTATCATCGTTAGAAATCCTATAATTTCCCCAAGCTAAGGTATTAATACATATCACATATGCAATTTATAGATTAAATAAAATAATTACATAGGTAGAGGGTTTATATACAGACTTATACAAGTTATACATGAACACTTAACTAGTTTCTAAATTATCATCGTTAGAAATCCTATAATTTCCCCAAGCTAAGGTATTTATACATATCACATATGCAATTTATAGATTAAATAAAATAATTACATAGGTAGAGGGTTTATATACAGACTTATACAAGTTATACATGAACACTTAACTAGTTTCTAAATTATCATCGTTAGAAATCCTATAATTTCCCCAAGCTAAGGTATTTATACATACTACATATGCAATTTATAGATTAAATAAAATAATTACATAGGTAGAGGGTTTATATACAGACTTATACAAGTTATACATGAAAACTTAACTAGTTTCTAAATTATCATCGTTAGAAATCCTATAATTTCCCCAAGCTAAGGTATTTATACATACTACATATGCAATTTATAGATTAAATAAAATAATTACATAGGTAGAGGGTTTATATACAGACTTATACAAGTTATACATGTAAACTTAACTAGTTTCTAAATTATCATCATTAGAAATCCTTTAATTTCCCCAAGCTAAGGTATTTATACATATCACATATGCAATTTATAGATTAAATAAAATAATTACATAGGTAGAGGGTTTATATACAGACTTATACAAGTTATACTTGAACAGTTAACTAGTTTCTAAATTATCATCGTTAGAAATCCTATAATTTCCCCAAGCTAAGGTATTTATACATATCACATATGCAATTTATAGATTAAATAAAATAATTACATAGGTAGAGGGTTTATATACAGACTTGTACAATACAAGTTATACATGAACACTTAACTAGTTTCTAAATTATCATCGTTAAAAAATCCTATAATTCCCCCAAGCTAAGGTATTAATACATATCACATATACAATTTATAGATTAAATAAAATAATTACATAGGTACAAGGTTTATATACAGACTTATATAATACAAGTTATACACTTAAACTTAACTAGTTTCTAAATTATCATCGTTAAAAAATCCTATAATTTTTCCAAGCTAAGGTATTAATACATATCACATATACAATTTATAGATTATATAAAATAATTACATAGGTAGAGGGTTTATATACAGACTTATACAATACAAGTTATACATGAGCACTTAACTCGCGGCGTTGCGTGGCCGGGTGGGGAGCCGTGCGGTGGTGCGACGCCCCAGTGGGTCACTGGGCCGTTGAAAGGGGTTAATTTGAAAAATTTGGCGGTTGCCTCGCTGCTGTAGAATCAAATAATAAGGTGCCTCACCTCGGGTAGGCAACCACATATACAGTCTAACATATAGGCTATTGTGGCTTTTTCCTATCCAACAATACATTTCTCTTTCTTTCGTATCTATTTGTTCAGTTTACTATCTAAATGTATTGTTGGATAGGAAAAAGCCACAATAGCCTATATGTTAGACTGTATATGTGGTTGCCTACCCGAGGTGAGGCACCTTATTATTTGATTCTACAGCAGCGAGGCAACCGCCAAATTTTTCAAATTAACCCCTTTCAACGGCCCAGTGACCCACTGGGGCGTCGCACCACCGCACGGCTCCCCACCCGGCCACGCAACGCCGCGAGTTAAGTGCTCATGTATAACTTGTATTGTATAAGTCTGTATATAAACCCTCTACCTATGTAATTATTTTATATAATCTATAAATTGTATATGTGATATGTATTAATACCTTAGCTTGGAAAAATTATAGGATTTTTTAACGATGATAATTTAGAAACTAGTTAAGTTTAAGTGTATAACTTGTATTATATAAGTCTGTATATAAACCTTGTACCTATGTAATTATTTTATTTAATCTATAAATTGTATATGTGATATGTATTAATACCTTAGCTTGGAAAAATTATAGGATTTTTTAACGATGATAATTTAGAAACTAGTTAAGTTTAAGTGTATAACTTGTATTATATAAGTCTGTATATAAACCTTGTACCTATGTAATTATTTTATTTAATCTATAAATTGTATATGTGATATGTATTAATACCTTAGCTTGGGGGAATTATAGGATTTTTTAACGATGATAATTTAGAAACTAGTTAAGTGTTCATGTATAACTTGTATTGTACAAGTCTGTATATAAACCCTCTACCTATGTAATTATTTTATTTAATCTATAAATTGCATATGTGATATGTATAAATACCTTAGCTTGGGGAAATTATAGGATTTCTAACGATGATAATTTAGAAACTAGTTAACTGTTCAAGTATAACTTGTATAAGTCTGTATATAAACCCTCTACCTATGTAATTATTTTATTTAATCTATAAATTGCATATGTGATATGTATAAATACCTTAGCTTGGGGAAATTAAAGGATTTCTAATGATGATAATTTAGAAACTAGTTAAGTTTACATGTATAACTTGTATAAGTCTGTATATAAACCCTCTACCTATGTAATTATTTTATTTAATCTATAAATTGCATATGTAGTATGTATAAATACCTTAGCTTGGGGAAATTATAGGATTTCTAACGATGATAATTTAGAAACTAGTTAAGTGTTCATGTATAACTTGTATAAGTCTGTATATAAACCCTCTACCTATGTAATTATTTTATTTAATCTATAAATTGCATATGTGATATGTATAAATACCTTAGCTTGGGGAAATTATAGGATTTCTAACGATGATAATTTAGAAACTAGTTAAGTGTTCATGTCTAACTTGTATAAGTCTGTATATAAACCCTCTACCTATGTAATTATTTTATTTAATCTATAAATTGCATATGTGATATGTATTAATACCTTAGCTTGGGGAAATTATAGGATTTCTAACGATGATAATTTAGAAACTAGTTAAGTGTTCATGTATAACTTGTATAAGTCTGTATATAAACCCTCTACCTATGTAATTATTTTATTTAATCTATAAATTGCATATGTGATATGTATAAATACCTTAGCTTGGGGAAATTATAGGATTTCTAACGATGATAATTTAGAAACTAGTTAAGTGTTCATGTATAACTTGTATTGTATATAAACCCTCTACCTATGTAATTATTTTATTTAATCTATAAATTGCATATGTGATATGTATAAATACCTTAGCTTGGGGAAATTATAGGATTTCTAATGATGATAATTTAGAAACTAGTTAAGTGTTCATGTATAACTTGTATAAGTCTGTATATAAACCCTCTACCTATGTAATTATTTTATTTAATCTATAAATTGCATATGTAGTATGTATAAATACCTTAGCTTGGGGAAATTATAGGATTTCTAACGATGATAATTTAGAAACTAGTTAAGTTTTCATGTATAACTTGTATAAGTCTGTATATAAACCCTCTACCTATGTAATTATTTTATTTAATCTATAAATTGCATATGTGATATGTATAAATACCTTAGCTTGGGGAAATTATAGGATTTCTAACGATGATAATTTAGAAACTAGTTAAGTGTTCATGTATAACTTGTATAAGTCTGTATATAAACCCTCTACCTATGTAATTATTTTATTTAATCTATAAATTGCATATGTGATATGTATAAATACCTTAGCTTGGGGAAATTATAGGATTTCTAACGATGATAATTTAGAAACTAGTTAACTGTTCAAGTATAACTTGTATAAGTCTGTATATAAACCCTCTACCTATGTAATTATTTTATTTAATCTATAAATTGCATATGTGATATGTATAAATACCTTAGCTTGGGGAAATTAAAGGATTTCTAATGATGATAATTTAGAAACTAGTTAAGTTTACATGTATAACTTGTATAAGTCTGTATATAAACCCTCTACCTATGTAATTATTTTATTTAATCTATAAATTGCATATGTAGTATGTATAAATACCTTAGCTTGGGGAAATTATAGGATTTCTAACGATGATAATTTAGAAACTAGTTAAGTTTTCATGTATAACTTGTATAAGTCTGTATATAAACCCTCTACCTATGTAATTATTTTATTTAATCTATAAATTGCATATGTGATATGTATAAATACCTTAGCTTGGGGAAATTATAGGATTTCTAACGATGATAATTTAGAAACTAGTTAAGTGTTCATGTATAACTTGTATAAGTCTGTATATAAACCCTCTACCTATGTAATTATTTTATTTAATCTATAAATTGCATATGTGATATGTATTAATACCTTAGCTTGGGGAAATTATAGGATTTCTAACGATGATAATTTAGAAACTAGTTAAGTGTTCATGTATAACTTGTATAAGTCTGTATATAAACCCTCTACCTATGTAATTATTTTATTTAATCTATAAATTGCATATGTGATATGTATAAATACCTTAGCTTGGGGAAATTATAGAATTTCTAACGATGATAATTTAGAAACTAGTTAAGTGTTCATGTATAACTTGTATTGTATATAAACCCTCTACCTATGTAATTATTTTATTTAATCTATAAATTGCATATGTGATATGTATAAATACCTTAGCTTGGGGAAATTATAGGATTTCTAATGATGATAATTTAGAAACTAGTTAAGTGTTCATGTATAACTTGTATAAGTCTGTATATAAACCCTCTACCTATGTAATTATTTTATTTAATCTAAAAATTGCATATGTAGTATGTATAAATACCTTAGCTTGGGGAAATTATAGGATTTCTAACGATGATAATTTAGAAACTAGTTAAGTTTTCATGTATAACTTGTATAAGTTTGTATATAAACCCTCTACCTATGTAATTATTTTATTTAATCTATAAATTGCATATGTGATATGTATAAATACCTTAGCTTGGGAAAATTATAGGATTTCTAACGATGATAATTTAGAAACTAGTTAAGTGTTCATGTATAACTTGTATAAGCCTGTATATAAACCCTCTACCTATGTAATTATTTTATTTAATCTATAAATTGCATATGTGATATGTATAAATACCTTAGCTTGGGGAAATTATAGGATTTCTAACGATGATAATTTAGAAACTAGTTAAGTGTTCATGTATAACTTGTATAAGTCTGTATATAAACCCTCTACCTATGTAATTATTTTATTTAATCTATAAATTGCATATGTGATATGTATAAATACCTTAGCTTGGGGAAATTATAGGATTTCTAACGATGATAATTTAGAAACTAGTTAAGTGTTCATGTATAACTTGTATTGTATATAAACCCTCTACCTATGTAATTATTTTATTTAATCTATAAATTGCATATGTGATATGTATAAATACCTTAGCTTGGGGAAATTATAGGATTTCTAACGATGATAATTTAGAAACTAGTTAAGTGTTCATGTATAACTTGTATAAGTCTGTATATAAACCCTCTACCTATGTAATTATTTTATTTAATCTATAAATTGCATATGTGATATGTATTAATACCTTAGCTTGGGGAAATTATAGGATTTCTAACGATGATAATTTAGAAACTAGTTAAGTTTACATGTATAACTTGTATAAGTCTGTATATAAACCCTCTACCTATGTAATTATTTTATTTAATCTATAAATTGTATATGTGATATGTATAAATAAATACCTTAGCTTGGGGAAATTAAAGGATTTCTAATGATGATAATTTAGAAACTAGTTAAGTTTTCATGTATAACTTGTATAAGTCTGTATATAAACCCTCTACCTATGTAATTATTTTATTTAATCTAAAAATTGTATATGTGATATGTATAAATACCTTAGCTTGGAAAAATTATAGGATTTCTAACTATTGATTAGAATTTCTTTTCCCTAGAACCGTTCTTTGTATTTTTAACCATGAAAATTTAGAAACTAGTTAAGTTTACATGTATAACTTGTATTATATAAGTCTGTATATAAACCTTGTACCTATGTAATTATTCTATTTTTAGTCTATAAATTGCATATGTAGTATGTATAAATACCTTAGCTTGGGGAAATTAAAGTATTTCTAATGATGATAATTTAGAAACTAGTTAAGTTTACATGTATAACTTGTATTATATAAGTCTATATATAAACCCTGTACCTATGTAATTATTCTATTTTTAGTCTATAAATTCCATATGTAGTATGCAAAAATATATGATATAAACCTTTATACTATGTTGCATCATTTAAGAAGGATCTTACTAAGTTTTGAAATTATTTTATTTTCGTTTTGGTTTATTGCATTTACATAAAATGCTAAATTACTATTGTGATTAACGCTGTGAATGTTTTAAAAAAGTAAACATATTCTTAATACTATTTCTGATATTTTGAAATTAGTTTAGTCGACACTTCGAACAATACACTTCATAAAACATTTAATTTTTACAACTAAAATAGATGAAGATAATCGTCCAACCAATTTTTTATGTTCATGTTCATTTATTTTATAAAGAAACCGGATGACTCCTCAGATGTTTGCTTGCACTTAAAAAGCAGTAATTTATTATATATGTCATGACATTTTACAGTTTTTTCTAAACATACGTTACAAAGAGGGGAAACGCAATACATGCAAAACATTCCCTCTTCGCCCAGTTTTAAAACAAGCGGTAAACTGTGCACATATGTAATGCGGTTTGAACTCGCGTCTTTTAATCTATAAAAATAGCATTAAAAACAAACCGCTTTCAGTTTTAATAGTGTAAAATGGAAAAGGCTTTTCATAAAATTAGAGAAGTGAAGGAATGTAATTAGCACGTATGATATATTGTTTGCTTTCTTAAAAATTTAGTTGTAACGTGCAAAATACTAAAAACAAATGCAGGTAAGTTGATATTGTTATTTTATACCGAATGTAATGTTTTTTTAACTCTCAAAACTATGCAGCAATTAAGTGATGAGATCATTCTAGAAAAGGAATGTATGCACATATGTTTTGAATAATTACATCATCCAGCAGAAAGATGCATTCTCCTTTAAAATAATATCATTATTGTATTTTACTGGCTTCTGTTTTGTTCATAAAGGAAAAAACAAATGCAGGTAAGTTGATATTTTTTAATTTAATGTATAAAATGTAATGTTTTTATTTTTAGTCCTCAAATCTATGCAATAATTAAGCGATGAGATCATTCATTAAAAGGAATGTTTAGATGCACATATAATTACATCATCCAGCAGAAAGATGCATTCTCCTTTAAAATAATATCATTATTGGCTTCTGTTTTATTAAAGGAAAAAACAAATGCAGGTAAGTTGATATTTTTAAATTTAATGTATAAAATGTAATGTTTTTATTTTTAGTCCAACATCAAACTATACAACAATTAAGTGATGAGATCATCCAGCAGTACTATTCATGAGAGAGAGGAAAACGATGCATTCTCCTTTAATTATTATTATTATTATTGTATTTTATAGGTCACTATTCATTATTTGTATTAAAGAAAAATCTACAGTACGCTTATGTTGTCAATATTGTATTTACATTAATATTGTATATTATTTTTTTCAGCCCCCTTTAATAAAATGTCTAACCCACCACCTTATTATTAATCGGCAGCAACGAGGCAACCGCCAAATTAACCCCTTTCAACGGCCCACTGGGGCACCGGGGCACCCGCCCACGCAACGCCGCGACAAAATTCTTCGGACCGCCAAATAAATTAACCCCTTTCAACGGCCCACTGGCTCACCCGGCCACGTAACGCCCCGACAAATTTTTCGGATTAACCCGGCCCGCCCGGTCGCGTTCACGCGCACGCCGACATCTTTCACACAAGGGGGCCCTGCACCGCTGTCGATCCCAGGGGGGCCCTCCAGAGTGGGGCCCCGAGGAGGGCGAAGCACCCCTAACGATCTCCCCGGGAACGCCAGAGTGGGGGGCCCAGAGCGAAGCACCCTAACGATCTCCCTAGGATGTCCCAGAATGGGGGCCCAGGGCGAAGGCCCCCTTTGCGCGCGGTCTAAACACACACTTTCAAGTCCTGGGGGAATTATCTAGGGACTTTTCTTTTTTACCAAATATGAGATTTGGCAACCCCGTTTGTTTACATTCAGCTCCAAAGCGACACGTCCTGCAACCTCCTTTAGCGCCAAACTTCGGACCAATCACGAACAGGCCTGAGATTTGAATTTTCCCGCCAAAACCACGCCCACAGAGACATCTAGCGACACATGCTGCTACCTATTTTACCGCCAATTCAGTCCGACCAATCACGAGCAAGCATCACATTTACATTTTCCCGCCAAAACACTCAACCCCACACCCATGCTGACATCTAGCGGGAAGGACACCAAGTTTTACACACATAACCTCACATAATTGTAAGTTTGACACACATAACCTCACAAAATTGTCCTGTCTTAAAAACGAAACTCCCATAAGAATAACATGGGGAGATCTAGTCTTGAACATACATTTACTTACTACTTACAACCAGACAACTTAGATGAATTTACTTATTTAAGTTATCTTGTAGGAAGAAGAGACTGCCATTATTAACAGTCACATCCGCTAAAACATACGATTCAAGTTTTATTTTTTAACATTATCCGATTTCAAATTATATCCGGACGAGGTTTTATAAAAACTTAATTCAACGAGAATTCAACTAAGCGACGATATTGCAAAACTAAATTGCGACCACGAAAACACTAATTACAATCTATTATTTTTATCGGGAAACTGTACGGTATTAAACTTTAGGTTTCGGTAAAAAATTAATTTTCCACAATCACTGTATTTACTGTACGTTAACATTAACTAAAACGCCGCAAAAAATTCTGCCCTTAGCATTTAACTTTAAAAATACCAATTCATGGCACGGGGACCGAAACCCCGGCCGGATACGTAAAAGCGTTTAACCCTTTCTGTATTCTCGTCTTGCTTTATTAAACCCTGACCGTCAACTGACTGTAAAAACTAAAGATATTTTGACGGTAGACGGAATTTTAAGAGGGGTACACTTTCAAATAGACCAATAAGGGAATGACGTGACTTTTTTAAGCCAACCAAAATCAGTATTTTTACACAAAGAAAATTCAGAGCACGGGGTTTCACAACAAGATTTGCAGACATATCTTTCGAAGCGCAGATGTGTTTATTTGGAATTTACCAATAAGCGCGTACACGGAAATCATAAATTAAGGCAGGAAAGGTTTTAATGATATGTTATTTCATAGAATTTCAACTTGTTTAAATGAATATATTTGCAGATTCTCTTTCACATTGACGAGAATAGATGACAATTTAAATTTTAAAAGACTAGTCTATTCGAAAATATTATTTTTCCCACGAACAATATGAAATGGTAGATACTAACACGTGTGGAAACAGTACCTTTATTTGAAATGAGATCCGTAAATTCTTATAAAAACAATCTTATTAGTCTGAAATGCTTCTTTGAGATGACCTTTAATATTTTATGGGGTTTATTTTATGCAGTATACCCACAGTGATTTTACATTGAAAGAAAATATATGATTACATAGGACCGCATTTAGGGTTTTTTTGTTAAATATGCATACTAAATTGCATGATTTGAAAACCGACAGAAACGTAACGTTACATCATTACAAAATCAATAGTACATACTGTCACTAGGTCAATGAACAGTGGTATGTTTTTAAAAATATATTAGTAATGATGGGATCTCAAGTTGATATTTGGCAGACTGGTATTTAAAGAACATGCAAAGTCTTAAAAAATCATCCAGGAATTTGTTAATTATTATAGCTTTATCTAACCCAGATTTTTTGTAAGTAATTACTCAGAACAAAGAATAATCATTCATAAAACAAAACTCTAATGTCCCAATATTGAAAAATATTTATGTTAAAACGTTGAACATTGCTATTTTGTTAAAATAATTTAGTAATGATCTCACTACGATCCCAAGTTGAAATATGGCACACATATTTAGAAAATATGCAACTCTATGTCCAATTGTTTTCAGAATTTTTAATCATATGTTTTCTGAAGTATTCAAGGTAATAGACTTCAGGGACCCAATATAAAGATTTTTTCATATTAAAGTATGCTATGCAACCCACCATTTTAAAGTCCAAATGATGGTTTTATTAAAACAGTTTGTGTTTCCATTCTTTATTTTATTTCTATCAAAAGTTATAAAGGTAAACGTAATCGCCAACATGCTCAAAATCACTCATTTCTGTACACTTTAGAAGAGCACAACTCAAGAACCACTTGAGTTAAAAATATAATATTTTAAATTTTTACTTATCTTTAGGAGTATACCAGTTTTGCCAAATTTGAAAACAATCAAAGAGGGTGATGGTCAAAACTTCAGAAAATTGGATCACTTGACGTGGAATTACCCTAAAGCAACTATTATTCATATTTTATTCGCTTTTCTTCAAATCTGTAATAATCTGAGATATTCATTTGGAAATAGCTAATGATATGTTTTTTTGGGGTCGAACTCAGGATTGTTTTAAAAATTGCAATAGTGGTTCCCATGTATTTTACACGAAAAGACACTGTAGATAAGTTGTAGATCTTATTGCCTTGGTAATATAATGTCTAGAGTGCTGGACTTTCACCCAAGCGGCCCGCGGTCCATTCCCGGTGCCGGCAGATGTGGTTAAGGTTTTCTGCAGTCTAGCTGTGACACAAATGTGGGATTTGCGCTGTTCCATCTGTAAGTCGGCTGCAGCCGCACTTAGGGCCTACGTAATAATAATAATCGCCCCCTCCCTCCCGCACAAGTTTATAGCTTCTGGGGCCTGGTTTCCAGGCTATGGGTTGTAGCAATTATTATTATTATTATTATTATTATTATTATTATTATTATTATTATTATTATTATTATTATTATTATTATTATTATTATTATTATTATTATTATTATTATTATTATTATTATTATTATTATTATTATTATTATTATTATTATTATTATTATTATTATTATTATTATTATTATTATTATTATTTTTCTGTTTTTATTCACCTTATTGGGTATGTTAACTTATATGCGGGAATCATTCCAAGCATACAAGTTGTTATGTTTTCTTTCCTTTAATCTACTCCCTCATTTAAGAACTCTCTGACGATAGATGCTGTTTTAATTAAGATATTTTCTTGTGCAATTTTTATTACGTTGGTATTTAAAGATAGTGTTTTCATTGCTGCTACTGTAGTTTTAGGAATTGTTCCAGTTGACGTTACAATTATTGGTACTATTTCAATTTTTTCCAAGTTGTAGATGTTCTTTATGCATTGTCCAAGGGTTTTGTATTTATTGATTTTTGTTTTGTACGTTTCTTTTGCGTTTTTATCTAGAGGCACTGCAAAGTCTATGATAGTAGCTGTTTTGATTTGTTTGTCGAATATTAGCATATCAGGTCTGCTATGAATTGTATTTTCGGTTTGTATGTCAGTCAATATGGTTCTGTCCCAATACACTTTGTATCTTTCACTTTCTATGATCTTTTCAGGTGTGTACTTGTAATGTGGAACAATATTGTCAATTAATTTTAGTTTGTGTGCGATGTTGCAGTGAACAATCTTACCCAGAATATCGTGCCTGCTTTTATATTTGGTTTGCGCTAGTGTAGTACATCCATTTAGTATGTGTTCGATTGATTCTGTGTTTTGCCTACATGCTCTACATCTATCATTGTTTACTGTTGGATCATGGATAATGTGTTTCCTGTAATTTTTGGTTGCTATCACCCCATCTTGGATAGCAATAATGAATCCCTCAGTCTCGGGGTATAATCTCCCTCTTTTCAGCCATTCAAATGTTGTAGTAACGTCTACTTCTTCCTGGCTTATTGTATTGGGGTATTTTCCGTGTATTGCCTTCTGTTTCCACTGTGTTGTAAAATCTTCCATTGTCGTACTGTCTATTTGGTGGTGATTTTTCATACTAAGAGGCGTTAGTCGATCATCTGCATATTTGATAGCTCTATGTATCTCAGATTCAATTGACTTTCTGTTGAAGTATTCGTTAAGGTTGTTTATTTGTTTGCTGTGTGCGTTGTGTATGTTGACTATACCTCTTCCTCCATTACTTCTTGGTAGATTTATTCTTTCCTTTGCTGCGTGAGGGTGATGATATTTATGCTTTGTAAGCGTAGTTCTTAGTTTTATATCAAGATTTTCAAGATCAGTTGGGCTCCACTTGATTATTCCAAAGGAATAAGTCATCAGCGGTACAGCATATGTATTTATAGCTTTAACCAAGTTTTTACTATTTAGTCCAGTTTTTGCTATCTTCTTTAATCTATTTTCAAATTCATTGTGTATTGCCTTTTTTATTGTGGTGTGATCTATTTTAATGTTTTGTTGAATTCCTAAATATTTGTATACTTCGTTATGCTGTAGTGGTTTAATCATTTCGTTGTCTTGAGTTACATATTCGTATGTGTGTGTTAACTTTCCTCGGTATATGCTTTGAGTCTTACATTTCTCTATTCCAAAATTCATACGAATATCTCTTGAAAATGTCTCGGTTAATTCGAGTAACTTGTAGAGGTTAGCTTTAGTGTTGGCATAGAGTTTTAGATCGTCCATATACAGACTGTGCGATATTATGTGTTGTTCGTGGCCATTAAATTTGACAGCATATCCATAGTTGCATCTTTCTAATAGTTGTGAGAGAGGGTTCAGGGCGATGCAAAACCACAATGGACTTAGAGAATCACCCTGATAAATTCCTCTTCTAATTGGTATTTTACTTGTTGTATAGGTTTTCTCGTCTGTTCTTATGTTTAATTGTGTTCCCCAATGAGTAGTTAGTGTATTGAGACATTGGACAATATTAGGATTTACTTTGTAAATTTCTAATATACGTATTAGCCAACTATGGGGTATGCTATCAAACGCTTTCTGATAGTCTACAAAAGCTGCATACAAGTTTCTATTGGATTTGGTGGCTTGGTTTAAGATGACGCTGTCTATAATAAGTTGTTCTTTACATCCTTTACTTCCTGCTTGGCATCCCTTTTGCTGTTCAGCTAAAATGTTATTTTGTGTACAGTGCTCTGAGACCAATAGTCTGATGCATGATGTGAATACCTTATATAAGGTGTTTAAGCAGGTTATTGGTCTGTACTTTGAAGGATCTGCTAAGGTGTTACTCTTAGGTATTAAGTATGTGATGCCTTGACAGAGATGTGGTGATATATTCTCAGGGTGTTCTATAAGCATGTTTATATGTAAATGTATGACATCATGCAAGCTGGTTAATTTCTTTATCCAAAAATTGTGTATTTTATCTGGCCCTGTTTGTTTCCAATTTTGAAGTTTAGTGATAATATTTCTCAATTCATATTTTTCTAGTAAGTACTTTTCCATTTGTTGTATGTTTTGTGCTTCTTCTTCTATTAAGTTCAGCCAGTGTGCATGTCTGTTATATGTTCCTACATCATTCCACAATTCTTTCCAGAAGCATTCTATATCTATCATATTTGGTTTATCTCCTACTAAGTTGTTATGTTTATTATCTGTAGTGTAGTATTTTTTGTAAAACAGTTTTTCATTTTCTTTAAAGAGCTTATTATCTATTTTTCTTCTGTAGCTTTTATTATATCTACGTAATCGTTCCGTGTACTTTTTTTAAGTGTAAGTTTTTGTTTTACTGTATCTATAAATGCATTTATTGTTGTATTTTCTGGTTCGAATTGCGTGTGGATGGCATATTTCCTCTTTATTCTGTTAACTTTATTTCTTTTTCTATTGCTGATGTTTCCATTTCTGTGACTAGTTAGTAAGCCAAGTTCTCCCCTAAGTTCCGTTATTTTCTGCTCTAATCTGATTCGCCATCTCTGAATGTAATGTCTTTTAGTACTTTTTGTTGCTGTACTAGTATTTGTATTTTCTTGGATCTTTCCACCATTTACAATAGTAATTTCGTAGGCCATACAATATATGGATGTTACTATATCGTCAAAGTGATTAATGTTTTGTGTCTCGTGAGACAGTAAGGCATTAGCTTGTTCTATTAATTTGAATGTGTTTTTATTTATTTTTGAACTCACTATCTAGAAAGCAGTGTTCGACGCACTGTCTAGTCAACCGGGAACACTTGTTTCCCGGTTAAGTAAACCGGGAAACACTCAGTGGTGCCAACTGCCAACCCTTGCAAAATTTAAATACCTTTTTTACTGCAAAATTTCTGCCGAAAAACAATCTGTCACATTTGTCAATTGCAGTCATGACTTGCTTTGGTTTATTTTTTTAAATAAAAGTTGTGAAATCAGATAAAAATTTTATTTGACATTTATAACAATGACTACGTTCGTTTCAAAAAATATTGTACAATTCTCGTGCGTGAACAATGTTCCCGCGTTCACGCATATGAAGGCCCTCGCTCCCTTCGGTCGCTCGTGCTTCAAAACTGCGTTCACGCGGGAACATTGTGTTCCCGCACTCGTATCGTAAATAACTATTTTAATTTTGGTATGGCAGGTCGGAGACTTAAAGAAATTCCTTCGTATTTTAATTTTGTTGATCTAAATTCGTTTTGTAATTTATTTTTTATTTCTGTATTTATGTCTGAGTTGTTTGCCAAATTTTTCTCTGGCTCCTCGTTGTATATTAATTGTTCCGTTGTCATTGCGTTTTGTATGGGATTTTCTAAGTTTATATTATTTTCTTGTGTATTTTGTGTAACATTCAATGTATCTTCTACATCTAATTCTGCAGCAATTTCTGCACGTAATTGTTCTATTAATGGTTGTGGTACCATCTTATTTCTGATAATTACAGCCCTTCTATCAGCTAAGTTTTGTACAGAGATGTGTTCAAAACTGGGATTATCTAAAACAAATATATCATACATCTGTTGCCTGTAACCGGTGAGGTCTTTCGCTAATTAATCCATGTTTTATAGCTAATTCTTGGTGTATTATGTTAGCTACTTGGTTATGGCGGTGGGTATAGTCACCTTGGGCAAGCATTGGACAGGCACCCGTTATGTGTTGAATGGTTTCTGGTTTTTCTCGACATCTTCTACAGGTGTCATTAATAACATTAGGAACTTTCAAGATGTATTTTTTATAGTTGGCGGTGTTGATAACTTGATCTTGAATCGCCATCATGAACCCAGTGGTTTCAGGAAATAGTTCGCCGACCTTTAGCCACGCGTTCGATGCAATCTTATCGACATCTGGCTTCTGAAGGTCATAAGCGTGTCTTCCATGTAGGGTCTTGCTCTTCCATGTCATAATCTTTTCTTGTGGTGTACTAATCCTTTCGTTTTGCTGTGTGTCGAGGTCGTGTAAATTAAGTGGGGTATATTTTAAATCTGAATCAGATATTACTTTGTGTAGGTCAGATTTGTTTTTTCTGTCAAGGAAATATTGTCTCAGTGTCTTGATCTGGTTGTTATGTATATTTTTTATGTTTGAAATTCCCATACCCCCTTCATTATTTGGTAGACCAACCTTTCAATGCTGGAGTTTTTATGGTGCTGGTATTGGGTTATTATTATTATTATTATTATTATTATTATTATTATTATTATTATTATTATTATTATTATTATTATTATTATTATTATTATTTTTTTTTTTTTTTTTTTTTTTTTTTTTTTTTTTTTTTTTTAGCGGCATCAACAGCTGAGGTTATTAGCCGCTTTACGAGTTTCGTTTATGAAACGAAATATTACTGTGACACTGTGACTTATAGTCTCATATAATGACATTATATACAGTAAAAAAAAATATATATATATAAATAAAATATGGGTTCAATAAAATTCACATACATAGACGAACAGTGTGGAGATAATTGAACATGAGGCTTAGGGATAAACGAATGGACTGAGTACGAAACAAACTCACGATAAAATGATTGTATATATAAAATTGTACATAAATAAAATTGTAAATAAATAGAATTGTAAATAATATGTAAAATATATGTAAATAAAATGAATATAAGAATATAAGTGTATGAAATATATAAATAAAAAGTTTTGTGTATACTGAGTAAAATAAATGCGTGTAAAATTATAATTTATTTGCTAGATCTATACTCTTTATAAATTCTAGGACGTTGTCTTCATTTCGAATTGATAGAGTTTCGCTAATATTATTTGCAAGAGATGTTCTTAAACGAGCTTCATTATAGGAAGGACAATCCACTAGTATATGCCTTACTGTCAGTTGTCTTTGACAGTGTTGGCAGATGGGGGGTTCGAGACCCTGTAACAGGTAAGATGATGTTAATCTGGTGTGTCCTATACGTAAACGGGTAATAATGGTTTGTTCGTGGCGTGTTAGATGACTTTTTTCCTTCGACGGTTTTATTAGCGGTTTTATTGTTTTAAGTTGTGTGTCAACTTCGTCCCATTTTAATTGCCACAGGTTTAGAACTTTCTCCTTTAAATAATCTTTCATATCCTTTGGCCGTATGCAGATATCCTCTAGTTGGTCATGTTCCACTGCGAGTTTAGCTGCCTCGTCAGCTTTCTCATTACCCTGGATCCCTACGTGGCCAGGTGTCCAGACTAGAGTTATATCTTTTTCTTTCTTATAGAGCCAGTCAAGTAACGCTTGTATTTCCTGAACTAAAGGATCCAATGAAAATCTATTTGATAACGCCTGCAAAGAACTCAGTGAGTCTGTACAAATTAAAAACTTAGATTTATTAGAAAATTCTATACTATGAAGCGCTTGCCATAGTGCATATAACTCCGCTGTAAATGAACTAGCTGCTTCATGTAGCTTCCAGTGATAAGAGTCGTCGAGGATGATAAAGGCACTACCGACTCCCATTTCCGACTTGGAACCATCTGTATATATAATTTCGGCTCTAGGATGGTGATCTAAAATGTTTTTAAAATGGTTGATAAATAATTTCGGATTAACATCTTTTTTCCCTCCTTGCAAGCAAGAGAGGTCCATTTGGGGTAAGTGAATGCGCCAAGGTGGTACTTCATAATTTCCTGTTTGATAAACTGGCTGCAATGTTTCACTGAGTTCTTGCAGTATGGCATCTAGACGTATTCCAGCAGGACGAGTTCTAGTGGGTCTTGCCATGTATAGCGTAGTTTGCTCTTCATTAAATAGCAAAGCATGGTTGGGGTGTCGTGGTTGAGCATATATGTTTATAGCATAATTTATAAGTAAACGGTACCTTCGATATTTCAACGGTGGTACTCCCGATTCGCAGTACAAAGATACGGTAGGGCTGGTTCTAAAAGCGCCTAGAGCGAGTCTTATACCCGTCGAATGGATTTGGTCTAATACTTTTAAGTGTGATTGACGGGCTGCACCGTATACTATCGACCCATAATCCAATTTTGATTGAATTAAGCTTCTGTACACGTTTAGAAGTATGCTGCCATCTGCGCCCCATTTAATCCTAGATAAGCACCTGATAATATTCAATCGCTTCTTGCAACTGGCTGCTAAGTTTTGAATGTGAGGACCCCAAAGTAGTTTTCTGTCGAACGTAACTCCTAAGAATTTTATTTCTGATTTATTTGTTATAGGGAGACCATTTATTATAAGTTGAGGATTTTGATGACAGGATCTCAACCTGCAGAAATGAACGCACTGTGTTTTTAGCTTAGAGAAACGGAAGCCTCGATTTTCTGCACGATCTACAATTGAGTTTATAGTTTCTTGTAGGACTGAATGGATGGAATTAAAATTGTCTCCTGCATAGAAGATGCAGAGATCATCTACATATAAACTTCTCCCAACTCTGTGGTCTATACCTGACAACAAAACATTTACGGCTACTGCAAACAAAACCACACTAAGCGTGGATCCTTGGGGTATGCCATTCTCGACAGTAAAGGTGTTAGATTCAGTATTTCCAACACGAGTTCTGATTCTTCTATCGGAAAGAAAACTGGCAATGAAATTTGGCAAACAGCCTCTAAGTCCCCACTCATGTAGAGTTTGCAATACGCCATATCGCCACGTCATGTCGTAGGCTTTTTCCAGGTCGAAGAAAACTGCTGTTAGATGATGTCTATTTAGGAACGTTGACTGTATCGCATTTTCGATGTAAACCAGTTGATCGTTTGTTGATCTGAATTTTCTAAAGCCCATTTGGAATTTGGATAGTAAATTGTACTTTTCTAAGATCCACATCAGTCGAAAACTGACCATTTTTTCAAGAGTCTTACTAAGGCAGCTTGTTAGGGATATTGGGCGATAGTTGGAGGCTACTTTGGGGTCCTTACCAGGTTTTAACAATGGGATTATAGTAGATTCTTGCCATTGCTCTGGATAGATTCCTGTCTTCCAAATCTGATTGTATAATTGTAATAATTCGACTTTGACAGTTTCAGGTAGATGTTTTAACATATTGTAACTAATAGTATCTCGACCTGGCGACGAGTCTTTAGTTTCCTGTAAAGCTTTTTCTAGTTCCTCCATAGTAAAATGTACGTTATAGAACGACTCTATTCGTTCTGTGAAATCCAATGGAATTTCTATAGCGACCTTATTAAGACGAAAGTTATCGTTGTAATTTTCAGAATTACTCGTTGATTGAAAGTGGCGAGCAAATTCGTCTGCCAATTTTGGAATATCTGTTATCAACTCTCCGTTGATGTCTAATACAGGTGATGTAGTAGGAAGTTTCTTTCCTGTTAATGATCTTATTTTCCCCCAAACGTCTGAAGGTGATGTTTGTGGGGTGAGAGCTGATACATATGTCTTGAAAGAGCGCCGCTTCTTTTCCAAAATGACACGGCGAGCTCGTGCGCGGAGTCGCTTAAAATTAACGATATTTTCGGCAGTAGGGTGTCTTTTAAAAAGATTAAGTGCTTGTTTTTTAGCTTTAATTGCTTTGGCCACCTCTTCATCCCACCACGGTACTCTTTGCGGTCTCTGTCGGTTTGTGATAACTGGAATACTTTCTTCAGCAGCCAAAAGAATAGATTGAGTAGCGTGGTCTACTGAAGAAGCAACAGTGTCCGTTAAATGCAAGGTAGTAATGTTCTTTTGAAATTTTGACCAATCAGCCTTACTTTCTCTAAACTTCCTACCTGTCGTTAATGGCTGTAGTTGTGAGCGAGTTGTAGCAAGTTGTAACATTACAGGAAAGTGGTTCGAGAAATATAGATCATCAAGCACATCCCATGAAAACAAATGACTAACTTCTGGAGAACTAACTGAAAGATCTATAGAGGAGAAGTCGTTTGATCTTAAGTTCAGGTAAGTACCTTTACCCGTATTAAGAATATTCAACTCCAAATCTTCAAAAAGGTTTTCCAGATTTCGTCCACGAGGATCTAGATGAGCCGATCCCCATATCGGATTGTGAGAATTGAAATCTCCAAGTAGCACAAACGGTCTGGGCAATTGAAGAATCGCATCACGCAAGTCTTCTACTTCCCAGTGAATATCCGGTAAGTATATGTTACAGATGGTTAGAGCAATTGGATAAAACATTTTTACAGCAATTATCTGCAATTCTGTGTTTACATTTACAGGTTGTATCGGTATATTTTCTTTTATAAGTATTGCAACACCGCCCCTAGCTCGAAGATTAGGTACGATATCTTTCCGAACAATGGTATAACCTTTATTGTCGTATAGGGATTCAGGTTTTAAGTGTGTTTCCTGTAATGCTACAACAAGAGGTAGTTTCTCAACAAGCAACAACTTAAGTTCGCTATTATGGGTTCTAATACCATTAATATTCCATTGGATTATATTGTCCATTTGGAAGGTTATTAAAATTACTACTGGGAGAGATTCTCCCGAATAGAGGAATCTTTACTTTTAGAACGAGGACCTCTAGGGACCCCTTTTGGCCATCCTTTCTTCTTTTTAGTTGTTCCTGTATAAGAAATAAGTTCATTATCAGAACTTGAGTTCGCTTTCAGCAGAGTATCACTATTGTCCATATTACAGGCGGTTTGGGAAAGTGACTGGGAGTCTTGTGGACGGAATAAACTATGCTGGGTGTCTTTAGGGTTAGTGGATGGATGAAGGGGTTTATGGGGAATTTGGGGTGATATAAACATCGATGGTTGTGAAAGTGGGGGGATTGGGAATGGTAATTGAGGGGTTGATATTGAGGAGATGGAAGTTGGTAGTTGGGGGGAGGGATTAGTATTAATAGGATCAGGCAGAAGGGGTCTTAACGAAGTAGTATTGAATAAATTATTTAAATGCGTCTCGAGTGCTTTTACAATTTCTGGTACGAGAAGATTAACTAGCATGTTTTGATTTAGCACCGCTGGTGGTTGAATAGGCCTAGCCGCAACTCTGGCATATGAAGTAGTCGGACCGGTAACTATCGAAGGTGTATTAAGCATTACTTCGCGCTTGGCGTCAAAATAACTAATACGCTTGGTTACTTTTAGTTTTTGTATTGCAACTTCTTGTTTATAAATTGTACATGTCCTAGAATTTGCTGGATGACTATCTCCACAATTAACACATACTACGGGAGTTTCACAGGGGTTACCTTGGTGCATTGGTTTTCCACAAATACAAACTTGTTCTTTCCGACAATTAACTGCAGCGTGGCCAAACTTCTGGCACCTAAAACAACGCAGAGGTGTTGGAACATAGGCGCGAACTGGGAGGGAATAAAAAGCTATTTTAACCCGTTCCGGAAGAACGGCCCCCGTGAACGTGAGTACATACGACGATGTGTTTATTATCTCACCCTGCCTCTTGTAAGTTAGTCTCTTTACATCTGCGACATGCCTGGATTTTAATAATTCTTCCCTAATCTCTTCTATGGTACAGTTATTAAGGTCTTTGCATGTGATTACTCCCTTAACAAAATTTAGTGTTTTATGAGGTGTTACCTTAACTTTCAGATTGTCAAGATTCGTTATATCTAACAAACGTTTCGTTTGCTCCTTATTCATACTTTCAATTAACAGACCGTCGTTTATCTTTTTAACATTCTTGACTTCACCTACTTGTTTCTTTAAACTGTTAAAAATTAAAAATGGGCTTACGTCATTAAATGAACCTTCTTCTCGTTGCATTAGTAGAAAATTAATTTTTGAGTAGCTAATCGGACATTTCTTATTACTTCCTGTTTCTGTATCATTATCAGTATCAATTAACGATTCACTAGTCTTCTTTCTTTTTCCTGGAGACCGAGTCTCAGGAGTATTTATTTCAGAGGGTATGGAAAAGGGATTAGGAGGTATTGAAAGGGTTCTAAATTCGTTGTAAGAAGGGAGTTCTAATGGATGGGAAGGGGAATAGGATAAGGTGGGTTGAGGGGTAGAGCCGGGAAGCTCCGTTTGCGACAGGGGCACTTTTGTAACATCATTACCTATACTGTCATTCATTTTTGTTTTTGATAATTTGTTTAAAAAAGTGTGTATGTATAGAATGTGTGTTTTTCATTCCTTTTATGTTTGACAGCTTGAGGAACCAGCAACAGCCAAAGGATTCCTGTGAACTCGACTCTGGTGGCCTCGACGGAGCCCCCCGCATTATACCGCAAGGTTCCCGGTCCAGGCGCCACCTGGCATTACGGCATAAGCGAGATTTTCGCAAGTTGATAGGGCAGCCAGGTCGTGTTGGCTAGACCGACCCGGGCCCCTGTACTACCTTGCAGCCTGGGAGTGCACACCCCGGAACCCAGTTTTATCCGCTGTACCCTCCAGCAGGCGAGCCCAAGGATCTCAGACTGCTACTAGTTCCCCACGCTGTCAAACAAGGAATGAGTGTTCGTGTTGGTGACCTGCCCGTATGCAGTGTATATGTGTGTAGTGTATGTGTGTTTGGGTTAAAGTAGAAAGACTGTGTGTTTATGTGGTTGTGTTTACGGGCAGGTATGTGTATTGGAACGAGGTGTACTGAGCTGGTACCCGTGGGGGCGCTACTCCCCAATGGCTGCCCGCTTTCAGCCACCCTGCGGGTATTATTATTATTATTATTATTATTATTATTATTATTATTATTATTATTATTATTATTATTATTATTATTATTATTATTATTATTATTATTATTATTATTATTATTATTATTATTATTATTATTATTATTATTATTATTATTATTATTATTATTATTATTATTATTATTATTATTATTATTATTTCTCTTCTCACGTTCTCAACGGTTGTGCTGGAACCTTTTTCCGCCTATTCAGATGTAACTGGAGTAGGCTCGGATGTTATTAAGGTTCTAGCGGAGAGTACGGCTATTCAGCAAGTACATCTCTCTTATTCATAAATATTCTTGTCAGGTGGCAAGTGTGTAATAAGCATGCCTTTTGAAGCTCGATGTATAGATTGTAAGGTAGATTGAGATCTTTTAAGGACTGATGTAGTGTTTTGGGTATCAAACCAATTGATGATATTATAATTGGTATTATTACTACACTGTTCATTTTCCAGATGCGTTGAATTTCCATCGCTAGCTCTGTATATTTGCGCTTCTTTTCGTCATGTGCTGTTTGTAAGTTTCTCGATCCAGGTATAGCAATGTCGATAAGGTAGGTTTTCTTTTTGTTTTTGTCTATAACGAGAATGTCAGGCTTGTTGTGATTGATTGTTTTGTCAGTGAGTACGGTTCTGTCCCAGAGAATTTTGTATTTTACCGATTCTAGTACAGGTTGCGGATTGTATTTATAATAGGCTATTCTTTCTTGAATGAGTTTACAGCGTAAGGCTAGTCTCTGATGTAATATTTTTGCTACATTGTTGTGCCGAGTAAGATATTCCGTGTTTGCAATGCTGGTGCAACCATTTAGTATGTGTTCAATGGTTTCGCCTTGTTTTCCGCACTTTCTACATTTATCTTCTATGTCGGGTATTTTCAGTATATGTTTTTGATAGTTTCTGGTTGGAACCACTTTGTCTTGAATGGCCATTAAATAACCCTCGGTTTCACTGAAGAGGTCTCCGCGACTGAGCCATTTGTTCGACGCTTTCTGATCGACAATATCTTGGTTCAGATCGTGGTAGAAAACTCCGTGTATAGCCTTTCGACCCCATGCCTCTTGAATATCCTCGTATGTTATTATCGGGATGTTGAGGTCTTTGTTTCTTAAATTTGTCGGCGTGTATTTGTTGTCAGCTTCCACTACAGTTCGATGTAAGTTTGAGTCCGTTGAGTAGAAGTAACTACGGATGTTCTGTATCTGATTCGAGTGGAGATTTTTCAGATTTATTATACCTTTTCCTCCTCTGTTCCTTGGTAAAGTCATTCTTTCTATGCATGTTTTTGGGTGTTGATGTCCGTGTTTTGTTAGTGTTGTACGAATAATTCTTTCTAAGTTTTCAAGATCAGTTGTAGACCATTTGATTATTCCGAAGGAATATGTGAGAGTTGGTATGGCGAACGTATTGATAGCTTTTACTAAGTTTCTGCCTGTTAGCTGTGTTTTTGCAAGAATATTGATTCTTTCTTTAAAAGTTTGTTGTAGCTGTTGCTTTATATCCGTATGTTCGATTTTTAGCGCCTGATGTATTCCTAAGTATTTGTATTGTTGGTTTTCTGTCATGGATTCAATGCCATGGGTTATGTTTTGTTCAGCTGGAATTGTCAGTTTTCCTTTGTTTATATGTAGACTTTTACATTTACTAAGCCCAAATTCCATTTGTATATCTTGACTGAACTGTTTTACCACGTCTGTTAGAAGTTTGAGTTGTGTTTCACTGGAAGCAAAGAGTTTTAAGTCATCCATGTACATGAGATGACTTAATCGGTGTTGACTGTTGGGTGCTTTTATGACGAATCCGTAGTTGGTGTCATTTAGTAACTTACTGAGGGGATTTAAAGCCATTGTAAACCATAGTGCACTTAAGGTGTCCCCTTGAAAAATGCCTCTGCGTATATCAATGTCCGGGATTGTGATTAAGCCGTCGTTTGTCCTTAGGGTTAAGCTAGTCCGCCATTGTTTCATGGATTTTTCAAGAAATTGTTGGATTATGGGGTGGATTTTATATATCTTTAAGATATGTGTGAGCCATGAGTGCGGTACAGAATCGAAAGCCTTCTTGTAGTCTATGTAGGTTATATGAAGGTTTCGTTTATTTAAGCGGGCTTGTTGTAATACTACCGAATCAATTAGGAGTTGTTCTTTACATCCATAAGATTTCTGTTTGCATCCTTTTTGTTCTTCTGCTATTATTTGATTTTGTTCGAGGTGTTCGTAGATCTTTTTTGTGAGACAGGACGTAAGTAGTTTATAGATTGTTGGGAGACAGGCGATAGGTCTGTATTTACCAGGGTCCTTTTGGTCATTGAGGTCTTTTGGTATCAGATACGTTGTTGCGTTAGTAAAAAAGGTGGGCATGTTTTCAGGGTGGCGTACTATGTCTGTGAAGTATTTAGCCAGGTAGTTATGTGAGCAGGTAAAGCGTTTCCACCAAAAATTATAAATTTTGTCTTGCCCAGCTGTTTTCCAATTCATAGTGCTTTTCACTGCCGCTTTTATGTCTTCTACGGATATTTCGTGAAAGTTCATAGCTTGTATATGGTTAGGGGCTGTGGTTGGTAGCCATGAAGCTGTTTTATTATGTTCTGCATTGTCTGTGTATATTGGTTTCCAGAATGTTTCTAATTCTTGTCTAGATGGTGTTGCAGTTTCTGTTGTTGTTATATTTTGGTTCAGGGAGCGGTAAAATATTTTCTCATTAGTTTGGAAGAGCTTGTTCTGCATTTTTCTGTTGTAGCTTTTCCAGTATCTACTTAGTTTTGCTGAGTAGACAGATAACTTTTGTTTCATTGTGTCTAGTATTTGCTCATCGTTGGTGTTTTCATTATCTCTGTTACAGTGTTTTCTATATGTTCGTCTGATGTTATGTATTCTATTTCTTAGTCGGTTTGTAGCGTTGTCTCCTTGTGTTGTGTATGCTAATAATCTAGCAATATCTGTTCTGAGGTTTCGTATTTTAATTGTTAGTCTGGTTTTCCACGGAATAGTGCGTTCGGTTCGTTTTATTTGTACCTCGTGTTCCTTTAGTTCTAAGCCCAAGATACGTATTGTAGTGGCAGCAGCGCAGTATATTAGTTTATGCAGCTCTAGAATGTCTTTGATATTTATCAGTAATTGAGGTAGTATATTACAGTTTAGAGTGTGAATGGTTTTCGACAATTTAGTCGAACTGTGCAGTTTGGGAAGCTTTGGTCTTTTGGTTGGGTCTAGGTCGCCGTATTCTATAAGTGTGGTGTGAAGTAAGCTTTTGATATACTCTGTGTCATTTTCATCAGTATGTTCTTGTTGCTCTTCGGGGCGGTCTTCGTTAGATTCTTCGTTTGTTTGGGATTCATCTACGTTCCCTTCAGTTGCATTTTCTACGTTTATATTTTGTGTTTGTTCTTGGTTTACTTCTTCTTCATTTGGATCTTCATCTGCTTCGACGATCTCATCGAGTTCACCTTTGACTTGCTGTTTTATTTCATCTAAGATAGCATTAGGAATCATGTTTTTGTTACATATGGCTCTTATTTGATCGGAGAGTCTCTGTTTGCTAGCTTCATATTGGGGATATTTAGCGATAAATTCAGTGTGTATAGCATCTCTATATCCAGTAAAATCTGTTTCGAGCTTCGTTACCTTGTAGTATGTGCGCATTAAAAATTGGTTAACTTCTATTGTCCATTTCTTGCGCCTTCTTACAGTAGCGTTTCCATCGATGGCCAATGGTTGAGCATTAGGAACATCTTCTGGAACGACGATATTTAGTTCTGAGTTATCGTCAGCAGGCACCTCTAGTGCTCTATTAGATTGTGTGGGTTGGTTTGTTCGCACCGGGGGATTCTTGACACCCCTGCCCCATCTAAGGGGCGCCCGGGACTCGGGGCTATTATTATTTTCTCTGCTCATGTTTTAATTTATCACAGGTGAAACCTGGTGTTTTCCTCCCTATTATTTTTACTTCCCGGGAGAGTACAGGATAGGTCCCCTTTGGGATCAAATGGGGACAGTAGAGGCTAAGGTCGCTGGCTGTACCGTCTACCTGCCTATCAGTGAATCTTCCGGTAGCAGGTCCGGGGGCCTGGCCAGACAATTTATTATTATTATTATTATTATTATTATTATTATTATTATTATTATTATTATTATTATTATTATTATTATTATTATTATTATTATTATTATTATTATTATTATTATTATTATTATTATTATTATTATTATTATTATTTTTTTTTTTTTTTTTTTTTTTTTTTTTAAATTGTAGCATCGACTGCCAAGGTCATTAGCTACATTTAACATACTTTGTAATAAACATATGTAAATACTTCAATACAAATAAAATATGAGACTTTCATAAATAACATAGTACTTTCATACAAATCATCACACGTAATTATAAAACTATTATTAAAAATATATTAAACTAACATCGTGTATATATCACATTTTTCTATCACAGTTAAGTCTTTACAGTTTTGTAATTATGTTTGTCATACGTATAAAACGTAAAAGTTTCTCTATTGTTACTCCTTCCATTTGTAAAGTTTCTTCTAACGACTCTGCTAATTGACAGGTACGTCGCTGTTGGATATTTTCCATGCATTCTGTTAATAAGTGTTTGATTGTTAAAGGTGACCTGCAGGTAATGCACTGTGGTCTGTCGGCTGCATTTAAAAGGTATGTGGAAGTAAGACGGGAGTGTCCAATCCGTAACCGACATAACGCAACCTCTTCACTACGTAATAATTGTCGTTCGCATTTGGTGGTTGCAATAGTTCTTTGTATATCTTTTAATTGAGTTGTGGTTGTCTCCCAGTTATTTTGCCATTCTCTATTGCACTCTATTTTTATTACATTTTTTATGTCTCTTAGAGACATGACTCTCACCACATCTGGAGGACGGTTAGTAGCTGATTTAGCAGCCTTATCTGCTAGCTCATTGCCGCCTATTCCTATATGGCTCGGTACCCATATGAAAACTATTTGTTTTCCTTCAGTTGTATGTAGGTATATTTGCTTCAGGATGCTGCGAATCAGCGGTTCTTTATCGTTTTTTGTTTGAAGTGCCAAAATAGACGACATAGAGTCGGTGCAGATGAGAATCGTTCGATCTGGTAGTTCATTGCAATATATAGTAGCTTGTAGCAGAGCGAATAGTTCACATGTAAAGACACTGGTGCTATGTGGTAGAGACCAATTACGTGTCGTGTTGTGTGTAACGACAGAACATCCACAACCAGTTTCACTTTTTGAACCATCTGTATAAATAATTTTACAGGGGCCGTAGTTGTTGGTAATTCGTGCAAAATCTGTTTTAATTAGTTCCGGATTAGAATCACCTTTTTTGTATGCTGACAGTTCTATAGAAAAATTTATGTTTGGAATGGTCCACGGAGGAATATCCTGTGAATTAAATAGGTATAAATTTCTTTCAGGAATTTCCAACTTTCTTGATGCGATCGCGGATCTTATTGTTGCTGGTTTTGACGATGTTGCCTTCTGTTCGTATCGACGACATAATGGATTGTTATAAAATGATGCCTTGTTAGATCCATTCGGACAGGTAAGGATTGATTCACGATAATTTAATAATATTTTTTGTCTACGTAGCCATAAGGAAGGTATGCCTGATTCAACATAGAGGCTTTGGACGGGGCTTGTAACGAAAGCGCCTATGGAATATCTAATGCCAGAATGATGTACAGTATCCAGTATACGCAATCGACTTGATTTAGCTGAAGAATAGATGATACTCCCATAGTCCATTCGCGACAACACAAGCGATTTGTATAACATCAGAAGAGTGTAGCGATCAGCTCCCCAGTAAGTATTAGACAGACATTTAATTAAGTTTAGGTTTTTCAAACATCGACTTTTCAACTCGCTTATGTGTGGTACCCAGGTGAGTTTTGAATCAAAAATTACCCCTAAATAACGAGCAGAGTCTGCATTATTGATGGGATTGTTATTTATAGTAAGTGCATGCGCACGTTGACATGTACTTCTTTTCCTGCAGAAATGAACTACAACGGTCTTTTCTGTGGAGATAATAAGACCTCTATTGTTTGCTTCATCAGTAAATGAATTTAGAGCAGCTTGAATTGTGAGTTCTATTTCATTAAAATTGTTTCCAAATTTAAATATGATGATGTCATCTGCAAACGCACAATATCTAACAGAGTTATCTATTGATTCTAATAAACTGTTAATAGCAACAATAAACAATGTGGCACTCAAACTAGAGCCTTGTGGTGTTCCATTCTTAAGCGTTTGACTTTCAGAGAAAGTGTTACCGATTTTGACTCTCATGGTTCTGTCAGTTAGAAAAGATTCAACGAATTTGGCTATTTTACCACCTATTTCCCATGATTGTAATTGGTTTATTATTGTTTTATGCCCTATTGTGTCAAATGCATTTTTAAGATCAATAAATACAGCAGAAAGATGACTATTAGTTAGAAAGCATCCTTGTGTGGCGTTTTCTAGGTAGCATAATGCATCGACGGTGGAACGGTTTTTTCTAAATCCAAATTGATATTTATTTAACAAATTTTTAGATTCTAATATCCAGGAAAGTCTTCTGTTAACCATTTTTTCGAGAATCTTGCATAGGCAGCTGGTAAGAGATATAGGTCTATAATTTGCAGGAGAAGTAGGGGATTTCCCGGGTTTTAATATTGGGATTACTATTGCCTCTTTCCAGTTTTCAGGTATTATTCCAGTATCCCAAATATAGTTATAGGCTTTCAGTAAATGTCTTTTTGCATTAGGAGACAGATGATTTATAAAAGCGTTTACTACACAGTCGTTCCCTGGAGATGTGTTTCGTAGAGTAGCAAGTACATCATTTAATTCGCTGATAGAAAAGGGCAAATTGTATTCTGGATTAGCATCTTCAATATCATTATTATTTTCCTGCTCTGCGTTTTGGATGTTATCCCTATTAGAGATAACTGAAAAATGTTGAACCATTTTGTTGGCTACTTCAATAGGATTTATTATAATTTCCTCTTCTATATTGAGGGTTATCTCTTGATATGAATGATTTCCTTTGATCGCGCGTATTTTCCTCCAAACTTCCTTCACATCAGTAGAAACGTCCATTGTAGATACGTAATCTCTCCATGTCCGCTTTTTTGCTTCCACTATTGCCCTTCTACAAAGTGCACGATTTCTTTTAAATGCAACGAGGTTTTCGACGCTTGGATGACGCTTAAACTGGTTGAAAGCGCGCTTTTTCCGAGTTATTAAATCGCGAATTTCCTCGTTCCACCACGGCACTACTTTTTTACGGACTCTTTCTTTCGATTTGGGCACATACTTTTCTGCTGCGGTGTTTATCATATTTATTAAATCTGAGATGTGCAGTTCTCCTTCAGTGTTAGATATTGACGTATCGACATCATTTTGATATTGCTCCCACTGCGCGTGTTGTAACAACCATTTGGGCGTTACTGAAATAGGGGGTGCCTGAAGATCTGTCCTGCTTATTTTTATGGGATGATGGTCACTAAAATGTAGATCAGGAATAACTGCCCATTCTAGAACACAAGCTAGATTTGGAGTACAGAATGTCAAATCAATAGCACTACTTTGTCCGGTAGAAATATCAAAATGTGTCGGATCGCCGTTGTTTAATAAACATACATCTAATGTCTCTAGCAATAAATCTACAGATCTGCCTTGACGGTCGAGTTTATTTGACCCCCAAGTATGACTATGAGCATTAAAGTCTCCGCAAATAATGTATGGTGAAGGAAGTTGATTTAATACATCCTCTAAATCGGTTGTATTCCATGGAATATTAGGAAAGTAAACGTTACAGATTGTAACTTTTCTAGGATGATTAATTTTGATTGCAACTGCAAGAATATCAGTATTTAAATTAATCACTTCGTGGGGGATATTTTGTTTTATTAGAATGGCAACTCCGGCATGTGCACGGTCTCCATCTAACGAATCTTTACGTATGATCTGGTAGTTCTTTAGGTGGTAATTCTTTGTTGGTTTAAAATGTGTTTCTTGAATACATATACAATCTGGATCATTTTCACTAACTAACAGTTGTAGGGAACTAAGTTTGTTTAGGAAACCTCGACAGTTCCATTGTAAAATGAGTGTGTTAGCCATAAAAGATTATGTGGAGTTTCGTGAGCAACCGGAAGTACTTTGTGGTTTACGAGGTTTACCTTTCTGCCAGCCCTTTTTCTTTTTAGTTACTGCAAATAATATGTTTTTATCAATAGACTCCAGACTAGCTTGGGAGTCGAGACTTGGTGTCCTGTTTCTTTTTCCTGTCGCATCATTTTCTTCATTTTGTTTAGTAGCATCTATTGTTGAGCGGGTTGTTCTAGGACTTTTCTGGTGAGGAATGTTTGTATGAGGTATTTCGAAAGGAGTGAATGCATCTGATGTATTAGGTTTATGTTTGTCTGTAAATGTTAACTGTGATTTAGGTGTTAATTGATTAATAACTATTTCCTGAAATTTGGAAGATATAACTGATTCGACAATTCGTTTAATTTCAGGTATTAAGCCTTGGATAATGGAAATTGGCGAACTAGCTACTTGAGCAAACGTAGATGTGCGCGTAACTGCAGACTTGGTCATACTTTTGGCTTGATAGTAAGTGATTCCTTGAGTAGCTTTAATTTCTTGAATTTTTGCTTCTTCCTTGTAAACAGGACAGCCCTTCCAAATTGCGGAATGGTCTCCCTTACAATTCGGACAACATTTTTCATTACAGGGTTGACCATCATGTAAAGGTTTGCCGCAAATACATACTTGAGGATCAGCACAGTTTGTAGATGTATGACCAAATTTCTGGCAACGAAAGCATCTTAGTGGTGGTGGAATATAAGGTCTAACCTTCAACGAATAGAAAGCGGCTTTGATGGACTGTGGTAAAGTGGTAGAATTAAAAGTAATGATATGGTTTGGAGTATCAACAAATTCACCCTCACGTTTAACTCGTATTCGTCTGACGTTGATGACGTTTTGATTTTTCAGTTCATCTAATATTTCATCCAAGCTACAATTTAGAAAGTCACGACAAAAAACCACACCCTTAACAACATTAAGTGTAGGATGCGGGGTTACAGTGACCTCAAAATTCGCAAATCTTTCAATTGAAAGCAGTTTCCTTGATTGTGCATTAGAGACAGTTTCTATTAACAATGTACCTTTAACTTTTTTTAAACTTTTTGTTTCACCAGCTATACCATATATGGACTTAGAAATTACAAAAGGACTCATATTTTCAAAATTGCCTTCTTTCTTCTGCAAAAGCAAGAACCGAGGAACATGTTCCACCTTCTCTTGGCTTTTGTTTTGTTCTCTAAAAGAACTTATAGGGGGAAAATCAGTTTGGGAAAGGGTTGGGTTTGGAGGGGTTTTAGGAGTGGAGCCGAAAAGCTCCGAATTTATAACATCGCTTATCATCTATTCTATCCCTAACTTAGGGGGGCTGCCCCGGTGGGGTATACCCATGTCAGTGGGATCACCACCGACACCAGCAAGTTCCCCTGCTGCACCGGGAATATGCCATGTTGGGAGGAAAAACATCTCCCTAGAGCTCCAGTCCCTTACTGATTGAAAACTTTCGGGGATCCCACGCCTCCGACGACGTGGGCACCCCCCTAAGCGCTTGCCAGGCCGGGGGCCTGCAGAAGCTTGACTCCACTTCAGGTGAAGTGAAGCTACACCCCGCAGCGCCAGCTCGTACGTCAAATCCAAAACCATAATCATTTGCTTAAGCCAGTCCATTGCATAGATCGTCATAGAAGAAAGAAGGAAAATTAAAAGGTCCCCTAGCCCTCGAATACTCTAATAGCGTCGGGGCCTGGAAGGAACAAGAGTTGGTCAAGGGAGACCAGATAGAAAAGAAAGACAGAAAGGGACCTGTCCGTAAGGCTAGTTGAAGTATAGACAGGCTCAGCTAGGGTACCTCGGGTTGCCAGCCCCTGTACTCACAAGGTGTGAGCCCCTCAGGGGTATTATTATTATTATTATTATTATTATTATTATTATTATTATTATTATTATTATTATTATTATTATTATTATTATTATTATTATTATTATTATTATTATTATTATTATTATTATTATTATTATTATTATTATTATTATTATTATTATTATTATTATTATTATTATTATTATTATTATTATTATTATTATTATTATTATTATTATTATTATTATTATTATTATTATTATTATTATTATTATTATTATTATTATTTTTTTTTTTTTTTTTTTTTTTTTTTTTATTAGAGTACAGGCGGTTTCGACTTCTATGGTCATTTACCGCCATATCACTTGTCTGGTTAGCCACATATATTGGAATAGTACGAAACTGTTAAAATACAACGAATGTATGCATAGCACATATAAATATAACGATTTATAAATAAACAAAATCAATTATAACGATGGTATAGCTAAGGTATAAGATCAAGGTATAAATAAAATCAACGTTCACAACAAGGGAAAAACTATATGGACTATAAAATTTTTTAAAATATAGATAAAACTAAGATTGTATATATATACAATTGTAAATGTATAATCTATATTAATAAATATCAGGTACTCTCGGTAGCTTTAACTTAGATATGTATGTACATATATATCACAGATAACTTATGTATGAATCTAAAGCTTAGATAGAAGTTCGGTGGAGCGCAAATAAGCAAATAGTTTTTCAATAGAAGAAATGGTGTTTCCTAGCACCTCTGCTAGTGTATCAGCTATGTTAAGTCGTCGTCTTTGTTCTACGTACTGCGCACAGTTCACCAGTAGATGTTGTACCGTAAGCGACACCTGGCAGTGTTCGCAAACGGGTGCTGGTTCTCCTCGTAATAAATAGGAGGAAGTCATTCGCGTGTGCCCAATGCGCAGTCTGGTCAGTGATACCTGTTCCTTGCGCGTAAGTTTAATAGGACACGCCCATTTAGAAACGGTAGGTTTAACAGCACGCAACTTAGAATTCGAAGATTGCCATTTCTGCTGCCATTCCGCTAAAAGGCACTTCTTAGCTTTGGCTTTAAGATCCGATACAGAAACACGGGACATGTTCGGGAGGCCATCTGAGTAGGCCGCTTCTTTAGCTAATAGATCGACTCGTTCATTTCCCTGAATTCCAACATGCCCGGGTACCCAAACCCAAAGAATTTGCTTCCCTATCAAGTGTAATCTATGGCGAAGTTCTATAAGCGTACTTACGATAGGTTCATCAGAAAAGTTATTGCAAAGAGATGAGAGTGCTGCTGAAGAATCCGAACATATAATAAAACAACTATTAGATGAACGTAAACAATAACATAGTGCATGAAAGATGGCACAAAGTTCAGCAGTAAAGACGCTGGATTCAGGTGATAGGGACCACGATCCACTAAACTCCGCCGAGTATACTGCGCACCCAACACCGTTGGGCGACTTAGAGCCGTCGGTATACATACATACGCGATTAGGGTAATCCGACAGAAGTTCTCGAAATCTGCTACGGTATTGTTCCGGGATGGTATGCTGCTTTGGTAATTCTAGTAGATCTAGACAGCAATTTGCAGAAGGGACGATCCACGGAGCTACTCTATTTCTCTCTATTGAATAGACGCCTGTCATTTCGATAGGTATGGATACGCGATCCAATATCTCGGCGGCACGAACAATGGCGGGTCTAGTGGCAGTAGCGCGTCGATTAAAAAACATGCGGTGCGCAGGGTCGTGAAAGAGGTTAAAATTGGGATTAGACGGACATGCTGCTACTTTCAAGGTATAGTTAACAAGCAGCAGCTCACGTCGCCTCTGCAACGAAGAGACGCCGGCCTCGCACAGAAGACTTGGAATTGGGCTGGTACGAAACGCCCCCGTGACCCACCTGATGCCGGCATGGTATACCACGTCTAATCTTCGCAAGACCGACGGTCTTGCGGAAGCATACACGATAGAACCATAATCTAGTCTTGATTCAACGACTGCACGGAACACTCGCAATAACCATTCTCTATCAGCACCCCACCTCGTATTAGCCAGACACTTTAGAATATTCAGCGTCTTTCTACAGTACCCGACAGAATTTGAGATTTGGCTCTGCCAGTTCAAACGACGATCGAAGGTTAAGCCCAAAAAGTTTACTTCGTTGACGAAACCGACTGTTTCGCCATTTAGCAAGATTTCGGGGTTTCTATTACAAAAGCGTTTCCTGCAGAAGTGCAAGCCTCTGCACTTGGCGATGGAAAACGTGAAACCCCTATTCTCTGCTCTCTGCACCAACCTATCCAATGCTGACTGCAATCGATCTTGTGCGTCGTCTAAGGAGGAATCTATAGCATACAGAACGATGTCATCTACGTATTGACAGCCGTATACACCAGAACCCAGGTTAGAAAGGAGACCCACAGTAGATATGGTGAAGAGGGTAACGCTTATGGACGAGCCCTGAGGGACACCGTTTTCGATAATGACCTTATCGGAGAGGGTAGTTCCCACTCTCACTCTGATATACCTGTCCCTCAGAAAATCGGCGATGAACACCGGTAGATTACCCCTCAACCCCCAAACATGTAGGCGTTCCAGAATGCCATAGCGCCATGTCGTATCATACGCCTTGTTTAAGTCAGCAAATACGGCGATCATATGCTGCCGTTTGGCAAACGATATCTGGGCTGCATGTTCTAATTGAACCAAGGCGTCAGTTGTTGATCGGTTCTTACGAAAGCCAAACTGATAAGCGTCTAGTACACCGCTTTCCTCCAAAACCCATAGTAAACGCGCATTAACCATGCGCTCGAGCAATTTGCTCATGGTGCATGTTAACGATATGGGCCTGTAATTAGAAATTTCGACGTTTTTAGCACTATTCTTTGGGAGAGGCACGACAGTTGCCTCTCTCCAACTCGACGGGTAGCATCCACTGCAATAGATTTTATTAAAAAGATCAAGAAGCGTGCATTTTCCCGGCTGCGGCAAATGACCTAGCATTTCATATGTAATGGAGTCTGGACCTGGAGCTGATCTGGAACAAAAAGACAAAGCATGTTCTAACTCTTCCAAAGAGAATGGAAGATTATAATCTTTAACTTCATCGGTTTTAAAGTCCAGAGGATGCTCAAACTGTGGTTTGGCTCTTCGAAATGCTTCAGAATAATTATTGTCGTTGCTGACGCTGGAAAAATGATGAGCGAGCAAATTCGATACCTCATCTGCGTCGCAAACGACTTCGTTACCGCTGCGTATCTGAATGGGAATCGGCCGACTGCACCGACCCCGAATAGTTCGTACTTTCCTCCATACGTCTTTAGCGGTAGCTACGGTGGTTATTGTCGAGACGTAATCTACCCACGATTTGCGTTTCGATTCTAATACCAGTTTCCTTACTTTCGCTCTCGACCGTTTGTATTCAACCAGGTTGTTGGACGTAGGATTATTCCGAAAACGTCGGAAAGCTTGGCGCTTGTTTGTAATGGCAAACTTAATGTCAGAATTCCACCACGGCACGGGGATTCGAGGCCGCGCGTTGCGTGTATTAGATTTTGGAATAGCCCTTGTTGCTGCCTCGACGATTGCAGCCGTTATTGATGTCACACTTGAATCTACGTCGTCAGTAACTGCAGGGAGACGAACTATATCTTCGTAGAGCTGCCAATTTGCCTTGTCCAACAACCATCGTGACAGTCCTGGAAAATCGAATTTGATATTAACATCAATAATGTTCATCGACTGTGGGAAGTGGTCGCTGTTATAGAGATCTGGTATTATTGACCAATCCAATCGTGGCATCAAGGACGGGGAGGAAAGCGTCAGATCAATCGCCGTGAACTCGCCGCTTCCGGCTACAAAATGAGTCATTTCTCCCGTATTTACAAGACAAACATCATTATGATCCAAAAGCCTTTCTACCATTCGGCCGCGGACATCAGTTATGGTAGAACCCCATGTGGTGCTGTGTGCATTAAAGTCTCCAGTGACTATAAAGGGGTTTGGCAATTGCCGAAGTAGTTCTTCCAGGTCTTCTGTGGTCCAGGAATTCCTAGGGAGAAGATACAAAGAACAAACTGTTGCTACGAAGGGGTGAGTGACACGAACTGCTACAGCTTCTAAATCACTGTGAAGGGTGATAGGTTCATAAAGAACTTCTTCTTTGATAAACATTGCTGCACCACCGCGAACACGTTCGTTTGCTTGTGCATCACAACGTTCGCAGCTGTACCCTTTTAGACGATAGATGTGATCTTCCTTGAATAGGGACTCTTGTAAACATATTAGCCACGGTCGGTACTCGGCTACCAACAACTGAAGATGACTTAAATTATTGATAAACCCTCGGCAATTCCAAGAGACAATGTGTGATGTTGTTATAATATTTGTTGTACGATCCATAAAAGTGTTAAAGAAATGAAGAAAGATGTAGCCGTGATCGAAAAAACAAAAAAAAAAAATAAATAACAAGTTAACAAAAACTAAAAACAAAAGAGGGAAAAACTAGACAGACAAATTACTAGCTTTTTTTACTCCTCGACTTTCCTTTTGGCCAACCTCTTTTACCTTTGCGAGCCGGGTGTAATTCGCTCGCAACTGAGTTCACGCTGCCCATCGAGATTGATCGACTCCTTGGAGTTTGAGTATTAATAGACAACGGGGTAAAGTGTAATGATTCAATGGAGTCTAAGTTTTCGTTTGGTTCCACAAACGGTGGTATAAAGTTAGAAGTGGAATTAGACGAGGTCGCAGCAACTGAAGTTTCCACTAACTGCGGTACAGGACTAGTCGGAGGTGATTCTCTTGCATGGCGTAGAGATTTCATGAAGGATTTTATAAATTCATCAAAGAGTTTTTTAATTTCAGGTATAATCTCTTTAACGATTTCGGATTTTGGTGCACTACTTGCCACTTGAGCATATGACACACGCGGAGGATTCGTTCCAACTACCTCTCGTTTTGCGTCAGCATATGATAGCTTCTTGAGGATCTTCACTTTTTGTATTGCAGTTTCCTGCTTATAAACGGGGCAGTTCTGCGACCTGGCCGAATGGTCGCCATTGCAGTTTACGCATCGGATTGATGCTTCGCACGGTTGGCCTTGGTGTAACGGATTGCCACATACGCAAATTTGTTCTCGCGTACACCTTGCTGCGGAGTGCCCAAAACGCTGACACCGGAAACACCTAAGCGGAGCCGGAATATAGGCCCTCACCGGAAGAGAATAAAAAGCCACCTTTACTCTATCTGGAAGGACAGTACCAGCAAAAGTTAATAAAAGCGAGGCCGAATTCTGGATCACACCATCTCTTCGAAACGTCATTCTTTTCACCTCGGTGACATTATATTTGTTTAACGAAGCCTGAATCTCCTCCGTAGAGCAGTTTATCAGGTCCGTACATGAAACAACTCCTTTGCAATAATTCAAAGATTGATGAGGACGAACCGAAACATTGAATGTATCAATGGTAGTAACCTGCTGCAGTCGTTTCGACTGCCTTACTGTTGCAGTTTCTACCAACAAACCCTCTTTAACCTTCCGTATACTTTTTACGTCACCAACGTGTGATTGAATAAATTTATTAATTATAAAGGGATTTACTTTGGAGAAATCACCATTCTCTCGTTCAACAATTAAAAACATAGGGACAACATTAGACGTATCTATCGACTCTTCTGAACCATTGGGTACAGTTTTCCTTTTCTTAATTTGCTTTAACTCTTCTACAACAACTACCGGTGGATCCTCCACGATATCATAAACTTCCGAGGGATTTATTGTGGATCCCTCGTCAACTAATATATTTTGATTAATGGGATTTGAATTTGAAGGGGAGAATATAAGGGGGAGAGGAGTTTGGGATCTCTCATCTTCAACATGCTGTTGGGAAAAGGAGGAATTTAGAGGAGTATTAGGATTTAAGGGAGTGAAAGGGGAAAAGGGGGAAGAGCCGGGAAGCTCCGTAGTTTCAGGGGGCACTTTTGAAACGTTATCTATATTACTGTCTGACATCATAAAAAATTTTTAATTTTAATTGTGTGCAAAACTGTGTGTGTATAAATAAGGTGCGTGTTTTTAATCCTTTTCATGTTTGACAACTTAAGGAACCAGCAACAGCCAAAGGATTCCCGTGAACCCGACTCTGGTGGCCTCGACGGAGCCCCCCGCATTATACCGCAAGGTTCCCGGTCCAGGCGCCACCTGGCATTACGGCATAAGCGAGATTTTCGCAAGTTGATAGGGCAGCCAGGTCATGTTGGCTAGACCGACCCGGGCCCCTGTACTACCTTGCAGCCTGGGAGTGCACACCCCGGAACCCAGTTTTATCCGCTGTACCCTCCAGCAGGCGAGCCCAAGGATCCCAGACCGCTGCTAGTTCCCCACGCCGCCAAACAAGGAATGAGTGTGCGTGTTGGTGACCTGCCCGTATGCAGTGTACGTGTATTTAGTGTAGGTGTGTTTGGAATAATTTAAAAAACTGTGTGTATATGGTTGTGTTTACGGGCAGGTATGTGTGTTGGAACGAGGTGTACTGAGCTGGTACCCGTGGGTATTATTATTATTATTATTATTATTATTATTATTATTATTATTATTATTATTATTATTATTATTATTATTATTATTATTATTATTATTATTATTATTATTATTATTATTATTATTATTATTATTATTATTATTATTATTATTATTATTATTATTATTATTATTATTATTATTATTATTTTTTTTTTTTTTTTAATTAGGCGGCTTCGACTGCCATGGTCATTTTACCGCCATACTAATGAGATATTACTGAGTAATAATATTCTAATCAATAGCAATTATAATAGACAAAGACAACAGATACGCGACAGAAACAATGTATATATAAAACTGTGTATAAATAAATCTATAAAACGTAAAATTAATGTATAAATAAAATGATGTATATATATAAAAATCAATATATCAATAAAATAACTTGTGTAAATAGAATATAAACATAGACAATTCATAAAACACTTTGTATAATGATAATATCTTTTAAAACGCACATTTTGAACTAATATCAAAATCAGTATTTTTAATATAACAGTGTAAATATCACAGATAAGTCAACTATAGTTTTGGGAGTAAGTGCGTTACTCGTAAGTATATCATTAATTTATTGATATTAATTTTATCATTTCTAAGGACTTCTTCCAATAATTCAGCTAAATTGCAGTTTCTTCTGACATGGTCATATTCTCTACAATTTATCAGAATATGTTCTACTGTTAGGGGAACCTGACAGGTAGCACATTCTGGTCTGGCTTCTCCACTTACTAAGTAAGAGTGGGTCATACGTGTATGCCCTATTCGGAGTCTGCAGAATATAACCTCTTCTCTGCGCTTTAGTGTTGACTGGTATGGACACCATTTAATAGATTGGTTTACTCTTTTAAGTTTATCTGTGCTTTGATTCCACAATGCTTCCCACTCTATTCTGCACTTACTACCTATATAGTTTTTAATATCGCGGGAAGTGATAACTTTAACGACATTAGGTGCTTGTCGACTTGCAAACTTAGCGGCCTTATCTGCATTCTCATTTCCGGCGATGCCTATATGACTTGGGACCCACACAAATACTATCTTTTTCTCCTGATTTGCAAGATCGTATATAATAGATAATATTTCTCGCATCAGAGGTTCTCTGGAGAATTTATCTTTTAAAGTTAAAAGCGATGACATAGAATCGGTGCAAATCAGGAGTGTTGTTGCTGGGTTTTCCCGACAAACCAATAATGCTTGCAGTACGGCATATAGTTCGCACGTAAAAACACTTGCAGCTTTAGGAAGCGACCATGTCATTGTGGACTCGCGGGTGACTACTGCACATCCTGTACCTAATTGAGTTTTGGATCCATCGGTATACAACACTTCGCAAGGATCATATTTATGTAAAATGCGCAGAAAGTCCTGTTTAATAAGAACGCTAGCAACTTCATTTTTGTTATATTTTTCTAGATCCAGACAGTAAACCATATCTGGAATAGTCCATGGAGAGACAAAATTAACACTTTCTACTGCATACAGGTTTTCCTCTGATATGTTCCAGTGCCCCGAGAGAATCTTTGATCTTATGGTAGCAGGTTTCGTGTACGACCCTCTGTTGACATATCTTTGCAACAACGGAGAATTGCAGAGTGATTCCTTATTAGGATTGTTATTTTGTCTGAGTACATTAGTTCGATAGTTTAACAGAAGCCGTTTACGGCGTAATTGCAGCGACTCTAGTCCCGACTCTACGTACAGACTTGAAACAGGGCTTGTATAAAAGGCACCTGTAGCGAGTCGAATTCCTGCATGATGAACTGAATCTAATGCACGCAGACGACTAGGCTTGGCAGATGAATAAACAATGCTACCATAATCGAGTCTAGATAGGATCATTGCTCGGTATAACAGTAAAAGTGTTTGGCTGTCTGAGCCCCAGTTAATGTTTGCTAAACATTTTAATGTATTAAGAATCTTGTTGCATCTGGCTTTTAGATCGCTAATATGTGGAGTCCAACTGAGTTTTGTATCTAGAATTATTCCAAGATAACGAGTAGTTTCTGTGTTCCTTATAGGTAATGAGTTTAGTTGTAAATTGTGATTCTGCTGACAAGTACTACGTTTGCGACAAAAATGCATGCATACAGTCTTTTCTGTTGAAATGGATAATCCTACTTTTTTCGCTTTATTTTGTAGTTTGTTTAATGCAGTCTGCAGGGATGCCTCAATGTTATTGAAAGATTGACCAAATTTAAATAGAACGATGTCGTCTGCATAAGCACAGTAGTAGACCGACCCTTCAACAGATCTTAATACTGGTTGCAAAGCGATAAGAAAAAGTGTTGCGCTTAAACTGGAACCCTGGGGAGTTCCGTTTTTTAACGGGAAGTTTTGAGATAAGGCGTTAGCAATTCTAACTCTCAAAGATCTACCATTCAGAAAAGAGCAAACAAATCTGATTAAGTTACCCTTAATATTCCATTTAGAAAGTTGATCTATTATATCTCTGCGCTTCACGGTGTCAAAAGCGCTTTTGAGATCTACAAAAACAGCTGTCAAATGCAGATTTGAAAGGAAGCATCCCTGAACTGCATTTTCTAGATAAGTCAACGCATCTATAGTAGAACGGTTCTTTCTGAAACCGAACTGAAAGCTGCTTAAAAGATTCCTCGACTCAAGTACCCAAGTTAGTCTTTTATTAACCATCTTTTCCAAACATTTACACAGGCAGCTTGTAAGAGAAATGGGCCTGAAGTGTGCTGGTGTTGTTGGGGTTTTACCGGATTTCAAGATGGGAATAACGACCGCTTCTTTCCAACTCAAGGGTAATTCTCCATTAGCCCAGATGTCGTTGAAAGCTGTTAATAAAATCATCTTTGAATTTTGCGACATATTTCTTAAAAAGGCATTTGCAATATTATCATTGCCAGGTGCAGTATCGCAACTATTCTTCAAAGCATCTTCGAGCTCTTCAATTGTAAATATAAGATTGTAGTCGGCATCATCATCAGGAGGAAAGTTTAAATTATCTCGTATTAATTCGTCTTGGACATCAGTGTTACATATGCTAGAGAAATATTGAGCCATTTTGTTGGCAATCTCGACATCCTCAGATACAATTTCATCGCCTTCTTTGAAATTAATGTCAGGGAAGGAACGTTTCCCTGTAATGCTGCGAATTTTTCTCCATACATCACTGACATCAGTTGTTGAAGACATATTAGAGACGTACTCTCTCCAGGAATTGTTTTTCGCTGCTAGAATTTTTCTTCGACAAGAGGCTCTAGACTTTTTGAAAGCTATTAAATGGTCCATAGTGGGTTGACGTCGGTAAAGTTTAAGGGCGTGTTTTTTTTCACGTATACTGCGTGAAATGTCTTCATTCCACCAAGGTACAGTCTTTTTGTAAACCTTTTCCTTTGACTTTGGTACATATTTGCTGGCAGCTGCTAAGATAATGTTACTAATATCCGATATGGATAAGGTTTGCTCTGCTGCAGACATGAGATCGTCCACCTCTTGTCGATAAGAGTTCCAGTCTGCCTTATTCAGTAACCATTTAGATGGAATCATTTTTGAATTTGAGACAGAGCCTATATTATTAATAATAATGGGAAAATGATCACTGAACTGCAGATCCGATGTGGTTGACCACTCAAAAGTATTTAATAAAGTGGGAGAGCATAACGTAAGATCTATTGTACTAAATTTTCCTGTCGATACATCAAGATGAGTTTTGTCACCGTTGTTGAGAATACAGACATTCAGTCTGTCTAAGAGACTTTCTAGGACTCTACCTTGACGGTCGGTTTTGTATGAACCCCACGTTAGGCTGTGGGAATTAAAGTCTCCACAGACAAGATAAGGTGGAGGTAGTTGATCTAACAAGTTTTCAAGTTCATTAGTGTCCCATGGAACACTAGGAAAATAAAGGCAACATATTGTTAGGTTAGTTGGATGTGTAATCTGGGTCGCTACAGCTTGTATGTTGGTATTTAAGTTTATATTTGTGTGAACAATGTCGTTTCTGATGCATATAGCGACTCCACCATGTGCCCGATCTCCATCTAGCTCATCTCGACGAAGGATTTTATAGTTTTTTAGATAGTATGGTCGATTTGCTTTAAAATGCGTCTCTTGCAAGCATAAACAAGCAGGGTCATATTTACTAACCAGTAACTGAATAGAGCTTAATTTGTTTGAGAAACCACGACAATTCCATTGGATGATGCACTTTTTATTCATAATATAAGTTAATTAAAAATTGATATGGCCCTTGTTGCAATTATTATGATCAAATTGATCAAGTTCACTTCTTACGGGGTCTTCCCTTTTGCCAGCCTTTCTTTTTCTTTGTCCTAGTTTTGTTTATAATACTGGTGTCAATGGACTCCAGACTTGTATTCATATCTACGCTGTTAGTTCTGTGAGATGGTCCCGGAGTTGAATTGTTTGATACTTTTTGATTAACAGAACAAGTGTTGTCAGTAACTTCGTTGGATACTTCAGATGTAGTATTCACAGTTGGTTCTATTTCTAGTGGTATTACCCTCTCTGTCTCTGGTATGTTACTACTGTGTTTTTTTAAAATTGAATTTACCACTTCACTCATAATTTTCCGAATTTCTGGAAGTAATGCTTGAATGATATTAGAACTCATAGACGGTGTACTTTTCAATACATTTGAATATGACGCTTGTGGAGTGATAGGCGACATACGTTCGTATTCTTGTCTTGCCTCTGTGTAACTGATTCTCTTTGAAGTTTTAATTTTCTGTATTGCAAATTCTTTTTTGTAGATTGGGCAATTCGGAGATCTAGCTGAGTGATCACCTTGACAATTTATACATATTACTGGGCCTTCGCAAGGTTTGCCCAAATGCATCGGCTTGCCACAAACACAAACCTGTTCTTTACGGCAGTTAGTCGCCGTATGACCAAAACTTTGACACCTGAAACACCTCATAGGTGCTGGATAGTAGGGTCGTACAGGCAGGTTGTAATATGCAACCTTGATTTGCTCGGGCAAGTTGATGCCCTCAAAGGTTAAAAGATATGAAGCAGAATTGATTACTTCTCCTTGTCGTCTAACCGTCATTCTTTTTACATCCACTACTCTGTGTCGGAGTAATTCGGCCTTGATCTCTTCTATACTACAGTTTTCGAGATCCTTGCACGTGATAACGCCTTTCGTGAAATTTAACGTTCCATGGGCGTAAGTTTTTACATTAAAGTTTTCGAACTTCGTCATACCTAACAAACGAACCGTTTGGTCCTTATTCACAGTTTCTATCAACAAGCCATCTTTTATTTTCTTTATACTCTTAACATCTCCAACATAACGTTTCACAAATCTGGATATTACAAAAGGACTAACACTAACAAAATCACCATCTTCTCTCTTGACTATGATATAATTTATTCTAGAGTAGCTTATAGGTCTAGCTCTTACAAATTCATCACCACTGTTTTCTAAAACGGGAGAATCAGGTTTTTTTCTTTTATAACCTGACTGAGGACTGGCCGTAGGGTCTGCAAAATTAGGGGTGGTAGGATCAATAAAACCTACCGGAATTTCAATATTTGAAATTTGTGGTAACGGGTCGAGGGAGGTGATAGACCCTAATCCCTCATCTTCAACATGTTGGGAAAAAAAGGAATTTAAAGGAGTATTAGGATTTAAGGGAGTGAAAGGGGAAAAGGGGGAAGAGCCGGGAAGCTCCGTAGTTTCAGGGGGCACTTTTGAAACATTATTAATATTATTATCAGACATCATCAAAAATTTTTTTTTTAATTGTGTGCAAAACTGTGTGTGTATAAATTAGGTGCGTGTTTTCTATTCCTTTTCTTGTTTGACAACTCGAGGAACCAGCAACAGCCAAAGGATTCCTGTGAACCCGACTCTGGTGGCCTCGACGGAGCCCCCCGCATTATACCGCAAGGTTCCCGGTCCAGGCGCCACCTGGCATTACGGCATAAGCGAGATTTTCGCAAGTTGATAGGGCAGCCAGGTCATGTTGGCTAGACCGACCCGGGCCCCTGTACTACCTTGCAGCCTGGGAGTGCACACCCCGGAACCCAGTTTTATCCGCTGTACCCTCCAGCAGGCGAGCCCAAGATCCCAGACTGCTACTAGTTACCCACGCTGTCAAACAAGGAATGAGTGTGCGTGTTGGTGACCTGCCCGTATGCAGTGTACGTGTGTGTAGTGTATGTGTGTTTGGGCTAAAATAGAAAAACTGTGTGTTTATATGGTTGTGTTTACGGGCAGGTATGTGTGTTGGAACGAGGTGTACTGAGCTGGTACCCGTGGGGGCGCTACTCCCCAATGGCTGCCCGCTTTCAGCCACCCTGCGGGTTATTATTATTATTATTATTATTATTATTATTATTATTATTATTATTATTATTATTATTATTATTATTATTATTATTATTATTATTATTATTATTATTATTATTATTATTATTATTATTATTATTATTATTTTTATTATTATTATTATTATTATTATTATTATTATTTTTTTTTTTTTTTTTTTTTTGAAGCGGCATCAATTGCTAAGATTATTAGCCGCCTTACTTGAGTGATTTAAACAACTCTTAAGTGATAGTAATTAGTTACTCAGTAATATTGAAACCAGTTTGTTTTGCTTTCGTTTTCTTAAAAACTGCATGTTTCCAGTATACTTGTAATTGTATACGATTAGTAACAACTATATATTACATGTTATAATACATGTTATATGATTGATGTTCTTAAAATATACATATAAATAGACGTATAACTTAAGTAAAAGTGGCGAGGGACAGGGTATGGTAAGATAAAATGTTATTAATAGTAATAACAATAGGATAGAAGGGTAGGAAAGTGAAGGAGGGGGAAAAACGGCGACACAGTTACACTATAAAATAATTGTATATATAAAAATAAGGATTGTAGAAATAAAATCGATATATATGTATGTATATGTGTATAATATGAAATAAATAAATGTCTATAAAATAAAAAGATTCTATATGGAACAACATCAACTAACTATATCACAGTCAGATTATCACAATCAAACAAAGACACGAAAAGTTATAGTTTGTATAGCAGACGTGTTGATTTTAAGAATACGACCAGTTTCTGAATGGCATCTGGATTGTCCCCTAAGCATTCTACAACATTATCTGCTATTTGTAGGTTTGCACGAGGAACAGCATATTGTGGACAATCTATAAGTAGGTGGCTCACTCCAAGTATGCCTCCACAGCTCTCGCATACTGGTAGTTGTCCACCTGTCAGTAGGTATGTATTTGTTAAACGTGAATGGCCTATTCTTAATCGGCAAACTGCTACCTGCTCCCGCCGCGTTAGTTCTGATGGATATTTCCATTTTCCCACTGCGGGCTTAACCATTTTGAGTTTGGATTGATTATCATTCCATATATTTTGCCATAACGAGATGATTTTTTGTTTTAAATAGCACGAGATATCATTGTGACGGATGGGGATACCCTGCTCTATTGCACCATTATCGGCAGCCAGACGAGCTGCCTCGTCTGCCTTTTCGTTACCCGCAATACCTAAGTGACTTGGAATCCAGACGAATACAACGTTTTTTCCAATGGTTTTTAACCATCCTATAAGTACCAGTATCTTTTGCAGTAAGGGATCAGCAGTGTAGATGTCAGATAGACCTTCGATTGAACTTCTTGAGTCTGTGCATATTACAGTCTCCGTATATGTAGACATTTCAAAATACCTCAAAGCCTGCCAGATAGCATATAACTCGGCGGTGTAAATGCTGGCAAATGGCGATACTGACCAGGAGTAGGAATTATCCTGAACGTAAATGGCAGATCCTACTCCCAGGTTTGTTTTTGATCCATCCGTGTAAATAATTAGGCTTTGAGGATATTCGCTCAAGACGGCTCTGAATTTTGTTACGAAAAAATTGGTGCTGATCTCTCCTTTTTTGATAGTGGCACATTCCATACGACACGTTGGTTTTACGAAATTCCATGGCGGATCTTCGCATGGCTCTAACTGATATACTATAGGTAGACTAGTTTGGATGTTATTTAGAAATTCCCAAAATTTAATTCCTGATGGCCTGGTTATTGTACGACGAGAAGAGAATACATCGTGAAGCTCATCAGAAAAGAAATTATCGTGTGTGGGGTGATGAAATTGTCCCCATATTCTTACCGCATATCTGCTTAGAAGGTACACTCGCCTCTGCTCAAGCGGAAGGAAACCCGATTCGCAACATAGGGACAATGACGGACTAGTGCGAAAAGCGCCGGTAGCTAGTCTTAGCCCCATGTTTTGAATCGGTTCTAGAACTTGTAAAGTCGACTTTCTAGCAGAAGCATACACAAAACATCCATAGTCTAATTTAGACAAGACTGTTGCACGGTATATGTCAAGTAAACATTCTCTATTACTGCCCCAATTAATATTTGATACACATCTCATAATATTGAGTGACTGTTGGCACCTAGCACGAAGATTAGCGATGTGTTCTTTCCAGTTTAATTTGGTATCAAATGTCAGTCCTAAATACCTGATGGACTCTACAAACCGAATAGGGGAACCGTATAAATTGATGACAGGTTCGCCTTGGCAAGACCGTAACCGGCAGAAGTGGACGGATGCCGTTTTCTGGGTTGAAAACTTAAACCCTATGTTATTGGCCTCTATAGATAGTCGGTCTATTGCAGTTTGTAGGTCCCCAGATATCTCGTCCATTGAGGCAGCAGACTTATAGAGACATAGATCATCGACGTACAACATCTTTTCTGCAGATTCGCCCACTGCTTCTAATAATCTGTTTACGGCGATGCTGAATAGGGTTACACTGAGTGTCGATCCTTGTGGAATACCATTCTCTAAAACCACCGAAGATGAAGTTGCACTACCCATTCGGACTCTCATCTTTCTTTCTGACAGGAAACTTTCTATTTGTAGACCCATTCTCCCCCTGACTCCCCAATCGTACAAGGTTTTCAAGATGTTGTGGCGCCAGGTCATGTCGTATGCCTTTTCAATGTCAAAGAAGACAGCGACGGTATGTTCACGTAATGCGAAGCTATTTTGAATAGCATTTTCCAGAGCTACTAAATTGTCTGCAGTGGACCTATTGCGTCTGAAGCCGTGTTGGTATGGTGAGAGCAAATTGTATTTTTCTATATACCACACCAACCGGTAGTTAATCATTTTTTCTAATAATTTGGCCATACAACATGTGAGAGAAATGGGTCTATAACTTGTAGGCAGTTCCGGATTCTTCCCCGGTTTCAAAATTGGAACAACTAAAGCGGTTTTCCATTGCTCAGGGTATATGCCGGATTGCCAGATCTTATTATAAAGATGTAGTAACGACATCTTTCCTCTGCATGGTAAGTGTTGCAACATCGAGTATGGTATTCCATCTAAGCCAGGAGCTGAATTAGTGCAAGAGCTAAGAGCGTATTCTAGCTCAGCCATAGTGAAATCTAGGTTATAGTCAAATTCAAGATCTGTAGCGAAGTCTAGTTGCATATCGACGCCAGCTATATGATGACGAAACTCTGCGTTATAATTATCAGAGCTGCTCACTTTTCTAAAATGCTCTGCCATCATTTCAACTATCGCTACAGGTTCTGATGCCGTATCATCATCAGTGCTAATCCTTGACGGTATTTTGTAAACGTGTTTACCCTCTATCTTTTTGATCTTATTCCAGATTTCACTAGGCGATGAGGCAGGTGTGATGGACGAAACATATTCTTGCCAGCTCTTGCGTTTCAAAGATAATATTAATCGACGTGATTCAGCACGAAGTCTTTTAAAAATAATACAATTTTCAGGCGTTGGTCTTCGTTTAAACATGTTAAACGCCTGTTTCTTCCTCCTAACTAGGTTTTCAATTTCCTCGTTCCACCAAGGGACTGTTCTTTTCGGTAAGCGTCCCGAAGACTTCGGGATACTGGATGATGCTGCAGCTGATATAGCTGTTGTCATATTATCAACACACTCCGAAATATTGTTGTTAAGGGGGACATCAGGTACAGCCGTTGTATATTTTTCCCAATTAGCCTTTTGTATTATCCAGCGTGGTGGAATTGCCGAATTATTATTAACATGACGAGGAAACAACATACATATCGGAATATGGTCCGAAAAGACTTCCCCTTCTAACGTTGTCCATTCTATATTTGTGGCAATAGCCGGAGAGCAGATCGATAGATCTATATTTGAAAAGGAGTTAGACCTCGAGTTGACGTACGTAGGCTGTCCCGTGTTTAAAAGAAAAAGATCATTATTAGAAATAACATCTTCCATAATTCCACCGTTCACGTCGGTAGTATCGGACCCCCACATTGGATTATGTGCGTTAAAGTCTCCTAGAAAGAGAAATGGCGTAGGTAATTGATCTATTATGGCCTGCATATCAGCACGATTCCTAGGTCCATTTGGTAGATAAATATTGCATATGGTCATATTGACCGGATATGATACCCTAACAGCTACGACTTGAACGGTGGAATTGAGGACGACTTCCTCAGAATATATGTTGTTTCTAACGAAGACAGCTACACCGCCGTTCGCTCTACCGCCGTCTATTCCATCGGTACGAAAACATTTATAGCCTCTCAGATTAAAGTTTTGATTGACTTTTAGCCTAGTCTCTTGGAGGCATATACAAAATGGATTTTTATCAACAATAATCTTTTTAATCTCCGGATAGTGGTAAATGAGACCATTACAATTAATCTGGATAAGGTAGTTGTTGGTATTATCCATAAATTGAGTGTTTAGATGTATGTGTCTAGTTAAGATTATTGAATAACTGGGAGGGAGAGTTTATTTAGATACAATTAGGAGGAGAACACAAAAGTAAAAAGGTTTTAATAAATAATATTATATTCCATCCGACAGTGAAAACTTTCTTGGGCCTCTTGGTTTACCTTTAGGCCAACCTTTCTTTTTCGTCTTAGCATTGATAAATGACGAAGCTTCGGAGTCAGAAGATAAACTGACGGCTGGAGTTCCGTCAACATTAGAGGTTGATAAAATAGGAAGGGATAGGGAGAGTTTGTCGGGAGGTGGAGGGTTTTCAGACTCTGTTGTAGGTTGGGGAGTTATTGTTATTTCTTGGGTTGGGATCTGAGTAAGGGTGTTTTGTAGTATGGGTGGGGGTGTGGGTGACATGATAGTTGGTGCTTTTGGTTTAATAACTTTGTAATTCTCAATAGTCGTTTTCACTGCCTCTATAATCATTTTTCTAATTTCTGGCAGCAAAGCAGAAACCGTAGGCTGTTGCTGCGCTACCCTTGCATATGTAACTTGTTGTGTAGGTGGTGATATACGTAAATATTCTTGTTTTGCTTCGAGATAACTCAGTCTCTTTAACGTTTTAATTTTTTGAATTGCTGCTTCTTGTTTATATATAGGGCAGTTAAACGACCTGGCGGAGTGCTCACCTTCACAATGAAGGCATTTTAAAGGCATTTCACAAGACGTACCCTGATGCTCTGGTTTTCCACATACACATACTTGCTGTCTTCTGCAATTCGTGGCTGTATGGCCAAACCTCTGACAGCGGAAACAGCGTAGAGGAGCTGGAATATATGCACGGACTGGTAGCGAATAAAATGCTACTTTAATTCTTTCGGGTAGATTCGTTCCAATGAAAGTAAGAAGGTAAGATGAAGTGTTTTGAATTTCACCCTGACGTCTGACAGTGAGTCGCTTGACGTCTGAAACCTTTTGATGTTTCAGCTCACTTTTTATTTCCTCAATACTGCAGTTATTTAGGTCACTGCACGTAACGACACCTTTTACAAAGTTTAAGCTCCTATGGGGGTACACCTTCACTTTAAAATTATCAAACATATCGACTTTTAATAAACGTTTAGTCTGATCTCTATCCGTCAATTCAATCAAAAGACCTTCTTTTATCTTTCTAACGTTTTTCACTTCGCCAACTAAATTTTTCAACGTACGACATATAACAAATGGGCTTACATTGGAGAAATCTCCGTTGTCCTCTCTCTCAATAACAAGGTAATTTATTCTAGAATAGCTGATAGCTACTCTTTCTCTGATTGTTTCAACTATCTCAATATCTGGGGATAATGTGGATTTTTTTCTTTTACTAGAAGGAATATTATTGGCAATGTCTGTATTTTCATTGCTGGAACCTGGATAGGGATTTATAGGATTAAAGGAATTGATTGGGGTTGGTGGATTGAAAAGGGTGAAAGGGGTGGAGCCGGGAAGCTCCGTTGGTGCAAGGGGCACTTTTGCAACGTCGTTCATATTATTGTCACTCATCATCATAATTGTAATTTTTGTTTAAGTAGGTGTGTAGGTACAGTGTGTGTGTTTTTCAATCCATTAAGTGTTTGACAGTTTAAGGAACCAGCAACAGCCAAAGGATTCCTGTGAACCCGACTCTGGTGGCCTCGACGGAGCCCCCCGCATTATACCGCAAGGTTACCGGTCCAGGCGCCACCTGGCATTACGGCATAAGCGAGATTTTCGCAAGTTGATAGGGCAGCCAGGTCATGTTGGCTAGACCGACCCGGGCCCCTGTACTACCTTGCAGCCTGGGAGTGCACACCCCGGAACCCAGTTTTATCCGCTGTACCCTCCAGCAGGCGAGCCCAAGGATCTCAGACTGCTACTAGTTCCCCACGCTGTCAAACAAGGAATGAGTGTTCGTGTTGGTGACCTGCCCGTATGCAGTGTATATGTGTGTAGTGTATGTGTGTTTGGGTTAAAGTAGAAAGACTGTGTGTTTATGTGGTTGTGTTTACGGGCAGGTATGTGTGTTGGAACGAGGTGTACTGAGCTGGTACCCGTGGGGGCGCTACTCCCCAATGGCTGCCCGCTTTCAGCCACCCTGCGGGTATTATTATTATTATTATTATTATTATTATTATTATTATTATTATTATTATTATTATTTTTCTATGTTTTTATTCACCTTATTGGGTATGTTAACTTATATGCGGGAATCATTCCAAGCATACAAGTTGTTATATTTTCTTTCCTTTAATCTACTCCCTCATTTAAGAACTCTCTGACGATAGATGCTGTTTTAATTAAGATATTTTCTTGTGCAATTTTTATTACGTTGGTATTTAAAGATAGTGTTTTCATTGCTGCTACTGTAGTTTTAGGAATTGTTCCAGTTGACGTTACAATTATTGGTACTATTTCAATTTTTTCCAAGTTGTAGATGTTCTTTATGCATTGTCCGAGGGTTTTGTATTTATCGGTTTTTGTTTTGTACGTTTCTTTTGCGTTTTTATCTAGAGGCACTGCAAAGTCTATGATAGTAGCTGTTTTGTTTTGTTTGTCGAATATTAGCATATCAGGTCTGTTATGAATTGTATTTTCGGTTTGTATGTCAGTCAATATGGTTCTGGTTATTATTATTATTATTATTATTATTATTATTATTATTATTATTATTATTATTATTATTATTATTATTATTATTATTATTTTTTTTTTTTTTTTTTTTTTTTTTTTTTTAATTAGGCGGTTTCGACTGCCAAGGTCATTTTACCGCCATACTAATGAGATATTACTGAGTAATAATATTCTAATCAATAGCAATTATAATAGACAAAGACAACAGATACGCGACAGAAACAATGTATATATAAAACTGTGTATAAATAAATCTATAAAACGTAAAATTAATGTATAAGTAAAATGATGTATATATATAAAAATCAATATATCAATAAAATAACTTGTGTAAATAGAATATAAACACAGACAATTCATAAAACACTTTATATAATAGATAATATCTTTTAAAACGCACATTTTGAACTAATATCAAAATCAGTATTTTTAATATAACATTGTAAATATCACAGATAAGCCAACTATAGTTTTGGGAGTAAGTGAGTTACTCGTAAGTATATCATTAATTTATTGATATTAATTCTATCATTTCTAAGGACTTCTTCCAATAATGCAGCTAAATTACAATTTCTTCTGACATGGTCATATTCTCTACAATTTATCAGAATATGTTCTACTGTTAGGGGAACCTGACAGGTAGCACATTCTGGTCTGGCTTCTCCACTTACTAAGTAAGAGTGGGTCATACGTGTATGCCCTATTCGGAGTCGACAAAATATAACCTCTTCTCTGCGCTTTAGTGTTGACTGGTATGGACACCATTTAATAGATTGGTTTACTCGTTTAAGTTTATCTGTGCTTTGATTCCACAATGCTTCCCACTCTATTCTGCACTTACTACCTATATAGTTTTTAATATCGCGGGAAGTGATAACTTTAACGACATTAGGTGCTTGTCGACTTGCGAACTTAGCGGCCTTATCTGCATTCTCATTTCCGGCGATGCCTATATGACTTGGGACCCACACAAATACTATCTTTTTCTCCTGATTTGCAAGATCGTTTATAATAGATAATATTTCTTGCATCAGAGGTTCTCTGGAGAATTTATCTTTTAAAGTTAAAAGCGATGACATAGAATCAGTGCAAATCAGGAGTGTTGTTGCTGGGTTTTCCCGACAAACCAATAATGCTTGCAGAATGGCATATAGTTCGCACGTAAAAACACTTGCAGCTTGAGGAAGCGACCATGTCATTGTGGACTCTTGCGTGACTACTGCACATCCTGTACCTAATTGAGTTTTGGATCCATCGGTGTATAACACTTCGCAAGGATCATATTTATGTAAAATGCGCAGAAAGTCCTGTTTAATAAGGACGCTAGCAACTTCATTTTTGTTATATTTTTCTAGATCTAGACAGTAAACCATATCTGGAATAGTCCATGGGGAGACAAAATTAACATCTTCTACTGCATACAGATTTTCCTCTGGGATGTTCCAGTTCCTCGAGAGAATCTTTGATCTTATGATAGCAGGTTTAGTGTACGACCCTCTGTTGACATATCTTTGCAACAACGGAGAATTGCAAAGTGATTCCTTATTAGGATTGTTATTTTGTCTGAGTACATTAGTTCGAAAGTTTAACAGAAGCCGTTTACGGCGTAATTGCAGCGACTCTAATCCCGACTCTATGTACAGACTTGAGACAGGGCTTGTATAAAAGGCACCTGTAGCGAGTCGTATTCCTGCATGATGAACTGAATCTAATGCACGCAGACGACTAGGCTTTGCGGATGAATAAACAATGCTACCATAATCGAGTCTAGATAGGATCATTGCTCGGTATAACAGTAGAAGTGTTTGCCTGTCTGAGCCCCAGTTAATATTTGCTAAACATTTTAATATGTTAAGAATATTGTAGCATCTGGCTTTTAGATCGTTAATATGTGGAGTCCAACTGAGCTTTGTATCAAGAATTATTCCAAGATAGCGAGTAGTTTCTGTGTTCCTTATAGGTAATGAGTTTAGCTGTAAATTGTGATTCTGCTGACAAGTACTACGTTTGCGACAAAAATGCATGCATACAGTCTTCTCTGTTGAGATGGATAATCCTACCTTTTTCGCTTTTTCTTGTAGTTTGTTTAATGCAGTTTGCAGGGATGCCTCGATGTTATTGAAAGATTGGCCAAATTTGAATAGAACAATGTCATCTGCATAAGCACAGTAGTAGACCGACCCTTCAACAGTTCTTAATACAGGTTGCAAAGCGATAAGAAAAAGTGTTGCGCTTAAACTGGAACCTTGAGGAGTTCCGTTTTTTAATGGGAAGTTTTGAGATAATACGTTACCAACTCTAACTCTCATGGATCTACCATTTAGAAAAGAACAAACAAATCTCATTAAGTTACCCTTAATGTTCCATTTAGCAAGTTGATCTATTATATCTCTGCGCTTCACGGTGTCAAAAGCGCTTTTGAGATCTACAAAAACAGCTGACAAATGCAGATTTGAGACGAAGCATCCCTGGACTGCATTCTCAAGGTACGTCAGCGCATCTGTAGTAGATCTGTTCTTTCTGAAACCGAATTGATATTTGCTTAAAAGATTCCGCGATTCAAGTACCCACGTTAGTCTTTTATTGACCATTTTTTCAAAACATTTACAGAGACAGCTTGTAAGGGAAATGGGCCTGAAATGTGCCGGTGTTGTTGGGGTTTTCCCGGGTTTCAAGATGGGAATCACAATCGCTTCTTTCCAGCTCATAGGCAATTCTCCGTTGGTCCATATGTCGTTGAATGCTGTTAATAATATCATTTTTGATTTATGCGACATATTTCTTAAAAAGGCATTTGCAATATTGTCATTGCCTGGTGCAGTATCACAACTATTATTTAATGCATCATCAAGCTCTTCAATTTTAAACATGAGATTGTGGTCGGCATCATCATCAGGAGGAAAGTTTAAATTATCTGGTAGTAATTCTTCTTGAACGTCAGTGTTACATATATTAGAGAAATATTGAGCCATTTTGTTGGCAATTTGAACGTCTCCAGATTCATTCTCGTCGTTTTCTTTAAAGTTAATGTCAGGGAAATAACGTTTTCCCGTAATATTCCGAATTTTCCTCCATACATCGCTGACGTCAGTAGCAGAAGACATATTAGACACATACTCTTTCCAGGAATTCTTTTTTGCTTCTATAATTTTTCTTCGACAAGAGGCTCTAGATTTTTTGAAGGCTATTAGATGATCCATGGTAGGTTCGCGCCTGAAGAGTTTAAAAGCACGTTTCTTTTCGCGAATACTATATAAAATTTCTTCATTCCACCATGGTACAGTTTTCTTGTAGACCTTTTCTTTGGATTTTGGGACGTGTTTGTTAGCAGATTCTACTATAATGTTAGTAATATCCGATATGGATAATGCACGTTCTGCCGCAGACATGAGATTGTCCACCTCTTGTCGATAAAAATTCCAGTCTGCCTTATTTAGTAACCATTTAGATGGAATCATCTTTGAATTCGATACGGAGTCTACCCTATTAATGACAATGGGAAAATGGTCACTAAAGTGAAGATCTGCTGTGGTCGACCACTCTAAGGAATTTAATAAAGGGGGAGAGCATAACGTGAGATCGATCGTACTAAATTTCCCTGTCGATACATCAAGATGAGTCTTCTCGCCGTTGTTAAGAATGCAGACATTTAGTCTGTCTAAAAGACTTTCTAAGATTCTTCCTTGATGGTCAGTTTTATAGGATCCCCACGTGAGGCTGTGAGAGTTAAAGTCTCCACAGACAAGATAAGGTGGAGGTAGTTGATCCAACAAGTTTTCAAAGTCGTTAGTGTCCCACGGAACACTAGGAAAATAAATACAACATATTGTTAGATTGGTTGGATGGGTAATCTGCGTTGCTATGGCTTGTATATTGGTGTTTAAGATTATATTTGTATGAACAATGTCATTTCTGATACATATAGCAACTCCACCATGCGCTCTATGTTCACCTATCTCATCTCGTCGAAGAATGTTGTAGTTTTTCAAATAGTAAGGCCGATTTACTTTAAAATGTGTTTCCTGTAGACATAAACAAGCCGGGTCATATTCATTAACAAGTAACTGAATAGAGCTCAACTTGTTTAAGAAACCACGGCAGTTCCATTGGATGATGCACCTTTTATTCATTATGTGAGTTATTAATTAAAAATTGACTTGACCCTTGTTACACTTATTATAATTATATTGATCAGGTTTATTTCTTACGGGGTCTTCCCTTCTGCCAACCTTTCTTTTTTTTTGTACCAGTAGTATTCAAAATGGTGGTGTCGATGGACTCCAAACTGGTGTCCATATCTATGCTGATAGACCTGTTAGAAGGTCCGGGAGAAGAAACAATTGTTCCTCTTTCATCAACACGAGAGCTATTACTAGTATTTTCATTAGATACTTCAGGTGTAGCTTTTACGAATAGATCTACTTTTCGTGGTATTTCTTTCTCTGTCTCTGCTGTAGTACTAATGTATTTTTTTAAAATCGAATTTACCACTTCACTCATAACTTTCCGAATTTCTGGAAGTAATGCTTCAATTAGATTAGTACTCATGGACGGTGTACTTTTTAATACAGTTGAATATGACGCTTGTGGAGTGATTGGTGACATACGTTCATATTCTTGTCTTGCCTCTATATAACTAATTCTTTTTGAAGTTTTGATTTTTTGAATCGCAAATTCTTTTTTGTAAGTTGGGCAATTCGGAGATCTAGCTGAATGATCGCCTTGGCAATTTACACATATTACTGGGCCTTCGCATGGTTTGCCCAAATGCATCGGCTTACCACAAACACAGATCTGCTCTTTACGGCAGTTAGTCGCCGTATGGCCAAAACTTTGGCACCTGAAGCACCTCATAGGTGCTGGATAGTAAGGACGAACAGGTAGGTTGTAATATGCAACTGTGATTCGTTCAGGCAAGTTGATACCCTCAAATGTTAAAAGATATGAAGCAGAATTGATCACTTCTCCTTGTCGTCTAACTGTCATTCTTTTCACATCAACTACTCTGCGACGGAGTAATTCAGCTTTGATCTCTTCTATACTACAGTTTTCGAGATCTTTGCACGTGATAACACCTTTCGTAAAATTTAATGCTCCATGGGCGTAAGCTTTTACATTAAAGTTTTCGAACTTCGTCATTCCTAACAAACGAACCGTTTGATCCTTATTCGCAGTTTCAATCAACAAGCCTTCTCTTATTTTCTTAATACTCTTAACGTCTCCAACATAATGTTTCACAAATCTAGATATTAAAAAAGGACTAACACTAACAAAATCACCATCTTCTCTCTTGACTACGATATAATTTATTTTAGAGTAGCTTATAGGTCTTATAGTTCCCGCAGATTCATTGGCACTGTTTTCTAGCCCGTGTGAATCGGGTTGTTTTCTTTTATAACCTGACTGAATAGTAGGCACAATAGGCATTGCAAAATTAGGGGTGGTAGGATCAATAAAACCCACCGGAATTGCAGTATTTGAATTTAGCGGTAATTGGTTCTGAGAGGCAAGAAAGTCCAATCTCTCATCTTCACCATGCAGTTGGGGAAAGGAGGAATTTAGAGGAGTATTAGGATTTAAGGGAGTGAAAGGGGAAAAGGGGGGAGAGCCGGGAAGCTCCGTAGTTTCAGGGGGCACTTTTGAAACGTTTTCTGTATTACTGTCTGACATCATCAAAAATTTTTTTAATTGTGTGTAAAACTGTGGTAAAGTAAAGGTTCCCGGTCCAGGCGCCACCTGGCATTACGGCATAAGCGAGATTTTCGCAAGTTGATAGGGCAGCCAGGTCATGTTGGCTAGACCGACCCGGGCCCCTGTACTACCTTGCAGCCTGGGAGTGCACACCCCGGAACCCAGTTTTATCCGCTGTACCCTCCAGCAGGCGAGCCCAAGATCCCAGACTGCTACTAGTTACCCACGCTGTCAAACAAGGAATGAGTGTGCGTGTTGGTGACCTGCCCGTATGCAGTGTACGTGTGTGTAGTGTATGTGTGTTTGGGCTAAAATAGAAAAACTGTGTGTTTATATGGTTGTGTTTACGGGCAGGTATGTGTGTTGGAACGAGGTGTACTGAGCTGGTACCCGTGGGGGCGCTACTCCCCAATGGCTGCCCGCTTTCAGCCACCCTGCGGGTTATTATTATTATTATTATTATTATTATTATTATTATTATTATTATTATTATTATTATTATTATTATTATTATTATTATTATTATTATTATTATTATTATTATTATTATTATTATTATTATTATTATTATTATTATTATTATTATTATTATTATTATTATTATTATTATTATTATTATTATTATTATTATTATTATTATTATTATTATTATTATTATTATTTTTTTTTTTTTTGTTTCACAGCTGTTTGCTGGGTTAAAATATCTCCCGGGTGGTTTTCACCAAGGGAGATACCTTTATTGAGTTAGGACACGTCTTATAATGCGTGTGGTTCCCAATATTACGGCCTTTTGGGCTATGTGGACTAAACTTGTTTTTATGTTTAGTTTGATTAAATTTCCAATAAAATTTTTATGGACTAACCCGTTAGCACTTATTATAAACGGTATTACTTGTACTTTTTCCAAGTTATACATGGCTCTTAATTCATATGTTAGGTCGATGTACTTGTTTACTTTTTCTGTGTATGATTTGTCGACATTATCATCTAGAGGTATAGCGATGTCAATTACCCAGGCAGTTCTTTCGTTTTTATGGATTACAAGGATGTCGGGTTTATTATGCATTATTTGTCGGTCCGTAGTTAACTGCATGTCCCACAAAATTTTACAATTTTCATTTTCCTTGATTGCATTTGGAAAGTATTTATAATACGGTTCTTCATTTTGTATAAGTCCGTTTGATTTACAAAGGGCCTGATGTATTATGCTTGCGACGTGATTGTGTCTAATTAGGTAGTCTCTGGGTGCTAGATATGTGCAACCAGATACTAGATGCTGTATCGACTCCAATTGGGTGTTGCATAGGCGACATTTGTCATTTTCCACGTTTTCCTTAACAATGTATTTTAAGTAGCATCTTGTAGGGACTACCTGATCTTGTATGGCAGTCATTAGAGTTTCTGTTTCTATGTGCAGAAATCCTGTTTTTAGGAAATTTAAAGAAGCTTGTTTATCAACAACATTGTTATTTAATGCCGTTGGGTATCTGCCATGGAGTTCTTTTGTATGCCACTCTTTTTCCAGCGTTTTCAGTGTCGGGTCTGTACTTTCGGATAATACTGCCGAATAAAGTGGTGAGTATTTATCTACTTTATTAAGAATCTCTGTGATTGGTGTTTTATTGTTGATAAAATAGTTTTTCAGATTCTTAATTTCATTATTGTGCAAGATCTGAAGATTAAGTAGCCCTCTTCCACCATATTTTCTTTGGATATATAGCCTGTTGGTGGAGGCACTAGCATAATGACATTTATATTGCGTCATTAATTTTCTGGTTTCTCTTTCTACGGCTTGTAATTCAGTTCTTGACCACTTCAACACTCCGAAGCTATACAACAGTACAGGAGTGGCCCAGGTATTAATAGCTGTAATTTTTGCTCTGGAGTTAAGTTTTGTGCGAAGTACGGCTTTTAATCTTTTAAGGTAAGTAGCTTTAATATCTTTCCTCATTTGAGTGTTGTTTATAATTAATGTTTGCTGTATACCTAAATATTTATATGTTTCTTTCAGATCCAAGGTTTTAATCTGAGAGCCATCCATCAGCTGTACTTTCGGTAAGGAATTTTTTATTTTTCCAGCTTTGACTTCTAATGTTGCACATTTATCTAGGCCAAATTGCATGTTTATATCCTTGCTGAATGTTCTCACTGTTTCCAGTTGGCTTTGTAGTTGACCGATATTAGTCGCATATAGTTTCAGGTCGTCTATATAAAACAAGTGAGTTATATTGTTGCTTTTTGGTGTTTTGTCAATATTAAAACCACGTGCTGTTCTTTTCAGCATATTGCTGAGTGGATTAATTGCCAAGCAGAACCATAAAGTACTGAGTGCGTCGCCCTGGAATATGCCTCGCTTTATTGGGATCGAAGCTGTTGTGTAGGTTGCATCATCAGTTTTAACAAATGCAGTGGTTGTCCAAGTACTCATTGCGCAGGTGAGTATGTTGATTATATCTGCGTGAATTTTATAAATGTGAAGAATTTCAAGCAACCATGAGTGTGGGACAGAATCGTATGCTTTTTTATAGTCAACCCATGCAACGGCTATGTCTCTTTTCTTATTTTTTGCATAATTGGTTATTGCAGCGTCTGCTATTAGCAACTCTTTACAACCCCTTCCTTTCGTTTTACACCCACCCTGTTCTGGAGCTAGTATTTTATTAATTTGCACGTGTTCATATATTTTCTGAGTAAGCAAAGATGTAAATATTTTATACAGGGATGGTAAACATGTGATGGGTCTGTAGTTTTTAGGATCATGAGTGTCTTTAGATTTAGGTATCATGACTGTTCTTCCTTCTGTTAAGAAAGGTGGCATGTCTTGTGTGTTACTTAAAACATTATTGAATTGGATTGCTAATACCGGATGGATGTTTTTGAAGTTCTTCCACCAATAGTTTTGAACGCCGTCGTTTCCAGCTGCTTTCCAATTATGTAGTTTATTAATGCAGGTTTGTATTTCTACTTTTGTAAATGTAGGTCTCTGCATTTCTTGTATGGTCTTTGTTTTTTGTCGTTCATTAGATATCCAATATGCATTATTGTTATGAGTGACTTCCTTTGACCATAGGCTACTCCAAAACTCATACATTTTTACTGGAGTCGGGGCTTTTTGTTTTACAGAATCTGTTTTGCTTGTTTCTATTTCCCTGTAAAACTTTGTTTGATTTTCGCGGAAGAGACGATTTTGAAGATATCTCTTAGATCTTTCTTCATATCTTTTGATTCTGCATGCAAAAGCTGTTAACTTTTGTTTGAGCTTTTCCAATAGTAGCTTCAGCTTTTGCTGGTAATCAGGATAAGATGGTTTAGTTTTTGCTAATTTAGCCAGAGTCTTAACTTTACATTTCAGTTTTTTGCTAGGCTGTTTTTGGGTTACATAACTTTGTAGCCATCCTATTTCTTTTCGTAAGATTTGTATTTTTTTCTTTAGTCGCATCTTCCATTTTGGCTCCCCTCTTTTTATATCGCTGTGTTCTTTTATTTTCACTTCTATGCCTAGCAACTCACAAACTGTGCGAGCAGCGCAGTAGACAACATGTTGTGTTTCTTCTAGTGTGCTTACTTCCATGAATTCGTCGCTTAATGCTTCATCAACTTTTTGAATACATTCATGAGCATTTTTATTATATCTCACCTTTGCTAATGGTGGTCTAAATTTATGAGGTATTCCAGCATACATCATGTAATAGAATAAATATGTTTCTATTATTTCTTCATGGCCGATATCTATACTTCTCTTGATATTCAACGATTTTCTACTCCTTCTATCGCGTACTGGTTCAGATTCTCTTCTTATTTCAAGTTCTTCATTTTCAATAGGGGTGTCTTCTTTTTCTACGTTTTGTAGCGCTATCTGAAGTTCCTGTGCAACTTGTTGTTTCAGTTCTTCTAATTCCGCTTCGGCCAAAACTTTTCTTCTTAACACCGAACGCAGTTGATTTGCGAGAGCCGTTTTTTCTATTTGCTTGTTTGGATATTTGTTACTATAGATATCTAATAGTCTAGACGGGTAGTCCTTTTTCGCTTCTCCTAATCTCGTTGCTGTATAGTATGCGCGTACTAGGTATATATTTTCTTCTCTAATACGTCTCTTCTTCCTACATGTGCTAGCGGGAACCCGTATTGGAGATTCCAAGCTGTGGACACTACTGTCTGGGTCAGCCCCAGAAGAAGAATTTGACCTTGTGGTTTCATTTCGCATTGAGGTGCCACTTGCTTCACTACTCAAGGCTAGAGGCTGATGGACCGAACCAGAGGGGCCAACCTCTAGGGTTTCCCTCCCCGCTCCTCTGGTGTTATATCTTCTTAAATTACTGCAAACTATATTATTATTATTATTATTATTATTATTATTATTATTATTATTATTATTATTATTATTATTATTATTATTATTATTATTATTATTATTATTATTATTATTATTATTATTATTATTATTATTATTATTATTATTATTATTATTATTATTATTATTATTATTATTATTATTATTATTATTATTATTATTATTATTATTATTATTATTATTATTATTATTATTATTATTATTATTATTATTATTATTATTATTATTATTATTATTATTATTATTATTATTATTATTATTATTATTATTTTTATTATTTTTTTTTTTTTTTTTTTTTTTTTTTTTTTTTATCACACAATTTGTGGTAGGTGTATAATAACAAGACCGGATCTGTTGATCAAGGTAATGTTATCAGCTGTAAAGGGCTTTCCTTACAATTGCAGTTGTACCCAGAATTACTGCTTTTTGCATCCATGTGGTTGCGGTTTCTGATATCCCCATAATCAGTAGATTCTTCACGAGTTTTTTATGAATAATACCATTAGCACTAATGATTATTGGTAGTATTTTAACCTGCTTAGCTTGCCACAGTTGTTTGATCTCATAGGCTAACGGTAAGTATTTAGAAATCTTGTTCTCATAGGATTTGCTCAGATTCTCGTCTAGTGGAACAGAGAAATCAATAACCATGACTATTTTGTTGGTTTTATCCAATGTAACTATGTCTGGTCTGTTATGCTGTACAGGTCTGTCAGTTATTATTGGTGTGTTCCAAAGAATCTTACATTCATCATTTTCCAAAACAGGTTCAGGTAAGTATTGGTAATAGGGTATGAACTTGGTATTAAAATTCCACTTCTCTTTTAGGTTTTGGTGAATGACTTTGCCCATTGCATCATGCCGCTGTGTGTAGTAAGTGGATGCCAGGTATGTGCACGCTGATATTATATGCTGTATGCTTTCTTCTTCTTTTTTACACAAGCGACATTTGGTGTTTTCTATGTTTTGTTTTAAAATATATTTACAATACGTGCGCGTTGGAGCCACTTGATCTTGTATGGCTATGATGTTGGCCTCCGTTTCCGCAAACAGATACCCTAGAGTCAGGTATTTATTAGACTGTTTAAAGTCTGCGTCTGTTTGATGAAATTTGCGTAGAATCGCCCATGTAGCGCTTTGCTTTCCCATGCTTCGCTTAAAGATCTTGGCTGTGGTTCTTCTGGATCACGACCACTGGCCAAGTATTATTATTATTATTATTATTATTATTATTATTATTATTATTATTATTATTATTATTATTATTATTATTATTATTATTATTATTATTATTATTATTATTATTGCGAGTGCTATTCAAAACAACCCCATTGTTTGTGCACCGTGTCAGGGTTGCTGTTATTTTCAAATGTTGTGATTTGCCGCGCTTTGTGATGCATGGCATACTGCTGCGCCCAAGCGGAAACAGTGTGACGTTCATCTTTAAAAAATAATGTTGCAAGTACGCACGCGCATGTCAAAAATATAAAGTGCAGATTTTCCATAATTTGAGCAGTGCAATTATCAATATTATAAACTCCAATAAATCTAATTGGCCAAGAAGAGACGAATTTTCCAAAGGAACCCCGAATCGAGAATCGAAGCAACGGCGAATAATTCGAAAAGGTAGGTGGTATGTTCATGCATTACACGTAAAGTTAAGTATAGAATTTCAGCGCTCTTTTATGCATGAAGTTTGTGCAAACACCCATTTTAGCATTATGTGTTAAATAGTTTACAATTTAATGGCAAACTTTTATTATTTATTTCAAAGTAACCTCGGAATCCAAAGTAGCTCCAGATTAGGGTATTCTGATAGTAAGATTAATAAATGTAAATTTACTTATCATACAACAGGTTATTTCATCTCGTTCCGGAACCATAGACCGAGGAAGGGACTACGAGATAAAAATGGCCGCCCTCTTTGCCCTAAGATGTATTCGAAGCAACAGTATTCAAAACATGTGGATGGCTACTAATGTTGCAGATTGTGGAAGATTTGATGATATCGTGTTACATGTCGAAACTGCTCAGAAAAAGCAGATTACCTATATGCTGCAATTAAAACATAAAATGAACGGTGATAATATCAGTACATCAGAATTTAAAGCAGTTAGGGGAGATTTTTCCATCAGGAAGTATTACGACAGTATGAAAGAAATTAAGAAACGAATCTGTAAGCAGTTCGATACCGGATCGGAAATAGTAAATCATTTTGGAAAAGACCAGCACTCAACGATATTTATATTGTATACTAATCGCGGTACAACTAAAAATGATTTTTTAAAAGGTGTTAATAAAAACTCAAAAACTGACCAGGAATGGTTGTTGTACAAAATGCTAAACACAATTAATGGATGCGTTTCAAGATTCGATGTTGCAAAAATGGGATTTATGTGTAAGACTGACTGCAAAGACTCAATGGATAGACTCTTTCTGTTCACAGAGCAAATACATGTACAGAAGATAGATGCAGAAATCAGAAAGGAGTTAAGCGGTTTTCTTGGGAAGATAGGGAAGGATAAGGGAAGATTGTATAAACATAGCAGTTCAGAGTTGATTCAACCGTACGTGCAGTTCATTACCGATTGGTATAAGGGAAATTTAGGAGGTTGCTGTTGTTTAACTAAAGAAAAAATTTATAAAGTTTTGTTGGCTAATATTCTATCGCCACATATGACAAGAATTCCAAACACAGAGTTTCATAAGGAGTTTGTTAATTATTCCTATGACATTTGGAAGAAGATAATGTTGGAGAAATCAGTGACATTAATACAAACAGATGAACTGGTATATAATTTTGTTTTTGGTTATATTTCTAAAGAAGTTAACAATTATTGTGATAGCAGGGAAAATCGGAATTTATGGGATAAACATCCAGATACACTCGGAAAGTTTATGTTGAGAACGGTAAAAAGATCTAAACAAATAGAACAATTGGAGGCTTATGAATTATTATGGAAAAAGAAAGCGATACCGTTGTTATTATACGCAGACACTCCAGAAGAACTAGACAGTTTGATAAAATTACTCCACTTGTTTCCTAAAATATTCTTAACTATCGTACTTACAAAGATGCCACCAGATTTAAAGGAAAACAATTACTTATTTACTTCCCTCCACAATCTACATAATAAAGAAGTCCGAGCAACTATTCTAGAATACCCAGTAAAATTACAAGGGAGAGAATTTACACGACTTTCGCAGATTCTGGGAAAAACCGATCTAAATCTCATTTCTGTAAAGGATGTCATATACATTTTAAAGGATGAACTCAGTATTGGTAGTAAATTTGCTCCTCTTTCCAAATTGTTCCTTGACAGAGGTTTAGAGGCAGTGTGGTTGAAACCAGAAGTTTTGAAAAAACTTGATAACAATTTTGATGGAGTTTTTGTGATAAAGTGCTATCCCAAAGGAGATGTAAAGGTTTTGCATCAATTAAAAATAAATAACTCTGAAGTTTTTCACTGGAACAATAACAGTGACATTGAATATAAAACTTCTAAAATAATAATTATTAAAGAGGAAGCTAAAATGGAAGAAATCTCAAAATGTCCTTCTTTGAAGAATAAAAACTGTCATTATTTGATTTTGCATGAAGGGATTTACCTGGAGTGGATTCAGTCCTTTGGAACAGTTAAGAATATCAAAGGCTTTCAAAAGTTGTCAGATCTAAGTGATTATGAACTTAATTTTAAGAAACCAGTATTAGAAAGGTGCTTAAATAGAACAACATTAATAAGTGCTTGCCCTGGAATGGGTAAGACATTGTTGTTAGATTATATTTCACACAACCTTCCCACTGACATGTGGGTAGTGCGAGTAAATCTATATGAGTACTCAACCAGTTGGGAAGATTGCAATTGTGCCAGTGCAATGGAATATTTAGAATACTTTTTTAATAAAAGCCTATCTGAAGATCAAAATAACAGATTAATAAGATTCGTATACAGTAAGTACTTGGAAAGTAAAAAAATTGTTTGTTTGTTTGATGGTTTTGATGAAGTGCCCGTTTCTCGCCAATATAAGGTATTAGATATGATTAAACAGATATCCCATGCAAACTATTTAATATATGTCACCACACGACCAAATTTAAAAATCCACTTAGAAGATGAGTTAGATGTATTTGCAATTACCATCCATCCATTTACTAAAAGTGATCAAATTACTTACTTAAACCGATACTTTTCAAATGATTGTCGTGATAAACACTTATTAGAATCTACGTATAAATTTGTGGAAAAACTATTAGACTCGTGCAAATTGAACCTTAACCGACGAGATGAAGAATTTACTGGAATACCTCTTCAAACTAAGTTACTGGCTGAAGTTTTCGCTCAAGATTGTGCCGATTTTATACGCACAGGTAGTTTCAAGTGTGTGTCTTTCGACTTGGTGTACCTATTTGAATACTTTATTAACAAAAAAATCAAAATAGTTTGCAAAAGGTTCGGTGGCAATTCAGAAGATACGTTTTATCGCTACAAATTAATTCGTGCATGGTACGCTTTGTTGTTATTATTCACAGAAGCGGATTTAAAAGACATAAATATAGAACAGAAATTAAATGAAATGATGCACCTTATTCCAGATTTTAAAAATGATCTACAAAAAGATGGTATAGTTTTCGTAGAGCATGGGACAAATGTTGTATTTGTGCACAGAACATTCGCAGAGTATTTAGCGGCGGAATGGTTAGCCACTAATACAGCTGGTGAACATGAAAATATTGTAAAGACTTTATTAAAGAAAATATTCGACCCATCGTTAAAGACTGTACGCAATATTTTTGATCGGATTCTTGCCAAAGACTGTCCTTTACATCTGGCAGTTATAAATGGTCAAATTAATACCGTTAAAGAATCATTAATCTCTAACCCGGATCGTTTTTCAATAAAAGATAAAGGACATAGAACTGTTTTGCATTTGATAGCGTCATGGGATGCAGAAAAACTTGCAATAAGAAGTGGAAGGCAGAAGAAAAGAAACAATATGAAACAAATTCTTAATATTTTACAAGAAAATGGAAAGAGAATTACAACCGTTAAAGACATTGTTTTAGGTTTTACGCAACTAGATTACGCATTAATCAGCGGTAATCTAGATATGGCTGAAGAAATATGTAGAATCTTAGCGAATACTGATGAATGTCTTACTGTAACTGATATAGATATTGATTTCTCCAAAGAACAGTTAACCCATCTACAGATGGTTATGTTTAAATATTACCTAAAAAACGATACATCTTCTATACCATATGTGAACAAAGAAGAAGTAACCAAGAAAGGTAGTGACTTTTTCGCACCTCTGCGCCTAGTAGCTAGCTTAGAACATTCTTTAAAAGCACTGCTATCGTTTAAATATCATACACACGAGAATATAAAAGACGAAAATGGAAGAACACCTTTACATTGGGCAACGGTAAAAGGTGATATTGACATCATATCCGAATTAGTAATGCGTAATAATGCTGATGTAAATGCTATCGATTCTAACGGAATGACTGCTCTACATTACGCAATAATAATTGCAAATCTCCATAACCGAAATATGATGGTATCTGTTCTATTAACAAATGACACAGATATTACTCTAACGGATCATAAATACAAGAAAAATGTGCTGCACTATGCTTTACTTTACAATGAGATCGATATTTTTAAGTCTTTACTCAAGTTTATAGTAAAGAGTGGTTCAAACGTTAAATATTCTAAAAATGATTATATCAGAGAAGTTTTATCTAGCAAAGACTCGCGTGGCCTTACATTACTACACATGGCAGCATTTGCAGGAAATACAGAAGCTGCTAATTTGCTTTTATCCCATACTGTAGATGTCGATGCTCACGATGCAGATGGAATGACAGCCTTGCATTGGGCTGCTAGATATGGCAACAGCGATTTAATTATTATCTTGCTGTCCCACAACGCAAACATCAACGCAAGATCTAACTCACAATTAACTCCCTTAATTTTAGCTGTGGAAAATGATAATACAGGTACTGTTAAGTTATTGCTAGACCAAATCGTTCATAAAGTCGACATCAATGCATACAATACTTACAAAGTTACATCTTTGCATTTAGCTACAAGTAGGGATAATATAGATATTGTTAAATTGTTGCTTAGTCATACTGAAGATAATGTCAACATCAATACAAAAGACAGAAATGACCAAACACCATTACATTTAGCTGTAAGTAATGATAACGTAGATATTGTTAAATTGTTATTAGCTCAGGCTGATCGAAATGTCGATATCCTTGCAAAAGATAGATATGGACAAACACCTTTACATTTAGCTATAGGTAATGATAATATAGATATTGTTAAATTGCTACTGGATCAAGCTTATGATAATATCGATATCATTGCAAAAGATATATATGGTCAAACACCTTTACATTTAGCTATAGGTAATGATAACATAGATATTGTTAAATTGTTACTAGATCAGGCGGATGATAATATCGGCATCAATGCAAAAGATAGATATGGACAAACACCTTTGCATTTAGCTATAAGTATTGATAATACAAATATTGTTAAATTGTTACTAGATCAGGCTGATAATAATGTTGACATCAATGCAAAAGATAGATATGGACAAACACCTTTACATTTAGCTATAAGTATTGATAATATAGATATTGTTAAATTGATACTAGATCAGGTTAACCGAAACGTCGACAGCAATGCAAAAGATGGTGATGGACGAACACCTTTATATTTAGCTGTAAAGAAAGGTAACATAGCTATTTTTAAATTGTTACTAGATCAAGTTGATCGAAATGTCGATATCCTTGAAAAAGATAGATATGAACAAACACCTTTACATTTAGCTATACGTAATGATAATATAGATATTGTTAAATTGTTACTAGATCAGGCTATTGAAAATGTCGACATCAATGCAAAAGATAGATATGGACAAACACCTTTACATTTAGCTATAAGTATTGATAATATAGATATTGTTAAATTGTTACTAGATCAAGTTGATCGAAAGGTCGACAGCAATGCAAAAGATAGTGCTAGACGAACACCTTTATATTTAGCTGTAAAGAAAGGTAGTATAGCTATAGTTAAATTGTTGCTAGATCAGGTTCGTCATAATGGACACAACAGTCCAGAAGGTAGAGAAGAACTTAGTTACTTAGTTTTAGCTAAAAATAGTGGTAATATAGATATTGTTAAATTGTTACTAGATAACGTGCGCGGATCCGTATCACAAGAAATGATATCGGAAATGTTGGCAGTCAAGTAATTGATTTTTCTGTAAATAAACATACTTTTGGTTTGAAGGTGGAAGAATCTGATCGAAACCTCTCTGTTATTTTATCTAAATTGCATTGTAGATGTATTAAGCTATATTTAGCTAGATAGATATTTATTACTGTTTAAAATGTACATAGATCAATGAGACGTCGTATCAAAATAATACACTATTTAACAAATCATTACAATAACATATGTAATATTACAGGTATAGAACAGCTTATTAAATCAACAATTTCTTTTTAAGTCATCGTCTTAGTTTTATAGTAGATTGCTCTCTTTGAAATGACGATAATTTATTGTATAGTTTTACTGCTAAATAATTGATTGATTGCTAAGTTGCAGCAAGTCTATGATGCGGCATACTTAGATCGTTCTTGTTGCTTTGGAGTTGGTTAATTGTGAAAATAAGAGTTGTCTTTATTAATTTTTTATATAATCGATACGGTTATAGATTAAGATGCCTGATACGTATTGCTCTTGTTGACTGGCCCCTTAATGTAATTCCATAGGATAATAAAACTGTGAAAATTCCCAGTCTAGGACAATTCGGCGCTGCCAATCCGTTGCGACCAATTCGGCGCAGCCTTTTCGGCGCGGAGACGTTTCGGCGCGAGTATACATATTGTTTAGATTTTTTTGTACTACTGTACTGTATAATACACTATTATAATAAGCTAATATAACATTTAGATTATGAACTGTCAATTTAAATTATTAACAGTTTTGCTTTAACATTGTATGCATTTATTGTTTTATAACTTTTAAGCTATTAAATAAGTACAGTAACAGGGTGGGATTAAAGTATGGAATATTAAAAAAAAGGGATTTCAACCGGTTTTTTTAAAAACGCTGAAACACGTCAATTTTGTTTTATAAAAATACACATTGATATGTGCGATTCACCTTTCGACTTTCATTTGTTTCTAAGTTATGACGTCATCACAAAAAAATTTAAATGACAATATAGATTTTTAATAGTGGAATCCGATAGTGATTTTTCTTCCCTTTATGATCATGCAAAAAAGTCCTAAGGTTACATAACAAAAATTCTGAGAAAAATCGAGCTGAACATTGTGTTTGTTGGTTATGACGTCATCACAAAAAATTTAAATGACAATATAGATTTTTAGTAGTGGAATCCGATAGTAATTTCTCTTCCCTCTATGATCATGCAAATAAATCATAAGGTTGAATGACAAAAATTCTGAGAAAAATTGATCTGATATATTGATACCATAATATCAATAACATTAAATGTTTGGATCAATTTTTCTCAGAACTTTTGTTATGCAACCTTATAATTTTTTTGCATGATCATAAAGGGAAGAGAAATCACTATCGGATTCCACTACTAAAAATTTATATTGTCATTTAAATTTTTGTGATGACGTCATAACTAACAAACATTTACAAAGTTCAGCTCAATTTTTCCCAGAATTTTTGTTATGCAGCCTTATGATTTTTTTGCATGATCATAAAGGGAAGAGAAATCACTATCGGATTCCACTACTAAAAATTTATATTGTCATTTAAATTTTTGTGATGACGTCATAACTAACAAACATTTACAAAGTTTAGCTCAATTTTTCTCAGAATTTTTGTTATGCAGCCTTATGATTTTTTTGCATGATCATAAAGGGAAGATAAATCACTATCGGATTCCACTACTAAAAATTTATATTGTCATTTAAATTTTTGTGATGACGTCATAACTAACAAACATTTACAAAGTTCAGCTCAATTTTTCCCAGAATTTTTGTTATGCAGCCTTATGATTTTTTTGCATGATCATAAAGGGAAGAGAAATCACTATCGGATTCCACTACTAAAAATTTATATTGTCATTTAAATTTTTGTGATGACGTCATACCTAACAAACATTTACAAAGTTCAGCTCAATTTTTCCCAGAATTTTTGTTATGCAGCCTTATGATTTTTTTGCATGATCATAAAGGGAAGAGAAATCACTATCGGATTCCACTACTAAAAATTTATATTGTCATTTAAATTTTTGTGATGACGTCATAACTAACAAACATTTACAAAGTTTAGCTCAATTTTTCCCAGAATTTTTGTTATGCAGCCTTATGATTTTTTTGCATGATCATAAAGGGAAGAGAAATCACTATCGGGTTCCACTACTAAAAATTTATATTGTCATTTAAATTTTTGTGATGACGTCATAACTAACAAACATTTACAAAGTTCAGCTCAATTTTTCTCAGAATTTTTGTTATGCAGCCTTATGATTTTTTGCATGATCATAAAGGGAAGAGAAATCACTATCGGATTCCACTACTAAAAATTTATATTGTCATTTAAATTTTTTTATGATGACGTTATAACTTAGAAACAAATGAGAGTGGGAAGGTGAATCGCACATATTAATGTGTATTTTTAAAAAACAAAATCGACGTGTTTCAGCGTTTTAAAAAAAATCGGTTGGGTTCGCTTTTTTTTTAAATATTCCATACTTTAATCCCACACTGTATATAATTCAATGTATTACTAGTGGGTGTATGCTTACTAGCTAATTTTATGTCTACAAACAATTTTTTGTATCTTAATGTTACGCAAGTATTATATATTTAGTCTGATTTTGACGTTTGTTGTTTTGTCACAATAACTTAAATTTTTAAATAGCTTAACTGTCGAAACAATATTGTCAGGTTATATTTTAATAAATACTGTGAAACATTTTACTAATCTTTGTTTATTTCATGATTATGGAGTTCCACAAAGTAAGGCTGGATACAATAAACAAAAAAAAATAACCTAAATTGTTTGAAACTTTAAAATTAACAATATTTGTGCGTTTAGTAACTAAAGATAAACAACGGATAATTCCGCTGAGGTATTAAAGATACTTTCTTCTTTAAACAAAATGAACAGTTATGTATATTAAAAAGTAGAATAAAAAAATCACAAGTACTCGTTTAAGCACATCTCTACATCCTACATCCATCGTCATCAGTAGCGAAGGATCGGAGTGATAAGGAAGTTGAACGGTGAAAAGCATAGGCACACAGTATATGTTTAAGGTAAATTAATAACAAAATGTAAAATATAATTTAGAAATAATAATTATTTTTTCACTATTTATATAAACTATAGGTACTACTCATTATCTTTAGGTTTATGAAAATTGTTATAAGAAGAATAATGTAATGCTTCACTAACACTTTAAATTTCGCGTCATATTAGACTTATAATATGATGATAATGTTATTATTCTTGTATTATCCCATCAAATCCAGCTGACAGCATTAATTGTTTCTTATGTTTATATAAAGTTGAAATATGCTATTCAAATGTACAACTGTAAATGTATCTATTACTTAATTTGTATAACAATCATTATCTTTTCCTTTTAGGTTATGTGTTACATATGTATAAACGTTGCTATTTTTGATTTAATTATATGTGTGGCATTTACAAAGTTGCCAGATTTGATTTAAATTACCTTTTCAGCAGATATCGTAAGTAATATAATTTTCTGTTGAGTTGTATAATAATATACTGATTCATTTGATTTAAATTTTATTAACCTATAAGATTGATTGAGTAATATAAGAACTGAATATGTATCGTTTGTTTTAAATTAATTACTGTTTATATTGATAAGGATTATTTGTGAAACAATTGCAAACTGATTTTTGTGTGATTATTTGATTTTGATATTTATCTATTTACTATTTATTATTTTGTTTTTGAATAAATCTCTTCCTGTTTTTTTTGTATTTGTGTTTTTTATTTCTTTTATTGCTTATGCTGAGTTCAAACGTCCGTCGGCTAATACGAATCTTAGAGCAGACGTTTAGGGATCCAAACATTATAAGTTTCAGGTTAAATCTTGTGTTATAAATTTTAATATAATACAGCGAGCTAGCCGATCAGGATTCTGACCGGTCTAGAACCGATCTAAACCGTGTCGGTTCTAGACAGGTTGAAAAGGTCGTCGTCTGAGAAGGTAATCAAACATAAATTAATAAAAACATGGGAGTAATTAAGCAACGAGGACGAGAGGTGGGATGAACAAAGGGGCGAGGGAGGACGAGAGGAAGAACGAATAAGGACGAGTGACCAATACCGCATAAATTGATGTTGAGTTTCTGTGATATAACATTATATCATTTTATATAACATTATTTATCTGGTTGATTTCATGCCAAATCACCTAGAGCCATCTGCTTCAAGTCTCAGATTTTGTTCAAATTTTCCTTGTATAGATACATATTGCAATGGTCACTTTTGAGCTAAAGAGCAAATAATATGAGAAAGTGCATTCGATTATAAACTTTGGAGATTCATTGTTCATTTGAACAATGATTCCAACCAAGTCTGTGGTTCTTGGATATCATTAAATAAAACATAAATAATGTCTTAACATTATACTAAGATAATAAAACTCAATATAAAATTGAAATACGATAAATCAAGTTGGAATAGCATATCTTTATTAAAGTATAACAATTTACAATATTAAATACAAATTAGGATGGTAGGAGGAAGGAGATCTTAGTCAAAGGTCAACCTGAAAAAGAAAATTATGTATATTAGTTAAGGATATTAAAGGATCATATGAAAATCAAAACTGCACCTTCAATAATAATGCAAAATTGAAATTTTAAATAAAGAAATTAGTTTTTCATAACTATAGAGATATGCATTGTTATTGAAAGGGCAGTAAGAATGATCATAGAAAGGTGATATTTCTAGGGAAAATAAATATAACAAATAAAATAAATGAAATAGAGGTTTCTCAGAGAGATGAAATAATAAGTTTTTGTTTTGGAAAAAAGATGGTTGTAATTGTAAAAAAAAGCTCTTAAAAAAAGGATTATAAGTTAATAAATATTAAATGAAAGTCTAGTGTTTTATTGAAAAAGAAGAGTTAAGTGTAAGAATTGAAGGAAGAAATATAAATTATTAAAATACTACTGAAAAGGGGAAAATAGAAGAAAATTTAGAATAAAACATAAAAGGGGCAAAAAGTTAACACAAATAAGAAGTAATAAAGAAATATATACAGAAGAGTGGAAGAACAGTATTTTTAAGTGGTTCAGAAATAAGTAAAGAACCATAAGGTAGTCAGCAGCGGTTCCTGTATCGGAGGAGTACCAATAGGGTGAGAGGCCATTTCCAAGATTCACATAAGTTACGTACCGGAGGTGCTGAAGAAGTGTGGCCGTAATAATAGTCCTGTCAAAGGAGATAGTAACGGGTGGCTTATATGAAAGAAGTATAGAGTTGCCTATCCAGTAGGTAAAGATTGAAGAGTTGGAAGGTTTGGTGGTCCATCATCATATAGTGCAGAGGAGGAAGATTGAAAAGTGTAAGAAGCGTATGTGCTGTGAAAGTGCAGTTATAGAAGGTTTAAAAGGGAGTGGTCTATCAGTCTATCAGTTAACCTACTTGGAAAATCATACATTGCAGATTTAACTAAAGGAAGGAATAACTGTAAGTTGACAGGGTAAGATTTATTTCTTTTAACATTCTAAACAAAAGAGTGGTAAATAAAGAGAGTAAACAAATATTTATTTTATGTTATACTTACTTGATCTTATATACTTTAATTTGGGAACTGTCATGTATGACATTGCGGGTATATGTGTCAATGGTTGTCACTAACCCCACTTTATTCATTAATAAAATTGAATATCCACAAATAGGTAAAGTTTTTGGATCATTTAATAAAAGAACCCAAAGTTAGATGATCGAATTAACAGTGTCATAGTAAGAACAATAAATAAAATTAAACATTGATATTATTATATATATATATATATATATATATATATATATATATATATATATATATATATATATATATATATATATATATATATATATATATATATATATATATATATATATATATATATATATAATATATATATATATATATATATATATATATATATATATATATATATATATATATATATATATATATATAATATATATATATACATATATATACATATACATACTTACATACTATATACATATATAAATACATATACATATATATATATATATATATATATATATATATATATATATATATATATATATATATATATATATATAAATTTATATATGTATATAGTATGTAAGTATGTATATGTATATATACATACTTATACCCACTTTATTCATTAATAAAATTGAATATCCACAAATAGGTAAAGTTTTTGGATCATTTAATAAAAGAACCCAAAGTTAGATGATCGAATTAACAGTGTCATAGTAAGAACAATAAATAAAATTAAACATTGATATTATTATATATATATATATATATATATATATAATATATATATATATATATATATATATATATATATATATATATATATAATATATATATATATATATATATAATATATATATATATATACATATATATACATATACATACTTACATACTATATACATATATAAATACATATACATATATATATATATATATATATATATATATATATATATATATATATATATATATATATATATATAATTTATATATGTATATAGTATGTAAGTATGTATATGTATATATATATATATATATATATATATATATATATATATATATATATATATATTGCAGTGATATTGGATAATTAAAAATAATAAATTATTTTTAAAAATCTTATTATATTTTGAAACTGTGAATAATTGCCGTTCGATCGTAGATAATTACTTTATAATTAAATTGATTTTTTAAAATGACTGTGAACTTTGGAAATGCTTCTCAACTTCCCTCTTTTATAAATTCTAATATGATTTGAAATTACCTTTTAATAGATTTAATAATGCAATGGTTATATAAAATTAATGTTACGTTAGTTCTTGATTAACTCAAGTTTACGTAAGAGAGTTGGGCGCCAGTTAAATAACTTAACATAACAGAATTAAATTTAATAAAGACTCATCTCAGGGTGAATGTGGTTTCTTGTGGTATTAAAAATATACAAATTGAAGTTTGTAATCACTTTTAAAATTGAAATCTTAATTAATTTTAACTATTACTAAATTGTTCAAATCACTTTACTACACTTTACAAACAATAGTCTTTTCTTCAGCAAATGCCAATATAGACGGAAATAACTTCCTACCTTTTTTATAATATTCTTTCTTTCCTTTAACTATAGATGTCTTCTTTCCCAAACCATTGGCAGAGTAGATCACTTTATGTTGACCCAGGGCTGGCTTCCAATTCAGGGTTGACTTTCTTCCTTTTTGCATGGATTTTCCATATAATATCATCCACACACTTGATTTTGGAACTCACTTTTGTTTATTAACTGCGGGTACAATTTCCCTTTTTCGTAGAATGCTTATAGTTGTTTTTTGTGTTTAACTAAATAAAACACCCGTTTATGGTTTTAACGTAGATTTATTATCTTGCTTAACTTTAGCAAGTAATTTATGCCGTATTCAAATCACCAACTAACTTAACTTGTCTATATTAAGACTAAACTATTTACAATTTTATAATATTATCAACCACGACTTTACTCTGTCGCTTTATATTGGTAAGTCTTATTTTATCTTACACGACTTTACTACGTCGCTTTCTATCGGTAAGTGTCTATACTCTTTCGTCGTTTAACAGTAAGTGTCTATTTACATATTTACTATATTCTCTTACACGACTTTACTGCGTCGCTTTATGTCAGGAAGTCATCATTTACATTTTACTATTGTCTTTTAACACGACTTTACTGCGTCGCTTTATATTACTGACTGCCTTAAACTTATGATTTTCTAAACTTATATACTATTTGCTATTTACATAATCGCGTTACCTAATTTGACGTCACCTTATCATCTAATACAATGACCGCACTATTTACAACATAAAATACATAATAGCAGATTATTACTCTTTATAAAAGTGACACATCTATTACACATTAATTACACAATACTTATACGCAATAATAACGATCTATTTACATTAACAAACCTTAAAGAATCACATAACCCGTCGATATACACATTTGAAATTATACATAATTGAATTACATCATAACAAAAACTTGCGAACAACTGGATGTTACGTATACTTAAGTAATCGGTGAGTAAGCTATTTGATAATAAATAAAGAAACATGTATTATTTAACCTTATTAAAAAGTATACACATTGATTGTATAATCAATGACACACCATAAAATACCTCAAATTTATTTCTAACTGGAAAAGTTGATAAAAATATTTCAAAAGTGTTAGTATTTAGCAAAGATTTTAGATTTTTACAAAATTTTCAAAATTTTCCAAAATTTTGAAACTACCATCCACAGCAATATATATATATATATATATATATATATATATATATATATATATATATATATATATATATAACAAAGGGATAATAATGGGAATTCGCGCAAAAGATTTATAAGAGAAAGTTAGTTGAAGCCGTATACACGTGTTTCGCACTTATTAGTTCTCATCAGTACGGCATAGCAGATAGAAGAAATAGAATTTAAGCAACAAACTAGTTGCTTAAATTCTATTTCTTCTATCTGCTATGCCGTACTGATGAGCACTAATAAGTGCGAAACACGTGTATACGGCTGCAACTAACTTTCTCTTATAAATCTTTTGCGCGAATTCCCATTATTATCCCTTTGTTATATGTTTATATACGCGCATTAATCTTTCTATTCATGTTGATATGTTTTGGGATTAGGTTGTCTCACGGTAGTGGCTATAGCTACCTCCGTAGTGACGTTTGTTGTTGCATTGAGGACTCAATGTCTTCGAGCCGAAACTACAAATGTGTGGTTGGCTACTATCTGTGAAACCTTGTGTTATACATTGTTTCTAGTTTGTTGCTTAAATTCTATTTCTTCTATCTGCTATGCCGTACTGATGAGCACTAATAAGTGCGAAACACGTGTATACGGCTGCAACTAACTTTCTCTTATAAATCTTTTGCGCGAATTCCCATTATTATCCCTTTGTTATATGTTTATATACGCGCATTAATCTTTCTATTCATATATATATATATATATATATATATATATATATATATATATATATATATATATATATATATATATATATATATATATATATATATATATATATATATATATATATATATATATATATATATCTATAGAGGCCTACCATGCGTCCGGACCAAAAGCGTAGCGCCCAGCGTCCGGCGTATATAAGTGTATATAAATGATGGTATCAGTCAGCGTCTTTTGCAAGCTATAGGTTTATTCAGCGTCTGTTTATTTTATGCAACCTATAGGTTTATACAGCGTCCATTTATTTTTTCAGTATTGGCCAGCCTGCTTGAATTCCTTTGCCTGTCTGCGGTGTCGAGTTACTCTCTGCATTTCTGAGTAAAGATTGCGTCATCTCAACTGGCAAAAATAATTCTATTTTATTAACGCTATGTAATAAATACTTTTAGTTTCGTTTCTGTATGTGTATGAATTTTATTTAAAAGGCTTTCAGATTTATGCATAAAAACATCATAAAACTCGAAATATTATTGGATTTGTATGAAATTTTCTACAAAGGGGTTTTTCAGGTCGCTGATTTCAAATTTGATGTCAACGTTTGCAAATTTAAAGCGCGGATGAAATATGGCGGCCATAATAATTAAAATTTGATTTATTTGCATAAAACTTAACATCTGGGAGTATATTCGAAACTCTCTGCGTTGCCAAAATACTATGTGTGTTTCTCAGTAAGGATTGCGTCATTTAAAGTGACAAAAATAATTTTATTAAAGCTACTTAATAAATCTTTCACTTCCATTCAATTGTGTCTGAATTTTATTTAATTCAGTTGAATTTAGTTGATTTTAATATGTATTTTCTAGATGAAAACTATTTAAATGGTGTAGGTTAATTTATTATTATAGGTTAAATGCATATAAAAAATTGTGATGATACTTATTGCTACTAATACCTAGTTCTATATTTTAAAGAGCCAAGCGATTTAATGTGTTAATTAGAGCTTCCAGTTTTTTAAGTTCTTCCAGTGGTTTAAATCGTTATATCTCTAAACATATTTGAGCTAGAAAGCTGATTCATTTTTTAAATTAAACCTTAAAAATGAGCGCATGCAACAATATTATCAAATATTGCCTAAAGAGAAATTTGGCAAAAAAAGTTTGGGTAGTGATAAAGATAGTTTAGATGGGAATTTCAAGGTCCAGCGGTCAGTGCAGATGTATTGTTTTGTATTTATGTTTGTTTATGTACTAGAAACTACGTTTTACATGTCTATTAAAGCAAACTATAAAAAGGAATTTGTAGTTCTTCTTAAATTATCTTCTTTCTGTCACTGTTTTACAAAACAGTTACTATTCGATCGCACAAGGTAAAACTTATTGGTTATTTATAACGACTAATAATTGATTTTATGAAATAATGAAATATATTGATTTTTGATTGACTTGTTAATTTTTATTGGGAACGCATTTTAATTTCAATACCTAATTAAAAATATCAGATTCGTTGTTTTATTTCTTATTGACATTCTGTAGTACATTTTCTCGTTCTATATTTTATAGAGCCGAGCGATTTAATGTGTTAATTAGAGCTTTCAGTTTTTTAAGTTCTTCCAGTGGTTTAAATCGTTATATCTCCAAACATATTTGAGCTAGAAAGCTGATTTTTTTTTTAAATTAAACCTTAAAAATGAGCGCATGCAACAATATTATCAAATATTGCCTAAAGAGAAATTTGACAAAAAAAGTTTGGGTAGTGATAAAGGTAGTTTAGAAGGGAATTTCAAGGTCCAGCGGTCAGTGCAGATGTATTTTTATGTAATTTAAAAATATTTAAATAAAGATGCAACAAAAATATTATTGACTAGCAATCTCTTAAAATGACGTTTTTGTTTTCGTTATTAGTGCTTACTTTATTTTAATCAATTACTGATTTTTTATAAATTGAAACCATTATTAGTTTCAGAAGAAAACAGCTGTGCATTCATAATACGTAGTAAATAATATCATATCTAAAATGTAAGATCATGCTAATCTATTCACCTATTTTTGGTATTAAACACATTTCTTGTAACCTTGTTATATATAATTGTTTATTTCGGATCATTTTCATTTGCGTTTGGAATAATATTTTGAGAAAGAAATTTTTATTACTTGCAAATTTTAGTTTCATGAGCAACCTTTATTTATTTTATTTACCTTTTAAATATACATTCTGGTATTAAGTTATCGATGTTCCTCTGTGAAATTTACAAAACATGTACGAGCCCTAACAACTAAATATGTATTTGGACAGTTTCATGAATTCTGTGTTTATTTTTCCTACTAGTGTTCCAAATTACACCATTTTCAAACAATAACCATTAACTTCTGTAAAAAAAGATCTGCAGAAAACAATTTTCAAAAATTCAATAAAACTCGCTGACAACTAAATATTCAGATAGCAGTTTATAAATACAATTCAATAAGATTTAACATCTCGCTTTGCTTTATTCGCCTCTTAAATTTTGGCTGACATACTTCTAACTTGGGGATTACAATTATCTAAATTGGATAATGCCCCACTTGCTGATAATTTCAAATTCAATAACACTAAAGATCCGAACTGCTTGAGGATCATTCAACAACTTTGAAATTATGATTTTCAAACCATTTTTTGGTCGTTTTTGATGTGTGGTAAGAAGCACCATCTTGTTGAAAGATTAAATCGCGGTCAAGATCGATTTTTAACGATTGGTAACAAGTTTGCGTTAAGAATTTGCTGATACTTTTCAACATTAACTGTGCCGTCTATGGACTGAAATCATTCTAACCCTCCAGCTGACATATAGCTCTAAACTATTGCACCTTGAGGAAACCTAACCGTACGTTTTAAGCAGTACTTATGGAATGCTTCATGTTTAGCTCCGATCAGTCTTTTGCGAGAGTAACCAACGAAAACACCAGACTTTGACTAGTCGCTGAATATGACCTTATACCAGTCATTCTCTGGAACATTGTCTAGGACAACTACATATTTAGTCCATGTCACTCGTCGTTGTTCTTGTTTCTCGGTTAGAAGTTTTACTTTGACTAAATACAAAAACCGTTTATGTTACAAAGATAGTTAAGGAATACTCAATGCATCAAAGTTTAAAGATAACTAACTACCTTATTAAAGAATGGAGAGTCTATCTGAAAACAAATAAACTGTTTGGATTCTTGGCAATTGTTGCGACAGAAAGGTAAAGACAGGATTAAGTGTGCCCAAATAGCTGCAGGACATGATCTGGACTTGCAGAAATACATAGAACAAAATTAAATAGCTTATCGGTATGTCCAACGTAAATGACTGCTTCTTCACGGCTTGCTCCAAAATGATGAGTCTGGATTTCTTCAGCTAGTTTGCAAGGATAATTTTCAGAGAAGACTATATGGAGTAACCCTTCACTCTTACTAAGACTCTTTTTCAGTGTGTTGTAAGCAGCATTTTTATTTCTAATGTTAAATTTATATTTATTTTTAAAGTTTTCATTTCTTCTTGAACCTCTCCCTGCAACTCTTGAACTTCTGCTGAGCCATACCTAAGACTGATAATGGAGGGCAAGATTGAGGGTAGAAGAGAACTGGCAGGAGACAAGGCTCATGGTTGAGAAATGTGAGAGACTGCACTGGCCTAAACTCACAGTTATTACTAAGAATAGCAAAAGATAGTGAACGATTTGCCGAAGTTGTTGTTAACCTTCTATAAGAAGATAGCACCTTAAGAAAAAGAAGATGTAAAAAAGGCCGCAAAGTTAGAAAATGTAACAGTTTTATCGAGCTTACTGAATATTTCTGAATTTGTTTCTCGTCATGCAGTTCTATGCAATATCGACTCCTTTGCCTTCTTCAACATACCAACACAAATTAGCTTGGGGCAACGTATGATAGCCTAATAAAAACAGGATGCCAATAAAACTGAAAAGTTTTTCCCTTGTAAATATAAAATCGTGTGTATTATTTGAGCCCACTAAATACAAAACTCTGCGTTTACATTGTTAGTGAACTTGAGTCTTGCACCTAACAATCTCACATTTCCCGTGAGTTTTGCATCTGATGATGACTTTTACATGATTATATTTTATAAGCGTGAAGTTTTACATTTATAAAACACCAAAGTTTGCATCTCATACATTTATCAGCACTGCAAGTCCATAAAACAAGACAACCAATAATATCGATATCTAAATTGTTATAATTATTTTTGTAAATAATTACAAAGTTTTGCATTTAGCGAGTTCATTTATCATGAGCCTACTTTACAAAAAATCGCAATACTATATCTTGAACTTCATCATCAAAAAGTTTTAGAAAAATATCCAGCGGTGATTGACCTGCCAAATGATTTTTTAGCTGTTCAATTTTTTTGTGTTCTCTTCGTCCGGCAAGTTCAGATACAAAAAGAAACCTCTCTGCACTTGGGTTTCTGGCTATTTGTTTTGAGCAAACTTGAGAATGTGAAAAGAAGAAGAAAGCATTTAAGTAGAAAAAAACTGAAAACAATACAGTTATGAAAACACCTGAAGAAAAACTAATGCCCATCTCTGAATAAAAAAAAACTGCAGGGAAACGTTTTGTTGGACTTGGACCTGGAAAAGGAAAAAGCAATGAGGAATAAGCAATCCGTACTCTAGTTTTGCATGACTCGCTGGTGAAACCTTGGAGAGTTGCTGGAGGTCAAAAAAACCAACGGAAAATATTTTTAAATGCTTTGTTGATGTACATTGATATAGGACACTACCGTCTTTATAGTTTAGCAAATAAAACAATTGGCCTTGCACACAAAACAAAAATATCCTACAGTACATTCTCTCGATGCCATCCCTATGTTATTACCGTCTATATTATGTATGCAAACCTAATGAAATGAACAGAGCTACCTGCTTGTACAAACAACGTGCAAACATAAGCTTCAAACCACAAAAACTAAAGCCACTAAAACTTGTAGATAATGAAAATTCATATGAACTCCTGTAACATGTAGTAAGGCTTCCGCATTGCATATGTATGGCAGGCCTCTGAAATGTCAAAATAAAATGAAGAAAAGGTTCAATTTAATGTTAAGATTGCAGCTAAAATCAATGTTACTAAACCTGTCCGAGAGTTGGAGGGAGAGGTTCAAGAAGAAATGAAAACTTTAAAAATAAATATAAATTTAACATTAAAAATGAAAATGCTGCTTAGAACACACTGAAAAACAGTCTTAGTAAGAATGAAGGGTTACTACATATAGACTTCTCTGAAAATTATGCTTGCAAACTAGCTGAAGAAATCCATACTTATAATTTTGGAGCAAGCCGTGAGGAAGCAACATTGTACGCAGGAGTCACTTACACTGGAGATACCGATAAGCTATTTAATTTTGTTTTATGTATTTCTGCTAGTCCTAGGACCTTGAACTGCTTCTCTAGTTCCAATGCCTAAGCGAAAACCAAATTGTTCTTCTCCTACATATTGTCCGCATTTTGTGTGTACTCGTTGATGCATGTTCTTAGCATTATCTACTGTACATGGCTCATCAGGCTAATCAATCGGTACTGTGAGCACTGTTTTACTCCGCTCTTTTTAGGTATCGGAATAAAAGTAAGTTGGGTCCAGTCGTGTGGTACGATTCCTGTATAGTATATTCTATTTAAGAAAGATGTTAAGATGTTGAGGCTTTCATCGTCTAATACTTTACGCATCTCAGTATAGATGTTATCTTCACCTGAGACTCTACGTGGTTTGATAGTTTTATTGCGTGTTTCACTTCTGCTATAATAATTCTCAATGGCTAATCTTCTTGATCTATTTCTCTTGGTTCTGGTTACATTCTGATATCATCAAAAAGCTCTTGTATATAGCTTGTCAAAATCTCTTCTATCTCGTTTGGGTCTATTGTTTTTTTGTTACTATCTGTGACTAAGATATCGTGTTGATGGGTTTTATTTCCAGTTATTTCTTTTATCTTCTTTTTTGTGTGTTAAAGAAATCATGCTTTCTTGGCAGCTCTTCGAGTACTTGACAACGTTTCTCCATCCAGGTCTCCTTTGCCTCTCTTATAAGCCTTGTAATCTTTTTATGGATTTCTTTATATTTATTATAGTCTTTATGTTTGTACTTCCTTCTTTCGTTCATCAATAAAAGGATTTCTTCCGTCATCCATCTCTGTTTTGCTCTCTGCTCTTGGTTTTCCAATTCATTTTCTTGTACTTCATGTTTACATTTTTAACAGACTGCCAAAAGTTTTCCATTGTTTCTGTTTCCAATTATACCGTTTCCCTAAACTTACTATTCAAAACTCGTGTTATTTCCTCTTTTATTTGTGGTTCCCCCAGTTTCTCAAAGTTAGGTCTTGTTTTATTTCTCTTCCGGATTTTCTTCAATTTAATCTCACGTTTTTCAGCTACGGGGTTCTGATCAGATCATATGTCTGATCCAGGATAAGTTCTTACAACTTTAATTCCGTTTCTATATCGTTTATCAATCAGTATATAATCTATTTGATTTTTTATGATATTTCCTTCATTGTCTCCTGGTCCTAAGTACACTTCTAAGTGTACAATCGCCTTTCTGGAAGTTGGAACCAGGTGTTTGCTACCATTAAGTTTTCTTCATTACAGAACTGTACCAGATATCCCCCTATCGTTTCGTTTGCAAATACCATGGTCTTCAACAATATATTGCACTCTTCCTTTACCTATCTTTCCGTTGAAGTCACCCATGATTATATTCACTTCATTCTTTTTGGTAAATCTTAGTAGGTAATTTTTACATCATGAATGAAAAACTCATGCAGTATGGAGTATTCTCGTGCAACTTATATTACTAGATGAACAGATAGTTCCATATTTTGAACGGCACTCGCAACAAAATGCTTCTAAAAGTGAAACCGGTAAGATTCGGTTTCAAATTATGGTATATCTGTTCAGATGAAGGGTACTGATACAAGTTATCCTCCAAATAATAAAAAATCCAGACTTGGGTTGGGAGGTGACTTTGTTTTTTATCTACTATCTATTGTAGAGAATAACCCTAATCATAATATTTTCCTTGACAACTTCTTTTCTTCATATAAATTATTCGACAATAACACACTATGGTGTTGGAAAATTGAAAACTGCAAAAAATTATGACACAAAGGAAAAGAAAAAACTACTGTACTGCTCAAAAGCTACTGTACTATCAAAACAAAAGGAAATGGTGACGTTAACGAAGAAAATGAAGTAAAAACCTTCCCAAGGATCTTGTATGGTTTCTCTATTTCTTAGAAAATCAAATGTAACTGAACTAAAGGGTTCATTGTGATGCAATGAAGAAGTACATCACATGCTCAAATAAATTCAGTGTGTCTAACAAAAATCCCAACCTATTGCTTGGTCTTGGAGGGATTCATCTCCTAAAAGTAGTACTCTCATGCATTGGGCTATACCTCAAAGACAGTGGAGCTTCGAAAATCCTTGTTGAGACAGTATAATTGGAATGCTGTTTTCCATTTTGAAACGCTTACGGTGTTATACCAGTGTACGAAGATCAACGCTTGTTGGACAAATTTAAATTGCTATAAACTACACATAGTGACATAAAAAATATTTTGAGAAACTCGTAGAAAATGACAGGCAGAAAAAAACTGGGGCCTGCGTGCATGCAGTATAAGAGAGTGTTTGCCACTTTCCTTCTTCTTTGATAGAAAAAATTATGCACGATGGTACATTTTATACTACAATGATTGCTTGAAGCTGGACGAAGGTCCTATAATTTATAATTCCATGTCAGTCTTTTAAACAAAAAATAATAATCTTAATTCAATCCTATTAACGCATTTAAAACAATAATTATTCAAGACTTTTTAACCAAAATTTGTTTAGGTGGTTTCAAGTGTAAACATTTAAAATATTTTCAAAAAATTTCAGATTCAAGAATATAAAGAAAAATTTAAAATCTGGCAGCATAAATAATTAAGATTTTGCAATGGGCAACTAAAATCTTCAGTAACATGATATTTGATACGATGTTTGATGACGCGACGTCAAATTGTTCATCATACAATTCTGAGAACCTAAAATGTTTACTTTAATTCTTAAATGCTCCGAATGAATGCTGCATAAATGAATTGTTTTTTACATTTACTTATATGTACAGCTGTAACCGTTATCAAATTCATAATTGCAAAAGAGAACCTCTACTCCTTGGAAAATCCCCGAAAAACGAGTGTTAAAAGGAACACGATTAAAAATTTGTAAACACAACTGACCGAAAAAAGTTATATACAAGAATACACAGGTTGGGTCTATTAGCAGACAATTTTAAGTTCTTTTTCCAGCTTCAAGCAATCATTCTAGTATATAAAATGTACCATCGTGCATAATTTGAAAAAAATGGAATTTCTGGCAATAGCCCAATATCAGAATCTATTCGCTAACTAGAATTCGAATTAAGTGTCATTTTACACAATAATTAGCTTTTGTTTTTTACGTGTGCGTTATAGCATACACAAAATTACGTCACTTTATAGACTTGCACACCTGCAATGAAATTTAATCCATGCTTACAAGGAAATATTCTCTTGCTAACAACATTAACTTTTTATAAGGACGTCTTTTAAACTATAATATTGAGTTATATTCCTGATTATCTAATATCCATTTTTTTCTCGGGTCCTCTGACTTTAATAAAGCATATTATATTTCTAAATGCTATAGCTACTTTTGTTTTTATCAGACAATAGGTAATAAAAGTTACCCATTTTTAGGGACAATTTTATTAAAAACAAATTAGTTTTTATCTCAGAAAGTACATGCCATATATCTATGAAATTTTTGTAGGGGTTATAGAAAGAAACCTTGGGTTCTAATTTTCAGACCAAAAAGCAATTCATTTAAGATTTATATAAAAAATAGGGAATTATGTTTTCTTGTTTATTAATTTTTTGATTTCGTTTTGGTTAAATGAACACTTTTCATGTAGGCATTATTTTTCTCAAAGAAATGTTCCTAATTTTAACAATAACAGTGCAATAACATAAAAACCAATTTTTTGTCCAAACCGCTTGTCACTAAATTAATTTTTCTGCGATTCAGAGGAAGATATTGAATACTATACAGGGTGTCCTGTTTAACAGTCTACACTGAATCATTCCAACAAGCTTGTGACTATAGCAGTGGAATTAAAAGAACTTTGTATCCTTTGACCTCCAGTTTACGAAATCAGAACACATCTTAGAACTTGTGCTGGTGCTGGATATCATCATCAGGATTTTTTTAAATGGAACGATTAGATTTGAAGTATGGAAATCGATAGCAAGTGGGATTCTGAATAAAAATGTAATAAGGTACTACAGGTTTAAAGTGAATGATAATGAAATAATAAAGTGAATGTATTCTAATACTGTTTTCGTAAACAAGAAGCCGAAATCTACGAAGTTCTTTTAATTCCATTACTATAACCAAAAGCTTGTCCGGATGATTGAGTGTAGACTGTTAAATAGGCCAGAACCCGTTAAGTGGCTAAGTGTTTACTATTTTTTTCACATTTAAACATTTGAAGTACGACTTTGAAATCTGAATTTTGCAAAATCTAAAAAGTATCTTGTATATTATTAACCATAAAATATGCGACTTCTTATGTTTTTTCATGATAACCATGAAAATGAAGCGCAACAAAAATCGTTGCTATTTTTTCACATTTAGAAATTCTAAGGGTTGGCTGCTACCCCCTTATATCCTGAATTTCGCAAAATCGGTGAAGCATGTGCGTTTTTATGTTCTTTCACGCAACCCATTCAACAATGAAACGCAAATAAACTGCTTTACTATTTTCTCCACATTTGCAAATTCTAAGGGATGGCTGGCTACCCCTTAGACCCTTAATGTCGCAAAATCCGTAAAGTATGTAACTTTTTATGTTCTTTCACGTCACCCATTCAAATATGAACCGCAACAAAGATTATTTACTATTTTTCCCGTATTTCAAAATTCTAAGGGTTGGTTGCTACCCCCTTAGACCCTCAACTTCGCAAAATCTATAAAATAGGTGACTTTTTATGTTCTTTCACGGCACCCGTTCGAAAATCAAACGCAAAGATTGTTTACTATTCTTCCCGTGTGTAGAAATTCTAAGAGGTGGCTGCTACCCAAAACAGAACAAAATTTTGAAAATATAAATATGGGTTTTTTAACGTTTTTTTAATTTTTCGCTAGACGAGAATCCGAAACTCTGTAAATATACCAAATTTCAAGTTTGTATGTACTCTAGAAATTCGGAAGTTATAAAGACTATTTAATTTCATTACTTAAATACATAAAGTGAAGTCCCGTTTTACAACCCCTAAAGGGGTAGCGGAGGGTTAACATAATAACGATTTTTTATATTTTTCTTTACGAGAACTCTAAACCCTATAACTAAACCAAATTCTAAGTTTTTATGTCATCTAGAAGTTTTACAACCCCCAAATGGAATACGGGGGTTGATTTAATAATTTTTTTAAATTTTTCTTTAGGAGAGTCCTAAATTCTATCGCTATACCAAGTTTCAAGTTTGTATGTCATCTAGAAGTTTTACAACCCTAAAAGGGGATGCGGGGTTGACATAATAACATTTTTTTTAATTTTTATTTACTAGAATCCTAAACCCTATAAATATACCAAATTTCAAGTTTGTGTGTGATCTAGAAGTATTACAACCCCCAAATAAATTGCAGGGGTTGACTTAATAAGATTTTTTATGTTTTTCTTTACGAGAGTCTTAAACCCTATCACTATACAAAATTTCAAGTTTGTATGTCATCTAGAAGTTTTACAACCCCCAAATGGAATATGGGGGTTGATTTAATAATTTTTTTAAAATTTTTATTTAGGAGAGTCCTAAATTCCATCGCTATACCAAATTTCAAGTTTGTATGTCATCTAGAAGTTTTACAACCCCCAAATGGAATATGGGGGTTGATTTAATAATTTTTTTTAAATTTTTCTTTAGGAGAGTCCTAAATTCCATCGCTATACCAAATTTCAAGTTTGTATGTGATCTAGAAGTTTTACAACCCCCAAATGGAATATGGGGGTTGATTTAATAATTTTTTTTAATTTTTCTTTAGGAGAGTCCTAAATTCCATCGCTATACCAAATTTCAAATTTGTATGTCATCTAGAAGTTTTACAACCCTAAAAGGGGATGCGGGGTTGACATAATAACATTTTTTTTAATTTTTATTTACTAGAATCCTAAACCCTATAAATATACCAAATTTCAAGTTTGTGTGTGATCTAGAAGTATTACAACCCCCAAATAAAGTGCGGGGGTTGACTTAATAAAATTTTTTGTTTTTCTTTACGAGAGTCTTAAACCCTATCACTATACCAAATTTCAAGTTTGTATGTCATCTAGAAGTTTTGCAACCCCCAAATGGAATATGGGGGTTGATTTAATAATTTTTTTAAATTTTTCTTTAGGAGAGTCCTAAATTCCATCGCTATACTAAATTTCAAGTTTCTATGTCATCTAGAACTTTTACAACCCCCAAATGGAATATGGGGGTTGATTTAATAATTTTTTTAAAATTTTTATTTAGGAGAGTCCTAAATTCCATCGCTATACCAAATTTCAAGTTTGTATGTCATCTAGAAGTTTTACAACCCCCAAATGGAATATGAGGGTTGATTTAATAATTTTTTTAAATTTTTCTTTAGGAGAGTCCTAAATTCCATCGCTATACCAAATTTCAAGTTTGTATGTGATCTAGAAGTTTTACAACCCCCAAATGGAATATGGGGGTTGATTTAATAATTTTTTTTTAATTTTTATTTAGGAGAGTCCTAAATTCCATCGCTATACCAAATTTCAAGTTTGTATGTCATCTAGAAGTTTTGCAACCCCCAAATGGAATATGGGGGTTGATTTAATAATTTTTTTAAATTTTTCTTTAGGAGAGTCCTAAATTCCATCGCTATACTAAATTTCAAGTTTCTATGTCATCTAGAACTTTTACAACCCCCAAATGGAATATGGGGGTTGATTTAATAATTTTTTTAAAATTTTTATTTAGGAGAGTCCTAAATTCCATCGCTATACCAAATTTCAAGTTTGTATGTCATCTAGAAGTTTTACAACCCCCAAATGGAATATGGGGGTTGATTTAATAATTTTTTTAAATTTTTCTTTAGGAGAGTCCTAAATTCCATCGCTATACCAAATTTCAAGTTTGTATGTGATCTAGAAGTTTTACAACCCCCAAATGGAATATGGGGGTTGATTTAATAATTTTTTTTTAATTTTTATTTAGGAGAGTCCTAAATTCCATCGCTATACCAAATTTCAAGTTTGTATGTCATCTAGAAGTTTTGCAACCCCAGAACGGGGTGCAGGGGTTGACATGATAACATTTTTTTTATATTTTTCTTTATAATAATCTTAAATCCTATAATTACACCAAATTTCAAGTTTCTAAGTCATCTAGAAGTTTTACAACTCCTAACAGGGGGTGCGAGGGTTGACATAAATATATTTTTTTATTTTCCTACTTACAAGAATCCCAATTCCTATAATTGTGCCAAATCTCAAGTTTGTATGTCATCTAACAAATTAGAAGTTGTAAAAGTTATTTAATTTCAATATTTTAATGCATAAGAAGTCCCGTTTGAAATGATGTCACTGTCTGCCTCACAAACATATGTGTTTTAAAAATTTTAAAATATAATATGGGATAAGATTAAACAGCCAGATTTATTACTAGCTAACAGCATCAGTGATTGATTAAATACTGAATGATAATATAATAATGGTTACGTTTGTTTCACTTAAATCAATAGAGCTTTGAATTAAATCTTACGATTTTATTAAAATTATCGCCCATTTGTAGGAGCAATTAAAACCGGTTTAAACGAAATTTACATGACGCATAAATGAAACGTATTAAAAGTGTTTCTTAAATAGCTTTAACAAAATATAATATGTACGAATTTTTGTCACCTTAAATGACGCAATCTTTACTAAGAAATACAATGCATAAAGTGAAGTCCCGTTGAAATGACGTCACTGTCTAGCCACAAAGGAATCAGTGTTACCAACACAATTCTTGTTAAATATGCGGACGCAGGGTAAACCTATGCCATAAATTTGTATACAAATGTATACAAATCCCGCGCTATTAGCGCTGCGTGTGGCAAACGCTCGAACTACGATTTTATACACGAATCAGGAATGGGTGTCAAACTGCGCACAGCTAATTTTTACATTTTCGCCATCTAGACACTTTAAGCTTCATATGGTGCAATTTTGAGGCACAAGTCACCCAGCGTCCGTATATCCGGACGCCGAGTGACTTCGGACGCTGCTTGAACCTAAGATTTTACATGGGGGGACGCATAGTGGTGCCCTATAGATATATATATATATATATATATATATATATATATATATATATATATATATATATATATATATATATATATATATATATATATATATATATATATATATATATATATATATATATATATATATATATATATATATATATATATATATATATATATATATATATATATATATATATATATATATATATATATATATATATATATATATATATATATATAAAATAAATATATATATAAATATATATATATATATATAAATAAATTACAGAATTTTTCAAATTCGTACCAATGAAATTAGTTTTATAGTGAAAAAACCACTAGTGGTTTTTTCTTAGTGAAAAAATTTATGTCAAAATGAAATGTCAAATTTAATTAAATTAATATTAATGCGCACGCTAAATAAAAATTTGCTCGATGGATTGTCAAGCCGAATTCAACTCGTGGTCTAATTATTTCTTGCAAAATTTATCGTTTAAGACATTCGTAGCTTTTGCTTTTGGAAAATTAGTTTTCGTTGCGAAAGCTACTCATATCTGAAATGACAAATTTTGTCGGAAAAAATTAGACCACTTGTTATATTATTAATGAAAATATTAGAATGATAGAGGAAACATTTGCTCCATAGTCAAGATTATTTTGACAATCCAACTCGGAAATTTTTAACCAATTAAATTACAGAATTTTTCAAATTAGGACAAATGAAATTAGTTTATAGTGAAAAAACCAGTAGTGGTTTTTTCTCAGTGAAAAAAATGTATGTCAAAATGAAATGTCAAATTTGCTCGATGGATTGTCAAGCCGAATTCAACTCGTGATCTAATTTTTTCTTGCAAAATTTGTCATTTAAGACATTCGTAGCTTTGCGTTTATAAATTACACTCGTCTCCTTCGTCGACTCGTGTAGTTTTAGTTGCAAAAGATACTTATTTCTGAAATGACAAATTTTATCGGAAAAAATTAGACCACTTGTTAAATTATATATGAAAAATTGAATTCGTTCGTGTTTTGCAGTATTTTTGGATGTAAGATAGGACAAAATGTAACTCATATCGGAGAAAGTACAAATTGTTTAACCTTTGTTATAATAAAACAATCGTATTTGTTAGGACATTGTGAAACCAAGTAACGCAATTTCCTTTTATAAGAACCGTATTAGGACATCTTATCCGGACCTTACAAGGACTGAGGTTGTCTCTTTGGGGCCTTCGTGGGGGCCTCATCGGGCTTTCTTAAGTTATTTAATTGTAAAATTAGCTCAGATTGCCCCTTTTGAAACTTCATAACGATCTTAAGTGGTTCCCCTACGTAGTTTAATTCAGAAAAAAACTGTAGCTATCCCGATCGCGTCTTCATGAGGTCTTAATCAAGCTTCCCTAAGTAACTTATCCTTGAAATAAATTGGGGTTGACGTAATCGGGTACTCATAGGAACTTGATCGGCCTTTCCTAATTAGGGCTATCCCCAAATACACCTTATGAGATTTCTAGACCAAGTCGGGTAAATTTCCAATGTCGAGTTGTTTTGAAAATAAAAATCTTTTATGTTTCACTTGCATATTATTCTTTGTTTATACCTGTGATACGAACTATATAAACAACTCTATAACAACCAGGGCATTATAAACGAGCGTTATAGTCTATAGCTCCCGCTCATTGTATCGTATACTTTGCAATCGGGTCCGGTGTTCTATTCATAGTAATTTGTTTGTAATAGTCAATGTTTGCGTACGAGTGTGTTGCAACACAACAAATAACGAGTATTTGCAACGTAGTTTCTGGGCGCGTGATCCGCGAATTATTTTGTGCCGAATTCTGCAGAAATTTCTTAAATAAAATTAACTTGTTCTTTAGATGACATGAGTGCTATAAGGACTTTATTTGTTTTCATGTTGGTAACAACAAAACATTTGAATTTAAATTGTCATATCTCTGTTTGACTTTTGTAGATTTAGTAAAAGTTGTTACCATCCGACAAATAAAAAAATTCCTAGCTTTATAAATATATAAACAACGTCCTTGGCAACGCCAACACTATTATAAAATAAAACTAATTTTCTACTTGTATACAATATATTCTCGTGAAAAACAAAATTTTGTATACACCACGAGCGTTACTAGATGGTAATGCCCAGACTTCCATCCTTCGGGCCTTTCAGGTCCTCGGGTTGCAACATCGTCCCCTCCTGGCATTATCATCATCTTAACGCCCTTGGTATATAATAGTTATTTAAGTATTAGAGGCGGTAGGTACGCTTTACCAGTCGAGGCTAATAATGTGGAGACCGACGCTAGCGGAAGTCTCCATATTAACCGAGACTTACAGCTTACACTATTTATTGCTGGATCGGATCTATGAGTGAATTTTAAATATATAGAGTAAACATTAAATACATCATACTGAAAATGTGAATTTTCAGTCGGTTAATGTGCCTGGTTGTTATGGAGCTGAATAAACAAAAACAATTTTTGTCTCAATCCGGACGAATTTTAGAATGATAGTGAGTGTTTTTCGACTTAAATGACTAGGTACTTTATTACCGAGCCTTGGACGGTAAGTAGAATTTACCGCCCTGAGAGCAAAGCTTGTAAATGAACCAAAACGCCCGATCGGAGCGATATATGTATGTGACATACTCTGGGTAACTATTAAGAGCATAAGACGCGACCTCACTTAAAATTAATTTATCTTAACGTATTCCATATTCTATTTCTCAGAAAACCATCTATAGTAAAAAATACCAACCGTGCGTTACCTAATCGAACAGAGAAGGGCACTCGACTGCAACCGGCAGCTGATAGCGCCCGAAGCTCGCACACCGGCCACGAAATAGATACAAAAACTTAACCAGTTGCCCAACTATGTTATTATGATAAATGAGCGACGTTAGTATTTGTATCTTATATGGGCGATTGTAAATCTTAACAGACATTTAGAATTCGACAATATACGACAATGATAGTGCATTAGCCTAATAACTAAGGGGAACTGAGATGGGCAATGCAGCTTTTTACTTTAATCTGGTTATTGTTATTTAATTAAACAAAATTTGCATAAAATAAAAATATGAGCAGTTACCTATATGTTTATAGATTGTGTGAAAATACTTAATGCAATGCGGTTCAATTAAATGTAGTTAGTCTAGAAATTAAATGTTTTAATACATATAGTAACGAAGTTTTGTTTTTATTGCCATTTATTTACACAAATATTACAAATTGTTTAGTTTAACATGTTTCACACATTCTATAACCCTTTAACTATCCAACCGACTTAATTTTTTTTCTAATAAACATTTTCTTTTTGCTACATTTACAGGTTTATAAAAATACAAATAACTCAGTCTATTTCCTTCTTATGTTTCGTATATCGACGAGAGTAGAAGTAGTCGCGACGCACACTGGGGACCTCTCATATAAGTAAGTGCTCAAACTAGGATTTCTAATTTGTAGACATTTGAAAAAAACATAATGCAGGCATGTAGACAAGTATTTGACACATTCCTATGCTAAATATTGAATCGGTAACAGTTGTCATCGCGAAGATATGAAGGTGACAAGTTACTCTATTCACTCAGTTTTTCGCAGTTTTATTTTCTCTGTTGAAAATACTCGCGGCTTCTATGTGTTATTTTTTAAATTCTGTGACGGATTGTTATAAATAACACTATGTCTCGTTTAGAGCAATGTATGTAGATGTAGATTATCACTTTAAACAAACTGTTTTAAACGATTACTTTTGTTTTAAAGACCAAAATTTAAATCAGGTCTATTCTTTCATTACAGGTAACTTTGAATAATTTCTTTTAAATTACCGCAAAAACGTTGTTGCCATTTTAGTATCACTGTAATCTACGGGCTTTTGTTGTTATGAAACTCAATAGTTTTGCAATACGTTGTTGCGTTAATTAAAAAAAATCTCATTTTAAGTTAACCGGAATGAAATAATAGACGCGATTTAGTTTTTGGTCTTTAAAACAAAAGTAATCGTTTAAAACAGTTTGTTCAAAGTGATAATGTTATCTACATACATTGCTCTACAACGAGACATAGTGTTATTTATAATAATCCGTCACAGAATTTAAGAAATAACACATAGAAACCACGAGTATTTTCAAGAGAGAAGATAAAACTGAGAAAAAACGAGTGAATAAAGTAACTTGTCACCTTCATATATTCGCGATGACAACTGTTACCGATTTAATATTTAGCATAGGAATGTGTCAAATTCTTGTCTACATGCCTGCATTATGTTTTTTTCAAATGGCTACAAATTAGAAATCCTATTTTGAGCACCTAGTTATATCAGAGGTCCCCAGTGTGCTACGCAGTACGCGCCTTGTAATGATCGTTTAATGTGGGATAAGCGTGACTTATCGCCTTAAGAATAATGTTATTGAATTTTTGAAATGTTCAGTTTTCTAATGAATAAGTTGGTTAGTAACATAGTAACCAGATAGTTTTCATGATATTGAACAAAGAATAAGTGATTACTAGTAGTTTATAAACCGTCGTCTTCAGTTATTTATATATTTTGTAGTGTATTCATCTTTTAGATTTTAAACGAAAGGACACTATGCAATCGTTCCCCAGGCCAAAATGTTTTTGGTACACCAGGTGGCTGTTTCTGGTTATTACAGTGAGATGATGTCCCTACACTGCTCCATGCTAGGTTTCATTAAATTCTATTGGTGAACTTCCTCACACCACTTCATTCTGCGTTCACAGATTTATATTATCATTTTGTGTTTCTGGCAGCGAAAAAAACGTTATAAAAAACTACAAGGAATGTAAGGGAGTAACATCCTCGGAAGTAAACCGGTTTCGAAATAAACCCTCAGCCCGTACTTCCTCAAATGTTAACGTATGCTTACATTATTTGTGGCTTAAAAAGTAATAATACTAGTAAAAGTGTGTAAATATTTGTTTTATAATTCTGGTGTTGATTTACTACTTTAAATCGTCTACATTATAAAACTTTCTAATATAGTTTTGCTCTACATATACGGAAAGTTTACATTTAAATTACGTTTAAGTTATGATCTTCTTTTATATTTTGCAAATGGAGCACTTTACGGTTGAAAACCTTATAAAAAGACAATTATAATCAATACTGCGTATAGACTACTGCGCAATGACGTTTAAGTGCAATGTGTTACAGTGTATTCATCTGAAAACTTTCCACCTTCAATATCTCCTAAATTAAACAAAATATCGATTTCAGCAAAAACACGTCAATTTATTTTTCGATGGGGACATTTAAATACAGAATTGTCAAAATTTTGCATCTCACACCCTTATCCCCACTCCACCAACTTTTTGACCTCAACCCCCATTGTGACAGATCATTTTAAAGGGAATGAAAAAGGGGAGGGGTCTCTCACTCCCAAAAATTATGTACACCTATTGCCGCTTTACGGCAATAACTGTCTTTATTCCCGTATTCTCACTTGTTATTCCCGTATTGCCGTTTTTATTCCTTTATTCTTGTCTGTATTGCTGTATTCCCGTCTCGATTTCCGTATTGCCGTATTTATTTCCGTATTGCCGTATTTATTTCTGTATTGCTGCATTAATTTTCCTATAGCCGTGTTTATTTCCGTAGTCCATGCATGATTTTAGAAGTGGGTGTATTTGAATGAAAGGTGTTTTATTATTGGTTTTATTGATAATTTTACAAAAGGTCGTAGCTCCACTAAGAAAAATGTAAACAAAATTCCTCACAAATAAAAAATGATCTGTAAAAAATAGTTTTTTATTCAATCATAATATATGTACATTACATTTTTAAGTGCTGTTAAAGTAACTGCGAACCGAATACGTGAAAAGAAGAACACATATCATCAGATAGATCGACTCTAAGAAATACAAAAAAAGACACATTGAGATAAATAACAAAAATTTATTTGAAAAGTGAGAATCCCAATGCACGGCAGTAAATAAAATTCAAAAAGAATTCCAGAACTCCAGTAAAATATACAGGACCATAAAATATAAATTCCGAATCTACTTTCTGAATGTCGTTTTCCTTGGGCTGTATGAAGTTTTCCAAATCTTCTTTCAAGAATTTTTCTTTATCAATATCCAAAATTCGTCCAATGTACCATCGGGTGTCGTAAAACATTACATAATATTTTTCAAATTTCAGCTTTATGTTTCATTTTTTTTCTTGCATGTTTCCTTCCTCTAAGTCTGATTTTTCTGATTCAGAAAATTCTGATTCTGATGAAACTGAAATTACTTCAAGGGATTCGCTTGATTTCGGTGTAAGTGAACAATCGGTCTCGAGCGTATAGAAATGCATCGGTTACAAATAACTCTTTTAAAAATATAAATAATTAAAAACTCGCAAAACTAAAAATACCTGGCAAATCTACATCATAAAACTTTTAACTTGTAACCTCTCAAAAGAAGCGTAACAAAAATAAGCCTTGTGTTTTAAATAGGTATGAAGTATTTTAAATTCATAGTATAAAAATCTAAAGAAAATAGAATATCAAAACAGTCTTGGAGAACTCGTAAAGGAGAGCTATGGCAGCATGCAAGGGTTTGTCTATACATCAGATCAATTCGAATATTAAACACTCAATGATGGACGATGAAAGACTAGACTGCAAGGGCTGCAGCCACCGACATGCCCTAGCTATTTCTAGCATTTGTAATTAATTTATTGTAGCACTTTTAAATACTGCCCGCGTTTAAATACAGAAATTATGAGAATCTAGAGATCTTGTTTAACAAATTTCTTGAACACGTTTATTAGTATTTCAAAAACATGACTGATGAAAAATATGTGTTTGAAATCGGCAGTCAAATATTTCGTTACTGTACATTTTTATGCAAGTTGAAACTGTTACTTCAAACCAAAATTGTTTAGTTACAAGAATTATTAATAAACAAGTAGATGTTTATAACATAAGTTTTGTTGCAAATACTATTTTATACATACGTTTATTGCAGTTTTTATAGTTATGTTCGTAGTGAACTAACCTAAAAATTAAATATTGTTGTTTTATATTTTCTATAACTTCACAATTTCAGAAAATAATTATTCTTATTCTCTTATCATTCATGTGGTAATCTTAGTACTATTTTACCTATTTTGAATTGATTTTTGTTTACTATTATAACCACTAAAATATAAAATTACAACTGCTAGAAACAGCTACAGCGCATATCGGCGACTTCAACCCCTAGATGCTAGTGATAGAAATGGTTTGTCTATTAAGCGCAATTCCAAAAGTTTACACGCTGGGAGCTAACAAGAGGGCGCTGCAAGTGGATGGCTTTTCTCGAAATAATTTTTTTAGTTATTGGATTTAAAAATTAAAAAATATAAAAAATACTAATGCACACAGTGGAAGCTTCACTATAAAATAAGAATCACGTAAATCGGCCCAGTAGAACTCTCAAACGAACTGGAACAAACAACAGCCTTGTGTTTTAAATCGACTGCAGTCCTTACAGTCTAGCGATAGCCATCATTGAGTGTTTAATATTCGTATTGTTCTGATGTATAGACAAACCCTTGCATGCCGCCATAGTTCTCCTATACGAGTTCTACAAGACCGATTTGCTAATTGTTTTTCATAAACTTTGACACGAAAATAATAATAAGAGTTGAAAGATTAATTATTATTTTCGTGAAAGTTATCACATTTGGTCCTCCAAATTTCAAAAAATACTAATTTTAAATACCACATATGGGGTATTGCTGAACTCAAAAAAATATATACTTTTCATTTCTAGCAAGAAAATAAGGGGGTTCCATTTAAAATCATCGGCCGTGATACAGTAGCAAACTAAAAAATTAAAATTGATGTCCATAAAATTCGCAGGAAAGAAAATAAAATTCACGTGTCCGAGCTTTTCTTCCAAACAGTGGTAATACAGAAAATATGAATTTTATTCCTTACTCTATTTACACACTGTATAGTATAAGGAAATCCTTTATTCAATTAGCCTTTTAAGGGTAAGTGTCATATCACGATTCTTAGAAACGGTGAATGATTTTCAATGTTCAAACAAAAAATAATTACTTGCCGTCATTATTTTTCCGCGCACACTACAACATATACTCACTTCTTCAGAAGACCACCTAGATTTTTAAACGCGTTTGAGATAAAACGCGTAATGGAAATTGAGAAGAATGGAGCGTGTTATTCCTATTGCCGAGTTTATTTCTCAGTATTGCCACGTATTCCCCATTTATTGCCGCGTATTTTCTATTTATTGTCGTTTATTCCTGCGTATTCCCGTTTATTTCTGTTTATTGCCTCTTATTCCTTTGTATTCCCGTTTATTTCCCATATTGCCCAATATTGCTCATTATTTCCGACTCATAGCAATTTATTCCTGAGAAACTGTACACCTATTGCCGAGAGTGAGAGACCCCTCGGAAAAAGGAATCTTTGGAGCAAAATAATTGAAATCGGATTATGAATTGCTGAGATACAGAGATAAGTCTTTTAACAACCCATTTTCAATATGATTTAAATTATTTCACATACAAACGTCTCACACGTTTCACATACAGACTGGTGCCAAATTGTGGCAGTTCAGTCCTTTACTTACAGCCAACTCAAATTTATTATTTTAAAAACTGATCTTGTTATTCAGATACCATCTTTTAGAGCCCCATCCTTCTGAAAATGTAACTGATCATCATTGACCATCATGTTTCCTCATGTCCCATTCATGTTTCCTTCATAATCAAGTTGATTTTTTAATTCTTTAGTTATCAGTTATTAGTGGATCCTATTTTAAACAAAGTAGGTCAATAATGACATTACCTAAACTTCCCTAGAGATCCCCCAGTTCGAAAGTCCATTGGGAACCTTTGAGAGTTATTGGAGAGACGAATTCGATAACACTACATAACATTCTAAGCTGCTGTAAAAGAAGTGTTGGATGAAGAATGGAATAAAATCACAGCCGGAGAAAACCTAAATTAGTTTTAAATATGAAAAAACGTTAGAAGTAATTAAACAAAAAGGATATTCTACAAAATCCTGAAATTTAATTTTATACTTTCTTTCAACATTTATTTAGCATAATTTTCTACTCAGACTTTTTTGTTATTTATACTAAGTTTAGTTAGGTTTTGTTTTAGTTTTTTTAATATATAATAATTAAAGTTTTAGTACCTCTAGAGTCATTCGTGAAATAATTTTCAATATTATTATAATGTCATTGATTATAAATTATCTGAATCTCTTGCAAGTGCAACTGATATACAAGAATTCTTTCGAGTTGTTATTGTACCAAAGTATGTCACAAAATTATTCTAAAATAAATGTTCCTACTTTTCTTTGCTTTACGTTTCGTTTAAGATTATAATGGAAGCTGTTTTTTTTTATTTACTTTTATATGGAATTTATTTTTTTAAATATTAATAATCATATTGTAAAAATATTAGTAATTACAGGGCCTATTTTAGGCAAGGAAGTTAGCGACACTGTGTATCCGACTTTTTGACTTAAATTGTTGCAACCTTAGTGGTAACTACAAGTTACCTTTTGACAAATTGACCTTAAGTGATAATGGTTCCATATTAAAGGGTCTTTTTCCTTTAACAATATTTTTCCAATTTTTTGCACTACTAGTCACAAGTTCATCGTCTTTAATGCATTGAAAATATGATAATTGTAAGCATCAACCACAATTTTTTATAACGACTGCAAAGGACTCTATCGTGTATTATCGCATAATAAATAGATAATGCTGTGTCTTAACATACAATCGAAACTAACAGAACTGTTACAACATATCAAGTAAAATAAGTGTACATAATTTAAGGAGACAGTTTAAAATGAACTAGTAATTTTAATTATACTACTTTTTATAGAGAATAAATAAAGGAAAAGAAATAGAGTTCAAACATGAGTTCCTTTTCCAAACATTTTAATAGATATTTTCAGGGGCAGATTTATCATTAAACTATAAATAAGCTACAGCTTGGTGCCTCGGGTTCCAGGGGGCCTCAAAATTACTAAATGATATTATAGATTTGCTAAATTACAATGGAGAAGATGGTTATATGTTTATGTAATGAGCAAAACGTGTTATTCCAATTATTAACGTTTTTAATAATAAATATTTCACTTTTTTCTCAAGTTGCTTTTTATTAAAAATGTTAAATTTCGAATATAAATATGAAATCTTTAGTCAAAAATGTAATTATTCCCTAAAACCATTTCTCACAATTAAAATCTTATTATGGACAATACGATGGGGGCCTCAAAGATGTTTTAGCTTGGGGCCTCGAATATGGTAAATCTGTGCCTGGATATTATACAATAAATTATTAAAGAAACGTTTTAGTATGATCAGCCTTCATGCATTGTTTCTGCTAATATGATTAATTGATTAATATGAACAAAAAACGCAAGTTAAATGCTCGGAGACATGTATACTTAAATAAATACTTATCGTACTCTGTCAACTCCTGTTAGTAGATATTGTATGTAGTTATCAGTTGTGTATGCCTCCAATGACGTTGTCTTCTCATAAGAGTCCATAAGGAATGTTTCGTATACCATATGTATGTATGTAAGTAGATGGATTGAGTGAAACCAAATAATTAATAACATCTTAAATAGTAAATATTGTGTTACTTTATTTATTCATTGTGGTTTTAATTGAAAGATACCATTAAATTTCTATAATAGCTTAATTTTTCCACAACGAAATTTTGTTATTCTTGCTTACATATAATTTATAAATTAAAGGTTTGTCAGTAAAAACATTCATTCTTAATCTTTGGAAGTGATAATGGTTTATGTAACAGCGTTTTATTAAGACAGTATGCCCCCAAGAATGGCACTTTTTATCGTTAGAAAATAATATAATTATGATAATTATGGTTATTTAATGAGTAACCCGCTTCTATAAATATTTTTTTGTTTAACGTGGTTTTAATATTTATTTTCGATTCTCAGGAATGGCTACAAAATCAAAGGTTTTAACACAAAGAGAACCAAAAGAAACCGTTGTGATTAAAAAGACGTAGAAACTTAAATTCTTCACATAATAGCATTTTATTGTATACAGCAATCGTTGATTCGGCGATAGCCAGTCATAATAAGGTGATACATACTGCTGAGTTTGTATTATTCTTCTGAAAAATTATGAAGTCATCGTAAAATACTGCGCCTCTCTAGTTTTGACAGTATCACTTTACAAACTGTTGCTCAACAAACAATTGTGACAAAGCATTCTCAAATCGTGCTAAAATGTTTATGATTGTTTGGATTTAATCATAAAATGCAGAAGAAAACGTCTAATATAGCCTAATTACTCTTACAATTTTAATAGACATAAATATTAAACTTTATTTCATAACGAACAAAAGTTTTTTGACAATGAGGTATTTAAAATGATTTCCTAAATTTATTCCTATACTATAATAAACAAACACGAGCAGGACGTGAGAGGGCATTTGCATTGCAAAAGTATTTTGATTATTTTTAAAATACGTTTAAAGTGCCAAGGAAGAAATAAAAAATAATATCATATAATTTTTTTTATAAGTAAATACGTAAATAGGCAGTCGCTTGAAATAATTTCAGAGAATTTGTGTATTCATTAGACCTCTAATTAGATTTTAATAATGTATACCGATAATGTATATACGAATAAACAGGTTCATTTCATAACAATTAAGAATTTTGCTAATTTCTGAAACAAGCTTTTGGTCGGTCTACATTCCTCAGAAATTTAAACAGGTGTTTTTGAAATATGATTATAAAATTTATAATCATTATTATTATTATTATTATTATTATTTACATAAATTTATGTGTAAAACTATGTTTTAATAGTTACATAAATTACCCAAATCATACATAATGCAAGTAACCAATTGTAAAGCTTTTAGTAACAAAATTTTAGTTTCATTTTAATTTGTTGATCTTATGAAAAATCTATATTTTAATAAATTTGAAAGCCCGTGGTCAAGTGTATACAATAGAACAACTTCTTGAAGATGCACATAGGTAGGTTTCGCCTCTACGCTGTGTTGCCGCTAATATGAACAAAAAATGCATGTTAAATGTAGGGAGGTGTATAATGCTGTAACTTAAGTTAAGACGTATCTCGTATACAGCGAAGGCGCCGCCTAGGGTATAACACGATGTACTAAAATGTATCTATGACTGGGTGAATAGGTATTTTTCGACTCCTACCTAAAATCTGGGAAACGGTATAATAAATGATTTCCAACATTTTAAACTACATATACACGGGGATTCGTTTTCGCCTCCGTTTTTTCCACTTCGCCTCCAAAATCGGAGGCGATCACTATGAACAGACATATATTCGGAGGCGTATCAGTGCTTTCTGCATGTATATATATATATATATATATATATATATATATATATATATATATATATATATATATATATATATATATATATATATATATATATATATATATATATATATATATATATATATATATATATATATATATATATATATATATATATATATATATATATATATATATATATATATATATATATACTAATATCAATGTTTAATTTTATTTATTGTTCTTACTATGACACTGTTAATTCGATCATCTAACTTTGGGTTCTTTTATTAAATGATCCAAAAACTTGTGAAGTGAAGTATCATATATATATATATATATATATATATATATATATATATATATATATATATATATATATATATATGATACTTCACTACTTTTCCGGGTTTCACTCCGCGTATTCACTATTCGGCTCCTAGAGGAACCAGTCAATGGTTGACGACGTTTCGGCAAGATCACACTTGCCATCTTCAGGTCACTTCTAACTTCCTTCTGCTTCGCGTGGTTACACGATGTAGACTAACATACAGTCGTGGTTACAGTCTACATCGTGTAACCACGCGAAGCAGAAGGAAGTTAGAAGTGACCTGAAGATGGCAAGTGTGATCTTGCCGAAACGTCGTCAACCATTGTCTGGTTCCTCTAGGAGCCGAATAGTGAATACGCGGAGTGAAACCCGGAAAAGTAGTGAAGTATCATATAATATCCGCGGAAATTTAAAATGTAACATATATATATATATATATATATATATATATATATATATATATATATATATATATATATATATATATATATATATATATATATATATATATATATATATATTTATATAATAATATTATGTTACATTTTAAGTTTCCGCGGATATTATATGATACTTCACTACTTTTCCGGGTTGACGACGTTTCGGCAAGATCACACTTGCCATCTTCAGGTCACTTCTAACTTCCTTCTGCTTCGCGTGGTTACACGATGTAGACTGATGTCTACATCGTGACGTCTACTTACTGACGTCTGAAGTTAGAAGTGACCTGAAGAGGGCAAGTGTGATCTACTTTTCCGGGTTTCACTCCGCGTATTCACTATTCGGCTCCTAGAGGGACCAGACAATGGTTGACGACGTTTCGGCAAGATCACACTTGCCATCTTCAGGTCACTTCTAACTTCCTTCTGCTTCGCGTGGTTACACGATGTAGACTGACGTCTTGCTGCACCGGTTGGTCTTTATATACGGTTACGGTGTTGCGAATGGTTGCGGTCGGCAGGTTTTTGGCGCGGCTGCGTGTCATTGGTCTCGCTTGATCCGGTGGCTTTCTCTCGCTTTCCCTTTTATCGTCCTGCTGTGCTGGTTTTCGCTTCTTGACGGTGATGCTGGTTATAGCTGGTTTCCAAGCTGATGGTAGTCGCTGTGTATCGTTCCTGGTATTAAGATTTTTCGGACGTTTCTCGATCTCAATGGCTTCTCTTATGGTTCGTCGGGTCTTATGTTGTATATTCGCTAAAACTTTTGTATTTTCGAAATCTATGTTATGAGATGTACCACTTACATGTTGTGCTAGTGAAGACGTTCTCTCATTTTTGTTGACTGCATTTCGGTGTTCTTCTCTTCTTACTTGAATTCTTCTGTTGGTCTGTAGGAATGTAGGATTCCCCGCAGTTTTTACATGGGATCTCGTATACTCCTTGGCTTTCTAGTGGTATTTTTGTTTTTGCGGATGGTAACATGTTTCCAATGGAAAATTCATCCATTGGAAACATGCTACCCTGAGATCAAAAGGTATTCTTTTAAATATAAAACTAATCAATAATAATTAAGAAAAGAATAAATAAAATTATAATAACATCACAATATGAAATGACATTGAATTATTTCAAGAAACCTTCTGACTTTGGGTCGATGGTCATGTCTTGAATTATGATGAATTCAAAATCATAATTAATTGAATTATATTGAATCATGAATTAGGTGATTTGGCATGAAATTAGCCATCTGTCAAGATGAACAGACATGTCCGGTCTAGGACACTTGGGCGCGACCGTTTAGGCGCGACCACCTCGGCGCGAGGACAGTTTGGCGCCGGACAGTTCGGCGCAGGCACACTTCGGCGCAGGCACACTTCGACGAAAAGGAAGAACAATTTTTTCGCGGCTAATTAGAGTAAAACTTTCGGAGATCTTTAAACAAAACGTTTTTGTGACTATTAGTCTAATTGTTTGGGAGAAGCTACCCTATTATCAAAGTAAGCTTTTTTATTTTTATGTACACAGATACACCTTCTTATTCCACAATTTTGCTTGGATTGGTTAAATTGAGTTATTTCAGAGCTTTTTGTCTTTAAGCACTGGACTAGAAGAACTAAGTAGTATTCATTTATAAGTGTTACCTACTGATACAGTGAAGTGGGAAATGTATTTATCAGTGGTACGATATTCAATGTTAATGTCAATTATCCTAGATGTCATTTATTTAGTTTTATAAGATTTTTGATTTTTTTTAAGTTATATTCTTATAAGCAACTTACATGATATTCTTATAAACAATAAGGGATTTATAATAAACAAATTAAATTCTTATTACAAATTATTCCCTTCTGCTGAGATTTGCAAAAGAATTTGGATTTTAATGTTTTAGTAGCTTAGCAAAAGGAATTTTTCTTAAGTCTGGCAGTACCTACGATCTTTTGGGATTGGCAAATATTGAGTTTTTTTTGCATCATACCGTATTTATCGAATTCTGTATTTCATCAATCATACTGTATTTATTACCTGTAGGTACCTACAGATTTTATTCATTACACTAATACTAGAGAATTTCTCGCGCCTGTGTCCCTGCGCCTAAGTGGTCCGCGCCGAAGTGTCCTCACGTCGAAGTGTCCTCGCGCGGAAGTGTCCTGCGCCGTAACGACCGCGCCTAAACGGTCGCGTCCAAATGTCCGGCTCCGCAGACGTGTCTGTGACGTATGCAACAGCATATTCGACAATCGATTTTGCACGCCATATGAATATGCATATAGAATATATAAAGCATTTCAAAAAACTACATAAAAAAGATCTTATAAGCTACAAATTACAGTAGTGATTTTGTTTTTAATTTTTGTTATATTTTCTATTTGCAATCTGTGATGCATTACAATAAGCAAATGTGTGTTACGCTTGGATATGACATGAAGTGACATGAGACTTGTTATTCAGTGATCATATCTAAATTAATTTATTTCTATATAAGTACACATATATACAGTGTGTTTTTTGTAAACGATAATATAGGAAATCCAATGGAATCTTATCATTTTCCTCGTAAGTTTGTACCCTTGCAAATGTAAGTAGAAATCTTGGTAGTAATCGAAAGAAGAATTCATTTGACGTCAAAAAAATATTAAACTTTATGAAGAAAACCAAAATCGATTTAGAAAAAGACTTAAAAAGCTTATTGATTTACTGCTTTTGGTAATAAGTTTATAAAAAAAAAGCTTGAAGCTGAACGCCGATTGGTGTAGCGGTTAACGCTTCAGATTCCTAATCAAAAATTGCGAGTTCAAACCCCATCATCGTATATATATTTTTTTTATTGTATTGCTTACTAATTATTATTTTTAGAACTTTATTACAACGATTATTAATTTTTTTTATTGTTAGATATTTTTGCTACGGGGGTTTACCGTTACTTTTTGTACAATTTTAACTACCAATCAGAAAGGCAAATGAAAAAAGGGCATAAAACTAATAAAAGTTGTAATAAAGTTATAAAAATAATAAATTCCATTGGATTTCCTATATTATCGTTTATAAAAAACACACTGTACATACATATTACAGTAATAAATTAATATATTAACTTAAAATCTAGATGGCAGATCTAACGCTTCGTACCATTTGAGTCTGTGCGTATCTTCACTATCGTTTAATAGGTTGATCACTAAAAGATTCAGGTGTACTTCTAACGCTACGCTTTTTCACTTCGTTCTAAACAATGTTCATTTTTAAATCTGTACGTATTTATTTATTTATTTATTCAATGCTTTCAACAGGTAAACCAATAGGCATAAACCAAGGCAACTGTAATATACAAGAAACAATAAACCTAAAATTCAGCATTCTGAATAAAATGTTTAAATATGGTATAAAAACAGCGAAGATATCAATAGTATGGGAAATTGAGTTGTATAACCTACATAATCTGTTAATAGGGGTTGTTTGGGAATAGTTTGTTCTGCCAATAGGCATGTAAAAGGTATAAAGTAAACGTGTGTTATTTCGTGGGATTCTAAATGGTAGTTTTTCTAAAAAAAGGAGTTATCACAAGAGTTACTTAAGAGTTTGAAAAGATATAGAAGAGAGCACACATTACGACGCTTTTCTAAAGACACAAAATCGAATAACACTAGTAATTGATGATAGGGCATAAAACGAGGAGATTAATCGTATACGCTATTAAATAGGTATCTTAAGAACCTTGATTGTACCACTTCCAACATACTGTTGTGATTTCAGCACTGATAATTGAATATGACATTTGGGTTGCCTATTTTAGGGGTTTAAACTTAACTGTATCAAATCTGAATTAAATGGATTAATTTGTTATTTAATAGGTAAAGGATACACTTTACATCACTTGATAATAATAAAAAGTAGATCTTAAAAGGATTTTTCACTTAAAATCGAAAAAATTATTTTGACAAGTTACGATTTGCATATCGTTAGATCGCTGGACTTGGTTTTTCATAATTGAAGCCATTGTAAGGTGTAGTTTCACCTGAAAATTATAAAAGGCATAGATGGAAAGGTGTATGCAAGCAATCACCACAATACTCACAGTTTTTGTTGTTAAATTTCAAGCAAATCCCATGCTGGTTTAACGATTTATCTAAATCCATGATAAATGTATAATTTTCATTAATCTATGCATTTGCAGCCAAAATGTTTCGCTGCAATATTCTTAATTAGGTTCTAGAGCACCCTTAGCAATAGAATTTTCAAGTGGGCAGCTCTATATAGAGAAGGTTTAGCCTGTTGAAATTTATAATTTGTATCGTTTTAACCTTATCTGCTAAAATGGTAAAATTCTGTTAATATTTAAATTGTTGTAAATATTGTGAAATAGGGTATGTGGATTCAGTTGGTAATTAAAAAAGGGAGTAATAAAGTGTGAAAATGTTATTATCTTAATTTTATAAAACCATGTATTGTCAGGAAATTCAAGATGGTTGCCATTGAATCCTGGAGTTAAATTTGCTTTTTGTTAGACATGCAATATACCAAAATGTAGGAAAAATTATCCTCTTTCTGATTATATAATTTGTTTAAACATTTAATTTAAATTTTAAACCATATTTTGGTTATGTAGTTCTTGTTAGGTTAGATGTTCAATTGTTTCTAGTTACTTACCAAATTTTGTTGGTGGAGAAATGACGTTCGTCATTTGTTTTACAAAAAAACATAAAAGCAGATCGAAAATCTGGTTACTTGCTTGTTGATTTTCATATAAAGCAGAAGCCATGTTGGATTGTTAAAATTTTGAGGTTATATGTGACAGATTTTGAGTCAATGAAATGTCAAAAAAGTGAGGTTATGACGAATGTCATCCAAGTTTAATTTTTTTAAGGTGTTTAATAATGATAGTAACGGTGAACAATTAAAGTGATCTAAATAAAAAGGAAAGTGGAAGTGTTAATTTGGTTTTTGGACTATTTATTTATAAGAAGAAGATTTTTTTTGAAAACGTATTATAACTTTATTTCTGGATGAAAGCAAATTAAAACTGAATGTAATAAGAATTTTTGGAAGATGAACAATTGATGTATGTACTCACGTATTGGAGGTAAATTGTTCAATATTTAATAGTTGTAATAAATTACAAAAGACCCAAAGAAGAAATATATGGAAATGCGTGTTACCAACGCTACAACTAAGCAGGTAAATTTACTGACTATTGCAGAGAACTGCCAAATAATAATAGTGTGTGCAAAAATCCAAGAGTGGCACAAAATTTTCGAATTTAAAAATTTATTTTCAAAACTCAACTTTATTTTTATTTCGTTTCTTTTTTTTCTATTATAAGAATTTAAGATTGTGGGATTGATCAAATAAAAATTGAGTAAGACAAAGAACATTAAGACTGTCTCTTAATTATTATTTTGTTAAATCAAAGTGGCACCAATAATTAATTGAATTCATTTTAGATAATAAGGATTTTTTTGTTTTCGTTTCTTTTTTCATTCTTTTCATGTGTTTATTAATAAAATATTTTAAGTTTTAAAAGCAGATTCATTTGTGTATTTTTCTTGTTTTGTGTCCATTAATAGAATTTCGCAGGTATAAGTTGAACAATATTTTATTATTATTTTGTCAAAGAGCGACCCGCCTGAAATTTTCTCATGCAATTTTCCTGAGCTTGTCTTTGGATTTTAAAATCATAGCTGGAGCAAATTTTCTTTTCATCACAAAGGTAAGTGGTGTTTGTTTCTGTACAACTTTTAAGTTTGCCTTGCTACACTAAACATAAGTGATAGTGGTCTTTAAATTTAAATAAATTGATGGTCAAGTATTGTAAGGTGTATACTAGTACAGCGCTTATCACCATAAAATTTAATTGTCGCACGAATGTGATGTTTATTAAACCAATAATATACCATAGCAATACGCTTTCTATAATAATATATTGGTGACCAGACTATAGATGAATATTCCAAGTGAGGTCTCACGTAGGTTTTGTAAAACATTACTACAGCATTTATATTTTTAAAGTGGTGACTATTTCTTATAATAAAACCTAGGCTCTTGTATGCACTTTTAGATATTTCAGTTATACGATCTTGAAAAGATAGTTTTTTATCAAATACCACACCTAAATCTTTATGAGTCATCTTGGTGTCTAGATTATTAGTTGACATGCTGTAAGTGAACTCTGTGATGAAAGATGATTTAGTGTAATGCATTACAAAACATTTACTGACATTAAACTCAAGGGAGTTGTTGATGCTCCATGAATAAATATTATGCAAATCTGACCGTAACTTCAAGCAATCATGGATGGAGTCTATCTTGCGAAAGATTTTCACGTCGTCGGCAAACATCAAGCAATTGGAGCATTTTAAATATTTTGGCAAGTCATTGGTTAGTATTATAAATAGTAATGGTCCCAAGTTGGCGTCCTGAGGTACACCTGAACAAACTTCAAATCTGGGAGATTCTGCATTTTCATAGACGACGAATTGTTTTCTAGCCGACAGGTAAGATATAAAAAAATTTAAAGAAGCCACAGAGAAACCCAAAGAATTCATCTTTTGCGATAGAACATCGTAGTTTACTTTATCGAATGCTTTCGCGAAATCAGTATATATTGCGGTGTCTTTGAAAGAATAAAATATAATATAATATCCACCGTTCCAAATATAAACATAAATTATATACGGTGGATTAAACTGAGAATACAGCACAGATATTCTTCTATATTCCTCTCAGCTAGCTCAGGTTTGCTCAGTAAAGCATAAATTATTTGAATTGCGAGACTCTTATTTATGCCTGGAAAGAAAGAAAAACTTATTTCGTAAGCACTAAAGCTCCTGCAAACTGGACAACTGCTGTTAAACTCTGAATTTAAGAGAAAAGAACGCTGGATGCTTGTATTAACATCAATTAAACACATATGTAAAATTGAAAACACAAAAACTTTATTAAACAAACAAAAATAAAATCAAATAGAACGTCAAAATAAAAATGTTTTTCCAGATAATACAAATGCTAAATTGAGAAGTGACTTCTCAGGTTTGCTCAAACGTTATAAATATTTATATTGATCTGACATAGGATCAGTACGGTCATTCGTTTGAACAAACCAACACAAATGAAATTTGTTTATAAATAAAAAAATTGTTTGTCAAATTAAAATAAATTTTATATAAAGAAAATTAATTGTTTTATTTACTTCAAATCAAATGACTACTGAAGAGAACTTAATAAACTAAACCAAATAATTTTGTATTAGAGGACGAACTTTATAAATTAATTATTATTTATAAACTCAACAAAAATCATTTATTTTAACCAACCTGGTATCTTATAAAATAGTTCCCTTTTATATACAAATCCTTTTAGTGGTAACACTGTGACCGAACCTGTCAGCTGACTTCTTGTTTATAGAATCGATACGTAGATCAATGTCAAACAAAATAAATTCAATCAAAATTTATTAAAACAATCACATTCACTTTTAATAATTGTTGCACAATAATTAAATCTTCTTTTAATCCTTTTAAGAAAACGTTCAGGTAACACTTTAATTTCTTTTTAAACTTTATTTCTACAATGACATTTGCGTCAAAACATATGATTAACTATCTAACCTCAAATTACAGATATATTTTATCCGGAGCCGGGCATAGCTTCTGCCTTCTACGTTTTATCGACTGATTTTGTTACAATTTGCCCCAGCTTATATAGTTTCTGTCAGAACAAAAGAAAACTATGACACTTTTTCAGCAGAAGATCGAACAAGCTTGTGACGTCACTAATCCGGGACAGCTGTTTATGGATCAGCACTAATCCTAATTCTGTTACTATAGGATTGTAGCCCTTGAAACGAATATCAATAAAGTATAATACAATCATAGTCTCAAAATGTATCGTAACGAAGATATTCGAGGAAAACGTTTGACAATGTACAAAACTCATTACGATCTAATTACATATAAAACTCAACAAATCAAGGTTCATCCTTTACAAACTAGTTACAGGAATACATGATATAGGTAATACAATTAATTTATTCATAAGAACATCTTTACAATTTAATATATATGGTTTTTACAGTGTACGAACTACAATAAATACCAATTAATGCTTATACAAGTGCCAGCTTAAATATTAAGTCAACGTTAATCAATTTATGCACAAAATGTCCAGCATACAGTACTCTAAACACTTACATAAAACCAATGGTGAGGAAAAGCAGGATAAAAGTCTATAAGAGTCAAATCAACACGAACGACAGGATTCAAAACCTTCATTAATTGTAGTAATCAGAAATCTTTTAAACAAATTCAAAAATTAATTGTATTGTATCAGTCATGATAAGATTGACCTAATTAATCTATTTTCAGCTAATTAACAACATAAACTTGAGCTGGCCTCCAGGAAAATATAAAAATCTGTCTAACAGTAAACATCGTAATGTGAAAACTTTTAATATGGAAATTACTTCTTCCTAACAAGTGGAAAACCATCCCAAATGTAACATGGGTTGCATAAACGTACCTATGATCAAGCAATCTAACTAATTGATATCTTTTTTCTGAAAATGAAACCTATTTATTATTATGCATGAGAAACCTAGGTTATGTTTACATGAAGCCTTTATTCTTAAGTTTTTAGTTTAAGTATTAATGAACCTAACTGTGGTCCTATCTATGCCATTTATATTAATTATGCCCAAGACATAACATATTCCTCTTTTGATTTGAATCCGATATATGTGAAACATTTATTTTTGACGTTCACGAACTATCGCAAGTAAAATTTTCAATATGGTGAAATGATTACACCGCAATATACTACATCAACTTGAGATCCATTTTCGAAGGCATCCAATACAACTTCCACAAAATTCACAAGGTTGTGGAATGTGTTGACCGACCAGGTAAAAAAACATGTTGGTGTATAGTTACGTAGGGTTTAATGTGACTTTGAATCCTAGTAGATATTAAAAATTCGAATATTTTAGCAGGAGCACATAGGATTGCTATAGGCCGGTAGTTCTTTATTTGCCGGTAATTCATTACAACTAACATTTGTGGAGTTATATAGAGGTATTGTTAATTACTTTTATAAGTACTAAGAAATCATAGTGTTTCTATAGGTATGTTATAAAACTTTTAGTGGGTAATTTGATAACCAATATTTCACTTTTGATGCCTATAGATTACTCGTATAAACCATGCCATGAGTCGTTTTTAATATAAAAGATAACTGCAATATCTTATCATAAGCCTAATTATTTGTTGAATGTTGTAATTTAAATATTATAGATAATGGCCTATTAGGTATTTAAGTTGAATACAGCACTAATTTAAGCAGAAAGTTTAAAAAAATCCATCCTTTCGTTTTCGAAGGAGGCCGACAGAGTGTGCCATCCTTTTCCCATACCGAAGGTACAATTGTCAAGTTTAGGAGCTTACACTTCGGTTTTTTCGTTTGTACAATTTTAAATAACACTATCAAACGACCACACAAAAGATTATTGAAGATAAGTTCTATAACTACAATTTCAGTAAAATTATATAACTTAGGAGATATACATACCCAAGCAGCATTTTTAGTCATCATTACGTACCAGCAACTATCGGTGGAACTAGAAAATTTTTGCTACAAGTTGCCTTGAACCAAAATGGGGAGTAATTTGTGGGTAGCAGATACGTTGCAGTAACCTCTCTGAAACATTTCGGTTACGTTAAGGCTATGTAGATGAAGGTGGATTTATGGTAATCTCTACTTTTATGGAACTTCTTTTCTCTTTGACACAGCAATACGCGTCGTGGCTCACTCATTCTCTTGCAACTTTAAAAATATTCTCTATCATTTTCTATACTACGACCGCGACTGTGTCACAGAATGGATTGCTATTTTATTTGTAATAAGTGTAATAATAATTTTTATTGAAGGTTATAGAAAAACATCTAATAACAATCATAACAAATTGCAAATTGATTAATAGGCAATATTTTACAAGTAAATATGGAGTAGTTTTCAAAATATCAACTTAAAGTAGTATTCACTGTAAAATGCATATATAAAGTTTGTGTCACTTAATTAGCAGTAACGGGAACTAAACAAATTCTACTTCAAAGTTGTTGTTACCACGAAGTATAAAATAAGTTAAAAAAATTCTGAAACTTTCAAGTGACCCTTACTATAAAATGACGCCAACTATCTAGTTCCTCCGTAGCCACTATCTAGTTCCTAATGTGCTCGCTGTGTCACTGCAAAGTTCCCATTGAAACTTACAAACATTTAAATCTAACTTCACATTTAACTATGAACATTATATTTTTTATACTGCTACATAATAATTAGATATGGTATATTTTAAGGTTGTGACAACCAAGAAAAAAATGAGAGTATACTTCATCCTTAGTCGCTATAAATGGAAGCATAATAATATTCTGTATTAGTCCAAACATTTAAAATGTTCAGACCGAGTAATTGTACGGGATATTTCCCTTTTTGGTCTGTATCTAACCTGAACAACTCCAAGTAGTTGTTCTGATGTGAATTAAAGACCAATTCTTTATGACCAAGAAATATAATTGTTTCTATTTTACAATTTTCTATAACATCTTGTCTTTTGTTTTTTATTAAACAATATGCAACTATGATTAAACATACTACAAATTGTCACTGGGAAATTGTATACATTCCAATGCACCTATGATTATACATATTATAAGAAATTGAAGTGTCAATATTGTACAGCAATATTGAGGTCGGATGCAAATAACTGCCCGAATTTACAAACATAGAAAAAATTTAGAATATAAGGTTACTGTGACTTCATAGTAATTTTTAATAGTAACTGCAACTTTTTAGTAATTCTGATGCAAACAAGTAAAAATCACTTTCAAGTGATTCTCCTGGATAGTAAAAAGGTAAGTTTTATTTTCGATACGACTGTAAAGTTGCGTTATTTTAAAGGTTAAGCAATGGTTTCAGGTAGCAAGAACTTTCAATTCTACTTGAAAGTTTTAAAACCTTTAAAGTAACTTTGGCAAGTTATTGTTACAATCATAATACCGCTTTGAAGTTACAACAACTTTAAAGTAGTTATACTAAGTAACAATACCGTACCACATACTTTAAAGGCTACTTAAAAGTAATTGAACTACATAGTTCCAATAAATAGTAAAAACAGCTATTACTAAAACGTTCCAAACGGAAATAATTAAACCTATAAAATCATAAATGTAGTTGCAGTTACGTAACAACTACTCAAGCAAAGTTCCAATCTCAGTTAGTGTTACTTAGATGCTACTTGGGTGGTGTTACCTTTTATATAAAATTAATATAGGTGATATTCCAAGCCTTTTAAGAGTATTTATTGCCATCCGCCATCACGGTAAATGCCAAAGTGGAAGAAACGCTTTTTTAAATGGAAATTATTTAAAACTGAATATTTAACTTACTTTAAAATTTTGGCCGACTATTTCACAAATAAAGTATATAATTAAACAAAGGTTTTATAAAGGAAACAAAGATATTGCCGTTACTAAATTATATAAATTAAAGTTATATAAACTTATAAGTGATCGTAAGTTTGTGGTTACTATTATATAAATAAATAAAAATTTTTATTGGGAAATCTCAAGCAATAATTGCAACTAACTATTATAAAAAACGTATAATTTAGATTAATAACAATTAATATGAAAAAAGAAAATCACAATTTAATCCAATAAAGAAAAGAATTTAATAAAGGTAAGTACCCCAAAAATAAAAGACTAATAAAGCAGATAACGAGGAGTGAACATCATAACAACCCCTAAAATACAAGCATTATCCTTAAGGATACCGTAATAAGGAACAGTATTGCAGCTTTTGAATGGTGGTGCGAAGCACAATATCGAGTTACACAACAAATCATCATTTCTCAGAGGGGAATTCGTTTTATAGGGACCAGTCAGTTTTAAACATTTGCAAAATCTAAACCATCTCATCTCGTTTTACGCATCATCCTAAAAAAGGAAAAATATTTTAAATAAGTTTATTTAGAATTCACTGTATTTATTAGCAATTTAAAAAATAATGGATTTTGAATTATTTAAAAAGAATTTAAATAATACCTGCTGGTCTCTATCAAATAAAAATATGGCTGTAAAAGGCCTTCGACAGCAGAACTGTTTGAATGTGTTATGTCAAAGAGAGTTCAGAGATTTGCGACATTATTACATACCTAACAATACTCTACTCGAATTACAGGATTACAGAGAGAATTACATCTGTACCTACTATCTAAAATACCCTACCTTAAAACGAGATGGAAGATACAAATACTTCAGAAATAACAAAGGATGGAATGATTTACATTCAGTCGGGATTTAAAATGAATTGTACAAATCTGTCACAAAAGGGCGTGGTGAATTTATATTGTTTGGCTTTTAGGGTCGCTCTTGAAAGAAAAAATAGAAAATAATCTATTCTTTTTTATCTTGTGAAAGATTTTGTTAAATGTTCTAATCTGTGAAAAATATACTAAATATGTCACGGTTGTCTTATAATGATAAGACACCTACGAGTACATGCACCTGCAGAATGAAAATAGAAAAATCGTCATCATCATCATCCCCTGCACTACTACATTGCAGTAAATAAGGGTAGGTGGAAGTGTGCGGGTTGTAACATCTAATTGGAATGATTGCTACTCCCTTTGGAACTAATTATAGGACATATGAAATGCGATGCCCACCCTTACTTTAATGATACATTATACAGTGGAGATTATTATGGGATTTAAAAATAAAACTTTTAATTAAACACCCTTAACGGTCATGTTCTAAAAGTTAAATCTTAGTACGCAAAGATCATTATAACTCTAACATGATTCACAATTTCCTAAAATAAAAGGATTATGGGTTAGCTACCAAGAGAAGATATCCCCAAATTACATATCAATATCATATTTTCGCGAAATATTAGAAAGAAATCGTTAATACACTATGAAAAGCCAACCAATACGCAGAGTCGAGCGTGACGTACGTTTCACTCTGTTTCAGTGTTCACAGAAGATACTCTTATTATGTTTGATATCGTTTAAAGCGATATAATGCACCTATAGGTAAAGACAGTAGTGAAATGAACGGGCAATTTCCTAGATTGAATGCTTCTATACAAAGATTCCTTCAGTTTACGACGTTCCACAAGATGGCGATACCATATCGCCGCTGTAGAAATTCAATGCTAGACAATAGGTATCTTTGCTTGCAATCAGAAACCTAACAAAATTGCAGACCTTTCTACTTCTGAAATTCAAGTTCATATCGGCATTTATTTAGTGCGGTTTTGGATTCTTCTCCCTTCTTTGATTTCTACACCCTACGACAAGACAAATTCTGATTTCAGTAGTTTTAACTCATACTGTTTGACCAATTCACTACTGCTTAGCAGCGCATAGAACTAGTAGGCAAGGCAAATAATCAAGATTAAGAGGTAATAGACCCAAGCAGCATCTAAGTAGCGGTAACTGAGATCGGAACTTTGATTGAGTAGCTGTTACGTAACTACAACTAAATTTATGACTTTATAGGTTTAATTACTTCAATTTGGAATATTTTAGTAATTATGTAGTTACTTCTACTATTTATTAGATCTATGTAGTTCCATTACTTCTAAGTAGTTTTTTAAAGTATGTGGAACGGTATTGCTACTTAGTATAATTACTTTAATGTTGTTGAAACTTCAAGTGATATTATGACTGTAGCAGTAACTTGCCCGAAGCTACTTTAAAGTTTTTAAAACTTTAAAGTAGCACCGACAGTTCCTGCCACCGGTCTGAAACCATTGCTTTACCTTTAAAGTAACTGAACTATACAGTAGTATTGAAAGTAAAACTTACATTTATGCTACCCAGGAGAATCAGCTGAAAGTAATTTCCACTACTTATTTTGCATCAGAATTACTAGAAAGTTCCAGTTACTATTAAAAAATTACAATGAAGTGACAGTAACTTCTAAAGAGGCATATCTCCTGTAAGTTAGTTTGGAATTTGGAGGTTAATTGTGTTTTTGCAGTGGTAGTAGTTTTGCAAGTTTTTAATAAAAATGTCAAAGGCAAATGCAATAAGAAAAATGAAGAATTTTAGATATACGTCCACCTTTTATAGAAAATTAAAACAGCAGTTAGGTGAAATCAGTGGATACAAAATTAACTGTTTACAATACAAACTAGAAAAAATAGTGATGAGATCACTGGTAAACCATCATGTAGTAAACAAGGGTGAAATATATTCCCCTTTTTTCTTTCGTCGCTACAACTTTAAAATAAGCCATAATTAAATAATAATTGTTATTAAGTAGCAATCAGTATAAAAATATTGGTTGTTTGTTTACGATTGACGTTTAAATTTGAGGTTAAGTTCCAATGGGAATTTTGCAGTGACATTAGGAGCTAGAAACGTTGACGTTGTTTTATAGTAAGAGTCACTTGAAAGTTCCAGAATTTTTTAACTTATTTTATACTTCGTGGTAACAACAACCTAGAAGTAGAATTTGTTTATGTGATATGTTAGATTTATATGTAGTTGTGTGAGTGAGAGAAAGTGAAGGCGCATAGATAGCTTGAATGATGGAAGTAGGGGAGAAGAGCGAATGTGACCACGAATGCGAGAGGTTGTCCGCATGTACAATATACTTGTAAAACTAAAATTAAATGATATTAGTGTTAATCATGTATTAGTATTAATGAATAAACTATTGAAAGAATACAACAGTTTAGTTCCCGTTACTGTTTATAAAGTGACACAAACTTTAGACACAGATTTTACTGGTAATACTACTTTAAGGTGACTTTTTCAAAACTACTCCATATCTACTTGTAAAATGTTGAAGACTATTAATCAATTTGCAATTTGTTGCAATTGTTAAAAAGTGTTTTACTATAACTCTCAATAAAGATAACAAATCAATGCCAAATTGGGCCTTAGGAATAAAATAAAATGGTTTCTATCATGTTTATCAATTTATAAGTATTTTTGTCATATTTTATTCAAGACATTTTTTATTAAAAAATATATTTGTTGTTGTTATTTTTCGATCTATCATTATCGCATTTAACAGAAAAGTTGCGATGGTTTATAATTTTGGTATGCTAGATTGACAAAATAACGAAACATTTCATCTCTTTATGTATTATGTACGTATTAGAAATAAAATAGTAATCCATTTTGTGACACGACCGCAGCATTAGTAGAGAAAGTAAAAGAATATTTGTTAAGTTGCAAGAGTAAGAGTAAGCAACTACGCGACACGATGTGTCAAAGAAAAAAAAAGTTCCACGAAAGTAGCAATTACTACGCCGCCACGTTCCCGCTACGTAGCCTAAAGATAGCTGGACAAGTTCCGAAGAGGTTACTGCATCGTATCTGTTACCCGAGAATTGTTCCCCATTTTGGTTCCAGGCACGTAACAATACCGTATCAATTACGTTTTTGTGACTAAAGAAAAAACTTTATAGTTCAACCGGTGGTTGCTGGTACGTAGCGGTGACTAAAAATGCTGCTTGGGGATGTCCAGAAGCCTGCAAAGGTAGTTTTTCTTTGCCACCAAAAGCAAGGGAAAAAGACTCAGAGAAAGATATTTTCGTTGTGCCTGTAAACACATTTTGTCACACATGAACGACCGTGTAAAGAAAAGGCAAAGCTTTTTATTGTACACAACCATGAGAGCAATTAGTCAATAAGAGCAGTACCATTTGTCCAAAAAATGGCATAGATTTGTTATCAATACTGCAGGGAACGTGGCAGTTTATGATCCATTCTAGACTTAATAAAACTTAAATTTATGATCTAGTTGACCTACTGGCTGAAGCTTTTATCTGTATTTACTCCTGCTAAAATCACCAAAGAATTAAAATCTACAAAAACAATGCCTTATTAGTCTCGATGGGTCAGTGATTTGCATGTTTATTTCATAAGAGAAGAGAAAATAAAAACACGACTTCTTCTCGAGTAAGGAAGTAAAACCATAGGTGTCGATTCAATACGTTGTTTTGACACGATAAATATCTCTACTGAAGGGTGGCATTCCCTCAGATCATAGAAGAGTCGCTCTTTATAGATCATAGAAGAGTCGCCCAAATGGTCATAGTAATCGTTGCCATGATCTACGAGATATGTTTGGCCAACCCAATTTCTATTCCAGAAATTAAATAAATAATGCCCGTCTATGACAAAACATCTGCTGTAACTCATTCTTCATATTTATCTGTGGCAGACTGATCTTTTGAAAAATTTCAAACTGATCCAGTTCCTTCAAGCCACCGTAAGTTAAATGGCGGATAAACTAGAAGCCAGGAACAATCTCTTACACAAAGTCTCTAGCAGCAGCTGAAAAACAAACGCTTCAGTTGTTCAGAACATTAGCCCTATCCTTGGTATATTCGGTAGCAGATTATTGCAGTCCTGTCTAGTTAAACAATGCCCACGTAAAATTAGTGGCAACCAGTATTGTCCAATCACACTTCAGAAGATAATCAGCCTTAAAGGTGGTAAAAATGCGAACAAACCAGCACCTACGGGGGAAGGGGGATTGATACAATTAAACTTCCAGACTGAACTTCAGGAAAGCGCAATGATAACTAAGACAATTATTGAGCGCAGCAAAGAGTATACAGATCTGTTTAACTTAGTGTCTGGCCCAGTTCAACATCCCTGAGGTTTCGCAATGAACAACAGTCAACCCGATCCGGAACAAACACGGAAGATGTCAATACTGGCAACATAAATGAGCCCTAGTTGATAATGTTAGCTTTACACTCCCCCAAACTTTAAGCCTCATTACGCCGGAAGGTCCTCTAAGAAAGTTCCCACACAGTTTACAAGAACTACACAATCTCGACGGAACTGCTAGCTAGTGGCTGAATGATCTAGACATCCACCCACAAGCTTGGCTATTTTATTTTTTATATATTTTACTTTTCTTATTTTCTTACTTTTCTTTTATTTTACAATCTTATTTTAAATAGGAGGGGATACATGCTGTGGATTGCATTTCCAACGTTTTATGATTTTTTTTTTAATTTTCAAGGTTTTATTGATCAAGTGTAAATTTTTTTCTAGATTAGATTTCATCTTATGCACATACATTAGCAGCACTCTATCAAGACTAATAATTTGTTAAAGTATGTGTAAACTATTACAAAGTCATTGCAAGAATATTTCCAGAGATCAATAAAAAAGGTATTTTTCTTTGGTATTTTTCAGAAGAGGCCATAAGGATTTCTCGATCAAAATGTCCCATTATAGATCAAAAACAATGTGGTTCAAGTATTAAGAAATGTGGCTAGTTAACTAAGATCTTGTGATTATTCATACACAAACGGAAGAGTTTGCAAAATGTAATTTTAACCAGTAAGTAGCAATAGACGCGTTAATATTTTTAGTGGATTCGTAATCAACGGTAGCTTTATTCATTTTGTCTCATCTCTTTGAGAAACTAAGGCAGACTATAAAAAAGTAGTAGTTTAGCAGTTACTTACAGTACTTATTTTTATTTCTAATAAACTAGTTTATTAAAGCAAAAAATATTTTCATAAAGTTTAGTAATAATTATTATCCAACAAACATTTTTATTCATATATTAAACTACCACAAAATTACCAATGGCGGATATAGGCACAAGCGGCCATTTCAGGCCCCGCAGAGACCTCCTGCCAAGGACCGCACTGGACACGCGACAAATAAAAATTATTGATAAAAAAAGTGTACGGTTGACGCATTAGAGTTTCGTACAAAAAGGCAAGCTCTCAGAGCGATAGGAAAAACATTGTAACGGAGTATACTGCTTCACAGCAGACCTGCGAGGAATGTATCATCTCTGTCGGTTCAAATGCTGGTCTTCTCGCACAATCAGCGCGGTCATCCGACTACTATGATGACTAATTTCTTGAATTAATGGTTTCTGATAGACATTCGGTGAACAGTAGCGGATTTATGCACAAACCTTGGAAGCGGTCGATCCAGGTCCCACGAGTCAGGGGGCCCCGCAGAGGACCCTTGCCCAGGATCGCAGTGAACATGCAACAAATAAAACTCTTTGGCATGGGAACTCATTTTGTCGAGAATAGTGAAACATGTGAGAACAACAGTTCATATCGTGTACAGGCGCGTAAAAAAGGCGTACGGTCGACGCAATAGGTTTCGTGCGAAAAGGCAAGCATTCAGAGTGATGGGTAAAATTTTGTAACGGAATATACAGTTTCGCAGCATACCTGCAAAAAATGTATCATCTCTGTCGGCTTGCCTTCAATGCCTTCTAGCAAACTCTGCGCGGTCGTCCGACTTACATTCGGGGAAGAGGAACTGTACCATGCTTTCGAATGGGTGAAATTCCTTAATGTCATTTGTCAATTTTCAACACTAACCAATGTTGAAACAATTTTTAAATAGCCTTTGTGTTTCTGTAGGTTATAGTAAATTGGCCCCACGTTGGGCGCCAATTTACTATAACCTACAGAAACACAAAGGCTATTTTTATATAAAGAAATACTTAACCAACCAAAATGTAGCCGTGCTGGAAGTATCAGCTTGATCCAAATAACACTGCTTTAGTTTTTGCCAGCTAGCCCCCAATAAGTCGGAGAGGGGCGGGGTAATACAAGATATACAAGATAAAAAAAAAGCGCCACTTCGGTTAAAAACAATGCTTATTACTAAAGCTTCAAGCTTATCAGACAAACGAAGAAATAGATCTTCTACTAAAATATGGGCAACTTCCACAATTTTGGCCGTACCGTACATATATACTTACAAATGATGAACTGAAAAGCAATATTAAAATCGTACAAATAAATAAATAATAAATAAATAAAACACACGTAGTGAAATGTAAACTTTCTAAGTAGGGCTTTATTTGAACTATTGGCAGATTTTAAAAGTTAAATTGAAATGCAATTTTAATGTTTAATAGAGAAAAAAAAAGGTGAATGGTGATCTGTATCACAGTTGGTTGTACTTAAAACTACCCTACAACAATTCCACTACTCGAGATCTCGTTTCTTAATATTAACATGCATGAATAATTGTAAATACATGAATCAATATATATATATATATATATATATATATATATATATATATATATATATATATATATATATATATATATAAATAAAACACAGACATATAATACATACAAATTTTCACAAACGTCCCACCATTCGAAGATCCACGGCTGTATGTTTAAAACCCTGCTTAGGGGTTATCACTTCACCCTACGATGTTGGTTGTTTAATTCCGTCCCGATACCTGTATAGATGTAGGTACGGACCTCCTAAATGGAACCCACGATCAGAGAGCTGGAACACAAATACGACAACGAACAACAAAACCCAAAACCCAAAAGAAAGACCTAAAATGGTTAGCACCAGAACTTAATCCGTCCAATTTGACGACCGATCGCACACAAATAACCAAGCGATCATTCCGTTGAATGTGAGATTTATTCCGCTAAAGCGAATTAATATTTAAAACCAATTTCTTAATATCTCGTGCATCCAACTTCTAGTACCAAAAACCAGCCATTTTGTTACTTCACTCTACTATTGAGAAGGAAGCTCAAACGCGCAGGAGCGACTTCACGATAAACCGAAAGAAAGGGAAAACCAGTGACAACCAAACAACGGAGAAGCTTGGTTTTAAACAGTGACCATCAAACAAATAATGGGTTGTGAATTTCAACGTTATAATTCAAAAAATCTTAACATTATCGATATGTAATACAACTGGAGAACGATCTATCTCCGTTCTTAAACGTGTAAAAAATTATTTAAGAAATAACCTTGGACAAAATCATTTAAAAAATCTATCAGTAATGTTTATTGAAATGACATTCACAAAATTTATGTTTTGAGATTGAGGATAGAGATTATAAAGATGACATGTGTATTTAATAACAAATTATGTAAATGAAGCCATATATGATGTGACAAGACCTATTAAATATGGCCGAATTACAGAAATCTACCACTGTTGAACTTGGGGGAACGAATGAGTACTGCGGAGTCGCACAACCTTGAACTTTTCTTTGACCTCCTTTTACTTTCCCCCTCTCCACAAACCACACCCTTAATAAGCCACGCCCCTTTCTACTTGTCCCCTCTCTACTTGCTTCACTTGTCTCCAAGCCCCTCCCCTTGGTAGACCACACCCTTTATTCGCCCCCTCTCTACTTGCCCAAGCCACACCTTTTATAAACCACACTCATGAGGTGCGTTCGGTTTTAGTTTCAAGAGCAGAGTAAAAAGAGTAGATCATGTAGTCACGTGACCAGCGAGTGTATGGAGTGCAAAATATCTAGAACGATATAGAGCACAGAAATCGTCAAGCGTAAAAGTTATGGATAACCTTAAAGAGCGACTTATCTCATTATTTATTATTATTATCTCATCTTATTATTATTATTATTATTATTATTATTATTTAATCACAGCTTTACGCTGGTTCTATTAATAGTTATCGGGCGGATTTGCAAAGATAGCTATGTAGCTCCCAGATATTTTCTGACTATTCGGCAGGTTGATAAAATGATTTCTTTCTGTGCTATTGTTATTATGTGGTTACTGATTTCCATTTGTTTTAAAGTGGATTTACAATTGTTATGCACTAGTCCGTTGCAGGATATTACAAATGGTAGTACAAAGACCTTAGAGAGCTGATATATGGTACTTATCTCATGTTTAAGGTCTTGATATTTGGTTATCTTTTCTACATATGCGTTTGCAACATTTTCATCTAGTGGTACCGTAACATCAATAATGAGTGCAGATTTTTCACCTTTGTTTATAAAAAGAGTGTCCGGTTTGTTGTGTACTATCTCCCTGTCTGTTATGATCTGTGTATCCCAGTATAATTTAATTTGATCATTCTCTAGCACTGGCTTCGGTTGGTACTTATAGTATACTTGTTCTTCTTTATCGATTCCCCGTTTCTTACTCAATTCCAAATGAAGTATTTTTGCTACCTCATTGTGCCTGTAGAGGTAGTCTCGTGGTGCAAGAAAAGAGCATCTTGCAGTAAGGTGTTGAATTGTTTCTCGCTGCCGATTACATAGTCTACAGAGATCACTTTCTATATTTGCTTTTAAGATGGTTTTTCTATAGGCTCTAATGGCTATTACTTGGTCTTGGATGGCACTAATTGAGACTTCCGTTTCCATAAATAGTTCGCCTCTTACAAGGTACTCGACTGACAATTTGAAATCGATACCGTTACTGTTTAATGCTCCCGGATATCTACCATGTAGGGGTTTCTCTTTCCAACCTCTTTCCCATTCAATTTCTTTATTCTCAGGTTGGTCCACGTTATCTTTTGCTAGTGCTAGTGTGTAGTTTGTGTCTACTTTTGTAACAGCTCGATGTACTATTCCTTCATGGTTTTTAGAATACGTGTTTAGTTTGTATATCTCAATCTGATGCTGTTGTGCTAGGTTGCATAATCCTCTGCCTCGTTTAGTTCTTGGTAGGTACAAGCGATTCATTGAGGATTTGGGATGGTGACTTCTATATGCTGTCATCATAGTCCTTATTTTTCTATCCACAGCTTCTAATTCAGTTGTCGTCCATCGTAGGATTCCAAACGTGTATGTTATTACAGGAATTGCCCAGGTATTTATTGCCATAACTTTGGCTTTCGAACAAAGCTCTGTTTTGAGCACTTTTTTAAATTCGATGTTCTAATTTTTCTTTAATCTTCTGCTTCATTTCACAATTGTTAATAGTCAGGTTTTGCTGAAAGCCCAAGTATTTGTAACTTTCACCTGGGTTTAAGGCATGGATTGTTAGTTGTTCATTTAGTGCTATGTTACCCCCTTCTGTCGGTTTACCTCTATTAATGTGTAATACTGCATATTTATCTAATCCGAGTTCCATTTTTATTGATCTACTAAAACTTGCTACGAGTTCAAGTTCTTGACGTAGCTGTTGTGGATTACTGGCGTATAACTTTAAGTCGTCCATGTAAAACATGTGTGATACCTTTGTTTGGTTAGTTCTTTCAACTATGTAGCCATAAGTGCTTTGCTTAAGTATGTTACTTAAAGGGTTTAGCGTTTGATCATTCGTTTGATCAAGTTATTTAAAATTCTGCATTCGAAGAAATCGGGGCGTAAGCCCCCATCCCTAACAATTGGCCTTCGTCATGGGAAACCGATGGTGCACTGCGCTATTCTCCTGCGAAAAACAAACGAGGATTTATTTACTTTTTCTTTAAATGTACTGTTGTATTAAACTTTTTTCGAGTTTTTAATCAGCCACTCAGGGCCGGCGTAAGCTTTTGCGGCGCCGGGTTCAAAAATGCACTTCTAATGACCCAAACAACTTCTAAATAAATTATTTATTATAAACACATTACTACATATTATAATAGGATCACAGAGTATCTTCATACTTATTTATGAAGTACGCGAAGTCGCGCATTTCTTGAAGCACGAGGATTTCTTGACGCAGGATCGGGTAAATCATTTGGGCGAATGCGTTGAAGATGACTTCGCGCATCGAGTTTTGCACAAAATTTTTTGAAGCAAACTTTAATATTGAAAAAACATAATTAACCAAAATCTGTAATACTGTTTCGAATTCAAAGTAAACATAAAACCAAGTAGGCAATAGCATTCTCTTGTTTCCAATAGATGGCGCTCGCACATTTGTCAGTGTAGAGACCCTTCATTAGAGTCTGGCCAATGCGTTGCCACGGTGCCCGCCTTTTTATATCACAATATTTCTGATATAAAATTTTGATTTTGACATCCTAATTTTAATGCTAAATAATGTTTTATATACACAATCCACTATTTCGTGTTTTTAAATGAGTCAAATACCTTTACATGCGTGCCAATATTTAGCTGTGTAACCATTTCTGTACTTTTCAAATTTGGCGCCACGTGTTGCGATATAAAATGGCTGCCTTGGCCAGACTCTAATTGAAGGGTCTCTATGTCAGTGTATAACCCCTCTATTTCAAATAGTAGCGACATCGTGGAGCAAGCCTGACACAAACTTGAATAAAGATAAATTTACTACATGCATATTGTTACCTCAATTTATCAAAACGTTGTTTAAAGATTACAATTTCATAGGTGTATATTATATTATAGTTTTTACAGAACATGATTGTTCTTTATCAAATTAATGATAAATTGTAAATATTTTTCTGCATGACTATTATTAAACCTAAGATTTGTTATAAAACAAAATGTCAAATCTAGTAACTTTCAGTATGGCCAACATCGTTCTGGTGTTTTTGCTCCAGCGGTGAGATCAATCGTTATCGCTACTATTTGAAAATAAAGGGGCTATATGTTAGTGGAATTATTATCGATTACTAATCTCTCTTTTGTGATTTCTAATACCCAAATGGTTTCTAAATTAAATTTTAGATATAACTAAGGAATTTTCCCACCAAAACATTTTTTGACCAAACTGGGATCATTTTAACGGAGATTTTATGCTGATTCTGTATATGTAAATTATTTTTGGTCCTAAATTTAGGGATCAAAAGTAAAAAAATGCTTCATCTCCATAGAAATGAATAATAATTATATTAAGTTTCTATGATTACCAAATTGTGTAATTTACAATTACATAATTTAGTTACTATAGGTTAGATTAGGTTAGGTTTAGATTAGGTTAGGTTAGGTAAAGTTAGGTTTCGATTAAGTTAGGTTGAGAAAAATCTGAATTTGCTTTTGGGTTTTTTTGAAGGTCTAGGGGCTTTTGCCCCAAAAAATGCTGATTCCGAACACGTAAATCATTTTTGGGGCAAACGCCTCAAAGGCTCCAAATTTGGGAATCAAAAGTAAAAAAATGATTAATCTACATGGAAATGAATAATAATTATATTAAGTTTCTATAATTGCCAAAGTGTGTAATTTACAATTACAAAATTTAGTTAGGTTAGAGTAGGTTTAGGATAGGTTAGATTTTAGGTTAGGTTAGGCTTAGATTAAGTTAGGGTAGGTTAAGTTAGGTTGAAAAAATCGAATTTGCTTTTGCATAGCGTTTAGCGGTTAGGCAGTGGCGTTTTTGTGAAGGTTAGGTTGGTAGCAACCAATTTTGGGGGCTTAGGGGTGTTTGCTCCAAAAATGATTTACATATTCGATTAAAACTTTCGTTAAAATGACATCGATTTGGTCAAAAAGTGTTTGGCGCGGTAATTATTTAATTGTTCCAAATTTTATTATTATCAAGTCAAATTATTTTTAAAGAGCCTAAAAGGGCCACTCTAAGTCTTTCTACATCTTTTTGAAGCACGAGTGTGCGAACACTACGTTGGAGTTAAACTGTCAGATTCACAAAATGTCATTTTGAAAGTGGTGAATTTAAAAAATTATTTCTCTGACTTTTGCAAAGTTTTTAATTACGTCATGAAGATTTACGTCAGAGAAAGCGCGCTTATTTGCAAGTTGTAACGCGGCGCCTTATAAAGCGCGGGGCCAGGTTCCGGGGAACGCGCTGAACCCCTCTCGCGCCGACCCTGCAGCTACTATCTTTAATTATTTGAATTAACTATATTTAATTTACAACATTCATCAAATAAAACTAGACTTATGAACATTTTAAACTAAAAAGGCATGACTATGGTTTATAAAAGTAATACATATAGAAACACTATTGTCTCCTACTATTTATAAAAGTAATTAGCAATACCACTATATAACAAATATTAGTTTTATAATGGGGCAATAGCAAACTTTTATATAAGTTTTTTGATGTATACTATGGTAACGGTTACTGTAAGTTTTATAAAATGGTGATGGAAATATTTATATAACTTCATAAAATAAAGCTTAGAGCTTACAGCAATTTTATAAAACTTGAACAAACCTGTAAACCTTCTTATATATTCTTCAATCCTTTCTTATACCCTTTATACAACCAGTTGTTACCATAAATAGTGAAAAATCGGATTTCAATAATGTACAAGATGGAGGATTTATAATAATATTTTTATGACTGACAGCTTTCATTATATGTAAAAAGAAATCATTTGAGCAATATTATTGTTGATATCGATTCGACACTTCTCAAGGTTCCCGTTTAAAGTTTTAATATAACACAATTTTATTTAACAAGATCGGCAATTTAATAAAACCAAAAAAAGTGTTTTAAACATTTACTTCAATTCATTAGTTATCTATTGAGAAAATATTAATTTGATATTATCTTCATAATTATCACGATTATGATATAGGACTTCCGGTTTTTGCAAATGAATGAAGATTTATCCAGGTCATTCCCATTCTATTTCGTACTAATGTAAAGATAAAAACACTCGAGTTACCTTACACCTAACACATGTAGGTGTCAGATAACGGCGTCTGTCAAAGATAACGCACACCTTCCTCGAACCTCGCCATCAAACAATATTTTTTTCATAAAATAATTTTTAACATTTTTTTATACGTCTAAAATTATATTTCAAATTTTTTTCTTTTCACAAAACCAGATAACCTCAAATGAATTATTGCTTCGGAGCAATTAAAAACTACAACCTTTAAAAACTGCCCATAAATGTTTCATTTTTTTTTTTACATTTTTTTGATATTTTCTTACAGAAAAAAAGGGTCATTTATATTAGTTTTTATTAAAAGAACCGACTGAAACTGTCTTTATAGATTTTTTTACTTATGGGTATGTTTAGGTCGAAAACATAAATTTTAAAATATTTATGGGTCTCCTAATTATTTCTACTGGTAATCTCGTTGTCACCGAAAATTAGTCTTGGGGTGAAAGGTTAGTGGTCGAATTCGGTCTAAATATTTGTATTTATGAGATGTAAAAAGGGCTAAAGTTAAGAACAAGTTCTTTTAAGTTTTTATTAATTCTTTTATTACTGCTATCAATTAAGTTATTATCGTGTAAGCACAGCCTACTATATTAAAATCACAGCAATATGCAGATACATTTATCATAAATTAACATCCATTCAATTTCTAGACTCTTATAATAAATAATACAGTGAGCAGGCCTGTGTTTTCTAACTTGACTCGACTAAACGGGGAACTACTCTTGAACCTATTTTGTGCTGATAAATGAAAAATATTTAAAAATCTAAAACTGTACTTTTCGAGCCTTCTGCTCAGAAAATATCTATAAGTATACTTATTTAAATCCAAAATAACTCAGCACGGGGCAGAGAGATGCAATGCAGTCGGTGTTGTGGGCGTGGCTTCATGTTAGTGGGATTTGTAAATGTTTTGTCAGTGTTTTTGTCCCTTTATAGAATCCACATATATGGCTGGACTAAGCAAGGACCAGAGATGCAAAATGGGTGGTTCTGGTAGGCGTGGCATCATATTAATGGGCGCGGTAAATTTTTTTCATCAGTATGTGAGCCCATTTATAGAATCATTATAGAACGACCAAAGACGTTCAATGGGTGTTTCTGATTGACGTGGGTTCATCTTGGTGAATGTGTGATACAATTGTTTGTCAGTGTGTTTATCCCTTTAGAGAATCCACATATATGTATATTAGATGGTTGAACTAAGCAAGAACCTGAAAGGGCCAATGGATTGTTCTAGTAGATGCGGCTTTATGTTAGTGGGCGTGGTAGATCTGGTTATCGGTATGTTAACCCCTTAATAGAACCCACATATACTATATGGTTAGACTAAGTAAGGACCAAATAAGTGCAAGGCTAATTAAAGTTGAATTAAATGCCCTATTGTCAAATTTAAGGCTCGGTTATATTTTTTTAATCGCGGGTTTCGCTAGCTTTAGAAAAAGTAAGCGATACCCGTGTCAGAAATCCAATGGCAGCTTGCAGAACTGAGAAAGATAGGCTATAGGGAATTAAAGGCCGCAGAATATAATCCTTAATAACGGTCTGTAGTTGATTTTGACGATGTATATGTAAAAGTTCGAGACGCGTAAGCGGAATCTTGAATTAATTAATCTTTAATTCTGAAGTATAATTGCGTACTCAAATTGGGGACTAAATTATCTGAAATATTAGGAAACTAAAAATTTTCGAAAATGCAGCACGTTACTTCCTGAGAATAGCACCCTGGGTTCTACTAGATTTCGCAACGACGTGCCATCATTTAAAAAACTACGTATTATCTTTATGTTACTTTATTACTTTAAAGGTTTGAATTTTATTTTTTCTATAATTATTATACAGGGTGTTTCAGTTAAGATTCGTATCCTCTGGCCTTGGACTCGGGACTCGCCTTTAATTAGTCTTTCATTCCCTATAGCCTATCTTTCTCAGGTCTGCAAGCTACCATTGGATTTCTGACACTGGTCTCGCTTACTTTTTCTAAAGCTAGCGAAACCCGCTATTAAAAAAATATAACCGAGCCTTAACTTTGACAATAAGGCATTTAATTCGCCTTTAATTAGCCTCTAATTCTTCATAGATTATTTCTTTTAATCGTGCATTCTACACTTTTTTCTAAAGCTAGCGAAACCCGCGGTTTTAGAAAAACTAGCTGAGCCGTAAATTTGAAAATAGGGCATTTAATTAGCCTTTAATTCTCTATAGGTTACTTTTTTAAATTTCGCATTCTCCATTAGATTTTTGATGTGGGCTCCGCTAACTTTCTCTAAAGCTAGAGAAACCCGCGATTTTAGAAAAACTAGCTGAGCCGTAAATTTAAAAAAAGGGCATTTAATTAGCCTTTAATTAGCCTTTAATTCTCCATAGGTTACTTTTTTAAATTTCCCGTTCTTTCTTTCTAAAGTTAGCGAAACCCGTGGTTTAGAAAAAAAACAGATGAGCTTTACATTTGAAAACAGTGCATTTAATCAGCCTTTAATTAGCCTTTAATTCTCCATAAGTTGCTTTTTTTAATTGCGCATTCTACAGTAGATTTTTAATGTGGGCTCCGCTAACTTTTTCTAAAGCTAGCGAAACCGCGGTTTTAGAAAAACTAGCTGAGCCGTAAATTTAAAAAAAGGGCATTTAATTAGCCTTTAATTAGCCTTTAATTCTCCATAGGTTACTTTTTTAAATTTCGCGTTCTACATTAGATTTTTGATGTGGGCTCCGCTAACTTTTTTTAAAGTTAGCGAAACCCGTGGTTTAGAAAGAAACCAGCTGAGCTTTAAATTTGAAAACAGGGCATTTAATCAGCCTTTAATTAGCCTTTAATTCTCCATAAGTTGCTTTTTTAATTGCGCATTCTACAATGGATTTTTAATGTGGGCTCCGCTAACTTTTTCTAAAGCTAGCGAAACCCGCGGTTTTAGAAAAACTAGCTGAGCTTTAAATTTGAAAATAGGGCATTTAATTAGCCTTTAATTTCCCATATAATTTCCTGTTCTCTTGGTGTATGGGCTTCGCTAACTTTAGGGACGTTGGCACACTTCTGCAGGTTTTCATTGCTTGTATTCGTGTATTCCAATGATTGCACCACAGTAGATTTTTTGACATTGAACATCTCATATATTTTCGTATTTCGGCAAGCATAAGTGACCACCAAGAAAAACCTTAAAGTTTTATGTTTATCCTTCCATCGTCATTCTGATAATAGCAACAAGCTTCTACGTCTTCTTTCGTGACCAATTTATGCAAGTAGGTTTTTTGGGGCATTGTAGAATACTCCGAAGAGTTTTGCATAATCACTGCCACAGGAACAACAACACCTGGACAAAAAATGGGATCACGAATGGTATCGCTTACTTACTTTACAATCTCGCTGACCTTGAAATATTTTTGGTTCGATGTGCTCGGGAACACACTGATTATTCGTACATCCGAAAGCAACTTTGTTGGTATAATTTGGTATAAAATCCGCAACAAAAAGAACAGCTACGGACACGGATATTTCTTTTTCCCAGATTATCCGCAAATACAGATACAGGTATTTCTTTCTAGCAGATTATATGCAGATACAGATACGGATAAGAAAAAGGAAAAGTTAAAAATACTGGTCTTCATAAGCCCCAGAAAAAGAGTTATACCAACAAGTAATTAAAAACATTTAAACGTTCTTGCAAAACTTGATAAAATAAATACCTCCAAGGTTTCCAGAAACATATCGATCAAAAGCATTTCGAACAAATATTTCAAGCAGTTAAAAACATTTCAAGATAAACTCAATCTTAAATGAAAAAGAAGAAAAGCAACACATATTGCAGATATTCTTCACGGATGGAAAAGGTACCGAAGCAAATGATTTGAAGACGAACTCATCTTGAGGAAAACCTATGTAGACTTAATGTTAGAGAACAAATAACTTTTTATATAATGCGACCAGAAGTTGATTTGACGCTATTAAACAGATCAAGACAGAAAAAGACACTAGCAACGATGGAATATATAAGTCATCCAGACATTGGCGATTTTTGGGTTTATTTAGCTCTACCAACCGATCTGGAACGTAGGGATCGAGTCAAAATATTGGTGCCATTCGTTTTTCATTTTCCTTCACAAAAGAGTCTCTAAAGACAGTTGTGACAACTATAGACACATGGTCAAGATGGATCAATTTGACAGTTTCTTTGGAACGTAGAGGGGGGGATCGAATCTTTTGCTGAGGTGACTTCAACGCTAGCACCAGCTCTGGAGATCTAAACTGATCACAACAGAGGGACGCGAGCTCGATCGTACTGTATAAAGACTACGCTTTGCTCTACTGGTCTACCAATAGGAGAAAAACTTAATATATTATCGATATAAAAGGATTGAGCAATTTTGACCTGCTAAATCTGACCACTCACCGGTAATTACAACCATAAGTACCGAAATTGCTCGTTAAGTATCAAAAAACCTTGTGTTAAATCAACATAAAAAACTGACTGAGGGTACTTTTGGCAGTGAACGACCAGAATGAAAACCTGAATTGAAAACCAAATTAAATACCGGGAAAATATCCAGAAGTTACAAAGTCGTACCATCCAGTTATCCTTTTACCAGGCTTTTCGAGAGTTCAGCAACAACAATCTACCACAATAACAGAATCCGGTTCTTGTGACAGACCAAATAGTTAATATAATTATCTGAGCCGGAAGTGTGCCAGAAACCATCAGATTTTCAAAGTGACATTACAAATAAATCTGATCAGATTTGGGTTCAGTATCAAAAGATATCCTGTCTGGTTCTTGTGACAACAATGTTGTAGACCAGTGAATGCGCAGATTCCTCAAAGAAAATTAAGTCAAATATCTGGAAATGTGCCTGGACAGAAGATTAACCTGGAAAAGCCTTGTATTCATTCACTTATTGTAGAAAAGAACTAAGCCCATATAAAATACGCGAAGAGAAGGAAATATGAAAACAGTCTAACTCAGAACATGGGAAGAAGGCGGGAGAATGTCATAAAAAGCTCTTATGATTTTCTGAAGAAACTATATCAGACCAGAGAGTTATAAAAGACAGCTAGAAGAATTATTTACAAGCCCTACTAGGCGTACAGGATAATATAGACATACAACCTGATCTGGACCATTTAAACGAATGAAGATTAGTAGAGCTACCGATGCTAAGTGAGACTCTAGATGTCATTAATGCACTGAGAAATAACAAGGCACCTGAAGTCGGCGAAATTTCCTCGGAAATGTACAAACTAAGAGGAAACAATCTAATGAGAAAACGGCACGCTCTTGCCAGAAATTGCCTAGTTACTGAAAAAAAATTGTACCTAATGTACCAGTAAAAGGCCTGGTGTTCAAATCAATAAAGCTCCGTTCGATTCTACCTAAAAACTAAGAACCGACAATCTCCGATCGTTTCGCGCCTCCCCCCCACATTGACGGTCCCGAGAGAAAGCCAGAGTCCAGAATATTTGATCCACAGGTTTTACTACACCAGGAGACTATCCGGCGACACGGTCTCTCTTAAGCCAATCGTCTGGAAGCCACTGACGGGATAGCCATCACTAGGTTCTCCGTACTGGATCCAGCCTTAATTCGCAGCCACCATATGTACATAGAAACAAAACATATTTTGTACTGTCCCATATCTATAGTGACGAAATATCCATCATTGCTGGGAAAACACTGTAGGTGAAGATAGCCAGGAATGGAAGCAAAAGTTAAACGGAGCCAAGTCTCAATTTGGGCTGTGTCGCCGTTATAAGAAGAAAAATCAGTCATTGTTGATCAATACTATTTTATTAGGGCATAAAATGTATTTATTAATTAAGATCAATTTAACGTCTTATGTGTAAAAGAATAATCTTAGTTTTGATCTGGTCTGGCCGATATATGCTGCATTACAATCATCACTATAATGATGTAGATATCAATTTTAGTGATTTAATTCATTTCAAAATATCAATCAATAACTGAATTAGTTACGAGAAATTTCAAAAATATGAATTATTTAATTAATTATGGCATCAACTTCCTAATTTTTCTGTTATATTATCAAAGTAGGTACTATTAAATATTAGAATTAGAAAACAGTTGAAATAAGAATTTTCCTAATCTACATAAAACGTACACAGATAAGTTCATGCCCTGAAGTGCGTCTAAACAAAAAAAAAACATTTTTTATTGTCAGCAAATTTAAAGTTTCGCTTACAACTTATCCCTGTGTGTTATCCTGACGCTTCAGCACCTTCCCACGGTTTGAAAAAATTCAATATCAAACAGATATTAACGTTTATGTGTCCACATTTTTAAAATCTACTGAAAAATTCCATTTATGCGCACTCCTATGATTGATTTCGTTTCGATTTTATTGGTTTTTCACTACTTTTACAAATCCATTACAATTTATTCTCTAAAAATCAAACAGGCTTTAAAACGGGCAAAAAAGACGATCAGAAAAACCATCGAGCTCATCCTTATTGGTTTCCTTTAAGGGTTGTTGTCATGACGATGACATGGGGTGTAATATGATTGGTCTGTAGGTGTGGTTTAGGGTAATGCAGCCGAGTAGAGCGAGCACACTTGAAAATTATACACATACGGGCAAATGTCGGCAAATGCGGTACCTGTGCATAATCGTACGGAAAATTGCATTTGAGATGCATCAGTTGCATTGTACGTTTCAAATTTGTGAGTGTAGTGCGCGTGTGGGAGGAAATTTCAAATAGGAAAAAATTTGAATTATTTAAAAAATAATGCAATTTTATTTTTTTTATTGGTGAATATTTTTGAGAAATGGAAATTGACGGCACTTCCAGCACGTCTAATGACTCGAGTCCACCGACGCAATTTTCACAAATAAATAGTAATTATTATAATAATAGCGATAATTTATATTATAATAGTCTGATAGGACAGAATAAAAAAAGTGAATTTGAAAATTATTTTAATAAAAATTTTTTTGATAAGAAAAGTGATGTTAGTAACAAAGACTTAAAAAAAGTTGATTATTTTAATATTCCTAAAAAAGACAGTTTTTGTGGAAGTAATAATACTAACAATAATAATAACACAATGAAAAATAATAATAATAATAATACGAGTGGAGGAAAAGCTATAGATACTAAAAAAGCCTTTGGTTTTGAAAATAATAGTTTTAGTGGGAAAAAAATTAGTGATTTTAGTGATAGCAGGAAAAATCAAATTGAATTTTTTGTTACTAAGAAAAGTGGAGATTCCAATAGGATTCATCTTAATAATGTTGATGCCTTTGGGAAAAAATCTATCAGTTTTACACCGGATCAGGTAAGGAAAAAAAAACAAATTTAACTTCTGGATGTATAGGAGCACCGTCATGGTTGAACTGATTGTGTTTTAAAACTATTTTGTTTAAATTCTTCATAAAAGATTTGTTTTAATATAAATTGAATAAAGTTCAATCCTACTATAGAAAAGCTTATTTTTATTTTTAGATCACTGTTTTTTTATTTAAAATTTTAAATAAGGACGTGTAGTGGGTTATATTAGGCGTAGTGCTTACGCTTTTATTGCCTCAATTAAATCTCTAAATTGAAATTTCCACAAAATCATATTTCAAATTATTTTAAGTGCCAGATGACTGAGAATCTAAATTTCAAAACTTCATGATTTCAAAGCTCTTAGATATTTACATTTAAAAAGTTTTATGACCGGTTTCGTAACGCTTGATTAAATTCTGATTAATTGAACTGTGATTAATTTCGAAATTCAGAAATTTCATTGGCTGAGATTTAAGAAACCTAAGATCTTAAGCAATTATATTTCTAAATTTCAAATTTATTCACAGTTAAATTTATCAGAATTTAATCAAGCTCTGTGAAACCGCCCATTAGATTTTGTGCTTTAATTTACAGAGATTCACACTTTAAGGATTTTGAAGTTGCATTTATCGTATGGCTAAACACGACAAAAAATACAAATTTAAAGCCCGATCTTATTTTCGTTATGCATGGTATGTGGTAGGTACCATCCGTTAATCTTGCTTCCCATTCTCTGCGCCATGTCTCGGTGAGGTTAACATCATCTGGATCTAAGATTTCTACTGGAAGCGACGGGTGTCTACAGCAGAGTCTGTTCGTTTCAAGATCGGGGATGTCCATGTGTATAGGGATTTATAACTGTCTGTTAGTCCCTTTTTGTCTCCAGAGATGTGGTGGTGGGGGAGGGGATGAATGTGACTCAGTATGGGAAACCAATGAGCCGGGGTTAATCTAATTCTTCTAGATAATATAATAAGCATTGTGGTGTATAACTGGACGTCCACTTTTCTTACATGAGTTTCATTGAGTCGCACCGGAGCACAGTACTCAGCAGTAGGATAAACCAATCCTAGTGTTGAAGCGCGCAGGTTTCGAATAGGGGCTTCTTGAAGGAGAGAGTCTTGTCTACGATTATTCTCAAATATTTTGGAGACTATCATACGTAAGCAAATTGCCCTCGAAGAAAATTGGAAGCTCTCAGTTAGCCATTTTGTTATTAAGATGGAAACAGCTAACTCCTGTTTTCGCTGTGGTAGTCTGGACCCGCTAGCCCTTAGTCTCCCCTAGCGGCTATCGCCCAGCCGTACCCAGCTTTTTTGTTGTGGTTGGTATATCACTTGAGGAGCAGGGGGGGCAGCACTGCTCTTGGGGTAGGCCATTGTTTAGTTTCATGTTCTTGCTTTTCATATCGCCCAATATCACTTAGAAAACCCTATTTCTGAGCAATTCGCCCACTAGGCTGATCGTTTTCAGGCCACTTATTTTTTTAGTGAACTTACTTTTTTTGCTTCGATGAAGGCAATCGATGTTTTTTTTGTTGCTATCGCAACCCGGCTTCGATATGCCGTGTTAAAGATAGCACTTAATCTACGCACCTCCGTTCAGGTCCAAACCCAGCTTCATGTATTTGTATGCTAAGAATTTCTCAGCTGATTCTATTGCAGATGAATCTCTACAACAGTTTGTAAGTTGCACTAAGTAGTGCGATTGGGCTGTAGCCTCATGGTCTATCGTTGGGTTTACCAGGTTTTAATATTGCTGGTGGTAACTGGTAAGACATGTGAAAAAGCAATTCACGTAAAAGTGACAAGTTCTGCGGTGACAGTTGTTGCTCCTTTAAGATTGTCGAATAGCGACGAAGAATTTTCTAAAACCGTTCACATCAGTTTTTTTCTTAGTGTATTTTTGCAGATATGTTCCAGACTCAGTTCCAGAAATAAAATTTAAAAAAATAATCAACTAAAGAAATAATTTGTAACAGTTTCGGTCACTCTATATAATGATATCTTGGATCCAAACCATTGAAATGGAAAGATTATTCTTAGTCTAAAATCCCATAAGAGACTTAAGATAAGTACTAGTTATATATCTTTTAGAGAAGCTTAACCCAAACCTAAATAATACGTTAAAGTGTTTATTTATTTCCAAGTCTGAACCATTAGGCGTAGACATCATTTTAACACAGAATCTTGGTTTTACTTCCTAACCTAAGAAGATTCTTTCTTGAAGTGCACCGAGTTAAGAATCAAAAGAATATTTTTATTTAACTGGAAATTTGTGTAACACAACCTTGTTTCTGTTTTGTTTGTGTATGTCCCTAGAAAGACTTGCCAAATATTTAAAGTTTTCGGTGAATTCCATTTTTTGAGTAGATAGAGCCCACCGAAGAATCTTGAAATTCTCCAATATTGCCTCTTTTACACAAGGTGCTAGAGAATTGTAATTGGGTATTTCACAATTCATAAAATCTCTGGCAACTCAACTAAAACACAGCAGTCGAACTGCTGTCTTCTCTTGTGTCGCAAAGTTAAGTGTTCTGGGGGCCTAAATCTGAGCAGAGGTTCGTGTTAATATGGGCATGACGAACAATGCTCATTTCAAACACTTCAAATGAAGAATATAACCAGGATTCATACTTTTCTTTTTTGATATCTTGAATTTTTTTTGTTCCCACGGAAATTTAAATTTCTGGAAGTTGAAAACAATAAGTCACATAAGACATATGTGAAAGTCTTTCAGCATTTAATTTTATGAAAACTTAACCTCCAGAATCTCCAAATTTACAAACTCAGCAATTATACTAGTTTGGTCTTTCCAGCTTTAATCTCGGAATCTATGAAGAATCTAATATTTAGAACCATAAAAGCCTAAGACTTTGAAGTCTTGAAACTCCCGAAATCACTTTATAAGCTGAATTATTTTTAGAAGTTTTGCTTTTAGAGTTGAGAAACTCTTGAATAGTACATATGTGAATAAAATTGTTGAAATTTCGGGCCTAATGAGTTTCCAAATTTCTGAATAACTGATACGTGAATCAGAAAAGATGAGCCTATAGCATTTTTGAAGCATATAAATCGTTAAGTCTTTGAAACTATATTTATTATACTTGCAAAACTTTTCGAAATTCGAAATATCTGAAGCGCTGAAACTTGAAACTCAAATTTTTCGAAATTTCTGTCTTTGAAACTTCTGTATTTTAATGAAACTTGTGAAATTCTAGACTGTAGGATGACGAGCAATTCTTGTTAATGCGTTTTTTCTTGCTAAGCGTCATTTGGCTTCTGAAACTTTTGAAACTTTGATATTTAGTAGATAGATTTTTTATAATTTTAAACTGTAAAGATTTGAAGTTTAAAACATCGAATCTTGAAAATAACAGATTTTAGTAATTTGATGTATAAAACTTGATAGATATGAAAATACCTAAAGATTTTATGAAACTCTCACTGTTATAAGCGTGAAATTTTAAAATTTTTGAATGTTATAATTATGAAATTCACATTTTGAAACTTGTTTTAAAAAGACTCTGAATTCTTGATTATCTAAAACAATTAGAGAAGTCTTTGTTCTGATTTCTGTGTATGATAGCCCTTAAGTTTCTAACATCTAATATACGCTAAAATCCTATACTTTGATACAATGAAACTTTTCACTGGAGAACCTGGAACTATAAAAGTGTAAATCCTGACTGTCCAGACTGTATAACTTTGTAAACCTATGTAAACCTAGAAAGTTTGGTTATTGAAAAATAAGATCTTTGAAACTTTGCACAGTACAAAACTTCAAAGAACAACAGGCCAAGAGCCTGATGCATTTATGAAATTTTTACGCAGACTCGCTCGGCAGTATCTCAAAAATTATATTGAATAACAATCGCGGGGCTTTAATAAAACTCCGATTCCTAGATGTCATCAAAAGGTCAAGACCTGGATGCCTCTTGGCCAATGCCATCATTGACAGATTGCCCATTATTCCACTAGCTAATAGGGATCTAATAACCTCTTTCATTCGACCGTCTGAACATTGTCTTATAAAAGTAGAATTTGATAATTTGATAAGCTATGAGCTTTCCTTCTCTTTAAGTTCTAATTCCAACCTAAATAAGGAGATGCAGAAAGACATACAACAACAAATTTCTAATAATAGTCAACTTCTTGTGTTTCCTAAAAACATGTGTAATCTGAGCTTCAAATAATTTTATAACATTTTACGTTTCACGTTATCGCAGATAACTAGAATTCATTGATGATTCTAAGTACCCATTGATAGAAAATTATTACTTGTTATTCAAACAAAGAATCACAGGAAACTGTTATCAAAACGTAAGGGTATTAGGTGACAATTCTATAGAAACGTATTTGCCGATAAAAATTTTACTCAATGAATGCCTTATCACTGTTTATGAATGGCTATCTCTAACCTGTAACATTCTTCTATAGTAAATTTAGAAATCTTACTACTTCCGTCGTGAGTAAAAATACTGGCGACAGGTACATCGATAATAAGTAATAAACAAGGATAGATAGATAGATAGTCTGCATTTCATTCATGGTTGATTGTAGTAAATTACAAATATAATAATAATATCTTACATCAAACATTTTATTAATAAATGGCGTTGGTATTGCCAAAATCGACTTTTGCTGGAAGTGTACTTTCGTAGCGAAGAGATTGCTGTAATCAAGAGTTAACGATTTCCCTTAAAATATCTAGAAACAAATCCAGAATTTCTCGTTCTACCAAAACACACTAATCGGGTTTTAACATTCCTGGGTAACGAAAAGCGCACCAAAGAGGTACCAAAGAAAGGCCAGCAGGACAACAGTGGACATCATTGATGATATTCTTAATGGTATTAACCAAGCACAATGAAATATCATAGCTGGTTATCAGATGAAACTTGTTTTTGTTAATCACTTATAATTTGATAGATGCTTACTTTAATTATGGCTCTTATTACTAGAAGAAATCTAATAATTAATGTATTAAATAACCATCTATTTGTACCTTTTTTAATCTTTAAATGCGTACCTTTTTTAATCTTTAAATGCTGTGTCTGAACAATTGCTTCGATTCGATCCCGAGTGGTACATCCAACATGCATCTAGTTATGGAATAACTTAAATAACGAAAACTAATTGTATTATACTTTTATTTTACGCCTAAACCCCCAAAACTACCACACTTGATCAGCAGAGAACATTGTTACATCTTGCAAAAGTAGATGTTTTAACTGTAGTTCAAATGCACTGTTTTCGTTGAAATGTACTTTGAAATTTTAAAAAATCACCTTTTTGGAATAAGCAATAAAAATTGTAGAACCATAAGAAGTTATTTGTAGTTTGAATTATAATAATGCTGTTAACTGTAGTTGAAACGCAATTTTTTAGTTCAAATGTATTTTTGAAATTTTTTAACAAGTTTGAAGTAATCATGCAGTTAACTATACTACGAATGTTTTGAAACATCACCTTTTTGAAATAAGAAATAAAAATTATAAAACCAAAATATCTAAATCTAAAGTCAAAATATATTTGAAGTTTGAAGTAATAATGCAGTTAACTAGTTCAAATGCACTATTTTAGTTCAAATGTTCTCTTAAAACTTTTGAAAAATTGCCATTTTGAAATCAGCAATAGAAACTGTAGAATCGTCGAAATTTATTTATATTTTAAAGTAATAATACTGTAGTTCAAATGCATGTTTTTGTTCAAATAGACATTTAAACTTTTTAAAAAATCGTCAATTTGAAACAAGCACTAAAAATTGTAGAACCGTCGAAATTTATTTGAAGTTTGAAATAGTAATGCTGTTAAGTGTAGTTTAAACGCACCTTTTTTAGATCAAATGTACTTTTGAAATTTTTAAACACGTTTGAAGTAATCATGCAGCTAACTTACTTCAAATATTTTTCGAAATTTTTGAAACATCACCTTTTTGAAATAAGCAATAAGAATTGTAGAATCGTCAGAATCTATCTGAAGTTTGAAGTACTAATGCAGTTAACTAGTTTAAATGCACTTTTTTAGTTCAAATGTTCTCTTAAAACTCTTGAAAAATTGCCAAATTTTGAAATCAGCAGTAGAAACTGTAAAATCGTCGGAATTTATTTGTATTTTAAAGTAATAATACAGTTAACTGTACTTCAAATGTACTTTTGAAATTTTTGAAAAATCACCTTTTTTCAATAAGCAATAAAATTGTAGAACCATTAGAATTTATTTGAAGTTTGAAGTAATAATGCAGTTAACTGTAGTTCAAATAAATATTGAAATAAGCAAAATTAAAAATTGTAGAATCATCAGAAGTTCAAATATACTTTTGAATTTTGTAAAAATCATCTTTTTGGAACAAGCAATAAAAATTGTATAAACGTCAGAATTTATTTGTAGTTTGAAGTAATAATGCAATTAACTGACGTGCAAACGCACTTTTTTTAGTTCAAATGTTTTTTATTTTTAAACAATCACTTTTTTAAAATAAGTAATAAAGATTGTAGAACCGTTAGAACTTCTTTGCAGTTTGAAGTAATAATGTAGTTAACTGTAGTTCAAACACATTTTGTAGTTCGAATGTTCTTTGAAATTTTTGAAAAATCACCTTTTTGAAGTAAAAATTGTAGAACCGTCAGAATTTATTGAAAGTTGGTAGTAATAATGCAGTTAACTGTAGTTCAAACGCACTATTTTAATTCAAATGTTTTTTAAATTTTTGAAAAATCACCTTTTTGAAGCAAAAATTGTAGAACCGTCAGAAATTATTTGAAGTTGGAAGTAATAATGCAGTTAACGTAGTTCAAATTGACTTTAGTTGAAATGGATTTTTTAAATTGTTGAACAATCGCCATCTTGAAACCGTCAGAATTTATTTGTAGTTTGAAGTAATAATGCAGTTAACTGTAGTTTGAAGACAGTTTTTTAGTTCAAATGTACTATTTGAAGTTTTTAATGAAGAATTAATCTAAGAATGACCTTAACCTGGACTGGACGCGCCTAAAAGTGTAACGCAGGCGATAACCTGTTAACACTTCGCTTACCTAAGACAGCAATGCCGGTCAAGTCTGTCAGTCAGTTAAGTCAAATAGTGCCACCAAGCAGAACCAAATGCGGCCGCCGTTATCATTCTTAAGTAATCTTGGCGTTGATAGTATCCATCAGCAGTTCAACTGAGCTGCCATAGCATTATTTGCTCCTTCCAAAGATATAGTAGGATGGCATGCATTTATGAGTCTACAAAAGTTTGAAAGAAATCCCTAATGTTTGACATTTATGGTACGGGAATCTTTGTCAATTTAAAAAAATTAAAGCAGAATTTGGTGTGCCTGGTTCTTAATTTTACCATCTATTGCGTTTTGGTTAACAGACATGATTTATTAGGCTCCCCTATTGCAAACTGGTTCGTTCCTCAGCCTACAAATTTGGTATTTCAGCGTTGATGCCGATATCATCGAAAATATCTATGGCATCTCTATAGCCTAGGTCCATTATAAATATATCTCCTTCCTGTAGCAATGTTCTTAATTGCTGATACCAGGATGAATGCGTAATTGTCTTTCAGACTCAAAAGGTATGGCTTATCACGTCGAGGGTATATCCATCAGGGGTGCAGAGAAGACTATTTAGGTTTAATGGCATGTTTTTCTTTGCGAATGATATAGGCACGAAAATATTGGCGCCATCCACTGCGATCATTGCTCTTTACAGCCGCCTGTTCGTCATACCGGACGACATTTAAATGCTCGTATGTTCCAGAGGTAGCCCGTTCGAATGAATGTGTGCCTTAAGGCTAACGTGTGCAGCTAGCAAACGGACAATTTTCAGTGGATAAAAAATGTTTCCGTCCTAGTGTGCACTTGATTCCATTCTAATGTAAAAAAGGGGAACCTGTAAAACTGTCACAACAAAAAATACTTTATATACAGGTAAGGCACTCTAGATTTAGATGATCTATTAGTTATTCAAATTCAGGTTACGCTTAACAAAAAAGATCGTTCATAGTAGTTCATATGTACCTTCACCTATAAAATAACATTAAAACAGTTAAAGATAACTCCTGGACATGTTACTTAAAAAAACAATTTCGACATATCCACCCACCTCGTCCCCACTAACCCCCCTTCCCGACTTACCAACCACCCACCGATTTATACACCCATGCTACCTCCCAACTTACCCTCTTCCTCGGCTTTACCACTCTCCCTTAACTTAACCCTCATCGGCTTACCCGCCGGCCTACCCCTCTTTTTCCTTCATCTTCCACCACCGACTTTGTAGAATTCAGAGTCTGCAAAGGTATCTCTGTATTTCTTATCAGTGTATAAAGAACACTTTTTAGGGTTTTTTCAACTCTGTGATATACCAACCTATTGCGCGCAAATATTTTAAACCGATTTTGTAACTAATAATCTAACAAACAAATAATTTCCTTGAAGGACCCTTTTAACTGAAATGGAAGTCTAAGATCTAGCTGCGTCGGTCAGTATAGTTAGCAGCCCCTCAAATAAAAAGAAATAGTGTAGATCCAGTACTTTCCTAAAAATGGTACCACCCACCTTTTCTGATCTTAATGATGTAAAGGTACTGCAAGCTTTTTTAAACTGCTTCAAATACTTCTTTGATGGCCCTAGTACTTTGGGGGGTAATTCAAGCCCTTTTAAGAATTTTTTAAGTCTTTTTTTAAACTGCTTGTATGTAAATTCTAATTCAGCATTGACACTAGCTAATAGGACTAGATTTGCTATCATTTAAAGTAGACATACATATCCCAGGCAGCAATTTTAGTCATCGCTACGTACCAGCAACTACCGGTGCAACTATTAAGTTTTCGCACGTTACGTTAAGTTACAAGCACGTAATTGCTACGGTTCTATTACGTACCTGGAACCTCTCTGGAACTTGTCTAGCTACGTTTTGGTTACGTTCAGTCTACGTAGCGGGAACGTGGAAGCGAAGTAATTGCTACTTTCGCGGAGCTTTTTTTTTCTTTGACACATCGAAAAGTAACAAGTCGCCTTCTTTAAATATATTTCTTAATAAAAAATGTCTTAATAAAATATGACAAAAATACTTATAAGTTGATACACATGATAGAAACTATTTTTATATTATTCCTAAGGCACAATTTGGTGCCAATTTGTTATTTTTATTGGAGCTTATAGTAAAACATCTATTAACAACTATAACAAATTGAAAATTGATTAATGGCTTCCAACATTTTACAAGTAAATATGGAGTAGTTTACGAAAAATAACTTTAAAGTGATTCTCCTGAGTAGCAAAAACCGTAAACTTTACTTTCAATACTACTGTAAGGTTCAGTTACTTTAAAGAGTTAAGCAATGGTTTCAGACATGTGGCAGGAACTTTCAGTACTAGTTTAAAGTTTTAAAAATTTTAAAATAGCTTCAGGGAGGTTACTATTACAATTATAATACTACTTTGAAGTTATAACGACTTTAAAATAATTATACTAAGTGGCAATACCGTTCCACATACTTTAAAAGTGACGCAGAAGTAATGGAACTACATAGTTCCAATAAATAGTAAAAACAACTACATAATTACTAAAATATTCCGAATTGAAGTAATTGAACCTATAAAGTCATAAATTTAGTTGTAGTTACGTAACAACTACTCAATCAAAGTTCCGATCTCAGTTACTGCTACTTGGGATATATAGGGTGCTTAAAAAGTATTGCATCCAGTGGAACGACGAGCAACCGCTTTTGACATTTAGTAAGGTCAAACTGTTTATAAAAACCTATCTTTTACATGAGTTGCATTTGTTTCGTGCAACAGGTGTTTGCTGGATGCCGCCATCTTGCATTGTTTTAAAACGTCAACAAGGGTTTAACTTTGCATCGTTTGAAAGGTATTTGCTTCAGGAATATGAAAAAGTATATCATGAGGTGGTTTATTCTAAAATAACGAAGGTTATAGTGAAAAATAAACTAACAATTATTTTAAACTGTTCAAACTGTTGCTCATCAACTTCCTTCATACAGGGATATTTGCTATCTCATTCCCAATTTGAGCTTCTGCGTCATTTACTGTCGTTAGCCTGTTAACATTTAGTAGACTAGCCAGTGCCTAGTGCTCAGAAAATGAAGGGTGGTGGTCTTCAAAGTGCGATCTGCGGACAAGTGTTTGAGTCCGTAACAGGTTGTCCGGGTTGTCAGGGAGTCCTTTATCAAATTAATACCAAACCAATTAATTAAACTACAATCATATTTAAAAATTATTTTTAGAGCATTTTCACAATTTGAGAGAAGCTATTAAATTTATAGTTTTAAGTGGGTTCGCTGATTTTTTAATTTCTAGGGACCCTTGAGTTTAAAAGTTTGGGAATCACTGTTCTAGAAACATTAATTTATTTGATACAAGGAATCCGTAATTGACTGTTGTTAATTATTCTCAAAGATGATTTAGCAAACCCCAACGATTGTAAACAGGAAGATTAACAAAGATTCTTGATGCATAACAGTATATTATGAATTAAGTTCTTAATTAAGTGCAAGCCTATTATAAGCCTAAATGATGTGATTTTTTAAAATTTAAAGATTTCAAGCAGAGATCTTTAATAGAAAAACTTTTACAGCTAAATAACATACAGCAACATAAAAATGACGATTTTTAAATGCTTTAATTAGGACAGGCGGGAACTAACGCATGCGAAAATTAAATAACGATGGATTTCCTTCTTTGGAACCCTAAAGAAGATTTTCACAAAGTTTGGGCAAAATTGAGCAACAAAAAGAATTTTTTTATACGATTTCGTATGGAATGACTCAATACTATTAAAATGAATTCGTGGAATTTAAAAAGGTGTACATAATTTTTGGAACTATTTTATAGTAGTATTCTATGAAAGAATTTAACCCACAATTTTACCTAAAAAGTACTATTAAAATAATTTCGCGGAAATTTAAAAAGGACGAAATAATTATTAGAACTATTTTATAGTAGTATTCTAAGAAAGAGTTTAACCTACATTTTTACGTACTAATTGCTATGAAAATGAATTCTCTGAAATTTAAAAAGAGTGAACTAATTCCTGGAACTATTTTATAGAGTAGTATTCTATGAAAGAATTTAACCTACATTTTTACTTACTAACTATTATTAAAATGAATTCGTGGTAATTTAAAAAGAGCGAACTAATTCTTAGAACTATTTTCTAGTAGTATTCTATAAAAGAATTTAACCTACATTTTTACTTGCCAGCTACTATTAAAACGAATTCGTGGAAATTTAAAAAGGGGGATAAAATTATTGGAACAATTTCATAGTAGTATTCTAAGAAAGAGTTTAACCTACAATTTTTTGAATTTGGAAAAGAAAAGATTCAAACTGAACTGATAATAATGTCGCTGGCAGAAGAGGATAAACACCGGCCAAAATGCAGGGTAAATTTCAAAAATTCATAACTTTGCGCCAAAAAATCATAGGCACTCGGAGTTTTGAAAACTTGACAGAAAAAGGACTGAACTTTATTGCCTTAGCGGTCGATAGGGTCCACGATTTTTTTTGGTACGCCGTACAAGCTGTTAAAGTTTGACATTTTTTTAATCAAAAACATTTTTTTTCTGCGGGCGGTCGCGGGGGGCGGAAAGGCCTTTACGTAACATTCGCTTGCACGCCCTTAAACTAGACACTTTAAACTTTTTAGTACTCAAAGGTTCATCCATTTTCGTCCAAAATCCGCCGAGTTAAGACGGTTTGAAATTTTGGTATTCTTGGTGCGTTTTCAAGTGGTGCGTTTTTTTTCCTCGAGTGTACTATTGAGGTTTCAGAGACCGTGTCGGTGTGATGTCACGAACGAACTCTGACTAACTAATAGTTATTTGTTTAATTAGTGCAAAAACGCATTTTCTGTACGAATTAAACATACTATTTTTTTCTCCAACTGCTTATTTTTAATTAGCAAACTCCGTGAGAGGACTGTTTAGAATAAACAACAAGACATTAAACTACTTTTTATTTACTGCAATACTAAAATGTGTAAAAAGTGGCAATTTGAATATTAAGATTTAATATCATGAAGAAATACTCACAAATATATAATCTCACTTCCATTTCGTCCAAAATTCGAAGAAATTTCGACAGGCATTGTCTAAGATATGTGTTTACCGTTAAATAATTAGAGGTTAGGATTGGTTTTTGTTTTTGCGACGTCCTTCCGAGCAGTAACTAAAATTTTAATAGAAACGTCGAATTTGTTTTTGTTTTTTTTATGTCTTTAATTAACTTAATTTTAATATTGTCATAGAAAAGATAAATGATTATTATTTAAATGAAAATTTCTACTTATTACTTCACATTATTGCTATAAAAAAAATCTTTTTCCTACGACCATATCAGAAAGTAGCTCATATCGCACAATCAAGTTGCCTAGAAAACCGAACATAACACACGAAAGTAAAACTCACTAGTAATTTTACTTTCTGCTGTGCGATTTACTTTCGCAAATCTCACGGTCGAAATCTATGCAGTAAATAGCAAATTATATAAGTAATAAGAACCTGCTTATATATTTTTGACTATTTTGATACATTAATCATCTACTAACACAATAATTAATTAATTCTAGCTGTATTTATTTCATGAAAAACTATTGATTAGATATATTGAGGGATATTTGACATATTTTCACTGCACCAATTGTCATTACACCAAAACAACTTTTCACTGCAAAATAATAATTTTATTCGCAATCGTATTGGTATACGACCTGACCATTTTGAGGTCCGAAAATGCATCATTGTTTGTAACTTTGACATTCTCATGGTCCGAAACGACCTATTTTCGCACCTCTACGTGTCTTTAAATTCAGCTACTAGGTGGCGCGCAGAAAATTACATCGCCAAATGCGGTGTATAAATGGCTGTATAAATCATGTTTGGTAATGTTGCGGACCTTGGCTGCTAAAGAACGAGTACCCAGGTATTATTATTAATTTATAAATACTCCTATTCAATAAAATCCTCGAAATATTATGCGATCGAATTTGATGATGTAAGTGGCGACATACGTTATGCCAATCCCAACCGATGACATTTTGCATCTGTCAAGAATTTTAGATAATTCGGTATTTAAAGGACGATTGCGAATAAAATAGTATACAAACCTCGGCAAAAGTACCATTCCTGTGTCTCGAGAACTAGTTCACCTCGAGGCTATCGCCTCTCGGTAAACTATATCGTTCTCTCGACAGGAATGGAGTACTTTCGGCCTCGGTATGTAATGTACTATTAATAATTACTTAGAGTATAATTAATTTCTAAAAATATTTTAAATAAATAAATAATCAGAGACGGCTTTGTATAATGTTCAATATGCGGATGATAGTCTTTTGTTTAAAGACGCCATAAGTATAAAGGCTAATTTATCATTGTTAGTAGTTAACTGTAAATCTTTCTTTGGTTTAAATGTTTTAAATGTTTAAAATGGTTAAAATATTGAAAACTCATTTTTACAAAACCTTTTCACAACTCTCAAATTCAAAGAAATTTAACTAATTGTTATAATAATCCCTTTACGGATAAAACAATAATACTGACAATATTTAAAACGCACTTACACACACGCTTTCCCTAATTAACTTCACAAATTGTTACAATAATCATATAGTTATAAACTTTATACTGAAAATAATGATAAAAATAAAATTACTAAATAAAATGTAAATTGTTTTTTGTTAGCATAAAAATAAATTTTTCTTTGAAAGACTGTATTTTTCTGGTCGTAGGAAAAATAGTGTACATAACTCGGTGGAAAGTGTGTTTCTTACTCGTGTGATTTTCCCACTCGTAAATTTCACACTCGTACGAAAAATGCCACTTTCCACTCTCGTTATGTAATATACTATTAGAGCACCGCGGAAAATAGTTCGTACACAACCTCAGACTACTTTTTGTATTAGTACAAAAAGTAATTATTTTTTGTACAATTGCTATGGTAACGAGTAACAGTTCCTAAAAAGTCTACTATTATACAAAATAATTTGATATTATAGTGTCATATTCGTGCGGTTGGAGAAAAGATATATTTTTTTGCACTACACCCCCTTTAAGGGAACAAAGAAACATTGAGTTATCAAAAGTTCGACCAATTAAGTTTTTATTTTTTTTAATAATAACAATAATACATGTAGTTGCAAAGTTTTTTTATTGTATATTTTAATATTTTATGACATCAAACATATATACAAACAAAACACAACTTAAACAATTATTAAATATTTAATTTTCGCTTTTGGAACTGTAAAATGGACGGGAGACGGGAAAAATGGAAATGGACGTGAGAAACGTGTATTCATAACAAAATTATTCAGTCTATATTGTTTTTATTTCCACATTCTATGTAAATGACACTGTATAGACGTTTATGGTAACTAAGTAATTGAGTAGTTACAACCCTGTAAACTTTAAAGGCTCCTAAAAGAGACCTGTAAAATTCTACAATGCTCATCAACAATAAGCTAATGGAAACTACTTTATTGCTGAACTCAACACCATGACAACGTCTAGCTATAAATTGTCCCACCGCCTTTGATTACAAAATGTCTTTTTATAAAAAATATAGAATAAATTAATAAAAAAAAACCACTCGTGAAAGTGGAAATAAAGCTTTGTATACAGCATGCTTTGTAATTAATTTTTACTGGGTCCACTGGATTATGGAGACTCGCCTCCTTCGTCGCTCGCCCCGCAAACTTTACAGCTCACCAGTAAAGATTAATTTACAAAGCTTAGCACGTAATAGTTATTTACGTGCCAACTGGATCACGCAATACACCGAGTTATCAAAAAATTCGAGCACCTAATCAAAATTTGAGTCATAAATAGTATATTATTAACAGATAGAGAAAAAGTTGGAAGACGAGACTGTCTTTCCAATTTTCGATATCTGTTGTAAACACTGAACGATGAGTTTGATGAGTACGATACTTTTTGCGCTAACGACATTATTTAAAATAAATAAAAATGTATTTATAATGAATTTTGTTTTTTAATTTTACGTCGACGTTGTCTGCTAAACGTTCATTGTGAATATAGCGCAAAATATACTAACCTTACTTTTTTAATTTTGTAACAGTGGCGTGCGGTCCATGGAAGCAATGGAATTAAAAATAAAAACAATGCTAATACTTTTGTAAAATTATGGTTATCGTTTATTTAAATTGAAATATTTATCAAATTAAAGCTCAATATCAACTCTGTACAGCAAAAAGTATAATTATTTAGAGTACTATTTTAAATTAGGCTCATTAAACTTGCACGGAAAGGTAATACCGATTCAAATGTGATACATACACTTCATATAAGCACTGCTTACAAATGCTCTTCTCTTAACCTTGGCGTGAATCAGCGAGCGCGGGGTGTTATAATAGACGGATGCTGTTTGGCTGGTTAACATTGTTTGGTCGTAATTTTTATTGTGCTTCGTTCCCAAATGTTTATTTATTATAATTTGGTTATTTGTTCGATTTAGTGTTACTTAAGTAATGTAAATCTGCGAATGAGACTGTATTTTATCGCATTTTATTATTTTAATTTATAAGTTGTATTTTTTTAAAGACAAATAGTTCTATTTAGTTTGCCTGTATCCAAATTTAAAATTGCATTATCGTCACGACTGCAAATTCAACTGCTTCGGTGAAAGGTTCGAGTACCTTCGATATAGCCGAATCGGGACGATTTTTTGTTCAGTTTGTAAATTATTAATAAGGAATTTTTCTCATACAGTTTTGGAGAGAAATTACAAATTATTAAGAAAGGCAGATCAAAACCAGATCTTTCAAATTTAACAACAAAGATTAAAACCTGTACCGGTATTTTGCTAAGAAAGTCCGGAAAATTGATACGTAGTAGTAGTTCTTTTTTTTAAATAAAGAATGATAGTCAACAAATTCCATAAATATAAAGTGTAAAAGTGCTTCTTTGAAAAACTTTTAAGCTTAATAATTATAACACTGTTTTTTATTGTACCTAGCAGGGGCAGATCCAGAGAAGTATTTTGAGGGGGAAATCTTTGGAAAAATAATTGTTTTAATAAATAATAATTAAACAAACATTATTTGTTTCTATTCTATGTAAACTTATTTCTAGATTGGGGGAATTATTCCTTCCCCGTTAATCCGCGCCTGTACCTATGTGTATTATAATTAAAGTCGTGGTTGCTTCCCTAGCCTAAATTATCACCGCACGCCACTGTTTTGTAATGTCAAATTCTAAGCGTCAGCTGTCACCAAATTACAAAAATATGTTGACAATGAATGCTATTTTAATCATATTATACACATTGATTTTTATAGCAGCGTCCAGACACGTTATAAATTATAACAGTTCTGTTATTTTCTTGTTGTCATTCAACGATTCGGTAACATCTACTTACTGTGTCAAATAACAAATCGGAAAACACATAAAAATAGGCCGGTAGCTCAAAAAGTGAGTATATTTACATGACAGGGTATATGCACTTTGTTCGTAATAGGGAGAAGAAGTGCATACGTCATACCGTGCCTGACGTCATAATTCTTTCCTCGCAACGCGCATGTACTTCAATAAGGCACATTATATTTTCATTTCTGATTATTGATAGTGTTAAAAAGGATGTTTACAAGCTATAAAAACACTTACCCAATGGCTTGCACCCATTGTTGTTTCAATATTTTATTTGTGATAGTACCTATCTATTATTTTAACCTCACAAAGTAGCGTCACGTTTTCTCTTCCAACTGTCAACAGTGTCAAAACTGTCAAACAAACGGTTTACAGCGAAGTAGAGCGATGCGAACATGCGCGTTGCGAGGAAAGAATTATGACGTCAGGCTCGGTATGACGTATGCACTTCTTCTCCCTATTCACAATAAATTCGAGTAACCAAGATTTTTGTCTCATAAAGATGTATATCCTAATTATTTGGACGCGCCAATAAATATAGATGGCGTTGTATGGCAACAAGATTAGACAAAATAACGTCGCTATGCGGTAGGTGATTATGCATGCAACCAATGAGATGAATGGTTTAATTCTAACATAACCTTGAAACCTAATATCACAGTTATCTTACCGCATAATTAAATTTAATAAAATTCTGCTAGAATGCAGGTCAATCTTTGGCGCGTCCAAATACCTTAAATGTCATTACAAGAGCGGCAAATGAGGCATTCTGCAGAATTCATAAGCTCGTAACTTCTGAACCCTTGATATGGTATTTCGTAAGGTATTGGATTTACTCCTTTTTTACGGGAGTAAAGGCTGCCATACTGACCGACGCGGGGTTGCAGACCTTCGACTTTCTCTTCAGTCAGTCCTAAAAACTAAAAAACTTTGACTAATAGCAACAAAATCGATTTAAAGTATTTGTGCAGTATAGGTTGGCATTCTTTAAGGCTTTAAGAAACACATTTAAATTCTTTAAACGTGTACTTTATTCCCTGATAAGAAATTTTCAAATATTTTTACACATTCTGAATTCTACCCTAGGTACGTAGTTTTCATGAACGTGTAATTTTTAATATTATTTAATAGGTAATAGTACATGAACTAACTTTTTAGATTTTTTTTTATGTGCAACCGTACGCCAAGTAGGCTCTACGCGTACCCCATACAGGACCCCCAGCCGTTACCCTTAGTAACGTCCTTTGAACTAAAAGTAATTTTATTATTTGACACTTAAAAATTGACATGACAGATAATAATATGAGAATGACAATGACGTTTTTAAAACATGACAACAAAAACATGTTTTTCTTCAAACGTCAGTAAAATGTGACATTATACTGCTGGATTGACAGTATTAAAGTGTCACTTCGTTGCCATGGCACTTAGAAATCACTTTGTTGCCACTTACAATTACTTTACTGCCGCTTACAACTACTTAACTGCCGCTTACAACTTTGTGTTAAAATAATTCATGAATTTCAATATGCTTTAAATATTTTTCTATTGTCTACGTTTGAAGAAAAAATAGTATATATTATGCAGAGATAAAGTGACTTTATGCAGCTCATCTGTAATTGCCGGACTCTTTATCGCTCGTCCATCAAACTAACAGATACGCTGCGTAAAGTCTTACTTTAGCTCTTTATAATATAATATACTATTTTCTTCAAACGTCAGTAAAATGTGACATTATACTGTTGGATTAACAGTACTAAAATGTCACTTCGTTGCCATGGCACGTAAATCACTTTACTGCAGCTCACGAGCGGCAGATAATGACTTTACTGTCGCTAAAAACATTATATTAAAATAATTCATGAATTTCAATATTCCTTAAGTATTTTTCTGTTAGCTACATTTCAAGAAAAAGTAGTATATATTATGTAGAGTTGAAGTGACTTTATAATAAAGTCTTAATTCAGCTCTTTATAATATAATATACTATTCATAATTTGGCATAAATAAATTCAACAAACACAGTAAAATTAATTAAACTTTGGGTTTTTAAAAGCAATGGAATTTGTAATTACATATTTTTTACGGTTGCACATAAAATGTTGTGTATACCTTGTCCGCGAAATTCGTTAGCGTCCTCGAGATCGTCCAATTATTCTCTCGGTACGTTAACAAGACACTTCGCGGCCTTGGCATACAAATAACTATTTTGTGGTCATCTCAATGTCAACAACGGAACGGACAGATCACCTAAATCTAGTTAGAGTAATTTTTTCGACGCAACTTATTTGGATTTTATTCGTTAATCATAAACCTTAATGTCAATATCGACAGATATCTTGAATTTACAGTTTTTTTTATTTGAGTTTCTAGTTCACATTTGTGTTTCACATTTGTTCTCAAACTCGCAGAGTCGGTGCTTTAAAACGAAAACTAAACATTTTTGGCGAATTAATAATAATTGAAAATCGACCTTCAAGAACAACTACTAAAGGTATTATGCAAAAATTGACTTTTTGCTTATCTTAAGGTAAATTTTACCGATCTTGAAGAATTCAGAGTAGTTAATACTCATGTTAGTCACATTTGGTGTGTCAGATAGCATAGTTTCAGAAACTAAAGATTGTCAATTTGGTCGACATAACCGTACAATTCCGAGACAATCAGAATGTCAGAAATATCTTCAAAACAATCGATATCACAATTACTGTTTTTTCCTTCACCACCAGAATTTCATGTCGGTACCAATTTCATTGTCCAGTGCGCCTGAATTGCCAGCGAAACTTCCGAAAACCGAATGTCGTAATCTCAAGCGTTTGGTTTTTGAGAAACTGATCATATTTTCTTGGTCAAAGGATAATACATAGATGTAAGAAATGAGGGAATTGCAAAGAGTTATCCCTTATCCCCAACCACCTCGAGAAGATCTCTACAAGAATCCGGATGAAACTTCTAGTTAGAAGACTAAAGATATTTTTTAGTGCTTGTTATTCGAGTAGCTGTGGCGACTTAATGATCATTCCCCCCCCCCGAGATTGTGGTCATTGAGATAGTTATTAAAGATAAGAACTGCAACATATTGTTAGTTCACCAAAAAATCGAGGGGTACCGTTGGGAAAATTGTGACACACTTGGGGTCGTGACACATTCTTAGGTTAAAGACTATTGATTCGTGATCGTACTCAATAATTGAATTACTGGCGAACTTATGTTCTCTTGATCACGAATATATTCTGTATTTTGAGGGCTGTGATCTCTGGGGATTCTAATCAGGTGATATAATGTCTAGGTGAAAGAATCGAAGCCTAGTATCCATGTCAAATAAAACTTTAGATACAGATTGAATGTGTCGAATAAACTTCGGATGTCTGATTAATCTTGGATTAACTTCGGATATATTTCGGATATTAAGATTAGGTTTCGAATACGGATCGGATCGGATATGGATAAACTTTTTCTGGAAGTAGCGCCTCTAATAGAAACATATTAGAATAAGTAAGAACAATGCGTGCCGGATCTTCAATTAAGGCCAAGGCTTACACTTTGTTTGCTTGATAACTCATTCCAATATTAGTACGATGTAAAGTTTATGTTCTACTGTGTAAGAGTATTAGAGATGCGACTTGGATACCAGAAATCTGTATCCTATCCAATCCAAGTTGAATTCCGATCAGTCCGATACCGATTAGGTTGGATACGAATCGGATCGGATGTATTCGAATATCCGAGTATCTGAAAATGTCCGATTATCCGATAGTTAACCGCTTATCCGGAAGTTATCGGATTATTGGAAAGGTATCACTCAAAAAGTTGTTTAAAAATATTATTTGAGTTTAAATATGCGAAAGTTAGTTAATTTAAAGAGTTTTCAAGTAGAAGAAAAGTGCTTTAATAAGACCATTAATGATAAACATATATATGTGCGTATTTAAACCGAACTATGCGCTTCAAGCCAAAATCGTGGACAATGTGTAGTAATCAAAAATATCCTTAAACATGATTTTTATCGGAACTACTTAGGAACTACTAATATGATACTTTCCGGTCAAACTTGTAGTATGTTCTATGTTGTTAAAAACCTTATTTGTGGGGATTTTTCATTTACTTTAGTCATTCTTTTCTTTTGTTTTATGCTAAAATGAGAACAGCATTTTAAAACATTCGGATATCGGATAACATTCGTATATCGGATAAAAATTCAGATGTCACATACCGATTAAAATCTGGATATAAGTATAAAATGCGGATATCAAGATAAAATTCGGATATCGGATAAATTTCAGATATTTATTAGAAATCGAATGTCAGATAAATACTCGAATGTCGAATAAAACTTCGATATCGGATAAAATCCGGATATCGGATAAAAACCCAGATGTCCCATAGAATTTCGATATCAAATATCGGATAAAATTCGGATATTATGAAAAATTCGGATATCAGGAAAAAATTTGAATATCGAATACAATTTGGATGTCGGAAAAAATTAAAATATCGGATAAATTTCAGATATTTAATAGAAATAGAATGTCAGATAAATAGTCGGATGTCAACTAGAACTTCGATATCCGATAAAACTTCAGATATGCCATTTCGATATGAAATATCGGATATCAGATAAAAATTTGAATATCGGAGGATGTCGGATAAAGCTTCGATATCTGATAAATATTGGATAGCCGAGAAAAATTTGGATGTCGGATAAAATTCGGATATCGGATAAATTTCAGATATTTAATAGAAATCGAATGCTACGCGGATGTCGAACAAAACCCGAATATTGGATAAAAAATCAGATGCCCCATAGAATTTCGATATCAAATATCGGATAAAATTCGGATATCAGGAAAAAATTCGAATATCGGATAAAATTTGGATGTCGGAAAAAATTAAAATATCGGATAAATTTCAGATATTTAATAGAAATAGAATGTCAGATAAATAGTCGGATGTCGAATAAAACTTCAATATCCGATAAAACTTCAGATGTGTCATTTCAATATGAAATATCGGATATTAATAGAAATCGAATGCTACACGGATGTCGAATAAAACCCGAATGTTGGATAAAAAATCAGATGCCCCATAGAATTTCGATATCAAATATCGGATAAAATTCGGATATTATGAAAAATTCGGATATCAGGAAAAAATTCGAATATCGAATAAAATTTGGATGTCGGAACAATTAAAATATCGGATAAATTTCAGATATTTAATAGAAATCGAATGTCAGATAAATAGTCGGATGTCGAATAGAACTTCGATATCCGATAAAACTTCAGATGTGCCATTTCGATATCAAATATCGAATATCAGATAAAAATTTGAATATCGGAGGAGGATGTCGGATAAAGTTTCGATATCTGATAAATATTGGATATCCGAGAAAAATTTAGATGTCGGATAAAATTCGGATATCGGATAAATTTCAGATATTTAATAGAAATCGAATGCTACACGGATGTCGAATAAAGCCCGAATATTGGACAAAAAATCAGATGTCCCATAGAATTTCGATATCAAATATCGGGTAAAATTCGGATATTATGAAAAATTCGGATATCAGGAAAAAATTCGAATATCGGATAAAATTTGGATGTCAGAAAAAATTAGAATATCGGATAAATTTATGATATCTAATAGAAATATAATGTCAGATAAATAGTCGGATGTCGAATAAAACTTCGCTATGCGATAAAAATGAAGATGTCCCATTACGATGTCAAATATCGGATATCAGATAAAAATTTGAATATCGGAGGATGTCGGATAAAATTAAGATATCTGGTAAATATTGGATATCCCAGAAAAATTTGGATGTCGGATAAAATTCGGATATCGGATAAATTTCAGATATTTAATAGAAATCGAATGTTACTCGGATGTCGAAAAACTCCGGATATTGGATAAAAATTCAAATGTTTCATAGAATTTCGATATCAAATATCGGATATTATGAAAAATTCGGATATCAGATAAAAATTTGTATGTCAGATAAAATTCAGATATCGGATAAAATTCGGCTATCGAATTACATTCGAATATTGGATAACATTCGTGTATCGGATAAAAATTTGGATTTCGGATGAAATTCATATATCTGATAAAATGGATGTCGAATAAAAGTTTGGTGTTGGCCCGGATCAATCATCTGGGGGGGGGGTTGGAGGCTGGCGATTTATAAGGTTTGGGTGTCCCTGAAATCCCGAGAAATTTTTCTTTTTGTTATGTATATCTATTTTGTCATTATATCTTTCTAACCAACCATCTCGGTTGGTCTCGAAGGGAGCTCGAAATCTTTAACTCTGGGGCTCTAATGTGCGACCAGGGGGTTGGCAGCCCCACACTAAAAGCTTATTAGTCTTTAAATTAGAAGCAATTCTCGAAATGAGTTTCGAGATTGTTTTGAACTGCGAATAGAACATTTACAAAATAAACAGAAACGCTTTATGAACTTTTATAGAGAAATTTATTCCTTGAATATTTATTTCCGTCTGTAAAAGAATACACGCCAGCAATATGTACCTACAAAGTACTACATAACTGCAAACTGACGGACTCCTCTAAAGACTTTGCGCTGGTCGCTCACCAACCTGATAGCTTAAAACGAATTTCGGACTCATTCTACTCAGGACACGTCTTCACTGGTCCGGGCATTTAGCACGTGCGAATGATGACTGCCTAGAAAAATGAATCCTGTACAGGAATCTCCTAGGAGGGCTACGCAAGCCAGTGAGCAGAAGCAAAGATACTGAACAGTCAAACGACCTTGCCAGAGGCAGGACATAATGAACGCAAATTGTTCCAATATTCCAAGATTCCAGATCGCGAAATAGGTAGATTCCACCTTCTGTTCGATTAGAATGCCCTAATTCTGTCCCAGATAGGGACGCCATCTTCGACCATAGAAGAACTCATGTCCGCGAATCTTATCTGTCACTCTAATGCCAAAAATTAAAGTTAGGCTATATGTCATTTTAGCTTTACGACATTTTGGAATATTTAATTAGAGTTTGGAAAATCTAAACAATTATTTAAGAACAAGCCAAAATATTCTAATTTCGTTTTGGATCTAGAATCCAAAAGGCTGTCGACATCTCATAATTTTGGATATCATTAAATGATGCTGTAAAACTTTCTGAAACAATTATTGAATTTCTGTGCTTTTCAGGTGCAATGTATGTGCGAAGCACTTCATCAAAGAGGAGACGTCGAACGTTTAGCATCTTTTCTATGGTCTTTACCGCCATCAGAATTGCTCCGTGGCAACGAAAGCGTATTACGAGCTCGAGCTGTGGTTGCCTTTCACAGGGGTTCGTATCACGAACTATACGCAATCTTAGAATCTCATTCCTTCCACCCTCGTTGGCATTCCGATTTACAATCCTTATGGTTCAAGGCGCACTACAGAGAAGCGGAAAAGATCAGAGGAAGACCTTTAGGTAAGCAAAATTCATCTCAACTTGCAATTACAATCGATTTATCTGTTTTATAAATTATTTAGGAGCCGTTGATAAATACAGACTACGCAAGAAGTACCCCTTACCGAAAACAATCTGGGATGGGGAGGAAACGGTGTACTGTTTCAAAGAGCGCAGCAGGAACGCCTTGAAGGAGTGTTATGCCAGGAACAGGTATCCCACCCCTGACGAAAAGAGGGCGCTAGCAAAAAGGACAGGACTTACCCTTACGCAAGTCTCGAACTGGTTTAAAAATAGAAGACAAAGAGATCGTACTCCGCAGCCAAGACCGTAAGAGTTAATTTGTATTAAATTAATACATTATTATTGGCTGATATGTGTATCAGCCAATAATTTAAAATTAAATTGAGGTTATTAAAAAAAGAACAAGAGCATGACGAGTTGTGCGCAGAGGTTAAGAGTTTGAAACGACATAAATATAAATGCATCCCTAAGAACGTGCTTATATTACATTCACATATTTCTCCACGCTCTGGTTTACCATTGGAGCGAATATTGAATTAAATGCGTCCAGGTAGGGCGTAGACTTTATTGTCTTAAGAATTGTCGCGAGTAATTTCCAGGGCTGCATGTTCCGGACAGTCATAACACCCTGGTTTTATGACATTGGCGTAAAAATTTCAAATTAATTTCGCTCTGCGAAAGGAATACAAACAATTCTCTAAAGGCAAAGCGAAAGAAACGACAAACACTGCTAACTGGCCTTTGTAGTTTATGTATGCAAACAAAGAGAAGTTATTTTGCTGCCATTTTTTGCTGAGATTGGTTTTTAATTTTTGTGTTTCTTTTTGTTACAGGGAACTGCTTTTGGGGAATATGCCGGTTGGACAAGGAAATCTACTTCAAGGACATCAGAATGGTGTTGATATGGCAGCCTTTCAAGCAAAATTATTTGATCCATCTTGCGCTATATCGTCTTGTTATAATGAATATCAAATATAGAAATATTACGTTAAACCTTGTATACATATTTAATTAAGTTTATTTTTTATGTTTTCTTGAAAATGTTGAGAAATTTTAAATTTCTTCTTATCAAGTGTATTATTGTTAACGCTTAAATTAGTTTGAGCACAAAATCACAAATACAAGGAAGTAAAAATAATTTATTGTTTATACAGGGTCTTCACAGAATAATTTAAACTAAAGGCTTTCACAGACCAAAGCGAAAGATTTCGTTCATTTATTTACACTGAAGCGTTCATTCGAATCCATATTTTTCTTTTTCCATATATTCCATATATTGTTAAATGGTATAATTTCGAACAATTTCTGTTAATTTTTCTGTCTGGGCCATTATTTTCTAAATGGCGATATCGTGCGGCAATGAAAAAACGCGTTGTACACCGAAATGATATCTGCGGCGGGTAAAACGGATGTTGCAAATTTTTGAATACGTACAAAACCGTTGGAACGCTAAATAAGCGGTAACGAATATTTCGCGTAGGTCTGTGAGATCTTATAAAAAGTTCATTAAGAGTACGTAAATATTATCATGTAAATCATAATTATTGATATTATTAAGTATATCTGAATCTTCTTAAAATGTCTAGACGTGACGTGATATCACAACTATTAAGTTGTGGCCATTTAGGTTTTAAGTGGTTTTTAGTTATTTTACAACTTTGAACTTAATTCAGCGCGAAATGTCACAGATATGTAAATTATGATACGTTTTAGCCTTTCAAATCGCCCTTCTGTAAATTTATAAAATTGTCATTTAAAATCCTGTGCTGACTTGCTTTTATCTGAAACTGTATCTTAGCTGTATTTCGGGTGTATTTTAATTTTTATTTATACAATAATTATTTTGTTATTATTATTATACATAATCATATAACAGTTAGTGGCGACTCGTTAAAGCGATCAAGCCGTCACCGATTAGTCAATTGTAAATCAATGATTTTGATTAGAAAAAATTCTAAACGTTATGTTTAGCACCTCTTTAAAATTAGAACTATTCTGTTTCACATTATTAGTTCTAGGGTTTCATAATTTCTATCTTTGAAAAGAATGATCGTCACGATTGTAGCCAGTTTCTTATTTTGTCAACACACGGATCGTCTTCATATGGGTACTATTGCGAGATCAATAATTGGCACAGCAGATTTTTTCCTGTTTAAATAGGACTTTCTCTTCCGTCATCTAAATATACAATTTGAAGTAATCACTGTCAAAGACGTATAATATACCGACATTTTGAAAATCCTTTGCGCGTTTTCTCAGTTCTAGGCGTTTAAATAGTCGGCTTCGCCAAATGGCAACACTGCCTAACTTTGAAACATTAACAGATAGAATAAATCTATCCTCAGCTTGGTCCTTTAGGTTATTTCTCATTTATAGACGTTTAGTAAGTTGTTAGCGTTAAACGTAACACTGCCTTACTTTGAAACAGTAATAAGACAAATTTATTCTTAACTTGATCCTTAGGGCGTTTTCTCGGTTATATGCGTTTAAATAGTCGCTGTCGCCAAATGGCAACACTGTCTAACTTTGGAACAGTAACATATAGAAAAGAATTATTGTCAGCTTCGTCCTTTAAATGATTTCCGAGTTATAGATGTTTAAATAGTTGCCATCGTCAAAGTTAACACTACCTAACCTGGAAACAGTAATAGGACAAATTTATTCTTAGCCTGACCCTTTGGACGTTTTCTCAGTTATAGGCATTTAAATAGTCGCCGTCGCCAAATGACAACACTGTCTAACTTTAGAAAGGTAACAGATAGAACAAATTTATTGTCAGCTTGCCCATTTAAATGATTTATCAGCTATAAACGACTACAAAATTGCCACCTCCAAAGGTAACACTGCCTAACTTTGAAATAGTAGTAGGACAAATTTTTGCTTTGCTTGACCCACTGGTTTCCTGTTATAGGAACCGTTCACACCGTTTTCTGAGTTATAGGCTCTTAAATAGTCGCCGTCGCCAAATGGCAACACTGCCTAACTTTGAAACATTAACAGATAGAATAAATCTATTCTCAGCTTGGTCCTTTAAGTTATTTCTCATTTATAGACGTTTAGGAAGTTGTTAGCGTTAAACGTAACACTGCCTTACTTTGAAATAGTAATAGGACAAATTTATTCTTAGTCTGACCCTTTGGACGTTTTCTCAGTTATAGGCATTTAAATAGTCGCCGTCGCCAAATGACAACACTGTCTAACTTTAGAAAGGTAACAGATAGAACAAATTTACTGTCAGCTTGGCCATTTAAATGATTTATCAGCTATAGACGATTAGAAAATTGCCACCTCCAAAGGTAACACTGCTTAACTTTGAAATAGTAGTAGGACAAAATTTTGCTTTGCTTGACCCACTGGTTTCCTGTTATAGGAACCGTTCACACCATTTTCTGAGTTATAGGCTTTTAAATAGTCGCCGTCGCCAAATGGCAACACTGCTTAACTTTGAAACGTTAACAGAGAGAACAAATTTATTTCAGCTTGGCGTTTTAAATATTTTTGAGCTAAAGGCGTTTAGAAAGTTGCCATCGCCAAAACTAACACTGCCTAAATCTTGAAACAGTAACAGGACAAATTTATTTTTAGTTTGACCCTTTGGGCGTTTTTTCCAGTTTAGGCGTTTAAATAGTCGCCGTCACCAAACGACAACACTGCTTGACTTTGAAACGTTACCAGATAGAACAAATTATTTCAACTTGGCGCTTTAAATATTTCTGAGTTATAGACGTTTAGAAAGTTGTCATCGCCATAGGTAAAACTGCCTAACTTTGAAACAGTTAAAGGACAAATTAATTCTTAGTTTGACCCTTTGGGAGTTTTTTCAGTTATAGACGTTTAAATAGTCGCCGTCGCCAAATGGCAGCACTACTTAACTTTGAATCACTAGCAGACAGAACAAATTTATTTCAGCTTGGCGCTTTAAATATATCCGAGTTATAGGCGTTTAGAAAGTTGCCATCATCAAAGGTAATACTGCCTAACTTTGAAACAGTAACAGGACAAATTTAGTCTTAGTTTGACTCTTTGGGCGTTTTCTCAGTTAGACTCTTTGGGCGTTTTCTCAGTTATAGGCGTTTAAAAAGTCGACCTCGCCAAATGGCAACACTGCTTATCTTTAAAACGTTAACAGATAAAACAAATTTATTTCAGCTTGGCGCTTTAAATACTTCTGAGTTATAGACGTTTAGAAAGATGTCATCGCCAAAGGTAACACTGGCTAACTTTGAAACAATACTAGGACAAATTTAGTCTTAGCTTGACTCTTTAGGCGTTTTCTCAGTTATAGTCGCGTTTAAATAGTCGTCGTCGCCAAACGGCAACACTGCTTAACTTTGAAACGTTAACAGATAGAACAAATGTATTTCAGCTTGGCGTTTAATATTTCTGAGTTATAGTCGTTTAGAAAGGTACCATCGCCAAAGGTAACACTGCCTAACTTTGAAGCAGTAGACGGACAAATTAATTCTTAGTTTGACCCTTTGGGCGTTTTTTCAGTTATAGACGTTTAAATAGTCGCCGTCGCCAAATGTCAACACTGCTTAACTTTGAATTTATTTCAGCTTGGCGTTTTAAATATTTCTGAGTTATAGACTTTTAGAAAGTTGCTATCGCCAAAGGTAACACTGCCTAACTTTGAAACAATAATAGGACAAATTTAGTCTGTGCTTGTCCCTTTGGGACTTTTCTCAGTTATAGGCGTTTAAATAGGCGCCGTCGTCAAATGGCAACACTGTCTAACATTGGAAGAGTAACAGATAGAACAAATTTATTCACAGCTTGGCCCTTTAAATGATCAGTTATAGACGTTTAGTAAGTTACTATCGTCAAATGTAACCCTGCCTAATTTTGAAACAGTAATAGAACAAATTTATTTATAAATTGACCCTTTGGGCATTTTCTCAATTACAGGCGTTTACTGTCTAACTTGGGAACAGTAACTGATAGAACAAGTTTATTCTTAGCTTGACCTTTTAAATGATTTTTCAGTAATAGACGTTTGGTAAGTTGCTATCGCCAAAGGTAACACTGCCTGACTTTGAATCAGTAACAGGACTTTTCTCAGTTATAGGCGTTTAAATAGGCGCCGTCGTCAAATGGCAACACTGTCTAACATTGGAAGAGTAACAGATAGAACAAATTTATTCACAGCTTGGCCCTTTAAATGATCAGTTATAGACAAACTTATTCTTTATATTTACTGGCGGGATTAAATGTTGTACTTTATATGCTATACTATTTTTTACTACCTTAACAGAAGGGTTAATTTTGCTCCACAAAATTAAGGGACAAAATAGAACGTTCCAGAAAAAGAAAAAGTGTAGGAGAAAAAAAATACTTTGTTTCGCTAAGAAGGAAAAGTGATCTGTTTTTTATTTTTAACTGAATATTGAAAGTACAATTTCTTCCCTTGCCATTAAAATCAGACGAAGATGGTATTAAAAACAGAGATGAAACGTTATAAAACCTTACATTCTCATAAAATTATTAAAAATCTTACTACTACTCGTTTTTATAATAATTACTTTTTCAGATTTTCTAAAGGTTGTAGAAAAAATCAATAAGCAACTATTTAAATATACTCTAAATTCCGAAAAAAATTCAAAAACCTAAAAGCATTTGCATTTTTGAGTTCTGGAAATTTAAAGTTCTGAAACTAAAAAACATATTCCACTCCAAGATGATGTAACTTTGAAGCCTCAAAGCTCATGACTATGTTGCTCTATGAAACTTCTAAATCTATAAAATCTAAATATACCGCTTTTAAAGTTTTTAAAATGTAAATTTCGTTTTGACGTTTCAATGTTTGAAACTCAACTATGAAACATAGAAACAGTTTAGAAACTCTGGTATTCGAAAAGTTCGAAACTTTGTGAAATTTCTAGAGAACTAGAGAACGAGATCCGATGACGTATTATATTAGAAATCTATAATTTTTTTAGCTTTTAATATCTCAGTCGAAATGATACTAAGAAAGTTTAAAATTTTCAGTACTGTATCATCGCTTGATTTTCATTTATGGACTTTTAATGAACATTATCGTTTCCAAAGTGGAATATAATACGTGAATACTCTGCATTCTAACCAATAAAAATGGAAAATTGAAATTGAACAGAAAAAATTATAAATTCTCTGTAAAAAATGTTTTAATTAAAAAATAATAAAGTAAGATATATATAAAGATGGGTTATGTTTTTTAATATAGATTTTCTTAAATATTTAGCTTACCAGAATTGGTTCAGCGGAATTTTGGGGTTGCGTCATTAGTTATGACAAGTTATGCTGTTAAGAAGAGTTTATATCTTTATTGCATATAACTTTCTAATAAACACACTAAAATGCAAATGACCAATTAGTAAGCTGCCATCACGCCAAGTGATCATTATAAAGTTACGATGACGTTAACTTACCTTAGTGAATGTGATAAGTCACCTACACTTAAAGATGAACAGACTCTAAGAATTTTGTGCAACTCACGGTTTAGAAAGCTATCAAAACAGTAACTAATCATTATAAACTTACGTTGATGCCAAATTACATTGGTGTATATAATAGGTAATCTGCACTTAAGGATAAACGGACACTAAAGGCTTAGCGCAGCTGATAATTTAGAAAGCTGTCATAGCAGTAACTGATTACTATAAACTTACGTTGACGTTAACTTACACTTAAAAATAAACATACACTAAGAAGTTAGTGCAAATGACCAGTTAGTAAGTTGCCATCACACTAACTGATCATTATAAATTTACGTTGATGTTAACTTACCTTAGTGAATGTGATAAGTCAACTACACTTAAAGATGAACAGACTCTAAGAATTTTGTGCAACTCACGATTTAAAAAGCTATCAAAACAGTAACTAATCATTATAAACTTACGTTGCTGCCAAATTTACATTGGTGTATATAATAGGCAATCTGAACTTAAAGATAAACGGGCACTAAAAGCTTAGTGCCGCTGATAATTTAGAAAGCTGTCATAGCAGTAACTGATTACTATAAACTTACGTTGACGTTAACTTACACTTAAAAATAAACATACACTAAGAAGTTAGTGCAAATGACCAGTTAGTAAGTTGCCATCACACTAACTGATCATTATAAATTTACGTTGATGTTAACTTACCTTAGTGAATGTGATAAGTCAACTACACTTAAAGATGAACAGACTCTAAGAATTTTGTGCAACTCACGATTTAAAAAGCTATCAAAACAGTAACTAATCATTATAAACTTACGTTGCTGCCAAATTTACATTAGTGTATATAATAGGCAATCTGAACTTAAAGATAAACGGGCACTAAAAGCTTAGTGCCGCTGATAATTTAGAAAGCTGTCATAGCAGTAACTGATTACTATAAACTTACGTTGACGTTAACTTACACTTAAAAATAAACATACACTAAGAAGTTAGTGCAAATGACCAATTAGTAAGTTGCCATCACACTAACTGATCTTTATAAACTTACGTTGATGTTAACTTACCTTAGTGAATGTGATAAGTCAGCTACACTTAAAGATGAACAGACTAAGAGTTTTGTGCCACTCACGGTTTAACAGTAACTAATCATTATAAGCTTACATTGATGCCAAATTTACATTGGTGTATATAATAGGTAATCTGCACTTAAGGATAAACGGACACTAAAAGCTTAGCGCAGCTGATCATTTAGAAAGCTGTCATAGCAGTAACTGATTACTGAAAACTTACGTTGACGTTAACTTACCTTAGTGAATGAGATAAGTCAGCTACACCTAAAGATGAACAGACTCTAAGATTATTGTGCAACTAACGGTTCAGAAAGCTATCAAAACAGTAATTAATCATTATAGACTTACGTCGATGCCAAATTTACATTAGTATAATAGGCAATCTGCACTTAAGGATAAACGGACACTAAAAGCTTAGTGCCGCTAATAATTTAGAAAGCTCTCATAGCAGTAACTGATTACTGTAAACTTACGTTAACGTTAACTTACATTTAGAAATAAACAGACTCTAAGAAGTTAGTGCAAATGACCAAGTAGTAAGCTGTCATCACACTAAGCGATCATTGTAAATTTACGTTGACGTTAACTTACCTTAGTGAATGCGATAAGTAAGCTACACTTAAAGATAAACAAACTCTAAGAATTTTATGCAACTCACGTTTTAGAAAGCTATCGAAACAGTAACTAATCATTATAAACTTACGTCGATGCCAAATTTGTTGCCATCACACTAACTGATCGTTATAAACTTACGTTGATGTTAACTTACCTTAGAGAATGTGATAAGTCAACTACACTTAAAGATGAACAGACTCTAAGATTTTTGTGCCACTTACGGTTTAAAAAACTATCAAAACAGTAACTAATCATTATAAGCTTACATTGATGCCAAATTTACATTGGTGTATATAATAGGCAATCTGCACTTAAGGATAAACGGACACTAAATGCTTAGCGCAGCTGATCATTTAGAAAGCTGTCATAGCAGTAACTGATTACTGTAAACTTACGTTGACGTTAACTTACAATTAAAAATAAACAGTCTCTAAGAAGTTAGTGCAAATGACCAATTAGTAAGTTGTCATCACACTAAGTGATCATTGTAAATTTACGTTGACGTTAACTTACCTTAGTGAATGTGATAAGTAAGCTACACTTAAAGATAAACAAGCTCTAAGAATTTTATGCAACTCACGTTTTAGAAAGCTATCAAAACAGTAACTAATCATTATAAACTTACGTCGATGCCAAATTTACATTAGTGTATATAATAGGCAATCTGCACTTAAAGATAAACGGGCACTAAAAGCTTAGTGCCGCTGATAATTTAGAAAGCTGCCATAGCAGTAACTGATTACTATAAACTTACGTTGACGTTAACTTACACTTAAAAATAAACATACTCTAAGAAGTTAGTGCAAATGACCAATTAGTAAGTTGCCATCATAATAACTGATCATTATAAACTTACGTTGATGTTAACTTACCTTAGTGAATGTGATAAGTCAACTACACTTAAAGATGAACAGACTCTAAAAGTTTTGTGCAACTCACGATTTAGAAAGCTATCAAAACAGTAACTAATCATTATAAACTTACGTTGCTGCCAAATTTACATTAGTGTATATAATAGGCAATCTGCACTTAAAGATAAACGGGCACTAAAAGCTTAGTGCCGCTGATAATTTAGAAAGCTATCATAGCAGTAAATGATTACTGTAAACTTACGTTGACGTTAACTTACACTTAAAAATTAACATACACTAAGAAGTTAGTGCAAATGACCAATTAGTAAGTTGCCATCACACTAACTGATCTTTATAAACTTACGTTGATGTTAACTTACCTTAGTGAATGTGATAAGTCAGCTACACTTAAAGATGAACAGACTCTAAGATTTTTGTGCAACTCACGGTTTAGAAAGCTATCAAAACAGTAACTAATCATTATAAACTTACGTTGATGCCAAATTACATTGGTGTATATAATAGGTAATCTGCACTTAAGGATAATCTGACACTAAAGGCTTAGTGCCGCTGATAATTTAGAAAGCTGTCATAGCAGTAACTGATTACTGTAAACTTACGTTGACGTTAACTTACACTTAAAGTCGGCCATGCTGTCTGTTCATGTCTTTTCTTCTTTAATTAATGTCATTCATCATCCTATTTCGTTTACTTCTTTAATAGATTGCTTATTTTATAAATAAACATTTTTATAAATTTAATATTTATAAAAAATAATTACATAAAATTATCCTTTAATTTTATAGTCATTGTTTAAACTATGTATATTTATGTTAAATAAAAATAAATGATTATGGATACTATATATTAGTATTTAATCTTAAGTTATTTCTTTTTATAAACATTATAAGAAAAAATTTTATTTATGAAATATATTAAATATTCCAATAAAAAGAAATTACCCGAACCGGAAACAGAACGGGGGTTTTGAAATCGTAAATCTAGCGCGCCTTCAGATTGGTCATACTGTCTGTTCATGTCCTTTGCTTCTTTTTTGAATGTCATTTATCATCCTTTTTTGTTGTTTTTTTTATTATTAATACCTTTTGATGATTTTTTACAATTACTAATGACAATACGTTCACTTATTTATTAATTGATTACAGCACTTAAGTTGCCTGGAAAATCTGCTAATTCAGATTTTCGAAAATTTGTAATTCCGAGTATCGGCCCTTAAATCATTTTGATAATATTATTTACAATAACCAAGAAAACTCAATGTAGCGCGACTCTATAAATAACAATAATTCGGAAAAACTTTGATTTCTATAACTATCCCTTGAATTTATACTAGAGGTAAACTCGCGTATACGTGGAAAGAACCACTTCGCAAGCATTCAAGAGAGCCCTTTACGACATTTACCGGTTTACTACATTGCCGTTTCGATTTCATTTAAATAGCATTGGAAATTCTTTATTATTGTAAATGAATATAATGAATGTTTTTGGAAATTCTTAACTGTCCTTACTTCCTACTTTCAAAAGTTGGCAACCCTATGTGTATGTCGCAAGTCTTTGTCCAAAGATCTGGATAATACGGTTCAAACATCACCTTCTTAAATACATGAAGATCAAAATCTTTTTCAGAAATATGTTTGGCCTTGTTTTCTGTTCTTTCCAAAATATTCAATTTTTTATCTGTGTACTTTTCAGCATCATACAACAACAGCCTCTCGTATGGTTTCTTAGTTAGGCATTTGTAAATATCGAATCTAAAATTAAAGAAAAAATATATTTAAGAAGAAAAACCGTTGAAAATAAAGTCTAATGGGAGAGTAAACTGTATAGAATATTGTTACCAACAATGGTTTTCTCTATCTTCAATCTTATTTCATAAGAGTATCTTCACTATCTTCAATTTTACTGTTTATTCATTTTTCGGCATTCGTAAAACATTGCAGAGGCAGGTGAAACATTTCTCGGAGCCTAGTAAAGCCTACTGGATTGAAAAAACGTGAAGTTTTAAGTTAGACCATATCCAGTGAGAAGTTAGGTTATCTGTGTTTGGAAGTGAGTATATGTGAGGTTAAGATGAAGGTTATGTAAGATTATGTTAGGTTAGAAGTTAAGTTACCCGCAATTAGAAATTAGATTATGCTAAGTTAGCAGTTAGTTGTGTGAGGTTAGGTTAGAAGTAACATATTACATAAATCACGTAAAGACGGTCAAGATGGAAACCAAACGATGAACGCAATGAGATACTGCTGGTAAACATACGCATTAATTGTACTTGCTGATTAATACGTGTTTATTTTACACTGTTGTTGTCATTATGGCTAAGACACTAAAGTTGTTTTTATTTTGTATATGAAATAAATGTCTACGCACGCGTATGTCATGCAGAAACTCCGTCTCACACCTCCTTCCATTAAGAAAAACAATGGATAAGAAGGGTTATTGGTGAGGTTAGACATTAGTTATGTTATAGGTTATATCGGTGGATAAGTTAAAGGTTAATTAGTTATACGTGTGAATTTATATTATGTTACAAGTTAGGTTATGTGAGGTCATATCCGGAGGATGAGTTAGACATTTGGTAGTAATCCGGAGAAAAGGTGAGGTTATGTTAGAGATTACGTTGAATTTGAGATTAGGCTAGATGATAATTAGTAGGAGGTAAGATTAGAAATTAGCATAGAGGTTAGATTAGAGGCTAGCTGGGATTATGAGTAATGTATTAGAGATGATCATAGCCTCAGCATAGCTTTTAAGTTAGGCCATGTTCAATTAGAAGATAAATATGTGCGGTTGGAAGTTAGTCTATGTTAGTAGTTAAGTTGTGCGAGGTTATGAATTAGATCATGTTAGGTTAGAAGAGGTTAGGTGTAAGTTTCGGTTAGAAGTTAGGTTATATGAGGTTAGAAATTAGATTATGTGAGTTAGAGGTTAGAAGTTATGTTACTTTAGAAATTAGGTTATGCCAGATTAAATTAGAAAGTACGTACACCACGTATACACGGTCAAGATAGATACAAAATCGACAAACAACATAAGGTACTGGCGGTGGTGATACATACATGCTCTAACTGAACTTACTGATTAATGCATGGCTATTTTATGTTGGTCTTGTCCAAGTCACGAAGTTACGAAACTGCAGTTGGATGTTAAATTTTTATATTTTTTAATAAAATGTGGGGAAGACTATGAGTTATTTTATTTAATTTAAAAACTCATTAAGAGACAGATGGATCAAAATCAAAATTTAAGTTATAATAGAAGTTACGTTGAATTTGAGATTAGGTTAGAAGTTAGGTCTGAGGTAAAGTTAGAGGTTAGATGGAGTAGTGGGTTTGTGTTAGAGATTAAGTCAGGTTATATAATCAAGTTATGTAGTCAGCATAAATTAAAAGTCATTGGATTACTTCTCCACTTGTTGTTCCACTTTCATCTTATTTTCTTATTGCTCTCTGGAGCAGATTGTAAATATCTCAGATAAGTAACAAAAAAAAAGTGGGAAAAACAAAGTATACTGTTCTGTCTTACATATTCAATTGTATTATCCGAATGACGACATGGAATTTCCATCTTGAAAATGCAACGTATTCTGGTGTTCTACGCTTCGGATAGGGGGTGGTGGCGGTTCTACAGGCATTCACAGTGTAATAGAATGGCTGACACACCGGCACACCTATAAAGTTTCGTTCTCCCGTCTCGCATTTTGCTCTACATTTTTTCTCCGTCCCGTCTCGCAATTAATTAAAAAAAGATGATGAAAAGAATAAAGAGGAATTAGAAAAGGATGATACGAGGCGTGTCTTAGATTAGGTTAGTTTAGGTTATAAGATCATGACGTCAGCATAGATAAGAAGTTAGGTCATTTCTGATAAAGATGAGGTTGTGTAGAGTTAGATTTTAGGTTACGTGAGGTTATGTGGGTTAACTTAGAACTTAGGTTATGTGATGTTATAAGTTAGATTATGTGAGGTTAGGGTAGGTTACGTTAATGGCGTTTCTTGGCCTTTCCCAACCTTGTAGTGCTGTAGAATTCCACAGAGATTAAAACATGAAAAATAAATTTAACCACGTTTTCACATGTTTTTAAAACACAACCATTCCCAAAGGCCCTCTCTTAGTCACACCGACGCCGACGGCAGTTCTTAATTGACTTAGAAGAACTGAGTCGTGTTCTCAACATATGTTCTAATCAGAGAGCGTTAGTTTGCCCACAAAAATATTTTTATTTAGAAAAATGATCTTTATTTAATGTTTCTTAAATTCATGTTTTATACTTATTCGTATCTTTAACCTACCTCTATGGCGACATATGGCCATCTATTGGGCGAGGAATTGAGATACCTTTAATTAGCGCGTCACTTACTTATGTGAGTGCTACCAGTTCTCACTGGTGCAAGCGAGGCTACTATCCATCGTCAACTAGCTTTCCAGCTAGTGTCGGAGCTATCAACGTGCTCATCAGTCGAAGACCACTTTCCCTTAGAAGTCCCTACACGACTAGTCCGGCATGCGGACCTATTACTTGCCCCACTGAGCCTTACATAAGTGTGGGCTGGACCTAGACAATTTGCACACCATGATAACCAATTATAGGGCTTGCGTCAGAGCTTCGTTCGCCTCTATCTAAAAATAGAAATCGGATTGTTACCGTGAAGAGGTGGCATGGCGTAAGATGTGAGAGGCTTCGCGTCAATATCCCTTATAGGTTAAGCGCGATTTAACCTTAGTCGGCCTTGCCGACCGGTATGTCGGGAAGACGCTTTGGAAGACGCCAAACGCACTTAAAGTTGGACGGTCTCGTACCGAGGGGTCCAAGTTAACAAGTCCTAACTACGGGGGACTCAACTGAGGAGACGAATCGGCAATGGGCGTTCCAAACATTTGCGTACCCAATGGCCTGTATTTTAAAAAATTTTCGTTAGAGGGCGCTTCGGTCCTTGACAACGCTCAGACCACGCTGGCCATTGTTGACAGTTCGCTGGAGTGCCATATGGATCGCAATGTTTCATAAAAATTAGCCAGATTTGCGATAAAATTTGCGATAAATCGCATAATCTGTCAACACTGTCAGCGTTGTCCAGAATCGTAGCGCCATCTAGAAGTAACGTTCAAACTTGAATTAACGTTCAAGGTCGGGGACGCTTTATTTGACTGGTTTCGTCTCCTCAGTTGAGTCCCCCGTAGTCCTAACTAAGTCCAGAGTAGCAGATCTTGAGCAAGACTTTGATGAATATTGCTGTTTTCTTCTCCAACTTTGAAGAATATCGCAATGTCTACGATATTCCACATTTACGTATTATAGAACATTATATAATATTATACAGTGCGCGCAAAAATAAGGAATAAATTCGATAAAAGGGAAAGTATTGATTTTTGGAAAAATTCCAAAAACACGTCAATTTTGTTTTTAAAGTCCGCATTTTTTGACATAATATTCGAATATACAGGGTGATGCGTTTAAGAGTGGTCATCGGCATTTTTTTTAAATAGCAACCCTTATTTTTTATTCCATATTCTGACACTTCATCCAATTGCCAAAATGGTAATGTAATAAGTTTGTCGCCTTACAAAAGGAAATTTTTGAAAAAAATAATTATGAAGACGGGAAAGTGCTATAGTCACCACACTTAAATGCAAAGCGAAACGAAAAGTATTGATTTTTGGAAAAATTCCGAAAACATGTCAATTTTGTTTTTAAAGTCCGCACTTTTTGACATATCGGATATACAGGGTGATGCGTTTAAGTGTGGTGACTATAGCACTTTCCTGTCTTCGTAATTATTTTTTCAAAAATTTTGTATGTGATGTAACAAACTTATTACATTACCATGTTGGTAATTGGATGAAGTGTCAGAATATGGAATAAAAAATGCAAGTTGCCATTTAAAAAAATGCCGATGACGTCACCACTCTTAAACGCATCACCCTGTATATTCGAATATTATGTCAAAAAATGCGGACTTTAAAAACAAAATTGACGTGTTTTTGGAATTTTTCCAAAAATCAATACTTTCCCTTTTATCGAATTTGTTCCTTACTTTTTGCGCGCACTGTACTGTATGTGTTATATAACACATTTCTTAACGATGCAATATGACATAAATGATGCTATATAGTTGCTGGCGAAGAATGTAATATCCATTACACCTCTTTTGGTTCAAAGAATTTATAGAATTTACATAGAGATAGGAAAAAAAGGACTTCAAATTCAAAACCCCCTCTTTTATTACCCCCCGCCTAGAGGTAAACCCGCTTCTGCCTGTAGGGTTCAAACCCTTATCGCATGCGATCTCTTTTATTTCTTAATAATATAAGATGGATGTAATCTTAAGAAACAAATTGCATTTTTGCGGTATAAACAACGTCGTATCTCCTAAACGGTTAGAGATAGGACAAAAAGTGAGAGGGACGCTTGTGCCTGTAGGGTTCAAACCCTTATCGCACTCGATCTCTTTTATTTCTTAATAATATAAGATGGATTTACTGTTGAAAAACAAATTGCATTTTTTTATTACCCCCGCCTAGAGCTGAACCCGCTTCTGCCTGTAGGGTTTAAACCCTTATTGCACGCGATCTCTTTTATGTCTTAAGAGTAAATCCATCTTATATTATTAAGATATTATTAAGGGTTTGAACCCTAGAGGCAGAAGCGGGTTTACCTCTAGGCGGAGGTAATAAAAGGTTTTGAACGTGAAGTCCTTTTTAGTAGGGAAAAAATGAGAGTTCTGGAACCACCCCCCACTCCTGACCTTGACCTTGAACCTATCTCGCTCTAACACATGGTGACCTTGAATCTATCTCTGTCATGTTAACGTGGCAACACCGCATTCTCAAGGTCAACAAAATGGCAACACCGCATTCTCAAGGTCAACAATATGACAACACCGCATTCTCAAGGTCACCAATATGGCACCACCGCATTCTCAAGGTCAACAATATGGCAACACCGCATTCTCAAGGCCAATGATATGGCAACAATGCATTCAAGACCACTCTTCAAGGTCATCAAACACCATTCAAGGTCAAGCTTTAGATATATATAGCAGGTCGCATGTATTGAAAATGCAAAATGTGTGTAGAAGCGAGCTTGCAGAATACGTGCCTGACAGAACGAGTGTTATCATTTCGTAATTGGAAGGGTATACAAACCCCAAAATCTTTAGCTGAGGCCGGATTTGTGTATACGGGGCGTGAAGATAGAGTAGAATGTTTTTATTGCCGAGTGAACATTTTCAAATGGGAACCGTCGGATAGTCCAATCGTAGAACACCTGAAATGGTCACCACATTGCGTGTTTGCAAACGTGTTAGCACCCATAAACGTTGAAAGCGGTAGAGACGTTTGCGGTTAAAAGAAGATACAACATAGAATATAACACTAAGGAAGATGTTACCAATCAAGGCGGTAATATTATTAGCAACCTTGTACGAGGGTGTAGTGTACGTTGCAAAACTTCCAGACACAACAGCAGCTTTTATTTCATACAACTTCAATACGAGTGTGTGGTATGGAATGCAACCGGTGACGTTGCAACACATGGGAATGTTTAAACACGAGGTCGGCAATAGAACGCAAGAAGTACGATTCAGGGTCAAATTCGTGTACCCAACATATACCATGGATAGCGAGTGGCAAACCCTCGGGAATAGTCCGGTAGAACAATGTAAAGTCAGCAGCGAAACGTGTTACGCTTCAGTGGCGACCTTGGGCACCCTGTTAATCGCAGTAGTTGGTGTAAGCATGGGAACATATTGTATCGCTCGTTATCGTTACCACTAAAGACTATGACCTTGGCTCCCACCCGCCAACTGAAACCATGACCCTGGATCCCACCCCTCGACTCAGACCATGACCTTGAATCCCACCCGTCAACTCAGTGTATATAAACGCATACGCAAGAACACTTCAGTAGTACAGCATCTACACAAGAACAATTCAGCAGTACAGCATCATGAACGTGGTAGAGGCAACCGTTTTAGTAACATTCGATTTCGAGGACGACGAGGATGAAATGCGAGACGAAGAATTATATGGTGGGAACGTCGAGAAAACTTTAGACCACCACAAAGAGGCATTCATTAAACGCGTCAAAGAGAAGAGTGTTCTTGAAGCTGGTTATCTGGTGTTTGCGCTAGTGACGTTTGCATATTCCATGGACTTAAATGGGGAAAGGATATGGTTTGACGGAAAAAGTGGGACAGCGCCGAAACAATTGGAAGAACCGTTAGACGAATGGTACGATACAAATATAAAAATTCCCATCATGAGACGTATAGAGGAGTATAATACCGATAAGTTGCGAACGGAACATTTGTGTCGTTTCACCATACTAATAGCGGAGAGTTAAAGTGCTGTTTATAGACTAGTATAAGCCGGATAAGTTTCGAACAGAACATTGGCGTCGTTTCACCATCTTAATAGCGGAGAGTTAAAGTGTTGTGTTGTTTATGTAAAGTCACAGAAACAGCCAGCGCATTATTTAGTGAAAAGTACGCCGAGGCTTAACTAATGTGTTATTGAAATAATTGTACTCTGTAAACAAATACAAGATTGTAAATTGTAAAAGATAAATGTACTCTGTAAACAAATACAAGCGGGTAAATTGCATATGTATTTAGTTAAATAAACCACGTATTTATCTCATTATATCGTTTCATTTAAGACCGATCTCCGTCTCTTCTAGAGATTAGTTTAACGATTAAATCAAAAGTGAAACTAAGATTTAAAAATGTCATACCATTTTAATTTCAATTAGATTCTTACTTAACTATGAAAATATCCAGAGGAAAGATCAACACAACCTCAAGGTAAGAACGACACCAGACAGTCAGGAATGTGCAAACAAAGAAATTCCACAGACATCGTTGAGAACAGATGAAACAAGGTCAAGGAGATTGTATTTACACAGAAAGGAGTGGCCAGACAGTCAGGAATGTGCAAACAAAGAAATTCCACAGACATTGTTGAGAACAGACGAAACAAGGTCAAGGAGATTGTATTTACACATAAAGGAGTGGCCAGACAGGCACGAATGTGCAGGCAGAACAAAAGAAATTCCGCAGACGTTGTTATGTTTACAAAAAAATGTACACGAAAGGTCAACACTACCTCAAGGGTAAGAACTACACCAGACAGTCAGAAATGTGCAAACAAAGAAATTCCGCAGTCTTTGTTGAGAACAGATGAAACAAGGTCAACGAGATTGTATTTACACAGAAAGAAGTGGGGGCACAGATATATCTATAACTTCCAAGCTTCACCACTCAGTTACATTTACAACAAGTTAGAGAAATGAACAACGAAATGAACAATGAAAGTGGAGTAGAAAGTGAAGTAGAGAGTTCGTCGCCGGAGGTCGACCGACCAGCGTCTCGGGGATCAAGTCTGTGGAGCGAGGATACGGAGATCCTTGTTGTGAACGACGTTGCGCAGGTAGAGGACCTGGAGGAGACTGAGGAGATGGAGGACGAGGTGGAAGACCTGGACGAGGTGGAAGACCAGGAGGAAACCATGGAAGTGCTGGTAAGTAACTAAATAATTTAACAAAATTACTTTTAACAAAAATACTTTTAACAAAATTACTTTTAAATAAAATGAGGAAACGATGCAAGTGCTGGTAACTAACTAAACAATTTAACAAAATTACTTTTGAATAAAACACATAGATATGAGACATATATTTTTATTTTAATGTTTATAGCCACACATTATCCTCTTTGCGAGGTCTCGGCCCGTTTTGGTACGGGGGAGATTTAGCACGGAGGTGCTATGTTGTGAGTGCCGCGAGCGGTACATCACAGTCCCTCGGGACTATGACGCAGTGCGGCACGCAGCCACACACCAAAAGGGTGAGGCATGCACATAAGTGAGTTAGAATTAGTTTATTGTAATAAAAATACGTTTTAATTTACCCCGTGTTTTGCAGGTGCAGCGCGAGTGTATAAAATCCCCAAAAAATCCCCCAAAAAAATCCCAAAAAAAAACCAAAAAAAAACCAAAAAAAACCCAAAAAAAACCAAAAAAAAAAAACAAAAAAACCAAAAAAAACAAAAAAAAACAAAAAAAAACAAAAAAAAACAAAAAAAAACAAAAAAAACAAAAAAAACAAAAAAAAAAACAAAAAAAAGTTAAGGTAGGTTAGGTTAGGTTAGTTGAAAACTAGATGATACTACAAAGAAAACAAAGCTGATACTATAGGGGTGTCAAGGTAAAGGTGAGGTAAAGTACTGGAGGGGGGGAGGAGGCATGGGGAGGGATGAGTGGTGGGTTTCAGGGGGGGGTGTGGGGCCGGGGGGGGAACGAAAATTGAAAAATCAGCGCTCTAGCTCTCAAGGTTAACGAAGGGCAAGAATTCGATTGCTCGATTTGCTAAGTAGAGATAAATGAAGGTCGTCACGGGTATGCTGTTGACCACAATTGAATGGTCATAGAGTATTTCCGGGTTACAACAAACTTTTGGATTTTGGTTTTTTTGGATTTTTTTTTTTTTTTTTTTTTTTCTTCTTTTTAAATTTTGGATATTTTTCAGAGAGTATTGTCTGGTTGCTACAAACTGTTGAAGTAAAACAACATAGTGAGTAATGGGTCAGACGGTTTTAGTGACTTTTTGTTTACGGTTATAATATCTACAATTTCTTTTATTGTATACAATCAAATCATCAATTGTAAAGGAAAAAGAATTATTTCATGCTATTTTTTATTTAAAATGTGTTGGTCCTAACTAATATTAACAAAATTACTAAATAATATTAACAAAATTACTAACTATAATGTCTATAATATCTACAATTACACATCACTGCTGATCCATCTCCATCTCCAACCGTGCATTCAATATTTGAAAGTAAAGGCTGCCGTGACAATTATCATCGCAGGTACACTCATCCGCATCGTTGCCTCCAAACTGGGATACCGGACCGAGGATATGCAACCGTTCGGAACACGCAATTGGGTCGAAGGTGTTGTACAGCATCCGTTTCATGCAGCCATCACACCAATGGGATGGTACGTGGGAAATCGATCTCGACACCGTTGTGTGGTATTGCTGTGGTAGGGTGGCCGTACTACACACACTGCGTATGCAGCCCTTGCATAGACGCTTCTCTTTCCACGTGTAGTATGACCACCACAGACAGTACGGGACATCTGCCACTGTAAAGCACCCCTGCAATACCGTAGCCACCTGTTGAAACCGTAGGGTTCGGTTTGCACAATCAAGGTCCTCCAGGTCACCGAAACGGTCTTCATCATAATGTCTTTCGGAGTTAGCGGTTGTATACCAATACCATTTCCACATCACCCATAGTTCGAACACTAGGCGTTCAATTCCTATACCTATGGATGATTGTGGATTCATCAGCTCTCGATGGTGGCGGGCGATGGATACATGTGGACCCAAGGAGGCAGCGATGCAGCGTAACGATTGAGCCCGTAGGCTGAGCCAGCGATCCCATTTCTGCGCATCTGGCGCGGTATCTCCTTCAACGGAATGTGGTATGATAGGTGCGATGACGGACATTGTGATGTGTTACCTGGTGTGGAAAACACTCCCTATTATATCGAAGTTACAACACCCACGGAGGGAGTGGGAAGTGGAAGACCTTGAGGTACCTATACACCAATGCCCTTGAGAAAATGTAAGGTTTCTGTCTAGACACCGACCTATACACCAATGACCGTGAGGAAATGCAAGGTTTCTGTCTATACACCACTGACCGTGAGGAAATGTAAGTATTTGCGCGAATGCAAGGTAAAGTGGTGGGGGTGATGGAGGGGTTCAAGGTGAAGGAGTGGGGGTGAAAGTGGGGTTAGGGAGTGGGGGGTGGTTCGACAAAACCGGAGGGCGACGAAGCGGAGCGTCAGTCTGTCTTCGTTCATCATGGATACATCATCTAGTAGTGTTACCAGTGTTGGTGAAGTGAATAAGTGTCGTTGTGTGACATTGTCCTTCTGGTCAAAATTATCGATGAAGAAAGCGTGCCCGGTACATGTGCCGCGTACACCATCTCCAGTTGCTGCGTGCCCGGTACTTGTACCAACTATCGAGCGTGCACCATCTCCAGTTGCAGCGTGCTCGGTACATGTTCCGCGTACACCTTCTCCAGTTGCTGCGTGCCCGGTACTTGTGCCAACTATCGAGCGTACACCATCTCCAGTTGCTGCCGCAAAGAAGATCATAGTACTACAAAATGTGGTAGTAAAGGCGGCAGCCGTTAATGTGGAGAAGCCGAAGTACGACATGCTTTCCGGGCGTTCACAACCTTTACTGCGAGAGCTGTTGACTTCGACAAATGTGTTTTACGCTGCTGGAAGTTTGCACATGAGAGGAATCCCCATCGTGACGGTCCAGGAAGCACCTGCGGCATCACCATGTTCGGGTGAGTGGGACTCCCAATTGTTGAATAGCCCACCGGGCAGCGAGTATGATATCTCAATTCGGGGGTCCCTTTTGGGGGATGCATCACCATCTGCAACCGATGATGAAGTGAACCTGCCCATGGAGATTGCTGCAAGTGCAAATGTAATTGTTGATGAAACGGAGTCGGACTGTTCCACATCAATTGCAAGCGATCCTGACGATGACGATGAGGAGTTAATCATTCCGGGTACCCCCTGTGATGACGGGGTGCATGACCATTTGGACATAGACACAGCGACACTTATGGAGGTTTCTGATGACACAGCGTCCATACAGTTGTCCGGCAGCATCAGAGACTTCACAACTTCGGCGATGGTCTTCATAGATGGTGTACCATGCGAGAAGCAGTCTTTACCGCTTGCTGTCGTTGATGACGCACAGCAGACAAGGATTACACGACGGTTAAGAGAAGTGGCGTCCGGTTTGCGAGGGTGTGAGAGTGAACGCATCGCTCTCCTCCAACGCAAAGCGGAGCTCTTAGCTGCTGTGGAAAGATATGAGATCAAAATCAAGAGTATCAAGACGCAGCAGCTACGACAAGTGATGGAGGAGTTGGGGTCCTGTGAGAGCGAACGCCTCGCACTTTTAACCGAAGCGGAAAACTTGTCAGCTTTGCGTCATCAACGACGTTAACGGTTGGTATAACTGTGACCTCCCACTAACAATAACCCAGTCCTCTTCCTATCCCGGTCGGGTTTGCATAACACGTCCTCGTCGTCCCGACTGGAAATCAGTATCGCGAACGTTAGTAGTAAAAGTTGATGTAAAAGCTTTATCGTTTGCCAGTGCGTTCCCGTTTACTGATTACAAAGAATATGCATGTGTGTAGCTGTGGCGCGTCCTTCACCCGACGGGATGCCTTAGCCCGTCACCGAAGAGAAAGCTGCCGTGGACCGCTGGACTACCAATCCATGAGCGGTAAGCAACCATTCCTGTGAAGTTGTATGATGTGATACGAGTATTTTGTTGATTACAGCTGGGGGAGCTTCGGATGCTGTAGGTAATACCGGTGAAGGACCTGCATCTAAGAAAGCGAAACAAACCTCCCCGCAAGGTACGTGTACACATTGTTAACGGCTTTAGTGTTAGTGATCTGTGCAATTGTTTCAGGAAATACCTCCGCGACGGTGTATTGTGATGTGTGCGAGCTGGATGTTCCACGACGTGGCTACGCTGGACATCTACGAAGCAACCGCCACAATCATCGTAATACCGCGTCAGTGCAGTCGGAGGAAGTGGTGGTCCTGGAGACGGCTTTCAAGTCGCGTATAGCCAGTTATCGAGTCTCGGTGAGAAATCATCACATAAATCTCAGAGAATTTACTGATGAGACCCGCGAAAATGTGTTAAGACTATTAGAAAGAAACGTTCAGCGCTTTCGTAGTGTGAAAGTCAATCTAGAAGTATTCGGAATGTACTTTTTGGAAAGTCAAAATTTGCACGAAATTAAATCGTTTAATACGCAAAATGAGATTGTGACCGGGACTTCGAATCTGACCGATTTGTATGATGATTTCGTTGAGGTGCTGGATACGAAGATGTCGGACTTTAATGATCGGAACTCAGGTAATGAATAGTTACGGGTTACGATTCGATTGCTAATTGTAGGGTCCTTGCAGGTTGGGTACTGGAGCAGCTGTTATTTATAGAAGTCAACGTCAATAAATACAACCCGCTCCGTGCTTCCTCCTATGTTCCACTTCCGCCGTCGATACAACATAAAAAGGCTGTAATCAACGTGCAAAATAACGATCAGTGCTGTTTTGGTTGGGCCTTGGCGTCCGCTTTGTATCCGCCGAGGGGGGGACCTTCCAACAGGACGACTTCGTATCCAAATTTTGCACAACTGTTTGATTTTGAAGGTATCACCTTTCCTGTCAAACTGGATGCTATTTCGAAATTTGAAGCGAGTAATCCACGCTTATCTATTAACGTGTATGGTTTGGAAGCTGTATTTAAAGACGGAGAAATGAAACAAGAAGTTGTAGGGCCTCTGCATTACTCTAAGCAAAAGAAAGAAGTACATGTAAATTTATTATTAATTTCTGATATGGAGGGTAATAGTCATTACTGTTGGATAAAAAACTTTTCGCGTTTGGTATCGTCACAGTTGTCGGCTCACAATGGAGAAAAACACTTTTGTGACGGCTGCTTGCAGTATTTTCCAAGTGAAAGTAGATTAAAACAACATACCCGTTTTGATTGCAATCATGTTTACACCAAGTTACCAACTATCGAACCCGTATGCAATAAATGGGGGCACGACCGGCCGGGTAATCTATTGAAGTTTGAAAATTTTCAAAAGCAACTTACAGTACCTTTTGTCGTTTACGCGGATTTTGAAAGTGTGTTGAAACCTTTGGACACGGTTGAGCCGGATCCTAGTGGAAAATTTACCATGACATCGTACGAACACGAACCACATTCGTTTGCGTATTACATTAAGTGTTCCTACGATGACGCGTTATCTAAATTTGAATTGTACCGTGGTCCGAATGCAGCAAGTGAGTTTATGCTGCGCTTAGAAGGAGATGTTAGAAGGTTGTATAAGGATCATTTAAGACATGTTCAAGACATGCGACTTTTATCGTGCCGACAAACTTTCAACTATGATAACGCAACCGTGTGTCATATTTGTGACAAACCCTTTGGTGAAAACGACGTTAAGGTGAAAGATCACTGTCACCTCAGCGGCGAGTACCGCGGGGCGGCTCACTCCGGGTGCAATTTAATGTATCAAATTCCCGACTTCATACCGATATTTTTCCATAATTTGACGGGATATGATTCACATCTATTCATAAAGCAATTGGCATTAGAAAAAGAAGCAATCGAAGTGATTGCGCTCAATAAAGAGAAATACGTTTCGTTTTCGAAACAGCTTTTGGTAGATGAAATTAGGGACGGGTCCCAACGAATACAGGTATGTCTTAAAATGCGCTTTCTGGACAGTTTACGATTTTTAAATTCTAGTTTGGATAAGTTATCTCAAAATCTAACTTCCGACCAGTGTTTGACTATTAAAAAGTATTTTGGAGATGGGGTTAGCTTCGACTTACTGCGACAGAAAGGTGTGTTTCCCTATTCGTACGTCGACAGCTTCTCCAAACTCGCACAGGACACGTTGCCGACGTATGAGGACTTTTTCGATCGTTTGACAGGGGACCACGTCTCTCGATCGCCGTATGCTCGCGCTGTGGAGGTGTGGAATACGTTTGGTTGCACGACTTTGGGCGACTATTCGGATCTCTATTTGAAAACCGATGTCATACTTTTGACTGATGTCTTTGAAAACTTTAGACGTGTATGTCTTGAAAATTACAAGTTAGATCCGGCGCAGTATTTTACTGCACCGGGTTTAAGTTGGGATGCTATGTTGAAACGCACGTCTGTAGAACTGGAGCTGCTCACGGATCTGGACATGCTCCATTTCTTTAAGAAAGGTATTCGGGGAGGTGTCAGTACCTGTGTTGGCAGGAAGTGTTTCGCGAATAATACGTTTCTTCCAAATTATGACGCGTCCAAGCCCCATTCTTTTATTATGTATCTCGATGCTACCAATCTCTACGGTTACAGTATGCGACAGTATCTGCCGCAGCGCGACTTAATGGCTTAGTCCGTACGAAATTGAACAGTTCGATCTAAATTCCGTGGCGGAAGACGCCGATATGGGTTACGTGCTGGAAGTAGATCTACACTACCCAACGCGGTTGCACGATTTACATAATGACTTTCCTTTCTGCCCCGAACCTCTGGTGCCGCCTACGGGAAACGCGCGTCACCCAAAATTAATTCCAAACTTGTTCGATAAAACGCGTTACGTTATCCACTATAGAAATTTACAACAGTGTCTTAAGCATGGTTTAGAATTAACCAAAATTCATCGCGTGTTAAAATTTCATCAGGCACCCTGGTTGCGTTCCTATATTGATTTGAATACCACGTTACGTAATCAGGCAACTAACGAAGCGGACAGGGACTTCTTTAAATTAATGGTTAACAGTTTATTTGGCAAGACAATGGAAAATGTCGATAAAAGGGTGGACGTTCGTTTGGTTAGTCATTGGGAACGTCATGGTAAAAAGCATGGGGCTGAGACGTTAGTAGCAAAGCCTCAATTCAAAAGCGTTGCTGTCTTCTCGGAAAATTTGGTCGCTATAGAGTTACAAAAAGTGTCGGTTACATACAATAAACCGGTGTACGTGGGTTTTACTATTTTGGATCTTTCTAAAACGATAATGTATGAATTTTTTTATGATTTTCTCAAACCTTTATATGGTGATAACGTGCGCTTGCTGTACACAGATACTGACTCTTTCATTATAGAAATTCGTACTGAAAATTTTTATGCTGATATGAAGCAACACTTAGATAAATTTGACACCTCAAAATTCCCACCTGACAACATTCACGGTATACCGCGCACGGCCTCGGTGGTTGGTAAAATGAAAGATGAATATTGTGGAGTGCCCCTCTGCAGTTTCTACGGTGCAGGTGCTAAAACGTATTGTGTAAACGTGCTTGACCGCGACGGTGAAATGGCGATTAAAAAGGCGAAAGGGGTAAAAAGGGCGGTAATTAAGCGCGATCTCACCGTTGAGGACTACCGTCAGGTTGTGGAAGATGGTGTTGTGCTCTTCCGAAAAATGTTTATATTCAAATCACGTTTACATGCTATGTACACAGAACTTCGGAATAAAGTAGCGTTATCACCAGCCGATAACAAACGTTACATTATTCCCGGGTCGCACAACACTTTAGCATGGGGACACCGCGATATTCATCCGGGGCGTGATAGTTATCAGAATTTGGATCGTCTGTTAGAATTACTGCAAGCCGAAATGTAATTTTGGAACTCGTTTGTTGGTAGAACCGACGGTACTGATTAGTATTATCGCAGAGGCCCCCGGCTACGTTGACAACAGCCTTTTCTTTGTTATGAATTATTGTAAATAGTATTTATGCTTTGTAGTTTATAACCGTATATATTTGATGTATTTATTATGATATTGATTAATGTGAATAAATTATATACATCATACTCTGTGTTTCTGTAAAGGTAGAAGAAATAAAACACACTATTGATATCAAAAAGTGATTTATTATTGTTTACTGCTTACATAAAATGATAGTTATATATTAACATTGCAACACACTGCATGCACTATACTACTTAATGCACTATATCACGTGCTGCTATATACGAGTTGTGGGTATTATCAAAGCCCAACCACTTCACTAAAACTTGATCTCCCTTTTTTTTAACACCTTCTCTACTAAAAATACTTCAGGATGTTTAACCATCTGTAATTCCTCCGTGTAGAAGCCTCCACGTATCTCTTCCCCGTTCGTGTCTTCCAAGATATACGTTATGGGATTGGTTCGATTAACCTTTTTAATTTGAAAGATTTCGGTACTCCATGTGGGAGTATAACCTTTCGCAAACGCTTCCCGATGCTTGCTGATTCGCACGTGATCACCGACTGTGAATTTAGCACTTCGCAGGTCGGTGGTTTTCTGGAAATCGTAAACTGTTTGTAAAAGAATCTTGGCGTTGCTGTGGTTCACTTCGATGGGTTTGTAGCCGGTGGTGCGGTGTACTGTATCGTTGTATTGGTTAACAACCTTTGGTAATAACTGCAACCACTTATATGACCCTTGCATGGAAAATTCCTTCCACATCTTGTTTTTAAGAGTTCGGTTTACACGTTCTACCGGACTTGCTTTCATACTAGAAAAGGTGCTGTAATGGTTGATGTTGAACGTTTGCATTAGCTTACGAAAATGCTGGTTGTAAAATTCCTTCCCCATATCCGTTTGTAAATTGTCGGGAGTACCTCCTGTTGATGTTAATAATTTTTTCATTGCTTTCGTGACGTCTTCACCGGTTTTTCGTTTAAGTGGACACGCCCAAACACGCTTGCTAAACATATTCAACAATACTAAAATATATCGAAAACCTTTATTTATTTTAGCATAGGGAATCATTTCCACAAGATCGGCCATGTACAAATCGTTCAGGTCTTTTACGATTACGCGTCTTCTTCGAAATCGTTTACGAGCAGGTTTATGCAATTCTTCAATTATTTGACGTTTTATACTCATTTAGAAAATGCTGGAACACTAATAACAGCTTCAAAAATAAATATGTCCTTTGATCCAGGCTTCTTCACCTTAAACTTATCCCCTTTCTTCAATGACACTCCGATGAGTGATTCGGCATCGTATAACGTATCGTTTAAAAAGATTTGCGCATCTGTGGGATAGTATTTGATTTGTTTAATGATACCTTTTGTTAGAGGAACGACATACTCGAAGTTGGTGGAGTTCAAAAGTGCATAACCGTTTTCATGGTTGTATATTCCCATCATATACAACATTGTCTCGTAGTGTAAATTAGACACGTCTTCTAAAAAGAATACTTTTGCACGAGCGTCGAGTTTAACTCGGACAGGAGTTTTATGAAGATGTTTACCGAACTTATCCAGAGTCATCGTCGTGAGGTACTGACGATATATGATGATATGGCTGACTAATAAGAGCTTCGAAGTAAAATGGGACGGCTGTAGACGGATATAGCATCATTGTTGTGTACCTTACATTTGGTATATCGTCTAATAGGTACACTTTCGAACGAGTGTCGAGGGGTTTTGTGAAGATGTTTACCGAATTTATTGAGCGTCATGATTGCACTAACGTTAGCAATATTATGAAACGGATCGATACGCGTGTGATGATTTATTCGATAATTTTAGCAGCTCTCAATTCATCGATAATATATATGATTTCATTAGTGTGACCGGTGTGGCCAGCCGACTTTGAACTTAAAAGGAGTCTCAATCTGTCCACTAGTTTATTAGGATCTTTCCAAGGTATAAATTCCACCTGTTTATTATTATAGTTGAGAACGCGCATATCACCCCCTCCACGTTTTGGTAATGTGCGAGTTTTCGATCGCGTGACCGGTGTAGTAGGTGTAGACTCGCTTCGAAATCTTGCTCCAGGAGTAGTTAGAAGGGGTCTAATTATATTTGAATATTTCTTTCCGGTTCCGTGTAGCTGTGCACCCTCAATGTAACCTCTTCTGGTAGCATTGGTACGTGTAAGAAGGTCCTTATACTTCTGCAAGTCTGATTGGGTGTATCCAATAGGTGCTTTTTTAAATACTAATTCGTAAAAACCAGGAGTGCCTGTATATTTAAAAATTGTGCCTGAGGGTTTTTTAATAATAAAGTCGTTCTCGTCAAAAGTGAGTACGGCGTCTCCGATTAGGTACTGGTGAGATTCCGGATGGAATCGTACTCCATAATGATGATCGAACTCGTTCTTAGTATCCTTGAACATGTTTTCCATATACATTTTAGCTCTACCAGAAAAGGTCTCATCTATGTAAGTTTGGAATTCCGGACTGAATCCAACAGCAGCAAGTTGTTCTTTCAATTGATCCAATGTTGGGACCCCAGATTTTTCCAGGACTTCTGTTTCAAAAACTGAGATATCAGGTGAGGGAACGCTAGTAGTGCGCATTCTTTGGGTGATAGGTGATGGTTCGTGAGGTATTCGTCTTGCGGGTGGAAGTCGTTTATAAAATTTTTTTGGGGTCGAGGTAGGTATGGGAGAAGACACTTCCGTTTTTAAGGGTTCTTCTTTCGGAGTTAATAATTCCGTTTTAACTCCGGTTATAAACTCACGCAATGGTTGAGTGATAGGTTGATAGCGGCGTTGTAGTTCCACTTCTGACCGTGCAATTTCAGACTTGAGACTTTTGTATTTGTGTTTAACATGACGTCGTGCTTTAACCAAGTCTTCTGCTACACGCTTATCCATGTTTACTAAAACGTTTAGTTCGTGTCTTCGGTATTTATGGTGAAGTAACAGTCGAAACCTTTTCGATAACGTCCTCCATTAAGTGGATAATCTTTGTCGATTACTAAAAAGCCATATTTCTCCTTCCAACAGTGTAAACACAAGTGTTTAAACGCTTCGAAAGTCATATCCCCGCTAACATGATCGTTAAATATGTGTTTTAAGTTAGTATTATCCTGCTTAAACACGACAATGAGATTTGAATTATCTCTTACGAGTTGTTTAGGTATCGCAGAATATGTCTGACATAAATAAAAACAGTCGATGTGTTTATGTCTCCCGAAGCAGAAGTAATCACGTATGGTGCTTTGACTATCGCAAACTACATCGTCGAAGATAATAACCGAGTTTTGGTTTGCATCCTTAGGCGGTAATATAGTTTCAGAAGAATCGTATTCGAAATAACCGATGGGTAATGATCGAAACAGGTCGCGCAGATATGCGTATTTCGGTTGATAAAGAGATTTACTATAAACATATACGTTTTCGAAGCGTAAACCGTTTGGATGTTCTAGTAAACTTATCATTAGGTTGGTTTTACCACATCCGGAACTGCCTACTATTATACCGCGTTTGCATCCTGCACCCAACAATACGCTATGTTTAAACACTTGTGGCGTCGGTGAACAATTATCCCGATTTACAACCGGTAATCTGTGTCTCTGATGCACCAACTTTAGCTGCTCCATGTAGGACACGTTGTGAGGGAAGAGCACACGTGTGTGATATATATAAATATATGTAGACGGGTCACTTACAGTCACTCTTCACCTGTGATAGGAGGAGTAATGTGTTATGAAACGTACTCTGCGAAAAGCGGATAATCGTCAATCAACTCGTAAGGGGAAGGGAGTGATCAACACTCTCATTAATAAGTTACCGTTAGAATTACATTTACCAGGGTATAACTACTGCGGACCTGGCACCCGTTTACATCAAAGGCTTGCTCGTGGAGACAAAGGAATAAACCCGTTGGATGAAGCTTGTAAAGAGCACGACATAGTCTATTCAAAAACTAACGATCTTAGTGAACGTCATAAAGCCGATAGTATATTAGGACGTAAGGCGTGGACTAGGTTTCGTTCTAAGGACGCTCGTTTTGGAGAGAGAGCGGCTGCACTTACTGTGGCCGGCATTATGTCTGGAAAAAGAAAATTGGGTATGGGTGTTCGACGGCGATCTAAGGTGAAAAGAAGGGGTACTTTAACGTTCAACAACGCCATCAAATTAGCTAGAAAACGTATTGGTGGTAAAGTAAAAAAGTTATCTTTAAAACAATCTGCTCGTCTTGCCCTAGCGGCCTTGAAACGTAAACGTATCATTGCTCCCAAAGGTCGGATTATACCTATTCCCAAGCAAGGTGGTTTCCTACCGCTGATTCCTTTATTTGCCGCTCTCGGAGCTATAGGCTCGTTAGGAACTGGAGCAGCTGCGGTTGCCAAAGCAGTGAATGAAGCAAAAGCAGCGAAATCAGCGCTCGAAGAAACGAAACGACACAATATAGCGATGGAGCAAGCGCCTGTAGGAAAAGGATTATATTTGAAACCGTACAAAAAAGGATTAGGATTGTATTTACGACCTCCAAAAAACTACCCTTAAAGCTACCACACCGACCACTGACCAATATCGATCTGTCAAAGTACGTAAACGAGTTAAAAATTCCATACTTCAGAGGTATTTTTATGCGAAACGGGTTACCGAAACGTATCCGTAAAAACGAATGTGGAATTGTGAATTTGGATGATACAGATGGGGAAGGTACGCATTGGACATCGTATGTTAAACGTGGTCGACATATATTATACTTTGATAGTATTGGACAGTTAAAACCCCCACTAGAACTCGTTCATTACTTTAAAAGTGATGGTAGCTTAAACGTTATTAGTTACAACTACTATGCTTTTCAGAAGCTAAATTCGTACAATTGTGGACATTTAGCGCTGAACTTTTTATATGAAAACACTCCTTAACATTTCCTCAGTCTTACTGGGAATGTTGAGATGTCTCAAACATTTATCTTCTCCGCTACAACGTCTGTTTTAACTTCTCCTTTTAACCCTCCCATATATTTGGATCCTACAAAACAATGGGTTATGCGTTTGACAAATTTCGAAACGTTCAATACTGTTCCGAACGTAACGGATAAAAACAACGTGTTTAAAATGGGAGAAAGAATAATAAAGATACCTACTGGATCATATGAGCTTGCTGATATAGCTCAATACATTAATTCTCAAGTAAACGGTGAGTCTGTTAACATCGATCCGAATCATAATACCCTAAGATCGATTATAAAAGCCGATCACGACATTGACTTTACAGTTGAACACTCTATCGGAACATTGTTAGGGTTTAAGAATAGAATCTTAAAAGCTAAGGAACGTCACATATCTGATTTTCCAGTTAAAATTATCAAGGTTAACTCGCTAATGATAGAATGTAATATAATAACAGGAAATTATATTAATGGTACACCTGCCCATGTGATACATCAGTTCTTCCCCAGTGTTCCTCCTGGATTCAAAATAATAGAAGCACCTGAGACTGCACCCTATTTACCAATTAATGTCAATACTATTTCAAACATTACCCTTAAAATATTGGATCAAGACGGGGATTTGGTTAATTTCCAAGGGGAAACCGTGACGATAGGACTTCATTTGAAGAGCGTGGATGATGGTGTTCAAATATAACACTCCTCGATGTTGCACTGATCGCTCTGGCTATAAAAGATCGTGTTGGAAGCGGAAAATGGTTAGTCAGGCATCGGTCGCTACTCAATTGACAAGGGGTAACCGCTTATTCTTGCAAACCTTAGGTTTTATTATCCCAAAATGAATGTGCTAAATGTAAACGAAAAAGTGCTCGTCGATAACTCGATTGTTGGAGCTGAATTTCACACTCACCAACCTTATACCACTCGTTTTGAGAATAATGATGAAATTCGAATACCTATTCAAGAGGATATGTCCACTTTGCCTTCGCGTAGTTATCTATATGTAGAAGGTACTGTACTGAAAGAAGATGGTAAACCATCAGCGAGTGGTAAATTTATAAACAATGGTATTGCATATCTTTTTAGTGAGATTCGGTACGAAATGAATGGAGTTGTGGTGGATTCGGTAACAAAAGTTGATCTAACAACCACCATGAAAGCTTACCTTTCCCACAATTCAAATGAAAGCGTTAAGTTACAAAACGCTGGTTGGTTTCCGGATGGTACCAGCACCTTGCTAGATAGTAAAGGTAATTTTTGCGCCTGCATACCTTTATCAACACTGTTGGGGATTTTTGAAGACTATGGAAAGATTATTATGAATATTCGTCAAGAATTGGTATTAATTAGAAGCAATTCCGATGTCGATGCCCTAATATCCACCGATGCTAATGAAAAGCTTAAGGTTAACTTGCAAAAAATACATTGGAAAGTTCCACATATTCAACCGGGATTGGCGGAAGAATTATCATTAACGAAATATATTGGGAAAAATATTGACACTCAAGTGGCATTTAGAAGCTGGGAAACACATATTTATCCCGCTGTACCGCAAACGGATAAGCACAGTTGGTCTATTAAAACATCGACCACTCTGGAAACTCCCCGTTACGTTATCATAGGGTTTCAAACCGATCGTGATGGTCAGTTGCAGAAAGATATGAGCACATTCGACGCCTGTGATATTCAAAACGTGACGGTATTTTTAAATACGGAAAGATATCCTTACGATCAATTAAATATTAATTATGGTGAAAATCGATATGCTACTTTATACGAAATGTATGCTAACTTTCAACGATCCTACTATGATAAACCCAACGAACCTCTACTGACTCCTGATAGATTTAAGGCACTTACACCTCTAATCGTCATCGACTGTTCGCGACAGAAAGATTCCTTGCTAGGGAAAGCTGTCGTTCTTCGAGTTACTTTCGAAACTCACAAAAGCATTCCAGCGAACACTACTGCTTACTGTCTCATTTTGCACGATCGTGTATTTACGTATAATGCATTGACAAAGCAAGTACGTCAACTGTAAAGGAAATCGTTATATACGTCCAAGGACCTGTTACCTTTATTAGTATAGTCGCACGCTTTGATCATGCTAGTTATCGATGTGCAAGGTTTCAAGACTTCAGAAAAAGACTTTGCACCCAAGGAATTAGCCGTGTTTGATGGACATCGTGTGTCTCACTACGTTTTCAAACCTCCATTCGCCTTTCGCAACTTACCACCCACGTTTCGTCAACAAGCTACTTGGTTAATGCATAATCATCATTGTCTGGATTGGAATGAAGGATTCACTCCTCCCTTTATGCTCCCTGTAATTCTGCAACGCTTAACTCAGCAGGCGGATACCGTTTACGTGAAGGGATCTGAAAAGAGCAACTACATTCGACGTTTCGTATCACAACCGGTGGTGGAGTTACCAGAGGAACCAGCTCTACAGGCTATGCTTCCATCATGCTTTTATCATCATCATTCACTGTGCTATTGTGCATTAAGTAATGTATACTACTTATATAAAACTCATGTAATGGATTTTTCAGAATAAAGTTTTTAAATATCCATAATGGTTTTATTAAAACAACATAATAAGATTACAACTATTTATTCATTGTCTATTACAAACTTATATAACTATTCACGATTAAATATAACAATTACAAAACTTTAATACCCAATCCAGATAACATCATATGATTACAACTATTCATTGTCTATTACAAACTTATATAACTATTCACAATTGAATATATAACAATTACTACCCTTTAATTCCCAATCCAGATAACACACCAAACCCGAAGGAAAACCGACAGCAGCAAGGTTGTCACGTGCACGTTCAGTTGCAGCAATCCATTCACTATACGGTGTAACACATTTACATTTGATAAGAATGAAATCACATTTATCAGGCAACAAGTTAATAGTATGACGATGTATGAGCAACCCCTGTTCTGTACATGTGGAATTTTGTATATTTATAAGTTTACCATTTTTTAACAAATAATGGACTTCTACACCTGCACACGAAGTGTGTCGATAATCGTTTTCACTACGTACAACCACAGTGTTCGATAGTTTAGCTCTTTCGATTAACAACCCGGTATTGTGCGTTTTATAACGCGAAAATTTAATTTCACCCTTATCTGTTGTTTCAAGAACCCAGTAATGTTGCCAACCCACTTTGATTGAACCCATTTTTGTAACTGACGGTAAGCGACTGATGTGACTATTTAAACTATACCCCCACCACTTTTAAAACGTGTATTATAGATACCCTCTCTATACTCTTCTTTCAAAACTGGAGCGATTACATTTTCCACATAGCTTATTCGTCTCTGAAATCGTACCCTATCCCTTGCTATTATCTCCCATTGACTTCTGCGTGCTTGACGATGTGCATACTCCCATGTTAACATGTAATGTATTTTGTTTTTACTTTCATCAAATGTCACTAAACCACCCATTTAATCCGTCCTCTATTAAGTCATATGCAAAGTCCCTTAGATGTTGCGCAATGAGCTTTTTTACCAAACACTCATCACAAATCACACCTCTAATGAAGTCTTGACACAACTGCACGCCTTTTCTATATCGTTGTGCTAACTCTTGACAATATTCTGGACTGAATATCCCCGTACCATGAACAGCTTCGTGTACCGCATCCTCCTCTAGCGCTTCTAATTCACACCGTAGTTTCACCACAGCATTCAGTTTATCAATAGCTTTGCTTGATACGTCTTCACTGTTACGCGTCTCCATTGTATTTCACTACGTTACACCTAGACCATGTGTTCTTATATTCACCCGCCCCCCACCCTTTCCGCTCTTCATTCTTCCATTACGCAATACACCTTTTGACTTCCACATCCACTATTACCTTTTCTGGTAGATAATGCACAACTTCTAGCATTCCAAACACGTTCGGGATTTGCATCTTCATTAATGGTTCCAATATGTTTGTGATGTTCACTATGCAGTCACCCGGCATGTCTACAACACCATCTATTATGCTATGGTAGAAATTGAAAAATTCCAAACCCTTCAGAAGGTTTAATCGATATGTTAGTAACGGTATTAACTGCCACAGCTCATATAAGGACTCCCACGCTAAATACAATTCATCATCTCCTGCATCAGTTATCTTTATGATTTTTGTTTTATCGTAATTTCTGTTAACACGCTCAAACGAGATAGTTTTTGTACCCATTTTCAAAGGAACCCCGACCTCTTCTCCTGCTTTAAAGTATTTATTAATGACTCCTTCATTGGTTATTAACGCGTTCCACTCCGTTTCATCAAACAGCATGCACTGATTCTTTACTCCAGCTACTTTTATTACAGGAGTGAATCCCAAATGAGCACATAATCCAACAAATACAACTTTACTTTTTGATTTGTTTAAATAAAACACTGATTGATTCACTAGCGGTGCCCATTTAGCATCCTTAGGAAGCTCGTTTGGAACCATCAACTGCTTTTCTAGAGCTTGCGCTTTCGCATTCTCAATTGATTTAGCGAGGCTTTCCATTGTAACACTGCACTGTACACTGCAACTGCAAACGCTTTACTCTTCCCATACATGCAACCTGCTATATATATCTAAAGCTTGACCTTGAATGGTGTTTGATGACCTTGAAGAGTGGTCTTGAATGCATTGTTGCCATATCATTGGCCTTGAGAATGCGGTGTTGCCATATTGTTGACCTTGAGAATGCGGTGTTGCCATATTGTTGACCTTGAGAATGCGGTGTTGTCATATTGTTGACCTTGAGAATGCGGTGTTGCCATTTTGTTGACCTTGAGAATGCGGTGTTGCCACGTTAACATGACAGAGATAGATTCAAGGTCACCATGTGTTAGAGCAAGATAGGTTCAAGGTCAAGGTCAGGAGTGGGGGGTGGTTCCAGAACTCTCATTTTTTCCCTACTCTTTTTGTCCCATCTCTAACCGTTTAGGAGATACGACGTATTTTATACTGCAAAAATGCAATTTGTTTTTCAACAGTAAATCCATCTTATACTATTAAGAAATAAAAGAGAACGCGTGCGATAAGGGTTTGAACCCTACAGGTACAAGCGGGTTCACCTCTAGGCGGGGGTAATAAAAGAGGGGGTTTTGAATTTGAAGTCCTTTTTGTCCTATCTCTATCCGTTTAGGAGATACGACGTTGTCTATACTGCAAGAATGCAATTTGTTTCTTAAGAGTAAATTCATCTTATATTATTAAGAAATAAAAGAGATCGCGTGCGATAAGGGTTTGAACCCTAAAGGCAGAAGCGTGGTTACCTCTAGGCCGGGGTAATAAAAGAGTGATACGACGTTGTTTATATTCCAGAAATGCTATGAGTTCCCTAGGAGCTAATTCATCTTATATTGCTAAGAAATTAGAGATCGCGTGCGATAAGCGTAATGTTCTAGTTTTTTTCAATGTTAGCAACCATTCTTGCAATTAATTGTGCTATTTATAGAAATCAGTCCGGTTGGATAATTTTTCTTTAAATTTTTTAGTTACGATCAAAGTCATTCTGTAACTAAGAGCATTATTGGATCCGTCATATCTTTTTTTATCAGTACTCGGAAAAATGTCTTTACTGTAAAATAATTAGGAAAGATAATAATGTGTTGTGAACGTATTGAGCGAGAAGTTGTATTTTTCTGATACAGTGTGCTGCAGCTTGTATCTGATTTGTCAGTTAGGTCTTCTTGAAGAGCAACTAAAGAATTGAGGCGTTCAATTGAATAACAATCTTTTATTGAAACTAGTAAACCATGCACCCATTATAAATGTAACTCACAACACACTATTGGGAATACTTAACAGATCACTTACTGCAGTGAGGCGTGGTTGTTAAATTATAAATGGATTTCAAATAAATATAAATAAAACAAAAGGCATTCCTATTTAATTCAATGTATTTTAAAAATCTTATATTGCAAGAGATTTAACAAAAAGAAATATTCTTTATATTTTATAGACATCACTATACTATGTACAGTGCCGCCCATTTGAAAGTGCACGATTCTTTATATGTAATATTCCAAAATGACATCGTGTAAGTCATGATTCCATGGGCTATGTGTTTATAACAGCTGTAGCGGAATGAAAGGTTTATTATTATTTTCAAATACTTGTTTAAAATAATTTATTTATCAGCTTAGAGTAAGTTATAGAAAGTATAACCGAGGTAAATCGGGTCTATCGTGCACTTTCAAATGGGCGGCAGTGTACATATGGCTACATATACTGGGTGTAGAACAGCTTTATGCTCAATACAGATTTACATGCGTTTTGTTTCAAACCTATCTCCCCTAATTATTATACAGTTCAGATATTAAGGAATTCTATATAAAGATGACAAATACGAATTGGACTTCGGATTGCATTTGATTGTAACCAAAAAAAATAAATTCTGTTTATGCAAAAATCAGTTATGCCTTGGAAACGTGAATGATTTTATGAAGGGAAAATATTTGGTGCCTAAATGTCATTCTTAAGGTTAGATTTAACTGCTCGACAGTCAATATAATCTTAAAAATAACTTTTAGGTAGCAAATATTTTCCCTTGTTTCCAAGGCATGACTGATTTTTGCATAAACGGAAGTTTTTGTTCTTTACTTTTTCCGGTTACAATGAAATGCAATCCCTAACCAAAGGCATCATTCAATTCGTAATTTTTTTTTATAGCATTCCTTCCATCTTTACTGTAAAATAATTAGGGAAGATATTAAGGTTTGAAAAAAATTCACGTAAAACCCTGATTCTACACATGAAAAATGTTTCATTCTATGCCAATATAGATTAAATTTATTGGACACCTTTTAATCTAGCTTTAACATAAGAGTTTGTTTTACACAAATCATTTACATAATTCCATGTTTGCACAAAATTATTATGTACAGCTTCAACTACACTTTGGTTAGTTGTAAATATAGTATTTTCATAGTATTCTTGAAAAGCTACATTTGTCCAATTTTGAGAGCCCGTATACAAATAACCATTACCGTTGGAATAATCCTTCAACATATACTTGTAATGCATAATGCTCGATAGGTTTTGATCTGGACACACATAATACAAAACTTGAATTCCTAAAAACGAACATTCATTCATAGATTTGTAATAAGCATTTATTTAGTTTTAAAAATTTACCAGACTTTTCTAAATCCTTACTGTTAGCGTTTCGACAATAATTATAATCTAATAATAATCTAATAGAAATTCCTCGTCTATGTGCTTTTATTAAAGCATTCACTACTGTATTATTATTAACTACCATCACAGCAACATCTAATGATTTTTGAGCAGTTTGTATAAAATACAAGATTGGTTCGTAAATGTTTAAGTTTGTTAAACTCTTATTATAGAAAGCAGAATTGGAAGGCCAACCGGTTATGCCTCGTTTATTATCAAACATTATTACACAGTTGTGGCGAATATAAAATAACTTGTGATCATTTAATTTTTTCCTTAGTTTCAACCATATTCTAAAGAATTTACTCCATGTGTATGCTGGAAATAGTAAAAAGATAAATCCATAGACAGCATTTGATTTTAAAATATTGTTTAACATAATCTTATTTTTCTTTATTAGTTTTTATTTATCTTTGCTTGCAATTAAAGCAAAATTTAAACTTAGAAAAGTGAGGTTATATAAGATTCAAACCTTAGAAATGCGAGGTTGCCGATGTTTATTATTAATAAGTATGTCAGGTACATTACGATAAATTTTAGAGTTAACCAGGTCACACAATGTGATTATGGCTTAGGTAACTGGGTTATTCGTAATCTCCACCAGGAGACAAAACAAAAAATTTGTATATTGTTTCCAGCCTTACTTTGTGGAACTCCATAATCATGAAATAAATAAAGATTAGTAAAAAGTTTCACAGTATTTGTTAAAATATAAGGCTGGAAACAATAAACAAGATTATTTCGTCTTCGTTAGAAAAACAAGCCAAGTTATACAAAAAACTTATGATCAAACACGGAATAGCAAGTCAGAATGTTTGGTTTAACCAAGAATGTCTGAAACTGATTATTCCCAACTACATAAACATCACTACCAGAACCAAGAATTCGATTACCGAAAAAGTGATTAGGAATGTCAAAAGAAGATGGCTCAAAGAAGAATCGAAGAAATGGTTTAGTAGAACAGACAATATGCACGTTTATATAAAGGTACTCCATACAGAACTTACTCATAAATTATACAATATCCAATTTGACATCTTAGATTTTGACATTAAAGAAACCGTCAGTCACATTAAATTCAAAAAGTACATCACACAGAAAAATGAACTTCATCGACTTGTACAACAAAAACGTAGGTACACTACAAAATAACCTTAATTGTCAGGACACTGCAAACTTTTATCCTCGTTTCATAAACTTGTCGAATATAACATTCAGTGACAGAGAAACACAATTTCTTAACAAAAGTTTCAAACTTTGTCCTTTTCCAAAATTTACCAACAAAATTAAAGAAATTTTGGCTGTTGAATGTGAAACCATACTTAAGAAAGATCATAATAACAATGCAAAATTCCAAATTTCGAATTTGTTGAAAGAGATGTTTTTGAAGCAGGACAAAATGTACAACAGAACATCTAACATATCACTTCTTCAATCTATAAAACACAAAATCACAGAGAACAATTTAATTTCCGTTAAAGCAAATGAGGGTAACACTTTGGTAATTCTTTCGAAGGATATTTACATACAAAAAGTTAATGAATTTATTAATAAAGAAAATTTAGAAACTTTAAACAAAAACCCAACCACAAAATTCCAAAAAGAAATAAAACAAGGTTTAGAAAACTGCAATATCTGCTTTTCAGAATTAGAAAAGCAAGAAATCATAAATAAAAACCCACAACCATCTAACTGTATGGACTCGTCAAAACACATAAACAGAATATGTCTATAAGACCAGTTGTATCATACATCAATGCACCTAATCACATTTTATCCAAAAAACTGAACCAGATTATTAACACGATAGGTTACAAATCGAAATACTCTGTTAGAAACTCATTAGAATTACTAGATAAGCTACAAAACATACATCTTCCACCACATTCAAAACTTGTTAGTTTTGATATTTGTAACATGTTCTCCAGAATACCCCCACAAGAATGTATTCCTTTATTAGATAGTTTCTTGATTAATAGTAATATAGAATTAGTTAAAAGGTTAGAATTAATTCAATTATTTGACCTTTGTATAAGTAAGAATTAATTCACTTTTAATAACATAATTTATTTATAAAAAGATGGTTTACCTATGCATAATTCTCAGTCCTCTATTAGCTAACATATTTATGGACAAATTAGAAGATCAAATATTTGAATTAAACCCCTCTAAACACATTATCTTCTGGTTTCGTTATGTTGATGATATTTTAGCTTGTTTTGACAGTTCTTTTGAGGTTATCAATGAATTTTTAATTCTTATTAATAGTATCCACCAAAACATAAATTTTACACTAAAAATAGAACAAAACAGGGCTATAAACTTCCTAGACTTAACTATCAAGATTAACGCACACAATCTATTTGAATTTTCCATATACAGAAAACCAACACAAACGGACATAACAATAACAAATGAATCTTGTCACCATAAAGCACATAAAATAGCAGCCTACATATCATTAGTACACAGAGCTTTAACTATTCCACTAACAAAGCCAGATTTTAGCAAAGAGATATCAACCATTAAACAGCTAGGACATGCAAATCGTTACAATCCGAACATGATTGACACTTTAATTAAACAAAAAGATTATAGGTAAGCTATCAAAAGAATATATCCCATTGGCAATCAAACAGAAAACACAAATTACATATCTATACCATATTTTGGCAAAATATCAGAAAAAATTGCACATATACTAAGAAAAACCAACAATTATAAAATAACATTTTAAACCAACACTAACACTTTTTCATTTTTATTTAATGCTAAAGACAGAACACATGTTATCATGAAATCGGGCATTTACCGTTTAAATTTTTCTTTTTGCAGTTCGGTATATATTGGCAAAGACGAAATTGTGACATAAGATATAAAGAACACGTACGTCATTACAAAAATAAACATCCTGAAAAATCGAATTACGCCAAACACCTTTTAGAACAAAATCATACAATGACTCATCAAAATAATATTAAATTCCTACATTTAATGTAATGTAATAACAAACGAAAATTAGACATTTTAGAAGCCTTTGAGATATACAAACACAAACTCCAGGGTACCTTTAATAAATGAACAACTTGAGCTCAGTAATTCTCCGTTACTGGAAGTGTTAGATATTTAATTCTGATTATTTTTATCTTTTTATCTATGTAGTTACCTATTTTTGTATCTACCTTAGCGACGTTTTGTTTATATTTATATTACCTTTGATAATAACAGCTTAGCTGTCTTAACAATATTGTCAGGTTATAGTTTAATAGATATTGTGAAACTTTTTACAAATCTTTATTTATTTCATACAAATTTTGTACTTAATAATAACCTAATTCTAATATAATAACCCATAAGGCCATAAACTTATAGCATGCAACATCTTTATAAGTAATGGTAAGTATAAGTTATGTTTGCTAACGAATTTCATTTGACATTTACAACCGTTTATAAAATTGAGGTTAGAAATTCTAAATATTTGGAATGTTTAGTCAGCTTAGCAGATAAATAGGAAGTAAATGATGGCTGGTAATTTTTGGCAAAGTTCACATCAGTAAGTACCCTCATAAAGATCTAAATTTTGTATATATTAATCAAAAACAATTCTAGCCAACAATGGTTGCTGGATAAACAAGATTTAATTAGGGATAGACAGTATGACTTTTCAATTTTAACAGAAGATGAATATCAGAAAATATTTATTTTCTTTTCTAGCAGTAAGTATAGAAAATATCATTACCTGGAGTCAACTACACAAAAGTATTTTTATTGCAGTAATACAGCAGTTGGGAGAACAACTGAAATTACGCCAACAAGTAATCGCCACTGCAACTGTGTATTTTAAACGGTTTTATGCTAGAAACTCTTTAAAATGCATAGATCCACTATTATTAGCACCAACGAGCATTTTTCTAGCTTCTAAAGTGGAGGAATTTGGAGTTATATCAAATTCAAGACTGATTTCTACCTGCCAAACAGTTAGTACGTATTTATTAACAAAAACGAATAATCATAAATTATTTTTGTAACGTGTTTTACTTTATTTTAGTAAAGAACAAATTTAGTTACGCTTACACCCAGGAATTCCCTTATCGCACTAATCATATTTTAGAATGCGAATTTTATTTGTTAGAAAACCTAGATTGCTGTTTGATAGTCTATCAGCCGTATAGACCATTATTGCAACTCGTGCAAGATCTGGGACACGAAGATCAACTGTTGACTTTAGCTTGGAAGATTGTAAACGATTCGTTGAGAACTGATGTTTGTTTATTGTATCCGCCATATCAAATTGCTATAGGATGTCTTCAGGTAGCTTGTGTGATACTGCAGAAGGACCATAAGGCGTGGTTCGCTGAATTAAATGTCGATATAGAAAGGATTCAAGAAATTGCTAGATATGTAATTAGTCTTTATGAATTGTGGAAGACGTACGACGAAAAAAAGGAAATACAGGGTCTGCTTGCTAAAATGCCTAAACCAAAGCCTGCTCCACAGAGATAAAAAATTTGATTTAAAAATGCATTTGACTATTATTACCAGAAGTATTACTTTTGCTCATTAGATTTGACAGTAATGGAAATGTAACATGAGTAGGGCAGTGAACTCTTATTGTCCTATTTAGATAAAAACAATGGTTTTATTAAATGGTAATGCATTTATTTTTACGCCTCTGTATACGATCATATACTTAATATTAAAATAAAGTACGCTTAAATTAATTATGTCTCTTTATTTTGTGAAGGTAACAGTTTATGTCTTCGCATATTATTGATTACTCCATCTAAAGAAGTCACCTTTTTCTTTGCACTTCCCTTAAGAGCTTCCTCTCCATCTTTTCTCATTTTCAGTTTTGGAGATGACGCTTCATCTAAGAAATCAAAATCTGATTTGTCTTCGGTTCTTAAATATAAATTAATTAATAAATTGGACTGCTTAAGACAACGGTGAACTTACGGTTTATAATCTTGATCCTCTTCAGGCTTATCTGTAACTTCAGGTGAAGGAGATCTGTAACCATGACATTTCCAAGTAATTTCTGGTATCTCACCTTTTTCTAATATACTGTAAAGACTATCAATTTCCTCAGGAGGAGGCTCCCAGGGGCCTTCTATATCTTTCAGCTCGTCGTCTGAACATTCAATATTCCAGTCGTCGCTCATGATTAAAGATTCAATTCAGACGTAAATAATTTAAAAAATATTAATTTCTTCAATGTTTATTTAATTATTTTCATGTTTATTTATTTTAACCTAACATGATTTTATTTGACAGCAGTTACAAAAGGACACAACAAAGAACAAACAAATCGATACTGGTTATTTTATATACAAACGAGCATTACTTATACATCACAAAATTTATACTAGAAATTTCTTCAAAATGGAGGATATCAACAAAAATGATAGTTGGATTATTTATTATTATTATCTATTTATATATTAATGCTGATATTGGTAACAGAAAAAAGTTAAAACATCTTGAAAATTAATTAGGCGTATATTTTTTACAATCACAAAGTTTTATAAATATTGCTATTCGTTAAGACTTAAAAAATTCTTTTACACAATAGTCGAACAGTGTTTTCTAATAAGTATAGAAAACTTAGCAAGTATATTTATTTAATATTTACACGATTGAGCTAAACAACTACCTCCTCTGTCTCTATTTTCAACAAATCACTTTTTTTTATATATGCTCATCTGATTTGGTTTATAAAAAACTAAATCAAACTGAACAGGAAGGAAAAACATTGTATAACAAAACAAATCATGATTGGAATGAGTATTTTAAAAACAATAATAATGTAACTTATATCTTAATTACATTCAAGTTAAATTATTGTAGTAAAGTACATCATCATAAATATATACAAAACATTACATAAATGAATAATATCAATATTTATACAAAAAATATTACAAAATGCATAATATTTAATTATATACAAAAAAATTAATAATTTATAATGATTATGAGCAAATATGAACGTAAAACATATTCTGACAATATGAAGCAGAGATCGCACGCATTAACAAACTTCTTTTAATACCTACACATACAAAATGGCAAAAGACCAAAAGAAAAACAATACAGTTAACTTTTAAAAATTTTTAAATCTACTAACCATCCACTGATATAGGCCAACGAAACATTTTTATTCTCGTTGATTAAAACAAAAAATATAAAAAAATATATATTTCATATTTATCTTTAACTACTCATAAAATATCTTTGGTATATATATTTATAATAATCAATTTTTAATTTAAAAACAAAAAGAAAACATAAATCGTAATAATTTATAAATGAGAGAGTATAATTGCAACTTCGTTTTATTTAATTGGAAGCTCATGATTGATAACTATCCCAAAAGAAAAGGAAATGTTAACACTGTTATTATTGACATTTTACACTGTTATAACAACAATTTGTATTAATTGATCTTGATTTTTCACAATAAATCTCAATGTTACAAAAATTATAAAATAAATGATATATATGTAGTGATAGGGTGAACTTGGAAATTGACAGTTGTACTTCAAGTAAAAATTTCTTTTAAATACTTGAAGTGACACGATCAGAAATCTTAAATAATTTCCAAGTAAATACTTGAAATACTTAACAAGTGCTTTTAAAATCACATAAGCATTGCTTATTTAATGTACTTCAAGTACTGAATTCTAAAAGTATTTTAATATGATTGATTTTCCATTATTAAATAAATATCGTAGCAATTGATAGTTCATAAAACTATGATATGTGCCAGACAGTTCTTATCTAACTGTGGAAAATGTATGGTTAATCAACGCGGGTTAAATTAACTGGGTTTAGTTACAAAAAATCCAATTAGATTCATCGGAAATGATACTGTCCCATGCACACTAAATATTGGATATGAATTGTTTCGGTAGACACTTTCCAAGATTGCTTATCACTACAAACGTTCATTTTAATGATTGCCAAAAATATAACAGCATTGATAAAAATTAGGATATCTTTATTATATGATATGACACAGTTTTTCATAAGATTAAAACCAAGCAATTATGAAAAACAATATTATTGATATAATGAGAATTGACAATTTTTCTTCTTTAATTAGTGTCAAGGAGACACCAAACCTGATATGTACAAACTACAATCAAGCTTTTCTTTACTTATTAATGTAACAGTACTCTTTGATTAATTTTTAATCAGATAATTCGGTCAATTAATTTAATTGTCTAATCAAAAATTTACATTTAGGACATGTTTGTTTTCTTTTTCGGCGTTAAAAATACCATTCCATCTATAAAACAAACGATTATTATTAATATTATCATTATTATTCTTTTTCTCTTTTAAAAAGTACATGAAAATATCTAATGGGGTATTGAAATATCGATTGATATATTAGTCAGTCTTTTCGTATTCATTCAATTCACTTTAAGTCTCTGTCAAAAACAAAATAAAAAGAACTAATTATGTACATCGTATTATACATGGGTTGCCATCGTGCCTCGTTTAATTGTTGATATATTCGAATTAGAGACTATGTACTGACTTGTAGGTGAATTGGGCAATCTCGATACTTGCGGAACAGCACCGTTAGCACCATTTGTAAATACAGTGTTCACTACATTTGCATTAGTAGTCACCAAACCACTAGAATTCACAAAACTTCTTGAAGAATCCCGAGAATATGGCGGTGGTGCCGGAGTAGCCGCTGGATTCGCGGTGTTTGGAGTTGGCAGCCCTATGTTTGGATTCCTTAAGTAAGGATTACCATACGTCGCACTGAAACGCGGGTCTATGACGCCTACGTTTGGCAGGTTTCCGTTTGGAATGTTTTGAGTACTGGCCATATGAATGTCGGTAAGATCACTCATTGGCAAACTTGTGCCAGATACAGGATTCTGCGACTGCAACGAGTTCAGTTGAAGACGTGTTGATTGGATGCTTTCTCGTGTTGGATCTATCGATGACGAGATGGGTGGCTGCATTATGGGAGGATTGTAGTCACGTGCGTAGTCTACGTATGGGACGTAGCCATTGTTGTTTTGACCATCCTGAAATAAAAAATAGAATATAACAAATTATTCTTAGAGATACCTTAGTCTTGAATTGAATTAGTCGGCAAAGGTGGTGTATATACCTTAATGTGGGTCGCAAAGACACCCAACCCAATTCTTTCAGGCCAATTAGCCTGACGTCTTTTCTGCTGAAAACCCCTGAGAAGTTGTTGGATGGGTACATCAGGCGGGAAGTCCTTCCGACCAACCCCCTCAGTGCTCACCAATATGCCTACCAAGGGGGCAAATCAGCAGAACTGGCTTTAAACAACCTTGTGGGAAAAATCACCCAAACTCTGGATCGACAAGAGATTGCGGTGGCAGCTTTCCTAGACATCCAAGGAGCTTTCAATAATGCACTAACCGACTCCCTTTGTAAAGCGGTTGCAGCTCGGGGAGTGGCACCCGCCATGGTGGGATGGATACGAGCAATGCTCGAGGGCAGAACGATAACGGCATCACTGTGCGGAGAGACTGTCAGGTTTAGGGCAACCAGGGGATGTCCGCAGGGAGGGGTTTTATCCCCCTTGCTTTGGACACTCCTGGTTGATGACCTACTGGCGATCATCGAGGCACATGAAGCCGAGGTCCAGGCCTACGCTGACGATATAGTCATTCTGGTCAGAGGCAGAGATGAAGAGGTCATCTCTGAAATTCTGCAGGAATCTCTGGATGCAACGATAGGTTGGTGTCAGGGGGAGCTACTCAGTGTCAACCCCCAAAAGACGATTATCCTACCGTTCACCAGGAAACGAAAGACTGATAACCTCAGATCACCAAGTATCCTAGGCGAAACAATCCCATTTGTGGAAGAAGCCAAATATCTGGGGATTACACTAGATAAGAAGCTTAACTGGAACTCCCATTTGGATAACACCATCCGCAGCGCCAGGCAGGCTCTTTGGACCTGTCGTAGAATCTGCGGAAAATCCTGGGGATTAAAACCCAAACAAATGCACTGGCTATATGTGACGGTCATCCGACCTGTGTCACATATGGATGTTGTTTGGTGGCCTAAGTCCTCAAAAAGGACGGCCAAAGATAAACTCTCTAGCTTACAGAGAACAGCCAACCTGGCGGAGCTTTAAGCACTACACCGTCGGCAGATATGGAAATGCTACTGGATCTACCACCCCTACACATTGTGTTAGAGGGAGAAGCCAGACTGGCCACATATCGATTCTATCAAGCGGCAAGACAGAAGCCGGAGACAGTGATCTTCATACCAAACCGACTATTACCTGTAATAGAATCGGATAACCTCCTAGGTATGATTACCGACACAATGTCTACCAGATATAACTTCAGCAAACCGTATAAAGTCCTATTTCCTAATAGAGACGAATGGGAGCAATCAAAGAATGCCATGCAGAAAGCTGACATCGACTGTTACACTGATGGCTCCAAAACCTCGAATGGGGTAGGAGCTGGAGTGTACTGCAACAATCCAAGAACTGAATTGTACTACAGTCTTGGAACGCATACAACCATTTTTCAGGCAGAGGTTTATGCCATCGAGATGTGTGCAAGGACGTTAATCGACCTGTGTTAAGCACTCAAATCGATAAAGATCTTCTTCTGACAGTCAGGTTGCTCTCCAAGCACTGACAAACTGTGGCTGTACATCAGCAACAGTATGGAGCTGTCAGGAAGCACTCTCCAAATTGGGGAAAGCCAACAAAGTCACCCTAATCTGGGTTCCCGGTCACTCTGGCATTGAAGGGAATGAGCTAGCTGACCTCCTCGCCAGGAGAGGTGCCAGCTCAAAGTTTATTGGCCCAGAGCCGGTCCTTGGCATTTCAAGGGCCGAGTCCAAAAGTGCTGTAACAAGCTGGATGAGGCACTGTACACAGGAGCTGTGGCATAGTCGCCCAGGGATGGCTTATTCCAAGGCAGCAATAAAGGCCCCATCCAAAACCAGACATACCTCACTGTTAGAGTTGAACAGACTAGGACTGCGCAGCGTAACTGCCCTTCTCACTGGACACTGCCGTCTTAGATACCATATGCATAAGCTAGGCTTAGCAGATGAGACCGTCTGCCGTCTATGCTTAGAGGCAGAGGAAACAGCAGAGCACGTCATATGTACCTGTCCCGCAGGGGACCGCACCAGATTCTCACTGTTTGGCTCAGTGCAACTGAAGCTTGAGGATCTGACCAACCTATCACCCACCAGACTACTCACCTTCCTTAAGAGAATGGGACTGGAGGATGAACTCTAACCTAGGTGTGACCCACAATAGACCCAGGAGGTCGCAGTGGAGGGGCGGACAAGACGCCACACTCACGTTTACCTAACCTAGTCTTGAATACGCACGTATTGGTATAGTTCCCTTTCCTCAATAAATTTAATAAATAAAATACTAAATTATTTCGTTAATGTAAAGCAGAGGTCGGGGACCTGGGCCTCCAAGGAGTAAGCTATTTTAACTAATTACCGCCGCACCACTCAAGTAAACCCACAAATAAATTTCAGAAATATAAGATATATGGGTTGTTTTTCCTGGACACCCAAAGATCTCTCGAAGATCTAGGACAAATTTTTGTTTCTTCTTGGTTCTGGTTGTCTTGTTTAGCCTGTAAGCTGAAGCTCCCCCAGCCAGCACACTGAGGTTATAATGACGTTATTTTTAAGTTATTATTGGTCGACTGGTCATATGACTAATAAATAATGTCCATAAGACGTCATGTAATGGGACGTACGGACATACGTAGACGTCTTCAAAACGGCGTCTTTTGGACGTACAATACAATACGTACAAGTTTCATTAAAAATATATTATTTTAGCAGGGGCCAGGGAATACTGGTCATATTAAGCAGGTGGTTACAATACAGAGATGTTTTGACTGTAGTATATAATACCTGTTATTTCCAAAATTCAACTATTTATTTATAATTCCTGTCTTAGTCCTAGTATAGGATATTTTAATGACGTCTTTGGGCTGTGACATAATGATGTCAGTTTTACCAGATGTTAGTATTGCCGAAAAAACGGCGACATTATGACGTTAGTGTGCTGGTTGGGCCGTTCTGCAACCCGCCAAAAAATTGTTATTGTGAACGGAAATATAAAAAAAGGTTGGTGTAGAGTATAGCCGATGTAACCCTGATATAGAGTATACTTAGCTAAACTCTGTGATTCTATGGGTTACTTCTTAGTATTAGAATGCACAAAGTAGTTTATAAAACCTGTACGCACCCCAGTAAGCAGAGTGTCGTCTTATTTACGTGATTTTTTAGACATGTTTGTCGCTGATGACGAATGCCTAATTATAACGTTATAATGACGTCATATCAGTATGACGAATGTAGAGTTATAACTGCTCAATGACGTCGACAAATTTCCTTAAAAAATGTAAGTAAGACCCTTTTTACATAAATACGAGAATTGCGTAAATTTTAACCACAATTTCAATTCAACCACAACAAAACGCTGAAAATCTTTTACAAAATTTTTAATTATCATATCATTATCATTGAATTTGAATAAATAAAATAAACCTAAAAATATTTTGCACACTTGGCGCTAAAATATTTAGCTTTAGTATTGTTGTACGCCTCGAAAGCAACAGACGTTTTGCGGCCGCCATATAAGTATAGTAGTGATTATATTTATGTTTCAGAATTTTTATTTGCAGGAGTAAAAATAAATAGGTCCTTAAGATATCAATAAAACGTTATTTAAATTTCGTTTTGTTTGCGTCATAAAACAACGTCTTTTTAACGTCATAGAATGACGTCTTTGGGCTGTGACATTTACCCGTCTTATTAACATCATTATAACGTCACTTCAAATGAAGTGAAAATGACGTAATGACTGACCAATAATCGACGTTAAAATGACGTCAGTCTGCTTACTGGGACGGGACTAGTAAAAAGCTGCTGGAAGTCAGAACTTCATGATTTGTTTCATATATCGATTATGCAAACAGGTTTTTTCTTAGAAATCTGTGAAGAAAAAATGTAGGAAATCACGACTGAAGTAATCCCAAGCGGATGAAATAGAAATTAAATAAAACTCAAACGCGGATTTTCATCTTTTGATTCTGCGTCCAGTTATGCCAACTTGAATTATCTAAAGGTTTGTTTGATCTGATGGGATTATTTAGCACAAGCAACCATGCAACAAAAAATGCAAACCGCTTCGAAATCGCTTTATATACAGGTTGCCTAGACTTTCACGGTAGTACAAGGTAATTTTAACCTTGAGCTAAATAAAACTATACTTCAACCGTAAATACAAGAAATGAGTCATTTTCGTAATCACACCTGAATGAACAAATACGACCCGGGATGAGATAAGATAAGGGTGCAAAGTTCACGTTGCTAAGAATTCAGTGACGTACGCTAGAACCAAAAGATTTTCATTGCTGATTTTACATTTATTTTTAATTAAAAAAGGGTTTGTTCCGCTACTGAATCTTTCTATCTCATTTATTGTTTATTTTATCATTTAGATTACAGCGTGGCCTTCGCGTAATTCTAGATGCATTTTACATTTTCGCCCACGTGGTTTGTGATGACTCATTTATTGTATTTTTGGTTTGAGTATAGTGATAAATAATATACCAAATAAAATATCGCCATGATAACTAGAGAGACATAACAAATTATAAATTTCATGATAAGAAATGGCTTTGCTTTGTGAACTATTAGGCAGCCTGTACAACGCAGTTGTGCAAAATAGTGGGGGGATGATGAATATGACCTATTGTGGTATTAATTTAATTTAACAAGAGCTGCGTACGACTCAGGTGTATTATAGTTGCTTCAGGTCAGTAATATTTCGAAACGAGTAATGATTATTTTATTTATCAAAAAAACCAAAATGGTGTCTAATAGAGCAAAATAAATTTAATACTATCCAATTCAAACAGACAATGAAAACTACTGAGATTTGTCTTGATGAGAGAAACAGACTTATCCTACACGCTGCTGTTGTAGGCGTAGATTAGATGGGCTTATACAAATGGCGCCAGGTTGCGTTAAGTTAGATTTAAATAATCCTAATGTATCTTACACTTACACTTACTTTTGGTGGAAAAGTCGGTTCTGTATAATCGGCAGAATACCGATAAACATCCTGTCCCGGAACATTAACAGGTCCAGCTAAAGGAACTCCAATCCTAGTTATAACAGATTCACTACCAGTTTCCGATTCAGCCCCTGGCACGTAATCGTCGCAATGAACATTACTATGAGAAGATCCAGTTCGTAAATCGAGTTTCAAATCGGATATATTCGAGCTACGATCCGATTCTTTGCACTGCTTCTCGATCGTGTTTGCATCTGCTGCAAAAGTAATAAGGAAAAATAAAAGTGATATCTTAAATATGTAGGAATAAACAAATACTTACTTTCTGGTGGTTCTTTCTTATTGCTTTGTCTGTGCCAAAGGAATATAATCAGAATCGCGATGACAAGTACGATTACTGCTACCACAAATCCAATAATGAAGATGAGCATTGGGAAGTTTTCTGTGAAAGGAACTTGATACGTTAATTAAACTATTTTATTTAAAAAGTATTTCAATAGAGCCCTTACTTTGCGGCATAAGATTGATTTCCACAACGTCCGACCCATAAGGATTCGTGACACTACAGTTATACATCCCGAAATGTCTTTCTTGAGATTCACGGATGATTAATGTCGATCTAATGCCTTCAGGTAATGTATCCTCGAGGATTGAATAATCTTGATCATGTGAATCGACCTCGCGTCCATTAAAAGTCCATACGACCCTTTCTGGTGCCGGTATTGAATAGGCTGTACATTCAACTCGTACATTGTCACCTTCAATTCCAAATTGGGTGCGGTGACTTATAATCGAGGGTGGACCTGAATTGATTGAAATTAATTAAAAATAAAAAGAAGGGGGTCGGTTATATGGGATTACAAACCTCTTAAATATATCGCCGCTTCAGCACCGATTTCAGGAAATCCGGGAACTTGCGCCTTGCAATAGTAGCGACCTGCAGTTTCAGAATCTACACGCAAAGTGAGATTAGGACTCGTACTAACAATTCTGGAGGAATCTTCGTGAACCCAGGTAATATCTGGGAATGGATTCCCATCTACGTCACACGCTAACGTTACACTACCACCTAAATCTGCTTGAAGCGAACGAGGTTTTGTGCGAAATTGTGGACCATCTGAAAGAAAAGAATTAAAGGTAAGTAACATATTAAAAAATTAGACTGGTCAACAGTTTTACTAAACAATTTATTTAAATTTTAATAATTTCAACACGTGCGATTAAAGTAGTTATTGAATAAGAAAAATTGGGCGCCAATCGGTTTTAATATTTTGATACGTAAATAGCTTTACTTCGACCGAGAAAAATAAACACACCCTTGAATACTTACAACTAATATCTAGGGTCTCACTCTCTTCACTTTTACCAACTGGATTATGAACTTCACATTTTACTATGGCATCGTGATATTTTCTCGTAACATTATGTAATATTAATTCCGTCGTGTAATCGCCTACTATGATTTGGTCGTTTAAAAACCAACGATATGTAACATCCGATGGGTTTGCATCCGCATGGCAACCCAATCGGACTTCAGCTCCTTCGGGAATCCTACCATTTGAGGCTGCGCCAGATATTATGGAAACTGTTACTTTTGGAGCGTACTTGACCTGAAAATCCAATTAGCATTCAACTCCTGCGAATTTTAATAATTTAATAATAGCAAACATACCTCTAATTTTAATTTGGCCGATTGATGCGTCCTCTCAGCTGTATTCTGAGCTTGACAAATAAATGTAGTGTTATGATGTTCTTTTCTAGGTGTTAACTTCAAGATAGATTTCGCAGTAAATCTTCTTCCATCCGGTAGTTCGTCAACGATGTACTCAATACCATGAGATAGGACATTTCCATGTCCATCTATCCATGTGATTTCAGCTGCTGGCTTTCCAGCATAACTAATGCATTCTAGTTCTATTTCTCGATCTTCCGTCGTGACGAGATAATCGCCTTGCACTATTTTCGGAGGTTCTGGAGGTACCAAAACTGTAACCGTTGCGAAATGACTTCGAATACCCGGTTCACCTTGTGGACCAGGAGATACTTGGCACTGGTAACGGGCATCGTCGTCTAACATCACAGGGTAAATATCCAAGGAGTAATCTCCTGAAAAGAAAAAAATATTGTTAAAAATCTGAATATTTGCATTATGCTAGCATTCATGTGTAAATGAGTTGATGTCAAAAGTAGCACAATAGGATGGATGCAGCAGTAGGAAAAGTAGGGGTCGCGGCATCTCAGAATTCTGATTAACATTATTCAGAGGGTCTAATATCGTTGTCTTTTTCAGCAATTTGAAGGGAAGACCTTTTCCCTTAAAACGAGGTAAGCGTTATTAACCTTTAGAAATCCCAGAAGAACAAAACGCTTTCACAGGACCGTAATAAAGCCTCTCTTTTTATGAACTCGTTACGTGCTCTACTGTAGGTGTGCCAATCACTTTGGTTTTATGGACACACTCAAACGCGCCATTTCTTCCTTCCTGGTATAAATAATATTGTCATCGAATTTTTATGAACTAATAAATGTTTTAGATGCGAGAGCGTTATTGATATTATTTCTACAACGCCATTTACGAAATTAGTTTTGTTCTCTAACGGTTGGCATAGAGTTACATTCGATTCTTCTTCTTTTTAGTTTTGGCCTTTTTCATTCTCATCGGATGAAACTTACATTAAAAGAAACAAAAGGGCTAAATTAACACTAACGCAATTAAAGTCAGGTAAAATTAAGCGCCATCCATCGTCTTCAAATTTACTTCCAAAGGAAGCGCGAGTTATATACTACACACGAAACGGGATACGCTCGCAATATTTCTTTTTCGAAGGTCTCTCGGATTTCAAACAATATATAAAGTTTTGCGAGCATTACAAAACCCCAAAGCTAATCTTGAAACTTTGTAACTAGATAGTAGTAACCGCGAATTCATCGTACTTTCAGATACCATTTAAATATGAAACGCCTGATATAAAACAGCATTAGCTCTCGAGGGGGCGAAAGTTTCTACTCTCACGTTTAAATTGCAACGAAGGGATAGGTTGAGTTTGCTATTCGTGTTAAAATTGACGCCCCTGTTACCAATTACGCCCTGCTTATTTCGAACTTGTATAATATAAACAAAACTTTATCTTGTAAATAATAAACTTTTTGCGATTTTATCTTGTTAAGCAGGGGACGAAAACAAAATACTTTACCTTGTAAGGGCAAACTTTAAAACTCAAATATTATGAGCTCTAACAAAGGACTAATAATAACAACACTTCAACGGAAATGTATCAACGAGAATTCTTTTAACGAGAGAGTTTATGATCTGAAATACCTATGCAAGAGCTCAGACAGGTTCAAGTGGTATTTAAACATTCTTTAATTCATTATTTCACTGACTTTTAAAGCTGTACAATGCAAGGAATTCTATGAAAAGGTAATATAGAAGGATTGAAGTGGGTATATTATTGAGTACTTATTCGATGTTTTTAAAACAACGCTATTATAACATTAGAACTGCCATAGAGACGGAAATGTCGGGAAAGTGCGAAGCAAAACGGACAAATCGCAATTTAATATAAGTTGCACGCACAAAAAAAAGCAGAAACTGTAAGAATATAATGATTAGACAGTTGAGAAAATTCAAGAAATCCTATGTGTGTATAAGATGGAAGAAATGCATAAAAATGCTTGGCACCTCTACCAAATGTCATATAATCGTGTATATATAACACGGAAACAATCAATAAAAATAAAACTAAATCACGCACTAGATAAAAAGATTTTAAAACTAGTTAAAATATTTTCTAAACAGACGCTAGGAAATGCTTGACGCCTCCACCAAATGTCATAATATGGTTGTTACATGCTAATTTCGTAGCACCCTGTATAGCTATGCTTTTGTGTTGAGTTGTATAGCGTTTGTGGATTTTCGTATTCTCTCTCCTTTTATTTGCCATTTTGTTCGCAACTAACTTCTGGTTGATAAGAGAACTTACACTTTGTTCGTTCGTTCGTGTGAAGCAAATTCTTTAAAAGAATGTTTTAGTGGCATCGCCGTTAAATCGATTTTCCCTTTATGTTATGAAATGGGAATTGCATTTGTGCAGATTTATAATTAATTTTTGGTGCTGATTTCCAATTTTATTGGTACCGTAAGGGATTTACCGCTAGTTCTTTTGGAGGTTAGAAGCACGTTTTCGAGCAGGATTCGATATTTAATAGACATTAGCCGCATTTGGAAGTGGTATAACTATTTCACTAGATCGCCTCTATCTAAGACCTTTTTTTATATTATCCTGTTCATTCTACCTTAACTTCATACACTTCGTTGTATTCTTGGGTTGTTAAGACCACTACGTTGAGCTTCTCGCTCATGTACCGTTGCTTAGTTGCTAATTATCACCTTGGATCACGCTAAGTTCAACTTGGTTGGTGACGTTACCCTTCAGACCGAAGAACACACACCTGTATCGTGAGTCACATATATTGCAGCAACTATTTATGACATCAGTAACGTTTGGTAACCTTTATTGTAAATAAAACATTACTATATATTTGTATATTCTACAACCTGTTTTTTGAACAGATGCTAGGACAAGCTTGGCGCTTCCACCAAATGCCATAGTATGATATTGTGGAATATGTAACAAAAATACATTCGACAAGAATATTAGCAAACAACGTACTAGCTAAGGATATTTTAAAACTAGATAAAACCGTTTTTTGAACAGATGCTAGGACAAGCTTGGCGCTTCCACCAAATGCCATAGTATGATATTGTGGAATATGTAACAAAAATACATTCGACAAGAATATTAGCAAACAACGTACTAGCTAAGGATATTTTAAAACTAGATAAAACCGTTTTTTGAACAGATGCTAGGACAAGCTTGGCGCCTCCACCAAATGTCATAGTATGATATTGTGGAATATGTAACAAAAATACATTCGACAAGAATATTAGCAAACAACGTACTAGCTAAGGATATTTTAAAACTAGATAAAACCGTTTTTTGAACAGATGCTAGGACAAGCTTGGCGCTTCCACCAAATGCCATAGTATGATATTGTGGAATATGTAACAAAAATACATTCGACAAGAATATTAGCAAACAACGTACTAGCTAAGGATATTTTAAAACTAGATAAAACCGTTTTTTGAACAGATGCTAGGACAAGCTTGGCGCCTCCACCAAATGTCATAGTATGATATTGTGGAATATGTAACAAAAAATACATTCGACAAGAATATTAGCAAACAACGTACTAGCTAAGGATATTTTAAAACTAGATAAAACCGTTTTTTGAACAGATGCTAGGACAAGCTTGGCGCTTCCACCAAATGTCATAGTATGATATTGTGGAATATGTAACAAAAATACATTCGACAAGAATATTAGCAAACAACGTACTAGCTAAGGATATTTTAAAACTAGATAAAACCGTTTTTTGAACAGATGCTAGGACAAGCTTGGCGCCTCCACCAAATGTCATAGTATGATATTGTGGAATATGTAACAAAAATACATTCGACAAGAATATTAGCAAACAACGTACTAGCTAAGGATATTTTAAAACTAGATAAAACCGTTTTTTGAACAGATGCTAGGACAAGCTTGGCGCTTCCACCAAATGCCATAGTATGATATTGTGGAATATGTAACAAAAATACATTCGACAAGAATATTAGCAAACAACGTATTAGATAAGCATATTTTAAAACTAGATAAAACCGTTTTTTGAACAGATGCTAGGACAAGCTTGGCGCTTCCACCAAATGCCATAGTATGATATTGTGGAATATGTAAAAAAAATACATTCGACAAGAATATTAGCAAACAATGTACTAGCTAAGGATATTTTAAAACTAGATAAAACCGTTTTTTGAACAGATGCTAGGACAAGCTTGGCGCCTCCACCAAATGTCATAGTATGATATTGTGGAATATGTAACAAAAATACATTCGACAAGAATATTAGCAAACAACGTACTAGCTAAGGATATTTTAAAACTAGATAAAACCGTTTTTTGAACAGATGCTAGGACAAGCTTGGCGCCTCCACCAAATGTCATAGTATGATATTGTGGAATATGTAACAAAAATACATTCGACAAGAATATTAGCAAACAACGTACTAGCTAAGGATATTTTAAAACTAGATAAAACCGTTTTTTGAACAGATGCTAGGACAAGCTTGGCGCTTCCACCAAATGTCATAGTATGATATTGTGGAATATGTAACAAAAATACATTCGACAAGAATATTAGCAAACAACGTACTAGCTAAGGATATTTTAAAACTAGATAAAACCGTTTTTTGAACAGATGCTAGGACAAGCTTGGCGCCTCCACCAAATGTCATAGTATGATATTGTGGAATATGTAACAAAAATACATTCGACAAGAATATTAGCAAACAACGTACTAGCTAAGGATATTTTAAAACTAGATAAAACCGTTTTTTGAACAGATGCTAGGACAAGCTTGGCGCTTCCACCAAATGCCATAGTATGATATTGTGGAATATGTAACAAAAATACATTCGACAAGAATATTAGCAAACAACGTATTAGATAAGCATATTTTAAAACTAGAAGAAACCGTTTTTTAAACAGATGCTAGGACAAGCTTGGCGCCTCCACCAAATGTCATAGTATGATATTGTGGAATATGTAACAAAAATACATTCGACAAGAATATTAGCAAACAACGTACTAGCTAAGGATATTTTAAAACTAGATAAAACCGTTTTTTGAACAGATGCTAGGACAAGCTTGGCGCCTCCACCAAATGTCATAGTATGATATTGTGGAATATGTAACAAAAATACATTCGACAAGAATATTAGCAAACAACGTACTAGCTAAGGATATTTTAAAACTAGATAAAACCGTTTTTTGAACAGATGCTAGGACAAGCTTGGCGCTTCCACCAAATGCCATAGTATGATATTGTGGAATATGTAACAAAAATACATTCGACAAGAATATTAGCAAACAACGTATTAGATAAGCATATTTTAAAACTAGATAAAACCGTTTTTTGAACAGATGCTAGGACAAGCTTGGCGCTTCCACCAAATGCCATAGTATGATATTGTGGAATATGTAAAAAAAATACATTCGACAAGAATATTAGCAAACAATGTACTAGCTAAGGATATTTTAAAACTAGATAAAACCGTTTTTTGAACAGATGCTAGGACAAGCTTGGCGCCTCCACCAAATGTCATAGTATGATATTGTGGAATATGTAACAAAAATACATTCGACAAGAATATTAGCAAACAACGTACTAGCTAAGGATATTTTAAAACTAGATAAAACCGTTTTTTGAACAGATGCTAGGACAAGCTTGGCGCCTCCACCAAATGTCATAGTATGATATTGTGGAATATGTAACAAAAATACATTCGACAAGAATATTAGCAAACAACGTACTAGCTAAGGATATTTTAAAACTAGATAAAACCGTTTTTTGAACAGATGCTAGGACAAGCTTGGCGCTTCCACCAAATGTCATAGTATGATATTGTGGAATATGTAACAAAAATACATTCGACAAGAATATTAGCAAACAACGTACTAGCTAAGGATATTTTAAAACTAGATAAAACCGTTTTTTGAACAGATGCTAGGACAAGCTTGGCGCCTCCACCAAATGTCATAGTATGATATTGTGGAATATGTAACAAAAATACATTCGACAAGAATATTAGCAAACAACGTACTAGCTAAGGATATTTTAAAACTAGATAAAACCGTTTTTTGAACAGATGCTAGGACAAGCTTGGCGCTTCCACCAAATGCCATAGTATGATATTGTGGAATATGTAACAAAAATACATTCGACAAGAATATTAGCAAACAACGTATTAGATAAGCATATTTTAAAACTAGAAGAAACCGTTTTTTAAACAGATGCTAGGACAAGCTTGGCGCCTCCACCAAATGTCATAGTATGATATTGTGGAATATGTAACAAAAATACATTCGACAAGAATATTAGCAAACAACGTACTAGCTAAGAATATTTTAAAACTAGATAAAACCGTTTTTTGAACAGATGCTAGGACAAGCTTGGCGCTTCCACCAAATGCCATAGTATGATATTGTGGAATATGTAACAAAAATACATTCGACAAGAATATTAGCAAACAACGTATTAGATAAGCATATTTTAAAACTAGAAGAAATCGTTTTTTAAACAGATGCTAGGACAAGCTTGGCGCCTCCACCAAATGTCATAGTATGATATTGTGAGTATTGTAGATGAGACCGTTTTTTAAACAGATGCTAGGACAAGCTTGGAGGCTCCACCAAATGTCATAGTATGATATTGTGAAATATGTAACAAAAATTCATTCGACAAGACTACTTTAAAACTAGATGAAACAATTTTTGGACAGATGCCAGGAAGTATGGTATTGTGTTACCGTAAAACTCAGAAAATGGTTAAATCCTACGTTTTACAGGTTAATCCTAACATTTACCATAGAGGGATGGTAAGAGTCCGAAAGACGGCTGTAAATGTTTCCATCGCGCATTAACTAAGTAATTTTGGTGAATGTCTGCATTTACCAACACCGATTGGTAAAGATAAAGCAAGAGTAATGAGTGTAGGTTAAAATTCGATACATCAGACCATCGAAAAGATCTTAGTTTACAAAATTCTCAACCTCTAAATATGTCACAACTTGCGGAATCTTGAAACAGTTACTTCAACGACAGAAAATAGGATCAAAGCTTCCAATAATCCGAAAAATGCCTGTAAGCTACTTAAAATCGTAACCAGTAAAAAAAGGTATGACTTTCGGTGTCTATTTGGCCAAAGCTAACTTTAGACATTTTGCTCTTCAAGAAGGGAATGATTCCAAATTATTTGTAAAGTTCTGCTATAGTATCTATTTTTTTTACAATGGTAGCTCTAACAGCAATTTATCATACAGTGCAACTTGTAGTGCTCGTCAGAAATGGTAGAAGATTTTCTCCTAAATAGGTTAAAGATTGGGGAAATGCAGTGTATATCTGGAAATGGGAATTGGTTGGAATTCCGACTAGAAAAGTTGCCAAATGTAGTATTTTCAGTTACTCTAGTCAACTTCGAAGATACCATCTATGATAAAGTTATGATTCATAAAAAATTTTTGATAAAAACACTTATGACTCTTATGATGTAAAAATTACGTCATTTCGTATGTGAAACTTGTTCGTATGCGTTCAAGAATACGGACCCTGAAACATTGTCACCACCAGGAAAGAAGTTATTTGTCTTTAACCTCGGTCATGAAGTAGCAGGTAGTTTACCTTAGTCCGAGTCCTAGTAGACAAAAAAGGCTTTAGAAGCTTTACGGTAAACAAGCTGGCGCTTCAGAGAGATCTTCAAGGCAAACGTTTTAAAATCTTTGAGCAAATTGGTCAAACTTGTTTAATGACAACTAAATCAAATGGGGCAGTGTATTATAGTGTATTTTAGGCCTTTTTTGTTGGCTAAAGCCTTTAAAGCAGTGATTATCAACCTGTGGGGCGCGCTCCCTTAAGGGGGCGCCAGATTATCAAAGGGGGGCGCGAAGAAAGAAGACAAAAAAATGACACCAGAATGAGAAAAGACACATTCTGTTCATAAGTGTGTCATAAGTAACACAAAAGGTAACTTCTCGTGAAAACGGGAGAAATACAGTGGGGGCGACGGTGTTGCCAAATGTAGCGTAATTTCCCTATTCGGTCAAAATTTTAGTGTTGTTGCCAAAATCAGTAGCAAAAATAGATATAGATATAGAAAAACATTAAGACACCAAAAAATCAATGAAAGGGGGGCGCGCTTAAAACTAATATGAGAAGTTGGGTCCCAAGTATTAAAAGGTTGAGAACCGCTGCTGAGTTTAACGGGTAAAAGGAATATATTCGTTTTTTTTTCTCGAAAAGCAAGAAAAAATATTCTGAAATCTTTTCAAAACGGAAGAAATGATCCAATGGGAAAACTTGGAAGGTTTAAGATCAAGGTAAAAGTTGCTGTTCTTAGGTTCAGCTGTGACAATTCTTTAGTTAAGTCAAAATACGGCATTATGACCAAAAAAACCTAGCACTAAACAAGGAAGGAACCCCATAACTTGCTCAACTATCTCTGTTACTGCGAATTGTGAAACGGATCAATAGCGAAGTCATGCACAGTTTTATCTTGCAGACTTAGTCTAGGGCCTTTTGCAATTCTCAGCTTTCCTTTGCACTAACAAGAACTACATTTGAGAAAATATTAAAAGTACCTAACCCAGTCCCTTACAAGTGACATATTTTAAAAAATGATCGGTATACTCATTCAGTTGATATACAGGGTGTTCTGAATTATAGGGTACAACAATTCAAGAAATGAAAAATTACTAATTTTAAATAAGCATAATCGTTATGCTCGTACTACCAATAGCAGTGTATACTGGGTGATCCTATCAAAACGTATCACTTGCTGTGAAATATTACATAAGCAAAAGAAACTCGAGGTAAACAAGATTAAAGTATATTAATGGTATATTAATACCATTCTTAAGAACAATAATGTAAAACTTATGTAATGCATTGAATCGGGCTTTCTTTCGCAACAAAAAAAAAATATATAAAAAGTAAAACGCAGTTCCTCAAGTAAGTTAGCTAAAACCGATTAGTTGTTGGAAGGAAATTCTATTTTATTATTTTATTTTACTGAAAAGCAAAACAAGACTTTTAACTTCAACAATACAACTTAAAACTTCAATTCTACTCTCGAGAAGAAAAGAGAGCTAATAACTCTTCAAGTGAAAATAATAAAAAAAACGACTTAAAAATCTAGGAAAGTGGCCCAAACTGTTAACGGAACAAAAGTGGGATGATGTAGTTCGTTAATTACAACTTTTTATTTTAAGTTTTGCTGAAGTTAAATGCAAGTGGAAATCCAGACAAAAGGTATCACACAAAAGAGCGTTGAGGCAAGTACTTAGGGGAACCTATCGTCTCTAGATGTCGAAGATGCCCTTTGCACATGTGACCCGCTGCCATCTCGAGGATCTTGAATTCTATGCCACCCTTAACAGCAGTATATGTCATCCTTGTCTGTTCTCTAATGGAAGTGAATTGGTAAAGGAGATGGGTGTATGAATCATGTCCTTACATGAGAGTGTTTGTTAAGCACCCTCCATCAGACTAGTGCAAGCAAGCGCTTGGGTTTGTGCGAAGGCGGGGAAGTACAGAATCCGAAACGACAACTGAACAGGGTTAGCTTTGACATATGTATAAATAAAACAAGTGGATACATTATAAATTCTTCTTGTTGCTGCTTCTTCTTGTTAATGTATATAAATTAACAATGTGACAGCTGCAGGCAGTCTAGACTTTCAAACTGCTACATCTCAATATTGGACCACTTTAAGAAGCTGCGACTCGAAGTGCAGGAACGGTGTAAGTAGAAGTAGCACTAGTAGACATGCATAAACCTAAGAACAACAAATCATGCTGCTTCTAAAAGCTGCTCTCAAAACACGAAGTAAATGCACTAAAGTGTATTAGTTTTATACTTACTACGTCATAGTTATGTGCAAAGACATGGAAACGTGAATAGTTTTAAAACAAGTAGCAAACAAAGTTGCTTCCGATATTTCCGAGAAACTAAAACGCGATATTAAGGTGTTAAATGAGGTTGTGTATTTAAGAAATTAGTTAAAACAGGTCTAATTGGAGCTAGAAGTTGTTCTTTGCTTAATATTTGCTTAACAAGTTAGAAGAACACGTGCCTGCTGATGTTTTACTCAAATTTATACTTCCTCAGTCCTCCCTTTGTTATATTTATTTTATGAGTCTACTTTCCAAAAATATTCTTTATATAGATGGGTAGATATTTGGAAACTCAAAATCAAGAGAAAATTTACATGGGCTCCCTAGGTCGTTATCCGAAGTTATGACAAGCAAAGTAAAACGAAAACAGGGAACTCACTTCGCGCTGATATAAATAATTTCGACAAGCACCGTCTAAGGAAACTTTTCAGCAAATATTGACTTTGAAAATCGAAAGAAGCATCCACGACCTTTTTTTTTCTCCCCATAAAAAATCAAATCTAAACTATAAGATTTATTTATTATGTATTAAAACCGTTCAAGAGGAAAAATTCTAGGGTTTTTTTTTAAGAAACATTAGAAAAACTCGTCTGAGTCTCTGAACCTTTCCAATTTACTTACTTATCACCTAATAAGATCATCAACTCGGCGAACAGCCAATCATTTAGCGTTCACATGACCTAAAGTCTACAATATTATTATTTTTTACGACATAATTGGCTTAGATGTGCTCTATCGGCGGTTATCTTGAGTCTGCAGGTCCCAAAGTGGTAGTACGGGCTTGTTACGTTATGGGTTATGTTGCAAGCCTTGCTAGGAGTCCTAGCTTATGTATGACCCGGACACTCAACTAATATCTCCCCAGACATTGGTGTTAGTTTGTCCCCTGACGCGGACGTAAGATATGAGGCCAGGATATCAGGTTATACCGCTATGATCTATGGATTCTGCTAATCTGCTCCTGGTATGACACAAGTTGCGTTCACTACTTGTTTCAAGGACTATATTGTTGTTTAATCCCGGGCTCGATTTCGTGAGGGTTAGATGAAAAGGGAAATTTCGAGGAACCTATCGTAAATTTGTAAGCTTTTGTCTCGTCCCTGCTAATCCTTACATTATTAACTGTGTTCTGTTTAACATTTATTTGATATTCAACATAAACCTGTTCTAGAGAGAACAAAATTAAAAGTGGAAAAACTTCATGAGTGAGTATCATTGAAATGAATCTGAGATCCTGCGTGTATGCTTTACCATTCAATTGCAATCAGGAAAATCGCAAGTCCTCCATGTTTTGACAGCTAACTACTACTCTCAGCATTTCATTATTCAGTGAGGTTTCATTGAAGTGAAGATTGTTCATTCCAGTTATTCATAATTCAAGATGTTTAAACAACCGGATACATCGCTGTATGGTTCATTATTCATATATCCTTCTAGTTGGTAAAATGTTTTAAATTAATTCTAGATTTATTGATTTACTAATGCAGGGAACGATGGACGAATTTGTAATTGTTGAAAAGTTGCTGTTTTAAAGTATTTATTAACAACTGAACTTTCACAGTTTAGAAATTTAAACAAAGAGGACTTGTTGCAACACTCCGAGAGGAAATAAAAAAATTTAATTCTGTTTTTGGAGACTTTATACATTCCTCAGGCTTGGCACTCTAGACACCCTAGAGGTCTAGATGGTTGCAATATGGACACAACAACCCTCTATTCTTACACTTGAACTATATTTCTGATATTGGGAACTTTCAGTATCCGCGACATTAAGAAATGGACGTGAATAGATTTCGACCCTTAAAACCGTACATAGACTCGTGATCACGGCCTTTTAAACGCTTAACGTATATGACCGGGACAGATTTATTTCATGAGAATTGAACGTTTGGTGTCATCTAGAGGCTTTTTTGGCGGTTTTTGCGAGGTGTAAACTGCATGGTCTTCATTTGTGGCCAAAAGCATTCGAATGACACTTACTGAATTATTTATCTTGAACTTTGAGCTTTGACAACCTGTAGAGACCACTGGAATAATCTTTATTGGATGCCCCTTGCATAGACTTTTTTAGTAGGTCAATAGCTTTCAAATGACACCCCAACTGATTATTTAGTTTGAAATTAGACTTTTGACCTTTAGTGACCTTAGAGCCCACTGGAACTATTTTTACCGGATGTCCCTTTTGTAGTAGGCTTTCGAACTCACTGATTATTTATATAGAAACTAAACTTTTAGTCTTTGGTAGAGACTACTGGAAAAACGTCTATTAGACGTGCCTTTTATAGCCTTTTTCAGTCAGTCAAAAGCTTTCGAATGACACCCGAATTGATTATTTATCCTGAAGTTAAAATTTCGACCTTTGGTGACCTCCTATAGAGGTCACTGGAACGAATTTTACTAGATGTCCCTTGCATAGCCTTTTTTAATAGGCCAGCAGCTCGAATGACACCTTACTTGAATATCTTGAAGTTAGATTATTGACATTTGGTAACGTCTACAAGACACTGGAATAATTCTTACCACATGCTTGTTGCATAGTCTTTTTCAGCCAGTCAAAAGCTTTCGAATGACACTTCAATTGATTATTTATCTTGAAGATAGACTTTTGACCTTTGGTGACTTATAGAAGTCTTTGGAACTACTTTTACCGGGTGCACTGCGCGAAGCTTTTTTATAGGTCAAAGCTCTCTAATGACACCTTACTTGATTATCTTGAAGTTAGTCAATAGGTTTCGAATGACACCTCACCTGATTGTTTATCTTGAAGTTGGACTTTTGTTCCTTGGTGACCTCCAGAAGCAACCGAAGTGATTTTTATCAGATGCTACTTGCAGTAGGTCAATTTCCTTCTTTTCTTCAGGTTGCACTTTTTAGGTCAGTAGTTTTCAAATGACAGCTACTTTGATTAATTACGATATCTTGAAGCTGGACTTTTGTTCTTTGGTGATCTTCACCGATCACTGAAACGATTTTTATCAGTTGCTTCTGGCAGTTAGTCAATTTAATTATTTTCTTTGGGTCGCACTTTTCCAGTAGGTCAATAGCTTTCGCACGACACCGCATTTGACTATTCATCTTGAAGTTAGACTTTTGACCTTTGGTGACCTCTAGAAGCCACTGAACTGATTTTTATCGGATGTTCCTTACTAAATGTTTTTTAGTAGGTCAGTAGGTCAGTAGGTAATGACATTTCACTGATTATTTACATTGAAACTAATCTTTTGATACTTGGTAACCTCTAAAGGCCACTTGAATCACTTCTACTGGACGTTCCTTGCATAGTCTTTTTTGGTAGGTCAAAAGCTTTCCTTTGGTACTTCAGTTCATTATTTATCTTGAAGATACACTTTTGATTTTTACTGACCTCTAAAGGCCATTGGAACGATTTTTACCAAATGTCCCTTAAATAGACTATTTTCGGTACGCCAAAAGCGCTCGAATGACAGCTTACTTAAATATTCATTTTGAAGTTAGACACTTTTGACCTTTGGTGACCTCTAGAGGTTAATGGAACTACTTTTACCGGGTGCACTGTGCATAGCTTTTTTATCCATAGGTCAAAGCTTTCGAATGACACCTTACTTGATTATCTTGAAGTTAGACTATTAGCCTTAGCTGAGGTCTAGAGGGCACTGAAGCAATTCTTACTGCATGCTTCTTTAACAGGTCTTTTCAGTAGCTCAATAGGTATCGAAAGACACCTCACCTATTGTTTATCTTGAAGTTGAACTTTTGGCCTTTGGTGACCTCCAGAAGCCACCGAAGTGATTTTTATCAAATGCGCCTTCTTTTGTTTATGTCGCACTTTTTAGACCAGTAGTTTTCAAATGACAACTCATTTGATTAATTATCTTGAAGTTGGACTTTTGTTATTTGGTGACCTCCAGCGGCCACTGACACGATTTGTATCAGTTGCTTCTTGCAGTTAGTCAATTTACTTATTTTCTTTGGGTCACACTTTTCCAGTAGGTCAATAGTTTTCGCATGACACCTCATTTGACTATTTATCTTGAAGTTGGACTTTTGACCTCTAGAAGCCACTGAAGTGATTTTTATCAGATGTTCCTTACTAAGTCTTCTTTAGTAGGTCAGTAGCTTTCGAATGACATCACACTGATTATTTATATTGAAACTAATCTTTTGATATTTGGTAACCTTTGGAGGCCACTTGAATCACTTTTACTGGACGTTCCTTGCATAGTCTTTTTCGGCAGGTCAAAAGCTTTCCTTTGGTACTTCAGTTCATTATTTATCTTGAAGTTACACTTTTGACTTTTGCTGACCTCTAAATGCCATTTGAACGATTTTTTACCAAATGTCCCTTAGACTTTTTTCGGTACTCCAAAAGCTCTCGAATGACAGCTTACTTGAATATTAATTTTGAAGTTAGATACTTTTGACCGTTGGTAACCTCTAGAGGGCAGGGCTGGAACAATTTGTATCGAATACCTCTTGCATAGACCTTTTCAGTAGGTAAATAGCTTCCAATTGACACCTCATGATTATTTGAAGTTTGACTTTTGACCTTTGGTGACCTTTAGAAGCCACTGAACTAATTTTTATCGGATACCCATTGCATAATATTTTTTAGTAATATTGAAACTTTTTGTTTGTTTTTATCTAAACAACCGTCAAATTCCATTAGAGTCAAATGGATGCAAATATTTGAATGTAGTCGTTCCTATGTCTTTTCCGAACTTCTGATATAAATATTTATGTTTCAGAGATTAAAAATTTTAATATTTCAAAGTTTCAGTGATAAATTTGAAATTTTAAATGTTGAGAAATTCCTATTTTGAAACCTTCACAATTTGTATACTTCAAAGTGTCAAAATTTCTTAAGATGTTTAGTTTGAATAGTTTGACTGTTCCAGCGTAGCTCAGCTCAGGTCAGCTCAGCTCAGCGCAGCGCAGCATAGCATAGCGTAGCGTAGCATAGCATAGCATAGCATAGCATAGCATAGCATAGCATAGCATAGCATAGCATAGCATAGCATAGCATAGCATAGCATAGCATAGCATAGCATAGCATGCATAGCATAGCATAGCATAGCATAGCATAGCATAGCATAGCATAGCATAGCATAGCATAGAATAGCTTAGCATAGCATAGCATAGAATAGCTTAGCATAGCATAGCATAGCATAGAATAGCTTAGCATAGCATAGCATAGCATATCATAGCATATCATAGCATACCATAGCATAGCAAAAGTGAAAAGATCAGATAACGGAACAGATAACAGAACATAGAACCAAAGGGGTCAAATTGGAGTCATTTGAAAGCTAGAATTTCTCAATCTTTAGAACTATGGACCTCTTAAGCTGCGAGGATCTAAATCTGTAAATCTTACACCCTAAGATTCTGTAGAACTCTGAAATATCAAAGAGCGGAGAAGGAAATAAGATCGCACGAGCTAGATCAATGCAACATTGAGCACGTTAGAAACCCCTATTGGGGTGGAATTTCCACAACCTTGCATTTTTTAATGCGGCGAGACTAGCCTTCGTGATCGACAGACTTTTTTTCGTTATCGGTTAGAATTTCTTGAAGTTGACCACTAAAATTAGTTTAAGGAATAAAAATAAAGCAATTTCCACCAAGAATTTTAAATATTCTAATGTGGTTTTTATCCGTGATTGCAACATTAAACCTGGCGGATCAGAAGTAATTTTTTAAAAAGTCTCTCGTCATAATTACAGTCATAAAATATGAAAGGTGGTCATAAAAACATACCCTTATTAGGTATATCAATTTTTGTTATGTTCCTTTTGTATATACACATATACATACTCGCTGGGGAAATATTTTAATGTATTTGAAGTCCTGAATGATGTATGCTAGTCTAGATTACTGTTATCTCTCAAAACATATCATGAATGTTTAAAAAGGGGTGGGAAAAACAAAATACAATAACAAAATTCTTATTATTTTGCTATAAAAAGTTTTTAATTTTTTTTATCCTAGACGGGGAAATTATGGGGGTGTATAGTTTGCAAAAATGGAAAATGTTACTACAAAAGAAAAATGCAAGCGGCGGAGGCAGTAACAACAATCAGCAATGCAGCACGCGCGCCACCGGTGAGGCTTTTTTAATTTATAATATATTTTCCTGACATGAAAAATGTGCAAGATGGAGAGCACACGAAATCTTACTCGTGTTTCTGAAAGTTATATCCGGATGACATGATACGCCATATGTAACAAAGATCGATAAATAACATTTTACTCAATTTTCCACCTTTCCTTATTCTTTCTCTCTTACATACACACACACATTTCAAAAATTCAGTATTTATTAACTGAAAGCTAAGCATAAAAACCAAAAGAGAAGAAAAAATAAATTTCCTTCAAGTGGTAATCGAGATCCAGCAATGTTCCCTGTTTTTATGCGACAAAAGCAAAAGCGTCGTCGTTCTCCTCCGCCCAATTTATGGCAAAACATTATATTGGTCAACCTAAACCCAAATAACTTCCGGGTGTTGCCGATCAAAGTAGGCCTAACTTAGATGTAGTGTAATAAGGGGGATAGAGAACACTCAATTTTAGTGTGTTTTCCTGAAAACACAACTTTTCTTAAACGAGTTTTTAATACGTTCTCTTTTTTAAAAATTTAGACACCCTTCAACATTGAATATCTTGAGACTTAAAAGGACTCGGTAAGGATTAATAAGTTGTAGGAAAAGTATTGAGATACTCACCCTCTTCATCACTTCCAATCATCGTATATCTATCAAAACCACTAAGATTTCGATGAGTTCCTAAGCCAAAGTCATCTTTAGTCCATTGCAGAACTCCAACTTTACCGATGACTCTGCAAGGTAAAGTGACCCTCGAGTTCACAACAGCCGTTTGATCTTGTGGTTCCATTGCGAACTTTTGTTCTTTCGCTGCCACCGGTGGTAACAGGAAACTCCCTAATCGAAGGAGTAACAGAAGGAATTTGTGGCTTGACATCGCGATTGTCTAACTTCTAATCTGAAACAAAAAGAATTAAAAGTTTAGTTTATGTAGATGAAATTGAGTTGAATTTTCTTATAAATGCTTTGCTTGGGCATCTAATTGTTTTATTTACTAGATAAAAAACAAGGTATGAGATTTTTTTTTTTGGTTGTCTCTTTCTCTCAGCGTCGCCCTTTGGTTTTTGAGGCCTCGGGCACAAATATCGACTGGGGCCCCCAGTGAATAAAAAAGTGTTGATTCAAATAAGGTAGGTCGTTGTGGGGCCCCACTGCTCCCGGAGCCCCGGGCGTACGCCTAGCTGACCGACCTTAGGGACGCTTCTGCTCTCTCTAGCAGACAGGAGTGTTAATAAGGAGCACTAGAAATAAAATTCAAAACAGAATTCGTCGTAAAAGCTGCGTTTGGCATCGGAAACCTATCACCAGCATGCCAAACAATGAAGCATCTGGTCAAATCTCAGCATAATGTCAAAACTTGACTAAAAAAACAAATAGGAATTAACCAGTCGTTTTTTTTACCAAAAAGTTTAAAATCAAATTCCTAGTTTTCTAGTTTTTGTTTTTTTGAAGAAAAAAATGTCTGTCCAAATTCTTTTGAAATTTCATGTTTTCTAATTTTCTAGCCTTTTAACAAAAATCCATGTCATTGAACGCAGCAGGCAGAAGCTCATCCAAAGAAAATAGTCGTAAGAGTCCTGTATCAGTGGCGTGCCATTCAAAAGTGCTGTGCTTGACGATCAAAGAAACTTTTGTGAAAATGTTTCGGGAAAATCCTCAGTGTACAACACTTCTTCTTTACATGCCGTGCTCTGTTGCAGAGCGTTGGCATTTCCCTCCTATACTTGTGTTGTGCGTGTTCGGTGATCACAAGTATAGGGGACCTACAGCTTAAGGTGGACTCCGAACTACCCCAAGTACATAGTACTTGGGTTTTTGTTAATTTCAAGGAAATTTCCTGGGCAAATTATACCTCGGTGGTTTGCCTTCCGAGGGAGAAGCAATTTTTAAAAATCCGGTGATATATTGGCCGGGGTTCGAACCCGGGTTCCTTGGTCGGTAGTCCCGCACGCAACTAACCGAGCCACAATCGCTCTCGTACAACACTAGCGCGGAATTATAAGATAGCAGCAAATGCAAAAAAATCAAGGCAAACTAAACTAGGAGAATCCGTCTTCGATGTCTCGAAAAATTCACCCTACGCTGCAAAAGAGACCCCCCTATCTTAAATGCGTTTCTAAGAATATACTAAGCAGGAAGTGCTTTTTTCCACCTTTTCGCATCAGAGACTCTCGCCTTCTTAAAATGGCCTTAAGGCCGAACTCGTTTACCGAATCGCAGGAAACCAGTAGAGATCTCCGCCATCTTTGACTGACCACCTTTATCTGACGCGACTTGACGTCAACCCAAGATTAAACAGGACTAATCAATGCTTGTTAACGTGCCTAAATATGCCGTGAAAAATCCACAAGTCTGTTTTTGCTAGACACTTAAAGGAATTGTGCGGAATTTAAAAGAACTTCGTGGAAATTTAGATATTCTAGGGCAGTAGATATAATCCACCACATGTGACTAATTCTCCTTATTTTACAATCGTTTAAGTAATTTCAATCATACTCCTAGTACCGGTAATTGCTTGACTTCGAACATTAGAAAAATTAGAATCTAGAAACTCGACGCGTCTTTAACCTAAAATTGAATAAACTCCTAATTGCTTGACTGTTAAATCTAGATATGCCATGAAAAACTCATAAAAGCATGTTTTGCTAGACAGTTGAAGAAATTGTTGGGAATTTACAAAAACTGCGAGAAATTTAAGAGAATTGGGGGAATTATACATAAATAGCATAAAGCTAAAACTGCAGGAATTTTTCAGGAATTCTATGCAATTCAAAAGCATCCAAAATAATTTGTGATTTAAGAACTGAAAAAGTGTAAAAGCCGAAAAACATGTAATTTTCCTAGAAATTTAAAGAAGTTTTTGGAACCTCACAGGAATTGCGAGGAATTTAAGAAAATTGACGTTAACCTAAGATTGAATATATTTATAACTGCCTGATCGCTAAATCTAGATATTCCGTAAGAAATTCATAAAAGCATATAAATCTGCTAGAAACTTAAAGGAATTGTTAGGAATTTACAAAAACTGTGCATCCTAAACAATTTGTGACTAATAATAATAACTCGCAATAACTATTAGCTGTTAAGTCTAGATATCATGTGTGAAATCAACAAAAGCATGTAAATTTCCTAAATATTTAAAGAAGTTTTTGGGAATTTATAGGAATCTTGAGGAATTTAGGAGAAGAAACCTAAGATCGAATAATTTGTAACGACTTGACCGTTAAATCGCATCTAGATATGCCGTGAAAAATCCATAAAAGCATATAAATTTGTTGGGAACTTAAAGGAATTGTTGAGAATTTACAAAAACTGTGAGAAATTTCAGGGAAATCTAAATAGATTGTGTGACGTCCAAAATTGTAGAAACTTACAGAAGTTCTGTGCAATATGCAATTCAAAGGCATCCTAAACTATTTGTAACGCAAAATCTGAAAAATTGTGGTTTAAGTTACCTTTCGTACCGGTAATTCGAATTTGACCCGACGCGAAATGAACCTAGGACTGAACAAACTTACTGACTCTTAGCTGTCAAGTATAGATATACTCTGTAAAATCCACAAAATCACCTAAATTTGCTAGAAATGTAAAGTTTTTGGAAATTTACGAGAATTGCGAGGAATTTAGGAGAATTGACTTAACCTAAAATCGAATGAATTTGTAACTGCTTGACCGTTAAATCTAGATATACCGTGGAAAAATCATAAAACCATATAAATTTGCTAGAAACTTAATGGAATTGTTGGGAATTTGCAAAAACTATGAAAAAATTAGGGGAATTGGGGGATATTTAGATAAATTGTGTGAAGTTCAAAAACTGAAGGAATTTACAGAAATTCTAGGCAATTCAAAGGCATGTTTTTGGGAATTTACAGGAATTGCGAGACATTTAGGAGAATTGACGTTAACTTAAGATTGAATAAATTTATAACTGCCTGATCGCTAAATCTAGATATTCCCTAAGAAATTTATACAAAACATATAAATCTGCTAAAAACTTAAAAGAATTGTTGGGAATTTATAAAAAATTGTGAGAAATTTGGGAAAATTTAGATAGATTGTGTGGAGTTGAAGAACTGTAGAAACTTGCAGAAATTCTGAGCATTTCAAAAGCGTCCTAAATAATTTGTGATTCAGGAATTGAAAAATATTTAGAAGAATTTTTGTGAATTCACATAAATTGCAGGGGAATTGCCAAGAAATTTAGAGACATTTTAGATATAATAGATAGAATTTACCGTCTTTGACACATTTGTATCACTTTTCGTACTAGTAATTTCTCGACTTTGTACATTAGCATCTGACTTGAAGCGACGTTAACTTAAAATTGAATGTTATGCTAGAAACTTAAAATGAATTGTTGGGAATTTACAAAATTCTGAGAAACCTAAATAAATTGTGTAGATCCCAGGAACTGCCTTCTCAAAAAGGCCTTAAGGCCGAACTCGTTTACCGAATCGCAGGAAACCAATAGAGATCTCCGCCATCTTTGACTGACCACCTTTATATGACGCGACATGACGTCAACCCAAGATTAAACAGGACTAATCAATGCTTGTTAACGTGCCTAAATATGCCGTGAAAAATCCACAAGTCTGTTTTTGCTAGACACTTAAAGGAATTGTGCGGAATTTAAAAGAACTTCGTGGAAATTTAGATATTCTAGGAGATATTCTAGGGCAGTAGATATAATCCACCACATGTGACTAATTCTCCTTATTTTACCATCGTTTAAGTAATTTCAATCATACTCCTAGTACCGGTAATTGCTTGACTTCGAACATTAGAAAAATTAGAATCTAGAAACTCGACGCGTCTTTAACCTAAAATTGAATAAACTCCTAATTGCTTGACTGTTAAATCTAGATATGCCATGAAAAACTCATAAAAGCATGTTTTGCTAGAGAGTTGAAGAAATTGTTGGGAATTTACAAAAACTGCGAGAAATTTAAGAGAATTGGGGGAATTATACATAAATTGCATAAAGCTAAAACTGCAGGAATTTTTCAGGAATTCTATGCAATTCAAAAGCATCCAAAATAATTTGTGATTTAAGAACTGAAAAATGTGTAAAAGCCGAAAAACATGTAATTTTCCTAGAAATTTAAAGAAGTTTTTGGAACCTCACAGGAATTGCGAGGAATTTAAGAAAATTGACGTTAACCTAAGATTGAATATATTTATAATTGCCTGATCGCTAAATCTAGATATTCCGTAAGAAATCCATAAAAGCATATAAATCTGCTAGAAACTTAAAGGAATTGTTAGGAATTTACAAAAACTGTGCATCCTAAACAATTTGTGACTAATAATAATAACTCGCAATAACTATTAGCTGTTAAGTCTAGATATCATGTGTGAAATCAACAAAAGCATGTAAATTTCCTAAATATTTAAAGAAGTTTTTGGGAATTTATAGGAATCTTGAGGAATTTAGGAGAAGAAACCTAAGATCGAATAATTTGTAACGACTTGACCGTTAAATCGCATCTAGATATGTCGTGAAAAATCCATAAAAGCATATAAATTTGTTGGGAACTTAAAGGAATTGTTGAGAATTTACAAAAACTGTGAGAAATTTCAAGGAAATCTAAATAGATTGTGTGACGTCCAAAATTGTAGAAACTTACAGAAGTTCTGTGCAATATGCAATTCAAAGGCATCCTAAACTATTTGTAACGCAAAATCTGAAAATTTGTGGTTTAAGTTACCTTTCGTACCGGTAATTCGAATCCGACCCGATGCGAAATGAACCTAGGACTGAACAAACTTACTGACTCTTAGCTCTCAAGTATAGATATACTCTGTAAAATCCAAGTTTTTGGAAATTTACGGGAATTGCGAGGAATTTAGGATAATTGACTTAACCTAAAATCGAATGAATTTGTAACTGCTTGACCGGTAAATCTAGATATACCGTGGAAAAATCATAAAACCATATAAATTTGCTAGAAACTTAATGGAATTGTTGGGAATTTGCAAAAACTATGAAAAAATTAGGGGAATTGGGGGATATTTAGATAAATTGTGTGAAGTTCAAAAACTGAAGGAATTTACAGAAATTCTAGGCAATTCAAAGACATCCTAAATAATTTGTTGTTTAAGAACTGAAAAATTGTGCTTTGAATTACTTTTCGTACTTCGAAATCGTAGAGACGCAAAGTGAACGCAGGACTGGACAAACTCATTAACTTTTGAGTATTGTCTAGTTTTTGGGAATTTACAGGAATTGCGAGACATTTAGGAGAATTGACGTTAACCTAAGATTGAATAAATTTATAACTGCCTGATCGCGAAATCTAAGAAATTTATACAAAACATATAAATCTGCTAAAAACTTAAAAGAATTATTGGGAATTTATAAAAAATTGTGAGGAATTTGGGAAAATTTAGATAGATTGTGTGGAGTTGAAGAACTGTAGAAACTTGCAGAAATTCTGAGCATTTCAAAGGCATCCTAAATAATTTGTGATTCAGGAATTGAAAAATATTTAGAAGAATTTTTGTGAATTCACATAAATTGCAGGGGAATTGCCAAGAAATTTAGAGACATTTTAGATATAATAGATAGAATTCACCGTCTTTGACTCATTTGTATCACTTTTCGTACTAGTAATTTCTCGACTTCGTACATTAGCATCTGACTTGAAGCGACGTTAACTTAAAATTGAATGTTATGCTAGAAACTTAAATGAATTGTTGGGAATTTACAAAATTCTGAGAAACCTAAATAAATTGTGTAGATCCCAGGAACTGTAAGAATTTAGAGTAGTATGCAACTCAAAAACATCCTAAACAATTTCTGATTCAAAAATTAAATTTGTTAAAAAGTTTAAGGAATTATTGGGAATGTGTAGGAATTATAAGGAATACAGGGGAATTGTGGGGAATTTACAAAGATTATAGGCAAAACCCTATATGTCCCTTAAGGGAATAATGGGACCTATTATTATCATGATTATTATTATAGGGAAATTGAAGTTTCTGTATAGAATTTAAAAGAACGTATAAGGAATTTAATTTTTTTTTTAAATAGCGAATTATGGTGTGCAAACCTTCAACGGTAACTTTCCCCTGCTGGGAACTTTTGCATATCGAAAAACCTGAATGGATAAAAAAGTTGATTATTTTCTCCTATTGGACCACACATAAGCTCTTATATATTTCCTATATTATTTCAAAAATAGTAGAAACTGCTTTAATTGTAAAAAGAGTAAATTCTCTTTAGTTCTAAGCCCTGCATATAAAAAATGTCAAATATTGCTTAGGTGGAATCTTGAAAATAAACACCTTATTATGGTAACCTGTCAGCTATTTATACAGAATAGTCTAAAATGTGTTTCTAATTAAGGTAAGAATTTCTTATTGATTTTCTATACTCGATATATTTAATTTCTGTTCGTTTTCGAACCAATAAATCTCGCATACATATGTTCTGTAGATATAAATTTATTCGTAGGAAACACGGTATAAACCTCTAAAACCTCAACTAGTAGGTTATATACTGTTTTAAATAACGTATGCGCTCATACATATGCATTAAATTTTTCTTTGTAAAAATAATTTCTCGCCAAACGAAGTGAATGAAACACTTAAATGTAGCTGGAAATGGAATTAACAAACGTTTATTCTGCAGTTCGCATAAAAATTATTTAAAATAATATTTTAATGTCTTTATATATCAACATTAATTATTCGGAGGTTTTAAAAATATGCAAATAGATTGCAGAGAAAAGAATGTACCGGGTGGACTTGTTTTAAATTAATACTTACTATGACTTACGCATTACACGAAAAGTTACATAATTAAAAAGGAAGATAGGTTCGCACATACTTACTCAAAGTCTGTCGTGAAGCAACTGATGATAAGGAGAATTGTAATTTTCGTGGCAGGTACAATCATATTGAATCTCACGACTACAGGTGTTCTATAGGTACGTAAGAAAAATGAAAACAATTTTATTCCTGCTAGACTGGTATCTCTCTACTAAAATCGTTTTACTTACGTGTCGTTTTGAGGCCTGAAGATCTAAGATTCTAAAATAAGCTTTTGCGTCCCTTTCTGTGTATTGAAGTAATGAATAAAATTACTTTTTTTTCGAAAGTAGATAACATCAGACGTCTTAAGGTTGTTTATAAAACTTATTAGGTATCGATTTATAAAATCTACCGTATAATAATAATATTTTAGGGAAATTTTTATATGCAGGATGCATGTTACTAATTGAAATTGTTTATACCTTGTTGAGTGTAATACTAAATCATCCAATACATGGTATAGTCTTACCATAATAACTTTTACATGTAAACCACCCAACCTTTAATTATTATTCATTAAAAACTAAGAGCTTTAAGTGTATTTCACTATAAAAGGTATCATCGTCGCATCGCAAGAGCAAGTTTATTAATAAATATACCAGTTCTAGTGCGTTCATTTATCCTCAATAAAATATTAAAGCAAATTTGCAATACAAATAAGGGCGTAAAGCCCCTAGGCACCGAGAACTGCTAATATTACATACACCAGAAAAGTAAACATTAAGAGCAGAAACAAGCTCTTTTGTGTGCATGTACCTACATTCGGAGCATTTGATTTACACACATCTACCATGTATTACCTGTCAAAGAGACGAGTACTAACGTTGACATTTGATTTACCTATATCACCATAATCAACCCCTAATGTCGACACTAACTAAATAACGTCGATCCTCAACGCCTAAGCCGGAAAAGTGAGTTTGTGAGAACTTGCCCTGGTCTGATGGTTCTTTATTAAAAGAGAATATGACGAGCCATCGAGGTTAACGGAACGACAACGCAGTTCCTTCCCCGGTTCTTTTTATATTTCATCAAGGAAAAGAGAAAATTGTCGCATTACGCCCCCACACACGCTATAAAAAAATAGCCATGGGAAAAGAGAGGTATTACAGCTCGTCAAGCTCAAGCCGTAGATTGATTTCAGAATGGATTGACGTGTTGTTATATAAAAGTTAGAGGGTTGTGAAAAGTCCGAGAACGGTAATTTTAGAAAATTACTCTCCTTCAGTTAAACAAGGTTTTCGTGCTTTTAAGTCTTAACTAGCCTAGTAATAGGCTACTGCCACTACTATAATAGTGACATCTAGTGACTAATATTTAATCTTTACGAGCCGACACAGTTTTCGCAGATTATCGACCGTTTTTAACGCCCCGCGCGGAAATTTTAGAAGTAACTCGTAAATAAATTAACTAATTAGCAATTAGGGCCGAGGTGCCCGCGTTAAGCCGATACTCGAGTTCTTCGCCTTTAGATAACTCAAACACTATCTTAATTGGGCTTGAGAGATATGTTAGAGCTGAATTTCCAACTTCCAAGCAATTTATTTCTTATGTCAAAGTGGTTTTATTTTATTCGACCGGGATTTGGTTGGTTCTTGCTGCTTAATTTGAATCCGTTCCACCGCCGCCTTATTTTATGTATTTTTTATTAAGGCAGACACAGAGAAAGAGATAGAAATGAGATCTGATTTAATTAAATCTAGCGCTTTTTAATAATACCAGATTGCACAAGAAGCAGGTTGATTTTTTAATGAAGCAGAATGGATTTCTCAGACTTTGTGTATGCACTCAACTTCTCCGTTGCTCCCTCTCCCTAGCCGTATTAACAATCCGAATCCGCGGACCTCATTAAAAATTCCTCTTGATTAGAAGTTCTGTCCGATTTTTACAGTTAATTAACGGTTATCGTCATTAAAATTGTTCCAGTCAACTTGAATATGCTAATTATAGTGCTCATAAGTTATTCGATTTGTTTTTCTAGGAAAATTGAACAAACAAATGCATTAAAATGATTAGTTAATCACGCGATGCACATATATTTTATAAATGCGTATGAATTTTGCAAAAACGTAATAAAACCTCGAAAGAAGTTGAATTATAACCTCAAAACTTCCTAGAAAATTTAGTTTTAATCTTATTGGTTTTTTATTAGCCATTTCCGTGTTGTACAGGGCGATTAAAGGCGAATGCGAATGCTAAAATGTGATTTATAATAAATGCCTATCTATAAATCTTGCACATGTAATACTACGAGGGAAAGGGAAATTATTAACCGAAGAAAACTACTGCAATATTTATATTTTTCGAGATTAGCGTTTTATTGGGTACAATTTCCGGATTGCACAGGTTATTGACAATTAAAATAAAACATTTGTGTAATTTATGTATTAATATACCAGGCATTTTACAAAATTGAAGTGTAAAAGTAAATTAGATCGTAAACGTAAACCTTATTAAAGGCTAACATTTTAATTATGGTAATATGGCGGTTATTTTTTCATTATATATGACGTGGTAATACAGGGTGATTGATTATAATACCTTTTAGCACCTTCAGTGTTTTTATTTCCACCACTTTTAACCTCGATCCTAAGTCACCTCGGATATCAATTACATTGTATGTAATCACCAATTCTTTACTTGACAGATTAATGGTAGCAAACGTCGCGATATAGATAATAATTTTGATTCTGCCAATTGGGAATAAGAATCACTGACTTAAAAAAAACTTAAATTTTAAAAACAATTTTCTTAATTCAAATAAATTTCGTTAATTAGGACTAACATGCACACAAATACTCTTTAAGCAGATAAAGGATATGTGAGAATCCAGATTTTCATAGTAAAAACAATTCTTTTTCTCATAACTTAACGATTGGGGGGTCGTTTATGCATTTTTTCAACTTGATAAAATTTAGTTCATTTTCAATGTTATAAATCATCTGGAACAGACAAAATTGTATTGTATTGAAGGTGTATGCAAGTGTATAGTAACTTATACCTGTTGAAATTATAGTTCAAATATGAAGTTCAAGTTACCGAAATAAGTTAATTTTGCAATCTTATTCCATATTCAAAATTTTAAAGCTTTTTTTGATAAGTTGTTTTTGTGTAAATAAGTAAAGTATCATCATAACTATAAAATTGATATACATTTTAATGTAACGGTTGGAACCATATAAACACATGTTCGACAAGCTGCGCCTTTCTAATGCTCAATTCAATTATGTAATTTGGGTTGCATATCAATGTTTTTGGCATCTAAAAACATTCAGATAAGATTATTAATGTTATAATGATTAAATTTTTGGAGAAAGGAAAATGTAAAAAGCTGTTTTTATTAAATTAATATCTAATAAATAGCAATAGGAAAATCCTCTATCATCGACATTAAAATTAAGGGTATTATTTCATTTTTCAACCCAAGTATTGTATATGGTTAGAATCAGGATTTTATTTTCTATAAGGTAGTATAAATAGTTTTTGTATTTAAGAAAATTTATAAATTATATTCAATTGTTTTACAAAATACTATTGCGATGATATGGATCATCCATTTGAAAATTTCAGTAGTTTACGACATATTAAAAATAATCAATAGGCTATGATAGGTGTCGGGTTTAGTCAGATAGCATTTATATAATTATTCATGCAACAAATGAAAGGATGGTCATGCTAGGACAGTAGTTTTATTCATGCTAAAGACTACATGCTTGATTATAGATAGTTTTATCAAGTAAAAATAGTAAAAATAGGACTATGATAGGCGTTGATAATATTTAACCTAATTTTATTAAAAAGGAATATCATTGAATTGGATTGTTTAGTACTAAAATATGATGTATGTAACCCATGTTACATGTTTAGGATAGCTTGTCCATTTCTTTAGAAGATTTTTATCTTTTCTTAAATCTGATGTGCCGATGATGGGACCGCAGATAGTATTCGCATTATCCTGGTAAGCTGAACCAGTTTCGGGATTATATTTCACTGTAAATATGAAAAATAGGTCATTATTATGATGTCTATAACAGTACATTTAACTTACTAATTCCTGTAATTAAAGGATTTGTATTAATTATTAAGGAAAATAATTCAAATTTTGACTTTAATAGTTAAAATTTTTCACCGTTGCTTGAACACAAGCACTTGGAGGACTGTATGCTGGACAAGTTTGAGTATAATTTGATTTCATTTATGTTGATATTTGTGTAGGATCTTGTATAGCATCGTTGAACTCCTAAAACGGTGTCAACAGATTTTTTATTTAAGTATTTCTTTTATTGTAAATATTTTCGTATGTAAATTTTATATGTATGAGTTACCTAGTGTAGCTATGTGTTCATTGTTTGTAAATATATAGCTGGAGATAATGTGTTTCTATGGTAATTAAGTTTTAATGAGATTTTTTGACTGTTGGTCGTTTTTGTTGATTTTCTCAGTTATGACTGATTTTAGACTATAAGTGTATTGCATTAATTTGTTCGTCTTTGTACCAGCTATAATTCTGTTTTTCTAGATTTAAGATTAATGCTAATTTTAAACATATGTTTTGATCCTGTGACGTCACGAATGTAGCCAGTAGATTTTGTTTGTAGAATGTTGTCATAGTCGTCAATTGTTTTGCTAAAACATATAAAAAGGCCAGGAAAAATTAACAAATTCAATCCACAAAACGTATTTGAAAAGTCCACGTCGACTCGTATAAAATTATGTAAAAAAATTAAAGTAAGGTTAAGTTATAACCATATGTTTTGATAAACATACGTCGAATGTAAACAAAGTATTTATGAAATAGTTACCTGTTTATAAAATAAAGAAGAAATATTTCTACATTTAGAACAATTATTTGGGATTGTAAATATTATTATAAATAATACAAAGAAGATTTATTTATTGGTTTGAAAAATCGATTTATTTGGAAGATCGACCAGCTGACTATTGGAAGCAGTCTGTATTACCATCAATGCAATTGGAGTAATATAATAAAATATTTTAAAAAAATCCGGACGATTATATACAAGGTATTTCGAAAGTGAAAGATTTTGTTCGCATAAAGAACTATAAAGTTATAAAGACAATTTTTATTTAAATCTAGAATTTGATTTTGATCATTTTGGATTGTTTTTAAATAACAAAGATATAACGATTAAACAATTTTGTATTTGTTTATTATCAAAGATAATTCAATTTAGTTTAACAAATTCATTTAGTATTTGTAAATAATTATTTTATTGACTGATAAGTTTATTATATGTTAGTTTGTTGAAGTGGATACCAGTTTCAACCCCCATTGTCAGGTTGTAACTAAGACCTAAACACTTGAGCAAACTCTAAGAAGATTTTCCTAATTTTGAATTTCTTTTGGTTGTGTTGTGTGTTTATTTTGGATTTTGATTTTCGTTTTAACCACAATAACAATAGAAATCTGCGTTTGAATTTATTCATGTTTTTATTTGATATTCGTACAAGTATCCATTATTCTTATCCTCATACAGAGTTTATGTTTCTGTTGTTTAGCTGCAGAAGTCCAAATGCTTTGGTAGTAAGTCTCGTTCCAGGTACAGGAATTATTAAAGTTGAATTAAATATTTTTATCTCATGCTCTATGAATATAAACCTGAGTTAGCTTAAAAGGGTAAACGAAATTTACTGAGTAATTCTTAATTTTTCTATATTGTTGGATTTCATCGCAATATATAAAGGGAATCCATTTTTTAACAATTAAGTAGCTCTAAACCATCAGAGGAACAACATGCACGTTCCTAGTATTTCAAAATAAGTATCTGTAAGGTTATGTCAAACCAAAAATAATAAATAAGGTTATGTCACCTAAACAGTTCTAAGGTTAATGTTAAACGTCGAAAATATAAAAGTGTTTATTATAAAAAGAAAAGTTATTTAGTTTTAAAAATTTGTACAACGTTGAAAAGTTATCTATACAAAGTGAGCATAATTTGGAATTGGTGGAAATAAAAGAAATAAATGGAAATTGAAACTTAAGGAACTTACCTATCAGTAATAAACAGTATTTGGAGATCGAAGTTAATAACAATCAATTATTTTATCGCCTGAATTTGGATAATTGCTGAGATCGATGGTAGATCTTATTTTTGACAACGTCATTTTGCTATCAAGTAAGCAAACAGCTGAAAAGAGATTAGAGATGGGAAATTTTGACGTCAATATTTAAAATTAGAGTTGGAAAACCAATTTTACTAAACTAAATATTATAATAAAAAAAAAACAATAAAAGATACAATATAAATTTTAAACAAATTATAAATTTAAAAATCAGTCCTTTTGATTCTAAGAATAGAATTGAAGTTGAACTTATTATTTTTTTTATTGTATTTTTATGTGTTAATAAAATAAAGAATTTCGTTGTTATTAATTTTCTTGAATATTTATTTTGTATTGGTTTATTTTATTTTTGTATTATAAGAATAATCTACATCAGCGACCCAAACCTGAAAGAGTCTGAATGTAGTGGGCATCTGTTACACACTCAGATACATTTGTAAAGCCGGAGCAGAATAAAAATTTTACAAGGTAAGAAGTTGTGTGCCCTGCCTGTAAATACCAATACACTTTACCAGTTCTAATTCATTCAATGAAACAGTTTATAGAGTGGTGAATTGTTTCAGGGACTTTCATATCCTTTTTGGCCGAGTGATCCTCTGAAGAGAGGTTAATCGTCGCTTTTAATTACCTTAGAAAATTACCAATTACAATTAAATCACACAATTCTTAAACGATGACATAGTTTAAGACAGATGTTAATATTGCAAATATTCAACGGTTTCGTTTGTAAAACCTTGAACGTCCACGGCTCCTAGGAAATACGTTAATAATTTTTTTATATTGTGTGAATACTTTAGGCCATTATTAAATATTTTATTAAGTATTATGTTTTTACACTATGGTAATTTCTGGAAAAATCTTGGTGGTCAAGTTACAAGGCGTTTATTGAATACTTTAGAAGACAATTACCTTCTGCTTAAAATCTTCCTAACAGAAATTAATTGAAATTCGTTTCCTTGGATTGTATCATTGTTTTCTATTATAAGGGGTCATCAAATAGTGCTAGAATCATTACTATTTAATAGTTTCAGTAAATTAGTTTCTTATGCACTTCTTATACTTTTTATACTAAATTGCTTCATCAAGTTGACAGTAACTAATTAACTTTTTAATTCTTATTTCTTAATCTGCTGCATTGATTTGTTTTAAAATTCTTCCAGAAAATGCGAGTTCCATGTTCAATTCCGAGCTTTAGTGTCAGGAAATGCTATTAAAAAGCTTAAAAGTGCGTTTTATGAGTGAGCATTGATCTAGAACGACCTGTATACATTTAGATAATGAAATATTTATTTTCTCAGCTATAAATTTCAAATATTACACATTCGTCTTCGTCATTTTCTGGAAAGTCAATAAAATTAATTTAATGCTTTAGAAACTTTTTTTTTATCGTTGATTTATGAATGAAAGATAATTTCATTCCATTCTAGTCATTTGAATGTATATTTATAAATAAATACCTAATACGCTCTTTTTTAAGTGTTTGGTGTCTTTTTCCATTAAGTCATTGACTGTTTTGAATCAAATCTAGGCTCTAGTAAATGTAATCAAAATAGGGGACAACGAAGACTAACTTTAAATACACCTACTTTACCCTAGTATTCATCCAAATTAATTTAGAAGTTCGAGGGCCAATCCCGAACACTTTCAGACAGAATGAAAGCTACATATGTTCTAAAACCAAGCCAATTTGAACGAACTCTAAAGTTGATAATGCGAAGACATATTCACAGAATATCGGGGGAAAGTAAGGTCTGGTGATGCATGTGTATAGAATTGCGTATACGTACGTACACTGTATGTACACTTGGATTCATCGTTGTGAACACATATAATCAAATAAGTTCACGTGGAAAGGCAATCCAATACTCGACGGCTCTCACAATGGAAGGTCTCGAAGTATGCCAAAGTAGTAGTTTGTTTAACGTGACCCACCTGCGTTAAACTTAACGACCACGGCCCCCTTAGGGGTCAAGAAATTAAGATGCGCTCAATTAGAGCGTCACTTACTTTTGTAAGAGCTACCAGTATGCACTGATGGGAGCGAGGTTACCTATCCACCCTCTACTAGCTCTCCAGGCTAGTGCCGGAGTTATGTCAGTGGTTACCCGTTGGGACCCGTCTACGAGGGAGTCCCATCACCTCTAGTCTAGTTTGCGGACTTTTACTGCCTATAGCTATAATACACGTAATGTTCTTGCAACGGGTTGACTCTACAAAAATTTTCTAAATAACTGGAATAACTTTTTGTCTAATGAACTGTTAGTCAAATGAAGTTTAGTCCAACGAGACTTTCGCCCAACAATATTTTTTATCAGTAGACTTTGCGTCCAATATTACTTTCAATTTCGTATGACTTATCATTCAATGAGACTTTATTTATCCAATGGCACTAGGCTAGAAGGATGCCAAAAACTAATGAAGCGTCTGTGTTATATTTTGATCCTATTTTGAATTTCCAGATCAATCCTGCTAAAAACTAATTAAAGAGTTGGCCGAAACAAGACAGGGGAACCGTTCTCGGTCTGATTTGTCGTTGGATTTGGATCTCGAACCACTAGTAAGGCTAAAACTTCACGAAAAGGAACATTAACCAATAAAAGATTTAAGCTAAACTAATAATTAAAAATGCGACTTAACTCGACGTGACGGCGCCATTATCATTAAGCATCGGGGGCATTGTATATCATTGGATAAAAAGTGTCATTGGACCAAACCATCATTACATTACAAGTCCCGTTGGATCAATCGTCATTGGACTAACAACCCGTTGGAACAGTTAATTATATGAGTCGTTGTTTAAGTTCATACAATTATTCCGTTTTAATTGGATTAACAGTACGGTTGGACAAAAAGTCTCATTGGATCAAACATTCATTAGACTACAAATCCCGTTGAACCAATCGGCGTTGTACTAGCAATCCATTGAACCAGTTAACAATAGGAGTCGTGATTGCGTTTTAATTAGGTTTAAAGTTCCGTTGGATAAAAAATACCTTTGGACTAAGGACCCCATTGGATAAAACGTTCATTAGATTGCAAGTCTTGTTGAACCATTGGACCAGTTAACAATAGAATCCGTGATTGCGTTTTAATTGGGTTGAAAGTTCCGTTGGATGAAAAACACCTTTGGACGAAGGACCTCATTGGATCAAACGTTCATTAGACTGCAAGTCTTGTTGGACCAGACGTCATTGGACCAGTTAACAATAGGAGTCGTAATTGCTTTTTAATTGGGTTGAAAGTTCCGTCGGGTGAAAAATACTTTTGGACGAAGGACCCTATTGGATCAAACGTGCATTGAACTGCAAATTTTGTTAAACCAAACGTCATTCGACCAATTAACAATAGGAGTCGTGATTGGGTTTTAATTTGGTTGAAAGTTCCGTTGGATGAAAAACACCCTTGGATGAAGGACCCCATTGGATCAAATGTTCACTAGAGTGCAACTCTTGTTGGACCAGACATAATTGTACCAATTAACAATAGGAGTGGTGGTTGCGTTTTAATTAGGTTGAAAGTTACGTTAGATGAAAAACACCCTTGGACGAAGGACCCCATTGAATTAAACGTTCATTAGACTGCAGGTCTTGTTGGACCAGACGTCATTGGACCAGTTAACAATATGAGTCGTCATTGCGTTTTAATTAGGTTGAAAGTTCCGTTGGATGTAAAACACCTTTGGACGAAGGACCCCATTGAATCAAACGTTCATTAGACTACAGATCTTGTTGGACCAGACGTCATTGGACCAGTTAACAATAGGAGTCGTGATTGCGTTTTAATTGGGTTGAAAGTTCCGTTGAATGAAAAACACCTTTGAACGAAGGACTCCATTGGATCATACGTTCATTAGCCTGCAAGTCTTGTTGGACCAGACGTCATTGGACCAGTTAACAACAGGAGTCGTGATTGCGCTTTAATTAGGTTGAAAGTTCCGTTGGATAAAAAACACCTTTGGGCGAAGGACCTCATTGGATGTAACGTTCATTAGATTGCAAGACGTCATTGGACCAGTTAATAGTAGGAGCCGTGATTGCGGTTTAATTGGGTTGAAAGTTCCGTTGGATTAAAAACATCTTTGGACGAAGGACCCCATTGGATCAAACGTTCATTAGACTGCCAGTCTTGTTGGACCAGACGTCATTGGATCAGTTTAATAATAGGAGTCGTGATTGAGTCTTAATTAGGTTGAAAGTTCCGTTGGATGAAAAACACCTTTGGACAAAGGACTTCATTGGATTAAACGTTCATTAGACTGCAAGTCTTGTTGAACCAAACGTCATTGGATCAGTTAACAATAGGAGTCGTGATTGCGTTTTACTTGGGTTGAAAGTTCCGTTAGATGAAAAACACCTTTGGACGAAAGACCTCATTGGAATAAACGTTCATTAGACTACAAGTCTTGTTGGACCGGACGTCATTGGACCAGTTAACAATAGGAGTCGTGATTGCGTTTTACTTGGGTTGAAAGTTCCGTTAGATGAAAAACACCTTTGGACGAAAGACCTCATTGGGATAAACGTTCATTAGACTACAAGTCTTGTTGGACCGGACGTCATTGGACCAGTTAACAATAGGAGTCGTGATTGCGTTTTAATTGGGTTGAAAGTTCCGTTGGATGAAAAACACCTTTAACCGAAGAACCCCATTGGATCAAACGTTCATTAGACTGCAAGCCTTCTTGGACCAGCCGTCATTGGACTAAAACTCTATTTTACCGGTTACCAATAGGAACAATCGTTTAAGTTCCTCTAGTTATTGCGCTTTAATTGGTTTGAAATCGCGTTGGACGAAAAACGCGATTAGTCAAAAGCTCCCATTGGATCAAACGTTCACGATACTAAAAAAGGATAAACGATACTAAACCAAACAGCATTGGACCAACAATCCATTGTACCAGTTAACAATTAGAGTCGTCATTGTGATTTAATTAGGTTGAAAGTTAGTTGGATAGAAAACGCCTTTGGACGAAGGGTCCCATTGGATCAAACTTTCATTAGACTACAAGTACTGTTGGACGTCATTGGATCAGTTAACAAAGGGAGTCATCGATTAAGTTCTTCTAGTTATTGCGCTTTAATCGAATAGATACTTTCATTGGACCAAACGTTGATTAGACTGCAAGTCATGTTGGCCCAGACATCATTGAATTAAAATTCATTTGATCAGTTAAAAATAGGAGTCGTCGTATAAGTTCCTGCAGTTAATGCGCGTTTTAATTAAATCGAAAAATGCCGTTGGACGAAAGATTTAATTGGACAGTTAACAGTTAACAATAGAGATCGTGGTTTAATTTCGTCCAGTGACTGCGTTTTAATTAAATTGAAGGTCCCATTGTACGAAAAATGCCACTGATCAAAAATGCCAATGAACTAAAACTTCCGTTCCGTTAGATCAAACATCTATGCAGTTATAATTCACTGGATAAAAAGTTTCAAAGCAGTATTTGGATGGGTATTGGTTCTGTTTATACAAACTATAAATGAGTGGGTGTTATAATTTGCTCCAAGCACCTAGCACTATGTCGGACGAAGTCTAAGAATTATCCTAAACAGCAAAAGAAAATCAGCAAGCAAAGGCAAGTGCTTCATGTCGGTCAAAGCCCGCGTATTTTCTGGGAGGTAAAAAGGGATTGCTAGGAAAATTCTTGAAAGTCCCGAAACATTCTAAGCAAGTAGTGACAAAAAAAACTCATCAAGGAATTTAGTTAAAATTAGTCACTTTTAAATTTAAGATAATCGTTCAAAATGCAAGTTTAAGGATGTATATGAAAGTTAGACGATAAAGATTTTCAAAAAGTCAATTCCATTTCAGACTTTGCTCATAAATTTTCAAAATTTGTGCTTTTGTGTTTATCGCCACATAGAATGCAATTTACATTGTTGTCATGTCTACAAATTTATAGTTTCATTCATCTCCTAGAGCTAAGGCCAAAACGTAAAGAAAAATTATAATTGTTAAAAAAAACTTATAATAGTTCAGCTCATATTTAAAAAAAATGCAAACAAACGCTTGGTTTGGCATAATGCAGAGATGCTGTAATATGTGAATCACTGCACTATTAATGCCTCCGCGTTTGCCATTAGCAAATTATGAAATTATTACATTAAAAGATTTATGATTATAGGGACTCTAGGATCGCTTCTTGTATTATTAATATTACAACCTCCAATAAATCTCAATTGCAGAAGCGGGAAATGTATGTTGTTTTGCAATAAATATCTACATAATAGTTATTAATAATGGCCTTTTTGTGTCTAGTAAATTATCATTTTGTTATTATTGCCGCGATAATAATACAGGTTATGTTAGTTAGGTTAGGTTAGTTTAATTGCAATTTATTGTGTATCTCGATCGATAATCGAATCGCCCTGTACAACAAATAAAAATTGCATTAAAAATAAACAACATTAAAAAGTAGTAAGTATAAAGTTTATATTTTTATTGAGGTTAAATCTAAGTTTAGAATAGTTAATAATGAGTTCCTCGCGTGTTCACTTTTGAAAATTAAAGCCTTCCTTATAAATATTTTATGGTCAATATTTAAAACAGTATTTAAACTTTAATGAAAATCTTTTATAACTTTATAAATAATTTATTGTTTGTTTTACTTTCATTATACATTTCCACCGGGTGATCAATTTTCCCGAATAAAAATTGCGGTAGGAAAAGGAGGGGAGCAACAAGTATACGAGACACACACACACCGAGATTCCCGCCCACATCTGCCTTGTCCGGTTGTGGTAAACCTCCTAATTAACAAGTGTTTGTACAAAGACCTTTCCATACATCACGAGTCTCGAAGAAAATCTTTACGCGGCCTTAAACAACCCCAAATCCCTTATTATTGATTAGGGCACGTTTTATTTTTTTAACGAACTGTTTATAGCCTTGTCTTTATTCGGATGATGTTCATTTTATGGGTTAAATGTTGGGTGGTTTTAAGATGACTCGTTCGTCATGGTCCTGCCAACGTTGACGGTAATCGAATGTCTAGAAGGACCAGAATTAAAGATGGAAGCGATAGTATGGGAACACGAGCTGAATCTTAAAAAAAAAGCCAATATCGATTGTTCTAGAACCCTTGTACAACCCCTTCGAGCTTGGACATTTAAAATTTTTGTTACGTCCTATCTGTAGAATAGATAGTATTAAGGGGAAAAGAATACCACAAAATGGGGAAAAAAGGAGATCGACAGATTGACCTTTGTAAATATGCTGGGAGATTAGCTCTCCACTCATGTTTGCTTTTCAAATCTAAAGAAACTTTTCTTGAAAGTTACAGCTTTGCATTGGCCCGTGTGTTTGTCTTTAAATCCGCAAGTTTTCTACTGCTGGGAAAACAGGGAAAATTTAACTCTGAAGGGACTACTTTATATAGACTTCTGTTACATTCACTGTCAATAAATTAAAGTTAAATCACGTACAAATGCGGAATGACACAAAACTTGAATGCTCGAGGATATTACGAGACATCAGTTTCGAATGTACTTATTTCCTGTGGAAACATTCTGAGGATAACCAAATTTTGGGCAAATTTGGCGATAACAATTAATCAAAATAATCTCGGCCATTTTCTACTTCCCAATTAAAATGACCTCCCTCTCTGTAATTTCCGTGTCGCATTCCTCCTCTTAACTGATCTAAGACAAATTTCGCACTAATCACCCAAGATTCCTCCAAGTAATAACTATAAGTCGTTTAATATAACACAGAGCGAGAGAGGCGAGGGTAATACTTCGTGAGCGCAAGCAGAAAGGGCCCTTCTATATAATCCGCAGCATCCATCGCGTACAATGCCAAATAAATGAGGACATTATTGCAACATAACTTCGCCCCATTCAGAGACGCTTCTCCACCTGGGTGTCGTTACATCGAGCATATTTCACGATGGCGTCGACAGATCGCGATTAGACCCCACAGGAATGTTCCCGTTGTTTGTTCGGGGGATAGACACCGTGGAATTCAATTGTACATCTAATTAATTAGTCAGGGCGCGGGTGTATATCTATATATATAATAGTAGTATGGAATAGGTGTCGGAAGCTCATGCCGTAATTAAAGATTCCAGCGGTTCAATGTAATGTTTCTTTCCAAAGTTATGGATTGCTACACTCGATTAATGAGCCAGCAGCCACAGCAACGTTAACATTGCGAATTCCGATTCGAGTGCCATGTTTAAAGTGACACTTTAATGCACTTCTAATGTCAAAACTAGCTGCAATCCAAACAGCGCGTGCTAAACATCAAATAACAGACAGAAATTGATGAATGAATGTTACTCTACTCGACACGCACGCTACACTTTCGAAAACTCACTGTTAATGACCAATTTATCCACCAAATGGAACGCTTGGGAAAAGCTTACAATTTAAAAGGGGCAATTTTTGTACAAAAAAAGTATCCAAGGCCTTGCTTGATGAGCCTATTAAAAAACAATAATAGCAGAAACTACTAGCAGCGCTATTAAAAGCCTATAAGTATTCTAGATCATTTGTCATCATCTCGGATCATGCCATCTCGCGGTAGTTACCCATACTATAACCATTAAGCCCCTTAAGTCGAAACAACTAAAATAAATATTGTTTGTTGTTTATAACGTTAAACATTTCATCGCACTATAGAAAATGCGACGTATTGCAGTAGTAAACTTGAAGTGACCCATAAAAAGTTTTACGGTGTATCAACTTGAAGTTCTATTGAAAACTATGTGCCACTCTGATCTTAACAACTCATAAAAGAGAGCGCGGGAGGGAAAAGAAGAGGAGGAAAAAAAGAAGAAACTAGCAATACCGGGTTACATCCAGAATGCTAAAACGTAGTTCTTGATTTGATCTTTTATGATGCTACAATACAATGTAACGAGCCCGGATATTTCTGCTACGAAATGTGAGGGCATGGATTACTGAACTTTCATGCACTCCATACTATGAATATACGGGGTGTACTGCAATCTTTATCTGGATTATTTGCAAAGTTTATTTTCTTGCAACAATGTTTTGTAATAATTTTTATTATTTAATATATTTACAGTTTCTGGGTTAGTTTTTGCACGAAGTATATCATCTCGTAAAATTTGCGGGAAAAGAGCATTTTCTCGCATAAATTTCCAAATGAAGATTTATGAGGGTTTACTTGCCATCAAAAGCGTGTATGCATTGCAGTAAACCAATAAAGTTTTATCGAATTCAAAAATGATAGCCTCATCTAAAATAGAATCTATGCAAATTGGAACTGTGAGGTATAGAAGTGTGGTGACCTTTAGATGTATAGATGTGTAGTAGAAGCACAAACTTTGTTGCACAAATTAATTCTCTTGTGCGAAATTCAAGCATTTTATTTAATTCTGGTCATGAATCATAATTTTCAAAAGCTTAATGGTATCCCATTTGGGGTAGTCACAACATTGGTTATAATGCAACATTTTTTATTGCATTTAATTTTAATCTAGTGCGTCATTAAAATTCATTGTTTATTATTATTTTTAAAATAAATCCTTTATATAAGGCTGTATTACATAGAAAACTTCCCTTGTTTTTCGAAAAACAAATATTTGAATAAGCTTCCCTCTTTAAATTTATAGAAGGTATTAACATACTCTTTTTCTTAGTAGAACTTAAAAAATTATTTACAACGACCACTAAGTCCCTGAAACATACTAAATGGTAGTAGATTTCACATCGCCATATAAGCTAATATGCGGTAATGTAACGCTGTAATTTTGCTCATATTCTACTTCCATTAGACGCGCCCCGATAGAAAAAAAACACATTCTTCACAAGTTGATTTAATTGAAACATAGTGTGCCCTTATTTTGTGATTGTTTTATCGTTAAATGTAACAGTTTAGGTGAAGTTGAATGCATTATGGTGGTTAACGATTACTTTGAATATACTTGAAGCACTATTTGGAAGATTTTTGGTAACAATAGGACTTTTATTATTTTGCATCTGTCCTTAAACAAATGAGAAAAATTAAGAGAAAACTTTTTTATGATTTGTGGAAGTTAAGGCAGCTCTCTTATATTATTAAATGATTTTAGTGGAGTTTTATTCAAGCCCTATCTTATTGCTTTTAAGATCGTTCCTTTGGTGTAAATTATAATTGGATCGTTTACAAGTTGAATTAACCTCGAAATTGCATGAAATGGCAACCTAAAAGGTTTAGAAAATCACATTTACGAAAGTTGTTTCAACTTAAGGAAGTTAACACACTCAAGTTGTAATTCAAAGTTCTTAAGCAAGGAAAATTCATCTAATGTCATAAAATTTAAACGATCTAGTTTAATTTTTGTAATACTCCCAATAGAGCAAAATAAATTTGTTAAATTTCATTTAGTTCTGAAACGGTTGAGAATTTAATATTAGTAAACTAAACTTTATCTTGGATTATTATATCCAAAGGCGAAGGTCGCAGTAATCTTAAAAATAATTGATTTTATGAATTTAAAGCTGCTCGAAGATTCTTAGCGCACTATCTTAACTGAATCAATACTGTTATCTCTAAGTGCCGACACACTCAGTAATTTAATAATTTTAGATAAGACATCGGTAAATTCCACGTCAATCAGGGCAATGGAGAGAAGAACGAGGAACATAAGCCTGAGAAAACACAAACCCAACAAATGGCTTCTTGAGAAGACGAAGGTGGTAGATATTATGAAAAAATTGCAGAGCTGCATCTATCATGCAGTAGAAAGAAAAGTAAATGGCGCAAATCATAAGAAGGAAGTCATGGGTGCAATGTTCAAATGAGGGTAGCCTCATGAAGAGATGTCGTGCAATCGCAAGCAAACAAATCAGCCCAGCCAATCAGTGACTCACGCGTGAGCCGTAATTAACCGAAGGGTATTAAACAAAATCTGGGTTGCTAATCCGATTTTTCGAAAATACAAGAGATTAGATAGAAGAATTTGGATTTAGATAGAAAATCATGATAGACAAGTTTTAAAAATTTCTAGGTGCTAATTTCTTTTTAACTCATTCGAATCATCTGCCAATCCGGTTGACGCTCCCGCAGATGAATCCCGCAAGATCATTTTTCACGAGTTGCTGTGATTGAAGTGTGTTCCGTGGTGTGCCTCCATTTTGTGAATTGTAACAAGTTGTCTTTGTAGTTGCTTCATCATTAAGTGTAACGATTTAGTTGAAGTTTAATGCATTATTATTGTTAACGATTGTTATGAATACAATTATGGGATTATTTGGAAGACTTTTAGCAAAAAGAGAACATTTTTTATTTGCACTTGTCCTTAAGCGAATGGCGAATTAAAAGAAAGCCTCCTTATAATCTGTAGCAAGTTAATCTCTGTTAATCAAATTAACATTCGTTTATTAGCGAGATTCTGCGGTGTTGTTTTGTTCCACACCTAGCACATTGTGAGATCGCCACCTTGAGTAAATTGTAATTCGATTCGACGGAAGGACTATGCCGGTAAAACTGACATCTTATAGGGAAGGCCTAAGTAGATACGTAAATGGATAGAGGACGGCTAAAAGGACTTATACAAACTAAATCAGAAGGTTTATTGACTCACGCGTGAGTCATAATTAAATGATTTCTCGTGATCTCGTCACCTTTCACTTATCATAGATATGGAGTTTCAACAAGATGGTGTTCCAGTTCATAATTTTATAATACATCTTAAACTATATTATGTTTATAATCATACTTTCTACACAAACTGTTTTTTTTTGTTAACAGCTGTAACTGAAATTGCAAATTTAACATTCGCATGTTAATTGCAAGTTCATTTACTTTAAACATGTTGAATAACACAAGTCACTTTAAAATAAACATTTCCATTAAAACAATCAACCGTTTTGTTAAACAAAAAAAAATTACTACCACAAATACCGTATACTTAGAGGCGAGACGATAAAAGCTTTTGATTTTTACCTTTTTAACCGGGTTTGTTTACCGTGGAAATTATTTCGACCGCAGCAGCGGCAGCAACACTGTGTACACATTATTACCAGAGCCTCACAAAGTAGGTAATAATCCATAAAAGAGAAGGAAATTGTTAGGAAAAATTTCAGGCAAGGCCCCTCGGCTTATTACGTTTTCAACTTCGAATTAAAAATTTACAAGAAAAAATTTAACTGTCAGCTTCCGCGAATTATAAATTCACGAGCTATATATGGGAAAAGCCCCAAGAATACAGAAGAAAATAATGAACGACGCTCATCTTCAGAGAGGAAATTACATATTACTTCGTTTTCCCGTTTTCTCGGTGCTCTTTCTTATTTTCTGGAAAATGAAAAGGATCCCTCTTGTTTGGTCTATAAACCGAAAGATAATTTCAGTTTAGTCCTCCTCTCTCTTTTGCTAAAAAAAGGCCGACGACGACGTAATAAAAAATAAGCTTTCTTAAAAAAAAATAACAAAAATAATAACTGGAGTAATATAAATAATACCTTACTAGTTAGGGGTAGACTTTGATGAAATGATGATGGAAATATTGTTTGTCATAAGAGGATTTAAAACGAGTCAACTCTATTGGAGAAAGATATGATGGGAACAGAATACTTTTCATTATATTGTACAGAAGAGAGCTAGCACGTCTTTATTTCATGATAGCTGTAGCTACTAAAGTAATAAACCAAGAAAGTAGAGTAATGTATTACATAATTGAATGTTATCATTGTGAAGTGAATCACGAGATTAGCAACACAAAGAAAGCAATTTATGATAAGTAATAAGATCCCATTAGATTATTACAGTTTGTTCTTATTTTTTTTCTTTAGTACTGCTACCTTGAGATAATTTAATAGATAACTTAATAGATAATTTAATTAAACTATTCAACAATAATGAGTTTTACACAGTGATGAAAAACTTGCTAAATTTACATAGAATTTAAATTAAACTTAAAGATAAGCGCGGTATGCACATTTGTGAGAAACGCTGCAAATGTATCGAGCGCTTGTCATAAAGCAGGCAGGCAATTCCTACTCATATCTAGATGTGAGAGTGCTTCAAGATTTCCAATGAGGATTGATGGTTCCTAATCGCAACTATCTGTTTTACCAATATTTTTATTTATATAATAGTAACCATAACCTCACGATCACTAAGTTTATCTAACTTATATAATTTAGTAACGGCAACATTTCTGTTTTGTTTATCTCCTTAAAGAGCTTAAACGCACCAGATCATATGGATCTGTACATCATAGTCTATAAGCATAGTAACAAAAACGTTTTCGTTGCCACTATAAACTTTTTATATAACCCACTTTTTAAAATTGTGGTCCCGTTAAATATTTAGTTTTAAATAGTGCCCCTGAAAGCGTTGCTTTCGTGGCAGAAGGCCACTACTCTTCAAATAATAATACTCTTCAAACTGTAAGATCATCCATAGTAACCTTACATAAATGTAAGTAGTACTATGTATATTTAAGTGATATAGCAATACTGAAAGTGTTTTTATTGCAGTATTTTCATTGCAGTCTTTAAATATCCCGTTTTAACTAGGCAGTTGTGCTTCAGTTGGAAACTGTAATTTCTGTCAGCAGTAGCACTATATATCTTCAAGTGATATAACGTTACTGAAAGTGTTCTTATTGCACTATTTTGATTTAGTTTTTAAATTACCAGTTTTAGCTAGGTAGTTGTGTTTCAGTTAGAAACTATAATTTCTGTCGGTAGTAGCACTATATATTTTCAAGTGATATAACGCTACTAAAAGTGTTATTATTGCAGTATTTTGATTTCAGTTTTTAAATTTCCAGTTTTAGCTAGGCAGTTGTGTTTCAGTTAGAAACTATAATTTTTGTCAGCAGTAGCACTATATATATTTTCAAGTGATATAACGCTACTGAAAGTGATGTTATTGCAGTATTTTGATTGCAGTTTTTAAATATCCCGTTTTAACTAGGCAGTTGTGCTTCAGTTGGAAACTGTAATTTCTGTCAGCAGTAGCACTATATATCTTCAAGTGATATAACGTTACTGAAAGTGTTATTATTGCACTATTTTGATTTAGTTTTTAAATTTCCAGTTTTAGCTAGGTAGTTGTGTTTCAGTTAGAAACTATAATTTCTGTCAGTAGTAGCACTATATATTTTCAAGTGATATAACGCTACTAAAAGTGTTATTATTGCAGTATTTTGATTTCAGTTTTTAAATTTCCAGTTTTAGCTAGGCAGTTGTGTTTCAGTTAGAAACTATAATTTTTGTCAGCAGTAGCACTATATATTTTCAAGTAATATAACGTTACCAAAAGTGTTATTATTGCAGTATTTTAATTTCCAGTTTTAGCTAGGCAGTTGTGTTTCTATTAGAAACTATATTTCTGTCAGCAATAGCACTACATATAGTTAACTAATATAACGTTACCGAAAGTGTTATTATTGCAGTATTTTGATATCAGTTTTCAAATTTCCAGTTTTAGCTAGGCAGTTGTGTTTCAGTTAGAAACTATAATTTTTGTCAGCAGTAGCACTATATATTTTCAAGTAATATAACGTTACCAAAAGTGTTATGATTGCAGTATTTTAATTTCAGTTTTTAAATTTCCAGTTTTAGCTAGGCAGTTGTGTTTCTATTAGAAACTATATTTCTGTCAGCAATAGCGCTACATATAGTTAACTAATATAACGTTACCAAAAGTGTTATTATTGCAGTATTTTGATTTCAGTTTTCAAATTTCCAGTTTTAGCTAGGCAGTTGTGTTTCAGTTAGAAACTATAATTTCTATCAACAGTAGCACTATATATCTTCAAGTGGTATAACGTTACTGAAAGTGTTATTATTGCAGTATTTTGACTTAGTTTTTAAATTTTCAGTTTTAGCTAGGCAGTTGTGTTTCAGTTAGAAACTATAATTATTGTCAGCAGTAGCACTATATATTTTCAAGTAATATAACGTTACCAAAAGTGTTATTATTGCAGTATTTTAATTTCAGTTTTTAAATTTCCAGTTTTAGCTAGGCAGTTGTGTTTCTATTAGAAACTATATTTCTGTCAGCAATAGCACTACATATAGTTAACTAATATAACGTTACCAAAAGTGTTATTATTGCAGTATTTTAATTTCAGTTTTCAAATTTCCAGTTTTAGCTAGGCAGTTGTGTTTCAGTTAGAAACTATAATTTCTATCAACAGTAGCACTATATATCTTCAAGTGATATAACGTTACTGAAAGTGTTATTATTGCAGTATTTTGACTTAGTTTTTAAATTTTCAGTTTTAGCTAGGCAGTTGTGTTTCAGTTAGAAACTATAATTTTTGTCAGCAGTAGCAGTATATATTTTCAAGGAATATAACGTTACCAAAAGTGTTATGATTGCAGTATTTTAATTTCAGTTTTTAAATTTCCAGTTTTAGCTAGGCAGTTGTGTTTCAGTTAGAAACTATATTTCTGTCAGCAATAGCACTACATATAGTTAACTAATATAACGTTACCGAAAGTGTTATTATTGCAGTATTTTGATTTCAGTTTTCAAATTTCCAGTTTTAGCTAGGCAGTTGTGTTTCAGTTAGAAACTATAATTTCTATCAACAGTAGCACTATATAGTCAAGTGATATAATGTTACTGAAAGTGTTATTATTACAGTATTTTGACTTAGTTTTTAAATTTCCAGTTTTAGCTAGGCAGTTGTGTTTCAGTTAGAAACTATAATTTTTGTCAGCAGTAGCACTATATATTTTCAAGGAATATAACGTTACCAAAAGTGTTATTATTGCAGTATTTTAATTTCAGTTTTTAAATTTCCAGTTTTAGCTAGGCAGTTGTGTTTCAGTTGGAAACTATAATTTCTGTCAGCAGTAGCACTATGTATCTTTAAGTGATATAACGCTACCGAAAGTGTTATTACTGCAGTATTTTGATTTCAGTTTTTAAATTTCCAGTTTTAGCTAGGCAGTTGTGTTTCAGTTAGAAACTATATTTCTGTCAGCAATAGCACTACATATAGTTAACTAATATAACGTTACCGAAAGTGTTATTATTGCAGTATTTTGATTTCAGTTTTCAAATTTCCAGTTTTAGCTAGGCAGTTGTGTTTCAGTTAGAAACTATAATTTCTATCAACAGTAGCACTATATAGTCAAGTGATATAATGTTACTGAAAGTGTTATTATTACAGTATTTTGACTTAGTTTTTAAATTTCCAGTTTTAGCTAGGCAGTTGTGTTTCAGTTAGAAACTATAATTTTTGTCAGCAGTAGCACTATATATTTTCAAGGAATATAACGTTACCAAAAGTGTTATTATTGCAGTATTTTAATTTCAGTTTTTAAATTTCCAGTTTTAGCTAGGCAGTTGTGTTTCAGTTGGAAACTATAATTTCTGTCAGCAGTAGCACTATGTATCTTTAAGTGATATAACGCTACCGAAAGTGTTATTACTGCAGTATTTTGATTTCAGTTTTTAAATTTCCAGTTTTAGCTAGGCAGTTGTGTTTCAGTTAGAAACTATATTTCTGTCAGCAATAGCACTACATATAGTTAACTAATATAACGTTACCGAAAGTGTTATTATTGCAGTATTTTGATTTCAGTTTTCAAATTTCCAGTTTTAGCTAGGCAGTTGTGTTTCAGTTAGAAACTATAATTTCTATCAACAGTAGCACTATATAGTCAAGTGATATAATGTTACTGAAAGTGTTATTATTACAGTATTTTGACTTAGTTTTTAAATTTCCAGTTTTAGATAGGCAGTTGTGTTTCAGTTAGAAACTATAATTTTTGTCAGCAGTAGCACTATATATTTTCAAGGAATATAACGTTACCAAAAGTGTTATTATTGCAGTATTTTAATTTCAGTTTTTAAATTTCCAGTTTTAGCTAGGCAGTTGTGTTTCAGTTGGAAACTATAATTTCTGTCAGCAGTAGCACTATGTATCTTTAAGTGATATAACGCTACCGAAAGTGTTATTACTGCAGTATTTTGATTTCAGTTTTTAAATTTCCAGTTTTAGCTAGGCAGTTGTGTTTCAGTTAGAAACTATATTTCTGTCAGCAATAGCACTACATATAGTTAACTAATATAACGTTACCGAAAGTGTTATTATTGCAGTATTTTGATTTCAGTTTTCAAATTTCCAGTTTTAGCTAGGCAGTTGTGTTTCAGTTAGAAACTATAATTTCTATCAACAGTAGCACTATATAGTCAAGTGATATAATGTTACTGAAAGTGTTATTATTACAGTATTTTGACTTAGTTTTTAAATTTCCAGTTTTAGCTAGGCAGTTGTGTTTCAGTTAGAAACTATAATTTTTGTCAGCAGTAGCACTATATATTTTCAAGGAATATAACGTTACCAAAAGTGTTATTATTGCAGTATTTTAATTTCAGTTTTTAAATTTCCAGTTTTAGCTAGGCAGTTGTGTTTCAGTTGGAAACTATAATTTCTGTCAGCAGTAGCACTATGTATCTTTAAGTGATATAACGCTACCGAAAGTGTTATTACTGCAGTATTTTGATTTCAGTTTTTAAATTTCCAGTTTTAGCTAGGCAGTTGTGTTTCAGTTAGAAACTATAATTTCTATCAACAGTAGCACTATATATTTTCAAGTGATATAATGTTACTGAAAGTGTTATTATTGCAGTATGTTTAATGTTCTTCATATATGTTACTAGTCATGAGGAAACTTACTGAAATAGCTGAAAGACTCAAATTTTTATATGTAGTAATAATGAAATGTAAAGAAATGATTACCATGTCGGCCACAGACAGCCTACTCGCCCTGAGACAAAAAAATGAACCCATGGGAATAGACAACGTTCTTAGATGTCAAAAAGAGAAGCCTCTAAATTAGTTTTCATCTTTAGCCCTTGTCTTTCAGTCAGGCTTTTCTAGTTTGTAAACTTGACCAAATTCCATACAGCACTCCAGTACGTGCCTTTGTAAAACAAAACTATTTTCTAATCCCTCTTTGTTCAATTCGAATATTAAACTTTTCTCGATGCATCAAGGGAGGTACAATATTGGCATTCAATCAAATTTGCGAAAATAAAATAGCAAATACTATTGGAAACAAACAAGGCAGCCCTTTATTTATTCGTAATATAAAATTCAAATACACCACCCAAGTCCAGGTATACATACATACTACTAACAAAGAAAGCGCGGAACGGGAGATTGCATCAAGCATAAAGAGGAAGATTCCAATTCTTGTTGTGAAGGTCTCATATACGGGAAAATAAAGGGAATTCTAAATTGCTTGTCCTCTATAAGGAAAGCAGCCTCCTCTTCTTCCTTCTTAACTTGCACACGTACGAAAATACATATAGATACACATATACACACTACGGTCTCTTATATGTTTTTTATATTGATCACACACACACACACACACACACTTATACACGCACACCAAATGCACGAGTTTATTTTTTTCTGCAGCTTTTGCAACGTTTTCACCCAAGGGTTTACCGTCCCAAATAGACAAAAATGTGTTTTGAGAGAAAATACGTGCTATAAAAGAACTATCTGTGACAGGCGGCAAATTTTTGACAACAACCAATTGAAATAGCCTCAAAATATTGAATTTGCTTGTAATGTCCAAAAAAGGGCAAAACGCATACCCTTGAATTGTCGACCCTTTCTTTAGAAATTTATAGGTCAACCTTTATAGGCCAAAGAGTTGGGATGTTTAACGTTATTGTGACGATCAATTTTTCTACATTGTTGAACCTTTTTTATCTGAACCCCTTAATAATAGAGTACGCGCTATGGGCAACAGTTACAATAACACAAAAGCACACATGTATACGAGGCTGTTAATGATTTGATAACCCAGTGATGGAATAAACAAAAGAATAGAAATCGATTTTAAAAGCATTAGACGAAGGGTAGATTTAAAGATAAAAAGTTGTGTGCTTGTGTTTATGTGTTTGCCCCTATATCACCTCAAATACGATTGTGTTGACATTTTGTAGTTTTCGGTTTTATATTTCAGTTTTCTTTTCAATCTTTATTTGCTTTTAATTCCATGCTTAAAATACAATCTAAATCTCTTTTCGTTTTAATAATGTAAACGAAGAAAGGGGTGGAACTATTGAAAAACGCGATTGGGAAAAAACCAGTTAAAAATTGAAATCCAGGGACACATTTTATTTCTGGTTACACTGTGACCTGATTTGGTGTGATATATTTTTGGTGAATTGATTTATCGATTGTCAAAAAAAAAGTTTTTAATCTTAATAAGCATGAATAAATTAATACCTCGAAAATATTTAATTTCAAATTATTACCATTTCCCGCCAAATTACGTAATTGCTACCACAACCAATTAAATTCAACCGATAAGATCGTCGCTGCAATTAAGTAGATTAATTCACAAAATATTTAACGCCCCCATTATTTGGTACAATACAATTTGGTTTAATCATGCAAATAGTTCAAAGGAAAAATAATTTTGTTCTTCAATCTAGATTTCTATCTGAGGCTAGTTGTTAATCAATCTTTAAATTATTAATTTAGACGAAAAGATCTGATAATGTTCCTTATAATCAATCACAAGTTTGGTTTGTATTTTGAGAGATGGTACTATAATTAGAAAATAAAATCAATAGCATACAGTGTTGCCATTCTTGGTTAATACAATACAATGCATTAGTTTTATTTTTTTGCTGAAATTTGAGCTGTATGTCACTGATGCGATAATTTACAAAGAAAGCTAATCAGTTGATTTATTAGAATTTGCGTGTATATAGTAATTGCAATGTTGCCCATGCTGCGATTTTTTCTGTAGATTCTAGGAATTTTAATTTTTTTTTAAATTTACATTTCTTTGATTGAATATTGTTACATTTTATGACTTAAACTTGACTTGAATTGTCCAGACGGGAAGGATCCAGAATCCTCATCCTTTTCCTACACTAGTTCTAATCAGTTTTCGCTCTAGTTCACCTTCTTCTTCTTAATCCTGTTGACAAAATATCAACATTGAATTGTTCTGTAGGATTGTTCAGTTGTTAGAAGCAGTGGCTAATAGCTTATGCATGGGTATTCACAGAATTCTAAAGTCATAGGCGCTCGAAAGGGGGCAAGGAGGGCCACTTGCCCCCCCCCGGAAGTTGAACAATTTTAATTTTATTGAAAATTTTGTGTAATATACCGTTTCTTTCTAGGCTTGCCCCCCACCCTAGCATGTCGTTTATTCAAGGCTTGCCCCCACTAGCATGCGGTTCATTCAAGGCTTGCTCCCCATGAACAAATTTCTGCGGGAGCCTATGTCTAAAGTCGTTATGGTCAGTACATAGGCTGCTAGAACTGAGGTGCAGGCTTATTGCACTGATTGATTTCAGAACTGATTCCTCATTAGTACAACCACTTCAAGAAACCATCAACGTTTCCCGTTCCATGAAGATAACATCAGTGGTGGCTAAACTGAAATTACGAATGGCATCAAATATAAGAGGAGTGTGTTTCATGTGCGAAATGAAGTGATTGTTTCATTTGAATCGTTTTCCCCAAGAAAATATAAAAGTGTAAAAAACCCCCAAAACCGCTCCTAGTTTTCCCTGAACCGAGCTAAACGAGTTCTAAAACAACACACGCTCACACATACATATACAGAAAGCTACTTGGTTGGGCTACGACGACCGTGTGCATACACTTCGGGAGTTTTTCCGGGATAGTCCGGGACGATCAATGCGCATATAGTATATACACGTAACGTAGTCGGCTCTAGTGACGAGAGGGTCCGTCTGGCCTTCGGGGAAAAACAAAGCAGCGACGAAGAATAATAATTTAGCATTATTTAATTGTCCCAGGGGGTTTCAGCTGAACAAAATTGCATTTTCGTACTGGAATGCGAGGCAAATTCTGATGAAACACAAAAATTTATATATTAACCCGCCACAAAAGGCGGAAGCGAAGGGGATGATATGAATTTAGAATGTCTATTAGCTTGGGATAGTATGTGCTTCCAGCTTTTTTCGTGTTTGTATGAGATTACCAAGGGGATATTTTATGAAACATTGGAAAAATTAGAAAAAAAAAAAATAAAATATAAAATAAGCCATCAGTTAGTGGAGGTGGTTTTTTTGTATTGTTAGCTCAGCAGCGGTCATTCATTTTTTAGGATTAAAATAGCAGAAAGTTTTTCCCAAAAGGGATTTGGAAATTTAAAAAAATTTAATGCCTACAAATCACAAATTGGTGATTTAAACAAAAATTATAAAGGAAAGACTACGCGCCAACTAAATCTCTGTGGATAATCAGGTTGGGAAAATAAAATCGGAAAAATTCAACTCGTAGAGGATTATGTACCCATTGACAACACATACATCACTGGTCAGCGTTAAATGAATGCGAATTTTGCTGTTTTTTGTCGATCGCGATTTATTAGTCGCACTTTCTGATGTTTAATGTAGTGTGCGGCGGATTTGCGCCTCGCTTTTTGCGTTATCGTGTTTTATATGTTGACGATAATTCCAATATTTTGTTTTTTATTTAATGATGCGTTACTAACCAGATATGGATAACCACATCATAATAAAGTCCGTGGACATATCAGTTTAATAAAAAAAATCGAACACACTCATGGATGGTGTATGTACGCTCATGAATTCTTTTCCTAGTCATAATTAGAATTAGCTCAGTGGTCATGCCCGAGCCGCATTCGATTCCCAGTGGAACCAACATGTAGATAAAAATGAACTAGACACAAGACAGATCACCAGCCACGTTTTTAATCTGACTCAAGTAATTTTAGAGTGTGACACTGCCTTTGAATTCACGGTCGCTATCTCGGTGGTTCGAAGACCACATTAAGCTGTAGACCCCATTTCTCCTAGACATTAAATCCGCGAACATAACAGGGGTGCGTTCGACGAAAATCACTTAGAATTAATCCCAGTTGAATTTTTGCAACCATTCTTGTTTCAAAACTTCATCAATTACGTATCAACACTTTTGAGTGCTTATCCTGTAAACTGCCTCATAAAAAAAACGACAGAAATAAAATAATAACCGATTTGCTATATAAAAGGCGCGAGAAAAAAAAGGACACATAAGAAAAAAGAATGCAAGGAGCAAAAAGTTGCGAGTAAAACCCCAATATTTTCAATTTTTGCTGTCAAGAAAGAGCCCATTAAGCAAAAATTTATGGAACGTACAACTTAAAAAACCGATCCGAGCAGCACTTTGAAATATTTAATGTAACTTCCGCACAAAACAAGATCTATGGTGGCCTGCAAAACTTCGGGACACGCTAAAAAATACGAATCTTTTTTATAACTGCTATCCTAATGTTCTCTACTCGAAAAACACTATATCTTTTTAGGCTTTGAGCCCTTTTGCTACCAACACACTTTCTAGTTAATAAATTTTACTAGAAGAGAAAAAAAACTTGCTGAACTCAATAAATAAACAGTAAAAATCGAGTTTTTCACACGCCAACACCAAATGTCCTCATAATTCTCAATTTTAAAACTTAAAAAAGCTTGTGTTGCTAAAATAGTCAGGCCAGTTAAATGGTTTAGAGAGAAGAAGCACGGTTTTAATATTAAATTGGTTTTGAAAGATATATACTACAACTAAGCTCGAAAAGTTGAAATTGGGGCGATATCTCTACAACAATGGAATTATTTAGTTAAATAAATCAAATTTTCAGTTTGGATCAAGCTCTTTATTTGTGCGGTTTCCATTAAACATTTGTGCCCACATCACAATTTGTTTGTGTTAGTAATTATTGTTTATGCTAATAAAGCGATCGTTATTTCCACAATCAAATGGCTTTCCTTTGAATATTATCAGCCAAAATGTTGTTTTCCTTTTGGGATTTCCTGATGAGAGGAAACACGTTAAGAGTAGGATGCTCAGATCTCCTATACAAGGGCGCCTCTTTATTACATCCAACGTGCGGTTACATACGATATTGCCAATGTTACAGTTTCGATATTTTTGTAAGACACTCTTTATTTGGGCGACACCCTGTATACTAAAAACAATCTATTTGTTTCTACAAATTGTGTAATTCTAGGTAAAAAAATTAAGCCTTCTAAAGTTCAATGTTCTTTTCTGTCTTATTCATAAAAGTTAGTTAATGTTAATTAATCATAAAAAATAGTTGCATTTTTTAACATACAGGGTGTATTTAAGATAAGTGGTAACATTTAAAAAATTAAACATATATTCTTAAATTATTTAAACCATTTCCCGCAATTTATTTCTGATTAAGATTAGATAACATTTTTAAAACACCCTGTAGCTAGCTATAACACTATCAATCACATCCACGTTTTTTCTGTTTTGCACCTGCAACAAGCTAATTAGGGTATAATAATTATAAACAAGCAAAAATCGCGCATTTCTTTTTTTAAACTTGGCAAGCCTTTATCAAGATCTTGTAAGAAAAAAGGCAGAAAAAAGTAAATTAGTACACACCCTGCACGCACCCGATAACAAACAAGGTATGATTACCTGACTACAGTAAAGAACTTTAAAAGTAATTTTTAAATTATTGGCAAAGCAATCAGGAACACTTTGATTTTAGATTTTAACACCTGCAGGGTAGCCATTTTTCCAATAATTTACCTTCCTGTAATTTTACGCTACTGCTTGAGAAAGATTATTATTAAGGAAAAATAAAGTTTTCGAAACACATTCAAATCTCTAACGCCTTCACGGCCACTGACGATCTCTCTAGATAAACATAAAACAATCACCGATAGGGAAGTGAAGAAAAATGCTCCTTATTCGAAAGGGTTCCCTTTAATGATCATTTCTGGTTGTTAAAATGGGCTGACACGGCAACAAAGGAACAGATTCGCTTCTCCCTAGGCGCGGGTGCGCCAGCAGTGTAAACCGCCACGCATAATAACTCTGACAATTTCCGGTAACCCTCTGGAGACCGGCTAAAAACCCTTTCACCTACGCCCCTGCACCACCAGAAAGCTGCCTTAGCCGAATTAATATTTAAAATACCCACGTCGCTAATTAGTTGCGAACGCACTAATATAATTTTATTTTCCCTTTATCTGGCACTATGTTTGTTTTTCCTTAGCATCCCCATGTCTTTGTAATTAAATAGAGATGGAGACGGATGGAGGGTGAAGTGAGAGACCCGTCGTGTTCGTGAGGAATTCTAATTACAAAGGCTTTGTGACGAATATTATTAATAGCTCTTCTTAAAGGTGCCTAATTAGGATATTTTTATTCAATTAGTCTTCAGTTAAATGTTAATGAGTTCTGCGAAATGTTTGGAAGAGCACTTAGAAGAAGTTTTCTTGCCTAACTTTGTTACGGAAAAACGATTTTAGTTTTATAAGGGTTAACTTAAACGCATTACTTTTACTGCTTTAGCACTCACCGGATCTGAAACACCCAACATCGTAAAAATTTATTTTGGAAATACTCTCCTTTCATCATTGAATCTAACACCAACCCTCACGCATTTATAATTTTTTTCTCTTTCCTCTTTTATTCGCGTTTCTGTTTCATGGGGAGTTGCGTTAATGTGGAGTTTCTTTTAAAGAAACTACTCTTTTATTATTTGTTCCAATTAGAATTTGTTCCATAAGTTTGTGTTTCATTTAAGGTAATCATAAACCGATTTACACTTTGTATACAATCCCTGGCAGAAATAGTGGCAAATATTGTTATGGTGGCGCGTTGGTTCACTCTAACTATTTAGTTGGAGTGAAACACTGCAAAAACAAACAAAAGTTTCATTAATTTTAATTCGGTTGAAGATATAGTTTTAAGTTCTGTCGATTTCTTCGATCCATGATACGGGCTTATTCGGCTCCAACTAGTTTTGGTAGCCGTAGTGACTAAGATAGTGTAAAAATGAACACTAACATGTTTCATTTTATTTTGTTAGGGATGATTCCTTTAATCTCCGATAATTTCTTTGATGCAAGAGCGGCGCTTATTTAGCAGCAAATACCTTCAGTGGGCTTAATGAGCAAGGAACCTACTATAAGAATGAAGAAAAATGTGTTTCACTTTAATTCGTTTAAAGACGGTTCTTTAATCTCCGATAATTTCTTCGAGGGCGGCGCTTGTTCGGCAGTAAATAGCTTCAGTGGGCTTAGGGAGCAAGGTACCATAAAATTGAAGAAAAATATGTTTCACTTTAATTCGATTAAAGATAATTCTTTAATCTCCGATAATCTCTTTGATGCAAGGGCGGCGATTATCCGGCACCAAATACCTTCAGTGGGCTTAGTGAGCAAGGAACCTACTATAAAAATGAAGAAAAATGTGTTTCACTTAAATTCGTTTAAAGACAATTCTTTAATCTCCGATAATCTCTTCGATGCAAGGGCGGTGCTTATTCGGTAGAAATAGCTTCAGTGGCCTAGTGAGCAAGGTACTATAAAAATGAAGAAAAATATGTATCACTTTAATTCGTTTAAAGATGACTCTTTAATCTCCGATAATCTCTTCGATGCAAGGGCGGCGCTTATTCGGCAGTAAATAGCTTCAGTGGGCTTAGGAAACAAGGTACTATAAAAATGAAGATAAATGTGTTTCACTTTAATTCGATTAAAGATAGTTCTTTAATCTCCGATAATCTCTTCGATCCAAGGGCGGCGCTTATTCGGCAGCAAATAGCTTCAGTGGGTCTAATGTTCAAAGTATCACGAGGAATAAAGAAAAATGTGTATCACTTTGATTCGATTAAAAATAATTCTTTAATCTCCGATAATCTCTTCGATGCATGGGCGGCGCTTATTCGGCAGTAAATAGCTTTAGTGGGCTTAGGAAACAAGATACTATAAAAATGAAAAAAAGTGTTTCACTTTAATTCGATTAAAGATAATTCTTTAATATCTGATATTCTCTTTGATCCAAGGGCGGAGCTTATTCGGCAGCAAGCAGCTTCAGTGGGCTTAGTGAGCAAGTTCCTATAAGAATAAAGAAAAATGTGTTTCACTTTAATTTGATTAAAAATAATTTTTAAACACCGATAATCTCTTCGATGTAAGGGCAGCGCTTATTCTGCAGTAAATAAATAGCTTCAGTGGGCTTAGGGAACAAGGTGAAGAATAATGTGTTTCACTTTAATTCGATTAAAGATAATTCTTTAATCTCCGATAATCTCTTTGATGCAAGGGCGGCGATTATCCGGCACTAAATACCATCAGTGGGCTTAGTGAGCAAGGAACCTACTATAAAAATGAAGAAAAATGTGTTTCACTTTAATTCGTTTAAAGACAATTCTTTAATCTCCGATAATCTCTTCGATGCAAGGGCGGTGCTTATTCGGTAGAAATAGCTTCAGTGGCCTAGTGAGCAAGGTACTATAAAAATGAAGAAAAATATGTATCACTTTAATTCGTTTAAAGATGACTCTTTAATCTCCGATAATCTCTTCGATGCAAGGGCGGCGCTTATTCGGCAGTAAATAGCTTCAGTGGGCTTAGGAAACAAGGTACTATAAAAATGAAGATAAATGTGTTTCACTTTAATTCGATTAAAAATACTTCTTTAATCTCCGATAATCTCTTCGATCCAAGGGCGGCGCTTATTCGGCAGCAAATAGCTTCAGTGGGTCTAATGTTCAAGGTATCATAAGGAATAAAGAAAAATGTGTATCACTTTGATTCGATTAAAAATAATTCTTTAATCTCCGATAATTTCTTCGATGCAAGGGCGGCGCTTATTCGGCAGTAAATAGCTTTAGTGGGCTTAGGAAACAAGATACTATAAAAATGAAAAAAAAGTGTTTCATTTTAATTCGATTAAAGATAATTCTTTAATTCCCTATAATCTCTTCGATGCAAGGGCGGCACTTATTCGGCAGTAAATAGCTTTAGTGGGCTTAAGAAACAAGATATTATAAAAATGAAAAAAAAGTGTTTCACTTTAATTCGATTAAAGATAATTCTTTAATCTCTGATATTCTCTTTGATCCAAGGGCGGAGCTTATTCGGCAGCAAGCAGCTTCAGTGGGCTTAGTGAGCAAATTCCTATAAAAATAAAGAAAAATGTGTTTCACTTTAATTTGATTAAAGATAATTTTTAATCACCGATAATCTCTTCGATGTAAGGGCAGCGCTTATTCTGCAGTAAATAAATAGCTTCAGTGGGCTTAGGGAACAACGTGAAGAATAATGTGTTTCACTTTAATTCGATTAAAGATAATTCTCTAATCTCCGATATTCGGCAGCAAGTAGCTTCAGTGGGATTAGTGAGCAAGTTACTATAAAAATGAAGAAAAATGCGTTTCATTTTAAATCTATTAAAGATGATTTTTTAATTTCTGACGATTTCTTCGATGCCAGGATGGCGCTTATTCGGATCCAACTAGCTTTGGTAGTCATAGTGACGAAAATAGTGTAAAAATAAAGAAGAATATGTTTCATATTGATTCGATTATTTTATGATGATTTCTTTGATGCAAGGTTGGTGCTTGTTTGGCTACAACTAGCTTTGGTAGACGTAGTGATCAACATAGTGTAAAAATGAAGAAAAATGTATTTCATCAGCTTTAGTGATCAAAATAGCGTGAAAATGACGAATGGGTTTCATCTTAATTCTATTAATTTATGATGATTGATGATTCCTTCGATGTAAGGTAGCGCTTAGTCGGTTCCAGCTAGCTGTAAGCAGCAAAATAGTGTAATAATGAAGAAACATTTGTTTCATCTAAATTCTATTAATTTATGATGCTTTCTTCGATGTGAGGTGGCGCTTAGTCGGTTTCAGCTAGCTTGGGGAGTCGTAGTGATCAACATAGTGTAAAAATGAAGATGCACGTTTTCATTTTAATTCGATTATGGCTCTTTGGTGAATGCTCGATGCATATTCGACTTCAACTAGCTGAGATGTTCATGATGTTCAGAACAGTGTAAAAATGAAAAATAGTGTTTCGTTTTACTGCTATTAAGGACGATTATGTAATTTCTGTTGCTGTCTTCGATGAAATGATGATCTTATTCAGTTCTATTTTATTTTTATTATTTATTATTTTATAAGGTTCTAAAGATGGTTCTTTAATTTTTGTAGTTTTCTTCGATGTAAGGGTTGATTATTCCCTACAACTAGTTTCAAAGATCATACTAATTAAATTACTGTTAAGGAAAGAAGTTTGTGTTTCATTTTATCTCTATTGAAGATGATTCTTTGATTTCTATGTTAATTATTTGACTATAACTAGTTTCAAGCATCATGATTAAATTACTGTAAAAAAGAAAAGTATGTGTTTCATTTTATCCCCATTAAAGATGATTCTTTAACTTCTGACGATTTCTTCGATGTAAAGATGGTGATTATTAGGTTCCAGCTAGTCTTATTGACACGTAGTAATGGAAGTATTGTAAAACTAAAGAAATGTGTTACATCTTATCTCTATTAAAGATGATTCTTTAATTTATGTCGATTTCTTCAATGTAAGGAGGGTGATTATTAGGTTCCAGCTAGTCTTAGTGGCGCATAGTGCTGAAAGTATTGTAAAAATGAAGAAGTATGAGTTTTTATTGTATCTCTATTAAAGATGATTCTTTAATTTATGACTATTTCTTCAATGCAAGGAGGGTGATTATTAGGTTACAGCTAGTCTTAGCGACGCATAGTGATGAAAGTATTGTAAAAATGAAGAAGTATGTGTTTTATCTTATCTCAATTAAAGATGATTCTTTAATTTATGACGATTTTCTCGATGTAAGGAAGGTGATTATTAGGTTCCAGATAGTCTTAGTGATGCATAGGGATGAAAGTATTATAAAAATGATAAAGTATGTGTTTTCATTTTATCTCTATAAGATGATTCTTTATAATATTACGATTTCTTCAATGTAAGGAGGGTGATTATTAGGATCCATCTAGTCTTAGTGACACATAGTGATGAAAGTATTGTAAAAATGAAGAAGAATGTGTTTCATTTTATCTCTATTAAAGATGATTCTTTAATTTATGACGTTTTTTTGGATGTAAGGAAGGTGATTATTAGGTTCCAGCTAGTATTAGTGGCGCATAGTGATGAAAATATTGTAAAAATGAAGAAGTATGAGTTTTCATTGTATCTCTATTAAAGATGATTCTTTAATTTATGACGATTTCTTCAATGTAAGGAGGGTGATTATTAGGTTACAGCTAGTCTTAGTAACACATAGCGATGAAAGTATTGTAACAATGAAGAAGTATGTGTTTCATTTTATCTCTATTAAAGATGATTCTTTAATTTATGACGATTTCTTCAATGTAAAGAGGGTGATTATTAGGATCCATCTAGTCTTAGTGACACATATTGATGAAAGTATTGTAAAAATGAAGAAGTATGTGTTTCATTTTATCTCTATTAAAGATGATTCTTTAACTTATGACGATTTCTTCAATGTAAGGAGGGTGATTATTAGGATCCATCTAGTCTTAGTGACAGATAGTGATGAAAGTATTGTAAAAATGAAGAAGAATGTGTTTCATTTTATCTCTATTAAAGATGATTCTTTAATTTATGACGATTTTTTCGATGTAAGGAAGGTGATTATTAGGTTCCAGCTAGTCTTAGTGGCGCATAGTGATGAAAGTATTGTAAAAATGAAGAAGTATGAGTTTTCATTGTATCTCTATTAAAGATGATTCTTTAATTTATGACGATTTCTTCAATGTAAGGAGGGTGATTATTAGGTTACAGCTAGTCTTAGTAACACAGCGATGAAAGTATTGTAACAATGAAGAAGTATGTGTTTCATTTTATCTCTATTAAAGATGATTCTTTAATTTATGACGATTTCTTCAATGTAAAGAGGGTGATTATTAGGATCCATCTAGTCTTAGTGACACATAGTGATGAAAGTATTGTAAAAATGAAGAAGTATGTGTTTCATTTTATCTCTATTAAAGATGATTCTTTAATTTATGACGATTTCTTCAATGTAAGGAGGGTGATTATTAGGTTCCAGCTAGTCTTAGTGGCGCATAGTGATGAAAGTATTGTAAAAATGAAGAAGTATGTGTTTTCATTTTATCTCTATTAAAGATGATTCTTTAATTTATGTCGATTTCTTCAATGTAAGGAGGGTGATTATTAGGTTCCAGCTAGTCTTAGTGGCGCATAGTGATGAAAGTATTGTAAAAATGAAGATGTATGAGTTTTCATTGTATCTCTATTAAAGATGATTCTTTAATTTATGACGATTTCTTCAATGTAAGGAGGGTGATTATTAGGTTACAGCTAGTCTTAGTGACACATAGTGATGAAAGTATTGTAAAGATGAAGTATGTGTTTCATTTTATCGATATTAAAAATAATACTTTAATTTCTGGCAATTTCTTCGATGCAAGTTTTGGTGGCCATACGGATCAAAATATTGTAAAAATGAAAAAGAAATTGTTGAGTAATGTTAGAGCCGATTAAACGTGTGCGACAAAAAGGAAATTTTAACATTTTTCCATTGAGCGATATTAATAATAGAAATCAATTAAACTTTAATGCACAAAGTTAATGGACATGTGTTCGTTTTATTCCCAGCACCACAAATGTATTGTCCATAGAAATAATGAATTAACCGCCGTAGTTCTATAAAACCAATATCAAATATAGCCAGCGACTGATTTATTTGTTGTATTTCATTGAATTATTATCGTGTATTACAGATTGAATACTAAAATGTTATGTGGCACATTTATTATATCCGTTTCTCTTATTTAAAACGTTACAACACATCACATTCGACATTGTTCGGCATTTTTTACTTTTATTTTAGGCATAATATAAACTCGCTTGATTAATTTCCTTTTATTACCACCTATAGCTTTTGACTTTTTTATGAACCGAAGAAAAATTTTATAATTTTTACCAGGAAGAATCTGAAATTTGAATGAGTGTAATAAAAGCGGAGAGCGCTATTAAATTATGCCTTTAAATAATTAAATTAATCGCGTATGCGGTTTTACATCAAAGTATATTTCGGTTCCTTTGTTCTATAATTTATAAACACTTTCAGTGTGCAGAATATTAAATTTACCTAGCGAGAGCTTCTCCCTCTTTCTCTACCATAGCAAATTATATTAATAAATTAGAAGCGATTGGTATCCTCTAATTTTGTTATACCACATCGTTTTCAAAATGTGTCCCATACTCTTGGGGAATGAAATTCGGGGGTATTTCCTTATTTGACAAATTGAGGACATATTTTTCGCATAAAACGCACCTCTGCGACTTATTAAAATCATTTGTATACTTCTCTCTGCTGCTGCTCTGTTGGAATTTTACTTCTCAAAGGCAAAACTTCCCTATAGCTCCCATAGGCTCTATTTTGTTATACGATATATACGATTTCTGCTCCCCCTGAATGCGTTTTTTAAAAGTTGACGTTCCAGAATATTTATCTGTGTTCGCTCAACTTCATTTTAGCAATCTTTGAAGGGATTCAACCTTTTTAAATAATGTTTCCGCGACACACAAAAGTTTTGAGTTACTAAAATAATTAATAAAATTAAATAGGTTCAAAAATAATTCATAATAAAGGTATCCAAAGATCTAGTTCGAAACAGCTCGACAGTCGCTTGTTTAACTATCATGTTCACCCACCTTGTTTTACGATAAGCTGCAGATTGATGGATGGTACGAATTTGATTCTCTTCGCGACGCAAAAGGTTGCAAAAGGAGGAAAGACACCAATGGTTTTCTGGGGCAAGCCCAGTAAATCGGATGCGATATATTATCACCTATGTGTAAGCCCTTTATAACTCCTTTGCTTTTAGACATTATTTTTACAATCTTTCGATTATACAGAAGAAAAACTGTTTGTGGCTACAGTTTAGCTCCAATGACTATTTGTCTAATGAACTTTTGGTCCAACGAAGTTTTCTTCAACGAAACTTTCCGTCCATGGTACTTTATGTTACATGGGTTTTCTTGTCCGCAAGCTTTAAATAAACAGCAAGTTGAAAATTTATTTCTAGAACAACTAACTCCACGAAGATTTACGGATAGTTAAGCCGATTATTAGTCTACCAGGTGTCATTTACGGTCCAATAAAGGCCGTCGTTTAGTTCATCCAATTATAACGTTTAAGTTTGATTAGTATTTGGGTCAAACACCATTGGACCAAACATCCATTAGACTAAAAGTCACGTTGAACCAAACGGCATTGGATCAAAGGTCTATTGGACCGAAAAGTCACAAACCCTTCTATCGATATCCCGCTGGTTGCAGGGTACAGGATTTTTGCAGATTTTTTAAGATTAAGTCATGGCAAACATATTTCACCTTCTATGAGACACTGAAACTCACTAATTTCATCGCTTAGGAGACCAAAACTCCAAGCGTTACTCCCTGGGCAACACTAGAAATAGTGGCAAAACAACTTAGTTTGGTTAGATAAGATTAGATAATAAAGTTAGGTTGAGTTAAGTTAGGTTAGGTTAGATTAGATTATGTTCAATTTGGTTAGGTTAGGTTAGATCACTTACTTAGTGGTCAATGGTAAGGAAACTCACCGCTTAGGAAGAAGAAAGTTCACGCGTTGCTCCCTGGGAACTAAAACACTAGAAATAGTGGCAAAACAATCAGCAACAGTTAACTTATGTCCGGCGAGTATTAACAGCTGATCAATAAAAAATAGTACAACGCCCAAGGGTACAAAGACTTTAGAAAAATGCTATAAAAATTGCCGAGAGCTTGGAGTGCACTATGCGAAGAATTAAAACAAGATTTATGGGGCACAGGTTTCAAGATAGTGACTGGGAAATTAGGTTTACGCTCACCAATTACCCTAAGCAACAACGAACAAGTAAAAATGACACATGAACTTTTTCCTAGAGACTTTGACACAGCAAGGACAAATATAGAGATAAACACTGATGATGTTACCGAATGCAAGGCGGAAGAAATTACAACAGCTGGGAAAAAATGAGACCAAAGAAAGTTGCCGGACCGGATGGGGTAGTACCCGAAATAGCAAAACAAGTACAGAGAGGTGCACAGAACTGCAATTTGGCTTCAGAGAAAGCCTATCGAAAGTGGACTCGATACAGAAAGTGGTAAATATAGTCAAGAGGCCGGCAGAAATAAGACATACGTAGTGTTGGACGTTAAAAATGGTTTTAATTCGATTACATGGACAAGCGAACAATATTAAGATCGCTGGAAAAACAATCAGCCTACTTCAGGAAAATAATAAGTAATTATCTTCAGGGCCGGAAGATGCATGTAGGACAAGAAGTATGGTTTTACATGAAATGTCGAGTACCACAAGGATCCGTCATGGATCCAACGCTGTGGAATATCGTATTCGACGATGTCTTCCAAACTGACTTGCTTGACGAATTTACATTGATAGATTATGCTGACGATCTTGCATTAGTAGTCTGCGGGACAGAAAAGAAACGAAATAAAAGAGGACATAAAATGGTCCATCAGTAGAATAGAGGGTTGGAGAATAAAATGGTCTCCGCAAACACAGAAATGTTAATTAATATTAGCAGGAAAAAGAAAGTTGTAGACAGTGGAAATTATCATCAGAGACAATACGATAAGAAGTCAAGCTCATGTTAAATACATAGGTATCACAATTCGGTGGTATCTTAACATGAGTGGGCATATAGAGGGGTGACCAAAAAGCTTAGAAGAGTATTGACGCACTCGCTAATGCGTCGGCTATGTTCCATGGTTACCTCTAATCATATTATATGGAGTAAATTCCTACAAATAACGGCACACAGAAAAAAAACTAGGAATAGTGCAAACCCATATTATTGGACTCGTGGAGTGTCCAAATATACTGGCCCCGCCCATCAAAGGGCGTGGTGGCTTTCGGAATTTGTACCAAGCCATTTCTCAGTGGATCAATAGCTTTCTAAAACATTATTAATTACATTGATTCCGATTGTACAAGCAGGTTTTGTTGTATGAAAGGTGTACTGTTTGAATTTTCAAGTACTCCATCATTATTGAACTTATAGGTTATGTTTTTTACAAAATCCTCAAATATAATTTTAATGTTGTTCTAATGATTTAAAAATCATTGAACACTACTCATTGGTTATTCAGTACAGCTACACAAATCAGAACAATTTAAGCGTGTAACAACTGACAAATCAAATAGAACTTTAGGTATAACGTCTTCTACTATAACCTTTAAACTTATCACACATCTGGCATATACTATCTGAAAATATTTAGGGAATAGGCGGTATCTATTTTCAAAACTACAAAAAAACTCTTTCATTAATTTACCGTTACAAAAAGTGCTGTAGGAATTTTGAAGATTAATTACAGTTTCTAATTTTTCGCCTAAATAATGTCACTCTATATTGGAGTGGATTCAGAATTTCCATCTACACACTTTAAACGTTTTCTTAAATGATTCTTTTTCCCTTGAAAGGCTTGTAAATGTATTTTTTAGTTGAAACGCCCATTCTTTTCTGTCCTCGATCAAATTATAGTAAAAACCCAAAGCTGTCATTGCGAAGAAAGTTGGTTATAGGGCCGTCAATAAAGGTAACATTCATTTTTCTAGTTAGTGTCTGGCGAGATGACAATAGGATGATGTATTACTAGCCTATAAATTGGAACGGTGTAGGCAAGTAAGATTAGAGTAAGGCGAGTTGGAAAGCCCCAAAAGGAGAATTTTCCAATGCACGTCACACCACGAGCGTGGTGCGTGGCGGTTGGCGTAGTGGACTGTACAGTACTACCAACCCCCTAGTTCGAATTCCTCTCGTAGCAACGTTTCTAATATTTAAGTCACGTTTTGAAATAACGATTGATAACAAAAAAAACATTGGCTATTTTTATGAAGCCGTAAAAAGAGAATGGTATTTTGCAGAAACTGAATAAAATATTCCTCCGGTTGTTCCGGAGGTGGTGAAGGAGGAGCAAAACGATTCTCGGATAGGTAAAATTAGATTTGGTCGTCAAAAAAGGCGCCTCGTTCAAAATTTTATGAATAACTACAATCGTAAAAACTTAATTTTCATTTTTATATTTTTTGAATAATAAAATGGAATGCGCGCGCGAGGTCGTAACTTATTAAATTTTAAATTTTAAACGAGCGGCTAGTTTTATATTATGGAATATGTAAAAGAGCTTTTACGCCCCCTTTTATATTTATCATTTTGATGGCTAGATATAAATTAATAATAACAACAATTGGGCGGAGGCCAAAAGAATGAATAAAATTTTTTCTTTTATTTTCCCTTTTTTCCTCTGTTTCGTGAAATGAGTTACGAAGGGTGAGAGAACATGGAATAAGGAAGGAGGGAAGGAAACTTTTCGATTAAACTGAGACAATCGTCGGCTTTTAAAGATATATCAGAAATGTAACCTGAAAGCTATGTCATTTTGTAAAATTGAGTGAGACGCAATAATAAAGTCTAAAAGTTTCGTTGACCTTTTAAAAGTGACCTTTCAATTTTGCTATTGATTGTCGCTTCCGAAGCGGAGTACTAGGGAAAAAAGTTTTTCGGTTTGTACAAATTTTTCACTAAAAAAAACTTTCTGTTCAGGACTAATTCTGACCTAAAAAACCTACCCCGAATCCAACATGCGGTTTTACGCAAAAAGTTTTGGAACGCGGAACACAACGGAGCTTTTAAAGTTGCATTTGCCCGTAGTAGTACAACGAGTAACAGTAAATATATATACATTCGAATAAAAAAATCTACGAAGAAAGGACACGAACGAATACGGGCTTCAATGAAAACCGGTATCAAAGTATCTCGCATCAGTTTTATGAATAAAGACTGGATGCTTTATTTCGCATAAAATCCTGTAGCTTTTCCAAGAGCAAAAAAATGTTTCAACTCAGAGTATTGAAGCTGGAAAAATATACAGAAATTTTTAGAAGTAATTATCGGGTGTTGTTTTTGTGTTCATGCAGGCAGATAAATAACGAGCTAACGTTAAAGTTACTTTAATGCAAAAATGATCGGGAGGATTAAATTAGGTTAGGTTAACTTAGTAATCGATTTTAGGAAACTCTTCCATGTCATTTACATGTTTTCGACCTATAAAATATGTTTCATGCTTTTTAGTCAGAAATCTAAACATTATAGGTACTAATTTTTTATCTTGAAGTCTATAGAAGTATTTAGACACCCTGTATATATTTCAGCGATTCTTGATGTGATTCAGTCAGTCAGTGAGTCTTTTTTCTTGATACTACTAAAGGAAATTGCTTAAGATTATAAAATAATGTAAGGTTATAGCAAATTAATCTTTTTTTAGATCTATCATGTACTAATTGTTCGAGACCGAATCATTCTGGAAAAAATTGAAGAAGGTATAATACTCTTTCTTCGCCAAACTTTGCCTTTTGTACTAATCTTCTTAATATTCAATACACAAATGTAAAGTTATCGCACTTTTATACATTATTTCCTCCAAGTTAGCCAAACGGCTAGTAGTTTTCGAATTACTAAGACTCAGTACTCAGATAAACTCCAAGTACCATAATTTTCGATTTTTATCCACTCCACTCGCCAGAACTTATCAAGATGTGACTGATTTAGAGTCCATCAGTAAGTACATGATTGAATTGAATATTTTGAATGGTAAAAGACTGATTAAAGAGATTAGGCATTGCTTAAGAGGTGACGCCAAAATCGCTCAAAGCTATAAACCACAAAGAAAAATTTTAAATGAACGAGTCATGCAAACCGGTGTCAGATCGAGATTTGGTTTGGGAAAAAAATTTTGCTTTTTAGATCAAATGTGTAGTGGTACCCGAAATCTAATTAAAAACATGGAAAATAGAATCCCAGTTGGCTCGCGAATTAAACATATTCGTTAAATAAATTTTAGTATCATACAAGAATCAACAAGAGTTCATCTGAGGTATCAACATAAGCAATATGTATGCCATACAAAAACTCGGCAAATCAATTCTTCAGAAGAATAGCTACCAAAACTTTCACGACCTTTGCTCAATGAACAAAGAACGATTTCCGAGTTTAAACGATACCACATTGAGAAAAAATAAGGAGAGCGCCTACATAAGTTAGAGTTCTTGAAGTTCAACTACTTTTGATGTTCTCAATATGACAGGGTCCAAAGCAAATAGTAAATAAAACAAATAAGAATACCCAAGTTAGCAAATTTGAACAAGAAAACATGAACTCCATGCCACAATATTATGTAAGACCGCCCCTCGATAATTGGTCAAATGACTTTTTGTCTAATGGACTTTTAATCCAATGATGTTTGATCCAACGGGACTTTTTTGTTGAACTAATGTTTGGTCTAGTGAGATTATTTGTCCAACGGGCCTTTTGGTCCAATGGTACTTTTCGTCCAATCAAATTTTTGGCCCTCAGCCATCTTTTGAAACAAATAGTCAGATGTACTTTTTTAAATTCTTTCCTAATGAGAAAACATTAATACCAAAATTCTTACAACAGATGGTTTTTAATGTTTATATTTTTAAATTTAATGGCCAGAGTGTTAATCAAAACGTGTTAACTGCACTCTTTAGGTTAGGTTAGTTAAAATAGGACCGTCGTTTAAGTTCATCCATGGTTTCAGTTGGATTAAAAGTGCGATTGTACGAAAAGTATCATTGGAAAAGAAGTCCCATCGAGCCCAACGCTCATTAGACTAAAAATTGCGTTGGACCAAACGCCATTTGACCAAAAGTTCATTGGTTCGAAAGTCACTGAAACATGCCGCATGATCAGGATCAGGATCAATAGTCGAGGATTATCGCCAAGGCGTGTATTTTTAAAGTCGACAGAGCCATCGCCCAGAAACGTTAGCCATGTTCTAAACTCCGAGCATTCATTACAGGAATCTGTTGATTCTTATTGTATAGTACGACGATGAATTTAGCAAAATTATACACAGTGTTCATATTTTCGCCAGCATCGTATAAGGATCTACTTTTTAGATTAACTTCAATTTAGATCAGAGCCTGGTTACTATTGAAAATCGCATCTGCATCAATACAAGCCATGTTATTGTAATCTATTGGCAAGGAAGGATTTAAAATTGGGGGACAAAAGATGATAAATTTGCTTCAGGACGCAAAGCTGGTTTTAACTATAGCTTTTCTAGAGTCTACTTTCATTCGATGTACTTTATGTGAGAACTGTGTCAGTGTTCTAATTGTTTGATATTGGATCATTTTGAAAAGTATGGTTTGTAGTAACTAAACTTATCAACATCAATTTCAAGACATAGCCTCTGATTGTTACGGCAGAACGTTGCATCCGCAAAAACAAATCTTCATTGTAACCGTTAGTAAGTGTTATATTGGCTTGGGATTTGACGATTAACAAGACTTTCTCGATTTATTTCATTAGGGAAAATTAAAAGCTAGTCAAAATCTGGTACGATTATATAATACGGATATCTAGATCTTTTCCCGAAATATCATTCATAATAGTCGGTGAATTCCAGAACTCTAGATTTAACGCGTTCAGACGCTGCCACCTAAATGATTATTAAAATAGCCAATAGTGATGAACACAAAGGTGTCATTAACGGACCAGCAAAGAGTATTCTGATAGATCTATACATAAGAATTTTCGAAATCGTGCAGAATGGTGTTCCACAGGGTTCCATATACTGGCCTATACTACATAAACTATTAAATGTTAATTTGTTACAATAGAATTAATCTCTTTTCAGATATAATAAAGGCATAAAATGGATCTCTATCGTATCCTTTGTGTTTTCTTTAAAAAGTTTCTTTAAAATATATTAACTCGGAAGCGTTAGGTGTAAAAATAAAAGAATAGAAGTACTCACCCAAAAGCTCGCAAGAGATATTCTCACAGTAGAAATAGCATTTCAAAATTCCTTCCGCGCATTTCAAAGCAGCTGATGGTAGGGTTCCAAGTATTTAATCTGAAACAAAACAAGAAAATTTCAAGTATTTCAAACATTAACTTTTATAGTATACCTTAAGCTTAAGGGACAAATAAAAACGGGAAAAAGGGGTAGAGTGTAATTAAATAAAAATTACGATAAAAGAAGGCATCCACTGAAAGCAGCGCAGCACAGTATCATCCCTTGAAATTCTTTTAAATTCCTTTATCGAGATTTTAGTGGAATTTATATACACACGCACACATATACACACATACACAGATTGATGGAATACGGGTAAGGGATACACAAAGGACAAGCGGCCCATTGAAATTACAAAATCGATTGCATACTCTGCTTTCACTATATACTACGTACAACAAAAGTGTGCAGCGATAAAAAAGTTTGACGGCTTGGAACGCTCCTAAATTATTTTCGAGAAATTGCCAGCAATAAAGAGCTTACAAAAACACGCCTAAGGTGCGGAAAATTCCTCAAAATGGCGTTCTTGCAATGGAATGTAAAAACATTTCCTTCTCTAAACAAAGTTTCCAACCTCTCTCCCTGGTAGCTTTCTCAATTCTTTGTCTCTATGACGAAAAGAGGCATTATTCAATTTGAGGGTGTATGTGTACTTTGCTTGAAATGCACATAAAACGGGAATACAGAATTTATGAAGTTCAGCCAATTTTTATTTTTACTTTCGCTTTTTTGTTTTTATTTGGGGGTAGAATTCTTCATGGAGAGAGGTTTTTGTGGAAGGACTGCTACTAAATCAAATTAATTTTTGTTACTACTGGGTAGGTTCTTGTTAGGAGTAGCAGACGCAGTTTTCTAATAATGTGTTCATTAAGGCTAACCTTTCTGCCCGAAAAAAAAAAAGAAAAATGATTAGGTATTCTTCTTAGATTGACTATTGTTGTTTATTGTAAACAATAATATCAATTATAATTTGATTGCTTTACGCTTGAGCTTTGCTGATAATGGATTGGACAAATAGACCTTTGTCTTATGTAGGTAATTCACTAAATTAACACGTCTGCAAACTAGATTTTTCTTATGCCAACATTTGTATTTGGGTGGTCTACTTTATGGCAACCTCGAGATTCTTGCATAAATAAGACGTGAAAAATTTTACAGAAGATTCAGAAATAAACGATAGCCTTGTTTGGAGTCACCTATTTCGCATAAAGTCGTACTGTATAGTAAAGGATAAAAAGAAGCTTTGTCATTTAGGATGCAGCTAGATTAAAGGCTGGAAATAACTATTCTTAGGCACGTGTTTAAAAAAGTTTGTTTATAGTCGACTGTGCAACCTTACATCTTTGGGCAGACTTGAATGTGCTTCACTCAATCATTTCAGCGGAGATCAGCATAATGGTAACTATTCAAACGTAAATCTTCCACTTTATAGTTATATAGTGTTTTATGCACAGTTAGGATCATTACTTCATCTTGAAACAGCTTCACTATATGCCAGCTGGTCATAGGCTATCCCACCAAGCACCAAGAGGTATAAAGAGTCAAAATTGTACAATTCACATTTTATAACCACTTTCTTTCAAACAGCAGGGCGTATCAATGAGGTAAATGGTTCTGACGCAATGTTGATATACAAAGTGAGATATGAACATTTCGCTAGAACCTCCTGTCAACTCGATTCCAACCTTCAGAATCAGTAGATGACTGAAGATTCTCCAGCTGCAGCGAATATCATCAAAGGCAGTGACAAAAAGCTACAATTATCAAAAGTCCTAGCATTGGCAAAAAATAGATCATGGAACTGTAAATGGTTTGACAATTGCTACGAAATTGTTGCCCAAGCAACTAAAGGATCTGGGTTTGGGTTTTAGAGTCCTTTTATTTCTTGTAGAACTATCCGAAAGGAGTTAAACTTTGAAAATCATCGAACAAAAGAGTAAATTCTTGAAAAGTACCAAGATACTAGTACGACCTAACCAGTTTCTGGTCTAGCCTATAGAGAGCTCAAATCTTCAGGAATTTCCCCCTTCAGTTTTACCCAATGCCGTCCTTCATTCGTTTGATACTGGAGTTTCATAAGATTAGGTCAAGTAGCTTGCATATGACGAACTGAATATAAAAGCTATGCTGGATTCTTTAGGCGGGTCTGCTCGTGTGCAACATTCAAGCAGCTAAGAACGGCTACTTCTGAAAGTAACCCAAGAAGTGCATCAAGTTGTGTTAAAGACCCAAGCAGCATTTAAGTAGCGGTAACTAAGATCGGAACTTTGATTGAGTAGCTGTTACGTAACTACAACTAAATTTATGACTTTATAGGTTTAATTACTTCAATTTTGAATATTTTAGTAATTATGTAGTTACTTCTACTATTTATTAGAACTATGTAGTTCCATAACTTCTAAGTAGATTTTTAAAGTATGTGGAACGGTATTGCTACTTAGTATAATTACTTTGATGTTGTTGCAACTTCAAGTGATATTATGATTGTAGCAGTAACTTGCCCGAAGCTACTTTAAAGTTTTTAAAACCTTAAAGTAGCACCGAAAGTTTCTGCCACCGGTCTGAAACCATTGCTTAACCTTTAAAGTAACCAAACTATACAGTAGTATTGAAAGTAAAACTTACGTTTATGCTACCCAGGAGAATCAATTGAAAGTAATTTTCACTACTTATTTTTATCAGAATTACTAGAAAGTTCCATTTACTATTAAAAAATTACAATGAAGTGAGAGTAACTTCTAAAGAGGCATATCTCCTGTAGGTTAGTTTGGAATTTGGAGGTTAATTGTGTTTTTGTAGTGGTAGTAGTTTTGCAAGTTATTAATAAATATGTCAAAGGCAAATGCAATAAGAAAAAAAAAAGAATTTTAGATATACGTTCACCTTTTATAGAAAATTAAAACAGCAGTGAAATCAGTGGAAACAAAATCAACTGTTTACAATACAAAACAGAAAAAAATAGAGATGAGATCACTGGTAAACATCATGTAGTAACCAAAGGTTAAATATATTCCCATTTTTTCTTTCGTCGCTACTTTAACTTTAATTAATTAACTTTAAAATAAACCATAATTAAATAATAATTGTTATTAAGTAGCAATCAGTGTAAAAATATTGGTTGTTTGTTTATGATTGACGTTTAAATTTGAGGTTAAGTTCCAATGGGAATTTTGCGGTGACATTAGGAGATAGAAAGTGGCTACGGAAACGTTGACGTCGTTTTATAGTAAGAGTCACTTGAAAGTTCCAGAATTTTTTAACTTATTTTATACTTCGTGGTAACAACAACCTAGAAGTAGAATTTGTTTAGTTCCCGTTACTGTTTATAAAGTGAGACAAACTTCAGACACACATTTTACAGTTAATACTACTTTAAGGTGACTTTTTCAAAACTACTCCATATTTACTTGCAAAATGTTGAAGGCTATTAATCAATTTGCAATTTGTTGAAATTGTTAAAAAGTGTTTTACTATAACTCTCAATAAAGATAACAAATCGATGCCAAATTGTGCCTTAGAAATAAAATAAAACGGTTTCTATCATGTTTATCAATTTATAAGTATTTTTGTCATATTTTATTCAAGACATTTTTTATTAAAAAATATATTTAAAGAAGGCGCGTTGTTATTTTTCGATCTATTATTATCGCATTTAACAGAAAAGTTGCGATGGTTTATAATTTTGGTATGGTAAAATGACAAAATAACGAAACATTTCATCTCTTTATGTATTATGTATGTATTACAAATAAAATAGTAATCCATTTTGTGACACGACCGTAGTATTAGTAGAGAAAGTGAAAGAATATTTGTTAAGTTGCAAGAGTAAGAGAGAGCAATTACGCGACACGATGTGTCAAAGAGAAAAAAAGTTCAACGAAAGTAGCTATTACTATGCCGCCACAGTCCCGCTACGTAGCTTAAAGGTAGCTAGACAAGTTCCGGAGAGGTTACTGCAACGTATCTGCTACCCGAGAATTGTTCCCCATTTTGGTTCCAGGCACGTAACAATACCGTAGCAATTACGTTCTTGTGAATAACGGCAAAAACTTTATAGTTCCACCGGTGGTTGCTGGTACGTAGCGGTGACTAAAAATGTTTCTTGGGGACCGTCGATTGGAGCTAGTTGAGATAATTGAGTGTGTGAGTATTTCGAGATTATACGTGTTGCTCACAATAAAGCAAATCATAAGACCATTTACGTGTAGTGTTTGACGTAACATGATCAATTTCCAAAAGATTCAATTCAAAAGAATTTAATGGCACAAAGGGATCAATAGGAGGCCATGCTGGAGACCAAAGAGAAACGGTCTGGATTAACTAAGAACAAAGTTCTCCACCATGTCACAAGGTTGTTGTTGTAATGACTTGACTTGTTTCTCATTTCTGTTAGGTGACACGTTTAGCTTGCTTACAATTTTGCCGCATGCGGACAGTATTCACTTAGGTAAATCAAACAGACACTGTTGGTCGATTTGCCGATTAAACAGCATTGGTAGTGTAATGTCTAGAGTGCTGGACTTTCACCCAAGCGGCCCGAGGTCGATTCCCGGTGCCGGCAGATCTGGTTAAGGTTTTCTGCAGTTTTCCTTAGCTGTGACACAAATGTGGTATTTGCGCTGTTCCATCTGGAAGTCGGCTGCAGCCGCACTTAGGGCCCACGTAATAATAATAATCGCCCCCTCCCTTCTGCACAAGCTTATAGCTTCTGGGGTCTGGTTTCCAGGCTATGGGTTGTAGCAATTATTATTATTATTATATTATTTGTAAATTCTCACCTTAGCTTAAATTAATTTTATTAGTATTTTGAAAACTCTCCCACATTAACTAAAAATGACATTTAAATATCTATTCTAGCATCGCGACATTAATTAATTTGACCATGCGAGAATCTAAAAGTATCTGTAAATACGTCGTGTAAATCAATATAGAGCTAATCAAGTAAATGTTTTATTTATACAAAAGTATAACTCATTCTTTCGACATTTCAATGTTATTCCACATAATTAAGTCTCGTAAAGGTCTAAGGCTTCAAATTCTGTAACACTGTCTCTCCAGCTCCGTATGTGTTTTAGAGACTGCAATAATTGTTTAGCTAAAAAGTAAACTTTAAATCTAAATTAAAAAGTGTGTCTTAACCAGTAACTATAAAAACGGGAAGCTGTTCTTTTCTTCTGTAAACCAATAAAAATTAAAACCACAAAACGAGATTGTAAATACTTGAGAGAACTGTTGTACATTATATACATTTCATTTGTTCCTAAAGTTAATTAAATAACTTGTTGTGTGTTGTATAATTTGTACAGTCACACAATATAAATTAATATCGAGCTCATGCCCTGAATGTTGTATCTATTACCGTAACAATGGCTAACTACTTTTAGCCAGAATTTAATTAAAACTTTGTGTATTTAGATACAAAACCAATTTTCTACATGAAACCATTTTTTGAAAAACTTCGCAACGAGATGATACTCTTAAAATATATTTGAACGAATTTTGACCCAATCCTGCGTGGGATTGTCTCTTCTGAGTTCTGTTTTCTTTTTTTGAATAGTAAATTCTGAAAATTAAATTCAGGAACAAAAAAGGGATAAAAGTTAGAAAAACACGCGTAGGTATACACTAGCTGGATAAAATCCCACGCTTTAATTTTTCTTTGAAACTCGCACGTTTAGAAAAAATTTCATTTAATATGTGGGTTTACATTTCGATTCCCAAAGGTACAGCCTGTGATTAAAAATTAATTCTCTATAGAGAGTAAAGGATGGGAGAATTATTTTAAGGAGATTTAAGGTGAAGCGTTGAAAGTGTTAATATAGGTCGAACAAAGAGCAGGGATATCTGCCCAATAATTCAGTAGTTAGTCTAATAATTTACTTGAGAAAGCCGATACATTTGGTAATCCGAACATTGGAAAATATAGTGAAGACCCTTGGCTTCGGGCTAGTAAATCACGCTACTAGTAACCCTAACCTAAATATATGGGTGTCGGAGCAGTTCCGATTGAAATGTCCGGAACTAGCGTGTGCGCTACGACCAAAACTCTAGATTTCCCCAGAATATGAGCTATTTCCTCGGGTAAGGAAAAGCAGAGCACAAACACACTTTCCGATGGACCCTCTAATAGGCATTTGCAGTTTAGAATGAATATATATATATAGATATATAAACGCGAACACTCAGAAATCGAAATCGTGCAGGGATCCTATCCAAATGGAATGTCAATTGCGTTTAAACTGTTTCGTTTTTCCTCCTGTCTCTTGCAGCGATGTAACAGTAACAGTGGCAACCTACTACGTTCACTCACAGCATACACACACAAATATGCGGAAACGAGAATGCACATTCATCCGGAACACGTCTCACTTTAACCTGGTTTAACAAATGATTTCCACAACATAAATTAATTTTAACTTTCAAGTAAAAATTCTCCTCTTGCATATGGAACGTTAGTTAAAGGGGTTGGTTGCTGCTTCGATGATGATGATGAAGAAGATGGGGGAATGAGAAAGGTTAAAAGAACTAGTCGGTTTAGCGGAAAACAGAAAGGGTGGCTTCAGAAAATTTGATGTAATCCTTCTGAATTTTTAAACCGGAGGAAATTAAACGTTCGGGGTTGGCATTAATATTTGAATTATAATCTGTGTAGACTGTGTTTCATTTGTATCTAAATTTTTTAATGGAGCATAATTAACAACTAATAAAAGTAAAGAAATCTACGTTTAAAGCTGATTCTATAAGAGATTCTACATATTATTAAATAAAAGTGGACCAAGAACGCATCCTTGTGGCACACTTACGGTTAACTAGTTTATTTTTTAGTGCAATAAGTAAAAAGTGAACCAAGTACACTTCATATAGAGCTTCAGTCCGAATCTCGCAGTAAAGGTGAATTTTCTTGTTTGAGAGCTAGATCGATTAAAGTTGACTATCCATCAAGAGGAAAGTTTCAAGAAATGTTGAAACCCTGAAAGGGTTAAACAAGTCTATTTTTCTTTCATATATAGATTTATTACCGTGAAAATATTTACAATTCAGCAAAAAAACTTGTTTACCCCGATGTTGGTTGGAATTGTATCTAGGAGAAAATATCGACTATTTTCTACTATTTTCTTTAAGCAATTTTGTTTTAAAGCAACTTTCTACAGACTATGTCGGTCGGCATGTTTTAATATATATTTATTGATGTGAGTAAAATGGAAGTTATTTTGTTTTTCTTTCTGCTTCGTAATGGCCGTAATAAATGTTGCATAAGGTGTGGTATGTTTTTACAGTGTTGTGTTTATTAGATGTGTATCGTATGTACCGCTAGAAAATATGTCTTCTAGCTCGGTGAAGCTAATGACGACAAGTGGCTTTTTCCACTCTGTGAAATTGCACACGTGTGACGCCGATTTCTTAGAAGTATGTACTACTTGATATCCGTAATAAACATGGAAAGATCGAGATTTATTTATGACTTGTTGCAGAATACTTTCTAATAATAATAAGAGACTGGTTTTCACCTTAAAACTTATAATATAGCCACAAAAATCTCTGCGCTCGAGTATCGTCGTGCTCAAATGTATCAACACTCATTTTTTTAACTGTGATGGCGTTTAACGCAGGGTGCATTTAAATTTTCCAGACGCACAGCTTTAGATTTCGGTTTTGAAGCAAAAGCCTTTTTTTGTTACAAAATAGAGTAATAAGAATACTTAATTTTTGTGCTGGGACGCTCGGACAGTAGAAAGGAGCACATGCAAAAAATTCTAGAAGTGGAGGGGCTTCATCTAACTAACGCAGAACAGACGGCATTTCTAACTTCCGGTCAAGTGTACTGACGAATCCAGACGATTGCTAAGTACGTTTCGTGGATGTTTCTCTCGAAGAAATGTGATGTATCGCAATACGGTAGAATTGACTGTTGGCATGGGAGAAACCTCTGGCAATCTTGGTAGTGTGCGGAATTTACAATACGCTGTAGAAATTTATAAGTAATTGTAGAAATTCGAAAAGAATTGTGGCGAAACTTGTACCGAGCACTTGCAGCCAAAAAATTATGAAGAATGGAAAAAATTAGCTGCGACAAATTGCGAACGTTATTATCAGCCTCACTATTGGTTTCGTAACAGAACACCTCAATTTCCACTTCGCCATCTTCTCCACCAGATACGACCAATCAATCAAGCTAAGAAAAAACAGATCCACCTCAAAACACAACTTTTCGATCGAGTAAAATCGTTTTTAACTTAACCTATTTGGCCTATCTCGGGAAGAGTTGGAGATAGAGAGGTAATGTCTGCACAGCCGTGTGAGGGTTCGCATATTGTTATGTTCTCTCCGAAGTATTTTGTATATCACAGCCAAATTTGGGCAATGATGCACATGTTGCCATCATTGCCTCATAGCTAGCTATCACTGTCCCCCAACAAGTTGCCGCTACACTTTCAACAATACGCAAAGGTTTCCATATAATGAATAAGTGTAACGGGTCATATATGACAAAGCGTAAAAAAGGCTGTGTAGGTATGAACTAATTTCGGATTCTTCTTCTGCATGCTCTGAACTACTTTTACACAGATCTTTAATCAAATCTGGATCCCTTGGATTTATATTGAGTGGTGATATATTACATGAGCCAAACGTGGCAAGTGTGATTCAACCTAGGAAGGTTTGGTACAGTCTCACAGGTAAAACGCCTTAGAGGCCCCAAATTCAACAAAACCTTTTAATTGGAGGTAACAGTGGAGCATTTTCCAAACGATATCGCTAGACCAAAAGTTTATGACAGGAGGTGACTACAATAGCTAAAACACTAATTGGGGCTCGAGATTAACTAGCACTAAAGGCGCAGAGTTAGCAAATATCATAAATATCCTATATATTGGAACTCCAACACATTGGCACACAGACTTCAACAAGACACCAGATTTAGTAGACTTTTTTGTCACTTCTAGCATCTCCTTGTCCTATACTGGCATAGTATAGGAAACTGAATTAAGCACAGACATATGCTCAAAAGTAAGGTTTAAGAGCGCAAACGAGTTGAGTACTATTAGCTTTATGAAAGAGGTAGCTCAACAAGCAATACCCCAGATAACCTACATAAAAGGCACCACAAATATTCCACTAAAAATCAAGAAATTAGTTGCAGAAAAAAGAAGGACTAGAGGAAATTGACAGAGAAGCCACAATCCAATAGATAAGAACATCCTAAGCAGACTAAGTAACCAATTCAAAGCTAAACTAGTCTTCGCGCGAAGTGTCTTTCAGACAGTATGCCCATCAAGTTAATCAGAAAATCAGTACTAGCTAGTTCATAAATCCACCAAACAATATTGAGCAAAAAGCGATAAGGAAAAATGGTTTTGCAAATTATCTCTGTGAAGTATTCCAACCACAATGAGGTTGATATAAAAATTGAAGAATATTTACAGATACCATTACAGACAACCGAAGCACTCAAACTTATCTCCAAAAGAACTTACGAATGAGACCAAGCAATTGAATGTAGAAAACGCACGTGATATGAATCTTATCGCATCAAGAATGCTCCAGAAGCTTTCGCAGAAATTCTTAATGCTCTTGACTTACATATATCATGCAATCATTCGAATTCAGTACTGGCTCAGACAATAAAAGATGGCAGAGATAATTTTAATATCAAAGCCTGGTAAAGACCCTAAACTGGTCAACTCATATCGATCTATAAGATACAATAACTCCACAGAATTGACCCAGAATTGACACCGAATGACTCAATACCGGAATTTGGATTGAGGCCATTGAACTATTCAGCAATGCCACCGGATAACAAACACAAGAATACTGCCCTGCAGCATTCTTGGATGTCAGTCAGACATTCGATAAAGTCTGGCATCCGGGCCTGCTTTACAAAATTAAAAAACTCCTGCCACCGTACTGTAATCTACTAAAATCCTACATTAGTGATTGGCAATTTAGAACTAAAGTACGAACAGAAGTATCAGCAATGCTAACAATTGAATGTAGTGTTCCACAGGGCAACGTCCTCGGACCTTTATTATACATACTGTACAGTCAGACATACCAACTCTACCAAACATCACAATGGTCACATTTGCTGAGAATACCGCTGTATTAACCAGCAATGCTAGTGTTCAACAAGCCCATTTAGGTTAGGTTAGGTTAGGTTAGGTTAGGTTAGGTATATCTAGGTCTACATTTGGACAACAAACATAACTGGAAAAGACACATCTGCAAGAAAATTTAAATTCAAAGGAACTCAATTAAATCTCACTTAACAATAGAAAATAACATCCTAATTTATTAAGCTGTTATCAAACCAACGTATGGCATAGAACTTTGGGGATGTGACAGCAACTTGAACATCGCAACCATCCAAATATGCCAATTTAATTTGTTAAGAACCAAGGGTACGTCACCAATGAATCAATTAAATCGACCTTAATTACAAAAACTGTTGCAAAAGTGATAGCTGTCACTAGATATTTTTTGGTTTTTTTAAAATACACATAACTTAGTTTCATATCAACCCTTTTAGAAACAATTAAAATAAAAATTCTTCTGCAAATCTCTGCACAAGGAAATATTATTATTGTTTATTATAAAGCCGTTATTGTTGTTTGATAAAAAAATTTACTTCTTCTTAATCTTTATTCTCTTATGTGGCTTATGCAGAAATAAGCCGAATAATTTTAACTTCAATGTTTTAGTAGTTTAGAAAAATGATTTTTTTAAATGAGTGTGCAAAAATGTTATTGTTAATAACTTCAAAAAAAAAATCAAAAGTTTGATTTATTTTATTTGCCGCGAAAAAATTTCTTTTCGTCGACGTGTGCCTGTGCCGAAGTGTGGCTAAGCCGAAGTGTCCTGCGCTGAACTGTTCCGACCAAATTGTTGTCGCGCCGAAATGTCCTAGCCCAATCATATCAGACTCTTCATTTATCTCGATACACTTGGCTCAACGTATTTTAAGCTTTACATCCCTTTCAAACAGTACGATTTGTCCAACCCTGCAAAATTACTGCCACATTCGACTCAATCTTTTTTCCACTGAGACAGTTTTCGGCCAATTCAAAACGTAATATGTGTAATTTTGCAATTGGGAACTGTTGATGTGTAAGACGATGGCATTGACCTGATGAAACAGCACTTTTTCTTTGTCATACTTGCATGCGACCGATCTTTCTTGATTTAGTCCTGTAAACTGTCCAATAGCACTGCATAATATTGTCCTGTTTATTGTTTTACATTTTCCTAGTCGTCGTTGACGAGAAGGCTATGTGATTCCCAGAAGATCGTCGCCATGATCTTTCCAGCGGATAACGCCATCTTTGCCTTCTTCGAGGCACAGCCGCTGGGCTCTGTTCATTGTTTTTATTGCTCTTTTGTTTCTAGCGTGTAATGGCGTATCCACGTTTCGGTCACAGTTACGAATCGCCGAAGAAAATCTTTCACGGAGCCTTAACAGTTGTCCTATGCCAAATATTGCCCACTTAAATGTATAATATCCTATTGCATGTCCTCGTTGCCCACTTTAATGTCGTCATTGGACAGTTCAATGCCGATACTGTCGGTTTCCTCATTTCCGCCATTACCTTATTCATTGCCAGGAATTTACACGTCATTGCCGGAAATTTACACGTCACTGCCGACTGTGATAGACCCGTCGGTATCCAGAAAAAGTGTCTAAGATTCAGATTACAGACAAAAATTTGTACATCTTGAAATCAATTTGAAACTATAAGTCAACTATAACAGTTTGACTGGTAGATTTTTATATTTTTTTAAAATAAATTTTACATTCTTTTGTTTTGTATCAACATGAACTCGTTTATTTCGGCATAGATACAAAATATTAAAAGCAACTGATATCTCTCCACGAATTTTAAAAATTTTTCTCTTAAAATCCAAGAGTGTTCTTAAGAAAAAAAAGGCGACTCAGTGCCCAACAAATAGTGGGTTTAAAAATTTTCTGCGGTGGCAAATTTCATACTCTTAAAATAAAAAAGTCTCCGAAAAGCCGACGGTGGACGAGTGGTGTCAGTGCATCATTTGTATTCTAAGGGTCGTGGGTTTGAGTCCCACTTGGGACAACAGAATTTTTCTAATTGGAAAATTCCACCTCCTCAACTATGGGTGTGTGTATTTGTGATGCATGTTAGATGGGGGACATATGACCTTAGATGTTGGTTTCCCTATAGTGTAGGGGTGAAATAAAAATAAAGTCTCCGAGACAACTTCGTATCTGTTGTAGATTGGAAATCTTATGTTTATTTATATTTCACATGTGTGGTGTGTTGCATGCTGAATATAAAGTGTCACATTACTTTTCTCTTTAACTGTACATTTCTTGGTATGCATTTTTCATAAATATTTAATTTGATAAAGAAATGAACCGATACAAACGGGATAATACGAATGACCTCAGTACCTTGGAATTCTTAAGCTTTTATGTACATGTCTTTTATCTATCATTTTTAATCCTTTTTGTGCATACTGCTTAATTATGTAAAAACTTTTAAAACGCGGCACTATTGATTAGCAGTTTTTATCATGCCTCATAAATTAATACTAATTAATGAGTCATTGTAGGAGGTAGAATTTATTCGATTTTATTGTGCAAACACCTGGATTGATAACAGTATTTGTTGTTATGAATTGTCAATCACATGCCAAGCATTAAGAATTAACTATCCACTTGTTATGTACTTGTCAAACACAGCAAAATAATCTAAGCCTATTATAGATACACGTATTGACGTTTATTTATTGCGGTATTTCTTACGTTCTCCTCATCTATTATTCATAAGACCGTTTATTATTATTATAATATTAAAGCTGAAATTTATAAATTGATATTAAACGATTTTTATTAAATGAAGGGCAACTAATAATGCAAAGCTCTTTCTGTTCTGCTTCTACGCTTCTACCTCCTTCTACTCTCCCAGAATAAAATAATAATTTTTACTATACGAACTAACAGCGAAACAACGTTTTTAAATTTTTAAATTCTTGCCCTTTAAAAACCGCAATAAAACAACTTTTATCAAAAGAAAAGGTCGTGTTTTTATAGCATTTTTACCTATTTACTAAATTTGGCCTCTTTAACCTCCTGCTCGTTAAACATCAGGTCGATTTTCGTGTTGGGGTACTTGCATTCTTAATTTATGGTTCTAATTTGAGAGCTGTAACTAGCGGTGACTTCCAAACTGTAGCAATTAACGAAACAAATTGGATATTTCTAAATGTACGTCCGCTTTTAACAAATGCGGCCTTTTTAATTTAAAAAAAAGAGGAAAGAAAGAAAAACACTAATCAGCAGCTTATATATATATATTGCAGGTAGTATTAAAGGAAACTTAAATAAGCTGAAAATAATTATATGTAATTAAATGTGAAGCGGGAAATAGTAAAAAAAAAAACGAGGAAATTAATGAAACTTCTTGATATAAGAATCGTAAAAACTAAATTATTTCAAGAATATATGCATTACCCTCGATAAACTTTTTTTAAGCTTCTAGGGTTATCGCGTTAAAAGGGACTCTAGGTAAATATGGCAGCTATGCAATCATTGGTTGGAATGTTAACTGAAATATTACATGCAACATTCACATAAAAACAAAAAACTAATAAAAAAAAACTAGATCGGGAATTTTAAATTAGCGAAAATTAAACGGAAAGTTGAATTAGTTTAGTTTGAGGTTATGTTTGGTTTAAAACCTAAGCAACGTTTGTTTGTTGTGGGTTTTTCTGATTCCTGTAAACAGTTTTGTAATTAAAAGGCCAACTTTTCATCTGATGTAATTGTTACAGCTAGGAATTTAAAATACACCTGAAAAAACGAAGCTAACACCAACCAGATTGAAATACGATTTTGAGTTCAAAAGAGTAATTCTAAGTGCTTTTTAATTTTAAAAAGAGTGCTTTCCCAAGCAGGTGGAACTATAAAGTCTTTACCGTTAGTCACAAGAACGTAATTGCTACGGTATTTTTACGTGCCTGGAACCAAAATGGGGAACAATTCTCGGGTAGCAAATACGTTGCAGTAACCTCTCCGGAACTTGTCCAGCTACCTTTAGGCTACGTAGCGGGAACGTGGCGACGTAGTAATTGCTACTTTCGTGGAGCTTTTTTTCTCTTTAACACATCGTGTCGCGTAGTTGCTCTCTCTTACTCTTGCAACTTAACAAATATTCTTTCACTTTCTCTACTAATGCTGCAGTCATGTCACAAAATGGATTACTATTGTAACAAGAGAGAAAAAGAAAGAACCTCTTTTCGAGCAACAAATGGTGTGTTCTATCGCATTCGAGAGAATGACGCATCGCATAAGCATGTAAATCAGACGCGGTTTATTCTAGCGCTTTCTAGAATACATAGAAGGTTCCAGCGACTTCTGGTGCGATTATATGAGGGTATAAAAGCGGATTCGCGGATAAAAGAGGGGTAGTCAACAGCGAGTCGTTAACTGTGTTTCACAAAATAAATAGTAACTGTATAGATAAATGTTATATTAGAAATTCATAATCTGTAAATAATAGTTTTAATGGTTTATAATCATAGCGTTAATTTATAGTGTATTCATTAGTGTATAGAAATAAATATTTGTTTGTGAATAGACGATTTAAACAGTACTTGTGTTATTATTTGAAAAAGAACGTTACACTATTTTATTTGTAGTATGTACATTAGGGTGGCCCTTGCTTGTATGGGAAAATTTTATTTCAGTAGGATTGTTGATCGATCCCCCTAAGAATGTGCGAATAGATGAAAATCGATAAAATATGAAGTTTCAGATCAATCCGAAGTGATTTAGAGGTAGCTCAAGCCGGTCTGAATTTCAAAAAATATAATCTTTTTGCATTTTTTCTTTTACCCATCCCTGAAATATATTATACCAACCCTGAACATAAAAATAAATATTAATACGTATTCTATAATCGATTACCTTTCCAACAAGCCAAAAATAACAAAAATCGGTTGACAAATAAGGAAGTTATGGCCATTCATATTATTAAAAAACCAAACATTTTAATTTCTATAAGAATATTTCATATTAATTTAATTTTCAATAAAAAACAATTAATTTTTTTTTATTTTGAAAATTTTAATTTAGAGTAATAAAAAACATTTAAAAGTAAAAATAATACAAAATTAATCTTAACTTGTAGTACTAGTCAACGCTGTTTTAATATGAGATTTACAGTTTTATCGATAGTTAGTAACCACTTGCAATAAATATTGCTTTTTTCTTCTTTTTTGGTTAATACTTTATTGTATTCATCAATTAATTTTACTACACGTTCTGCTGCATCATTCACTACATTTAAATTATGAATTATATTCTTTACTTTATTATAAGCTTCATTATCGTTCCACTTACAAGGGTCTTCATTTAATAAATTAGTAGAAATTCCAAAGCGATTGAAAAATTTGTGTTTTTACGCGTATGCGGTCATCACCGAGAAAGACAACACCGAGAAAGACAGCTACCGAGAAACCAAAACCGACAAAAAATAACCGAGAAAAGATAACCGAAAAACCACAACTGAGAAACCATAACCAAGAAACCACAACCGAGAAACCATAACCGAGAAACCACAACCGAGAAACCAAAACCGAGAAAACATAACCGAAAGACCACAACCGAGAAACACTAACCGAGAAACCATAACCGAGAAACCACAACCGAGAAACCAAAACCGAGAAAACATAACCGAAAGACCACAACCTAGAAACACTAACCGAGAAACCATAACCGAGAAACCACAACCGAGAAACCACAACCGAGAAAATCATTGCCGAGAATGGAAACTACCGAGAATTCATGAAGTGATAATTAAAAGTTAGTAACTTTGATAGATCTAAAACAGACAGAGGAGAATACATAGAGCGGGGAAGGACAGAGAAAGACCAACTGCGTAAAGGAAACACTATGAAACGGAAGTTAGGTTATAAGTTAGTAAGTTTGATAGATTTAACAGAGACCAAGGAAAATACATAGAGCGAAGAAAGAAAAAGAAAGGCCAACGGACACGCTATACAGGGGAGGGTAGGTCATAAGTTAGTAAGTTTGATAGGTCTAAAAGGGACAGACTTCAATAGTTAACGTGACGACTGAGAGAGAAACTAACTCTAACAGGACACGCTATGCCGTGTGAGTGTTAATATTCTAATATTAATTAATTAAATAATTATTACTTCATAATGCATGGATGCATTCTCGGTATTTGTTATTCTCAGTAGTTTCTATTCTCAGCTTTAGTTTTCTCGGTTGTGGCTTCTCGGTTATGGTTTCTCGGTTTTGGTTTCTTGGTTTTGGTTTCTCGGTTTTGGTTTCTCGGCAGTTGTCTTTTTCCGTGTTTGCTTTCTCGGTGATGACCTGGATCCTTTATCTTAAACCTAATATCAAAAATTAAAATCAATTTTTATGAACCAAACACGTTTCTATTTGTGAATACAATGTGAATACTTGACTTCAATATCATTAGTGTTACCAACATAGAAAAAAAATTAATGAATGCCACTTATATCAACATAGCAAAAATAATTTTTATATTATTTTTACTTTTAAATATTTTTTATTACTCAAGAATGAAATTTTCAAAATAAAAAATAAATTAATTGGTTTTTATTGAAAATTAAATTAATATGAAATATTCTTATAGAAATTAAAATGTTTGGTTTTTTAATAATATAAATGGCCATAACGTCCTTATTTGTCAATCGATTTTTGTTATTTTTGGCTTGTTGGAAAGGTAATCGATTATAGAATATGTATTAATATTTATTTTTATGTTCAGGGTTGGTATAATATATTTCAGATGTGGGTAAAAGAAAAAAAATGCAAAAAATCATATTTTTCGAAATTTTGACCGGCGTGAGCTACCTCTAAATTACTTCGGATTGATCTGAAACTTCATATTTTATCGTTTTTCATCTATTTGCATATTTTTAGGGGGATCGATTGAAAAAAAAGACACTTTTGAAAATAAGGGCCACCCTAATGTACATAATACATAAAGAGATGAAATGTTTCGTTATTTTGTCATTCTGGCATACCAAAATTATAAACCATTGCAACTTTTCTGTTAAAAGCGATGATGATAGATGGAAAAATAACAACGCGCCTTCTTTAAATACATTTTTTAATAAAAAATATCTTGAATAAAGTATGACAAAAATACTTATAAATTGATAAACATGATAGATACCACTTTATTTTATTCCTAAGGCACACTTTGGCATCGATTTGTTATCTTTATTGAGAGTTATAGTAAAACACTTTTTAACAAATTCAACAAATTGCAAATTGATTAATAGCCTTCAACATGTTACAAGTAAATATGGAGTAGTTTTGAAAAAGTCACCTTAAAGTAGTATTAACTGTAAAATATAAAGTATAAAGTTTGTGTCACTTTATAAACAGTAACGGGAACTAAACAAATCCTACTTCTAGGTTGTTGTTACCACGAAGTATAAAATAAGTTAAAAAATTCTGGAACTTTCAAGTGACTCTTACTATAAAACGACGTCAACGTCTCCGTAGCCACTTTCTAGACCAAAAATCACCGCAAAATTCCCATTGGAACATAACCTCAAATTTAAACGTCAATCGTAAACAAATAACCAATATTTTTATACTGATGGCTACTTAATAACAATTATTATTTAATTATGGCTTATTTTAAAGTTGTAGCGACGAAAGAAAAAAGGGGAATGTATTTCACCTTTTTACTACATGATGGTTTATCAGTGATCTCATCCCTATTTTTTTCTATTTTGTATTGTAAACAGTTGATTTTGTTTCCACTGATTTCACCTAACTGCTGTTTTAATTTTCTATAAAGGGTGGACGTATATCTAAAAGTCTTCTTTTTTCTTATTGCATTTGCCTTTGACATTTTTATTAAAAACTTGCAAAACTACTACCACTACAAAAACACAATTAACCTCCAAATTCCAAACTAACCTACAGGAGATATGCCTCTTTAGAAGTTACTGTCACTTCATTGTAACTTTTTAATAGTAACTGGAACTTTCTAGTAATTCTGAGGCAAAATAAGTAGTGAAAATTACTTTCAGGTGATTCTCCTGGGTGGCATAAACGTAAGTTTTACTTTCAATACTACTGTATAGTTCAGTTACTTTCAAGGTTAAGCAATGGTTTCAGACCGGTGGCAGGAACTTTCTGTGCTACTTTAAAGTTTTAAAAACTTTAGAGTAGCTTCGGGTAAGTTACTGCTACAATCATAATATCATTTGAAGTTGCAACAACATTAAAGTAATTATACGAAGTAGCAATACCGTTCCACATACTTTAAAAAGCTACTTAGAAGTAATAGAACTACATAGTTCTAATAAATAGTAGAAGTAACTACATAATTACTAAAATATTCCAAATTGAAGTAATTAAACCTATAAAGTCATAAATTTAGTTGTAGTTACGTAACAGCTACTCACTTAAAGTTCCGATCTCAGTTACCGCTACTTAGATACTACTTGGGTTCATTCTCATCTAAAAAAATAAGATGTAACAGAATAAAATTTTGATTTGATGAAACCTTTTGGCAGACCTGTTTATATTAAAAGAAGGGCATAAAACAGTCCGCTCGTTTGAGTTCACACAAACCTGGCCTCTAGTTTCTGCGCGTCGAATTATTTTATTTCAATTATTATTTTAAATAAATATTTTGTAGGAGAGTGCAACTTATAGGAAATGCACTTCGTATCTTGATTATTAAATATTTCAAATTTTCTTCTTTTTCATTTAATAATTCATGATAGTAACTTATTATTATAATTTTTCCTATAACGTATTTATAACTTTCCCTTATTCTGAATAATGTCAAACTTTGTGATAGATAGTTTGATCGCAATCTTTACTGACGAATTCATGTTAAAACCTCGTAGGAATCAGGTTGCTTTCTGCCTGATGACGTTTTTCCATCCTTCGACATCTCAATCGACTGATATCTTTCAACACAATAAATAATAACAGAATAAAATTTTAATTTGATGAAACCTTTTGGCAGACCTGTTTATATTAAAAGAAGGGCATAAAACAGTCCGCTCGTTTGAGTTCACACAAACCCGGCCTCTAGTTTCTGCGCGTCGAGTTATAACTTTTTTCGATTACCTTCTTGATTAGAGAAAATTTATTGCCTTGCCTGTTGAATGTGCCTGGTGTTTGTTTAGCAAGTGAAGATATCCATGGCTTCGAAAAGTTAACTAGAAGTCCATTTTGAATGGCTGAACGATAGGAAAAGTACGTGATAGTCTTTAAGTTGCTTGAATCTATAGAACATAAAAGATTAGGAAGACGTTCTTGTAATAATTAAATGATTCTAAATAGCAAAGAGTTTAAAGTTGAGGTACTTTCTGGATTTTATTTAAAAAACTGAGCTTCCTTTCTCATATTTATAAAAAATCAAGGTGTAACAGAATAAAATTGGAATTTGACTTCCATCTGATTTTCTACAGTTCGTAATTTAAACCCCTTTGGTAGGTATTTATATTAAAAAAAGGGCATAAAATGTCCGCTCATTTAAGTGCACACAAACTTGGCCTTTGGTTTCTGCGCATCGAATTATTATATTAAAATAAATCTTTTGTAGGAGAGTGTATTCTTTAGGCATCTGCGTACTCCCTCTTTCATTTAATAATAGCTATTAACTTCTTAATTTTTAATATTTAAAAGGTATCAACAACGCCCCCTAATTCCGAATAATGCATTAAATCGTATTAGTATTCACCTCTACTTAGAAGGTTTTCCGACCACCTTCCTGGTTATAGAAAATTTATTGCTTTGGATGTTGAATGAATATTTATTTTTGCAAGTAAAGATTATTTCAAGTTTATATGGCTTGTGCAACGAAGTTGTCTATTTTGAATGGTTGAACAATAGCAATAAGAAAAGTATGTGATAGCCTTTAAGTTGCTTGAATCTATGGAACATAGAAAATTAGGAGAACTTTTTTGTAAGAATTAAAGCATTGAGAGTAACTAAATAATAATTTGACGTAGAATACCTCTTCCGAAGACCTTTGTTTTTTTATTTTATTATAACATCTAAACGTTTAATAATTCATTCTTGATCATTTACTATATTTTTTATTTAAGCCAAAATGAAACTTTACGATTAAGAATTTATTATTATATATAATAATATATTGTTGATAAAAAAATGTATGAAAATTACCGTGTGTGTGGTATTGTGTACTAAAAATCAAACAAGCTGGCACTCAGATGTAACCATAGTTCTATTCGAATTAGCCAACCTTTCAATTTTTCCATTCCCGAAAAAAACTGTAATGAGGATTTGTTTCAATCGAACTTTCACCAGCTAAGTCGTGTTAGTAAAAGCTTAATATACATACTTATTGCAATCGTATGTCCACTTGCAGAGCTTTAAAGGAATAGAACATAACTAACAACGAATGCACTTTCAGCGCATATCAGGGCACTTTTAAACGTGCCTAGTACTGGTTTGTTCTTTTATTTCAATATCATCTTTATAAAAGCCTTAACAATTTATACATTTATTCAGACCTTCACATGAGTGTCCTTTTATAGTTACTTAAGGTTTACATCCTATTAGGAATACTGCAGGCTTCTAATTGTTACATTTTCAACTACAATAGAGCGTACAGGGGTATTCTACCACCGACGCCTGGCAGATAGGCAACCAGTCGTACAGCTGAACACTTACCATCACAAAATACCGAGTGGATTTCTAGAACAGCTTATTTATAAAAATTAAATATAAAAAATTTAAATATAACTGATAAAATTGCGGAATTTGTCTTGATAAAGAGCAATGATGAAGAATTGAAGATAAAATAATCAAGTTTGGTAACTCAATGAAGAAAATGAGAAAATTTCTCTTAGGAAAATTAAAAACAGATTTGTAAAAAACAAACTACGGGGAATTGTTTCCTTCTAATGTGTATTTCTAACCATCTATTTATTATTTCTTTTGTATACATAACCTTTAATGTTACGTCTGGCGCCTCCACCAAAAGTGTCACGCGAAAACAATAAAGAAAATTATTTAAAATATTTTTTGCCAGTGTCATTTGTTTTACGATCTACAACAGATTTTGCTTCATTAATAATTATCTTCATTTTAGTCCTGTGGTGTGTATTGATAATAATTCAGTGCTACACTACCTAATGAGCTTATACACAAAATAACTTCATGTAATTGTATATAATCTAATAAATTATATTTTAAATGAAGTCTGCGTTTATACTAAAGTTGATTCATCGAATCATCCAAATAAATAATAAAATCTAAATTAAAATAACTCATTTCCTACTCTTAATCGCTAATTTATTACAAATCCATAGTAAATGTATCTTTAGCATTTGTATACCTTCCTATGTATATTATCTTTCAGTAACGACTTTGGTAAATATTTAGTCTTCCTAAAGTACATGTACTATAAGTACATTATCAAATAAGGTCATATCGATCTAACAGTTAAAATATAACATATTAATGAATCTTCCTCGTGTTATATAAGATTTGTTTAATGTTTTTGTTTGACACATAAAAAAATTATCTCTGATTTAACCAAATACATATTTTAGACGAGATCAATTGATCAATTAATACATATCGGGTGTACATTTTTAATGCGACAAACACTAAAAGACATTAAAAACTCTTTTACACGCCCCATGAAGTTTCCACATAACAAAAGAAAATTAAAATTCAATAAATGTCAAAAGCCTGGTAACCTAGACATCAAACCCATTTTTCACAATTTCACAAACACGCCCAAAAATGGACTCGATTCAAAACAATCTGTTAATTAATTATTTACAAATCAAAACTTTGAACAGCTGCTAATTGTAATCCCAGTGGCATAAAAGTGCTCTACATTAAAACGTGGGAGAAAACGATAATTAAAATCCCTTGAATTGCGACCCTGTTTATGTACAAATTACGACTTTTATATTAGCGTGACCAAATTTTCATTGGTATCAAGGTTATTACAGCAGATTTTAATTATTAATAAAAAATATATAGGGGGGGGGGAGAGGGGGAATTTTAGTATTAACACTCTCTGCGTGGTTCTTCCATTTTTGTTACGTGTTTATTTCTGATTAATAAATTGGCGAGTTCGTTCACAAAAAAAAGGAATCCTATTTTAGACTAGTAGATCCGTAGAGAATGGAGTAGTGATGCGATTGGCACTAAAGAAGAACAATCTGCAAGAGAAAAAAGAGAAAATTTATGCTTTGATATCAGATTTTCAAGCTGTTTCGAATTTTGTTCCCTGAATCTCTTTCCCTTTTGATCCTGCTGTCCGTTGCGTTTAGTTTCTACATGAAAGCAAAGAGGATTACACTGGTATTTTAAAATCCCAAACCGCTTTATCCACAGAGAGAGCTGTGTATGTATGAATACATACGCTCCACACACAGAAAACGAACAACGTAGAGAAAGCAACCAGACGAGGCAATATTTTTTTCTACTACCAAACACCAAATTCGAAACTTTTTTATACCATAAATGAGCCATTCATTAGAATTATATTTCAATTCCATTGTTACACAAATGATTACTCTCAAATATCTGGTATATGGTATTTATTAAAATAGAGAGTTGCTAAATACAATATGTGTATGTAAATGCATATGTAATTTCTCTAATTGGAGGGTGTGTCCATCTGGATATCACAGGAAATGCTGCTGCTCTATACTAATTGAAAGCCGATTTTCGCATGGTCCTTTGATAATGGGGGTTGCTTTTAATGTATGAGTACTAAACATGCATACATTCATGGCCATTTAATGACTATCCTCTTTAGCCAAATTACATGGACGGGATTTGTAATTTTTAAGAATTACGTCTAGGGCCGCTTTATATTAAAACTGCCGCTTTGGTCGAATTTACAAATCATATGATCACGAATTATTAATAATAAATCTCTGCAAGGCAGCAAAGTATTTAATATCACATCTCACTTGCAGGATTCTATTGAGGTCGTTAAAGCAACCTTTTGAGGAATATCGAGAAAGTTTGGTTATGTTAAAGAACAATAACTAGCAAATAATTGTGTACAGATTCGTCTGTATCTACATCAATTAAAAGCGGCCTATTATATTAAAATTCGTCACATTTTGCTGGAGAACCATGTATTAGGCGTTATTATGTCGTGTATAACCCACCCATATAAAAATATTTATTATAAAAACATTGCTTAGCTATGTCATGTCATTGTTTTTCCTGCATTTCATGAAGCAACCTAAAGGTCTGCCTGTGAATAATCTCAAAAAATCGGTCTACAAATAGTCTCACACATATATTGGATATAGAGGTAAATACAAGAAGATAAAGCTGTCTTAGAACTGAACAAAAACTGTCTTTAAGTAACCTAAAGCGGTCCTAAGTAACCTTTAAGTAACCATGTAAGAGTCCGTCTTAAGTAACCTAATCCAAGCAGTTTAAAGCTGTCTCCAATTTCACAGAAATTGTCTTCAAGCAGCCTAAAACTGACTCCCAGGTACTCTAAAGTAGCATAACTACCTTCAAGAAGCTTATAACTGTTTATAAAGCTGCATTCTAAAGCTGTTTTTGACACTTTGGTGGAGATACCGGGCATCGATCCCGTAACCTCTCGCAAAATATCACGTGAGGGTTGTCGTGATTATGGATGTAGTTAAGAGCAGAGACAGAATGAAACGCAAAATGATTAGTGTATCCAAGAAAAAGAGAAGATAATAACCCAGGTAGCAAAGGTACGTCAAAATGACGTCAACATTTGGTGATAACTCATCATAAGACGTCAGTGTACCAAAAGTCAAAGACATAATGACGTCCAGTAAATGTCATTAAAATGACGTGACACACATATCACGTCATATTGTCGTCTTTTTTAGCTAACAGATTTGTTTATACCGATTTATTTATAGATTATTATTTTACCGGTTTACAAAGACAAAAAGACAAAACTATCGTAAGTCAATCAGCATTATTTTAGAGATAATTCTTTACAGTTTGTTTTATATTTTCCATGTATATGTTTCAGTAAGACTCAATGTGTTTAAAGAGTGTTATTGCAGCAAAGACAAATTATTTTCGTACAAATATTATTATTTTTAGTACATTTTTCCTGTTTGATAAATCCCAACAGTAATTCATGATTTGCAATACGATGGAGCTACTTTCAACCAATCGGTGTAGGCGTCACTTACGCGATAAGCGCGCACAGTGCATCTTGGTTGTCAGTACCAGTCTTTGTTTGGTCGTTTGTATGGAGTTTGCTACCTCCGCCATTTTAGATTTGAATGTTTAAGAAATGAACAGTTTTGTAGTGAAAAATTAAGAACCTAAAGTATGGACTATAACAGAAATATTTGGCAAATGCGTTGGTTTGACTTATTACGAAAGTTCTGTGGCGATCCCTATTATGTATCCTATTTGATTTGTCGTTGAAGTCTTCAAAGGAAACACTTAGATGTCATCCTGAAACTTCTAGACTGTGAACCATGTTATCTTTAATTTTAATGATTAAATTCTTGTTTGAAATTTTTAATATTTGTTTAGTATATAACCTTTCAGTATATGTTATATTTTTCAATATATAACCTTAAAAAGTAATTCCTAAAAATCTGGCGGAAGGGGGGTTACCAAATATAACTTGAAAAAGACGTCAAAGTAACGTGTTTCTAAGACGTGAAATTAACGTCATATGCTATGACGTCATTGGCCCGAGACATTAGGAAGTCATTACCAAGTCATATTCACGTCATACAACGACGACATTTACGTTACTCACTGGTCAGTTCTTCACGTCATCTGCACGTGCTTTTGCTAAGTACCAAAGCATCCTGAAAGAAGCCAGAATAGCTAGGAAAGAAGAGCCGATGCTTAGGATCTGCAAAGGATCTCATCTTTAAAGTAAGTTAGAGAACTCAGAAGAGGGCAGTGCACAGTGCAAGAACGCATTGCGGCGATTCTTCATAGACTTGATACCGTCAACAAACAGGGTCTTCGTTTATTAAAGAAACAAAGTACATCTCCAGAAGTGAAACAGATGCTTTGAAGAAGGAAATCGAAGCTCTGGAACTTTTCGAGTAATACAAATTTTCTTTAATTGTTAATATTGGTCGTTTAATTGGTTATTATTGGCACGCTCAATGCAAAGGCAATGAATTCTCTTACCGACACCTAGTCATGGTATTTGTGTTGGAGTGAACTCGGTAAGATGAAAGATTTGGAAAATATCAAAAACTGACCAATTTCTACAGGAAATATAAAAAAGAAATTATGAGAGCCAACCATGCGAAGGGCTACTTCTGATGAGAAGAAAGAGATGGATACCTGAAATAAAGGCTTTATTGAACTCCAAAGTAATAAAAATACCCACGAAAATCCAAGAAAGGCTGCTAGAACTTCTTTAGGTAAACATTTTAAAAATGTTCCTCCATACACTAAAACCTGCAAAGACTTGACGACTCTTACTACCCAAGACCATAATCAACAGAGTTGATCATGGAAAGGCTTTAAGAACTGGCCGAGCTGGTGAGCATAACGACAAAAAGGTAGAGGGAGCAGACAAGAACTGTCTTTAAGTAACCTAAAGCTGTTCCAGGTAACATTTAAGTAACCCTGACTTTAAGTAACCTGTCTGAAGCAACTTCAGTAACCTACCTAACCTGCCCTTGAGAAGTCTAAAGCATTTAAAATTGTCTCCAAATAGTTGTTTACAAAAAAATGGTTACAAACATTTCAAAACGGTTTTGAGGTTATGTAGAAACTTATAGAAACAAGAAGCTAGAATCTTGAACAGATTTTTCAGAGAAATTTAAAGTTGCCCCCAAGCAAGGTTGCTCTGCCCCCCTAGCAGTCTAAATTCATCTAAAAAAAAAAACTAACGTCTAAAACTAGCTCTGAGCAATCTAAAGGCTACAACCTGCTTAGTGCCAGTGCTAAAGAAGTTTGGAATTGTCCCCGAGATGTATAAGAAATGTCCACAAACAATATCAACCTTTGACTGAAAGTTTAAAGCTATGGGTAAGCACCCTAAAGATGCCTCCAAACAGGCTAAAGTTGTTTACGAACAGTTAAAGATTATTTTCAATAGTTTAAAGCTGAGGAAGCACTCTAAGGTCAATTTAAAGTTGTACAAAAGATATCCCTAGCAACACCCAGGCTTTTCCCGAGAAATCTATAGCTCTACTTGGGAGAGTCTAAATCTTTAAGCAACCTACAGCCAACTCAGCCAACAGTTTAAGATCATCTAAAAGAGCCAATAATAGACCTAAAATTACCTCCAAGCAGTCTAACACTCTACAAGTATAGATTCTCATTAAATATTTGCCTTTTCTTCTAGAAGAATAGTAGTGTAAATTACCAAAATGGCGACCAGAGAAAGAAACACCATTGTTAGTCAACCGAATTTACTCATGCAAATAGGGCGTAAAGAAATTCCTGAGCATTTGATTTATCTCTACTAAACTTTCCGTAGTTCTATGATTTATCATACAAATACTTTTTATTTTCCATTCGGTAGTTAGATTCTGTGTTAATAAAAACAAATTGTTTTTTGGGTCGCTCTTGGGCTTCGCTTAACATAGCTCCTGTCAGGAAAAAGCTGTGCAAGTTCACATCTTCAAGCTACTTATGTAAATGTTTCTAATAACCAAGACGTTAATTTAAAAAAGAAGTGATGAATTATCCTAATTTGCTTTTTAATCATCGCTTTAATATATTTCAAGGACGAATGGAAGAAAAACTAATCGTGTTGCAGCTTTATGTGCTAAAGGCTTAGGAATTAATCAAACATGTCAAAATAAACAGAAACATTTTAATGAAAATATTCCTGTGCGCCTAGAAATATTTCCCTCTTATAGGAATATGTATGAAATTCCGTTATTTTATAGAAATTTTACTTTTCGTGAGTCAGTTCATTCGGAAAACCTCCGATAGCAGCACCTAACCTCACATATGCGTGTCTTTTATACTAGTAATATAACGTGAATGCAAATACAGCAATGTGTTAATATATTCTTGAGATAAAAATCAGTATAGTTGTACAAGCCATTAGTAGCTACATATGTTTAAAATGAAAACTGATGTACTAAAAACCAACAGTAATAGTTTTTGAACTAAATATAGAGTTTAGTTCATTTACATGTTCACAATTTCTAGAGAAATTCTAGTTTTCTGTTTTAATCGCACCATTTGTACATTTAGGTTCTTATTTTTACAGGATTGGTAGTTTGCGCAACTGCTAATACATACACATTTAGAATTTGGGTCCTATTATATTGAGAACAACTAGGGAACTCGACGTTTCATCCACAATTAATTGGAGCTTCTTCAGGAGAATCATTCAAAGCGTATAAGAAACGACACAAAAAAAAATGCGAAATCAAATTTATCATAAAGAGAGAGGACGCAGTAACCCAACTAGCAAGAATCGAAGCTTCAGAAGTTGGGAAACTAAAGAAGAATTAAGTGTTTCAGTTTCAAAGTGGCAAGATTCAGAGTTTTAACGATTTAAGATAAGAAGTGCAGATCCAGCCTCAAGCTTCCAACTTTGGAAAAGTTTGAGTCTATCGTCAATTAAATTATGGTAAAGTAGCCCTAGGATCTTAAAATTGGTGTACAGAGATACAACAGATTGCGGCACATGATGTCTCACCGAAAAGCAAGCAATGATATAATGTTTCAGAAAATGTAAATTTTTTAATTCAATTCATAGTTGAAGTTTCAAACTTCCCGACATTTCGATTTTTAAGTTTTCGAGATTCTGGTTTATATTTTCTTCCCTATTCCCACTAACCCCGAAAATATTTAAAAAGCTAAAAAATAACTAGAAGTTAAGAAGAAGGCTGGTGAATACCGCATTTCATTATCTCAATGAGTTCAAAAGTTATATAGGTTTATAAAGGGTCACAATATAATGGGACACCCGGTATAATTCCACATGAATGCAAAACAACATAATTACCTATGTTAATCAAAACAAAAACCAAAAAGTTTACACAAAAAATAACGTTATCAAGGCTGTAGGTGTTAAAAATCCATGCTTGAAAATTTGTAAAAAATGGGCGCCATCTGGTAACCACTAGCACTATTAATGATGATATTACAGCTTGTGTCGTCAATATATACATACGGTTCGTCATCAATATATCAATGCATATATATAATAATAATAATAATAATTGCTACCACCCATAGCCTGGAAACCAGGCCCCAGAAGCTATAAGCTTGTGCGGGAAGGAGGGGGCGATTATTATTATTACGTAGGCCCTAAGTGCGGCTGCAGCCGACTTACAGATGGAACAGCGCAAATCCCACATTTGTGTCACAGCTAAGGAAAACTGCAGAAAACCTTAACCAGATCTGCCGGCACCGGGAATCGACCTCGGGCCGCTTGGGCGAAAGTCTAGCACTCTAGACATTACACTACCAAGGCTGTTTATATATATATATATATATATATATATATATATATATATATATATATATATATATATATATATATATATTTGTATGTCTGCTTAAACATTTAATTCATATGGAAAATTTCTCGCTATGCTGGTAGTCGTACTCTGTAGCTCAGTTGGTAGAGATACCACCTAGACAGTGGAGGGTCCTGGGTTCGAGTCCCAGCAGAGTTGATGATAAATTTTTCTATATGAATTTGCATTCTAAATATTATTTAATGTAAAATCATTATATATATATATATATACACCAGGATTCCAGGATACCACCATCAACCTTTTTCGCTATCCCAATACACGATTTTAATCTTCTGATGAGGGATAAAGTTGTTATGATAGTAAAATTATTTTTATTTATTTGTTTGTTTTATTAGAATTTTTACTTTTTTAGCCAAACAATTTTTAATAATTATTTGCAGATTGTTATTTATTAATAATTATTTACATTATTAACAGAAAATGCCTAATTGTTTTGAAACATTAGGACCCGGAAATTTAGATCTTGCGAAAAACGCTTTTACATTTTTGGAAATCTTAAACTTAAATTTCGGTTCCAAATCTCAACTATATGATTGTAATGGTATTTTGTGTCTCAAGGGCAGAAAATTAGCATTTGTAGACCGCAGTTGTTTGATGCCCGAGCGAAGCGTAGCGTAGCGAGGGCAGCGGATAACTTAGGGCTACAAATGCTTTTCGGTCCGAGTGACATACAAAAGTTTTTCGCCTACCTGTTTGAAAGTTTAAAAAATAATTCCAAAAGTTAAACAGTAACGTAACTTATTAGTAAATTAAATAGGCATATGTTAGAGGGAATGAATGAAAATGAAAATAACGCCAGACGTTTTTAGTAATTTATTAACTAAATTAACCTAATAATCATTACATTACATACAAGATGGCCGTATAGTAAATGGTTTATTATTATTGGTAAATAAAAGGAACAGGATATGATGATGATTTTTTATGCATACGGGCGCTTACGGCGAACAGCTCGCGTCTCGCACGGTCGCTCTGTTAGACTTTTAGTCTTTAGTACTGGGTAGGCCGCTAGACAGGATTGTTGTTGTCCCGGGCCGCTCAGCTCAGCCGGCTTTACTTGTAAACACTAATAAATATTAATAAAAAATATATAAAAAGACAATAGCTTGTTCTCGAAGTTCAGGTGGTGTACAGCAACTCATCGCTTTCAATAATGTCGTTATTGTTGTCTATCATTGTATAATTTATTGAAATTCTTTTTATTAATTAATTGTCACAACCTCCATTTATACATACAATGACACTGTGAAAAGAAAAAAACAAACGAAAAATTTATCGACGAAGACATGAAAATCAAAGTTATGATCTAAGAAGCCTAGAAAAATTTGACGTATGTTTTTTATATTTTTAAAGGTTAAGTAAAAATATGTTTCAGATTACATTTTCCGTCATATTCTGTTGCTAAAAGTTTTACGAATGAGTTATATTTTTAATGTTAAACACTAATGATTTCATTTTTTGATTAAAATCTTTTTAGGATAATACACAGGAGTGGTCAAAGTATGACAATTTAAAAAACAATTTCAATTTTTACAGTAACTTCAACTTAACATAAATAAATCGTGCTTTCATCTAGTAGTAGTATAGAGGTTATGTATTTGACATAAGAAGGCAGTAAAAAGTTTGACATAAGAGGCCCGCAAAGAAGCCTTAACTGCCCTCAAAACAGAACATTTAGAAAGCACTTTCTGATCAGGTAGGCGAAAAACTCTTTTAATTCTGGAAGTATGAAATCTTGAAACTCTGAACCGTTAAGTTAAATAGGGGGACTAAAAGCAAAAATGCGAAATTGTCAAAACCGCAGGTCTAAATAATTAAATTTTAGTCAGCGACGAAAATATAAACTGTCAGCCAGAAAGAATGACCCAGTTCGCAGCTGCAAAAAGTTATCTTATTAGTCAAATCTGTAACACAATTATAACTAACTTCACAACGATAAAAGCACAATTTACACCTGCAAATTTTGATCGGTTGCTGAGGTCGCTACACTTGTTATTATTAAAAGAATATACTAGACCATATTATGTTTATTATACGCTAAGGCCTTTTTTTACCATTTTCCTTTCATTAATGTAAATCAGTCCGTAATGAGAAATATTCTGTGTGCATTTTAAGTTATTTATGGGCACTATTAGTGGCTGTAAGATTAGAAAACGCGTAACTGTCTCGCTGTTTGCTGCTTTAATACTTCCAAGCGTGCCTGATTAATATTTTCCGGGGAAAATAAATGGGAGATCATATAATTACAGTTAGATCTGCTGTGGATTTGTTTTTATTCAAGATTAATGAACTCCTAGCCTTAAGTTAAACTCAACTTATTATATCTAACATACCTGATATTATTGATTGTGTTGTAAACGCTCTTTTAAAAACCTAACCGGAATATTTATAATAAATTATAATAAAACATTATTATATCTAAATTTTTTTTTGTAAATTTAAAAAGTTACACACTACCGTTGTTGTTGTTAGTTGTAAAACAACCTAAAACAAAATTACTTTAATAACTGTTATTATTACTACTCGTCCGCGCAATTGCTTTGCACGACTTTTCGGTGGTCGTTTTCTTGCCAATTACCCTGATAAAAACAAAAATTATTATATAAGTACCACAAAAACCGGTCTAGATTTTTAAATAATAATTATTTTAATTTGTTTAGCTTCACCTTTTTTTGCGTTACTTTTCGTTTTCTTCGAAGACGACAAGAATTTTTTTGACACCCCGTAATGTGTGGCCTTAATTATATCATGACACAAGTTGAAAGGTATTTTAATAATAATGTCTCGTCTCATTAACTAAATTAAAACTGAATTAGTAAGTATTCTTTTGTTTTTAAGCGTAACTTTGATCGAATATTCAAAATTATTTTTTAAAAGGTTTTTCCCCAGTTCTAGAATAGTGTTTTACACAAAAGATATTTTTATTGGTCCTGTCATATTTGACGAGAAAATTTCATACAATTATGCTATATAGTATATAGAATATTTCGGTTTGCGTGAATTCGAAACGATTCCCATCTCATTTTGTATTTATTCTTCGTGATTTTTTCGTAGAAACATAAAATGTGGCTAATTTTGGTGTTATTAATGATATCGTATTTTTTGTCGTCGGAAATTGAACAAAACTGAAATCGTAGATTGAATGTTTCCTTAACTGCTGTTAAACCAAATTTAAAAAGTAGTAATGAAAGAACGCATTGTTCTTTACGAGAAACTTCAAAAATTCCCAGACGATGCATAACACCAAAAGTCAACGCAAGAAGAATCTAGTCCTACAGATTTAGTATTAAATTTACTTACAAACAATTGACGCCCGATGTGTATGTCTAATTCTATGTTCTGCAATATCAATATCGATATCAATAATTATTTAATACAGTAGTTCTAAAACCAATATTTTAAGGTCAATTAAATTAAAATAAAATAAATCATCAGTATTTTATGACAATAAGCAAACAGTTCTTAAATACTAAAATCAAACAATCAAATATTTTAGAGCTAAGCAAAAAATTATATTACTTACGATTTCTGCAGAAAAGGTAATTTTAGATTAAATCTTACAACTGTGTAAACGCAACAAATATTTGCAAGTCAAATACAATAACAAAGCCAACAAACACTCCGCCAAGTGAACGAAGAAGAAAATGAGCATCGTGAAATATCTTTACCGACCAGTAATTTCTGAAGAAAAGAATGAATACAGAAGAAGAGAATAAAATGTTTAAATGCAATTAGAAACAGTTCGAGTCTCTTTAGGTCTATTTAAGTTCCTTTAAGCCCCTTTAAGTCTTTTTAAGTTCCTTTAGGTCTCTTTAAATATCTTTAGGCCTCTTTAAGTCTCTTTAATTACCTTTAATTATCTTTTAGTCTCCTTTAATCTCTTTAAGTTCTTTTGAATCTCTTTAAGTCTCTTTAGAGATTTTTAAGGTCTTTTAAGCCTCTCTAAGTCTTTTTAAATCTCTTTAAATCCCTTTAAGACTTTGGAAATCTCGTTAGGTCTCTTTGAGCCTCTTTAAGTCCCTTTAAGTCAGTTTCTTTAAGTCTTCTTAAGTCCCTTTAAGATTCTTTAAGTCTCTTTGAGTCTCTTTAATTCTCTTTTAGTCTCTTTAAATTCCTGTGAGTCTCTTTAAGTCTCTTTAGATATCTTTAAGTGCCTTTAAGCCTAAGTCTTGTTACGTCTCTTCAAGGTTCTTTGAGCCTCTTTAAGTCCCTTCAAGTCTTTCAAAGTATCTTTATATTCTCTTAAGTTCCTTTAAGTCTCTTTCATGTCTCTTAAGGTCTCTTTGAGTCTCTAAGCAGTCTCTTTAAGGCTCTTTAAAAATCTCTTCAGGTGTCTTTAAGTGTCTTATATCCCTTTAAGGCTCTTTAGGTCTGTTTAAGTTTTTCTAAATCTCTTTGAATCTTTTTAATTCACTTTTAGTCTTTCTAAGTTCCTTTGAGTCTCTCTAAAATCAATCTTTTAAGGTGAGTTAAAATAAAATAAATCAGTATTTTATGACAATAAGCAAACAGTTCTTAAATACTAAAATCAAAGAATCAAATATTTTAGAGCTAAGCAGAAAATTATATTACTTACGATTTCTGCAGAAAAGGTAATTTTAGATTAAATCTTACAACTGTGTAAAAGCAACAAATATTTGCAAGTCAAATACAATAACAAAGCCAACAAACACTCCGCCAAGTGAATGAAGAAGAAAATGAGCTTCATGGAGTATCTTTACCGACCAGTAATTTCTGAAGAAGAAAATGAATACAAAAGAAGAGAATAAAATGTTTAAATTCAATTAAAAACAGTTAGATTTTGGTGACGTCAGAAAGCAGTCATGCATTGTATCCCTGAAAGTAGCAGGAGCTTTCAAGACCTCCAGGAGCTACAGCCTAAACAACGCAAGGTCCGCGAAGAAACTGTGTATTTCAGGTGGAACCTAGATACAGAGGAACTAAAACAAAATAGAAAAATGAAAGCTACAGATATTGATGTATAATAGTTTGAAAGTGATGTTTAAGCGAAATCGAAAAGCGAATTCCATTACAAGAATATCCGAAACATACACCTTTCTACCATTGGTTTATTGAATTTTACTTGCGACATTAACGAGAAGTTATCGCATACTTTAGAACATCTTTGCATTTAACTCCCATCATACATGTACATCTGAGCACATAACCTAATAAAATTAATTTCCAGCCATTTCAGCCCACACTCTTTTCATTCAATGAATAAATCATGCAATCGAACACAATTTCATCTCATTAATTTCTAACCGATAGGGAAGAGAGCACATAAAATCGTCGTGTTAAAGACAAGCAGAGTCTGCTAGAAAGACTCATTTCCATAAATTAAAATTGACAACCGATGACTGGGCAAAATCAGATTTAGTCGAGTTAAAATAGGCGAAAGACAGAAAATCAAATGCATTTTTACACGGTTGATTTGTCAATGCGAATCTGATATCCGTCCTGATCTCTTCTCCTATTTACACTTGATCTATTTCATTCCCGGATGAAAGCGAAAAAAAAAAGAAATTGTGCAAATCCAATTCGAAAAATTAATTTGCATGTTCTGCTGCGTGTTTTATACGAAACGAGAAGATATTTAGCGTATCCGTGACTTGGCTATTATTTCCGTTATAACTACTTATTTTGCTTTTGACAGGATAAAGCAAATCGTTTGTCTGGGGAGGTTTAATGATAGTTATTGAAAATGTTTGCGGAACGGATTGAATTTTGCACCTATATATAAATTTATAAATATTCGTGGAAACATTTCGAGTTGTTTGGTCCTTTTGCTTTTCGCTGCTCCAAACGGATTGAGTTACACAACGTCAAATTAATAATGGCTCGATTTACATTTATTAATATAACGTAGGAGAATGATCATGAATACAACAAAAACCCTTGTAATTCGAGTGTGGCCTTTCGCTGGTTAATAGAGCATTGTTTCGTGAGTTTCTATTAAATAGAGCTGCAGGGATTAAAAATCATCTCCACTGATTTGTATAATTCGTATTAGTAATAATGTTAACATCTGTATGCTTTGAATGCCATTTCATGTAATTTTCTCGTCGGTCTTGAAAGAGATGCATGGAAAGATACAAAATGCTCTTGGAATGAAATATCACAATTAAATTGTATACAATAAAAATACATAACCGCAGGCATCCTTTATATGCTACACAATCTGCCGATTCGCCTGCGGCGGCCTTGTTTCAAATTACTCCATATATTAAATTATACGAGGGCCGTTGGTTATCAAATGTACATATGGCGATATTTACAACATGCGTGCGCAGTTTGATATGATGAACATAATTCCCTAGTCTGGACAGTGTTGCGAAAAATTATTTCAAGTTTGCGGTACGTCTAGATTTTTGCAAGTGAAGGATTTTATAAAGGCGAGAATTACCTTTAAATCAAAACTAACTGTGTGTTTAGAGCAACAGATGGCCGGTCGTAATTGACTGGTATCTCGAACAACAAAGCGATATATAACGAAGATTCAACAGGAAAATGTCTCATTTAACTCCCTTTAGATCTCTTTAAATCTCCTTAAGTTTCTTTAAGTCCCTTTAAGTCTCTTAAGGTTCCTTTAAATTTCTTAAAGTTCCTTCAAGTCTCTTTAGGTCTATTTAAGTGCCTTTAAGCCTCTTTAAGTTCCTTTAGGTCTCTTTAATTCTCTTTACGCCTCATTGAGTCTCTTTAAGTCTCTTAAAAAGTCTCTTAAGGCCTATTTAAGCGTCTTTAAATCTCTTTAAGTCTTTTTTAATCCCTTCTAGTCTCTTTAAGTCTGTTTTAAGTAAGTAAGTTCTGTTTAAGTCACTTTGAGTCTCTTTAAATTCCTGTGAGTCTGTTTAAGTCTCTTTAGATCTCTTTTAGTGCCTTTAAGTCCATTTAAGTCTCGTTAGGTCTCTGCAAGGCTCTTTAACCCTCTCTAAGTCTCTTTAAGTCTTTCTAAGTACTTTTAGATCCCTTTAAGTTCCTTAGGGTCTCTTTGAGTCTCTTTTATATCTCTTTAGGTCTCTTTGAGTCTCTAAGCAGTTTCTTTAAAAGTCTCTTCAGGTGTCTTAAAGTGTCTTATATCCCTTTAAGTCTCTTTAGATATCTTTAAGTCTTTAATAATAAATAAATAAATAAATAGTAATAAATACTAATATTTATTTATTCTGACAATAACCAATAACAATATACAACAGATAAACAATAAATAATATACTAATAAGATACTTAATTTTCTAATTTAATTATTTATTTATTTTTTTTAATTAAAAAAATAAATAAATGACCGATACAGTAAAAAAGTCGTTCTAAATCTCTTTAAATCTCTTTAATTTTTTTTAATTTCTCTAAGTTCCGTTGAGTCTCTCTAGAACTCTTAAAGTGTCTTTAAGTCTCTCTAAGTCCCTTTAAGTCTCTTTGTGTCCCTTTAAGTCTCTATAAGGTCTCTTTAAATCTTTTTAAGTCTCTTTAGGTGCGTTTGAGCCTCTTGAAGTCTCTTTAGATCTTTTTAAGTCCCTTTAGATCTCTTAAAGCTCATTTAATTTAAGTATTAATTTAATTAAGTCTTTTAGATTTCTTTAAATAGTCTCTTTAAGTCCCTTCAAGTCTCTTTAAGCCTCTTTAAGTCTCTTTAAACCTCTTTAAGTCCCTTTAAGTCTCTTTAAGTCTCTTTAAGTCCCTTTAAATCTCTTTAAGGCCATTTAAGTATCTTTAAGTCTTTTAGATTTCTTTAAATAGTCTTTTTAAGCCCCTTCAAGTCTCTTTAAGTCTCTTTAAGTCTCTTTAAGTCCCTTTAAATTATTTTAAGCCCATTTAAGTATCTTTAAGTCTTTTAGATTCCTTTAAATAGTCTCTTTAAGTTCCTTTAAGCTTTTTTAAGACTCTTTAGATCTCTCTAAGTCCCTTTAAGTCTCTCTGAGTCTTGTTGGGTCTCTTCAAGGTCCTTTAAGCCTCTTTAAGTCTTTTTAAGTTCCTTTAGGTCTCTTTAAATCTCTTTAGGCTTTTTGAGTCTCTTTTAGCAGTCTCTTTAAGTCTCTTTAAAATTCTCTTAAGGCCTTTTTCTTTAGGTGCGTTTGAGCCTCTTGAAGTCTCTTTAGATCTTTTTAAGTCCCTTTAGATCTCTTAAAGCTCATTTAATTTAAGTATTAATTTAATTAAGTCTTTTAGATTTCTTTAAATAGTCTCTTTAAGTCCCTTCAAGTCTCTTTAAGCCTCTTTAAGTCTCTTTAAACCTCTTTAAGTCCCTTTAAGTCTCTTTAAGTCTCTTTAAGTCCCTTTAAATCTCTTTAAGGCCATTTAAGTATCTTTAAGTCTTTTAGATTTCTTTAAATAGTCTTTTTAAGCCCCTTCAAGTCTCTTTAAGTCTCTTTAAGTCCCTTTAAATTATTTTAAGCCCATTTAAGTATCTTTAAGTCTTTTAGATTCCTTTAAATAGTCTCTTTAAGTTCCTTTAAGCTTTTTTAAGACTCTTTAGATCTCTCTGTCCCTTTAAGTCTCTCTGAGTCTTGTTGGGTCTCTTCAAGGTCCTTTAAGCCTCTTTAAGTCTTTTTAAGTTCCTTTAGGTCTCTTTAAATCTCTTTAGGCTTTTTGAGTCTCTTTTAGCAGTCTCTTTAAGTCTCTTTAAAATTCTCTTAAGGCCTTTTTAAGCGTCTTTAAGTCCGTTTAAGCTCTTTAGGTCTCTTTAAGTCTTTTTTAGTCCTTTCAAGTCTCTTTAAGTTTGTTTGAGTCTCTTTAAGTTTCTTTGAGTCTCTTTAAGTTTCTGTAATTACCTTTCATTCCCATTAAGTCTCCTTTAATCTCTTCAAGTCTCTTTAGATCTCTTATAGGTCCTTTAAGCCTCTTTAAGTCTCTTTAAATCTCTTTAAGTCCCTTTAAGTCAGTCTCTTTAAGTCTCTAAGCAGTCTCTTTAAAAGTCTCTTCAGGGGTCTTTAAGTGTCTTATATCCCTTTAAGTCTCTTTAGGTCTCTTTAAGTCTTTCTAAATCTCTTTGAATCTCTTGAGTTCTCTTTTAGTCTCTCTAAGTTCCGTTGAGTCTCTCTATATCTCTTAAAGTGTCTCTAAGTCCCTTTAAGTCTTTTTAAGTCTCTTTGGGTCCCTCTTTAAGTCGTTTAGATTTCTTTAAATAGTCTCGTTAAGTTCCTTTAAGTTCCATTAAGGCACTTTAGATCTCTTTAAGTCCCTCTAAGTCTCTCAAGTCTTGTTGGGTCTCTTCAAGGCCCTTTAAGCCTCTTTAAGTTTCTTTAAACCTCTTTAAGTCCCTTTAAGTTTCTTTAAGTCTTTTTAAGTCCCCTTAAATCTCTTTAGGTCTAAGTCTATTTAGAACTCTTTAAGTTTGTTTAACGCCCTTTAGCCTGTCTCATTTAACTCCCTTTAGATCTCTTTAAATCTCCTTAAGTTTCTTTAAGTCCCTTTAAGTCTCTTAAGGTTCCTTTAAATTTCTTAAAGTTCCTTCAAGTCTCTTTAGGTCTATTTAAGTGCCTTTAAGCCTCTTTAAGTTCCTTTAGGTCTCTTTAATTCTCTTTACGCCTCATTGAGTCTCTTTAAGTCTCTTAAAAAGTCTCTTAAGGCCTATTTAAGCGTCTTTAAATCTCTTTAAGTCTTTTTTAATCCCTTCTAGTCTCTTTAAGTCTGTTTTAAGTAAGTAAGTTCTGTTTAAGTCACTTTGAGTCTCTTTAAATTCCTGTGAGTCTGTTTAAGTCTCTTTAGATCTCTTTTAGTGCCTTTAAGTCCATTTAAGTCTCGTTAGGTCTCTGCAAGGCTCTTTAACCCTCTCTAAGTCTCTTTAAGTCTTTCTAAGTACTTTTAGATCCCTTTAAGTTCCTTAGGGTCTCTTTGAGTCTCTTTTATATCTCTTTAGGTCTCTTTGAGTCTCTAAGCAGTTTCTTTAAAAGTCTCTTCAGGTGTCTTAAAGTGTCTTATATCCCTTTAAGTCTCTTTAGATATCTTTAAGTCTTTAATAATAAATAAATAAATAAATAGTAATAAATACTAATATTTATTTATTCTGACAATAACCAATAACAATATACAACAGATAAACAATAAATAATATACTAATAAGATACTTAATTTTCTAATTTAATTATTTATTTATTTTTTTTAATTAAAAAAATAAATAAATGACCGATACAGTAAAAAAGTCGTTCTAAATCTCTTTAAATCTCTTTAATTTTTTTTAATTTCTCTAAGTTCCGTTGAGTCTCTCTAGAACTCTTAAAGTGTCTTTAAGTCTCTCTAAGTTCCTTGAAGTCTCTTTAGATCTTTTTAAGTCCCTTTAGATCTCTTAAAGCTCATTTAATTTAAGTATTAATTTAATTAAGTCTTTTAGATTTCTTTAAATAGTCTCTTTAAGTCCCTTCAAGTCTCTTTAAGCCTCTTTAAGTCTCTTTAAACCTCTTTAAGTCCCTTTAAGTCTCTTTAAGTCTCTTTAAGTCCCTTTAAATCTCTTTAAGGCCATTTAAGTATCTTTAAGTCTTTTAGATTTCTTTAAATAGTCTTTTTAAGCCCCTTCAAGTCTCTTTAAGTCTCTTTAAGTCCCTTTAAATTATTTTAAGCCCATTTAAGTATCTTTAAGTCTTTTAGATTCCTTTAAATAGTCTCTTTAAGTTCCTTTAAGCTTTTTTAAGACTCTTTAGATCTCTCTAAGTCCCTTTAAGTCTCTCTGAGTCTTGTTGGGTCTCTTCAAGGTCCTTTAAGCCTCTTTAAGTCTTTTTAAGTTCCTTTAGGTCTCTTTAAATCTCTTTAGGCTTTTTGAGTCTCTTTTAGCAGTCTCTTTAAGTCTCTTTAAAATTCTCTTAAGGCCTTTTTCTTTAGGTGCGTTTGAGCCTCTTGAAGTCTCTTTAGATCTTTTTAAGTCCCTTTAGATCTCTTAAAGCTCATTTAATTTAAGTATTAATTTAATTAAGTCTTTTAGATTTCTTTAAATAGTCTCTTTAAGTCCCTTCAAGTCTCTTTAAGCCTCTTTAAGTCTCTTTAAACCTCTTTAAGTCCCTTTAAGTCTCTTTAAGTCTCTTTAAGTCCCTTTAAATCTCTTTAAGGCCATTTAAGTATCTTTAAGTCTTTTAGATTTCTTTAAATAGTCTTTTTAAGCCCCTTCAAGTCTCTTTAAGTCTCTTTAAGTCTCTTTAAGTCCCTTTAAATTATTTTAAGCCCATTTAAGTATCTTTAAGTCTTTTAGATTCCTTTAAATAGTCTCTTTAAGTTCCTTTAAGCTTTTTTAAGACTCTTTAGATCTCTCTGTCCCTTTAAGTCTCTCTGAGTCTTGTTGGGTCTCTTCAAGGTCCTTTAAGCCTCTTTAAGTCTTTTTAAGTTCCTTTAGGTCTCTTTAAATCTCTTTAGGCTTTTTGAGTCTCTTTTAGCAGTCTCTTTAAGTCTCTTTAAAATTCTCTTAAGGCCTTTTTAAGCGTCTTTAAGTCCGTTTAAGCTCTTTAGGTCTCTTTAAGTCTTTTTTAGTCCTTTCAAGTCTCTTTAAGTTTGTTTGAGTCTCTTTAAGTTTCTTTGAGTCTCTTTAAGTTTCTGTAATTACCTTTCATTCCCATTAAGTCTCCTTTAATCTCTTCAAGTCTCTTTAGATCTCTTATAGGTCCTTTAAGCCTCTTTAAGTCTCTTTAAATCTCTTTAAGTCCCTTTAAGTCAGTCTCTTTAAGTCTCTAAGCAGTCTCTTTAAAAGTCTCTTCAGGGGTCTTTAAGTGTCTTATATCCCTTTAAGTCTCTTTAGGTCTCTTTAAGTCTTTCTAAATCTCTTTGAATCTCTTGAGTTCTCTTTTAGTCTCTCTAAGTTCCGTTGAGTCTCTCTATATCTCTTAAAGTGTCTCTAAGTCCCTTTAAGTCTTTTTAAGTCTCTTTGGGTCCCTCTTTAAGTCGTTTAGATTTCTTTAAATAGTCTCGTTAAGTTCCTTTAAGTTCCATTAAGGCACTTTAGATCTCTTTAAGTCCCTCTAAGTCTCTCAAGTCTTGTTGGGTCTCTTCAAGGCCCTTTAAGCCTCTTTAAGTTTCTTTAAACCTCTTTAAGTCCCTTTAAGTTTCTTTAAGTCTTTTTAAGTCCCCTTAAATCTCTTTAGGTCTAAGTCTATTTAGAACTCTTTAAGTTTGTTTAACGCCCTTTAAGTATCTTTAAGCGTTTTTAGATTTCTTTAAATAGTCTGTTTAAGTTCCTTTAAGTCTCTGTAAACCTCTTTAAAAGTCCCTTTAAGTGTCTTTAAGTCTTTTTAAATCCCCTTAAGTCTCTTTAGGTCTCTTTAGGTAGTCTTGTTTTATAAATCATTTATTCACACTATGCTCTTTAAGCAGTCTCTTGAAGTCTCTTTAGGTCTCTAAGTCTTTTTATGTCTATTTAAGCCTCTTTAAGTTTTTTTTAGTAGAGTTTTGACGTCTCTGTAAGTCCTTTTAAGTCTCATTATGTCTCTTTAAGTTCCTTTAAGTCCCTTTGAGACTGTAGGTCTCTTTGGATCTTTTCAAGTCCCTTTAAGCCTGTTTAAATCTTTAATAAGTCCCTTTAAGCCCCATTAAATCTTGTTGGGCCCCTTTAAGTCCCTTTTAGCCTGTATAAGTCTCTTTAAGTTTGTATGAGTCTGTATACTGTAATGACCTCAGTTCTACAGTACTTCATTAACCTTAGCGCTCTATGGCGATCTGAAAATGGTTTTTCCAAATTTTTCAAAATTAAATTAACTTTATTTGTAGGACGACTCTCATAGTATTTTGCAATGTTTGACACTTGCCTTCCATTCATGACTATGTTGTAGTTAGTTCTCAAAGATATTAAAAATAACTCTAGACTCAACTATATTTTGGGACTATAGCAGTTTGGGAAAAGAATACGTAATGCAGTTTGCGAGTCAATGAGCAAATAAAACCTGTTCTCCGTATAACAAATAGTTTCCAAGGTTTACTGCCCTCCAAACGTGTAGTACCTAGGTTTTGTCTGAGTTGCCCTTAATATTGTGATCCGATGTCCTGCACATTTTCATTGGTAAAGAAATTCGATTCATCGGTGTAAGAAAAGATTTTATTCTTATCAAGCACAGGAAAATAAAGTTAGAGAAGCAGGATGGAACGATAGAGGTTTCTTTCATGCAAGCTACCTTAGGATGGATATTCTTCGGCTTCTCTGTTATGTTTGGGCTTTGTTAAAATCATATTTTAAGACAGTTTACACAGCGATAAGTTATAGGTAGTTGTAAGATAAGCTTAGTTCTGTTTTCTTATTCTGACCAGTGCGGAAAAGCAGATGGCGCTGCAAATACTGAGTCGAGAAGAAACGCCAAGATCCAGTAATTGATAGATCTAGATCTAGTAATCTAGTAGACCAATAGCTTATATAAAAAATGAGAATAGGAATTAATGGAATGATTCAGCCACTTATGGATAAAATGGTTTTTCACAAAATTAATAAACTATTTGTCTAATAATAAGTTTTCCTTTAAGTTAATTGTTTCTGCACACCAATTCCAAGCATATTTCAAAACCTATTTTGGGTTTACGTTAAGATAAGGTTCAATTTAAAAACTTTTTAAGGTAAAATTAGCAAACAACGCATAATTACATTATTTCTAAAAATTAAAGTTTTAATAAAAATTATATTTACTAAAAATGAATTAAAATTAATCTTGAATAATTAAACTTCACGTTAAATAGAACTTTTGGGGAAGTTCTTTAAACTTCGCAAAGCATTAAAACTTTTCAGTACTAAAACCTGAAAAACAACAGCTCTTGAAAGTCGTCAAAATTTAATTTTGATTTCAGACAGTATTTTGGTTATGTAATTAATTAATGAATAATTAATTAAAACGAAAATGAAGTTTTTTTTACTATTGTTATAAAAAGTTTGACGGTGATGGCAACCACTTCGGAAAGTTCTTTAAATAAGCAATAGTTTATTCGTGTGTATCTAAAAATAATATCGAAACTTAGGTAAATTACGTGTCCTCGGAGTTTCTATGTAAAATTACTATTATTTTCCGGAACGTTTTCAGGCTCAATGGCCCATGTTTGAACGTAATTTAAATACTTAGAGGTCTGGGAGTGCTTTTATCCCTATTTAATAGCGGCGTTTACATCCGCTTTTATATCATGTTTCATTATTAGAAAAACCTACATGTGTTCCAAAACACAGTTTTGCCTATGTATGTGTGTCCACACACGTACAGGATAGGTTATACATGCACGCACACAGACATAATATCCTCCTCTCTCTTGTCCGGATGATAATTTACTTTACGTTAATGTGTTTGCTTTGGGAGTCCCTAATTACATTTGTTTACACCAAAAATTTTAGTATGTAGAGTAAAAATATTTATAAGACATATATGAATACCTTTTTTTATGTGTGTATTAAACGTTTGGGGGTTAAACGAGAGCGATGCGTGTAAACTACCAAAATGGATGCTGTTGTTGCTGCTGTAATGGTTTTTTTCGTTTCCCTCCTTTGTTTTTTCAGTAATTAGTCGATCTATTTTTCAACACATGGAAGCCATACGAATAACTAAAAGTACAATGACTTACAGCTATCTCAATTTGAAAGAATGGCTTAAATTTCAATTTCAAAAAATTCCTCAAAGTTTAGATTTCAACCATACTAACATTTTTTGATTAGCGTATCGATAAAAATGCTTTTAGGAAGCTTCATAAAAGGGAATATTTAAATAGCTTACTTTTGGTGATATTAGGTCTAAACATGGAATCATCGTAAATTACGTACCTTCATAAACCTCCACCTGAAAATAAAAATGCAGATAAGTTTTTCTGTTACATGAAACATATCACAAAGATAATAGCCAACAAGAATAGATAAATTAGTTCTAAAATGTAGTTACTGTGATAGATAAATATATTTCTGCCTAAAAAGCTATTGTGCGTGAGATATTCAGAATATAACCGGGTTGCCATTTTTAGCCTAAAGGTCACACATTTTGAAACAGCATCAAAACGGTAAATACACATCTTGGTTATCAAACTTTGCCTCTTCTAACTTTATTTTAGTCTTTTGAAATAGAAACATTTCTTACCAAGGTTTGGGTTTTAAAAAGAGTCCGTTGTTCACGTAGGATGGAAAAACATCGAAGACTGGCTGAGAAACTGAATGCACTGAACGCAATGCTTTGTATCAAACACGTGAAGCCGTGCCTACGATAGCAGCGACAGCGACCTATTCTTGGTAGCATACCATTCATGATGTAAGTGTTCTTTTATGTCACCTTCACAGCAACATCCTGCAGATGTTCGTTTAACCAGTTTAAAACGCTTCATTTTCATTCGTGACAATATTTTGCCAAATGTTTATGTTTAAATAATGGCATACATGTCAAAATCTTTCACTACAAGCCAACGTCACACGCAAATCGCTCAATTGTTGACTGCAGAAGAGAAAAAAAACGATTTTCGCATATATATCACGCATAGTTAGGCAACATTCATGCATTGGGTACGTGTTTTGTTGAAAGGATATATATATATATATTATTAAAACAGACACATTTCGCCTTATGATACTGTTGCTAGGTATGCAAATAATTGTCAATTGTGACTTCTTTATCAATCAATCGAACAATCTTACGAATTCGTTTTTCGATCTTCGAACGCAGCAGACACACGAAATAATATGACATTTGAACGTTTTCAAGCAGAATACCTACGCATCGTCCAAATTAATATACGCTGCCAAGCGTGAAAATACATACTTGCATTACTTGGTTCACGTATTCAAAGGAACACTTCCAGATGTAATCCAGGATTCTATAAGCTTAGAAACAATGAGATTGGGATGAGACGAAAATGAAAGCGTCGGTAGGAACGGGGCTGTATTAAATACCGGTACAATTCCCGCCCTTATTGTCCTCTCGCTCTTTCGCGCACCCTGAAGGTATCCAATCCTTCCTCGTCCTTTTTGATGGATTTTGTTTTAATTTTACCCGTGCAAAGTGTAAAATGTGTAAATAGCGTTCGCTTATGACTAATTCGTCGCCATCATTTTATAATTCGGAAGGGAATTGCAAATTCAAAAGAGAATCCATTTCCTGAAATAAATTAAAATTTGGTTTTAGAAATTACTATATATGTATATATATAGAGGTGTACTTTTGTGTTTTGTCCTTTTCGATATTAACTTCTATAAATATACATACGTATGAAAGGAAAGGGAAATAGATAGATTTAAATACGCATTTGCGTAATCCATTGTGACATTTAAACGAACCAGTACCAAAATCTTAAAATATTAATTCTCCCTTTTGACTAACAAATTGGGAAGCAACGCTTCGTGCATGAAAAAAGTTATACAGGAAACAAAATCAGAAAGAGCAGTGATGTTCTGTGGATTGTTATTTTTATCTAGTACATAATCTCAGCTCCAACGATCTCCAAAACAACACAAATTGCTTCAATGGCTTTTAACATACTTCTGTAGAGTGGTTACTTTCTGGAAGTCACGCTAAACAAAATTTAGGCACAATATCTTCATGCAGCCTGAAACTGCAACAATAGTATTGTCACAAACGGAATTATTTCGACTCGAATAATTTTATAAGTTCTACACCTTGCACTCCGTTAGTGCAAATATCGTGCAAGGTTACACTCAGTTGCCCGCGTTAGTCAAGCAGCACCAGCTGCACGCTCTTTCGAAGAAACGCAACTGCCACGTCTGGCCATTCCAATGCATTTTATCTACTAAGGTTGCTCTCATCTATGCTGAACAACCCACGTTCGTCCACATGCAGTCGAGCAGGTGCGCATTCCTTCAAAGCATTACCACTACAGCCCACGGCAACCCACGAGCCTGCAACCAGGAAGCCGTGAGCTCCGTGCCTGTCACAGCTAACTCGCCTCTGCAGACTACCCTCTACGACTTCCCACTGTTATGCTAATCTCTTCCGCGTTGAACCGTATACAAACCGCTTGCTTTGGGCTTAGAATTCAGTCAGTGCCATGACTCGAAGAAGCCACATCCAAACAAGCGGGCAAGAGCCTTTATATTTATTTTATGGTTAGGAGTTGAAACCTGATGCCAAGCGGCATTGGTTACCGTCCCCCTCACATCGCTTAGTTCTGCTTAGTTAATAGGGAGCTGTGTCAAGGCTCCCTATGGGTCTTCTACGCTTAGTTTCTACTGCTAGATAGGGTGGTTCTGATCGCCCTGAAGTTTATTGTTAGAATTAGTAGGGCCTGTACGTCCTCAAACTATATAGCCATCGTGTGTAGTACCTTTATATTTCATTACTTTGTTATTATTAGTATATGGTTGTTTTTATGCCTTGTGTTTTCTTTCCCTTCTACCTCCGACTACGACCTCCAGTCACAAAAATAATATTAATTTCCTTATAGGATTATTCAAACAAATAGTTTAACTTTGATAGTTGATGTGTCGCGGGCGAATTGTTGACCCATGAACTGCATGGAGCAAAATACGTACATCTAGTACACCTTGTATGTTTACATTTATCTAGTTCGTATGGAAGAATTGACAACCTGATGGTAATCACCTTAAGTAGCTTAGAGGTAGAGATCCGCCCGGAAAGCAGAAGGTCCTAGGTTCGATTCCCAGTCGGGGTGATATTCTTTCTATATGGATTTGCATTTAGAATAGGATTTAACATTAATTAAAAATAGAGAAGAGGAAGCTGTGGTGATGGGGGTGATAAATGATTATTCTTCGTACATCCATTGGTCATGGTTCAATTTGGACATATTTAGTAAAGCTCTACTTGTACGATCATTGACGTCGGTTGCATATGCTTTAGTTTCGAGTCGAATTTAAATAAATTTTCAAAAATCTATAGGTACAAAAATTAACGGACTCAGATCAGTGTTGATATATACTTTTACGTATTAAGCATTGTTCATTCATATATAAAAAGTTTTATTACTCACCAGAAAAAGTACCAATATAATACGTATATAAAGAGGGCGTGTGTAATAATGCAGGAAAAAAACTTGCCTCTTTCTGTCCCTGACGAACGTTTTTATCTCATCATAAAAGCTTTAAAAGCACGGCATAAGCTTAAAACTTTGCTGCATTTATTTAGTCCCCGGTCGCTAAACAAAAAATGTTTGAATTAATTAAACGTTTTCGAACTTTTCGCGTTTATCTCCGAGGTATTATTTATTTTAGTAAACTACCCTGACGAGTACACAACTTTAGCATTCCGGCCTCATTTTCCTAAGCTCTCCGCCCTTTATAACAAACATAATTTGTATTTTGAGCTGCGACAGTTCGTTCTCAGTTTTAACATGCACAGGATGGCTTACTGCAGTAAAACATAATTATTAATTCAGTCACGGAATAAATATTAACACAAGACCAAGACCATGTTGACTCGCGAATTATCCTTCCGAATTGATTAGCTTCTTACATTATTAAGTATTTTCCAACTTTCTTGTTCTGTCTGTTATATTGACGTTTGTTCATAAAAGACATTTTAGTCTTTGTGTTCACTTTAGAAATTCCTCGTTCTGCAGGCATCAATAAATTAAAAATCTGATAATTTTTTCGTTTGTTCTCCTTTGTAGAGTTGTTATTTATGAAACCTACACTAATTGTTGAATGTTTTGAGTATTTCGGACCTTCATTGAAGGTCAAGTGTATTTTGGAGTTATGGAAGGCAGTTAACGTCTTTAATTATGAATTTTGTTGGGATTGTTAATTCAATAGTTCCTAAAACTAGAAATATTCTGCAAATGTTACATTTCGCGTGCGTTTCGCGACACTAGGTGAAAATAATCAAAGTGGATGAACCAACAAGTAGCGTTTATGATAAAATACTGTAATAATCATCCAAAATACACAGCCCACACGGCAAATATTTGCATGAGTAGCATGAATGAATAATATAGTTACTTCCATTTGCATTATTCATAAAATCATTAACTAATTCTTGCGTCTCAACGCCTACTTGCTATGCACGGTCGGCTTTTAAAGCCCGAACAGAACGAAATTGCAGTAGAGAATATTTTAAACGGGCAAAATTACAACAAAATATCGTATTTGTTACGCTGCGAATATAAGACGTGTGTGTGGGGGGGGGAGTTCAAACTGAAAGAAAGGCGCGAAATAGCGTAGCCTATATGCGTTCTGAGCCAGCTAGCTACTCTTGGTGTATTTGACAAGGCAAGGAAAAAATATAAAAACAGAAATCCGGGCCCGAGGAAAAAAATCTTTTCAAAAGCCTCCATGATATGTATCCCTAGAATTTTTCAGTATTAAACTCACGAAGTGTATGAATTAGGGAGGCGGGGAAAGTTAACAATTTTTAAATTCGCTTTAGCGCCGAACGCGAGGAAGGCACCTGTGTTGTTTGTATTTCATAACCTGAGGGATCCGTTAAATAAACTTAAAATCAACAGAGAAAAGCTGTTTTTCTCTCTCTTTTTCTCCTTATTTCGCCGTCTCTCTTTTCTTACTAGGATACACAGAAAAAAAAGGCGATTGAACTTTCATTATAATACGGCTATTTACTTTGGCGCTTAGGGGATCGAGCGTTTTATTAATCAGGAAACGATTTAAAGTTTCCCATGCAACTTTTTGATACCTTCATATTGAAAACACCGGAATATTTATTAGGAAACTTACTTTTTCCTAACTGAAAGCTCCCCATGCATTTAAATCTTAAAATTTGTAAGCTTTGGAAAATATTCAATTAGTTAAAAAAGGGATGAAAGTAAATTAGACAACTTTTTCCTCTTTGAAATAATTTGAATCTCATTTTTGATTAATTCGATTCAGAGGGGAAACCTTATTAGAATTATTTGAAAACTGATAATGTTCCCTTTTTTTCAGCAACACGAACCGGGGGAAAAGCGTCTTGAAATGCAAGAAGATATCGTTCAAGTGCAAAATGTAATCTCGTGAATTATTTCAAGGCCATTAGAGGGATGAAGTCATTTTATTTATTTCCTCGTTTTTCCTTCTTTTTTTTCTATATAGTATACAGTATAATAAAAGGTGTGGTCTTATGAAAATATGTGCAAAATTCGTTCTCGTATTTAATTACGTAAATTTAAAATAAATTGAATTCAACCAAGAGAAGATTAATCATTTTATATGACATATGAAAAATTATTCAATTACACTTATTAGGCTTTCACGTTGAAAAATGACCTTTAAATTTTGTTTGTCATGTTAACAGTTTTTTGTTTTAATTGCCTTTATCCTAATTAAACAATAAAGATAAAATAAAAAAGTTTTATAAGCTAAAAGGTATTTTCAGTATATTCCTAATTGCCTTTAATGTTTGCTGAGATTATCAAAATTGATGAATTTTTTTACTAATAAATGTCAAAGCAAATCTCAAGACGTAATTTAGTACTAGGTAAGGTGGTCAATACAGTTTAATGTGAACTCCGGCCATTGTTTTAAATTTATATTTGGATCACAACGATTTCACCCTGAATATTCTACAGACCAAATGATTGGTTTTGATAGTTTATCAAAGTCATTTTAACTGGAACGGAATGCGCCTTCAAACCAGAATAACAGTTATAAATAAATCCACCAAGGCCGCCCACAGCGTGCAGAGTGGTTTCTGCAAGCATATGCAAGATTTGTACAAAAAAACAGCTTAAGAAGGTATGTGAATCCCGTCCAAAATCCCGTCCAAATTCACGTGCTCGAAGTGTGACACTGGACGTAAGATTTGCTAACCTCAACCTCGACACGCACCGTCAAAATCGTCGTGACTACAAAACGCGAATTTAAGGCTATTTAAACCTTACTCTATATAGAAGAGCTGCATGTAAGCCAAGTTTCAGTTCCAATTTGGGCTTCGAAGATGTACCATCTCCAAGCACCTCGGTTATTTTTTAAACAATTTCTTAGCGTGTTATCTTTATTGTTAATGTATTACTTAATTGTTTTGCTATATTTTTGTATGTCCTCTCGTCTGACAGTCTTCCAAGCCACGCATCTCGCAATATTGCAAAACTCTTACTTGCAATTCCATACCATGTCAAGGAAGCGACCGCTGCTAAGAAGGTTTATGGTGTGCTAAAATGTCTGAAAAGTCTCCTTGAGCTGCCAGAGCGAATCTTTAGTTAGGGCCAACAGACAAGTTGACGTTGAAACAGCCCTCCAGAGTCCTGAAAAGAGTAATGCAGATGGAGGAGATAAAACGAAACGTTTAGTGGTGAAGGCCAATCAACGAAAGCTCGAACCGAATCATATGGAAAAGAGGGGTAGTAAAGTTTCCTAGCAGGTCCTGACTTGCGAAAGTAAACAGAACAGTTTTCTCGTTATCGAGATATTCGGATCACTACAGGGAGGGGGTACAATTTTTGAAGTCTCTTTACCCTGCAACGCAAATCCTTAGTCAATAACAACAAACGACAGAATCTCTGGGACCTCGAATGATCCGTACCATATGGTGTGAAAGGGGGGGGGGGGTCAAAATTTTGGAAAAGTTTCCTTGATCTGCCAGAGCAAATTTTTAGTTAGGCCCAATCGACAAGACCCTACTTGGGAGTTGAAATAATCAGATCATATGACAAGGGGAGAGAGAATTATTAAACGATCCCGAAAAGTCATAAAAAGAGTAATGAAGGGGAAACAGACGGAAATTGCTTCGAGTTAAATGATCTATATTTCATACATTGCGCTCCGTTTTGTTACATCAAGCTTACGCTGATATCTACAGCTACGGCCCACGTCAGTCGACTATTTTGCAGCACTACCTGCACTATTCAAGCAGCTGCGGCCGCGTCACGCACGTCTGGCCATTTATATGATTATGTCAACTGCAAGCCGCATTCCAATGCATCTATCTATGCTGTCGTCTATGCTAAACAACTCACGTTCGTCCACGTGCAGTCAAGCGGCCTACGCTAGTCGAGCAGTTGCGCATTCCTTCAAAAAATTTCCGCTTCAACCCACGATCCTGCAACCAGGAAGCCATTAGCCTTGCACGGCTAACTCGCTTTTGAAGAAAACTCCTACCATACCCGAAACACCAACCTACGGCTTTCCACTACTATGCTAATCTCTTCCGCGTTGAGCAGTATATAAACCGCTTGCTTTGGGCTTAGAATTCAGTCAGTGCCATGACTCGAAGAAGCCACATCCAAGCAAGCGGGTAAGCCTTTATATTTATTTTATGGTTAGGGGTTGGAACCTGGTGCCAAGCGACATTGGTTACCGTTCCCCTCACCTCGCCTAGTTCTGCTTAGTTAATAGGGAGTTGTGCCAAGGTTCCCTATGGGCTTAGTTGTAGATCACTAGGAGCCAGTCTCCTACGCTTAGTTTGTAGATCTAGTGCTAGATAGGGTAGTTCCGATCGCCCTGATGTTTATTGTTAGGTTTAGGAGGACCTGTACGTCCTCGAACTATATAACCATTATGTGTAATTCCTTTGTATTTCATTACTTTGTTGTGCCATAGAGCGTTCAAAGCGTCCAAATATTCGGATCGATACGTGGGGGGCGTAAAATAGTCTCCTTGACTCTCTAAAACGAATTGTCCATGTTATTTAACACTAAACCAGACTATATAGTGTTTGTAACTCTCCCCAGCGCTTTATGCTCTTGGAAAATGATTCCATATACAGGGTGTCTATTTAGAGCGTAATTGTTCGATATTTCCTCAACTATTACATATCGAGAAAACTTTCAATACAAAAGATTCTTGATTGCTAAAGGTGTATACGTTAAAAATATTTACAACTATACAAAGTGTTGTAGAAAAGCGGGACAACTGAGACTACACTTTTTTTAATGGGACGCCCTATATATTCTACCCTGAATTGTTTTCTATTAATTGTTTATTCCACACAAAAGTTGGGAATGAGTTGAGAATATAATTACTGCAGACACTGTAGTATAAGGATCCTGCAAATACTACTAAAGTGTTTCCTAGATTTGCATACTGTGTACTATAATTTCCTATTCTTCTTTCTATCTACAACATGATACGGTACTATCGTGTGTTTCCTAGCGAAACGCTTGTAAATCACTCTGGATTAGGATCTTAAAAAAATTCAGACTGATGATTTTATATAAAAGGATCCATACCGAAAGGATCGATTCCCAAAGGATCAAATTGAATTAAATAACCTAAAGGGTCCAATTCTTCAAAGAGTTATTTCTGGAATCAATGCATTCTTTTTAACCGAACTTTTTAAAGCTTCAGCAATAAAACGCAAAATGCAAAATCATGCGACAAAACATCTTCAGTCATACAGAAACAAACTGATTTTTTCAAATTTATTTCGGATTGAAAAATGACAGTTGTTTCAAGTCAGATGAGGAAAAATTAGTTGGTACAAGGCAGATTTTTATATTTACAGCACTCTTGGGTTAAAGGCAAAGCTACTGGTGAAGCTAAAAATCCAAAAGTACTAACTGTCCAACTACATGCTTGACTATTGATGGTAAGGTTTTAACTCTTTTGCTGCACTGAACCAATAGTAACCTAAGCATGTCGTTCTTCGTTTTTCTTCTGTCCAAGGTTAATGATGAAACTCGCTAGCCATTGACTCAAACCTCACAGATTGCTTAACTAAAGCAGTCATGAATCAAGTTCCATTACTGCGTCTATTCAACAAGGCCAACTCAAAAACCAGAAAATTACCTGCACACCCAACAAATCTTACCGAATTAGTCATTCCTACTGACTTTCGACGAGCAAACCAACGGGAGCTCTTCTAACTTTTTGATTCAAGACATTCCAACGATCGAATTTTACGTTCTTGGACTGCCAAAAAATTGAAGTTGTTGAGTACTGATGGTACATTTGAATCTTGGCTATAACTTCTTTCTTTTTTCCTTCTTTTTTAGTCGTGCGATAAAAAGGAGTTATTGTTATCACTGGTATCTGCACTTCTTCCAAGCAAATCACAATCAGCACGTCAGAGATTTTAGAGACATTAAAAGTTACCCATTCAAGTATAATTATGTTTCAAAACTGCAACTTAATTAACCTTCAGTTTCCACAAACAGAAGTAAAGGGATTTCCATTTCGTTAAAGTCATATATGACTTGACTTGAAGATATTGCTTTCCGTGTACGGATGTTGACAGGCACAGACTACCTCCTCCTTTGAAATGTTGATCGCTTTTTCTATTTACGTAAATAACGAGAAAGTTCTGCAACCGATGCCTGAATGTTTTGAAGATTTATGGGTAGGGCGGCAATAGAGAGGAAGAAGACGAGATCTTTTGTTTTCATTTCATGTATCAAATTGCTACGAAAGCTAGCTCAGTAGAGCTAGCTTATGGCGGTAGAGCTTGTTTGGAAACTGATTATAGTCCTAGGACCTATGATCAATAATCGTTGAGAGGTTAAGAAGAAGAATCTGTAAAGAAGAACAAGGTCTTACTGAAATGAGTCTCACTCAACTAATTACTGGAAAAACAACTGGATCGAAAAATGATTTGCACGAGAGGATGGATTTGCTTTAGGCCATTGAACACTTTGCGCCATTTGATCACTTTGTATTGCATCCTTTGGAATTGGATCGTTTGGGAATCATCCTTACAAGATGCGCGCTTTTCCTGCTCTCTCTTTAAGACTAATTCTTCGGAACATATTCTTTTATTTAAACGCATTCAGTCAGTCATCAACAGGCCAACACTGTAACAGTGCAACAGTGTAAAAGTACAAAACTGCAAAAATGAAAAGTGTAAAAGTGCAAAAGTGCAAAACTGCAAAAGAGAAAAGTGTAAACGTGAAAATCTTCTGAAAATCTGAAATTCATTGTTTTGATGTTTGATGTTGTGGTCTTGAAAAAAAAGTGTAAGTGTAAAAGTATGAAAGCGTGAAAGCGTAAAGTGTAAAGTGCAACCGTGCAACAGTGTAAAAGTATGAAAGCGTGAAAGTGCAACCGTGCAACAGTGTAAAAGTATAAAAGTGAAAAGTGTAAAAGTGCAAAATGGCAAAAATGCAAAAATGCAAAAGTGTAACAGTGTATTATTAAAAACGTGAAAATCTTCTGAAAATCTAAAATTCATTGTTTTGATGTTTGATGTAGTGGTCTTGAAAAAAAAGTGTAAGTGTAAAGTGCAACCGTGCAACAGTGTAAAAGTATGAAAGCGTGAAAGTGTATAGTGCAACCGTGCAACAGTGTAAAAGTATAAAAGTGAAAAAGTGTAAAGTGCAACCTGCAACAGTGTAAGAGTATAAAAGCGTAAAAGTGTAAAATTGCAAAAGTGCAAAACTGCAAAAGTGAAAAGTGTAAAAGTGCTAAAGTGTAAAAGTGTAACAGTGTATTATTAAATGTAAAAACGTAAAAATCTTTTAAACATCCTAAATTCATTGTTTTGATGTTTGATGTGGTCTTGAAAGAAAAGTGTAAGTGTAAAAGTATGAACGTGTGAAAACGTAAAAGTGTAAAGGGGTAAAAGTGCAAAACTGCAAAAGTGAAAAGTGTAACAGTGTATTATTAAATTACAACAAAATATCGTATTTGTTACGCTGCGAATATAAGACGTGTGTGTGGGGGGGGGAGTTCAAACTGAAAGAAAGGCGCGAAATAGCGTAGCCTATATGCGTTCTGAGCCAGCTAGCTACTCTTGGTGTATTTGACAAGGCAAGGAAAAAATATAAAAACAGAAATCCGGGCCCGAGGAAAAAAATCTTTTCAAAAGCCTCCATGATATGTATCCCTAGAATTTTTCAGTATTAAACTCACGAAGTGTATGAATTAGGGAGGCGGGGAAAGTTAACAATTTTTAAATTCGCTTTAGCGCCGAACGCGAGGAAGGCACCTGTGTTGTTTGTATTTCATAACCTGAGGGATCCGTTAAATAAACTTAAAATCAACAGAGAAAAGCTGTTTTTCTCTCTAAGCTAGCTCAGTAGAGCTAGCTTATGGCGGTAGAGCTTGTTTGGAAACTGATTATAGTCCTAGGACCTATGATCAATAATCGTTGAGAGGTTAAGAAGAAGAATCTGTAAAGAAGAACAAGGTCTTACTGAAATGAGTCTCACTCAACTAATTACTGGAAAAACAACTGGATCGAAAAATGATTTGCACGAGAGGATGGATTTGCTTTAGGCCATTGAACACTTTGCGCCATTTGATCACTTTGTATTGCATCCTTTGGAATTGGATCGTTTGGGAATCATCCTTACAAGATGCGCGCTTTTCCTGCTCTCTCTTTAAGACTAATTCTTCGGAACATATTCTTTTATTTAAACGCATTCAGTCAGTCATCAACAGGCCAACACTGTAACAGTGCAACAGTGTAAAAGTACAAAACTGCAAAAATGAAAAGTGTAAAAGTGCAAAAGTGCAAAACTGCAAAAGAGAAAAGTGTAAACGTGAAAATCTTCTGAAAATCTGAAATTCATTGTTTTGATGTTTGATGTTGTGGTCTTGAAAAAAAAGTGTAAGTGTAAAAGTATGAAAGCGTGAAAGCGTAAAGTGTAAAGTGCAACCGTGCAACAGTGTAAAAGTATGAAAGCGTGAAAGTGCAACCGTGCAACAGTGTAAAAGTATAAAAGTGAAAAGTGTAAAAGTGCAAAATGGCAAAAATGCAAAAATGCAAAAGTGTAACAGTGTATTATTAAAAACGTGAAAATCTTCTGAAAATCTAAAATTCATTGTTTTGATGTTTGATGTAGTGGTCTTGAAAAAAAAGTGTAAGTGTAAAGTGCAACCGTGCAACAGTGTAAAAGTATGAAAGCGTGAAAGTGTATAGTGCAACCGTGCAACAGTGTAAAAGTATAAAAGTGAAAAAGTGTAAAGTGCAACCTGCAACAGTGTAAGAGTATAAAAGCGTAAAAGTGTAAAATTGCAAAAGTGCAAAACTGCAAAAGTGAAAAGTGTAAAAGTGCTAAAGTGTAAAAGTGTAACAGTGTATTATTAAATGTAAAAACGTAAAAATCTTTTAAACATCCTAAATTCATTGTTTTGATGTTTGATGTGGTCTTGAAAGAAAAGTGTAAGTGTAAAAGTATGAACGTGTGAAAACGTAAAAGTGTAAAGGGGTAAAAGTGCAAAACTGCAAAAGTGAAAAGTGTAACAGTGTATTATTAAATTTAAAAACGTGAAAATCTTCCGAAAATCTGTAATTCATTGTTTTGGTATTTCATGTTGTGGTCTTGAAAGAAAAGTGTAAGTGTAAAAGTATGAAAACGTAAATGCGTAAAAGCTTAAAAGTGTAAAGTGCAACCCTGCAACAGTGTAAAAGTATAAAAGCGTAAAAGTGTAAAAGGGTAAAAGTGTAAAAGTACAAAAGTGTAAAAGTGTAACAGTGTATTATTAAATGTAACAACGTGAAAATCTTCTGAAAATCTGAAATTCATTGTTTTGATGTTTGATGTTGTGGTCTTGAACTTCAAACTCTAAAACACTTTTGAATGTATCTAATCCTAGAGAATTTCTTCTGAAAGCTTTATCAATAACCATGACAAAATACTTCTAACAGTCCAGTCTTCTATTTTGGAGCAATCAGTACAGAGTTGTATAGTTGAAAATATCGTCCCTCGAAAAAGACTCTTAAAGACTTAGAGGCAAAAATAAAGCATGAACGTTTCTGAACTTTGCTTCAAAACGAAAATAACCCATTAGGATCCCCATTCTGTTCAAACTATTTCTGGCTAAGATAAGAACACCAATTAGTACTAAATTTGACAAGTTTTTAGAAAAACCACTTAATGGAAGTTCTACTTTAAAACTATTCCTTCAATAAATTCTAGAACAACAGGAGGGCATTGCTTCATATTCTGGAACCGACCAGAAATGGTTACGTGCTCCTTGACAATAACAATTATGCATTAAATAAATTATGTTAACGTCTTTTCGCCCAAATAATAAATACTTCTGAACTAGTTCCAAACCCTTAAATCAGATTTCTGTTGTAGGTAGCAACTTGGAGACGCTTTTTTGTACATCTAGTAATATGTGCGGCAATAAATCTTATCTGCTCTCTCTGTATATTAGGATTTTAGAGAGTTAATCTTCCAACTAGGCTACTTGTAAGTAGTTTAACTACATTGTTTGACTTTATCAAACTTGATGGTTAGATCTAATTTAGTGGCCTTTGTTAACACATGGAGCAAGTTCCATCAGAGAGGGGTATCAAAATTTCCTTTGTGTGTGTCATCATCATCAACATTATTTTTTCTTCAGGTTTATAATTTATGGAAAAATTAAGAGCAGGCGGGAAAAATATAAAGAGTGGGCCTAAGGTAAAATATCTGTAAAATTCTTACAACCATTTCAATTAAGTAAATTCGAAATAAAGTGGATGAAAAATTAGGTAAATGCAAATGCCGCCCTTGTATAAAATGACAAAATCCATAAACGTAGTTATTTTGATAAAGTGTCACACGCTATTATTGCTGTATAAAATATCCAAGTTCTCTTGGAAGCGGAGTTGAATTTAAACTGACTCAAATAAAGTATTTAGGTAGCAAGAGTTAATAACAAAGTTTCTTGCTACGTCGCGGGCAGCAGGAGATAAACGGAGTAGGCTTGTTATATGGCGAGTGAGAGAGTCGTAAAAAGTGGTGAAAATGTAGCCAAGACAAGTTTTGGAACATATTTTAGACATTCTGGACTCGTATTTTCGTACCTCTGCGACCCCAAAAACATCAATGCTCGTTTCCTCCAACGACTTGGGGAGCTTATTGATCGGCAAACCTCGTACAGCTTCGGACTTTGGCGAGAAAGCTCGCTTCCGCTTGGAGCTTTTTCGTATTTACACTCACCTTGACGGTACGTTGCGACATTCCAAAACATCCATCGACGACTTTCTTGCACGAAAGAGGAAAACTTACTAATAATGACATCCTTTCCCGAAAATCCTAACATTCCATAAGTGTTAGGGCTTTTAGTTAATGGTTAAAATAGCAATTAAAAGTTTTCATAAAGTAGCGACATCACTAGTTTTCGTGCCAAATATACGACACACGGGGAACGTTAGGGATATAGTAATAAAATTCCGGTGCCGTACAACAATGAGCAAAAGTTGATTTATGTCCTGGGAAAATTAATTAAAATGTTAGAGTAACTTCTCGTTTTGGGGGGCGGAATTAAAAAATACATCATATATAACTTACAAAATGTATGTTCTATTTAATTCTTCTCCCCCCCCCCAAATCCTAAAATGTCATCCCCAATTTATGTTCGGGAAAAATACCACAATATGTCATAGTGTCTTTCCACCCCAACTGAATAAAAATAAATGCTTTATTAATAACACAGCACGGGATGCTGCTCCAGTTACGTAAAGCTGAAGAAATCCTACTCCCCTGGATATAAATACACACACCGAACCCAGCCATGTTCTATCAAATCACCAAGATCCATTTTTCATTGTATACAAAGAAATACCACACGCACTAAGCGCTTCCGCAATCGTATACGACGAGGAAACATGCCATACGTTTACAGTTTCTACTGCCACTGTTAGTAGGATAACAATAACGCCCCTTTGTGTGTGTGTGTCTGAGCTGTACTGTATATACAATGTCATTGTAGTATATCGTCTATATCATAAATTATTCTAAAACAAATAGCCGGAATATATCCGGACTTAAATTACATCGTCTCTTAGTTGCTAAAGACACGTCTAGAATCGATTTCTAGATAGACTATCGAATAAATAACTGTACGTAATAAACTATATATTGCCGTAGAAATAATGCCACAACTGGAGAGGCACGAGAGAGAAATGTGGGTTGTTTATGCAATAAATTGAGATTCAAAAAAGAAAAGAGTGGTAAGACGGAAATGAATATCAAAGATGCCAATAAAGCGGAGTAAAAAGGAAATTGCATCTACTGCTGGAACGAAATTGAACCGACTTAGTACATTATCGAACCATCTATCTACGTATTTTTGACTTACAGTTATTATACCTTGTTGAATAAAACCAAATATATATATATATATTACTTATCACTGCTGAAACTTTTACATACAATAAAAATGTCTGTTGTCTGTAGAATTTGTTAAGCAGGGAACGGTTGAGAAGATGGTTCTAAATTTGGAATTGGTTTCCACGAACTATCAAAGACCAAAAAACTCTCCTTTTTGCACATCTCTATCTTTAATCAAGTGTCTTAGTAAAGTTTATTTGTTTCCACAGGGTTTTCAATGTTCGGGTGGGGGCGACATCACAACTATCATTGTTGTTAGTTAGTTCAATATGATGTTCCATCGACAACAACATTTAGATGTAAAATCTATTATTTATGCCAAATGTTGAATATCGACAGATTTGCAATTTTGTGATCTACAAGTTGGAATAGTTTGTCTGTAAGTACAAACTTGTCAAATGAAATAGGTTAGTGGAAATTTGGAAAAGTCATATTTCATTGTTTCATGTTTGATTTCAAGCTTGATGTAGGTAATATCAAAGAAGCCATTTTTTAACAAATTAGTAGTTCTAAATCGTTGCAGGAACAAGATGATTTCCTAGAGCGATCCAAAATCAATTTTAACAATTTAAACAAGCAAATAGTTATATTCTGTACAGATCTTCTTTATTAATTAACGATCAAGTTCGAATGTTTGTGTTAAGATCGTATGAGGAAATAATAAATGGACGCACACAGCTTAAAAAGAAGTGTATAGAGATGGGGGTCACTTTTTAAAGTTGGAGATGGAATTTGATTGCAAAAACAAAGATTAATTCGATTAAATAATAAACTGTGAGTTCTTAAATACATATAAATATAAACTTTTATTATTATTAAGAGCAAGATACTAATATAAAAGAATAATTATAAACAAATTATAATTGAAACAATTCTTTTACAGTTAGAAAATTACAAAGTTATTTATCATATAAATCCCCAAATAGACAATTGTAAATAATTAAAACAAAAAATTATACGCCCCCATATCGAAGCAATTTATATATACGCTAGCAATATACGCTTTTTGGCGCGAAATTTAAATTTGAAAAGATCACTGGTTTCCTGCCTGAGTATATCTAGTCTGTCGCACAAAAAACAGATAGCATTTGAATGCACGGTCCGCGCGTAATCTTAGTGGCTTCTTCTTATTTGACGGAGAACCAGAGTTCCCAGTTTTTACTGACATTAATTAATGTACTGTGAAGACGACTAGAAGAAGCGTACTACAAGAAGTAGCTAATGGTATTCTATTCCATCATTACCTGGAAAGTCTTCTGTTATCAATTTAGTAGCTGGAACTTGCAGTTCTATTGTGCACCATGCTGGTACACAGAAAGAAAATTCTCTAAAAGTGAAGAAAGGATTGGCAGCGGATAGTCGACCAGGAAGATGTTAAAGCAAAGTCTTCAAGACTGACACGTGCCCTTAAATAAATGACGGGGCAATCAATTTGGAAAACTGCTCAATAGACAGTTTTTTGTTTTTTTTAAGAATCATCATCGTTTCAAAAAGCAAGACGGAAGCCATACGACGAATATACCATTAAGAATATTTAAAAAACGGAGATGTTCATTTATTTAGTTTTGGGCAAGGTATCGGGGTGGCAGAGCATCCCTCGTACCTCAGAGCACCTCCTATTTTGATCAAATGGCCGACCCTACAAAAATTTAGCCGAACCTGGGGGGATTCAATCTCCAGTAAAAATCTTTATCGTGCCAAACTTCGCATTGACACGGGGCCTACAGTTTTTGGCTTCCTATCTGAAAAGATACGAAATTTTTGTCGAATCTTGATCGATTATGAAGCAAACATACAAACCACTAATCCACCGAAGCTTGCAGATGTTCATTTGTTTATATTTTTTGGTTGTTTCTGGTTGAGGAATTGGGATGGCGAAACATCCCCCGTCTTGATCATGCCGTTTGCTTTGATCATATCGCCGACCCTACGGGCCTACGGTTTTACTATCTTAACCGCTTAAATTTTAAATTGTCAGGGCAACACATCTAACCATTTTTCCGTCAAAGTTAGCTAATCCAGTTTTATTTTCTCATTAGTCAATTATATATGATAAAATCTTTCCAATACGGTGTCGCTAGGGATTACTTCATCTCATTGCGTGAGTTCGTTCATGGTTTCATGAGGATTCCTTTGAATACAAGGAAATAAGGTGTGGCGAAACTCTTGCCTTTGTTATCAAACAATCTCTAATGACACCAATGCAATCGTTGCTATGGCTATGGCTACAATGGCCATTGTAAACGCATTAACCAGTAAAGTAAAGCAAAAGCAACTCTGTGAATCGGGTTTAAGTAGAAAAAGTTACCCTTACCCTTACCCTAATTCCCTTCTTTCTAAAAAAATATATATAAACTCTTGGCCACCAGTTTACAAAGCACAAAGAGCCCCCCCCCTCCCTATCAGATTTTGGCATCTATTCCTTTTGACGTAAGACTACAGCTAACTCCGCGGACAGCGGAGCCATTTACGGCCGAATGCCTGTAACGAAAATACGTTCCAATTAAAATGGTTAAAAATACGTACATGACTACCGAATCGTGCGCGTGACTATCTCTTCACCCCAACTGCACGGAGGAGATAATGCAACATTTCTGGGCGTGCCGCCGGTTTTGACTCAGTCTATCTCGGCAGCCGTGAGCGCAACACGACTTGCTTGGTATCGCTTTAAAGTTTTCGATGAGATTTATTCAAATATACGAAGAACATTTTTCAGTGCTTGGAGTTGAACATTTTAAAATGTTTTAAGCTCTCCGATCAAGTTAATACTTATTTATTTATAAGTGATTTAAACTCGACTAAGGCGGTTTTGCATGAGCTACCTACATATCCCACCCCTATTAATCTAATAAATTGAATTATCTGAGCCACTAAATAATAAGATTAGATGGGGAAAAGAAATTTCCCAAACAAATCCGAAATATTACACGTATTGGAAATGGCATTCCAAACTACTTAAACTAGAAACAGCAACAGTCGACGAACTTTTCATTCTTTTTGTGCCAAGGTAAACTTAGACTCGACTGCCAATAAAGAATGAATAACGCGCAACCAGAAAAATCCTGCATGCTGTATTCAAAGTATGAGTTATTTTTTTCCCTTTGTACTCCTCAACCTTGTCTAATAAGAGTACATGGAAAAAGACGTAAAGCTAATCAATTTTTCATGAAACTCATAAACCTCTTAGAAGTTCGTTAAAGTTCTTTGAAAATTTTCCAACTAGTAGAGAAAAAAAGGAGGAAAATCAAAAACGAGTACCTACCCTTAACATGTAACTAATAACGACATTAAATATTTATGGTTCGTAGAACAAAACTAAAACCCGTAAGAACTTCAGCATTGGCTTACACGGGCAATCTTTGTAGTACGCGCGGTGATATTTGAAATACCGGGCGTAACGCAAATGCCAAAGGTATTAGACGTATTTAGCACCCAGCCTTATATAATTTTCAAATATATGAAAATCCTTAAGGTTGGGAATGACATTTTTCATATTTTAGGTAATTTAATAATTGTATTTAACGGAATTTCAGGAATGTTTCCTTTCCATGTGGTAACACTTCATTTGGAATTTCTGATTCTAAGATTCTTACCTGGACAACCTTAATAATTCTATTGTTAGGAATTTGATGAAATCTTAGGAGTGCTAATGAAAGAAAAAAAAATTACAGTTCAGCTCTAGGCTGCGTGTAATTTCATTATGTTGTGTGAAGAATAATTTGGAAAATAACCAAGAATCTTATTCAGTAAATTCGGAGGCGCGCGCTGTAAAAGAGTATCCGGGTCACTAATTGGAGGACAATTCAAGGAGTCAAGAGGAGTCGAGTGTAATTTTAAAGTTTACTACTACTCGTGAAAGAGTTGCATTACAGAATTTACAACCAACCCCCGTGGGGATCTTCGTTCCAAGTACAAACAAATGATCATTAACGTTATAGCGGTAGAGAATCGCTTTTGTAGGAGCGATGTAAACGCGCCCTACGGCGACGATTACATGTTTGCAGAGGGTGGTACACTTTGTAATCTTCACATGTTGTTGTCTTCCTTACACGTTCACACCTGAACGAGCGCGTATAACAAAGAGGGAAAAACCAGAAGCGACAGAGTTCAAATTATAAATTGCATCTTTGTAGAGATTATCAGATTAAATTTGATGTTTGTAACTATGAGACGCGGTTATAAAATCATTAACAGTACGCTTTCCTCCTCTCTACCGATCCATTCCCCCCATTGGGGAAACTAGTAGGAAGTCGAGATTGGATTGTTAGATACTCATGTACAACGATCCGTGAAGAAGAAGCAAGCAAAAGGCGAACACGACCCAAGAGACCTGCATACAGAGAAAACTTGAAAAGTTGAGAAGTCAACGACAGCTTAAATCCAAGAATTATTGGAAAGCGAAAAAATGTCCTTTTTTGGCAGATTTCACTTTTTAAAGGGTGTTGTGAAAGATCGCCTTGTGAAAACACGCACCGTAAAAGTTCTTCGTCATTTCTTTTATTGACTTTATTAGAAAGAGTCAGATTAATTGATGATAGTCGAATGTGTTATATAAATAAATTGTATAATATAAACTATTTGTAGCTTTCAGAAGGTCGTTTCATAAACAAATAAGTATGTGTTAATTAAACTTTTAATATGGACCTCGTATATACAAAACCACGTACGCATTTGCAAAATAGTTACTTGCGCCAAATAAAAAAGCTGCTGTTATACGATTGAAGATTTTTTCAATACAAGACAAAATCATTCGGGCCAACCAATTGCTGAAGGAACCCTTAATTCTACGACTCCAATTTGAAGCAATGTTTACGTACTGAAAAAAGCTGAGAATTTCTGCGTAACTCTGGTTTATATAAAATATCCAATCCACAAACAAAAAGAATCTTCGTTGCTTTCGTGGTTATAAAGAGGAGAGTGCAACAGGCAAAGGAAAAAACAATTACTTAGATCAGGTTACGTTAGAGGTTAGGTTAATTTTAGGTTAGGTTAGAAGTTATGTTACAGGTTAGGTTAGTATTAGGTTAGAATAGGTTGGGTTAGGTTAACTTCTGTTACAAGCTAGGTTAGAAGTTATGTTCCTGGTTACGTTAGAGGTTAGGTTAGTGTTAGGTTAGGTTAACTTATGATACAGGTTAGGTTATAATAGAAAATTCTCACTAAGCGCAGATTTTGGATTAAAATTTGTTTTAATTTTTGAAGTCTCATACAAAATACAGTTTTGAGATAAACCAGAAAACTGTTTTTCAAAACTTGTGCATCAAATTTGAGAAAACTGATAATACAAGTTAAAAATATCGGAAAACACGATCCCTTTCCAAATTAATTTCACAAAATTATAGTTTAGCTACCATGCATGTACAAATGACCTTCAAACGTGACTAACATGTACCATTGTCGCAGTCAATTTTCCGAATCAACAAATGAACTCAATTACAACTAAAGGAATTATTTTTTTCACTTTATGCCTCATAACATGTATCCTTCTTGCACCCAACGATCAAGCTTGGTTTGAAGTGGGAAATTCCGTAAAATATCAATACGCCTAAAAACATGACTTGTACCCTTTCTGCACTCAACGATTCAATTGCCCTTTGGATGCAAATGCACCACAGTTAAATGATCTATGATCTACAATTGAATATAGTCTAATCTACCTCCAACCCAAAACATAGAATGTTGTGTCACTCATTTGTGTCTATGGCGACCTTTTCTAAACGTTCCTAGTCAGTGCGGTTAACCTTCATTTTGGGGCAACTAAAGTTTCTGAGCGACCTTCCAATCTTGACACGCGAAACCAAGCGGTTCAGAAGTTAATTTTGTTTGCGTATTTCTATATTTAGGTTGCGCCATTTAAAGATTGTTTTTAGAAGAAAACGCACAGACAAAGAAATAGAGAAAGAGTAGTTACAAACATTAGGCTAAATTAGGTTAGGTTATGCTAGGCTAGGTTAGGTAAGTTACGTTAGATGTTAAGATAGAAGTTAGGTTATGTAAAAAATTATCAGTCAAAGCTGATTTTAGTATAAAACTCGTTTTAATTCTTGAAATCTCATAAAATATAATACCCTTTGGTGCAAATCCACCACAGCTCAAAATTATAACCTGTAATCTACCACTAAACACAGGGTATCATCTCTCTAAACATGGCATTTAACTAATTCTCTGCTATGCTGTTCTTTTGTAGATGTTATTTAGTCAGTATATTTTAGTACACCTAGACTTCGTTTAGAAGCAGGTGAAATTTTTATGCTACCCATACATTTTTGGAAGCGCTTGTTAAAGCTAGGTTACGTTAGGTCAGGCCAGAGAGGATCAAGTTAGAGATTTGGTTAGCTTAGTTAGAGGTTAGGCTAAAGTTAACTTTAAACAGATCTTCATGGATAAATTCATGGAAATCTTAAAATGTAAAAGTTTGAAAAACTTCACACAAAGATAGATCCAGCCTACCTGCAATTTGGATTTAGAGCAGAAATGTCTACCATATATGCTATGAAAAAGTTAAAAAAATATTGTAGAAAGTGTAAACAGAGGTACTTGGGGATATTATTCGGCAAACATTTACAAATGACAGCGGATACAGCGAAAAAATGGCAGTTGCGCTCAGAAAAATTATGCCATTTGAAAAATGACCCACAATCTATTCCATAATCCTATATAAGGGACAACCATATGGAAAAGATACAACAGAAGGATACAAGTGATGCTGTTAAAGTACAAAAAACGGCCCTCATAGATATATAGTAGCCGATACAGAATGATATCCGCAGAAGCCCTACAGGACATCGGCGACAATTCACCAATAGATAGCACAAGAACTATGTAGGCTACACAGAAAAAGATATAAAGAACTATGAGAAATAAAGGTGGCGCAGAGCTCTTTTTTAATGCTGCAGATGGAGCAGACAAATATTGGAAATAGAGCTACAGATTGATTAGCATTAACGCCTAAGAACATAATTGTAGTCAATTGTAGGCAGTTCTAAGTTGTACGTTCCCTGCCAACGTTCCTTAAAAAAGGTTAGGTTAGGTTACGTTAGAGATTAGAATAGTGGTTGGGTTAGAAGTTAGGTTAGAGGTTAGATTAGAAATCATACTAGGTTAGGTTAAATCAGAAGAAGAAAATACTCAAAGCTAAGGAAACTCCCAATTTTGGAGCACTTATTACGGTTAACCTATGGTGTCGTCAACGCGTCTTCTTAAAGAAGGTTAAGTTAGGTAACGTTAGAAATTAGGTTAAACCAGACTAGGTTAGGTGAAGTGACAAAAATACTCAAAGCTAAGGGAACTCCCATACTTGAAGCACTTGTTACGGTTAGCCTACAGAGCCGCCAACGCCCCTTATAAAAGTTTAGGTTAGGTTACGTTAGAGATTAGGATAGTGGTTAGGTTAGAAGTTAGGTTAGACGTTAGCTTAGAGGTCAGAATAGGTTAAGTTAACTCAGAAGTAACGAAAATACTCAAAGCTAAGGGAACTCCCAATATTGAGGTTATTGCGGAAGTTAGATTAGAAATCAGACTAGGTTAGGTTAAATCAGAAGTGACGAAAATACTTAAAGCTGAGGAAACTCCAAATCGTGAAGAACAAGGTTAGCCTAAAACGCCATCAACGCACCTTAAAAAAAGGATAGGTTAGGTTACGTTAGAGATTATGTTAGTGGTTAAGTTAGAGGTTAGGTTAGACATTAGGCTAGAGGTTAGGTTAGACGCTAGATAAGAGGTTAGGTTAGCGGTAAGGTTAGAGGTTAGGTTAGAGGTTAGGTTAGAGGTTAGGTTAGAGGTTAGGTTAGAGGTTAGGTTAGAGGTTAGGTTAGAGGTTAGGTTAGAGGTTAGGTTATAGGTTAGGTTATAGGTTAGGTTAAAGGTTAGGTTAGAAGATAGGTTAGTGATAAGCTTAGAGGTTAGGTTAGAAGTTAGGTTAGAGGTTAGCTTAGAAGTTAGGTTAGAGGTTAGCTTAGAGGTCAGACTATGTTAGGTTAACTCAGAATTAACGAAAATACTCAAAGCTAAGGAAACTCTCAATATTGAGCCCTTGTTACGGTTAGCCTAAATAGCCGCCGACGCCTCTTAGAAAAGGTTAGGTTACGTTACGTTAGATATTAGAATAGTGGTTAGGTTAGAAGTTAGATTAGAGGTTATGGCGGAGGTAAGATTAGAAATCAGACTAGGTTAGAATCAGGTCAGCCAGGTAGAAATTAGAAATGACGAAAATACTCAAAGTTAAGGAAACTCCCAATCTTGGAGTACTTGTTACGGTTAGCCGTCAACGCCCGTTGAAGAAAGTTGGGTGAGGCTACGTTAGAGATTAGGTTAGTGGTTAAGTTAGGGGTTAGGTGAGAGGTTAGATTAGAAATCAGACTAGGTTAGGTGAAACCAGATTAGGTTACGTTAAATCAGAAGTTAGGCTAGGTAGGAAAATGTTAAGGTAGAGATTAGGCTGAGATAGACGTTAGATTAAGGTTAGGCTTAAACAATTTACTTCTCGCCTCAAGATAGTGTCGTTGGACTTTCAGAAAAGATAGTGACCGGCCGAAAATCTCGCGGATGGCGCAGGAATTAGTATTCAACGCCACGTTACACACTAAACCGTGACTTTATTAAAGAACAACTCGAGATTGCCAAAAGAAGATTTTACGGGTTTTCAACAGTAGCATATTGAGTACAATAGAAGAACTCAATTGTATGGGGCTTCTTCATTCTTGGAGCACTTGTTATGGTTAACCTACAGAGCCGCCAACGCCCCGTAGAAAAGGTTAGGTTAGGTTAGGTTACGTTAGAGATTATGATAATAGTTAGGTTAGAGGTCATTGCGGAGGTTAGATTAGAAATCAGACTAGGTTAGGTTAAATGAGAAGTGACGAAAATATTTAAAGCGAAGGAAACTCCAAATCTTGGAGCACTTGTTAACGTTAGCCTAAGGCGTCGTCAACGCCCCTTAAAAAAAGGTTAAATTAGGCTACGTTAGAGATTATGTTAGTGGTTAAGTTAGAGGTTAGGTTAGAGGCAAGGCTAGAGGTTAGGTTAAAGGCTAGGTTAAAGGTTAAGTTAAAGGTTAAAAACGATTTTCCGGGTTGTAACAGTACCATATTGAGTACAATAGAAGAACTTAATTGTATGGGGCTTCTTCAGGAGAAAATAAAAGGTGCCTCTAATTGCTCTGGGCATGCGCGCCTTGCAAAAAATCACATTTGCAGGCAGTGCTAAGAAAATAAATAGTATCTATCAAAGATAGTTTCTAATTAGCATTGCAATTCCGTTCAGTCAGTAATTACAAGAAAAATAAATACAGTTAATTACAAGGAAGTGTGGCGCCTCAGAAGTGATTGCTTTTTATCAAAACAATATTAATTATAATGGGCTCTTGTCATAATTGTTTCCACTAATTTATTAAAAATCATATTTTGATAGAATTCTTCTAAGTAATGACGAAAGCTAGTATTTGGATTGTAAATAATATACAATTATAGTAAATATCTTCCCATTTTCTATTAATGCCATGATTATCAATCTATGTGACCTTTTTTGAAATATTACCGATATTATCGCTCAAAGTACTCACTTTCATTTATTAAATTCTAAAACATTCATAATAATGTATTCAAAACAGGATGTTATTATTTTATTATTTATTTGAACATGTATTCTTCCAATGAGCTAAATTCAAATAATACAAATTGTGTATAATTTAAGTACCGCATACAATTAGTGTTTCATATTTATCTAAATAATACCATTTTAATAAGCATTCAAAAAAAGCAAATGACCTTAAAGAACGAAAAATATGTATAAATATTGTTCCTGTTGAAAACAGAATAGGGAAAGGACAGACATTTTATATCCTAAAATCCTTCTTGACGTTTATCTGTATTCCAAAACCATTTCTTTTTAAAATATACCTTTAACATTAAAATCAAACTGGAAATTTAAGCTCTTTTACGTTAGTATGGTATAAAACTTTAAATAACTAGAGGGTATTGTTTAAAAAAAGAACTCGACTCACTCGACCTCGTACTGCTTTTCGAGTAGGTACGTATCTCTCTGTATTTTTACTAAAGGATTTAAAAAAGAACACAGTAAAACATTAACGATAATAAATTAGAGGATTACCTTTCATGTTTCAGACATTAAGTACTTTTGAGTACTGTAGATTTGTACTGTAGTTACTACTCTTGGATTCTAAGTATCTCATTTTTTTAACATAGTATATTATGTTGAAAGAGCTAATACTAGTGTAAAAAAGAAATTGGGAAACAACTTTTCAGTTGTAAACAAAGAAATCAGAAGGACTCAGAATTAACTGATAATGATAATTTACCAATCTCAGCTCCTAGGTATCTTGAGTCCAAGCTTCTTTGTTGTCCATAAAATCTACTCTAGCCATCTGACTATCTTGAAGGATCAGTTTGCCTCCTTTTCTTTTGTTGCCAATGGAGAGCATTTTCAGTGTCTGTTTTAGCACCCTCTTTTCAGTTCTTGTGTATATCTGTATTGTGTATATACCAACCAGCTTTTCTTTTGAGTCGTTAGAATTAACGAAATGTTCATTTGTCTATCTATGCTGATTTAGTCGCAGTCGCAATCTTTAGTAGCAGTTTATGTTCCAGAATGTTTTATATGCAAATAACTAGAAGGCGAGGAAAAAAGCGTCATGCCTGCGTAGATGGCCATGCAGTCGTTTGAGATGTCGGGCCTGTCTAGGATTCAAGACGAATCTCCGGGTTCACAGAGACCTGGGCCGTTGTGTTTGAGGTGTCGGACTAGCCTAATATCCGAGACGAACCACGGGTGCAGACCACACGGTGGCTACTCATAAAACTGGTTAGTCTATACAATTCCAGGTTGGAAATAGAATCGTCCCCCAGGTCGTCGCTTGAGGTGTCGGGTAAATCGACTACCTAGTCTATAATATAGCAAGTCGGAGTGGCAATACCTAGAGAGAGATTTAAGGTTCCAAGCCCAGACACGTTGAGGTTAAACTCGCTCGCACTAGCAAACGCTCTCTGATTGGGCGTATCTCAGTTACTTCTCTTTGAAGGGAACGCGCGTATAAGCCTAACGGCAAGAGACGACGTTAAATTTTTTTTAATATGTTCTCTGCGATCTGGCGACGCTTCAACCCACTAGAATAGCACTCACTGGAAACTTACTTGCAGGTAACCATAATTTCATTTTGACTACTTAGATAACAAAAACGGCAAAAACTATCAGAATTTGTGATGGCTGACCAGAAGGAGCAATAAGTCAAATTCTGTTTTATTTAGAAGGGAACTGCAGCAGAATCTATTGTTCTGCCTCGGCAAGTCTTTACGGACGACGGTTTGGATAAATTCCATGTGTACGAGTAGTATGCACGCTTCAAAAATCGAAGACAGAGAATTGGCCGACCTGCAACCAGCAGAACTGATGTAAGCATAGCCAAAGTTCAGCAACAGCCAACGAAAAGTTTTAGAAGAACAAAATCGACCAAATTCCAACGATTGCACGAATATGTGCCACGAAAACGTCCGAAAATGCGGAGAAACAGAGAGTGGGGCACAAGAATCGCCCCAGCATGTGTGTGACCATTTATTCATACCGATGAATAAAACATTGAAGGGAAAGCGATTTGATTTGGATGAAGTTAATAACGAATTACTGGAGGATGTGGGTAGTACACCGTTGGGACAAGTGCTTGGTCAATGAGACTAATCCCATAGTCATAGGCTTTAGTGTTCATGACCTTAACCATAAGGCTAAGAACTACTAGGACATATGGTGTAACTGCATTAACTCCTGTTTCGCAAAGTAAGATCGTGAACTGCCTTGGGGTTTAGGAACTAGGCAGTACCTTGAACTAAATCATTTCCTATATGTAGTTTTTGTGTTGAGTTCCGTATGAAAAATATGGCAATCTACACTATATAAAAAGTGACCTTATTAGATCAGTGAGATCAGACCCTAGAAGAATAGCCTGCAAAAACCTTAATATCTTCTAGAAGCAGACAGAAACTAGTATGTATGAGTAGTCAAAATCAATGAAGTAGATATAGATTTGATCAGATAAAAAAGCCTTAAAGATAGGTATTTGGTAAATAACCTAAGCACATATTACTATCGGTACTATAACACTACTCCATTTGTCCAAGTGATCCATTGGTCCATCCAGTTAGTCATGCGCTGCCTCCAATCCATGCTCTACAAATGGTCATAGAAAGAAGTAAACTACAGTGAAGTGAACTTGAATTGGGAAGTAAACTACAATAATGGGGGAGTTATTAGGTAAACTAGATGAAAAATCCTAAAAAGTGACTCTTCTAAGAACTTATTAAATATTGAGATGCTTTATCCTCCATATCTCAGTACAAGTGAAGATCTTAAAAATAGGACGATTTAATTAAAGAAAATGATTATTATATGAAGGAAGCCATGGTAGCACAGTGGATATGCCACTTGACTGCCAATCTTCAGGTCCTGGGTTCGATTCCCATGGATGATACAGTGGAATTTTTAAAAATATCTAAGGACGACTGAGCCTGTGAAAATGAGTCCCTGGGAAGTCATTTCCTGAGGTAAGAATAGGCGGTCGGTGCGTAAAGCTATCCACTTTACCACCCTTAGGTTCCGAACGGCTCAAACAATAGCAGCCTACCCTGCTATTCCCCAATGGTCTTCTATGAAAGGGTGCTATTATTATTATTTTTATATAAAAATTCGGCAATATTCAAAAGTTTTACAAAGAATCATCAAAAAAGACACAATTGGAACGCTACCAATAAATCTACGTCTTATATCGACATTACTCCAACAACCTCTTCCTCGAAGAGCCATATTATATTTAATATACTGGCAGAAAACAAGAATCAATGAAATGTCTGGATAATATTTTACGATTTTCCCCCTTTGGCATATTATAGAAACGCAAAGATTTTTTCATTGGTAAAATGGTTCGAAGCAATTCACGTCCACGCAAACATCAGCTAATTTAGGCCGACCGACGTACGGCACTACACAACGGCAAATCGTGAATATTTTATGACCGGTAAAGCAAACACATTAAAAAGTAGTTAATATTTAGGGAAACCAAATTACACACGTCACCGAGAATTGAATCGATTCTCTCTTACTCCCTTTAGTATTTGTGATTTTTTTCCTCTACCTTTAATTGTAAATAACGCCGTCTACTTCGTTAATCAAACATCACTGACGGTATAGATATGTATGTATGTATGTATGTATGCGTACAGTTCCACTATTTTCAATAAACAACCCTGAGCAAACAAACATTCACGACTATTCAATATCTACCATAATGATAGTCAAACTGTAGGAGCTCAATGTAATAAAAAAAATAAATGGTGGCGGCAGTCGAGCCCTAGAGTGGTGGATAGTCCTTCCATTTCTAAACAGGGGTAGCAAGACTAATACAGGTGAGTAATTAAAGAGCTGTTTTGTTTAATTGCACTCCATTATAATCATCTAGCTATAAATTAACCTTTTTTGTGTTGGCTGTATTTGATTGGGATTGAATGGATAGTTGTTATCCCTTAAAATGTTCAATATTTGTTTGTGTATTTTAAATTCGAAAATGATTTCTTTTTGTTTGTGCATAGTACATGAATGCTATGTATGGGAAGTTAATGGATTGGTTTTGTTTAATGGAATTTTTAAATAAGGGATTTAAAAGAATCGATTTTATTTTTGCAATTTTACGTTAATGAAGCTAAACTTGAACTAATAGCCTTGTTGGTGCCTAGTTCGATGAAAATATAAATTGGAGCATTTATTAAACTGTCATTATTGCCACTTTTGTATACAAGATATTCAATTAAAATTATTTAATATTAAGGTTTTATTTGTTACAATTTCTTGAACAAATTATTATTTCAAATACATACACATTTTTAGCAACCTGTCTATAAACAATTGGATTCGTTTCGGTAAGAAACTAACGTTAGATATGCTACCTACACAGACCATTCATTAAGTAAACTTGTACTTAAATATGGTCTTAATAACTTCGTTTTCAAGATGTAAAGGGTTCCAAAAAAGTTTTAATAGTTGTTGTAAAGACAATACAGTTGTTTTACAATTGTTTATTGTGTGTTTTTACTACATTTTTGAATTTGTTTCATTTGACTTGGATATTTATGACCACTCAATAAAACAAAAATAATAAAAAGTTGTGGATGCAATACCAGGTTTCTTTAAAAAAATAGCAAAGTAATAGATGTATTGAAAACTTTGTTAATTTTAAACTTCAAATAAATTTTTGAAATAATAGTTGCTTGGCTGAATAATCCTCCGAATCAGGAAAAATGTTTTGTAAAAGCTACGAATGACTTAAAACTGGCCACTAAACAGGAAAGGTTTTGCCATAAAAGAGGACCATTATAGAATTTTATGATCGGGGAATTTATTTACGTTCTGCTGTGCTTTCTATTAAATATAGTTGTTTTCCAAGACGAACTTTTGGTTGAAAGTGATTAGACGATTAGTTAGTTAAATTTGGATTTTTGTGTTAGGTGCTTATGTGAAATTATTATCTGGGATTCCTGACAGTAATTCCCCTTGTGTTCCGGGAATAGAAAAATTGTCGAGACTCAGAAACACTAGTGGTGACCAAAACCAGTGTAATATGCAGGTGTAAAAATTATCGTGTATCTTAAAGACGGTACTGGGTCGCGAGAAGGTTAAAACTTTTAGCGACCTAAGTGAAGTCGATGGCAGTCAGCTCTTTTCAGCAAAACCTTAGCCGTAGGAAAGGCCACTCTAAATCTTTTAAGTCTAAACTTTTAAGCGAATTTTGACAAGAATGTTTTCATTTCATTTTCGTACCACTCTTTCGCTTGGCCTGGGGCAACAAAGGTTGTACAAAGACATTCCCTCAGGTGTGAGAAAAAAGAGAAAACAACAACGTTGTACAAGCAACACACTTTCGTTGCAATCAAGCGGGGGGAGGCATTGCATCAATAGCTCGACGGAAGTATTCCGACGAATTTTAGCTTTCCTCGTACTTCAGAGATACCCTCGCATGATTCTCCTGAAAAATGGTCAGCGTGTGTACTTCACTTCAATTATGACAACGCTCTGGACAAACTTATGAACCTGATCAATGCCACCCTCAAAGTGGCCTTCTTCAACATGTCAGAATCAGAATGTCGATTTTGAATGATGTTCCAACCTACTTCGCGTGGAGTAACAACGTATTCAAGTGAAAAAAAAACCAGGGTAAGGACGTGGAAGAAGAACTAGAATCAAGAAAAGACAACATTTTGGGCAAGGTATGTACTGTGTCCCAACAACCCAGATTGTCACTTTCTTCGCTTACGCCACACAATGTTCGAGGACCAACATCTTTCACAGATCCTACAACTGTGAATGAAAGTCTTTATCATTCTTTCCAGTCAGCATGTAAGGCGATTGATTTGTTGAGGACATTTCTTAAAGCACTATGGCCTGCCTGACCGAAGCAAATTGCCGGATTTTTGGGCAACACAGCGTTCAATTATGATAAGGATGCTATGACCACTAAGGCAGAAACAGATGAAATCAAGCTTACAAGCAAGAGCACGGCGTTTAGTACTATTTAATATAGTAAAAATATTCTTCTTAGAAGTCCTAGGTGGCACTGACAAAACATTTTTGATCAATTTGTTGCTGACAAAGATTGCTCTGAACCTCAATCATGTTTAAACCCCTATGTGCAACATCTCCATAAAAAAAGCAAGGGCCCAGGTACTTTATGAGGTGTGCTCATCGTCTGGGATGATTGCACCATGTTTCATAAAAGCAAGATTGAAGCTCTAAATAGAAGCTTACAAAGCATCCCTTGCAAGCTATGCAAATTTATAGAAATTGACCTTCTGAACAATTTTCAAATTACTCTCAAAACGATCTGAGACCTTAGACCTCAAAAGTCATGAAAAGGTCATGTGCAGCAAATATAAAATTCCAGAACATTTCTTCTATTCTTGCAAATTTATAGAACTAGACCTAGAACTGAAAAACCCTAATGATCACCAAAGGTCATGTACACAAAAATATAAAATTCCTTAATATATCTTCAAACTTTTCAAACTTATAGAAGTTGACCTTTTGAACGATTTGTAAATTACTCTCAAAACGATCTGAGATCGTTAGACCTTAAAGGTCAGGAAAAGGTCATGTACCAAAAATATAGAATTCCAGAACATTTCTTCTAATCTAGTAAAGTTATAGAATTAGAGCTTTTGAACAATTTTTAAATTACTCCAAAACAACCTGATGATCCGTTTGACCTCCAAACATCGTGTACATAAAAATATAAAATTCCATAACACAATTTCAACCTATGCCAATTTATAGAAGTCGACCTTTAAACAATTTTAAAATTACTCTAAAAACAATACGAGATCGTTAGACCTCAAAGGTCGCGAAAAGGTCATGTACCAAATATATAAAATTGCAGAACCTTTCTTCTAATCTTACCAACTTATAAGAACTAAACCTTCTGAGCAATTTTTAAAGTAGTCTGAAACACCCTGATAATCTGTTTAAGCTCCGAAGGTCGTGTATATAAAAATATAAAATACCATAACATATCTTCAACCTATTCCAACTTACAGAAATCGACCTTTTGAACAATTTTTAAACTACTCTCAAAACAATATGAGATCGTTAGACCTCAAAGATCGCGAAAAGGTCATGTACCAAACATATAAAATTCCAGAATATTTCTTCTAATCTTGCAAACTTATAGAACTAGACCCTCTGAGCAATTTTTAAATTACTACGAAACAACTTAATGATCCGTCTGACCTCCAAACATCGTGTACATAAAAATATAAAATTCCATAACACAGCTTCAACCTATGCCAACTTATAGGAAGTGGACCTTTAAACAATTTTAAAATTACGCTAAAAACAATACGAGATCGTTAGACCTCAAAGGTCTCGAAAAGGTCATGTACCAAAAATATAAAATTGCAGAACCTTTCTTCTAATCTTACCAACTTATAAGAACTAAACCTTCTGAGCAATTTTTAAAGTAGTCTGAAACACCCTGATAATCTGTTTAAGCTCCAAAGGTCGTGTATATAAAAATATAAAATACCATAACATATCTTCAACCTATTCCAACTTACAGAAATCGACCTTTTGAACAATTTTTAAATTACTCTCAAAACAATATGAGATATTTTTAGACCTCAAAGGTCGCGAAAAGTTCATGTACCAAACATATAAAATTCCAGAACATTTATTCTAATCTTGCAAACTTATAGAACTAGACCTTCTGAGCAATTTTTAAATTACACTAAAACAACCTGATGATCCGTTTGACCTCCAAAGGTCATCAAAGATCATATACGTACAAATATAAGATTCCATAACATATCTTTAAACTTTGCAAACTTCTAGAAGCTGTAGTTCTAAATATTTTTTTAATTACTCTGTAAATCCCCTAACCTTTAACCAGCAGTAAGAAAAGGCAAACAACGACGTCACTGACTTGACCGTGGAACTTTGCATCCCAGTCAGAACCGTTGGACAAAGTTTACCTAGATATCCAGACCCTGAGATAGAAGTCCACTGACTGGTTGTGAGAGTGAGCTCTTTTAGTTACGAAAAATGACAAAGTTTTCGAATTAGACTTAATGATATCGAACAGCTTCGAGATCGAGGAGTACACAGCGATCCATGCAGTAACATCTATGAAGCAGGTAGAGTTTCTAAATACATTATATCATCGTGGTTCACCTGTAAGGTAAGTGCATATTAATAAGATTTTCTTTTTATAGTTTTGAAGCCTAAAAAGCAACAAATAAAAAATGCATCTAAGTTCTTGTGGGTAAACTTTGACAGGATAATATCTTACCATCAAATAGCAAATAATAATCAATTACTCAAAACATATTTTACTATGATAATATGCGATTGTTAAGTTTATTAAAATATCTCATATCTAGTAATAGTCTAATAGTTAAAAGATTTCTTTGCTGTTATGTAATTCTGCTTGATTCAAATATTGCATTACTGACAGTAACAATAAATTATGTAATATTATCACGAATGGAATAGTTCAGAATTGCAGAGGAAATGTCACCTACACCAAAAATGTCAGGTCAACCAGTAACGTGACATATTTGATGGAGGTGACATTTCCCTTGAAATCCTGAATTTTTCCATTCGTGACAATATAGAAAAATCTTTATAATTTCTCATTTTTATCGCCGAGTTAAATAATTAAAAGCATTATTTTGATGTGTTCTAAAAGCATCATTAATGACCACAATTTTGTCCAGAAAAAGTTTAACACTAATCGATTTAACAGACCATTTTTTAAAAAGCTAAAAAAAACTAGATTAAATAAATGAAAACGTCTTCAAGCGTCTCCGAAGCTGATTGCAAAAACTAAAAGTCTAAAAATAGACACGATAACAGAATCAAATTAGCATAACTGAAGGGTAAGCAAGCTTTTAGGCGTCTTTGAACGTCTTCGTTGAGGAGCTCACGCGGTTGAAGGACAGAAAAATCCATAAAAATCGAAGGTTGCTAATATATCTTTTCCAGATAGCAAAAGATCCATTCGGATCACATTAAACGAGGTTATTATACGTTATAACGCAAAAAAAGGAAAACCTGCGGTGATTCTAAAACGTATGTACGATGTTACGTTTCTGGATTTATACACTATTAAACCCCTCGAATATAACGTCGGCTTCAAACGTATACATTTTTTCGTTACGAGTTGCTTAATTATAAATGCGACCGAAACGTCCTAAAAAAAGCTATTTTCAAGCGCGTCCTCCCGGGACGTTGTTTCCCTCATTCCGATGTTTTTTCGGAGGGCATGTGTCGGATTCGGATCTAAATGGATGTTATCGAATGATGTAATGTATGCAAATTGCAATAAACAAAAATGCATAAAATGTTCTGGGGATCCCTCGACGATCGGCAGAACGCGGTACACTTCAAACAGCTGAAAAAATAGGGATGAATAAATAATTGAGGCACGCACCGGTAATGAAGAATCGATAAGATAATATCACCATGCTTCTGTGTTAGCGGTTCATCGAATGTGAATTCTAACATCTGATGACTTCCTAAATTAAGGAATCCAATTTATTATTCACAATAATAGGGGCGAGTTTCGGTAATCGATCTTTTAGTGCTAATACTCCTCTGCCTACTCTTTATACCAACCACTCTGCTTCACCACCGGAAGGAGCGGATTCTATTTAGCGAACTCATAAGCTTAAAACTAAGAGAAGCAAATTGAAAACGCATCACCGCACTATCGAAATTACTTAGGGAATGAGTGGGCGGGTTTAGATTTTATCTTGTGATTATGTCAAGAACAGAAAAGGATTTTCTGCTAGTAGTAGTAGTAGTTATCAGAATAACCTCTTTTTTCGGCCAGCCAGAAAAACCGACATCCGCACGAACACAAGCAAATTGAAATTGTTTGTTTATATATATATATATATATATATATATATATATATATATATATATATATATATATATATATATATATATATATATATATTACGTAAACTTGAAAACTCACCGATAAATAATTCAGGAAAAAGTGCTAAGACATCGCGTGCTTATGTGGTTGGTACTTTTCTCGTAAATGTCGTATAAATTGTCATTTCGTTTATGTTAAAAAGAAAGTTTCGGTATTTAATAATTAACGAAAACGTAATATTGCACATGACAAATTAGTTAGATAGACATCTCTGTTTCGATGTATGCTGGTTGTATAATGTTAACCTCAATGTATTGATTTTGTACACGGAAATGAAACCAACTTTGTATAGGTACTACTGTTTGGTCAGCAAAAGCACAAACAATCCTTTTCATTACATTGAACAAACCATTGAATTAAATTAAACCTAAAACTGAAGGAAAGTTTAAAACAATCAGGAAGAATGTAACATGGGAGAGCTATGATAGAATGGTATTAAATTTTTGAATCAGAAAACTTCATATTAATTATAATTAACATTTTCTAACCACAGAATATACATACATGATATACATGATTGAGCTAGATATATGGCGAAGTGTTATTCTTACCGACAATCACGCAAAGGTTTTGGCATGATTAACAGAACCAATTGCTGAACGTGCCCTCCGACAGCACGGCGAAGTGTACAGATTCTTTACATGTCGACAAGAAAATCTTCTCGCCGGTTCCGGGGATCGCGAACCCGCCTGCTTAAGAGTTAGACTCTTTACCGCGCGACTATACACTCCGCTGTTGCTATAAGTTATAATTATTCTCAATTCTAACATCAAGTGCCTGTTACTGCCGATAATATCACTAACGAACTACACATCTGCGACTGTTTCCAATGTGGACTCTTCCCAATAAAATGTACCTCAATAACTGAAAGTTTTTTTTACTCTAGCTCTAATCAAAACCACAACTAATACACATAAATAAGGAGTCACCAAATAAATCATAATCAAAAGTTAAGAAATGAATCTATGCATGTAGGTAAATTACTCTATACTTGTTTAATACAAATGTTAAGTCAATGTCACAAACGATGACGGTATGGTAACGCGACTACAGGTTCATCTTAGATTATACAATCGATTATATGCCCTAAGTAGCTGGTAATTAGTTAATAAACCCTACGAAGCAAAATAAACGGGCGCACTCGCAGGAATAAATTCTAACAGAGTTTATATACAATCTACAATGTGTAACACATACTGGGAAAAAACTGTTTAAATAAATAAAAACTATGTATTGCATTAATTAACAGATTATATTTATACAGTGGTTGCTCGAAGTTGCAGTTTGACGTACACAGGAACTCAATTACGTGTAACTCGCGATATTTTTGCTTTCTTCAATGTACCTCAATAACTGAAAGTTTTTTTACTCTAGCTCTAAACACAACCACAACTAATACACATAAATAAGGAGTCACCAAATCAATCATAATCAAAAGTTAAGAAATGGATTTATGCATGTAGGTCAATTACTCTATACTTGTTTAGTACAAGTGTTAAGTCAATGTCACAAACGATGACGGTATGGTAACGCGACTACAGGTTCACCTTAGATTATAAATCGATTATATGCCCTAAGTAGTTGGTAATTAGTTAATAAACCATACGAAGCAAAATAAACGGGAGCACTCGCAGGAATAAATTCTAACAAAGTTTATATACAATCTACAATGTGTAACACACACTGGGAAAAAACTGTTTAAATAAATAAAAACTATGTATTGCATTAATTAACAGATTATATTTATACAGTGGTTGCTCGAAGTTGCAGTTTGACGTACACAGGAACTCAATTACGTGTAACTCGCGATATTTTTGCTTTCTTCAATTGTTGTAGTCTGAAGAAGTCCTCCAGATTTCGAGAACTCGAAAGGTAAAAGAGAAAAACAGTTTTTATTTTTCGCTGGAGGGCGGCCTCGTAGTTTTGTTAAATCTCTACCAGTGTCGAAAAGTGCGGCTCCAAGATCTATCAATCTAAGAATGATTCGTGCATAAAAATAATAATTATAAGAAATGAAACTAGTAAACTACAATTATTTTACAAAGCTCAATGGAACGTGTTCATAACCTCAAAAGAACTAGTGAAAAATCCCTAAACGGTAATAAAATCAAATGGAAATACACCTCAGAAGCACATTGAATCTGAGACGATCAAAGACGATTGCACTAGGTCATTCTTTTTCAGTTAATCAAACGAACATCCAAGAAGGAAGTAAAACGTCTAATCTAAACAGGAAAGAATTCCGACAAAGTTATGAACGGCAACTAACGTAGGGAGAAAGCAAAAATCCCCTAACAAACTATACATAAAGTTACAAAAGCACAGCGATACAGGGTAGTACAAAATCAACACATAACATGCCTCCAAATACCCAAAAAAAGCACCAGAAAGATCACCATTGCAGATTCTGCTTTTCGTAGAAAGTTTAGCCTTTTGTTAACATCTTTTTAAATTTTTAGATGTCTTTAAACCGTTCGAATTTTTAAGACGCTTGCATGTGTTGTAAGAAATAAATCTAATCAAAAGCATTCTTATGTAATATCTGAATAACAGTTTGTAAAAGATATCCCATGAAGAGGTAGGCTATTTAAATTTGGCGCAATTGCTCTTACGATGAATTTTGAAGCAAGAAATCAGTTGTAATTACCAGAAGAAAATTGCGTTTCAGTTCCGGCCGGAATAATGTATCTGCCAAGTGTATAATTCATCTATTAATGGCGAATTCTAAAGAACATGTCTGTGATTCTAATGTTTGTGATATGCGAGCACGTATATGACATCGTGAACGACATCGACAAAACATCGAAGCAGCGCGCGCAAATGTAGCTGCGGATGACACTGACTGACTGACATCGATTTGCATCTTCACGCTTCAAAATCCAATTGAGTCAAGAAATAAAGCCAATGGATCATGAATTGCATCGTACATTCACATGTTATCCAAGAAAAACCAATGTATCCAATCAAAGTCTCTATTTAATGTGCTTTGTGGGCCGAGACTGTTATTGGTCCGTAGTTTTTAATCATGGTTTACGCTATCGCGATATAATGAGCACTTTGTGTTTTTTACTTAAACAGTAAGTGATTTCTGCAGGACGGTGCAACCTGTCATATTGAAAAAGAAGCAGTGACTGTTTTGAACAAAAGATTTGCAGGGTCAATTATCTCCAGAAGAACTGAAGTCGATTGGCTGCCAAGATGTTGCGACTTGACGCCGTTAGATCGATTTCTTTTGGGGCTACCTCTGTTTGAACAAAGCTGAGCTTTAAGGCAACATCCAAGCAGTTATCGCAGAAATATAGCCACAATCCAGTCTGAAAGTGATGGTGAAGACTGCTTCAAAGAATCCATGTCTGTTAGAGAAGCCAAAGAGGACATTCAAATGATAGATAGAACCGATAAAAAATATATATGCAAAAATATCAAGACTTATTAAGTTGTTCAAAAAACAAATAGGCAAATTCTTATTCAGCTTAGATCAGCTTGCCCAATCATCTTGAGATCTTTTCATTTGTGTACAACAGTTATTCCAAGCACACAATGAACATGCAACGAAGTTCTACAATGAAGTAGGGTCAAGGTAACCTGATTCAATTTTGACGATTTTGAGGAAAGAGATTGCAGCAGAGCATTAGGTTGTACTCTTATGTAACTACCATTCCTCTGAAGAATATGTCAAAGCCAAAGTTAGAAATTGCTCAAAACTTGAACATCGTGTGACTGTTTTTATTGACCGAATCGAAAGTAGAAAAATGCCAGTTTGGAAGTTTCAAGAGACCGGCGTGACGTTAGCAAGGCCTAACGATAAAAGGGATCATGTGTCGAAAGTGGCTGAGCGAAAATTAACTTGATATGCCGTAAGATCAGAAATTACCTTGGCACTATTTATTATTTCTGACCTTATATAGCGGAGGTTTAAGGGGAATATTCACTCATAGAATACAAGCGCGAATTATCTGCATCCGATCCGATTATTTGCATATTAATTTTTATAAATGCCTTTTTAATCGTATAAATCTATATGTAGGTATATGTAAATGCTTCGTGTAAATAAAATATTGAGTTAACACTCAAATGTTTCATTTCTACCAACTATAACAATAACAAGACCTTAAAAAGAAAAGTCTTTTGAAGTCTCAGTCTCATGGATTTTCAAAAATGTGTGTTTTGTGTGCGCCATAAGTATTACTAATGGGGTGGTCGACAAAAAGGTATCATATTTAATATGCTATGATATTTATGAGACCAGCTTGGCGTTAACAAAAAGGGTCGCATGCCAAAAGATTCTGAGAGCAAACGGACTGTTGTCTATCTTATTGTAAATTCCCTTGGCATTATTTGTGATTTCAGGCGGTGCAAAAACGCACTAAGAATTTTACTTGGTATATATTCTATATCATGAAAACATAATTATTATAGAAGTTGAATAGTTAACGCCATTATAAGCAGTGCATTTTTTAATTTTAACATTTTATTAAAGACCACAGATTAACGAAAGAACAGGAAATGTATCTAGAACATCCTTTTCGCCCGAAGTGCAAAAATCCCGTTAATACATTATTTCTAGTTTATCTCACCGATTCAAAATGTAAATCTCTTTGACACACTTCATAAAATAAAAGAGTTAAATATAAAATCAAATAAACACAGTAGAAAGATTTAAATACATCAGAATAATAACCTTCTGGGGTACATTAACGGTTCATTTTAACGAGCAGTAAGTCGCAATTACGACCTGCAAATGGACAAGCAGTTCAGGCATGTCTTACAGCTACTTCCTTATTCATATTATTATTAACATTATTTCCTATCGAAAATCGCGATCATTAAAATCGAGTACAAGAAATAGTAAAGTACCTCAAATGGTGCCCTGAGGCACTCCATACATCTATTGGTGTTAATTAATGCTTTTATTTTGCAACTTCAATTGAAGCTTAAGGACTAAAATGTTGTGTAGTTTATTGAAACGAAACGGCTTCTGTCTCTTACAGATAATAGGTGATAAATAAATTTTAAACATTCGCAAAACAACATTAACATATCTAAAGCGTTAACGGCTGTATTTTATTGTCGAGACTTTACACAAGCAATCGTTTACGATGCAAGAGGAAGCAATAGCTTCAAAGGCTTCAGGCAACATAGTAACAAGTATTACTTTTAAGAAACAAACACTTTTCTAGCGTTTGTCGATGATATTATACTACATATAGAAGGTAGGAAAATATTTTTATTTTTCTTTTATAAGTTTCATTCACCTTAACAGGAAGACTTTCAAGTATAAGAATTGTGCCTTCGAGTATAGTAGCGCTCGTTAGTTGTACGTAAAGGATTTTTATCTTTTAGAATTAAATTCTTACCTGGTATTTACGTTGATGTGCTGAAGTTGGTAAGATTTTTAAGCCATACCTGAAATTAACCAAAAAAATCATTAGGACCACAATTTATTGTATGAAACACGAATTGTAAGTAATTGCCTCCAAAATAATTTATTATAAAACAAGATGGTAAGATAGTCCGTGGCTAGTTAGTTAGTTTAGTTTTAGTGTCCTAGTTTTGGTTTCTCTCTTAGTATTTGGACATTAACGATCTCAAATGTAACACGGGTCCATGGCATAATGTACCATCCGAATAGGAAATTACGGCAGTAAATAATAATGTATTCCTCGCCTAGTTTCGATATCGTCGTCGAATGTTAAGTTTTAATATCAGTTGATAGATAGCAGGTGTAACTTCGTCGAGTTTAGTTGGGGGAAAATAGCATCCGTTGGCAATATTTTTAGTTTTATATGTTGGCTGTAAAAACACTATTCTTCTGAAATATGTGCTTGCGTTTGGTTTTATAAGCGGAGCAATTACTTTGAATTGTAATATATAGTATATTTTTTCCGAGTACAATAAGTATTGATAATTTATTCTAATGATCTCTAATATATAATTCAGTAATGATTTGTAATTTATAATTTTATTTAATGGTTATTTCATTCACCTTTAATAATAGATACAAATAGTAAACGATTCTGTTTATAAATTCCTATTTATGTTCTGGGACAGAAATACTCAATAATCGATTTTAAATTAATTCACGTTTAATAATAGTTCACATTAATATTTCATATCAATTAAGGGTAGGATGATGTTTAGTTAATTAAATTGGCTAAAGAATCTAATTTTCATAAAAATAGTTCTTTGTAGTCACATAATAGACGGTCTATGATCATGTGTAAATAAAATATCGAATTAACAATTCAATGTTTTATTTCTACAAAAGTATAACAATAATAAGAACCTAAGAGAGAACGATCAATTAAGTACCGCAGGAAGCAACCACTATGATAGACTGAGGGTTCAATATTCTTTAATACATTTTCTTTTACGTTCTGAAATTAAATATTATTTAGAATTGTGGTCTTTAAATTCTTTTAGAATTCATTTGTCGTTAAATTCGCGAACTGAACGGCCATAACACGCAGCTAAGAAATTCTAAATCAGAAACCTACCCGAGAAGCCTATAAATAGAGGTATTAGGATATATAAAACAGTTGCATGTGGGCCAGGCTTCAGAATAAATTTGGGTCTCGAAGACGATCCGTCTTTACTTGAGACGAGCAATTTCTTAACATATTATTTTTATTCTTAACATCAACATCAGTTTACTTAATTGAATACCTTATCCAACCCCAACCAGCAAAAGAAATCATTGTAAGGATATTCTGCGGCATCTATTAATCTAGCTAGTCTAGTCTCACATCTTCAACTTTGATTTTCATATGCGACAGTGCAGGTTATTTATTAAACAAACAAAATCATAAAATGTTGAAATTAACGTTTACAAAAGCAATATAAACTGTTTTTCCTTGTAAAAGCAAATTAAACAAAAATATAATCAATATTTTAGTACCTACACGAACGCGCGTTAGTCTAGTTGATTTAATAAACTTTATTCAAAAGTAAACATATAGATACAATCGATATACGAGGTCCGATCTGTTTTATTAAATTAACCGTGTTATTTTTTCACACAGATTTATTTTCATGCAAAATATTTCCCAATAATCATAAATCATTTTACATAACTAACCTCAAAGTTTATATTAGATTAGTTGACATAAAATGGCATAAACAAATATACATATGAATATAAAATCGGCAACATTCTCGAAATTATTTATTTTGAAATTAAATTATAAAGTATTAGTTATTTATACGGATGGAATGCTGGATTTTTGTTTCAGTAATATGTAAAATGAATGAGTGTACATATTTGCAGAAATACGTATACAACATTCAGTCTAGTAGCTTCCATTATTTTATATTGTTTGTCAATATTTGTCGTTCTTATTATCTATATGTTTCTAAAACTAAATCAAATTAAACAATTAGCAGATTAATATTTAATAGAAAAATAACTTTTAAGTTCAGGACAAAAAGGTGAATCTTTGTTTAAGCTTATGCATGTAAATTGGATATTCTATATCATATTCCAATATTTATCCTGAAATCATAAAATTATTCTAAAGCTATTTATTGATGAAATCTTCATCACTACTAATTGATTGCACTCATTTATATTTTCTTAGGCATTTATACAATTATGGCCGAAATATTGAGTCTTATGTTTTCAATATGGCAAATCCGGAAAAAATATATATATTTCTAAAAAGTGCTGCAATTCTATTGATTTTGATAACCCTATCCTCTAAAAATGAAAACATTTAACCTATCAATAGATTTGTAATACAGATAAAAAATGAAAGCAATCCCAAGTAAATAAAAAATTCCCAAGGATGACAATTCACCATGAGTGACACGATAACGATTTTCTTTTTAATGTAAATGCTACGACCCTTCATAATAAAATAAAAAACCAACAACAAGAACATTCGAAACCACTTTAATAAATGATTATGTTTGGCTTTCATTCAAAATTATTTTGTAGAAAATCTATTGTTTCTCTTTACAGGTTGATCTAATGAATTTCTTAATGTTGTTGTTTGTACTTAAATAAATTGAATCCTGTAAGTTGTTGGGTTTTATATATATATACTACATATCGGTTAAGAATATACATCAAGTATCTTGTTATCAGTATGAAATTAGAAACGAATCGATTAGGATTACCATAGAGTTATTACATTATGTAGGTAGATAAAACGATTTATGTTTTCTCGCTGCTCAGGCTTGTTATATTTTGAAGCAAAACATGAAACGGTTTATATAAACCTTCGAAAATACATCCTCGACATTTTAACTGGGAAAATCGTACTGGAATTGCTTTTAATGTCCGTTTGTTTTTTAAGCCAATTGTCCAATAACATATATTGTTTATGTATGAAAAACGCATAAACGTATCCTACAATGCTCCGATATTATTGATGGATTTTTGTTATTTTTTCCTTGTCTCTCCATCCCTCCAACTACTCAAAATCTATTGTTTATGCAATTACCGATCAAAATAATGTAATCAAGTGAGCCCTGGGAAAAACATAAACTCGCGTGCGTAGGTATTTGGAAAACAAGAAATCCCTTGATTTTATGTATTTGTAAAGATACAATTTTTATTTTTAATAAATTGGAAGCAATACGATTTATTGGATAATCCTCCGTACAAAATATGGATACTTTGAATTAATCCTAAATTAGAAGAATGTGCGTCGGTGGATACAATCTCATAAAAGGAAATGTCAAAGCTTTTATTTAAAGTCTCTAATTAAAAAAATTTAAACCAACAAATATCTAGATACTTTTTTTTCTGGCGTTTAGGGTATTTTTCAATATACACGATTATCGATTTGAGTAAACGTGGAAGGGTTAATTTTGCAGAGTTGTCGAATTTTGAATGGATACCTGAAGTATTCATAGCTTATAGGAAATTTCAATGGTGTTAGCATCACATAGTCCTTTCTCGTAGGCTTTACTTTTGAGTTTGTAACTAAAAATTAAAAAAAAAGCAGATGGTTAAAGATTTTTCTTAACTGGCAACAGGAACAGAAGAAAGTAATTTTCAAAACATGTAACCTTGGCAGGATTTTACAGTGAATTGCGAGGAATTCACAATAAATTGGGGGGAATTTACAAAAAGTTGAAGAGAATTTAATAGAATTTAGTAAATTTTAAGCAATTATAAAGAGTTATGGGGAGAATTTAAAGGATTTATGCAAGAATTTAAGGAATTATGAAAAAATTTAAAGGACTTGACCTACAAGTTACATTCTACACTACTGACGTCTCTGAACTGCTAATTAGAAACTGTGATTAAATATAAGCAAGCACACTTATACTTCTTTAGTTTCACTTTGTACCTATTTGAACTACTCTACTTGAAGATTTATTTGTTTACTGCGTATTGTTTATAAACGTAACCTTAAAAACATGTAATAATGTAAACAGCATTTAATATATATAGTAAGCTATGTTGATTTAGGAATATGAAGGTACTAGTAGAGCTTTAGGAAGAATTACAAGGAATTGCAGAAATTTATAAGAAATTGAAAAAAATTTATTTAACTCGAAAATATAAGGCAATTATAAAAGAATTCCCAGAAATTTAAAGCACCTAGCAGAACTTTACAGGAAATTGCGGGAAGTTTACAAGGAATTGTAAGAATTTAATAAAATTGAAAAATTTACAAGCAATTAATCAAACGGATTGAGGTGAAATTTAAAAGAACTGACAGAACTTCAGAGGGAATTGCAAGGAATTTACAAGGAAATAGGAAAATTCACAAAGGACTTAGAAGCTGACATGGAATTCAGACGAAAGTTTAATAATATTTGTAAATTCTAAAGAAGTTATAAACAATTGTGGGAAAATATAAATGAACTAACAGGGTTTTACAAGGATTTGACAAGAAATTGCGGAAGTTTACAAAGAATTTAATCAAAGTTTTGAAAAAATAAATCAATTATAAAAAATTGTAAAATAATATAATAGCAATGACAGGTCTTGCACGAATTGCACAGAATTTATGAGGAATTTAGTTAAATTTAAAAAGTCTAAACCAATTATAAAGAATTGCAAAGAGATTCAAAAACTGAGAGAATAGTACAAAAAATTGCAAGAAATCTAAAAAGATTTTAAGAATTCACTAGGGGAGGAAATTTACAATGAATTGGGGAATCTAAAGCAGTGTAAGTGTAACTTAAACTAACAATTTATGGAATCGTAAGAAAATTGAAGGAAATCAACCAGGTCTATAGAGGCATTTACAATTAAATGCGTAACTTTGCAAGAAAAAACTGTGGGGAATTTAATAAAATTTAAAAAATCTAAAGCAGTTCTAAACAACTGTATAGAAATTTAAGGGCACTATCAGGACTTAAGGAATTACGCAGAGGAATTTAATTAAATTTAAAACCGAAAGCAATTATAAAAAATTGTTGAGACATTTGCAGAAACGGGCAGGAATTCAAAAAATTTACAAGCAATTAAAAATTTAATAAACTATAAAAATTTAAAGAAATACAGAATTGTGGTGAAATTTACTACAAAAAAAGATGAGTAAATTTCTGTATTTATGTAAATCCATAGCAGTTGTGATAGAATTTTAAGGAACCGTTAGAATTTTACAAGGAATTTAAAAGAATTTACAAGGAATTTGCAAAAGTTTACAAGAAATAGTATAGAATTTAATCTAACAGAATTATGAAGAGTCGTGGAGAAATGTAAAAGCAGTCTTAAAATCTTACAAGGAATTACGGGGAATTTATAAGAAATCGCGGGAATTTATTAATAATTTTAAAAAATTTATAAAATCCAAAGCAATCATAAATAATTGTGATGAAATTTAAAAAACTAACAAAACTTTAGAGGGAATTGCGAAGAATGTCTAAGAAGTTGAAGAAGTTTACAAAGAATAGATGAAAATTTAATATCTAAAAGATCTGCAGTGTGGACTGTGGAGAAATTTAAAAAACTCTTTATAAGAAATTGAAAGGAATATACAAGTAATTGAGAGCATTTTACAAGGAATTTGCAAAAATTTACAAAAAATTATGAGGAATTTAATAAAATTTAGAAAATCTAACATAATTATGAAGAGCCGTAAAGGAGTATATATAGGAATTTACATGGAATTGCGGGGAATTTATAAGAAATTGCGTGAAATTAGAAATAATTTCAAAAAAATAAATTTAAATCTAAAGCTATCATATAGAATTGTAATGAAATTTAAAAAACTGACAAAACTTTAGAGAGAATTGCGAAGAATGTACAACAAAAATAAAGAAGTTTACAAAGAATAGATGAAAATTTAATAATATCTAAAAGATCTGCAGTGTGGACTGTGGAGAAATTTAAAAGAACTCTTTATAAGAAATTGAAAGGAATATACAAGTAATTGAGAGCAATTTACAAGGAATTTGCAAAGATTTACAAAAAATTATGAGGAATTTAATAAAATTTAGAAAATCTAACATAATTATAAACAGCTGTGGAGGAATATAAAGGCAATGTTAAGATTTTACAAGGTATTGTGGGGCATTTACAAGAAATTGTGGGGAATTTATAAGAAATTGAGTGAATTAGAAATAATCTCAAAAAAAGAAATTTAAATCCAAAGCAATCTCACAGAATTGTGATGAAATTTAAAAAACTGACAAAACTTTAGAAGGAATTGTGAAGAATGTATAAGAAATTGAAGAAGTTTAGAAAGAATGGATGAAAATTTAATATCTAAAAGATCTCAAGTGTGGACTGTGGAGAAATTTAAAAGAACTTTTTATAAGAAATTGAAAGGAATATACAAGTAATTAAGAGGAATTTACATGGATTAGCAAAACTTTACAAGAAATTGTGAAGAATTTAATAAAATTTAGAAAATCTAACATAATTGTGAAGAGCCGTAAAGGAGTATATATAGGAATTTACATGGAATTGCGGGGAATTTATAAGAAATTGCGTGAAATTAGAAATAATTTCAAAAAAATAAATTTAAATCTAAAGCTATCATATAGAATTGTAATGAAATTTAAAAAACTGACAAAACTTTAGAGAGAATTGCGAAGAATGTACAACAAAAATAAAGAAGTTTACAAAGAATAGATGAAAATTTAATAATATCTAAAAGATCTGCAGTGTGGACTGTGGAGAAATTTAAAAGAACTCTTTATAAGAAATTGAAAGGAATATACAAGTAATTGAGAGCAATTTACAAGGAATTTGCAAAGATTTACAAAAAATTATGAGGAATTTAATAAAATTTAGAAAATCTAACATAATTATAAACAGCTGTGGAGGAATATAAAGGCAATGTTAAGATTTTACAAGGTATTGTGGGGCATTTACAAGAAATTGTGGGGAATTTATAAGAAATTGAGTGAATTAGAAATAATCTCAAAAAAAGAAATTTAAATCCAAAGCAATCTCAAAGAATTGTGATGAAATTTAAAAAACTGACAAAACTTTAGAAGGAATTGTGAAGAATGTATAAGAAATTGAAGAAGTTTAGAAAGAATGGATGAAAATTTAATATCTAAAAGATCTCAAGTGTGGACTGTGGAGAAATTTAAAAGAACTTTTTATAAGAAATTGAAAGGAATATACAAGTAATTAAGAGGAATTTACATGGATTAGCAAAACTTTACAAGAAATTGTGAAGAATTTAATAAAATTTAGAAAATCTAACATAATTGTGAAGAGTCGTGGAGGAATATAAAGGCATTATTAAAATCTTACAAGTAATTGCGCGGAATTTATAAAAAATCGAGGGAATTTATAAATAATTAAAAAAAATTAAATTCTAAAGCAATCATAAATAATTGTAATGAAATTTAAAAACTGGCAAAACTTTAGAGGGAATTGCGACGAATGTATAAGAAGTTTACAAAGAATGGATGAAAATTTAATAATATCTAATCGATCTGCAGTGTGGATTGTGGAGAAATTTAAAGGAACTTTTTACAAGAAATTGCAGGGAATTTACAGAAAATTGTGGAAATTTATAAAGAATTGAGAAAAACAATAAATGTTTTAACACAAATCATAAAGAAATGTGAGGGGAATTTAAAGAGCTTATGGAATTGTGTAAGAATTTAAAAGAATTTCTTGTATATGAAGAATTTTGATCTATAAGATTTGGTCGGTGGGTTTAACATCGCATTTTAAACGAAAGAAGACGAATATTTACGAAAGACGGTCCGATGTAGACCCTAATAACATGTTCGGAATAAGCGTTCAATATTCCGAAAATAATATGTTCGACACTTCTAGTAACTGAAAGACAAGACTACTAATAGAGTTTGGCCTTGAAGGGTTGGGAAAGACAGAGAAAAGACGATTGATATACCAAGCATTTAAAAAATTTATGTTATAACTGTCGAGCACTCTACTTATCTTATAAAAAAATAAAAAAACTTGCTTAGAATAAATATTTTCTTCCAAAATCAATTCATTTCTTCCTTTGCCGTCTAGAGCTGAAAATATTCCTTTCTATTTATAATTAAGCACTGAGAAACAACCCAAACAGAAAAAAAGCAATTCATTTTAATTATCCAAGACTTAGTAGATCAAAGTAATAATAGTCCACGCAAAAGTTGCTTTTAATATTTTAGTCGGAGGGGTAGATTTTCTGTGGCTCCATACCACCGACCCCAAAGTGGTAGTATGTGTTATATTTGACAAGAGGTGTTGGGTATCTGGTAAAGGAAGTTTAGTTAATAAGCAGCAACACCTTTGGATCATAACTCATACCACCCACCTTCTAATTTCGCCTTTCGAAACGGATATCCTGACATATTTCAACGCCACGCAACTTCAGATACGAATAAATTTATTGATACAAAATTCCCTTTTCTAACTACGATAAATACTGGGGATTGAACAATAAAGAATGGCGATGAAAATGTCTATTAGAATAAATTCCAAATTGAAACTGTTAGTACTGATGAATAATTTTTAATTTGAGGTTATGAAAAATTTCCTAGTACAACTGTTTCATCGAACAAGAACCCAAACGAAAATAGACTTTTAATGTTTTAACATAGAAATTCCCCTGTTGTAAAAAATCCGTCGACATCGTTTTTTTCACACAAGCAGAAAAGAAAGAGCGAGATAGAGAGAGATGGAGAGTGGGTTCAATATTTGATTTAAGACCTTGGCCCGACAATTCGATAAAAATGTGTGTGCGTGTTTCTAGCCCATCTTTTTATTCTTCCAATCTCAATATTCGGCAACAACTGTTTATTATGATACACATCAACCGAATTATGCTGTATTGTTCGCGAACAATGTGTAGAAAGCTCAGCTTTCTGTACGAACTATTGTTCAAATTAATAGGGTTAAAGCTTGAGCCATTTTGGTGGTCATGTTGATGTACCACACACGCTCATTGTTGCTGCATAAAACTAAATCTCTCAGAAGTTGCTTTATTGCTTTTATTTGGGAGGAAACGCTTCCACTACAAAAGAAAATAAAGCGGAAAATTAACTGAAAATTTTATTTACCCTTTTTTCTTCTCGTATCGATTAAACGAGCAGATATTGCCATATTACACAATACCTTTTTAATGAGTGTGTCGACCTTTAGTGTGTATGTACAATGAAAAAGGGTTAATGAAGCCTTTTACTATTATGGAAAAAATGATAACGACCACCTAACAAAGTTTTACGTAAAAAGTGTGGAACAAGCCATAGTATATGAATCTAGGTCAAAACGTACAATGTTCCTAGAAGTTTCGACTTGTACACAATGGACAATAGATTTAAAATCGATAAGTCAACAATAAAGTGTGAAATGAATCAAACAAACTGGTCAAAAGGTTGTGGGCTTAATGTATTGTCATATCTAGCATCGCAGTTTTCGTTACGAAATTTATATCCAATGTTAACTAGTTCAGCTTATCTGCAAGATTTGACTCCTTCATTATCTAGATACTTAATTTACAGAAGATAAAAATCTGAGATGATAGGAATGGAATTCTAAAAAAAATCTATTGAATAGTGTAGAATGAAGTTGGGAATAGGGTTTTACTACCATAAAGCAGAAAACTGGCTTAAAGCAAAGATTTATGAGCAGTATCTGTGTACCTCTCAGTATTTCTTGATACGTCACCAAAGAAATCCAGGGAATGTTATGTACTTTGGCAAAAAAGATTTCAATAAAATGTGTACTACTGCACAACAAACTTTGAATTTAACTATAGAAACAACAAAAAGGTTTTTTGACATAGTCATTTTGACGTCAATACTGTCAAAAACGACTAGAGTGTATGCAATTGCCTCAACAATGACAAGAGTCAGATTCCTTACTATCAGAAGTCATTTCAAAGTCGTAATCGATGGAGAAGTCTCTGAGAACTACCGCCAGCAAAACAAATTGTAGCGAGTAACACCCATCTTGAATAAAGTGAGACAGCCCTGTTTGTCATTGCCAAGAGAAACATGGTTGCCATTGATGAGCAAATGATTTCATTTACAGGTGTCAGTGGAGTCAAACAATTTGTCTGTGGTAAGCCAAATCTAGAGTGGTTGAAGAAGTTTGTGTGTGCGGCTCCATCTGGATTAGTACTTGATTTTGAAGCCTATCAAGGAAAAAATACTTTCCCGGGTGATACAGCCAAAGCATTGGGTGCGGGTCCTTCTGCAATAATTAGATGATTAGATTCACATGTAAACATGGATAGGAAACTCCATGGTACTAAGACAATAATGGGGTCAAGAGTTCCTGCAGCCGTCCATTTCACCAACGAAAAAGTTCTGCAAAGATTGGGAAGAGGAGTCTCAGAACAAAGTGTGAGGTCAGACAAGAAAATAAACATCATTCCATGGTACGATCTGAAAGCTGTATTATTGGCCTCCACTCATTTACAGCAAGAGCCTGCAGATGAGTGCAAGAGATGCTCAAAAACTAATAAGAAATTTATACAAATAAGGAAACCCAACATGATGACTAAATACAACGAATCAATGGGCGGTATTGATCTGATTGATCATATGATTGCTTACTATCGCATTAACGCAAGAACGAAGAAATGGACTGTTAAAACTATTTCCCATTGTTTTGACTTGACAATTGCAAAATCATGAATTTTGTATCGAAGTCGCCAAAAATCTGGGGATATTCACAAAGACATCATGCAACTTTTCGATTTTAAACACAATATCGCTGAATTGCTTTTAGAAAAAAAAAGATAAGGACAGTGAAAATTATATTGATACACTGTAGCTATTACATTCTGATAAACAAAAGTCGTACGATGGAGCTGTCAATTTGTAACAACTAATTTAACAAAAAAAAGAAATACGTTATACAACTTATCCAAGACTCGGCTTAGATTAAATATCATAAAATGAGAACTCCCTCCCTCTTTTGAGATTAAGGCAGGTCATAGGTGGATTGGAACATCATCAAATTCATAGAGCTACGGATATAGGGTCGCCAGCATAATTGATTTAAATTAATAAAAGAGTAGTATTAATGCTCCACAATACGTCTCATTCATGCAGGGACCGCATTTTAGCACTCTATTATTACACAAAAATAGCACATAATAAAAAGTAAACAAGAAATAACGCAAATAATACAATTTATTTATTTCATATAAAAAAATCATATAGTAAAGAAAGAACTGAAAAGCCGCTAGTCGTGATTTTACTTTAAAAATTCTATTGCATAATTATAATAATCCACTCTTAAATTTCGATAAAATAAACTCATTAACGCTTCCACAAAAAATAAGATATAAAGAAGCCACCTGGTTATTTCTATAAACTTAATTTGGTATACAAACGTAACTTCAAATGACTCGTTGGAGATGATCACCAGGTTATTATGAGCGTTTTAGGAGAAGGTTTCCAGTTATTCACTTGCGGGAATTCAAAATATTAAGGACTGCAAAACTATACGCGCCATTAACATCACACAAACAAAGGTAAAGCTCTCAGTTTTAATTATGGAGATCCAACAGCACACTAGGTTTTAAAATCTGTCGATTCTCTTAAAACGCCAACTAGATGGCAAGGCCGGGAGAGAAGCTAAAGTTTAACGAACAACAAGCGCGGGTCTTGTGACCAACAAACTGCCTTGTAATTGGTTGAATTCAGGCGTCAATCTGGTTCTATCTTGGGGCGAATTATCGATTAACGAAAACGGGCAACGAAAGTGATTTGAAAAATCGATAATTCGTAAATAAAATGTTAAATTTAATTAACAGAAAAGAAATATACAATAAAACTGCACTTATCGCAAAGAAGAAATCGACAATTTTCCAGTCAGTAATACTAAACCTAGATGGCGTTGCAAATAAACATTAAAAATTGAATTCTATTTTAGTATACAGGGTGTATTCTAAAAAATAACCCATTAGTATTTTTATCAATATGCAAGTGAAAAAATGGACGAAGAAAATTGAAGATTTATAAAAACTTGTATTTGTGAAAAACTTTTGCTCTCTCTTCCATATATTTTGATCACAGGAGGTAAGTGACTAGATACTTATCGAGTCTTACCAAAAGTCTTCTGTCTTCGAAAATGTCTCGTAGTTGACTGTACCAAGAATGTACAATTCTACTGCTACCTTTATTTATTTACTGACCGATTTGGATGTCTATTGCAGCAAATCTGAGGTTCAGCAATAGATCAACTATGCTTTTACAATCCGACACGAGTGGTATGACAGATCGAATGTTTTTAATACCAAACCTTTGCGAGGGGCGACTACTTACCTAGTCTTACTAAAATTCTTCTGAACTGTCTCGTAGTTTCGTCTATTTGTAACGTGTTCAAATTCTCAGTTTTATAAAAATGCAATTTTATATGCATTAATAGTAAAGGGATTACTTAGTACGGCCCTGTGTAGTTCATCATATTTCAGTTGGATTAAAACTGCAGACAATATTTCGAATTAAATGGTGTTCTTTTAATACCAAAGGTCACCCTAAAATGAGTTCATACTGATGAAATTGTTTTTAGAATAAAAATGCAGGCTTTATCTTAAAGCAAATGACGTCTTCGTAAATATTAACGTTCATTGCAAAATCATTACCACGGTTACAATTTGTTTTTCGTACGTAATAAATAATATGTAAATCGTCGAAAAATACAGACAAAATTAGGTTTATAAAAATATTCCGAAATAATATCGTCTTTTTAACATAGGAACTTAATGTCAGAAAAGACATTTAGTTTAAATTTATAGATCCTGAACGTGCCTATTTTCAACTTATATGAATAGATTTTTTCTAAGTGCAGACAGATAAAAAAAGCATCATGTAGCTACCTGCAAAATACCGAGTTACTCCCCAAGACATAGATTTTAGGCGGTAATGTAATTTAAACGAAATATTCTAGAAGATTTTTATGCGGTTATTTTCTGATTGGCTTAAGAAGTGTGGGGTTCCTTTGGATTCGCTAGTTTAAACTTCTCCTTTCTTAAAAAATATCACACCACGAAGAATCCGTACCCCCAAGCAGTTAGTCAGCTACAGGTATTCGAATACGGTACAGGGGTCAGTTCGACACATTAGTTTAAATACAGTACGGAGTTTTGTGAATGTTGATTCAGTATCTAATAAATTGATTAGACAAGTGATAAAGAGAACTTAGTAAGGATTTGATAAACAAATGGTGTGTGAGATTTAAAATAAGATCGAATCAATAAACCTGATAAGGCCCATGAATTTACCGTTAAATGCAACTAGTGGTTGTCCATGCAGTTTTAATTCTTGAAGTTGATTTAATTAATAAATTATCGAAATTTGAGCAGAAGTTCAACCTTAAAACGCGCAACGAAATGTTTTAATAACCAATAACAGTATTCCTACGATTTATAATTTAAAATCTATAAGAGTTGCATTCTCTTGGTTAGAATGGTTAGCTAATTTTGAAAATAAAGAATTAACCTTTCCGGTTTAGTTGTGCTGTAATAATTTAGAACAGTGTTTATTTGAGTGTAGTAGTAATAAAGATCAATAAGGTAATTTAATATTACCATATCAACAGATATAAACTCGTGTTTTTGGTAATTTTTCTTTTATAACCAACGGAAGTGGTTGTTCAACTTATATGGTTTTAGGTATTCATAAAGAGATTGTTAATGAATTGCAATTAAGTGACAATTATAGTGAACTTTCGTTCGTTGATCTTTGGGTATTAATTGGATTTAGTCAATATAGTCAGTATTCTTTTCTGCTTGCGAATACTGAGGCTTAAGGACTTGCAAGTAGATGGCGCCCATATTTTTTTATTATGTCTATTACTTCCTATTTTTCTTTAAAATTCGTAAGTCATGGAAATCAGACATACACCTGAATTATAATTTGATACTAAGAGATCTTAAAAGTCGCAGCATTACAGTAAGTATCGTCTTTATGAGCTTTGCAGTAAGTATTTAGTACTTAAATTTTTATAGAAGTTACAGTGAGCGGCGTATGTTCCGTATGTTATGTTTTGATTCAGTAATTTAGTGTAACGAAAAACTGTGTATTACACATTATTCTCATTAATAAGAACTGACTATGCCATTCTATTAAGGTCATTCTATTAAGGCCCTAATCTAGACTCTTTTGGTAGAAAAAACTCTTTTGGTAGAAAAACTGTTTTTTATTTGGTTTTATGGTTTGGCTTATCATTTCCACGTAAGTTCTCAAAGAAAGCTACGATAAATAGACCACGCGTCAAAACACTATTCTAACTTCCTGAGAAGCAATTTCAAACCTTTTCAGAAATATTCATACAGAAAATCTCAAATGCCCTCATACGGTTAATGAGAAACCAATTTACTTGAATGTCGGTAGTCATACTAACTGACTAATTTCCCACTTTCCTAGTTGGTATCAGATATAATACAAACTTGGGAAAACTAGCTTTTGTAAACTAACAACATATAACTCCTAATTTCTCTGTGTCTCTAAATTAATTAATATTTGAGAATTTCGTAATAGCTTGTGGGAGTTGAACAATTACGTAAACTTAACAAGCTTTAACAACACAGGAGGAAAATGTTTGCTGATATTAAATAAATTAAGCAATTTCCATGAAGGTGAAGGTGGAGGCGGAACAAGAAAGAAAAGGGGGCAGCAAAAATTCTCATGTTGTGCATTCGATTGTTATCCAAGGGTGCTGCCTATCCACCTTATATATAGTATATAGAAAGTCAAGGCCAAATCGTTAGGTCTCAAGTTAAATTGGACGATTTGTCTAACTTGAAAACTGTAGACGGAAATCCGGAATATAAACTATGAAAGAGGAAATTCCTAGAACGAGATTTACTTTTTTGTTTGCCGACTCTAAATAAGTACCATTTTGATATGTTTCGTTTCGGTATACTTAATTAGGTAATTAAATGAAAAGATAAAACTTCATGCCTCATGTTACTACTATTGATTAATCACTAAAAAAGCGAACCACGTAAAAAAGCCCAAATAACAGCCAGAGGGGTTACATTAACTAAATTACTGTTTACTTCAAAATTCCTTGTAAACCTTTTTTATGCTAAAACCTGGTACTACTATGGGTATTAATGTTTACAGGAGCAATTTTCCAACCCCCTTATAATTATGGTTTTATAGGCACGACCTCGACTCTTATACAAAAGCTTAAAATCTTGATTGAATGAAAAAGGTAAGTAGTAGGTGGCAGTTGTGGCTTTTCTTTTTGTTACAACTCCACTTATCCAACACACATTCACATTAGAAACAAGCACAAAAATGGAAATACAACCCTTGTAAGCTTTCCTAGGCCAATAATTATCCTGGCTCTTTATTGTGGTTTACCCTATGAACCCTGAAACCTACTGAATTTCATAACGCATTGCGGAGGAGAACGGGAGAACTAAGGAGAGCATAAAGAGGAGTTTCTAATTTCAGTTTCGTTGAACGAGCAGCAGCCCTGGCTTTTCCTCTCTCTAACATATATACATGGAGTATATATACTATACTATATTGTTTCTGGTCAACGTGCCTTTTGTAAAGCAAAGTTATATGGTTTTGGAATGCGTTTCATTGTGTCAAGTTTAAGTTCTTGTTCGAATAACGTTTACGTAAACCAAAAGCGCGAGTGAGACGGGTACAGTTAAGGAGGAAGGAAAATTGTACCTACCACTCGTGAAACATGAAACACTGTTTTAAATCAGTACTCCCCAAAGTGGGCGTTTAATTTGTAAAGGCAAACATTTGTTCAATGCAGCCCCTCGAAGCATCTTTAGGTTTAACTCTTGAAGTGTGGGTATTCAGTGGTCCGATTCATTTTTCTAGGCTGAGCCCTTTGGCGACTTGCCTGCTCAAATGTTTACTTAATGACCTTAACAAGCGCTTAACGTTGTGATCTGCAAATATCATATAAATATGTGTAAGTGTTAAATGTTGTTTGGCAAATAGGACAATTTGCATTGTGGAAGTAAATATTGGATAAAAGTAAGATTTAAGATGTGGAAATTACATTTAAGATTACAGATGGTGATTATCGGTACTATAAAGTATTATCATTCTATTCAGTGAATGGTCGATGCTAACAAATACCAAATTTCGAATATTTCTTATAAATTCTAATTTTTGAATCTATTTATCTACAAACTAATTAAGGCACTTTAATTGGAAAGGAAAAATAGAATTTCAGAAATCTTAGATTCTAAAGGGAGCTGTTGGAGGCATACCTCTCCAAAGTGTTATAACCAAGCAACTAAAACGTTTTTGGCTGAAAGTAGCTAAAAAAGTTGGATTCTATATGTCCAAAGATAGAGATATTTCAGGTTTTTCACACAAAAACGATGATCTATTTTCTGAAGATTCGATCAAAACAGCCTTTAGAAGGAATTACGAGAAATTTATGATGAATTTCAAAAATTTACAGAAAGAAATTGAAGGGAATTTAATTAAATTTAAAAAATCTAAATAAAAATTTGTTGAAATTTAAAGGAACTGACAATATTTTACAAGGCCTTGCGAATAATCTCCATGGAATTTCAAGAATTTACAAAGAATTAAGAATTTGATAATATTTAAAAATCTAAAGCAATTCTAAAGAACTGTGGAATTTGAAAGAACTGGCAGAGCACTAAAATAATTTTTGCAAGGGATTTTTAAATTCATAATTGAGTAAGTTTAAAAAGATTTGCTGAAAAATTAATATTATATAAAAGCCTACCGTAGTTATAAATCGTGGAGAAATTTAAAGGAACTGGTAGAATTTTACAAGTAGTTGAGAGAAATTTACAAAGAAATGATAATTTAATAAATTCTAGTATTTATCAAAGTACTGAAGTTACCTAGAATAATGGTGAAATTTAAAAGAACTAATTGAACTTTAAAAAGAATTGCAAGAAATCTGTAAGGCATTGAGGAAATTTCCAAGGGATTGCTGAAATATATACAAGAAATTGGGGAAACTTTATTAACATTTAAAAAATTTAAAGCACTTATAAACAACCGTGGAGAAATTAAAAGAACTTATCAAGATTTTATAGAGAATTGCAGGGAACTGTAAGGAATTATCTTGAATTTAAAAGAATTTAAAAATCTAAAATAATTATAAAAAATTGCGCTGAAATTTAAACGAACTGGCAGAATTTTTGATGGAATTTTGAGAAATTTACAAGGAATTGTGGGAATATACAAAGAATTGGAAAAGTTTACAGGGAATTAAGAAAAATCTCATAATGTTTAGAAAAATGTAAAGCAGTTATAAACTATTGTGTGCAGATCTGAGGCACTGACATGTCTTTATAGAGTTTTATAAGGAATTTACAAGGAATTGCTTTTATATTTCCCAGGAATTGCGAATTTCATAAAATTTTAAAATCTAAAACAATTATAATGAATAATAGTGAAATGTAATTAATATCTAACTCACATTTAAAGCGAATTGCAAGCAATTTGCAAGAAATAGAGAAAATTTCCAAGGGATTGCTGAAATATACAAGGAATTGAGAAAAACTTAATAATATTTAAAAAATCTAAAGCAGTTATAAACAATTGTGAAGAAATTTAAAAAAACTGACATGAATTTACAGGGAATTGTGGGGAATTTACATGGAATTGCCTTTAAATTTACAAAAAATTGAGAATTTCATAAAATTTTAAAATCTAAAGAAATTATAGTGAATAATGGTGAAATGTAAACTAACTATACTTTAGGGAAAATTGGAAGATATCTTCAAGGAATTGAGGAAATTTCCAAATGATTGTTCAAATATACAAGACAATGGAGAAAGTTTAATAAATTGCTTTGAATTTAAAAAGAATTGAGAATTTAATAAAATTTAAATACTAAAGTAATTATAAAGATTTGTGCTCCTTTATGGAATTCTGATGAATTTACAAGAAATTGTAAGAATTCAGAAGGAATTGTGAGAATTTACAAGGAATTGGGAAAGTTTACAAGAAATTAAGGAAAATCTCATAATGTTTAAAAAATGTGAAGCAGTTAACTATTGCGTTGAGATCTGAAGGTACTGACATGTCTTTACAAAGAATTTTGAAGAATTTACAAGAAATTGCTTTTGAATTTACCAGGAATTGCGAATTTCATAAAATTTCAAAACTTAAACTAATTATAACGAATAATGGTGAAATTTAAATGAACTAACTGAACTTTAAAGAAAATTGCAAGAAATCTACAAGGAACTGAGGAAATTTTCAAGCGATTGCCGAAATATATATAATATATTTATATAAAAATTTAATAACCTTTAAAAGATCTAGAGCACTTTTATACAATTGTGGAGAAATTTAAAGAAACTGACAGGATTTTACAGGAAATTGCGAGAAATTTATTAGAAATCGCCTTGAATTTACTAGACATTGAGACTTAATAAAATGTAAATATCTAAAACAATTATAAAGAATTGTGTGAAATTGAAAAGAATTGAGAGAACTTTAGAGAATTGCGAGAAAGGTGAAATTGAGGAAATTTATAAGAAATTGGGAAAGTTTACAAGAAATTGACAAACGCATGATATTTAAAAAATTGAAAGCAGGTATAAACAATTGCGAAATAAAATTAAAGAACTGGCAGAATTTAACAGGGAATTGTATTGAATTGACAAGCATTTGAGAATTTAAAATAATTTAGAAATCAAAGGTAATTATAATGAATTATGCTAACATCTAAAAGAACTGGCAGAATTCTGGCTACGGTTTTCTGCAGTTTTCCGTAACTGTAAGATAAATATGGGATTTGTGTTATACAATCTGTAAGTATGATGCGTAATGATAATAATCGCCCCCTCCCTTCCGCACAAGCTTCATAGCTTTTATGGCCTGGTTCGTAGGTAATGGGTTGTACCAATTATTATTAATATTATTAATGGTGAAATCTAAAAGGATTAACTGAGCTTTAAAGGGAATTACGAGGAATTTGCAAGGATTTGTAAAAATTTACAAGGAATTGCTGAAATACATAAGAAATTGGCAGAAATTTAGTAATATTTAAAGATCTAAAGCATTTATAAAGAATTGTAGAAAAATTTAAAGGAACTAAAAGAGGGAATTAGGGTGGAAGGATTTATGAGGCGAAGGGCAAGCATAAGGAAGTGAGAATTTTCGAAATGAAGAAGTACTTAATCAAGACTAGAAATTGTGGAAAATCTAATAGTATTTTTTAAAAATGTAAAGGTTGTGCTGATATTTAAAGAAACTGACAGGGTATTACAGGGAATTGCGAGAAACTTATTAAGAATTGCCTAGAATTTGGGAATTTAATAAATTTTAAATATCTAAAACAATTATAAAGAATTGTGTGGAATTTAAAAGAACTGAAGGAGCTTGAGAAAATTGCGAGGAAAATGGACTGTAGGAAATTTATAACAAAATTGAGAAAGTTTACAAGAAATTGACAAACACAATATTTAAAAATCGAAACAATTGCGAAAAAAATTTAGAGAACTAAATTTCACAAGGAATTTAGAAGAATTCACAAAAGACTGACAGTTTCCAAAAAATAGTGGAGAATTTAATACAATCTAAAGCAGTTATAAAGAGGAGAGCCATTAAATAATTGTATATACGGGAATTTAAAGGCACCGACGGAACTTTACAAAAAATTGCGCGGAATTTAAAGAACGCGAGAATTTATAAGGAATTGGAAGCAATTTAATAAAATTTATAAAATCTAAAGCAACAATAAAAAACTCGAGGAATTTGAAAAACGTGAGGAGTTTTAAGGAGTTATAAACGAACAAAGGCGAATATTCCGGAAGCGGACAAATTGAACGTTAGATTAGATGTAGGCCCTAACGGCCAAATAAGCATCCAACAAGTTTTTTAATTTCTATTTATTTTTAGTTATTAAATCCAACATGTCGAAGAAAATAATTATGTTAAGCTGGTAATCCTTTATAGTTGAGAAAATGTTTGGCACGAAAAGACTTTTTGGCACTTTTCTACACACTTGATGTATCAGAGCATTTGTTCAAATATCATATATTTCTGTTTTTTAGGTTTTGTGAAAATAAAAGGTCCTTGAGAAAAGTATACTTATTGGGCTTCCTTCAGTGGAAGTTTACTCAACTGTTTCGTTTAAGAAACAAAGAATAAAAAGGAAATAGTTTAGCATCATTATCCGCTATCATATTGCAAGCAAACCACCTCCAATGTAGCGACAAAGCACCAATTGGGGTTTCACTATAGTCTGGTTAAAGAATGAATATGCTTTATACAGCTCGCTAAGATAAACCAAATCCACTGCTTTAGAATTGGTCCATAAATGATGAGGCTTTCAAATGGCATTGGTAGGATGACGAGTAATACCTGACAGAGACGAGCCTGGAGACTGAGGGTAATTTAGGGATAAACCTGGATTCTACTAAAGCCTATTGCTTATGCTTTGTCTTGATTGCCCAGAAATTAATTTTTTCTTTATACTGAATCTAGCAGCTTTAATCCATGCACCATACTTCCTAATTGCGCGACATGTTAAAAAAATCAAAGATTTCTGTTGTTCTGAATATTCTAACCATTGCCTTTGGAAAATATAATAATTTTATTGGGTTTTCAATTTTTCCTTGAAAATTCTAAACACATAGAATATAGGTAGACGAAAACTTCTACAAAGAGTTTCGTGTAATGTTTACCGTACAAACATGTTTTACAGTATACGTTCTTATTGGTTTTCCCCATTTTGTTACTTCTAAATATTTAACTAAATGAAGTTTTCCCATCAGCACCAACAACTTCGTTTTTTTTCTTACGTTTGCGGTAGCAACGTATTTTATTTTATATTCAACTTAAGAAAGTTCTGTCCAAAAAGTTAAAATTAGATACGCCAATTTCAGGCCATTTTTACTCTGAATGGAAAGGTAGGCCGTGCCAGAACACGAAAATAAAATGTTTTTCCCTCCTAACACACACACACACACACACACACATTATTTGTCACGAAACGTTCAGGTATAATAATATAAAATTGAAGTATTTAATTTGGCTCGTGAAAAGCGTAAGGAAACAAGGAAATAAAATTTCGGCAAATTGGTTATAGTAGTCGATTGGGTCTGAAAGGGCCGTATATTTACATAATTGGTGCTACTCTATTAAGCAGGTAGTAACGGTACATTAGCCAATTCAGCGTGAAGGATAATGGCGTCTAACAGTGGTGTTCCTAGTCTGCGGGTAATTCTAAGGGGGATTCTAAGACTCAAACTTTGTATCAATGGCAAAGGCGGCGCAATTAACTTCACCAAGTGCCCTAAAGCTGCTTCGCTTTGCTCTCTTCTGCTTGGTGGTGGAAGTGGTGGTTGGTGGTAGTAGTAGTAGTAGTAGTAGTGTTGCCCTCATCCTTATATAACATAGATATATAGATATGCTGTAATAGGGATTTCTGACTTTATAGGATTATGTTTTATATTGTGGGCTTTACATCAGATCAAATACGTTTGTCATATATAAAGGGGAGGATTGGTTGACGTCTTATCCTTGTCCCACTTGGATATAATAAATCGCTTTGGGTATTTGCATGCTTAAGCTTTTTTCTTTTCTGAAATTATACTTTTATATGTTTCAGCATCTTGAAAAAAAATCTTGCGAATAAGACATTTCAAAAGAATCCATCTTTTTAACGCAATCGAGTGATTTGAACATTTCTTTTTATCACAGAAACCCCTCATTGAAAAGTTTATCATTTAATCGCATATTATAGATTTTTCCCTGGTTTCTTAAATTTTTTATTAACCCCTTAAACAAAGATTATCAAACATTCATTTAATGAATCGAAACAGAAAAGTCTACGAAATCTAATGTTCTCTCAAAATTTAGATCCTCCGTTATAAAATGGTCTATCGAAGTACAAAATTTCCATTACTTTAAATGTGCACCCCTCATTATGATCTATTATCGCTTGCAAACTACACCGAGCCACGTTAGTGGGGATTATCAAGACTAAAATGGAAAGGGGGTCGATTTTATACGAAATAAAAGCCAAAACCAAACGGATTACGTCGCCAAGCATTTCAGTAAGTACTTGCTGACGTCTCATGCATGTGCGAGAAAGCTTATGAAATATAGGCGTGAAAATTAAAAAAGATGTCAAAACATCCATTATGTATTGCTTTATGCATCATATTTGATGTCAACTGCCCATAGGAAGATTCTTAAAATCTCAGAGAAATACCTAACAATTAGTTTGAGCTTTTCATAACGTATGGCGTACTGACTTACTGTATAACATTACCAAGCAATTCCTATGCTATTTTCAGATCTTAGCTACAGGATAGAAAGTCTGGTGTTCCACAGGGATGCGTTATTGGACCGTTATTATATCTTTTATGCACTGCTATTCTGACAACTATTACTGGAATAACAACCGTAACCTTTGTTGACCACACAAACTTGCTTTACAGCATCTACAAGTAGCCTCAATAAAGTAAAAGAATGGCTTCAAAAATGAAGCATGTAACATTTACAAATTGCAGTGACAGATTAGAAGGTCGCCTAATCTGGTGCAAACACATCTTCAACAAGCGTAACCAGCTGGTGTATAAATTACTTAAGATGTACTGGCTTACTCGGACAAAAATCAAAGCTCCATTAAGAAATGGAGCACAACCCTAAAGAATGGCAGTAAAGTGCTCTGGACTATAAATGAAGCAAACAGCTTGAAGCTGCAAATTGCAAGGATTAAAAGTGAAATTTGAAAATGCAGTACACTCAGCAAGTCAGATGTATAGTTTCTTCAAAAGTTTTTGAACGCTCGTCGCTAATATATTTCTACCATTTTTGCTGTCAGGGATGCATATTTGTATCCCTTTTTGCAAGCTACCCAAATTCGAACTTTGAACAATTAAACCCAAATCAATTTTTGATGCCAGAGTTTGATTTCAAGATGTTACTTAATCAACGTTTTTAAATGGACATTACTATTATACACCATGCTCTCTTGATGCGCTTAGCATCATTGGTCAAGCTCTTCCAATTTGATTGTTTCGACTTATAACCATCTTATTGTGTCAAATATTTCGCTCAAGGCTGTGGTAGTCTTAGCTGCAGCTTTCGGCTGCCTGCTTACAAATTCACCGTCTCGAACAACGCCTTTGACACTGGTTTTACTGCTCTTCGAGTTAAATCTGTCTGTCTTTGGTGAATCCCACTGACTTTCTGTCTTTTACCCTATCCATTTCCAAATCCCCACAGGCTGAACAGGAGAAATCTCTTACAACAGCCGCTGTTCACTTTTTCTTTGCAGCCGCGTTGAAAAGCAAAATAAGTTAAAATAAGGTACTTTATTTTACGCTAGCCCCTTACAAAAACGCTTAGGTACATTTTAGTTGCCTTGAAGAGTGCCACCGATTCCAAATAGTTTTAAATGGGAAAATTTCTGGGCTCATATCAATTCCAAGAAAAATTAAATTCAATTGTAGGGGCGCTAGGTTAACCCTAGCCGGGTAGGTGCCTAATCACAATTTTTAGATTGCCTATTAGCAGATCTGCCCAAAACGATACCAAAAAATCGTTAATTTTGAGAGGTCTTCAAATTTCTTGGGCGATGATTACGAGCGAATTACAGGTTCTACAACGTGCCTTATCACGATTTTTAGGTTGCACACCTATTAGCAGATCCTTAAAATCATACCAAAAAATCGTTAATTTTGAGATATCTTCAAGTACCTTACGCGATGATTACAGGCTATTTATAGGCTCTACAATGTGCCTAATCACGATTTTTAAGCGACGCTCCTAATAACAAAACCACCTTTAAAGACATCAATAGTGGTTAATTTTGAGATATCTCAAAACTTTATTGGCGGTAATTACAGGCTGTTTATAGGGTCTACAACGGTGCCGAATCACAATTTTTAGGTTGCACACCAAATAGCAGACCCCCAAAACAATATCAAAAAATCGTTAATGTTTTTGAGATACCTTCAAATTCCTTGGGCGATGATTGTAGGCTAATTATAGGATCCACAACGTGCCTAATCATGATGTTTAGGTTGCACAGCCCCAAAGTAATACCAAAAATTGTTATTTTTAAGATATCTTACAGGCTATTTATAGGCCCTACTATGTTATTTGCTGTAATTATTGGCTAATCATAGGGTCTAGAACTTCTTAGAAATTTCTTACACGATGATTACAGGCTATTTATAGGCTCTACAAGGCGCCTAATCACGATGTTTATGCAGCACTCCTAATAGCAAAACCACCTTCGAAGACATATCAAAGATGTTCATTTAGAGATATCTCAAAATTTTATTCGTGGTAATTACAGGCTATTTATAATGACTATAATGCCTTAATAACGTACCTATTGTTAATTTTACGATATCTTCAAATTTCTTACCCGATTATTACAGGCTATTTATAGGCTATACAAAGCTCCTAATCGCGATGTTAAAAGGCGGCACTCCTAAAAGCAAAACCACCTTCAAAGAGATATCAAAGATCGTTAATTTTGAGATATGTCAATATTTTGTTGGCATTAATTACAGGTTATTTATAAGGTCTATAATATAACTTCTACTATCAGAGTGTCAGAGCACATCCAATATCAGAGTGTCCAAAATAATACCAGACATCGTTAATTTTGAGATATCTTGAAACTTCTTACGTGATGTGTATAGGCAAGTTACCCTCGAAGACATCAAAGCAGACTTATTGCGTGATAATTACCGACTATTTCTAGACTCTACAACGCGCCTAGTAACGATTTTTAGGTGGCATCTTTAATAGCACAACCATCTTTAAAGAAATATCAAAGATTCTTAAGTTTGAGATATCTCAAGATTTTATTCGCGGAAATAATTGCAGGCTAATTATAAGATCTGCACCGTGCCTAATCATGATTTCATAAGTTGCATACCTAATACCCACCAAAATGATATCAAAAATCGTCAATTTTGAGATATCTTTAAATTTTTTACGCGATGATTACAGATTATTTATAGGCTCTACAAAGCGTCTGATCTTTTTAGGCGGCACCTCTAACAGCAATACCACCTTCGAAAACATCAAAGATTGTTAATTTTGATATATCTTTAAATTTTCTACGCGATGATTACAGGCTATTTATAGGCTCTACAACGCATCTAATCTTTTTAGGCGGCACCTCTAACAGCAATACCACATTCGAAAACATTAAAGATCGTTAATTTTGAGATACTTTCAAATTTCTTACGCGATGATTACAGGTTATTTATAGGCTCTATAACGCACCTAATCACGATTTCCAAAATACATTATACCAAAAATCGTTAATTATGATATGTTTCAAAATTTATTGTGCCATGATTAAGAGCTTTTTTCGACACATTAGGAGGGACCTTTTATTACGGATGCATATATGCCTTGCTCATACGTGTTTTAACAAAACGTGTGTGCAGCGCTGTTACAGGGGTGCCTGTCATGAACTCCGTCTGGTTACGAATGAGGTATACATCTCTCAATTTTTGTTACGATTTTTAAGCTTTGCATCTTGATTATTATATTCGAAGATCGTTTTGTTTACTTCATGAAGCAAGAACTAGTCAACACTTCTAAATCCCTTTCTGATAAGTCACAATAAATTCTGATCGTGTATAGCAAATTCCAAAATAGATTTTTTAGGTGTGTTATAGAGCCTATAGATTTTGCCTGTAATTAACGCACAAGAACTTTTGAGATATCTCAAAATCAAATATTTTTAATATGACTTGGAGAGTGGTTTTGTTATTAAGGGTTCTGCCTAAACATCGAGATTAGTCTCGTGGTAAGACCTATAATTAACGTCCAAGAAACGTTGAGATCTCAAAATTAACGATTTTTGATAGTCCATAAGAGTGGTTATGGTATCAGGGGTCAGCAAACACGAAAAAGAACGTTTTATAGTGGAAGTAGCACCTTAATATACCTCCAAATAAGAACATTTAGAAAAAAATGCTGTGACATAGTGGTGGAGAGTGAAAGATTCGTCAAGTTGTTGTAATTTTCTTGTGGATTTTCGTTTTTATTATATTTACATCGATTATAATGCTTTCCTTGTAGAAGACGACCGACATGGGATGGGTGATTATAGATAACAGAGTTGCATTGTACGCAATACCTTCCATCTACAGCATTTCTTCCAATTTATCTTAATTTATGAGTGCTGAAACTTGCTTCAAAGCTTCTTAACTTCTCAAGAAATAATAAAGCCTTTCCAAAGCAAAAATAATAATAAACGTGTAGGTTGAGAGCTTCTAAAGGTATCCCTTTCATGTAAGTCGCGTGTATGTTGATATTATATCAATACGCCAACTAAGGTAGTAAGCAATTCCCTAGGGAGAAGCTTCCTCTTACATACATACTTCTGAAAATTATTCTTTGTTAAATTTATAAATACCAAAGGATGTCTCCCGATCCAATTCAATTTGCATTTCCTTTTATCCATTGTGCGCATTTTTAAAAATAAGCTTACGAAAGATATAAAATGGTAAAATTAATGAACCTTGTCTCGTTTATCATCCTTAAAGATCTCATTGCGTATTATAAAACCCAAAATGAAACAAACCCAAACCAGTTTGCAATCAGAATAAAAATGCAACATAAAAAACAACTTGTCCAAACTCCTTTTTTTTTAGTTCCCATTCACATAATCGAAAATGTGCAGCAAAAGCAGAAACTGTTAAGACTATCTAAGTCATAGGACCGAACATGGCTACCAACATTAGTGTAAAGAGGCTTAAATGGTGATTACACGATTGCACACGTAGTTGCGGGTTGCATAGCTGGCAAATTACAAGCTTCACATACGAATATCCCAAACGTTACGGGTTGTGTGCAGCAGCAAGTCCTGGTTAACACTGATTAGGGGCAAAGCTCGTATAAATGTGTTGACATATAGAATCAGACTTGTCATTATTACTGTCATTGTTAATTCGGGATAATTATGATGAGCCCCGCTTGCACTTTACCGTACCTAATTTGAGTACAGAATTTCGTGTGTTTATTTAGTAAATTATTATAATTACACGGCTTGATTACTATAATCAGAGGATTATCATTATTGAACGCAACTGTGGGGAAAAGCCTTACAAATAAAAAAGACTTTCTATATAATAGTGTTAAACTTTTATATTTTCCCAGTCTATTATTAGAACTTATTATTTTTAACCTTTTGACAAATCTCTCTCCGACAAATTACCACGCTCGAAATTACAGTGTTGACATTTGTTTAATTTGAAAAATTACCCAGAGAGGAAAAAACACATAGACATAAAAAGAGATACACACACACACACCCTAATTTTTTTATTCAGAAAAACATCTTTTAATTAAATTAAATTTCGTCCGATTTTACTGTGTAATTAATAAAAAGAAATCCTGGAAGTAAACCTTAATTTATTGTCAGTTACATGCACTTTAACAGCCACGAAGTATCCATCAAACGACCCCGTCCATTTATACGAAAGCCCCAACAACACATTGACGAAGCATCAAGCGTGGATTCGATTATCGGTGACCGTTCCTACTGGACCCAAACTTTGAGAACGGTAATCAAGGATAATGCTTCTACCAAAATCGAATTGAAATTTTGTTAAAAAAACGATGAAACTAATTCAATCTGAAGATACTGAAATGGAAACATGTAAAAAAATCATTCACATTAATGTAGTTTTCGAGATATGTTGAATCGTTAAAGTTAGTTAAGAATTTATTTCAGAGTTCAGCTTTAAAATGAACAAATTTCAAGATGTAGTTCATGAAGAATCTCAATACAAAAGTAAACACATATTTGGATTCAAGCTTCTGAAACCATCGCCTGAAATTATCTTTTATAGGCAGTGGGCAACATTATTCAAATCGTCATCTTCTGGTTGCAGTTATCTTGAAGAAGTGTTTTTATCATGATTAAACGACGCTTGAGAGTTTTCTAAAAACGTAAATATCACTTTTCAGGCCGTTTGGTAATAGAATTCTCAGTTTCAAAAATTGTCTCCTTCGGTTTCTTAAGTTATGTTCTGTTGAGGGAAAATCCTCAAAATTCTTAGTAATTGGATGCAACCTCCTATAATTCCTCTAAAATCCTAACAATCCTTTGTTTGTTTTGAAAGGGTCAGTAAAAATGAGAGAAAAGTTGTGTACGGAGATCCTGTCAGTTTCATTCACACGCGTCTTTAAATGCCCAAACATGCACTTTTCTGTAGTGCTTTCTGGTAGACGAAAAACAACGAGCAAGGGTTTTGATTTGAAAAAACAAATAACAAGTTATTATTTTTCCCACGTGAACATTCTACCGATGGATGCAATATTTGTTAGTACCGACCTTGCTTATTTTCTATTACATTCTTGGTGATTTCTTTAAAACTTCCAAAATTTCTGAAACTTGATGAAAAAAATTCCTGCAGTTTTTCAGCTTTACTTTATGTTCTATTTCATCAAATGCATTCAATCTAAAACCCATTTAGGCCCATGGTCATCTGTGCAATATAGCCCATATTTCAGAAATTTACAGACTCATAACAATGAATACCTACATTTGACGACCTTCATTGGCCCCTATTTCACGACCTCTATCCTGTGGACTGTTATGACAAACAAGTTTCTTACGCTACGATATTGGTTGGTATGGAGATCGGGTAATCATAAGCTGAGAAGAAATAAAAATTTAAAAAGTGTACAGGAGTGGGGTTAGAGAAGTTCCTTTAGTTCTGAAATACCCAAATCAGATGCGACTATCAATTTTTTACCTGATGGCGTCGGAACCATGCCCATCTATTCTCCATTTTTATATCCAGGAGATATCCACCTAAATTCTTCTAAAATTTACTTTAAAAACCCAGAATTACCAAGAGAAGCAATTCAAAAGGCAATTAAATGTCTTGGAGGTAACTACTAAAGGCGATCTCATATTTGTGTAGATTCGTAATTATCCAAGAAGAATGAGAAAGTTGAGCAGGTTTAAAATTGCGACTAAGAGAACGACACAAATTGGTCAAAACAGTCAGAAGCAAATATGCTTCTGACTGATATATCGACTGATAATAATCAGTCGATCTATCTCCAGACTCTACATCCTAAGAGATGTAGAAGAAGAGATGTGAGAAGAAAACTCATCCTAAGAGAACATCCTAATTCAAACAAGAGAAAACGCACAAATATTCGTAACTGCAAGAAAAACTAAATTTAAGTCGACACAAACCCCAAATCAAAATGCCTTAAATTTCCCAAATTTAATTTAAAACAAAAAAAAATTGAACAGAAAGGTACAAACAAAAACGTCCCATTTCATTATTTTCCTTCCACCTTTTAAATTTCCCACAGAATTCAACTTGACACAATTTTCTCTGAGTTCGGTGCCCAACTTAAACTTTTTATGAATGCATGAATTATTAAACAGAAGTGTCTACCTTCATAAAGAAATATCTTGTCAACCTTATAATTAAATATAAAAAAATGCCCTACTAGGTACGTATACTTTTAACTTGTCTAAATTCGAGCTAACAAAGAATATGAAAAGAGCAACAACCAACAAAACGAACGTTCTGAAAATGTAGCAAAACTCGTTGTTGATATCCAGGGTCAGAATTTATATTTAAAAAAAACAGGCCATTAAACTTGTGATTCGACCATTCAAGCTTTTTATATAATAAAGTGGTCCGTTTTAATTTTAGAAAATATAAAAGTATAAAAGGAACGTTTTTTTATGAGGCTTTGGCCCATTTCGGCCGATTAAGAATGGTACCCTCAATGAGATTAACATGTTTTTTGAATCTGAAATTTTAATGAAACCCTCCTGAACGAAGAGTACAATTGTCAGTTAATTCATTGTCGGTTCGAGTATTTACATGCTAAATATCTCCATTGAGTCGAGAGGACCATGTACTATTTTCCCTTTGTACGTTTCTGATTATATGGAAAGAGAGTCATTCGTAAGAGAAGAAAGTAGAAGACCGAAGAAAGTTTAAACTAAAAAGTTTATTTGGCAACTGATTAATTAGTGTCAAAGGGGATGATATCCATAACAGCCATTCCAAATGTTTCATCTCGTCTGGAACAAATAAATACCCTACACCATCTTCAGTAGCTGATAACTATATAATCTTGACGTTTGGAAATTTTCATTATCTACCTGTATCTAGATTAGTTCTCCGACACATCTCAGAAATGACTAAAATCATCAACAAACTCTACTTCTGCTAATACTACGGAGAAGACTAATACCTCTAAGACCTATCTATAACTGGACAGTTTGAGCTCATGCTTCGAAGAAAGAAATCCAGTATATGAATATAGAAGAGTGACCGAGCAAACTTTCTGGTATACTCTATGATAGTAGAGTAGTAGTCTAAGACTTAAAGGTTGGCATCTGAGCTCATATTTCGATAAAAAAATACATGACAAAATCGAGTATTTGTATATAGAAATATAAAGGAGTAATCGGGGAAGATCTGGGGAATATTCTACGGTAGTAGTGAGATCCATTGCCTCCAGGTTGACAGTTTGAACTCGTACTTTATAGAAAAAAATCGAGTCTACGAATGTAGGAGGGAAGAAGAGTGATCGAGAAAGTTTTCTGGTATATGGTAGGGAGGTCTAATACTTTCAGATTTCCAGTTGAACTCATATTTCAGATTTTCTTTTCGGCATTAGGAAGGTCTCTAAGATCTCCATGCTGCCAATCTGAGCTCACATTTCGAAGAAAGAAATTGGGTACATATGAATATAGAAATAAAGAAGATTGATCGAGAGAATTTTTTGGTATATTCTACAAGAGCCTGGTGGTCTAAGATAACCAGGTTGACAGTATGAGCTCATATTTCGGAGAAAAACCGAGTATATCAATAAAAAAGTGAAGAAGAATCACCGAGCAAAGTTCTTGGCTTATTCTGTAGTGGTATACAGAATAACCTCCAGGTCGATAGTTTGAGCTCATATTTTGAAGAAAAAATTGAGTAAATGAGATTAGGAATGAAGAAAAGTGAGCGATGATCGAAGAAAGAAATCGAGTATATAAATCTAGGAGTGGATAAGAGTAATTGAGGAAGATCTTCAGCATATTCTACAGCATTAGAGAGATTTAAGACCTCCAGGCTGACCAGGCTGAGGATGAGTTTCGAAATATACCGAAAAAACCGGGCATATAAATATAGATATGAAGAAGAGTGATCGAGGAAGATTTTGAGATTGAACTCAATTTGCGAGAAAGAGAGAAAAGAGAAAGAAATCGAGTATATGAATCTAGGAGTGGATGAGTGATCGAAGAAAACTTTCAGCATATTCTATTGCATTAGGGAGGTCTAAGATTTTCAGGTTGACAGTTTAAAGAAGAAATTGAATATACGGATGAATATACAAATGAAGACGGCTAATCGACGGAAAATGCTTGACATATACAACCTCCAGGCTGATGTTCTGAGCTCATATTTCAAAGACAAAATCAAGTAAATGAATATAAAAGTGAAGAAGAGTAACCAAGATAGACTTTTGAAATATTCTATGGTAGTAAAGAGGTCTCAGACCTCCATGCTACAAGCTTGTGCAGATTTTGAGATTGAGCTCAATTTCCGAAATAGAGAAGAGAAAGAAATCGAGTAAATGAATCGAGGAGTCGAAATGAGTGATCGAGGATCGAATTTGAGCTCATATTTCGAAGAAAAACTCGAGATATGAATATAAAAGTGAAGAAGAGTAATCGAGGAAGATTTTGAGATTGAGTTCAACTTCCGAAAAAGAGAGAGAAGAGAACGAAATTGAGTATATGAATCTAGGAGTGGATAAGAGTGATCGATGTAGACTTCCAGAATATTCTACGGCATAAGGGAGGCCTATGAACCTCCAAAATGACAGTCTGAGCTCATTTTTCGGAGAAAGAGAGAAGAAATGAACGAAATTGAGTATATAAATCTAAAAGTAAATAAGAGTGATCGAGGAAGATTTTTGGTATATTCTACAGTGCCTGGAGGTCTAAGATTACCCAGGTTGACAGTTTGAGCTAATATTTCGAAAACAACCGAGTATATCAATATAAAAGTGAAGAAGAGTGACCGAGCAAGGTTCTTGGCTTAGTCTGTGGTGGTATACAGGTTAACCTCCAGGTCGATATATACAGGTTAACCTCCAGGTCGATAGTTTGAGCTCGTATTTCGAAGAAAAAATCGAGTAAATGAGTATAGTAGAAAAGTGACCGATGACCGAAGAAAGAAATCGAGTATATAATCTAGGAGTCGATAACAGTAATCGAGGAAGATTTTCAGCATATTCTACGGCATTAGAGAGACCTCCAGGTTGGCAGTTTGAGCTTAAATTTCGCAGGAAAAATCGAGTATATGAACATAGATGTGAAGAAGAGTGATCGAGAAAGTTTTTGAGATTGAATTCAATTTCTGAAAAAGAGAGAGAAGAGAAAGAAATCGAGTATATGAATCTAGGAGTGGATAAGAGTGATCGAGGAAGATTTCCAGAATATTCTACGGCATAAGGGAGGTCTATGAACCTCGAAGGTAACAGTTTGAGCTCATATTTCGGAGACAGAGAGAAGAGGAGAAAGAAATCGAGTATATACATCTAAAAGTGGATAAGAGTGATCGAGGAAGAATTTTAGCATATTCTACGGCAGTAGGAAGGATAAGACCTCCATGTTAACAGCTTGAGCTCATATTTCAAAGAAAAAATCGAATATATGAAAATAGGATAAAGAAGAGCGATCGAGGGAATCTTTTGGCATATTCTACAGTAGCCTGGAGGTCTAAGATACCCAGGTTGACAGTTTGAGCTAATATTTCGAAGAAAAATCGAGTGTTTCAATAAAAAAGTGAAAAAGAGTAACCGAGCAAAGTTCTTGGCTTATTCTGTGGTGGTATACAGGTTAACCTCCAGTTTGATACTTTGAGCACATATTTCGAAGAAAAAATTGAGTAAATGAGTATAGGAATGAAGAAAATTGACCGATCGCCGAAGAAAGAAAACGAGTATATAAATCTAGGAGTCAATAAAAGTAATCGAGGAAGATTTTCAGCATATTCCACAGCATTAGAGAGATTCAAGACCTCCAGGTTGACAGTTTGAGCACATATTTCAAAGAAAAAAAATCGAGTGTATAAATATAGATATGAAGAAGAGTGATCGAGAATGATTTTAAGATTGAACTCAATTTCCGGGAAAGAGAAAGAAATCGAGTATATGAATCTAGGAGTGGATAACAGTGATCGAGGAAGACTTCCAGCATATTCTACTGCATTAGGGAGGTCTAAGATTTTCAGGTTGACAGTTTAAAGAAGAAATTGAATATATGAATATAATCGAGGAAAATGCTTAATGTATACAACCTCCAGGCTGATCATCTGAGCGCATATTTCAAAAACTAAATCAAGTAAATGAATATTAAAGTGAAAAAGAGTAACCGAGATAGATTTTTCAAAATTTCTATCATAGTAAAGAGGTCTCAGACCTCCATGCTACAAGCTTGAGCTCAATTTTCGAGAAAGAAATCGAGTATATGAATATAGGAGTGGATAAGAGTGATCGAGGAAGATTCTCAGCATATTCTACGGCATTAGGGAGGTCTATGAACCTTCAGGTTGAAACTTTGAGATCATATTTCGAAGAAAATATTTAGTATATGAATATAAAAGTGAAAAGTGAAGATTTTGAGGGTGAACTCAATTACAGAGAAAGATAGAGAAGAGAAACAAATCGAGTATATGAATCTAGAGAGTGGATACGAGTGATCGAGGAAAATTTCCGCATATTTTCGGTATTAGGGACTTCCAAGTTGACAGTTTGAACTCATATTTCGGTGAAAGGGAGGAAAGAGAAAGAAATCGAGTATATAAATCTAAAAGTGTATAAGAGTGATTGAGGAAGATTTTTAGCATATTCTACGGCAGTAGGAAGGAAGACCTCCATGTTGACAGTTTGAGCTCATATTTCGAAGAAGAAGGTACATTTTTTGACATATTCTTCGTTAGTGTGGAGGTCTAAGACCTCCAGGATGACAGTTTAAAGAAGAGATTGAGTATATAAATATACAAATAAAGACGGATCATCGAGGAAACTGTTTGACATATACGACCTCCAGGCGTCCGAATTGATCGTCTGAGTTGATTCTGAGTGAAAAACAGTGATCATGGTAGATTTTTGAAATATTCTATAGTATGACCTCCATGCTACAAACTTGAGGTCGATTTCCGAGAAAGAAATCGAATATATGAATATAGGAGTGAAGAAAAATGATCGAGGAAGGTTTTGGGCATCTTTTACTGTAGTATGAGGAAGTTCGAATATATGAATATAGAAACGAAGATGACTATTGATATTGTCACGAATGGAAAAATTCAACTGTATTTTATTACAAGCCACAAGAGGCGCTTTAAAAGGAGCAGGAGGAACATTTATAAATGAATTCGTCAAGGCAGTATGGAATTCGAAAGCGTATGCAAGCCTGTTACTAAAAATTGAGAATATTTGCATCGCGTGCAATACCAACACATTTACGGCACATGTACATTTCCATGAGTTTGATCCTTATGCAAGAAAGAGACTATGGACCTGATCTTGACACGGTCGACCTCGCCACGTGTAGCTGAATTGCTGATGCTGTAACTTTTACACGCGAATATTCGTTCGGTACTCAAGTTGCCCGTCTGCAAAATTGCTTATGTCAGCATACGATAAATATAAAAACTATATTTAAGCAGGTTCGGTCCAAGGGCTCAGTTCACTGTTTGAGCTCATTCGAAAACGATCTTGCGGCCAGCCTAGTAAGAGACTTTAATATTCTATTTGCTTGTATGGGAATTTCACTTCTGGCTGAGTTACTGTACTCGCCTACTATTTTGTATTAGTTATTGCAGTTTATCATTGTGTTAAACTGAACTTTGTGTTTTATTTATTCTATACTCTTAGCTGTATTCCCAGTCACGTCAACCTATAACGTGACTATATCTTACGGCGAAATGGAGGTCTAAGATCTGATTAGATTACAATTTTCCACTCTTAGGGTAGGAAAATAAAACTGTTTCAGTAGTTGTTTGTGCTTATTAATAAAGAAGTGAATTATGGATGGCATTACTAAAAAAAAGTTGTCAGACATTTTTAGGTTCAGAAACAGTTACAATCTTAAAGGCAAATATTATATGAAATCTAAAAATACAGAAATAAATAAAAACACAAATAAAGCGAGGTCCTGTTAAAAATTCAAATAATTTGAATTGTTGAGTAGAATTAAGTAGGCGTGGAGGTGAAGTAATTCTGAATTCTATATTCTGTTTCAACTTTAGTAGTACCACTCATGCTAATGAAGACCGAGGATCCAAGACAACCAGCCTTATTATTAATTTATCAAAACTCGAGGCGATGTTCTGGAAACGCGTGACCTGCGACACAATTCAACGAGGAAAGAGAGAAGAAAAGTATACATAAGCAGCGACTTGCCTCGAATTTTTTATACAAAAAAGACCTAAATATTTATGTTGTGTGCATGCATAAACTTTTCTCTCTTTCGCTTTTTCTATCAAATAAAAAAAGTTTACACCACGCCCGTAACAACCCAGTAATTTCATCTTTCAGAGAGCATGGAGAATAATTCAAATTAAACTAATTTAACTAAGATTATGTAGTATAAAAGGCATTTCGAAACGGAAACAAAAGAAGAAAAAGAAAAATTATAGAAAAGATCAACATGCAAAGCGGTAATTAATTAAATGGAATTAAAACACAAAAATTATAAATGTCTACGTTCATCAACGTTAAATGGCTACGGATGAAACTTTTTTTTTGTTATGCCTGAAAGGCATGAATTTTTCAGAAAAAGCACTCGAGGAGGACCACACCATTGCTTGTATAATACAATCGAGTTACTAAAAGATTGATATTAATAGGCACCCTCAAATACTTAAAGTCGACTATATTTTACTTGGATGAAGAATAATTTGTTTTAAGCTTCGTTTTGTTTAGGTGAAGAAAACTTGAGCTCTCTTTTTTTTAGTGTGTTTGTTTGGTAACGGGCTCGTGTTTCTTTTATTTAAATGTATAAAAAACTGTATTTAAACGACTTCATTAATTAAAAGACTTCAAAGGAAAAAAATATATATACACCCACGAATGGATCAAATTAATTCAAAATTGTCCTTAAATGGTAAACGAAATAATGAAGAGAAATAAAAATGTGTTTAATTATTATGTTACAAAATGGCGGAGATCGATTGGGCGACAAGAATATGTTTCTAGAATCCGTTGGTTTATAGTTTCTTCTTCTAACATCTTAATAGACAATTCTGAAGAACAACGTTTTCTATGTTTCCTGGACACATACAATAGCTTAATAATTGTTAATAATTTCTCTAAATCTGGAGGTCTCAACTTTTTTCCTGTATTACAACTATTATAATTTACCAATTTAAAGGCAAAATTTACCAATTTTGCCTTTTTTATTTAAGTATGTCTGTTAGGATGTTCCAATGGTTTGGTCCAAAATGGTCCAATATTTTGTAAGATAAAAATAAGAGTTGACTAAACCTAAATGAATGACTAACCTCACCTAATATGGTACTAGCTAACCTAACCTAATTGCATCGAAAATCAGATAATTATCAAAAGCTTTTTATGTAAAAACAGTTGAAAATGGTCTCTTCTGATTGTCATTACGATTGCTACTGTTACGGAGATACTAATGGGTGGTTTTGGTTTATTGTGTGGTTGCAGGTGTATCCGAAATTGGATACTTTCAGTATCAAGTGAAATTCATCGTGCAACTTTCTTCTCATTGAAACAGTAAAAACCGTAAGCATCTATGACAATCTGCTTTTTTACTATTTCGGTCACAAAGAAGAAAATTCAATCGGTTGCTTCGGGCCACATATCGCAATTGGGATTTAGTCCAACTCTGTACCTTGCCCTTTAAGGATCACCAAAAGTGCCATAAGCTGCAGATACCCCTAATTTTCATGACTCTTATTTAGATGGCTAGGACTTTTATAGAATAATATACAACTTGCGCTGACCTAAACTTATATCGAATAACCTACACTAATAGGGTGCTAGCTAACCTAACATAATCGTATCAAATACGTTTTTCTGTATTGAACCACAGCACAGCCTATTCCAGTTTTCAGTATATTTGCCAATTGTATTTACAGCACCCTGCACCCAAAGGACCAGGTTTTGTTCATGGTATGGATAAAGATTGCCTCAAAACTAGGACAATTCGGAACATATTTTTCGGATTTTCCCAACCAAATTGTAAGAACGGCACCTTGACATACGTCAAAATCAAAATAGATTAATACATAGTACATTTCTTGTAGTAATCATGGATTTTCCTTCTGTGTGCGGTTGCGATTCACCACCAACCAAGATCTCCTAGGACCTAGAATATGAATATTTAACAGGTAAAGAAATCAAACCGGCGAATTCCTACGTAAAGTGAGTCTTGAAGACTGAAAAGCTTCTCCAAGGAATGAAAACAAGATTTTGTTGCCCAAAATGCAAAAGTGATCACAATTTGTCGATTCCTGTGGTAACGTTCGTTTTTAGATTCCTGTGCAGTTATATAGTAAGTGATTGGTAAGTTTAAAATAGAACATCAGAAAGAGCTATTACAGAAATGTACTAGACGAGTAAGTGTACAAATTTTTCATCAGTAGTTTTATCTTCGTCCCATCCTTACTAATTGCCAAAAGCTTGGTTTATCCAAACGGTCCAAAGCTCAGACTACGAAAATCAAATCGGGTTAATTAGATTACTAAAATGTTGTCAGAAAAAGATAGAAATAGTGATCAGACCGCCCTGATTCAATTTTCGTAAACGACTGGGAAGGTTTCACATCTAAAACCTGACGCTACGAATTTCGTTGTTTAGATGCATTACATGCAACACATAGGACAAGTTCATATAGATTCAAAGATGTTTAGATAAACGCAGAAAGAGTCAGGTCAAAAGTATATTGAGGTGGCACTCCACTACAAGAATTTCTTCACTTACGTGATAATTATGGTCTCTTAAATTCGGCCAGAATAAATTTTTGGGCTCATGCCGATTCCGGGAAAACTCAAATTCAAGTGTGGGGATGTTAGGTTAACGTCAAGTACCGCCCATTTTTTCCCTAAGGTAGTTAGGTTTACAGGCTTGGTTTGAGACTATGGGTTCTTCGAATATGTAAATCTCAATTTGCATCGGCTCTACCCTTTCGAAGTAATTCGCTATTGAACAATTTTAAAAATTCGAAGAATAACAGTTTCTTCTCTAAATTATGGGCTCTTCAATGCGCGTAATCGCAACTTTTAGGGTGCACCCCCAATAGTAAAATCACTCTCGAAGACATATCAAAAATCGTTAATATCGAAATATATCAAAATTTCTTGAACGATAATTACTGGCTAAATATAGGCCCTATAACGCTCTTAATCACGATATTTAGGCTGCACCCCTTATTGCACAACCGCCCTCGAATACATCAGGAACCTTAAATTTTGAAATATATATACCCCTGTACCCCTTATAGCAAAAACAGCCCTCGAAGGCATATGAAAAAATTGACAAAATATAAAAATTGAGTTTAAGATATACATATTAAAGTTTCTTGCGTGATAATTACAGGCTATTTAAAAGCTCTACATTGCGCCTAGTCAGGATTTTTAGGTCGCACCCCTTACAGCAAAAACTACCCTAGAAGACATGAAAAATTGACAAAATAAAAAAAATCGAGATTATTTTGAGATATACATATTAAAGTTTCTTGCGCGGTAATTACAGGCTATTTATAGACTTGACAACGCGTGTAATCAGGATTTTTAAGTTGAACCTATTATAGCAAAACTCGCTTGAAGATATAAAATTTAACAAAATAAATAAATTGAGCTTATTTTGATCTTTATTAAAATTTCTTGCGCAATAATTACAGGCTATTTAAAACCTCTACAATGCGCCTAACCAAGATTTTTAGGTTGCACCCCTTATAGCAAAAACTACCCTCGAAGACGTATGAAAAACTGACAAAATAAAAAAAATTGAGATTATTTTTTAGATATGCCTATTAAAGTTTCTTGCGCGATAATTACAGGCTATTTATAGGCTCGACAACGCGTATAATCAGGGTTTTTAAGTTGAACCACTTATAGTAAAACTGCGCTTGAACATATAAAAATCTGACAAAATAAATAAATTGCGTTAATTTGAGATATATTAAAATTTCTTGCGCGATAAGTACAGGCTATTTAAAGGCTCTACAGCTCGCCTAATCAGGATTTTTAGGATACACCCCTTATAGAAAAAACTACCCTCGAAGACATGAGAAATTGACAAAATAAAAAATTGAGATTATTTTTTAGATATAGATATTAAAGCTTCATGCGCGATAATTACAGGCTATTTATAGGCTCGATAGCGCGTGTAATCAGGATGTTTAAGTTGAACCTCTTATAGCAAAATTGCGCTTGAAGATATAAAAATTTGCAAAATAAATAAATTGCGTTTATTTAGAGATATATTAAAATTTCTTGCGCGATAATTACAGGCTATTTATAGGCTCCACAACTCGTGTAATTAGGATTTTTAAGTTGAACCTCTTATAGCAAAACTCCGCTTGAAGATATACAAATTTGACAAAATAAAAAATTGAGTTTATTTTGAGATCTACTAAAATTTCTTGCGCGATAATTACAGGCTATTTCAAGGTTCTACAATGCGCCTAATCAGGATTTTTAAATTAAACATCTTATAGCAAAACTACGGTTGAAGATGTAAAAATTTGACAAAATAAATAAATTGAGTTTATTTTGAAATATACTAAAATTTCTTGCGCGATAATTACAGGCTATTTCAAGGTTCTGCAATGCGCCTAATCAGGATTTTCAAGTTAAATCCCTTATAGCAAAACTATGGTTGAAGATATAAAAATTTGACAAAATAAATAAATTGAGTTTATTTTGAGATGTACTAAAATTTCTTGCGCGATAATTACAGGCTATTTATAGGCTCCACAACTCGTGTAATTAGGATTTTTAAGTTGAACCTCTTATAGCAAAACTCCGCTTGAAGATATACAAATTTGACAAAATAAAAAATTAAGTTTATTTTGAGATATACTAAAATTTCTTGCGCGATAATTACAGGCTATTTCAAGGTTCTACAATGCGCTTAATCAGGATTTTTAAGTTAAACCTCTTATAGCAAAACTACGGTTGAAGATATAAAAGTTTGACAAAATAAATAAATTGAGTTTATTTTGAGATGTACTAAAATTTCTTGCGCGATAATTACAGGCTATTTATAGGCTCCACAACTCGTGTAATTAGGATTTTTAAGTTGAACCTCTTATAGCAAAACTCCGCTTGAAGATATACAAATTTGACAAAATAAAAAATTAAGTTTATTTTGAGATATACTAAAATTTCTTGCGCGATAATTACAGGCTATTTCAAGGTTCTACAATGCGCTTAATCAGGATTTTTAAGTTAAACCTCTTATAGCAAAACTACGGTTGAAGATATAAAAGTTTGACAAAATAAATAAATTGAGTTTATTTTGAGATGTACTAAAATTTCTTGCACGATAATTACAGGCTATTTAAAGACTCTACAAGGGGCCTAATCCGGATTTTTAGGTTACACCCCTTTTAGCGCAGCCGCCCTCGGAGACATGAAAAATTAAGAAAATAAAAAATTGAAGTAATTTGAATACATACTCAAATTTCTTGCGAGATAATTACCGGCTATTAATTTAGACTCACAACGCTCCTAATCACTAATTTAGGCGGCTGCGTCCCTAATACCAAAACTACTCCTCTACATAATACCAAAAATTTTGTTTCCTTGATACTTCAAAATTTCTTTCGCGATAATTGAAGGTTATTTCTAGCATCTTCAAGGGTAATTTTTGTGAAAATTGTGATTAGGAGCGTTGTAGAGCCTATAAATAGCCTGTAATTATTGCACAGGAATTTTCGATATATATTTTTTTTTATGTCTTTGAGGGTGGTTTTACTATTAGAGGTGCAACCTCTAGACACAGAATGGGGAGCTCTCTTTTGAGATTACCGATATTTGAACCACTCATAGACAATGTTTGCCAACGAGACATATACCAATTCAAAGTAAATTCTTAACATTACCTTTGAAATAATACATAACATACTTTAAGTATCCCTCTGAGGTACGTTGAAATCTAAATAGAGAAAACCTAAACCAGTGACATTTCGATGAAATTTCGCTAAAAATTAACTGATGGAAAGTGTATCTCTTTCTAAACGAATCTCATCTAATATTGTCTATACTTTTCGCCAGGGTGTCTTGGAAGAAGTGAACTATTATTCGATATAGACACCAGTTAAATCAATTTTGCAGCTTGTTCTTCATAGACGTTTTACTTATGTTCTTCCAGGACCCTGCTTACCATATCTGTCATATATTCTACACTGCTATAATTTTTATTCAGATCCTACACTATACGTATTTTGTCATATTAAGCTTCTAATCAGATAATGCAGTTAAATTCCGAAATCAAAAATTGCCAAAGCTTTACTAACAAAAGATAATTAGCAGAGATTGTTGCCCACTAATTTATTACAATTTAACACACACCACCTACATACAATGTTTTCAAGGAATTTTTATTCCATGGGATTGTTTTATAAATTAATACTTAAAAGCAACACAAAGAATGTTAAAAAATATTTAACGCACGGATCACTTTGTTTAATTAAATTATGTAATTTGTTATGTCACACATTAAAAAACGTGTGAAATTAAATTAAAATAGAGAAACATAAATAATGAATATACTATTTCTTTTGTTGTGGGTGTGTGAGAACTGGAACAGGAAGCATAACACAGAAAACTTGCTAATTTAAAGAATCCTTTAATAGAAAGATGCTTTGCACTTTTACAGTAAGTGCGTATACAGTCTGACTGATTAAAAACGGTCTGTGACCTTTTTACTTATTATTTTAAGAAATAATCGGTACATTCCATAAGGACAACTACACTCAAGTGCTTGCTTCATAATTTGGAAGTAATTTTAGTATTCATTCGGGGTGATCTTTCCATAAATTAGTAGTAGCGTTAAAAGGCACGCACTGTATATTCTTGCATAATAATACGTTTTAGGCGTTTATTATATTTTATATGAAAATGAGGTGTTTACATTTTGTAATGTTATTCGTATGACCTCCTCTTTCACTGTTATAATGATAACAGTAACAATAACAAACCTTTCTTTGGAATTATATAAACTTTTTTTTTCCTACCGTATACCATACAATAAAATAATAGAGAAAGAGCAAAAAAAGCCAAATTAAACAATAGCTCAAATGTAGAGCATGCAAAATATTTTCCCAATTTTTCAAATAATAAACGTAAAAGAAAACACGCGAGACCTCAAAAAAAACCCTAACAATAATTATTATTGTTACTTTTAAAGCCCTACCCAAAGGAAAAAGAATGAACGAGTTTTCTATTACATTAAATAACAATCAACTTATGGAAGTTTTCATCAAAACAATTTATTTTGCAAAGTAATTAGAAAGTTTTAATGAAGAGTTTGTAAGTTAGACATTTTTGCAGATGACAAACACATGTTGTAAACATGTGAATTACATTTTTTCTGCCATCTTTAATGTAAATAAAGAATATTACGTGATAAGATTAGAAGCTTACATCTTATAGGTTTTTTTTTGTTGAGTATATGCGTATATATCATTATGAAAAGATGAAAATTCCCACGAAGTGGAGTAGTATGCAAAATTAAATTTTCCTACAAAAGAAGCCATTTTTTTTCTTCTTAGGGGGAAAATATTCGAGAACTAATAAAGGTTAGGTTGTATAAGGAAAATTGTAATATATTCTCATACTTTATTGAAAAGACATGTTTAGTAATGGTCTCTTCAAAAATAGATTATTAATTTGGATTCAAAAAGGGGACAAAAATAGAAAATTATATTGCTCCTATACATGCAGAGAGGAGTATTAGATATTGGAATAAAAGATAAAAAGTTGGGATTTTCAATTGCATGACGTGCTTCTGCAGTAGAAAACACAGGATATGAATGCATTTGCATTATTGGAGTTTGATAAAACGGGATCTGCCCGGTAGATGGCAGCAGGTTTAATAAAGCCGTTGCAAATCTTTGGTTTGAAAACTGCTATAATTTTACATATTTGAACATTTTAAGTTTGTTCCTCTACTGACTTTCCGTTCTGAACTCCTGCATATTTTTAAAATGTTTTTCTATACAGTTTTCCGAAAAACAAATCAAGCCAGTTAATTGGCCCATAAACAAGATTGTGAGATTTATTTATTTTCCTTGCTCTTTAGACTCACAAATTAGAAGAAATTGATAGATCTTCAATTATTCAGAGAAATGTGTTACTTTTGGGAATTTCAAGAACTATAAAAAATCAGTCTTTTTAAAAATTCCGCTTGGCTTAGCTGCCAAATAGTCTTAAGATGCTGGCGTACATATGGAACAAATCATTTCCTTAGTTAAGTAAAAGAAATTACAGGGAAGTTTTCGAAAAAAAAAAAGTTGCAATAAATATCGGCTAAGAGCCGTATGAAGCGTTTTGCGAATCTGCACACGCCAAGGGCGCTCGATAAAAGAGGGAGTCATTTTGAATTATTTTTCAAGTATTTTTAGAATAAACCATTCTAAAGAATATTCCGACTACTTGTTACCTATGTATAGATGTCGTGCAAGTACTAAAATGCATTATTTTTGCATGTGTAAACTTCTACAGTTGCGTCAAATTGAGCTTGAAGTTGGAATACCTCATTTTCGTTTATGAAATCTAGTTAGTTGTCTGGGCACCACTTTAACAACTTAAATATTAGAAATTTACACAATGTCTATATTCTTATTGGGTTGTACATGCATAACCTTAGTAGTAGCGGTATCGATTGGACGAGAACTTAATCCGACGGATACCTACCTACTGCAAAGATTTGTCTATAAAAAACATTTTTATTTTTTCAGAACGGCGAAAAAATGTATAGATATAATATTCAATTATCTAACCTATACTTATTGCTGGTTAATGAGACAAGCTATTGGAAAGTGGCGCCATCACAAGAACCATTGATGCATTTCAATGAGCCAGTACATCTCAAAGCAGACAATATGAACGTGAAACAATTTTTATTGCGATTTTCTAAGAGCCGGTAGAATTCTTAATTTTTTCAAGGAGTAAACATAACGTGTATAAATAAATACACCTACTAGAATAGATCAATTTTTTTAATTGGCTACTGTCTTTGAGTAATGGAACACAGATGGCGCCACCAAAACATTTTACGATTTTATAAAAGATAAATTCTCTTTGTTGCTATTTAATAAATCTCGACAAGCTCAAAACATTTTTCTAATAATTTCTGTGTTATTAAAATGCGAAAATATTTTAAATATTCCAAATTCGTTTTTATCAAAACAAATCCCTAATTTGAATTTTACTAAAATCTCTCGATTTCTTTGCTAAAAGGAAAGAAAATTGTGAAATTGCGATTAGATAACGTTGGTTGCTAACATTTCTGTGTACAATAAAAACGCTTAAAGGTTCAGATTTTTCTATAAATGAATACGTTTTGTGTTTTCTAGTAAATATAATATTAAATTCGGTACCGCCCACAATTTTATCGGATAGCACAGTAATTGTGTAAATTATTAATAGTGCGTAGAATTATTTCAGAATTATTCAATGTTTCACAATGTTGTTGTAGGAGTTAGTATTTAATTTCAGCATTAAACACTAAGCAAATTGGTTTAATGACTTCAGTGTTTTTCTTTTCAGAACTAAAATAATGTGTGGGAAGCAACAAAGTATTTATAGATCATTTGCAAGAAGAAAGTTTGAAATCTTTTTGATGTTACTATTTGTTTTTCTGTCTGAAATATGAAAATTTTAAATGTTTATCAAAATTAAACTCTTATAGAGTCTTATAGATCGTTTATATTTCACTTTATCTACAGAAATCTAGTAAGGCGAAATATTTTTCTTTTGACTGGAATTAAAGAAAAAAGTCTTCAGGAATGAATATACGTGTTAGTTAAGTTTTCAGAATAACATTATTTTGGGAGCAAGAATATCAAAATGAAAGAAAATTAATTTTCTGGTGCTTTTCAAAGAGATAAAATTTCTACTTATCAAATTTTTCGGAAAACCTATTCATGAAGAATAAAGATATAACTAGCAAATATTGGTACTTTTGACTCACAATTGAACATACAATCCTTGGAAGCGTGTCTTGAAAGTATATACGAAATTCTACGATTAGAAGTGCAGGGGATATACATTAGAAGTGGACATTGAATATCCGCGAGATATACATAAGAAATATAAAGATGCGGCTTTGTGTTCTGAACAATTTTAGTCTAAAATATCTCGAGAAATATTCCTAATACCAAAATAACGTTGACCAAAATAAATATTTTCCGTTGGTGTCTAGAAAACAAAAGTGATAAACTTTATGGGAAGAAATACGAAAAAAATGTGAAACTACCTTTAAAATCCGTACCGCAAAAACAAAAATTTATAAAATCACTTCTTAAAGAAATGGCCACCCGTTTCACTACAAGAAATTCATAGTTCCTGAAAATAGTAGTATATGAATTTTCAAGTCCTTGCACAAAATATAAAGAACGGGCCTTAATCTTTGCACAAAATTGAAAAATATTATGAGAGTATCAGTAATATCTTCTCAGAAAGCTCCAAAAAATCTTTTTTGAGATATCTAAAAAAAAAAAATTTGAAGATTAAAGAATCATGCGAAGCAACACATTTCAAGAACAAAAAGAGAAATACAATTCTGAAAGATTTTGAACTTTAAAACAGTTTTTTTAAATCTACGCTTAATCATGATTCAGATGACAAAAACCTACCAAACTTATTTAAAATACGTAACAATTGAGCTATATCAAAATTTCTAAATAAAATAAATTGAACGAGATGTAAAGAAACATGTTTGAAATATGAGACAGTGATCAATTCTTATTGTTTCATCTTGAATTTTTGGAAAATTAAGAAAATTGGGATACGCAGAAAAGTAACAATCCTATAAAATTGTTTATTATTTCAAGCCTGATCTGGTAAAACTCCATAATCATGAAATAAATGAAAAAGATTCTAAAAGGTTTCTCAAATTTATTTTATTCTACCTGACAATTTTTACGACATTTAAGCTATCATTATCAAAGATAATATCAATGCAAACAAACACGATGCTAAGGTAAATACAAAAAATAGAAAACTAGATAAAAATAATAGAAATTAAATATCTAATACTTCCAGTAACGGAGAATTACTGAGCTCAATATATTCATTTATTAAAGGTACCCTGCGTTTGTGTTTGTATATCTCGAAAGCTCTTCTAAAATGTCTAATTTGCGGTTGTTATTACAAAAATGTATAAGAATTTAATATTATTTTGTGGAGTTATTGTATGATTTTTTTCTAAAAGGTGTTTGGCGTAATTAGATTTTTCTGGGTGTTTATTTCTGTAACAACGCACATGCTCTTTATTTTTTATATCAAAATTTCGAAGTGTTTGTCCAGTATATACCGAACTACAAAATCGCATAAAACCTAATTTTCTGTTTCCAGTATCTGCTTTTGGACCAGCTTTAAATTTCTGATCAATCTTAAATTAAGTTAGTTGAGTCAGTTAAAATTAACAAAATTTTTATACAAATTATAAAATTTAAATAAAAACTAGAAGCTTTAAAACATCCAATTGTTATAAAGTTATTGCAATTTAAAGATAGGTACCACAAAAAGAAATAAAAAAAGTAATTTTTGTAGAATTTCTGGTAATAGCTAAAACTTTTGAGGTTACAAAAGGTAGCTGATTTAAAGAGCTTAAAATTTGAAATAAAAACTAAAATTATAATAATTAAAGGAAAATCGTTTTAGTTTCAACTTTTTCGTGACGAAAACCCAAAAGAATTTTGAATATTTTTTTTATCAATAAGTAAATGAAGAAAACTTTTCTTCAAATTAGGGACCGAAAAGTCAGTTTAGAGATAATCACAAGATCTCAAACTAGAAGTTTCGTAAACTGTAAAATTGAAGCTTCTTATAAGAACTGATTTTTCTACATTATGGATAAATAACAGCAGATCTATTTATGTAGTCTTTTTGAAAACTATTAAATCGACAAAAGCTCAAAAAGTATAGCTTTTATAAAAAAACTTTGAGAAACATTGAAACACAGAAAACTTTACAAATATTTTCATGATATTAAAAAGCTCAAAAAATATATCTTATACAAAAATCCAACATATTGCGAAAACTAAACTTTTCTATTATTTCGCACCAACAAACCCCCCCCCCAAAAACCTTTATTTTCGCTCAAAGCATTTTAATATTTAAAAATTCCACATAAAAAGCAACTTTATTTACGCATCAGAAGCTTTCCAAATTCATTTTGTAATATCAAGTAAAGCTTTTCAATGTCGGTGAAAAGGTTTTTACATTTTAATACCGAGTGTTTCAAATTTCAAAGCATCAATAGCCCGTGTAATTATACTAATTAATTTAATTAAAGCGAATGGAAAAGTTTCCGATTTACAAAAAAAAATGTTTTGGGGCGCAATTGGGGATGCTTTGATTTATGTATAGTATATGAAGTCGTAGAAAAGTAAAGTTTTGCCCTCTTGATTATGTGGCGATTTGTTAAATCGTTTTAAGTTCAAGAAGAGAAAATTCATAAGTTTTAGTTTTCAAAAAATAAAATTTTAAAAGCTCTTAGGTTTGTTGGGACTGACTGTTTAGATTTATAGAGATCATGGTCCGAATTTCAAAAGTTAGAATTTACACGTGCTTTTAGGATTTCTGTTCAGATTTATTTAGGCGTATAGAAAGTATTTTCTTAAAGTGTTAAAAGTTCAATCTGAGGCTTTTTTTAGAGCTTTCACAAAATTATGCAAAAACTGTTTCTACGTTTGTTTGGATTTATGGAGATCTAGTCCTGAAATTTGTTGGGACTGACTGTTTAGATTTTTTTGAGATTATGGATAGAATTTACACTTTTTATTAGTATTTCCATTCAGATTTATTTAAGCATAGAAAGTAGTGTTTTCCTAAAGTGTTAAAAGATCAATCTGAGGCTCTATTAGAGCTTTTAAAAAATCATGGAAAAACTTGGATTTATCGAAATTTAGTCCTGTTTTAGGTTTATTGTGATCATGAGTCCTAGTGTTTTGTTAAATTGTTCAATTTGAAGCTCTTTTAGAGCTTTAAGAGAAGCATGGAGAAACTATTTCGAAATCTAGTCCTGAAAAGTGGTGCTTTTTTATTATACGAGAATTTGTTGGGACTGACTGTTTACATTTATTGAGATCATGGGTCGAATTTCACAAGTTAGGATTGACACCTGTTATTAGAATCTCCGTTCAGATTTATTTAAGCACATAAAATAGTGTGTTATCTTAAAGTATAAAACTTTCTATTTGAAGCTTTTTTAGAGCTTTCAAAAAATTATAGAAAACCCCTTTTTAAGGGTTTGTTTGGATTTGTAGAAATCTCGCCGTGAAAAGTAGTGCTTTCTTTATTATGCGACAATTTGTTAAAACGTTCAATATATCGTGTTAAAGCTCAACTTGGAGAGTATTTAGAGCTTTTAAAATCGCAGCAACGTTCACCACACGATTTCTAGTTAGTCGTTAACTTCACGTGTTAATTTTACACGCATATCTATTAATGTTTCGTGCTCGTGGTGCATAATACCTCGATCTAGATAACGAAAGATAATATCTGAACGATGCAGGGAAACATTAACGTGAAGTGCGCCGGGGAAGCTTTTATTCTTCAGCCAGTAAAGCTCTATACAGATTTGTATCAACAAGAGCAATTAAGCTCGAGTACTGAAGTGCATAATATTTTCGTTACTTTTCCAATGTTTATACCATTTTGGATTTTTTTATGTTTTATCATCATAAAAGTTGTAATTATTCTTTTTTATGTTTGCAATAATGAATGAATTAAAATAATAATAATAACAGTAATCACCCTTGCATGTTTATCATAATCAAAGAATTTACTAGAACTACAAGGCTGCTTTGGATGGACTTTTTATAGTAAAAAACTTCGTGAGTTTATGTTTATTTAAGTTTTAAAGAGGGCAAAATATAAACAAAAATAAACTTACCCCTTCAAATAAAATATTTAATCCATTAATGTTTCACCAAAATAAGCTCTCACAAATGATTTATAGATTTTCTTTTTTATTGAAAAAAGGCACTTCACAAATAAATCAAAAATATTAATAATAATCACAGGATGATCACTACACAACAAATTCCATTAATGTTGATGCTTAGGCATAGGTCGTTCGGTTAATTATCCAAAACCTGGACATTTAAAATTCATACAGTAATCGAAGAACAAATAATCCATTAATATGATACAAGGGTTACTCGATGTACAACAATCAAGTCAGATCCGATAACACTTAAAACAGTGAAGTCTTATGTTAAATCAATATAGAAACTGAAACATGAACGAGGGATGTGCTGAAAAATGAGCTTTCAGGCGAGGGCAACAATAGGCCGCGAGCTTTCGTGCACGTATCTTACTAAAACAATCGAAGTACGCAGCGACAGCGCACCACGAAGACTGAAACCATACTAAAGCCTGAACAGCAGAACTGCGCCGGTTGGCAGTCGGCAAGACACTGAGGACGAGTATCCTACCAACAGCTCATGGAAAAGAGACAGAAACGTCGTGCTACCGCCGTGTCAGAAAGAGAGCACCTAATGTCGCCCGTAATTATAGGAATCAGAAACAACCTTCTTGTAGAAGATCAAGTAGCACGGTACACTGTTAGCGAGATTGTTGAGTCTTTGACAAAGGGAGCAGTTGGATTAATTAGTGTAATTAGTCCGACCTTAGTCGGTTTTTGTTTGCTTGTTAAGGCTGTTTCGCGAAAGCTTTTGTGAGCCCTTGAAGAAATCAGACGTTTAAAGTTCCATTCGAAAATTTCTGCACCACGCTGCATTTAAATGATCTGATTGAACAAACGATCCGCCTCACTACACTAGCCAAGAAACTTTCGCAATTCCGCTAGCAAGACAAACTGAAAACCGTGAATTTAAAATAGGAGGAAGAAGAATTACCAAGAACCTATTGCGAACCTTATTTGAAATAAAAGCTTACCTCTCTCTCTGAAAAACATTGAAAATTCCATAAAATAATTTACTATTAGGGCATTATCAGCAAGTAGTAGCAAGTAGTTCATGTCTTGAGAGATAATTTCTGAAAGCCAGCTGTCTCTTAAAACGATTTAATAGTTATTCCTATCCCACTCATTTCTTGTGCTATTTGCCCCTTAAATCCAGTGTTTACCTGATGTTATCTTTTCACACCCTTCAAGGACGTGTCCCAAAAACATAAAACCTCCCATCCTCTATTTAGGCTTCTGAAATTGTTTTGAGGATTTCATTCACTATAATTTAACTCTACCTTTTCTATTGGTGTTATTAGAAATGTAATTGCTGAAGGGCTACATATGTACATTCCTTTTAGTTCGTAGACTGTTTGAATAGAGCCTACTCCTTCCAGCAACGATTTTAGTTGTATTTCCCATGGTTATCGCACATCTAACTACATGAATATAAATGTATATATATAAGCAGCACAATCTTATGCGAAGAATAGGCCTCTACTGCAAGCCGTAGTAATAGACAATCAATATGATTTGTGAATATTTCGCTAGGTAAACGCCTATAGGTGATTACTCCGCATCTTAAAGTAATAGGTATTAAATGATCTAAGAATTAAACAATAAATTAAATCTACGTACAGCAACTTCCTGAAACTTATCACTTTTTATTTCAAGAGTTGCAGATTTTCCAATCACGTACCACAGGTTTTACGGTACAGCGTAACTGAAGAAATTCTAGAGGCATTCTCAAAGACTTTTCTGTTTCCGGATTAACCGCAGTCCGGTTAATAAATGCAGTTACATATCATCTGAAAGAACAAATTAACGGAGAAGATTTACAGGATTTTATTAGGAAGGGCTTGTTTTAGGTGATGATCTGGTAAAGTAATCCGAGGCAAAATTACACTGAAGTATCGAATTGAAATTCGTCGGGGATATAAAAGACTATATTTAGGAATGCTCGTTTGTGACGAAGTCCTGCTGATTACTGGGACGTTTAAAAAATACACTGGTAATAAATCTGGTAAAGTAATTCCAGGCAGAATTGGACTGAAGTATCAGATTTACATTATTCGGAGATATAAAAGGCTTCAGTGAGAAACACTTGTTTTTAGCGATATCCTGCTGTTTGCTTTAACGTTTGGAAAATACACTGGTAATGAATCCAGTAAAGTAATTCGCGACGGAATTACACTGGAATATCAGATAAGGGACTATATTTAGGAAGGCTTGTTTTTGGTGATGTCTTGCTGATTACTGGAATGTTTAAAAAATAGACTGGTAATAAATCTGGTGAACTAATTCCGAACAGAATTGCACTGGAGTATCAGATTTGCATTCTTCGGATTTATAAAAGATTTTAGTGAGAAAGGTTTGTTTTTGGCGATGTCCTGCTGATTGCTGTAACGTTTGAAAAATACACTGGTAATGAATCCGGCAAAGTAATTTGCCACAGAGTATTACACTAGAGTATTAGATTGGAATTCGTCGGAGATATAAAGGAATATATTGAAAAAGGCTTGTTTTTGGCGATGTCCTGCTGATTACTTACGAACGTTAAAAAATATACTGCTAATAAATCTGGTGAAGTAATTCCAGGCAGAATTGCACTGTATCAGATTTGAATTCTTCGGAGATACAATAGACTTTAGTGAGAAAGGCTTGTTTTTGGTAATAAATCTCGTGAAGTAATTCGAGGCAGAATTGCATTGGAGTATCAGAGTTGGATTCTTTTGAGATATAAAAGACTTTATTTTAGCAATGTCCTCGTGCTTATGGAAACGTTTGTACTTTATACTTGTAGTGAATCTGATAAAGTAATTCGAGGCAAAATTACACTGAGCTATCAGATTTGGATTCATCGAAGGTATATAGGATTTTAATCAGAAAGGCTTGGTTTTGTTTGCTGGAACGTTTAGAAAATGCACTGGCAAAGAATCTGGTAAGTAATAAAAATTACACTGGAGTATCAGATTGGAATTCGTCGAGAATATAAAAGACTATACTGAGAAATTCTTGTTTTTGATGTCCTGCTGATTGCTGGAACCTTTAAAAAATAGACTGGTAATAAATCTGGTGTAGTAATTCGAGGCAGAATTACACTGGAATATCGGACTTGGATTCTTCGAAGGTATATAAGATTTTATACAGAAAGGCTTGTTTTTGGCGATGTCCTGCTGATAACTGGAACGTTTAAAGAATTACACTGGTAATTAATCTGGTGAAGTAATTCCATTGCACTGGAGTATCAGATTTTCATTCTTCGGAGCTATAAAAGACTTTAGTGAGAAAGGCTTGTTTTTGCCGATGCCCTGCTGTTTGCTGGAACGTTTGGAAAATACACTGGTAATGAATCCGGTAAAGTAATTCGCAACAGAATGGCACTGCACTATCAGATTAGAATTCGTCGGGGATATAAAAGACTATACTGAGAAATGCTTGTTTTTGACGATGTCTTGCTGATTACTAGAACATTTAAAAAATACACGGGTAATATATCTGGTGAAGTAATTCCAGATAGAATTGCACTGGAGTATCAGATTTGCATTCTTCGGAGACATAAAAGACTTTAGTGAGAAAGGTTTGTTTTTGGTAATAAATCTGGTGAAGTAGTTCTATGCAGAATTGCACTGAAGTATCAGTTGTATTCCATCAGAAGTGTTGCACTGAGATATATTAAGAAAGGCTTGTTTTTGGCGATGTCCTCGTGCTTATGAAAACGTTTGTGAATTATACTATGAGTAGTTATAGTGTAGTGAATCTGGTAAAGTAATTCGAAGTAGAATTACACTGAACTGTCAGATTTCGATTCTTCGAAGATGTATAGGATTCTATTCAGAAAGGCTTGGTTTTGGCGATGTACTTCTGTTTGCTGGGACGTTTAGAAAATGCACTGGCAAAAAATTTGGTAAAAAATCAAAAATTACACTGGAGTATCAGATTGGAATTCGTCGGAGATATAAAGGACTATACTGAGAAATGCTTGTTTTTGGGTATGTCTTGATGATTGCTGAACGTTTAAAAATACACTGGTAATAAATCTGGTGAAGTAATTCCAGGCAGAATTACACTGGAGTATCAGACTTGCATTCTTCGGATATAAAAAAATTTAGGGAGAAAGGCTTGTTTTTGGCGATGTTCGGCTGTATACTGGAACGTTTCGAAAATGCACTGGTAATGAATCTGATAAGTAATTCAATAATTAAATAAATAAAGTAAGAAAAATAAAAGAGAACTATATTGAGACAGACTTGTTTTTGATTACTGGAACGTTTAAAAATATACTGGTAATAAATCTAGTGAAGTAATTCGAGGTAGAATTACACTAAAATATCAGAATGAGATTTTTCGGAGCTACAAAGAACCTTATAGAGAAAGGGCTTGATTTTCCCGATGACCTGCTATTTGATGGAACGTTTGGAAAATATACTGGTAATGAATCTGGTAAAGTAATTCGCGACAGAATCGCACTAGTGTAGCAGATTTGGAATCTTCGCAGATATAAAGAATCTTATTCAGTGAGGCTTGTTTTAGGGCATGCCCCTCAGTTTGTTGGAACGCTTGAAAGATATATTGGTAAAGTAATTCGAAACAGAATTACAATGGAGTGTCAGATTTGAATTCTTCGGAGATATAACGATTTTATTGAGAAAAGTTTTTTTTCGGAAATGCTCTGGTGTTTATGGAAACGTGTGTAAAATAAATTGGTAGAATTTGGTAAAGTAATTTGAGGCAGAATTACACTAGTGTATCAGATTCGGATTCTTCGGAGATATATAGGATTTTATACAGAAAGGCTTGTTTTTGGCGATGTCCTCCTGTTTGCTGGAACATTTAAAAAATACACTGGTAATAAATGTGGTGAAGTAATTCGAGGCAGAATTGCACTGCGGTAACACGTTTGGTTCTTCTGAGATTTAAGAGACTTTATTGAGAAATGCTTGTTTTTGACGATATTCTGCTGTTTGCTGAAACGTTTAAAAAATTCACTGATAATAAATCTGGTGAAGTAATTCGTGGCAGAATTACACTGCAATATTAGGTTGAGATTCTTCGAAGATACAAAGAATCTTATTAGGGAGGGCTTGTATTTGCCAATGTCCTGCTGTATGCTGGAACGTTTGGAAAATGCACTGGTAATGAATCTGATAAAGTAATTCAAGGCAGAATTACACTGGAGTATGAGATCGGAATTATTTGGTATACAAAAGACTATATTGAAAAAGGCTTGTTTTTGGTGATGTCCTGCTGTTTGTTGAAACATTTAAAAAATATACTGGTGATAAATCTGATGAAGCAATTCGAGACAGAATTACACTAAAATATCAGATTGAGATCTTTCGGAGCTATAAAGAACCTTATTGAGAAAGGGCTTGTTTTTGCCGATGACTTGCTGTTTGATGGAACGTTTGAAAGATATATTGGTAAAGTAATTCGAAACAGAATTACAATGGAGTGTCAGATCTGAATTATTCGGAGATATAACGATTTTATTGAGAAAGGTTTGTTTTCGGAAATGCTCTGGTGTTTATGGAAACGTGTGTAAAATAAATTGGTAGAATTTGGTAAAGTAATTTGAGGCAGAATTACACTACTGTATCAGATTCGGATTCTTCGGAGATATATAGGATTTTATACAGAAAGGCTTGTTTTTGGCGGTCCTCCTGTTTGCTGGAACATTTAAAAAATACACTGGTAATAAATGTGGTGAAGTAATTCGAGGCAGAATTGCACTGCGGTAACACGTTTGGTTCTTCTGAGATTTAAGACACTTTATTGAGAAATGCTTGTTTTTGACGATATTCTGCTGTTTGCTGAAACGTTTAAAAAATTCACTGATAATAAATCTGGTGAAGTAATTCGTGGCAGAATTACACTGCAATATTAGGTTGAGATTCTTCGAAGATACAAAGAATCTTATTAGGGAGGGCTTGTATTTGCCAATGTCCTGCTGTATGCTGGAACGTTTGGAAAATGCACTGGTAATGAATCTGATAAAGTAATTCAAGGCAGAATTACACTGGAGTATGAGATCGGGATTTTTCGGGGATACAAAAGACTATATTGAAAAAGGCTTGTTTTTGCCGATGACCTGCTGTTTGATGGAACGTTTGAAAGATATATTGGTAAAGTAATTCGAAACAGAATTACAATGGAGTGTCAGATCTGAATTATTCGGAGATATAACAATTTTATTGAGAAAGGTTTGTTTTCGTAAATGCTCTGGTGTTTATTGAAACGTGTGTAAAATAAATTGGTAGAATTTGGTAAAGTAATTCGAGGCAGAATTACACTAGAGTATCAGATTCGGATTCTTCGTAGATATATAGGATTTTATACAGAAAGGCTTGTTTTTGGCGATGTCCTCCTGTTTGCTGGAACATTTAAAAAAATACACTGGTAATAAATCTGATGAAGTAATTCGAGGCAGAATTGCACTGCGGTAACACGTTTGGTTCTTCTGAGATTTAAAAGACTTTATTGAGAAAGGCTTGTTTTTGGCGATATTCTGCTGTTTGCTGAAACGTTTAAAAAATACACTGATAATAAATTTGGTGAAGTAATTCGTGGCAGAATTACACTGCAATATTAGGTTGAGATTCTTCGAAGATACAAAGAATCTTATTAGAGAGGGCTTGTATTTGCCAATGTCCTGCTGTATGCTGGAACGTTTGGAAAATGCACTGGTAATGAATCTGATAAAGTAATTCAAGGCAGAATGACACTGGAGTATGAGATCGGAATTCTTCGGGGATACAAAAGACTATATTGAAAAAGGCTTGTTTTTGGTGATGTCCTGCTGTTTGTTGAAACATTTAAAAAATATACTGGTGATAAATCTGATGAAGCAATTCGAGACAGAATTACACTAAAATATCAGATTGAGATCTTTCGGAGCTATAAAGAACCTTATTGAGAAAGGGCTTGTTTTTGCCGATGACTTGCTGTTTGATGGAACGTTAGAAAGATATAATAAATAAGATAAAGATAAAAGTAATTCGAAACAGAATTACAATGGAGTGTCAGATCTGAATTCTTCGGAGATATAACGATTTTATTGAGAAAGGTTTGTTTTCGGAAATGCTCTGGTGTTTATGGAAACGTGTGTAAAATAAATTGGTAGAATCTCTTAAAGTAATTCGAGGCAGAATTACACTAGAGTATCAGATTCGGATTCTTCGGAGATATATAGGATTTTATACAGAAAGGCTTGTTTTCGGCGATGTCCTCCTGTTTGCTGGAACATTTAAAAAATACACTGGTAATAAATCTGATGAAGTAATTCGTAGCAGAATTACACTGAAATATTAGGTTGAGATTCTTCGAAGGTACAAAGAATCTTATTAGGGAGGGCTTGTATTTGCCAATGTCCTGCTGTATGCTGGAACGTTTGGAAAATGCACTGGTAATGAATCTGATAAAGTAATTCAAGGCAGAATAACTCTGGAGTATGAGATCGGAATTCTTCGGGGATACAAAGGACTATATTGAAAAAGGCTTGTTTTTGGTGATGTCCTGCTGTTTGTTGAAACATTTAAAAAATATACTGGTGATAAATCTGATAAAGCAATTCGAGGCGGAATTACATTAGTGTAGCAAATTTGTAGTCTTCGGAGATATAAAGGATTTTATTGAAAAAACTTTTCTTTTTTAGTTCCTCATCTTCGTTTCTCCTAATGGATGAACCTATCCTGAATTGGATTTGGTCTTACGTTACTACTCTGTTAATTGCCCTCTAATCCTTAACGTGACTTGCAGAACGTTTTGTAACTACTGTCAAATCAATAACAGGATGGTATAGATTGTGATGATTAATCAGAATTGGCCACATTAGGTTTACATAATTTTCATCGGGACGATTCATTGAAGATAAAGATAATACCTTTTTGTGTACTCTTAGCTTTACTTAGCCTGTTAGAACGACCTCTGTAAGGACGATCATTCGCGGCCCCGTCAATAGCCCTTTTGTTATTGAGTTTTTCCTCTCTGTTCCTTCTCATGGAAGAACCTATCGCGAGTTGGAGTTCTTTTTACGAATTCTTCATTTTCGATCTTAGAATGTTCTACTAAGGAAGTGGAACTTGGAAGAGTTATTAGCAAATAAGAAAGTGTCTAAATTTTATTTTCTTCCTTTTTATTTTTATTATTTTTGCAAATTTGGTGCAAAGGTCTAAAAACCCTCAAATGAAACTACTGAGTCATAGTATGTGACCTACTCAGTCACTTCATCCTTACAGACCTGCCAATTAATCAACTTATAAAGAATAAGTTTGAAGAAAACATGATTATTTAAGTAAACCCGTTCCTGACAGTCGTATGAAAAATCCACTCTGAAGAAACCAGCCTTATATTTGAATTACCAATTCTGTCGAGATTTTGGCATAAAAACTATATGTTTAAAGACGACAGACAGTTTATAATGTTCTAACTGTGTTACAGCCTATGACAGGGATTAGGTTCAACTGAAAATAACTCACCACAGCAAGTCAGATTTCTTATGTGCGTAGGCGTTAGATTAGTGATTGGAAACAATCCTTACCTGCAACAAATGGAAAATATTGTTAGTTATTAGTAGAGTAAATATAAAATAATTTAGTAGATAATTTATAACAACAGTATGATGATGCAAAAATTGTATATTATGTCTTTTGAATAAAACACAATCAAAATTAAAAATAAATAGATTAAGTGGAATGATGTGTTGACCAAATGGTGGCATAGATGGATAGGTTGATGGTAATCCATGAAAGCCACATGAAAGGTTATTAGAAGAAAAATGAATATGAAGTACATACAAAATAGCACTACTTCATCAAACTCAAAAGATAATTTCTTTCTAAATATAGAACAAATAAACGAATTAAGTTAAATTTTGCAGAGCTTTCTAGACAAGCTTTCAGGAATTTATTAAACGTACATCCTACGTACAGTATACCTACTTAAGGTCATATGAACGTACGTTTATGCTGATTTGTATGTTTATTTTTAGACAGAATCAGAACTAACATTTATTTTAAGTCGGAACAACACCCCCTTTCATTGGATTGAGAATGGGAAATTCCCCTTAGTAACAACCTAGAGTAGTGAGGCAGTATAAAATTGCAAACTCACCGTTCCGCAAAACAAAACTAACGCTGATCTATAGATTTTATGGAACGGTTTTTGACAAAATTAATTGTTCGTGTTTCATAATAGATGCAAGTTTTTGTACGTGCAATCATCAATTGAAAAAAGTTACCTTGAAAGAATAATGCATGATTAATCTATAGAGTGTAGATTAATTTTGATCAGAAAATACAAAATAGTTCTGACATAGCAACATTAGTCACTATCACTTTGTAAAATTTCTATTTAAAAATTGATTTTATAGATGAGACAGCAATTAAAAAAGATAACAATAACTTTTAGTTTATTTCACTTTTTCGAGTAACATTTATAAAATTATAATATCAGTAAATAACAACGTATAGACTCCATAATCCCCTGAAATGGGATACAATACTAAATTACTAAGGCCTTTAAGGTCATTTCTGAAATAGCTAAGATTTCTAAGATCTTCACAGTTATAGTCAGTAGATAAATAACAATTTCCGGAAATGAACCCTGCCTAAACGAATGATGGAAAACTTAAAAAACTCTCGAAAAACAGATTGAGTTTAATTAAAATTCCCGAAAAAGAAGAACAAAACAATCGTATAACATAATTCCAATCATTAAATTATTCAAGTATTGCAAAGTCATTTCAACTAGGAAGGAATATGCTTTTCTAACCAGAATAACAGTTATAAATAAGTCTGCCAATGCCGCACACGTGTAGAGTTAAATCTAAAACGACGATAGCACTAAGAACAGGTGCAATCGTTTCCAGAAGAATGTAACATCCTGATACGAATTTCCAACTCGGGTGTGGATACAACTTCACTATGCTAACATCTGCATAAGGTATGACCCCCAACTACTGCGCTTCGAATTCCAAGCTTGACACATTATTACACCTCATCAGGCGGGCTTAAAATTGCTGAGTCAGCATCAATTTGAGCCTTACTAGTATGTAATAGAGATGCATGTAAACACTGCTTCATATCTACTGATTTCTGCAGATCGGAAAGTGTTTGAAGATTTTATAGTCATGCTCTTGTTATTGTTAATATTTGCTTAACATTTCGACTTTGTTTTGATTCTCATACCTCTCAAAGCCTACACACCATGTTATATTTTCATAACATAGTTCATCATATAGTTGCAGTACATTACAACAAAGTGATAGCAATAGTCATCTTGTAAACTGCAAGAAGAACAAACTGAAGACTGGAGCGTCCCCAAGATTCAAAACTCGTTCTTTTTTACATCGAATATAAGGCGTTTAACCGTATTTAAACTAAGCTACTGTGTGTACTTACTAAGTGTACTTTCAGCTTCTATCGGAATCTCAACCATACAAACAGCTCGGGTAAGTTTTTGCATATCATTATAAGCATCTAATTTTTTCTTAAGACATTATATAAGCCTCTTTCATGCATGGCTTACAAGTTACCATCTAAAAATATTAATCTATAAATTTATTGCTGATAATGTTTATAATGACACATCACTCTAAATTCTTTGAAGATATCTGAAGCTTTAAAACTTTAAAAAAACATTTTTTTAAACTATAACTGTAGATGGATAAAACCCCAAAGATTTACCATTATTTATGAATCTATGAATTCTCGACAATGTTTACAATAAACCATCATTATGAAAATACTTAAAGCTTCTGATCACCAAAAATATGAAACTTTAAAGCAGAATATTTGTAACTCTATGGCTATCAGTTACTAAAACCGTAAAGATTCACAATTATTTACAAATCGATGGATCGTTGACAATGTTTACATAGAAGATTCGTTCTTCTTAAATCTTTAAAAGTTCTGATCTCAGAAACTTTAAAAATTATAGCAGAATATTCGTAACTAATGATATCGCTAGTGTCACTGTAACCATGAATATTCACTATTACTTACAAATATATGGATTGTTGACAAAAGTTTACATGAAGTATCACTGTAAAAATTTTAAAGCTTCTGAACTCTGAAACTTTGAAACTTTAAAGCAGAATATTTGTAACTCTATGGATATCAGTTGCTAAAACAGTAAACATTCACCATTATTTACAAATCAATGGATTGTTTACCATGTTTACAATGAAGATTCATTATAAAACTCTTTAAAAGTTCTGATCTCAGAAACTTTAAAATTTAAAGCAGAATATTTGTAACTAATGATATGGCTAGTGTCACTGAAACCCTGAATATTCACTATTACTTACAAATATATGGATTGTTGACAAACGTTTACATGAAGTATCTCTGTAAAAATCTTTAAAGCTTCTGTACTCTGAAACTTTGAAACTTTAAAACAGAATATTTGTAACTCTATGGATGTCAGTTGCTAAAACCATAAACATTTACCATTATTTACAAATCAATCGATTGTTTACCATGTTTACAATGAAGATTCATTATAAAACTCTTTAAAAGTTCTGATCTCAGAAACTTTAAAATTAAAGCAGAATATTCGTAACTAATGATATCGCTAGTGTCCCGTAACCCTGAATATTCACTATTACTTACAAATATATGGATTGTTGACAAAAGTTTACATGAAGTATCTCTGTAAAAATCTTTAAAGCTTCTGTACTCTGAAACTTTGAAACTTTAAAACAGAATATTTGTAACTCTATGGATGTCAGTTGCTAAAACCATAAACATTTACCATTATTTACAAATCAATCGATTGTTTACCATGTTTACAATGAAGATTCATTATAAAACTCTTTAAAAGTTCTGATCTCAGAAACTTTAAAAATTAAAGCAGAATATTCGTAACTAATGATATCGCTAGTGTCCCTGTAACCCTGAATATTACTTACAAATATATGGATTGTTGACAAAAGTTTACATGAAGTATCACTGTAATAATCTTTAAAGCTTCTGTACTCTGAAACTTTGAAACTTTAAAGCAGAATATTTGTAACTCTATGGATGTCAGTTGCTAAAACCATAAACATTTACCATTATTTACAAATCAATCGATTGTTTACCATGTTTACAATGAAGATTCATTATAAAACTCTTTAAAAGTTCTGATCTCAGAAACTTTAAAAATTAAAGCAGAATATTCGTAACTAATGATATCGCTAGTGTCCCTGTAACCCTGAATATTCACTATTACTTACAAATATATGGATTGTTGACAAAAGTTTACATGAAGTATCACTGTAAAAATCTTTAAAGTTTCTGATCTCTGAAACTTTGAAACGTTAAAGCAGAATATTTGCAACTCTATGGATATCAGTTGCTAAAACCGTAACCATTCGCCATTATTTACAAACAAATGGATTGTTGACAATGTTTACAATAAAGATTCATTTTAAAAATCTTTAAAAGTTCTAACGTATGAAACTTTAAAATTTAAAGCAGAATATTCGTAACTAAGGATATGGCTAGTGTCACTGAAACCCTGAATATTCACTATTGCTTACAAATATATGGATTGTTGACAAAAGTTTACATGAAGTATCACTGTAAAAATCTTTAAAGCTTCTGAACTCTGAAACTTTGAAACTTTAAAGCAGAATATTTGTAACTCTATGGATATCAGTTGCTAAAACCGTAAACATTCACCATTATTTACAAATCGATGGATTGTTGACAATGTTTACCAAGAAGATTTATTATAAAAATCATTAAAAGCCTGATCTCTGAAACTTTAAAATTTAATGCAGAATATTCATAACTAACGATATGGCTAGTGTCACTGAATATTTACTATTAGTTACAAATATATGGATTGTTGACAAAAGTTTACATGAAGTATCACTGTAAAAATTTTTAAAGCTTCTGTACTCTGAAACTTTGAAACTTTAAAGCAGAATATTTGTAACTCTATGGATATCAGTTGCTAAAACCGTAAACATTCACCATTATTTACAAATCGATGGATTGTTGACAATGTTTACCAAGAAGATTTATTATAAAAATCATTAAAAGCCTGATCTCTGAAACTTTAAAATTTAATGCAGAATATTCATAACTAACGATATGGCTAGTGTCACTGAATATTTACTATTAGTTACAAATATATGGATTGTTGACAAAAGTTTACATGAAGTATCACTGTAAAAATCTTTAAAGCTTCTGTACTCTGAAACTTTGAAACTTTAAAGCAGAATATTTGTAACTCTATGGATATCAGTTGCTAAAACCGTAAACATTCACCATTATTTACAAATCGATGGATTGTTGACAATGTTTACAATGAAGATTAATTAAAAAAGTCTTTAAAAGCTCTGATCTCTGAAACTTTAAAATTTAATGCAGAATATTCATAACTAACGATATGGCTAGTGTCACTAAAACCTTGAATATTTACTATTAGTTACAAATATATGGATTGTTGACAAAAGTTTACATGAAGTATCTCTGTAAAAATCTTTAAAGCTTCTGTACTCTGAAACTTTGAAACTTTAAAGCAGAATATTTGTAACTCTATGGATATCAGTTGCTAAAACCGTAAACATTCACCATTATTTACAAATCGATGGATTGTTGACAATGTTTACAATGAAGATTAATTAAAAAGTCTTTAAAAGCTCTGACCTCTGAAACTTTAAAATTTAATGCAGAATATTCGTAACTAACGATATGGCTAGTGTCACTAAAACCCTGAATATTTACTATTAGTTACAAATATATGGATTGTTGACAAAAGTTTGCATGAAGTATCACTGTACAAATCGTTAAAGCTTCTGAACTCTGAAACTTTGAAACTTTAAAGCATAATATTTGTAACTCTATGGATATCAGTTGCTAAAACCGTAAACATTCACCATTATTTACAAATCAATGGATTGTTGACAATGTTTACCATTAAGATTCATTATAAAACTCTTTAAAAGTTCTGATCTCTGAAACTTTAAAATTTAAAGCAGAATATTCATAACTAATGATATGGTTAGCGTCCCTGAAACCGTGAATATTCACTATTAGTTAGGGGTATATCTTCACCCATTTCACACAGTCTCCTATCCAACTAATAGCAAAGCGTGTGCAAAACTTGTACAACTTCACATATCGAGCAAAACGAAGACTCTTTTAAGATTTTGCTTTTAATTTTTATGAATTATTATTAGAATGGGTTGCTGCACATGTCTCATTTTTAAAATATAAAGTGACTTTGATTAGAGAATTTCACGAAAGCTATGTAGTTACTGTCATTTGCCCTTTCTAAAATATTTTATTTTCGTCCATTATTAAATTAATTTGATAAAGATATATTTTTATCTTGTGTCTATTATTATTTCATTATTTATTCATTATTTTCGTAATACTGGGTCATTTTGCGACAAGACCGATGTTATTTATATTATCTACGTCATTACCCGTCATTATCCCTTAAAGATATCCTGGAATATTTAGTAGCAATTTTTCATGATTCATGTTAGTCACTTGTGACGTGATGAATGACTATTTATAATTGTTTTTAACACATTTGAAAAAAAATCAACAATGGTTAATAATATATGCATTGGAACTGTTTGGGTAATATAAATTAAAACGAATTAATCTTCTGATAATAGAAATGAAAATGGTTTTTGCTTCTAAATGAAAATGTGTAGACATGTGTTGTATTCTATGATTGTATTCACGTGAAGCCTAAGCTATTGAAATCAGAAAATCAGTTTTGAAATTCCATTTCTGCATACTTCATTTTTACTTCACCTTTAATATTGTGCTTCTCACTACCCCAAATAAAACTTTAGATATCAAGATCCAATGTTAAATATTTCAAAGAAACACATATAAATTTATCTTCAGATTTGTAATATAAAGTGCGCCCAGAAGCAAAACCAGATTTTTATACACGCCAAAAATGCGAAAAACATCGTTTGTCGCCTTATAGTAAGCTTAATTAATACAAAATTCTTGCAACTGTGTAGTCTTCATATGGCAAACGCCACTCACGAGATAAATCCCATGGCGCCCTAAGTGTCAATCTTGTTACCCAAGACGTCTAAATAATGTCGTCTATTTACTCGTTTACTTCTTCAAGGCCTACAGCGAAAGACTTTTTTAGATTCTTTCGCAGTTGAAGAACATTTGATGATGTTTTCTAACACTTTTACACCAACTACTATTAAGTTTGTTTTTTTGACAAGCCTGTAAGGTTTTAATCGTTAAGATTTCCGTTAACGATCTCTAAAAGGCAAAAATCTAGATTTAGGGCAGAATTATACCAATCAAAGTATAAGTTGAGTTTAGTTACGTAACAATAAGGACAGGTGTTGGTGCCAGTTTTAAACGAGTTGAGGAATTTTGTAGTGTCGTTAACCTGTGTGCATTAAATCTGCCATTTCGATATTTTAAAAGTTCTGCATGGACAGAATTTACAAAATTTCTCCATGGAAATAACGATAACTGTGTAAGTTTTCAAAATAAACAAATATTTAAAGGTAAATTTATTATAATCGGCCCGATCAAAATTTTAATTTCAAAATCATTAGTCTTTACTAAATCAGCGGCAAAATTTTTAACTATTCTAAATTTAGTGCAAGAGGAAATTGGTTAGTTAAGAATTTTATTTGATTTTTTTGCTGATTTGAATAAATACGAAGGCGATTCAATAATTTTTATTTTTAGTTGATCGATTCGTTTGGTGATAAGAGTGAATTTTTCAAATAAATGCCACTGGAATAGGAATCTGATAGAGGTAGCTTGTCAGGATATAAACTAGCATAATTGATGAGGTGATTACAGGCAGAACTATACGGGAGGAAACTGAAAGTTTCTAAAAATGTAGACAAACATTAGTTGTGTACTTTAATGAAAACATGCCTACTTTATTGAATTGATATCTGTATAAAAATCTAGCAATAACGGAAACATTTATGAGCACGGTGGTCAATAAATACATATTAAAAATTCTAATCAATTACACAACATCAATATTATCTAAATTAAATTACAAAGTGAATATAACTGACTATCAAAAAGACATGACGTAACTAAATAAAATTTTAATTTTCAAAAGAACTTTTAGCAATTTTCATATTATTGTACAAAACAATAATTATTGCAGGCAACTCGTACCAAACTAGTTTGGGGCTTATTTAACACTCTTACGCGAAAACTTTTCTGTAGTATATGAATCAGGCGCTTTTGTGCATCAGGGCTGTTTATGTGACAACGTGGCATCATATTCAATCTATTCTATTTTTATTGTGATTCACGTGTGATTCACGTTAGGATCCAAGTTGAAATCAGGTCACAGATTCGATTCTTAAACTTTAACAATAAGAAAAGTGTTCAGAAACTATGGAGATGTGGTGTAAGTTATCTGAATGAGTTGTAAAATATTTGTCAATAATTTTATAATTGTGAAGGCTTGAATGTGTGAATTCTCAGAATATGAATATATTAAGAATAATTCAAATCGTAGCTCTACTTTAATAATTGCCGTAAAATTGTAAGTTCCGTAGATCATTATAGAATGATTCACGCGTGAGTCACGAAAGCAACCACGTGTAAACAGATGCGTTTAAAAAACTTTAGTTTTCTATTACTAATAGTATTTAACTACATTGGAATGAAAACGACAAAAGTGCATTTGTAAGGTTATGAAGTTTATGCAAGTGGCGGATTTTTATGTAGTATCTTTGTTGGATTGGCTCGGAATAGATGCAGAAAAGTGCATACAACGCAAGGTATGTATTGTAATGCTGCAGGCTTAAAATGCTGTACACGTTGGCTGTTAAAACTTATATGCAATGCTTAGCTAAACTCCGTTTATTTTATTATTAGTATTTTGGAGAAATTTCAATGCTGGGTTTTATGCTTGAAGTTTCTCATCATCTGCGAGAATTGGATATTCAGCAATGTTTTTTTCTTTGCCTTAGTTAACAATTTGACAAAATGGAAATTTTATTTGTGAGATGTTAAAATACACTAATGGCAAACATTAACCTCCACTGAGGTTAAACCGCTAGATTATATGAGCAGGTAAGATTTTACTTAAATAAGGTGAAAGGATATTTGTTAATGATTAACACAATTAACACACGTTTAGGAAATACTATCTTGTCGATTATGATTAGGACCTGCCTGCATTACCTTTTCTACCATGCTTTTCTTTCAAATATGCTTTCGATTAGCTTTTGATGACAACTGCTCTCGCTCTCATAGACACAGCAACCAAGGTTGCTTTTTATTGATTTTATTGAAGAGCTTTTACCCTTGTGTATTTTTATAATCTGTATCATCTTCATTGTCAGTGCGTTTTAAACAAATAACACAACTAAGTATCTTATACTTTCGATATTTTTTATTAACTATTATTACAAACAGGGATCATTTACATGTTTCATGTGCATTATTTAGATTTTTAATTCATTATAAATTCTTCTAAATACTTTTTTTTAAGAATTGTCACAATCTTTTACTTTTATTAATATAGAAAAACTTAACTGAACTTATTTATTTTAATTCCCCTTAGTAACTTTATTATTTCAAGAAATTAATTTTATTTAATTCTTTTCTTATCCTTATCAACATTTAGTCCAAACAATATTAAACCGCTACAAATATGTTTCATTGTAATTATTACTGTTGTTAGTAACAATTAATATATAGTAAAAGCCTTGATAGTGTATTGTCTAGCGTGCTGGACTTTCACTTAAGCGGCCCAGGTCGACTCCTGGTACCGGCAGATCTGGTTAAGGTTTTCTGCAGTTCTTCCTTAGCTGTGACACGAATGTGGTACTTGCGCCATTCCATCTGTAAGCCGCACGTAGGGCCTACGTAATAATAGTAACCGCGCCCTCCCTCCCGCATAAGATTCATAGCATCTAGGACCTGGTTTCCAGGTTATGGATTGTAGCAATTTGAATTTAATAATTATTAAAATTATTTATTTATGTATTTTCTTATCTTTTTAAATTAATTAAATTATGATTAATAAATCAATTCACAGTTACCAATAATACACAATGATTAATTAACCCTTGTATGCATGCGAGACACTCAGCGACACCGGTCTCGAAATATTTAAATATTCTTGTTTGTGAAAGTGGGGGTTTTAACCTCCCCTCTGGGTACGCTACTGGCTGCAACATATTTTTTATAGACGAAGAAACATGTAACAGCATTTAAAGAGCGATTCAGCGGAAGTGGTACAGGATTAGGAACCACGTCAGGATTATAGCCTGACAAACAATTCAAGGATTTAGTCATCATAAAACACGTGTCGAAAATGATCGAGATCGAAATTTCAGCGCCTGGTTGATTCAGTCTAGATTCTAGAACGATCAATCTTTATCTCGTATTAACTTGAATTATCTTTCAATAAAATTTATATGTTTGTGAATAAGTCAGTATCAATGAAGAAGCGCCAGAGTAACCAATGAGAAGTCAAGTAGCGTGTTTAGTGGATTTAAACTTTATAAGAATTTGTCACACATCCCCTGTATATATATATATATATATATTCAAGTTAGAAGATCTAAATCTTTGTGAGATTTTAACGATTTAATAGCGGAAATATGGTTTCATTAAGAATTTAATTTGAATTCTCAGTGTGTATTCTGTTTTCCTTTGATAAAAACAGTGACGTGCGATCATTTAATACTCATTAATTATGCTTGAAAGAAAAAAGTATCAAAATCTATTAGTTAATTATTCTAATTTTTTCTCTAGAACAGGCACGTTCTACAAGAGAAATTGTTTTAGTTTTTCTAAGCACACCGTGATGGCCATGATGGATACAAACGAACTAAAATGAATTTTTGATGAAGTTGAAGTTACGCCTCTGCAATTTCGTCTAATATTAAGCTATGCTCTAGGTGTCATTAATTTATTATAATTGCTGAGGGATCCTTCAGCAGCAATTCTAAAAGCGACACCATAAAAATCCAGTTTTCTAATTAAGAAGAAAAGAAGACAGAGACGGAGGAAAAACTAATATGTCAAAAAAAATATGTCTACATAAATTTAATGAAATATGACTAAAAACCGAATTTTTTCACTAATAGACCACACATGGAACGGAATGGTTATACTTTACGACACCTCTGGAATTTTTACGGTCATTGGAAAAACAAAAGCTAACGCTTATTTATTAATAATATCTTTTATTAATATCTTTTTCTACTGTTTCGAATAGCTTAATTATATGTATATATTTAAATAAGTATAGCGCTTGAAGGTCCGAATCAAAAGTTGGTTTTGGCGCCGCGTTGATTCGATGCAGAAAAACCGTTGTGTTCATTTGTTTGGTTTGGATAATAAAATAAATATCGCGGTTTGCCATGAGATTATTGTGAATATTGAATTGAATTACAACACTCATCGCAACATCTTTTTGGTTATGGAGGTCAATGAGGTAATCAGTAATCAGCTTTATGTGTTGGGTATTCACCTTACGATTCCTTTTAAGGATGAATGCTGAAAGATAATTATTTTTTCAAGATGTTCAGTCTGCTACAATTTTTTAACTAACCTGTTCTAAAATATTATCCATTCATGAGGCGTTGGAAGTGATACATTTTAAATCATGATTTGACAGAATAAAATTGGAACTCTCGTCAAATAAGGACATTTACGTTTCGCGTAAGATAATTATTGATTCCTTGCCAGAATATTGATATACCGGGTGACACAGAGGGTAGGGCCAAGCTTATACCATGTTTGTTTATATATAGATTTTCATGAAATTTAGTATGGATATATAAGACATAAATTCCGATTTTTTGACATACATATTGTCATACCAGGGAGAATTTACTGCCACAAAAATATTTAATAGGCAAATTTTAATGCAATTCTACAACTATCCGATTTAACGGTTGCATAACCTCACTTCTAAAAATTAAATTTTAAAAAAGAGTTTCGTTATGAAAATAAAAGTTAATTGGGACTAACATGCACACAACAACTCTTTAGGCAGATAAAGGATATGTGGAAATCCTATTATTCATCAAAACTTTAAAGCTGTTTACTAAATTGTTTTAGTGGAAATAAGTAGAGTGACATCATATCCAGAGAATTGATACCAGTTTTCATGTAAATATTGGATTTGTTGATGGAATTATCACATAAAAACATGTTTGGCAAGCTGAGCTTTTCTAAAGTTTATTTGAATTATGTAATTTGGATTGTAAATCCAGTTTTTGGCATCTAAAAACATTCAGATAATATTAGTAATGATTTAATGCACAGAAAAATTAAAATTAAAGGCATAATTCTATTCTTTGACCTAAGTATTATATATTATTGAATTCAGAATTTGATTTTCTATAAGCTAACAGTTAATTATACGCTAAGGAAAATAAATAATAATTGGTTTATGTAAATTTTGAAATGTCAAGATTCTTGTGTTTCTTAGCCAGTCATCCCCAAAAAAAAGGAAAAAGTTATGTTTTTAAAAAAGTATAAAAAAGAAATTCTTTTTTAACAAATAAGTAGCAATTTAAATTAATTAAGCAATTTAAATTAAATTAAAATTAAAGGCATAATTCTATTCTTTGACCTAAGTATTGTATATCATTGAATTCAGAATTTGATTTTCTATAAGCTAACAGTTAATTATACGGTAAGGAAAATAAACAATAATTGGTTTATGTAAATTTTGAAATGTCAAGATTCTTGTGTTTTTTAGCCAGTCATCCCAAAAAAAAGAAAAAAGTTATGTTTTTAAAAAAGTATAAAAAAGAAATCCTTTTTTAACAAATAAGTAGCAATTTAACATTAGAGAAACAATGCGTGTTTCTAGCTGCTTCTAGTATTGAAATTTGTACAGATAGATTAGAACTTTGATTTGATAAAAATATAAGGTTTAGTGAAACGTAAAAATTTTATAATTTTGTTGAAGTGTTTTTGTTTTTAATTATAAAGTTGTTCATCAAATTAAGTATTATTTTGATTAAACAATTAAAAATAATTGTTGTAGTAATAAAAAATTCATAAATTTTATTTAACCTTGTCAATGATGAATAAGTAGAAATATAATAAAAGTTTGAACAGAGATAGGAAAATAAACAGAGTTTATCAAGCAACTCGAAATTGATTAGAGATGGAATTCAAGTGGCGCCAAATATAAAAACGAAGAGCGAGTTTTTAAATAAAAAATTCATTTAATTTAATTTGGATACCTATAATTTTGGTTATCATAGAAATTAGTTTTGTAGCATAGATAATATTATTAAATTTAAATAATTTTCTTAGAGTGATGATTACAAAATAGTAATAAATGAGAAGATTATCTATTTATATAATTTTTTTATTTGTTTTTGCATCTAACTTAAGTATATTTAAATAATTTATTGTCATTAGTAATTATTAATTTAATTCTGATTTCTTTTCAAAATTTTATGTTGGTATCAATTTAGTTCTTTATCTTTTATATGGTTAATTATGTTGTTAAAAAAATAAATAAAAATTTGTGTTCTTTATTTTGCATTTTGTTATTTGTGTAATCTCATTTGTTAATAATCTGCTTACATTAAATATAAAAATATTCTACATCAGCGACCCAATCCTGAGAGAGCCTCAATATAGTGGGATTGTGTTACTATAATACAATTATTTAGCCGGAGCATCATATAAATCTTTTTATAAGATAACCAAGTTGTGTGCTTTTTGTCATCTTTTTGCATTCATATCTTGTCTGCATAAATTTAATTTTAATAAACCACATACTAATATATCCAAAATGGCCGACTCCCGGTTACGGTGGTAGTGACCCCAAATTCTGATCTTTGAATGGGTCATACTGTATATTTTTGCATATTTGGATTCTACTGGTTAAAATTATTATAACCACACTCACAAATTTAAAATTTTTTCCAAAATAGAAAATTTTTATTTCAACAGTCATTTTCATCTTAGAAGGCCGAGGTGGGTCCGGAATGTTAAGAAACAATTCCAAAGTCACCTAAGAACTGTCATGTCAACAGTGTCACAAACTGCGGCTAATTTATAAAAACTGAAATATTTTAATTTAAATTCAACACTTGTGGAACTTTTAGGGTTGATCTAAGCATATTAGACATTCTTCAAAAGTCCTGAAAGAGTAATACAACTAGAGGAGGAAAAGCCTCCTTGATCTGCCAAAACGAACGTTTATTACTGGATTAGACATTCCTCAAAAGTTCTGAAAAGAGTCATGCAGATAGAGGAGGTAGAACAGAAACGCCTCCTTGAACTGTTAAAGAGCACGTTTAGTGAAGGCCAACCGACCGACGGTAGTTCTCGAGACGTTTAAATAACTGTATCATACGGAAAAGGTGGGGATTAAAGTTTCCTAGAAAGTTATTGTTTACTTGCGGAAGGAAACATTTAGCCAAGACCAACCAAGTTTTTGTGACGTCAAAATATTCGTATCACATGAAGGAGGAGTTATAAAATCTTGAAAAGTATTTATGGATTGCCAAAGCAAACCTTTAGCTTTTTTCCAAGCGACAGGGCAGTTTTCAAAATAATGAAAGGGGGTAAGATTTCTTCCTTTCACCTGCCAACGCGAATCGTTAGTCAATGCCACCAAATGAGATAACGTTGGGACGTCGAAATATCTAAATCATGTAGTGGGAGGGGGAGAGACTAAAATATTTGAAAGTCTCCTTGAGCTGCTAGAGCGAATCGTAAGGGCCTACTGACATGTTACTGTACTCGGGAGTAGACATTCCTCAAAAGTCCTGAAAAGAGTAATGCAGGTGTAGGAGGTAAAAGAAAAACGTCTCCTTGACTCCTCCTTGCCAAAAAGAACGTGTAGTGAAGGCCAACCGACGAGTCTCGAAACGTTAAAATAACCGAATCATGCGAAAAAGTAAACATTTAGCCAAGGCCAACAAGTACGCAAGTAGGGAAAAATAGGGAGTTCTCAAACACCACCCCCCACTCCTGACCTTGACTTTGAACCCAAGGTCATCAAAATGGCGAGTCACATCAAAGATTGAATTTGAAAAGAATTTATGACTTGTCAAAGCAAACCTTTAATGTCAATTCCAATCGACAGAGCAGATTCCTAGTCGTCGAGATATTCAGGTTAATGCAGGCAAGAGTAAGATTTTTCACTGGACGAAACATCGAAATTATTCGACGGAATGGGGATATACTTTTTGAAAAGTTTTGTTGACCTGCGAAAACTAACCCTTAGTCAAGCTCAAAAGGCAAGAAAATTTTCGGAACATTGAAATATCCAGGGCATACGAAAGAGATGGAGGAATGAACGGTATAGAATTTTGGGGTGCTCTGGTTAATAATGCAAGGTAGGGATAGAAGTCTCATTTACCTACCAAAGCGAACGTTTAGTTAAGGCTAACCAACCATGAAGCAGGAAGGAAGTTAAGTCAACCAGCAGGTGAGTTTTCGAAGCGTCGAGAGGTAAAATTTTTAAAAAGTCTCTTTGACTTGCCAAAACGAATTTTCCATGTTATTTTACACTAAATGCTTTTGGAAAACAATTCTATATAGAGGGTGTCCCGCATGGTTCGTAATTACTTGGTATTTCGTCTATTATTAAATACCGAGAAAAACTTTCAATACAGAAGATTATTGGTTCTAAAGGTGCATACTTTAAAAATATTTGTTACTATAGGTGGGGGAGGGGGGGGATTTAGAAGTAGCACATCTTATTGTGTGAACAAATCATTAATTTCAGAAGAATGAAGAAAATTTGTGCACCAAGTTTTGTATCTTAGATAAGTCCCAAGCGGATTAAAAGGTTATTTTCCGTGCTAAAAGGTGATGCCTAACGACGAGTTTAAGTGACGATAAGGGTGGCCTACTTTATCGCCCGTGGGCTGTAAAGTTCGAATCAGAAACGAGCATTAAATCAAACCAGATGCGTTCATTTTCCTAGCCAACAAAGTGACTTATATGAAGTTTTTCCTTCTAGCTTTGAACAATTATTGGATTACTTTTAAATTTTCTGCGTCAGTTTTTTTTCTTTTTAAATACACAAATGAGCTTAATAAGAATTAAGGAGTGAATTTTTTCGCGAGTTGAATTTATCTGAAATAACCCTCCTAAGGTACTGAAAACATGAAAAAAATAAAAACAAAATTTTAGTGTACTTTTAAAGTCTTCCGCAGTCGTAAAATTACATTTAGTTTGCTCTACGTATCGTAAAATAGTTACACTTTTACGTAACAAGAATTTAATAGTTCTCGATGGTTATCCAGATAGGAGTAAAAAGGAATTTAGAAGGTTAGGGTTTATTTTTATAACTAATAATAACACCAGTAGTAAGCAATATTTTTTTAAAGATAATTCCCATGTATGTACAGGAGGTTTCCAATTTAAAATTTTACATACTTTTATTAGTCAACGTGCCAATTAAGTATTTTTTAAATGCAACATATATGCATAACTCATGCATATGCATGCATGATTATAATGATGTTTAAGTATAATATAATCAATAACTTGTCCTACGACTATAATTTTAATGAAAAAGCACTTTCCTTATCAACTAAATAAAAAAGTTTATATGACACCTCCGAGACTGGTTTTTCCTCGACTGTTCATTTCGTATGCACAAGCAAGAAAACGTTAAAGAGCTAGAGGACATTTGAACTAATTCTTTCAATAAATTATGGTATCTCATGCAGTGTAATAATCGAATGCGCAATTCAAATTAAAATTTATGCTGTGTGAAGTGGACTATGAGAAAAGCAGTAGTTAGCAGAGTGTAGAATTTATCAGGTCTTTTGAAAATTATGGATAGCAATGGGAAAATCTTGTAAAGAGTGTCTGAATATGAATATGGAGATTCTGTAGGAACTACGAAGAAATGTAATTTAAGTGAGAATCTCGGTTTAACTCCTCTTATGGTGTCCTTCCCATTGGCTAGAGACAAGTAAACCAATAACATTGCTGGTTATATTGTAGTTTTTATACAACTTAAACGAACTAAATGCAATTATTTAAAGCAAGATCCAAGTAGTTTAATAGAACTCAGTAGGTAAAGTAGTGTTGAATACCTTTCGTTTCCCTGGCATATCTTCTTGAGGTTGTTGAACATGAACTTCCAAGATGTGAAAATGGATTGTTTGTGTGTTCAATCAGTTAACCACAGTTGGCAGATCTGTTAATAAATATTTAACAATTTAATCAAACTGAAGAAACCACCTAAACTCATGGTAGGATTCACATTAACTCTGCTTACCGAATCAAATGGAATGTGCAAATTCGGAATTAAAACTAGTGTTGACACGAATGAATCATTCATTTTGTTCCAAATTACTCGTGTTTTAAACTAGATTTCAGCCGGAAAGAAGAGCTAATAAGAGCTATAAATAAACCAACCGATGTCACATACTTGGACAATAATCAGCACATGCTTCCGGGGTGGAATCGTATGTGTTGGCATACAGAAATTTACGCACGAGTCTAAGGCGTGATACTGAAAACAGCTTCAAACATAAGATTGAGATTGAAGATTTGGTAACACGTGCAAAATAAAAAAACCAGCGTACACGTATAAAAACTGCTGAATAAGCTTATACAAAAGTCTTACTAATATTTAACCGAGTTGCAGCAAGCTTAACTTCAGTTTTATTTTCAGTACTCGAAGATGAGCCATCGCTATGCAGCTTTATTTGTTACTCTATTTGTCGCAACTCTCTAAGTCATAAATAAACCTCCCGGTGCCGCACACTTGGATACGATTCATATATAATTCCAGGGTGAAACCATATTGTCCTGACATGCACACGAAATATCGCACTAAAAAAAACTAAATAGCGTCATGCGCAACTTTTAACCGAGCTGCATATAGCTAAGTAACATTCACTTTCAAAACTCGAAGATGAGCCAGCTTAATCAAGATCAAAGCAGCTTGGTGAGTTTTGGAACATTCTATATGCATGGTCTATTTATCTTCAATCTTTGTTACTCAAAAAACAATAGAGAAAATAAATGAGTATCTTTGCTGACGATTAATATGATCAGAATAGCCTTCATATGACCTTTAACGTATTGACTCTACCTTCAGTATCTGGGAGAGAGAAATTTTTCTGATTTTGTCCTCACTTAGGAAGATTACCAGTCCAATCAGCTTAGTCATTTAAGACAAAAAAGAGGTACAATTTCGACAAAAATGGTACCAAGCCACATTTTAGCTTAAAATCATTATATTTTCAGATCCAATTCTGCAGAGGTGAACATAATGGTTTTGCCCTTAGCAGCTGTTTTACTTTTATGCTTTAAAACCCTGAAAATATTCAATTTTATGCAATTCCTAGGTTGGTGTTCGTGTCAGGACACATTATTCGGTAACTACAGCAAGTGCATGAAGATTTCCATCTTGTGTTGCAAAATATGGCAACCATTGAACAAAGTCCACGTGGTTTTCTTTATGCGTGCAATTTTTTTTACATATTGCATGCATTATATCTTGGACGATACTGTAGAAGTTCCTGGCTCTAGCCATAGAGTTCTTATTTATGTCTGTTGCTGTCTGCGCTATTAACAGAATTAGGATGTATGGCGTCATTTGCAACAACAGTTACTTGAGACACTTGAGAAGCTAGCCAAATGCAGTGGACACAACAAACTCTGCCTAAAGAACAGTAATTCCAACTGCTTCTAGATACAGTTACAAGTTTCCTGGATGTACCTGGAATTGTTCTTGCCATTCATCAAAAGGTCACCTTGAGAAGTAGTGACCATTATATTGCTTTCGCATATGATATGCGCAGAACGCTTAGCTGTACCGACGTTTGTGTTTCTCCTTCTTAGTTGACATGCTTAATTCATAGCCATCAAATGGCTTTGGCAGAAGGACTACAGTTATTGACTATATACCTGACGTAGGATGTGAAAAGTTGAAAAGTTGCAAGTACATTTTTTTCTTCAACTACTGCCTCTTGTCCATAACAGACGGCAGTCTTGTTTACGACGTCTGTTGATTTAATAAGCAGCTCCTGCAGAGCACACTTTTTGAATACTGGATTTACTAAATTCAAGAACTTTTCGAGAATGCCTCGAAGATGGCCTCCGTTTATTTGCGCACATTCAGTCATACTTGTGTCTAGGTTAACCGTCATATTTTGCAGCATATCGACTGGTATTCAAGACACCTATGACGACATACCCCCAAAGGGAATAATTACAGATTGGATCATTTGACGAATCAAAAACCATCCCCAATCTTAGAGATGAGACTGTTAGAAAAAAGTTCTTCAGAACTTTCATAAAAGCCACCATCCAGCTGACAAAACCTGTCTTCATTAGCAGGATGGCCAGGAGTTCAGGTACAAAAATTTTGCATAACTTTGTGAATCGAGCCTTAGCAGCACTACCGTAGGTTTAAGGTCTTAAGTGCCTAAAGTCCAAAGGATGAGATGACAATAAGTAAAGGCCAGATCAGCATCATTACTCATCAAAAGTTGTTTATAAGACCTAGATTCACATTTTATCATACTTAAAATTGTTGACAAACAGCAAGTTGGTTTTCTTTGTCTCCATCATTCATAGCGTGCACTATTTGAAATTTGTACGGGCGATACTCGAGAGGTCTTTGTGTGAAAAATTCTTTGCAGCTGCGTACAGTAACGCCAATTGGCACATTGTTTTACACAACTAGATCTTTCTTCGGGGCATTTTCTCAAAGTATTTTATCCATGTTTTGGTATCATGGGTCGATGGTATTTACTGGTTCATAAGGAGGGATATTAAAATTATTCCAAAATGCAATTGGACAAGCAACTGCACCATCCTTGCTGTCCGTTTCATAAAAACTGAAACCAAGACAGAAAAGCTGAAAACTGAATGGTAAAGTGATAAAATGACAATTGTGTCTATAGACGTCTGCAGTGTTGCAAGATTGCTCTGTTATTTTTCTGCACATATCTGTTTAGAATATATTATGCTTAGGCTCCATTTTGGATTTTTGGTATTCGAGTTATTCACAGAAGTGCACAGTTATTTTAATGATCATAAAGGTATAAGGGGTTAAAGATTATGTTTGTATGTATGTTTACTTATTCATCGGTGGTGAATCGGGGTGGCGAAACATCTCTCGTACATCATGGCACCAATTGTTATAATCATTTGTCGACCCTACTACGATTTCGCCGAAGCTGATAGAATTCCATACCGATCAGGGATTTTTTGACAGGGGGCTTGTGGTGGCATTTTTCGAGAAAAAGACATGTTTTAATTTCTTTCCGCTATAGAAAATTACCACCTGGTCCGGGAATCGAACCTACGACCCTTGCCTTACAAAACCTTGGAGCTTTTCAGTAAGTCTGCAATAGGTTTAAATAAAACCAGAATGTAGCCTGTTGCAATAGCTTTCGAATTAAACCTTCCACAAGTCTCAGCTATAGTTGCAAAAATGCAGCGATTTTAGTAAAACGAGAAGATCACCATCTTGCTGACGTCCTAGGTAGCTTCAGGAGACTTTTAGTATCACGTTCAGCACGATGAGTCCTTCATTTTAAGCTCAAATCTGGTTTTGGGCTACTTTTGTAAAAGTTGTGCATGTTTTTGACCAAACTGACTGCGTTATTTGGGCTGATAATTTCCTGTAACGGAAGGATAAATTGGAAGCATTTTCTTTTTTCAGGTAATGAAGTAACCCGTAGGCATTATAGGCGAAGTATGAATTGTTTAGGTACAGCTAAATTATGATGATCATATTAATTGGTGCCAAGAGGTACGAATGATATTCTGTCAATCTCTATACCTTTCTCAAAATTAAATAGTCTTCCTTAATGGTTCCAAGGGGTTCCACTTGCAGTTAGTAAGTAGCTTTAGTCCAAGTGCAAATCTAGAATGACTGGCCTTAAATCTGCGACTTCTGGACTGTGGATTAAACATTAAATTTACCGATTTAGTCTTCATTAGGACATCCAGTGAAGATTCAATTCTTGGAAATATGTACAATCACTTGCACAATTTGTGAAATAGCTGATATTAGAAGAAAGTTTTTATAATACGAAGGCTCTTCTTAAGTATATTCACAGTAAAAAAATGTTATTGTTTTTATCAAAACTCATTGCAAAAATTAACTCACAAGGGATGAAGATTTCAATTTAAGCCAAACCCATCCTGCAGATTAGTTCTCTATAATCCTCGTCTTTTTAAAAACTTTGCGAAGTAGCGTGTAAGAACAATGAGACACATTCCAGTTTTGACCAACACACGTCCAATCAAGGTTTTATTAATAACAAGAAGTTAAAATTCAAACTGGGAGCCATTTGTCATATTTTCTTCTCGTTTATTTAGCGCAGCTTTTCTCAAGCCACAGTTTTTCAAATCTGATCATTAAATAAAGCAAGATTCCAATCATGGGCACTAGTTGTTGATCGCCCCTCGGCAGCGCACCAGCTTTTCCAAAAATGAGCAAATGGCTTTACTCGCATCTAAACCAAAAAGTATAAATTACCGACCGTTATAGATTAATTTAAGGTCAACTTACGAAATCGGAGAAGGGTTCATAACTGCGTGCCCCTTCTTGTGTGTCTTTGTGGGTGTCCACGTCAACGAATTAGTAGGGCTTCATTATCAAGCACGCAATTTTGGTTTTTTTTTTTTACTTTAATCGTGTCAGCACAAAAACTTGATTCTATTCATTAAAAGTTGTGAAAATTAAAATGAAGAATAGCTGAAGAATTGTAGAAGAAGCGGAAATTATAAAAAGAAATCTAATTTTGTCGCTTAGAAATTTTTTGTCGTATCTTATTAAGAGCGCTGTTATCTTTAAAGAATAAGATAAGAAATGCAGAGCTTGAATTCTTCATCTTATTTATTATAATCCAATTATTTTTTAACATAAAATATAGATTTAACCCAATTCTTTTTTTTTCCAAATAAAATATTTAAAATGTTTATCTTAACTGATTTAAAGAGAAAAGATTCTTCTTCTAATATATTTAAATGATTCTTAAGAGCAAAAAATCCCCGTTTTACTCCAATTAAATAAATTCTTTTGGATCTAAGAAGAATTTGACACGTTCAAAAATCCGATTTCTTCATTCTCATCGAGAGATGAAGAGGAGAAGATTGTTGGAAAACGCGTTCGTAGAAGACGATGACCGCACAACTTAGCTATTCGTTTAACAGTGTATGGCAACAAAATTGAAGTAAAGGTTCACAAAAAATAATGAATCTGGACCAATGGCGATGTGGAATCGAGACAGGTGGCAGCCGTAAGATTCCTGCTCTGGCGGTTCATAATCACTCCACTCGGCCAGCCCGGTTTTACATCTATACATCAACATTACCCAACAACAACTTTACCTGTTGTCCCTGATGATGCCGAAACAAAAAAAGATCACTCTTGTTTCATTCACTTCAACTCTTTCATTGTGTGTTTTCTACTGGTTTTAATCTTTCTTGTAGTTTTTATTCTTGTCATTGTTAAATGCGGGGGCTTTAAGGATTCTAACCTCACATAACCTTAGTTTTGAAAATAAAATTCACTTTCAAAGTCTTAATTTTTGCAACGAACAATCAAATAATCAAAAACTAAAAAAAAAACTTCTTGAATCTTCAGCAATGCAGAGCTTTAATAATTCTAACCTTACATAACCAAAGAATCTTAACTTATGAATATATAAATATATGTAGCTTTTTTTGCGAAACTACCTTCAAATGAATTTTAAAAATAAGCGACCCGCTTTTATTAAAAGAAACAGAAATTCCTTTCTAGAAATACAATTTCAAATCTAGAGCGGACGTCTAAAAGAGACATAATGGTTGGTACGTGTGAGCATAAATTTTTTAAAATAAAAGTTAGCATTACGTAATTCAAGATGCTGTAAGTTGTAACCTGTATCATTTAACACTTTCCATAATTTTTACCTTTAAGGATCAATTTTTCACTACGCAACTGTTTTTAAATTAATGGTGCTCCTAACCGGTCATGTTTTTTAAGGTTATGTTTGACAAATATCGCAACTACCATATAAATACATACATGTTATCGGAAAAAGCCAATAAATAAATTACTGAGTTGTATTTTCTATTTATCTTAATATAAAGTAGCGAAGAAACGAAGAATTATTAACGGCATCGCAGAAGTTCTTTTAATTTGAAGGTTAGGTAGTTCAAAATGAATGCAAGGTTGAACAGATTTTTTTTTGTGTTTCCTTTTCCTCTAAAAGTACATTAGCTAGAAGGTTTATTTTTAGGTATATAACAAAAGAAGTTTATTTTTTGTACAGTCGTGCCTCTAGCACTTGTTTTAAGTGCCAAAGATGCTGATTAGACACTCCAGACACCCTTTTCCATAAATTTTAAACAAAGACGGTTGATGATAAAATACATCGTAAAAGCTTTGTAGTTAGAGGGGAAACATGTAAATAATCAGTACATACGCGTGTTCTTAAAATAAATTAAACAAATTGACAATTATATATGTTTGTAACCCATTTTGGTAAATGGAAGATCACAACTTAGATCTTCTCATAAGAAATGTTGACATTGTTCATTTGATCATATTTACTTTAGCTCGTTAGGGTATGCTAAATAACCACATTCAATAGTAGGATCTTCGATCCAGACCAATCATTTTTTTAACACCTACTATCTTGAACCTGCAACAAAAAAACTGAGTCTTCGTCATCTATCAGTCATCAGTCAATTTTAGTTGTCAATCGCCGTCTCCATCGAAGACGACCTGAGAAACACTTGAACGAGCATTTCACACCAAAAGTAAGAGACTGAAGAGGACGCAGTTTTGCTTTTAGAGCAGACAGTAACAATGTGATAATGTTTTTTGAGTTCACTAAGGGATTTCCGTTAGCCGTCACCTCGTTTTACGTCATTATTTGACTAATTGGCCCACGCAAGTGAATTAATATCATTTAAAATACCACTGCCCGCGAGTCTCTCATAGTTCACTGTTTGAAGTACACTGTTTTACTTACAGGATCGTAGTTGGCAAATCAGAAGCTGTCTAGAAATTTCTATTTTGTCAATTTATTTGTTCATTTGCGTTACATACATGATTTATGGTGGAGACAGCTTAAAGACGGAAGATATTTTACCACTATCGAACCAAAAGACGTTTTGTCGGAATGGGGCGAAACTAAAACAAATGCAAGACAGTTGACGAAGAAGGGAATTGTCGAAAAATAATAAAACGAGCTAAAAATATACTATTATTTCCAAAAATCTGAAATTAGCTTCTTCGGAAAAGAAATTACTTGAGCCACAAGTCGAAAAAGGATGATAGAGTATTTTAGCTTGCACAAATGTAATTATAAAATTTTACAACGAAGCCAAACCAGGCGTGTAGTAAGGTTTGTGTTTTTTTAGGAGTGTTAAAAATGCAAATCATAAAAAGACAGAAAAAAAATCATTTTATTAAGTAAAATCATGCAATTTGCTTTTAGGTGATGAATCGAGGTGGTCGAACACTTCTGGTACTTCTTGGCACCGTTTTATAGTTAAAAGCCATTATAGTTAAATACCATGTGATTAGTATGGTAGACCCTATTAATATTCAGCCGAACATGGGGGAAAGTTTTTTCTGTTATTTATGTTAGATACTTTCTTTTTCATTTTATTTTAACATTTGTACATTAAGGGGAGCTATTCTTTAATTAAACTAATTTTTTTTTGGTATTTTCTATAAATTATTGCCATAACATCTTTAATTGAAAAATCTCGAACACTTTCACAGTTTAAAGACTTTAGTTTGAATATTTGGGATTTTCCATAGTTTTAAGGCTTTAAGAAAACATAATAATTGGGATTCTAAGCAGTAAATTCCCGAATCACGTAAAAATTGGAAAACCTGTAAAGAGGCGAAAAGTAGAACACCTAGTGATGAACAGAAATAGATCAAGTGCCAAACTTTTTGTAGAAATATAGCACCAGACGTAAATAAAATAGGCACAAAGTAACATTATTTAATTTGATTGTTTCAACGTTTCAGAATCGTGAAAGATTTATAAATATTCAATTACGTTGTGACGAAGTTACTTTATTATTTGTGCAAGCTTATCATTCGTTGCAATCTATAACCGCTCGGATAAGTCGCCGACTCAAGCAAACGTACGTTTCCCTTTTCCTGGAGTTTATTCTGCGTACGCTGCCCCGTCTCACCATTTCCTCTACGCTCAAGAACCAGCAACGAACCAAGCCAACCAATTCGTCTACCAGGAATCAAAGAATAAGACCTCTTGACCGTACTTTCGATTCCTTTTCTGCTCTGATCTCATCCGGCTCCCATCCTTTTACATCCCTTTTGTTCTTCTTCCATCTCGAGATCTCACTGTGCGTGTTTTAAGGGGTCTCATCTTTTTACAACCCTTTTCTTCCGAGGTCTCACTGTGCGTGTGCCTGGGGGTCTCGTCCTATCTCCACCCCGCTTGCATTCTCCGTTCTCTTTCATCCTACCGCACGCTTGTTTTGTTATTGTATACCCTAATTCGTATGCGACTATAGCTATACGAGGTGTGTAAATTAAATAATGAGACTGGCAACGTAGCGTTCGATCTTGCGACACTTGGGACGCGGGACTTGGAGGAGCGGCAGGTGAACATGTGATACGCCTTCAGTGCAAGTTTGAACTCGCTAAAGTGATTTGGTTGTTCGTAGCGATTTTTTCGTGAAACAGTTTTTTCTAGTGTGTTCTAAAAATGAGTGACATGAATTTCGAGCAACGGTGTGCTATCAGGTTTTGCTTCAGACCTTTGCAAAACTTCATCAGGCCTACGGAGACAGTGTTTTGTCAAGAGCCCAGGTTTTTCGGTGGTTTAAGGCATTTTCCGAAGGAAGAGAGTCGATTGAAGATGAACCACGAAGCGGAAGGCCTTCATCTTCAAGAACCGATGAAAATGTCAACAGAATCCGGGATTTTGTGCGTTCAGATCGTCGGTTAGCAGTCAGAATGATCGGGGAAGAGTTGAATTTGACTCACACCACCGATGACCATCAGATTTTGACCAATAAATTGGGGATGAGAAAAATCTGCACAGAAATGGTTTCAAAAAACCTTTCGCAAGACCAAAAGGACATCAGGAGAGAAAGGTGCCTTGACGTTTTTGAATCGTTTGAAAATGATCCCCATTTTCTGGAACGTGTCATTACTGGTGACGAGTCTTGGGTGTTTGAGTACGATCCGATAACCAAGCGCCAGAGCATGGAGCGGCACACTTCAACCTCTCCAAGGCCCAATAAAGCAAGAATGAGCAAGTCGAAGATCAAATGCATTTTGATTTGTTTTTTCGGTAGCCAGGGAATCGCCCACAAAGAGTTTGTGCCGCAAGGCCAAACGGTCAATCAACACTTTTACCGAGAGGTTCCAGAAAAACTTCGAAAAAGGGTCATTCGTGTGAGACCAAACATCAAGAACAACTGGGTGTTGCATCACGCTAATGCGCCTTGTCACACGGCAACATCAATAAACGAGTTTTTGGCCATTCATGTGGCTCCTCAGCCTCCTTATTCGCCAGACTTGAGTCCTTGTGACTTTTTCCTCTTCCGGAGATTGAAAAATCACTCAAGGCAACTCATTTTGTGACACTCGAAAACATTCAAACGGCTGTAACCAACCAGCTGAAGGCTATTCCAGTATCCGAGTTCCAGCACTGCTATGAGGATTGGAAGAACCGCCTCCAGCGCTGTGTGGCTTCCCAAGGAAGTTATTTTGAGGGAGACAATATTAAATTGTAATTTCAAAAAAATTAGTCTCATTAGCCTTTCTAAATTAGTCTCTTTGAAAAATTAGTCTCTCTCTTAGCGACTGAGCAGAAGCCCTTATGTCCTTAACCCCGAAAGTCCAGCGTCCGATCAGACAGAAAACTTGCAAAGTTGGCGCACGTGTAGGGACGCTTCCTACAAACTTGGCGAACGACCGACTCTTACAATTCGACGCAATTAAGCTTACAACATTTAGAAATCCTCGTTTCATGGTCGTCCTTCAAGATGGATCTTTCCTTTAAAAAAGCGTTCATCAAACGTTGAATAGCCTTATTCGTATGCTTCTGCACTCGTACAAGTGTTTCAACCGTTTCATTAGTCGCCGCGGACAACTGTCATACATATTTTCGGACAATATGGAACTGATTTTGTTCGAGCCAATAAGAAATTAAAAGAAATGGGTACATTTCATAAGGGCAATGATTGTTTAAATATTTGAAATATTGCGGCTAATATAGGGATAAGATGGTATTTTATATCAACCATTTCACCCTATTTCGGCAGAATTTGCAAAGCGGGCGTCAAGGGTTTAAAACATCATTTAAAGACAGTATTGGTTATATACATTTTCTTCTTTGTTGGCTTCAGAACACTACTTATTCTTAACGAAGTTTCCTTGTTTTCGTTAAGCTTAAATCCAGTTAATCTATTCACGTTTTCCCTATTACATTAGTCAGTATCCATCTTAAAGGAGAGCTGTTTATCGCAATACCTTATTATTTTAAAAAGCTTTCTGAATGTTATGAAATCGCTAGAGTCTAAGATAGCAAGTTTCTGCAATGACGGCATTGAAAAAAGCAAGGTAGCGTGAAAAAAAAAACGACAGTCTATCTATTTCCCATCAAGTAGCGCTTAATACGAGTTATGAATATAATCGGCGGAAAGGACAGCATTTCTAGGATACCAGTCGTCAGATCATCCGATAGAGTTACTTCACAAGAGTGTCGGCTTTGTCCTTTTCCAATTGACAGTTAAGACTTCCAAGCCCAAGCTTAGATTTCAACTTCAGAACTGTTAATTTCAGGATTTAAACATCAGAAAAAGAAATCAGAACCAGAAGCAACTTAATTTTCGTCCAATTCAATAATCCATTGATAGATCTTTGCGAAGCCCTTCATTCTGTTCCAGTCTAGATAAGTGAACTGAAAGCTCCACAGTCTACATGGAATATTGTGAGAATACCATAGCTGTATTGGTCTTTACTAAGATTGTTCTACCGTTACAGGTATTATTTCTTTGATAGCAGCTAGTAGAAAGTAGATACACATATTGGTTTCCTGGAGTAAACTACTGTAAACCTAGAGAAATGGTATTCCAGAGATGCACAAGTTGAAACATACGTTTTTTCTATACAAGAACACAACTATAAAAATGCCCCGCGATTGGGCGCCAGTGAAACATACGTTTTTTAGCTACGGTAAAATAACAATAAAAGCTATAAAATTTATATAAAATGATGTCATACTTACTGTAACAAAAAAACTCAAAAATATTTGCCACAGCTTGAGATTTAAACTCTCTCTTACAAATTAATTATTCAAGTCGTAGGTATTGGTTCTGCAGTTGTCTAATTTATAAAGTAATGGATAAAGGTTTCATAAAACACAAAACATACACAAGAAGGGCGCCATCTGGTTATGAAGCTTAAGTAGTTATAAACAAACAATCAAAGATGTTAATTGAATAAGCTTTAAAAATTATTGAATCCATTAACCAGAAAATGAATAAAATATTATATAAAACAAGCAAGATTTTGTTTATTTGAAAATTTTGAAGTAAAATGAAATATGGTGTTCATAACTATATGGTTCCGTTTTACCAATTATTATTAACTTTAAAATTATATTTATTTAGAAAAACCAAAATAAAAAATATAAAAGGATTACAAATTTTACATACAAGAATTTAAACAATAAGTCCCTGCCTAAGAGCTCTGTTGATAATAAAATTTAATGGATAAAAAAAATTGTATTGAATTTTTATTAAGAGAAACAACTATAAAAAATTACTACAAGTTCAAACAAAGGTTTACATAAAGGATCAACACTAAAAAACAATAGTCACAATACCTTTTATTTTCGGTAAATCACAAACCAAACTCAACGATAAACTGCACAAAAGTTGACGACAGCGTCACTGCAAATGAAAACTGGAAAATCTGGAATTTTCTTTCATAAATTAAAGATGCAAGGGAATAACCCTCGTAGAATCTGGATATGGTGAATCATAATTTAAAATTCACCCCAAAGTGCAATAACTAAATGCAACCATAAAAGTTCCATAAAAATTTGGCTATTTGTTTTGATAACCATTTCAAAGTTCATTGTTTTCACTAAAACAACACACATATTCTTTAATTCTGAACTGAATTTAGAAGGCACATAGCACGAGTTATTTATTAATCGAGATTTCGATTACGGAGAAGATAGTCTATAAATATTAATTTATTTCGGTACGGTATAGTATTTAACGGAATTACAAAACTGGAACTGTATTAGCTTGATTCCACTTTATTAGGGAAAATCGGATTTCCACTTTTCAGAAGCACGAACTTCCAAGAGAGTCCCCAACTGTACAACGATATTTTTATAAACCGCATATTTCGATTATTATACGAACACTTTATCAAACGATATTATTAACTGTAGATTCTTTCAATTAGATTCTCCGGTCACCCGAAAACCGGCAGTCTATTAAACTAAACGAAAACTGTATTTAGAATTATCTTGCAAATTCTATATCACTAAAACGAAACGGCATTTTTATAATATCGACCGCAATCGACCGCTTGCTATAAGGGCTTCATTGGAAGTCTCTTAACGAAGCGACGCTACCACCCTGATCTCGCGGAGGAACACATTTTTACTTCCGTGTAGAAATACATTACTAGATCAGCCAATGACGAGGTCTCACTCCGAACCAATATCGATTTTTTCTTAAGTACCCAATCAACAACAAGTCGCATGTTTTGGCTTAACTAATCAGCGCACAGCATCTAAAAAGGCAAATATCGATTTTTTCTCTAAAACTGCGAAAGCCTCGACCCCCGTTTTTGTTAAACACTTATATTTTAAAAAGAATGGAAATTTACAGAGCCGAACCTAAGATTTTTGTAAATATAACTGTAAAATCCCACGTATTTGAAGCCGTTAGAAATTATACCGTTACAAAGTAATAAAACTTGATGTGCCCAGCTGCCAGAAAGTAAAAATCGTACGTCTACGAATAGAAAAAGAATATAGCATTTGTAGGAAACAAAAGCAATAAAACGTTCAAAAAGTAACTTGAACCTAAATACAACACGTCTACAAAAGACGTATAGGTAAGAAGGTTGTTTCATGTGGTGATATATCTGGGGATCGTTCAAGGAACAAACTTCTCAGGATGCTGGCCAAAATGTAAGTTTGTCAACATTTTCTTTTGCTTGGTTTTTATTATTATAATATTGTTATTATAATATTCAAGCAGTCTTTATTGCAGGAAGTTAAAGCCAACCTAATTCCATTATATCCTAATTCCCAATATACTCGTAATCACTACTTGATTTGATGGTAAGTGTAATGGACATTTGATTAATTTCCGCCCGATATCTAACCTGTTAAGTGTTTCATCTGCATTAATAGAACCGCTAGTGATGCAACTGCAACAACGCTTTTGCATGCACATCTCCCCAAACTATACCCCTAGTTATCTTTTTCATCTAGATGACTGCAATTAAAAATAAGTCAGCACGTGCTCGTGATAACCTTAATTTCAAATTCATACCAGCAAAGCAAATTTTTATTATAAAGTTTAGTTTTATCATTAAACTAGTGCAACAAAAAAAACACAAAATAGTGTGGAAAAAAGGCAACTTTATTCCCAGTTGTTCATTAAATCCAATAACAGAACAAATAAAAAACTGAACGAAAACAGTGCTAAATTCAACTAACCAAGTTAAAAACTAATCTAAATTTAATTTAACTTTTTCTTTATTTATGTCTCAAAAATCCAATTAGCTATTAAATAACTTTTGCTGCATCATGGAAGCTGCCCCTTTAGTTAGTTGCTAAGTAATACTACATGTAGTAGTTACAATTAAACGTTTCTTTCTTTGCATGTGCATGTACAGAGTGTTCCCAAAACCGTACTTTAATATTAAATATTTAATTAATATTAAGCATTTGTCTTGAACATTTAATAAGCATTATTGTGTTATTATTAAGAAGCTCGGGACCGGCGGCGACGACATTCCTGCAGATGAAGTACAGTAAGTTTTGAAAATTAATTAAATTTAATGGATTATTTCTAGATGCAACTTTAAATTAATGTAGACATAAAGTAGAGTGTAATTAAAACTTTTGCAAATTATTTATTGCAATTCTCTAAATAAATAAGTTCCCCATTTGAGTAGGTATTGGAACACTCTGTAAACATTAATACAAGTAGTTCGACATACGTTTACATAAATAGATTTCATTTTCTGCTTCCCTCGCAAATGCAAACCAAGTTTAAATTCGCCTGACGTTAAATGTAGGTACCTGTTGCAAAAAAGCACAACACGACACATACAACATGCTCGAAACTGGTCGTTAAGGATACATTAGAGCTCGTTATATTTATTTCAAAAACAAAATAATTTTAGTAGACGTAAACTGGAGGAATTAACTTCGTACATGTTAAAAATTCAAAATTAAATTAGAGCGCTAAATTGAAGGTTATCGATTCTCATTGTCTGTTTAATGATGACTATTAATTGCTTCTGCAGACAATTCTATCTCGAGTACTTGGAGACAGTCAAAAAATCTCCATTAAATTCAATTATAAATTTTTCTAAACCTTGTATACAGAATGTATAACGAATTGCAAATTACACCGCAACGTTATAGTGTGTGTAACATTTTTTGTTGTCGTAAAATGTAACATGCCGCAGCAGTCGTGTGTAGCGCGCCGCGTTGTGTTTTGAAATGTCGTGCAAAACCACCCTAACGTAATCTGTCATAGTAACATAGATTTTTCAGGCTAAAAATTCTGCTGCATTTAATTAGTACTTGATTATGCCGGGGTAGCAAATCAGTACATTCGAGAGAGGTTCGCGTGAGGAATGATATTTATTTCAATGTAAAACCGCAACAAGCAATAATTGGCTGGTGGTAGTCATCGAGTAAATCGAATGTGGAGCGAACTACTTTTTTTATTTTATTTTTCCTTTATATCACTCCATTCTTGAAAGGGGGGGAATTAATTTATGCTTTTCCCATAATTTAAAGTGCTTGTTGTAAATATATATCAAGTTCGATTTGAATATAAATTAATGTCTTGTCGACGTTTATTCTTAGCGTGTAAATAGTTTTGTTAGATTTTATGCGGCCGGACAAGTAAATTAATTAAATTACAACTGGTATAATAATTTTTTTGTATATTGTTAATTAGTTTTAATTCTAGTTTGCGTATTTTTAAATTGAATGATTTTAATTCATTCAAAAGATACATACTGACTAAGACATAAATTAGTAAAGCAAAACACAACATAACCTAAATAACTAACGTATACACAGCGTTACCAGATCTACCAATTTTGATTCAAGCACAATTGGAGAATGGGAAAAAGTGTCGTCAGGTTTATTCAGTCATTATCTATATGAAATCTATCGCAAAAATGTGATTAGAATACGCGGCTACTGATGACGAATGATTGGCCAACCGCAAATAATACCAATAGTTTATAAAATTGTTAAATACTCTATACGATTACAATGTAAAAACGCATTAACTCGCAACCAAACCCTAAAACCCCATTTTTTCTCAAAACTATACTTTTTGAATATTTGTCTTATTGTATTTTTTATATAAACGGTGTTGTAATACGGGATAGAAAAGTCAGGGCGGTCAAACAGGACGCATCTCTGAGAATCTTGTGATCTAAATGATTCCGAGCTTATAATATCAGTGCCAAGCTCTGATAGAGGATGAATTTCAATTAGTCAATCACTATTTTTTTCTATTACATTAAACACACAATTTTCATCTACCAAACTCTATCTGAACTCTCTACCGAAATTCATGATGTATGGACATACAACTTGCGGTTAATCTATAAACAGTCGGAAGCAATACAGTTTTCAATTTAAAGTTATTAAGCTGTCAATACCTTAAATTAATTACCCTCCCAATAATTAGCTACTTATGTATCTATGTATATGCTCAATTCATAATTAGAAAATTCAAAGCCATCAATTTTAATTATTTCACCTGCAGACTGTGTAGGCGTTTCCTTTACAATTTGTGTTGCGTAGCACATAAAATTGTAATAAGACATACTACTGAAATTATTAAAAATGTCACGCAGAAAAAATATTTTAATCCGAGCCCAACATCATTTACTGCTTATTTATGAGATGCCCTTGTACAAAATGTGTCGAACGTCCGTTCTGAAATACTAATTATTTTATTTGATTGCATTGATTGCTGACGTTTTCATCTTAATGGCGACGTCCTTTTTTTTGGACAGACCAGTCTGCTTTTTCAATATCTTTAATTAAAATAATGTAACATAAATCAGATGCGTTGAGGATGGTAGTTTATAAGGTTTATAAAAAAAAGGTTTATAAACCACAGAAGGGCTTCGAATACTCGAGTATAACAAAACGTAAGAAATCGTCATTTCTGTATCAAGAATTATAACTCTAAAGAAGCTGTGCAAGAGTAATCTCAAAATGAAGATGTAATGACACTGACAAAGCACATGTGTTAATGCAAAGAAAAAAGATAACGCCAACGGCAAAAATACGTATTGTTATCCAGGCAGGAGAAATTTGTGTGCTTATTATAGTTTTATAATATTACTGTAAGCTCTAGATATATAATGAAGTAATATAAATATTCCCATCGCCATTTTCTAAAATTAGTATATGTTAACAAATTTATTTAAGGTTTGCCATTATTCATTATAAAACTAATATCTGCGTAGTTATATAGCGGTGCTCTTAATTACTTTTATAAATTAATACTGGATATTATAACAAAAGATGCTACAATATAATTTGTATAATTTTAAATGACATCAAAAGACCGCACAAAAGATGAAAGACTCATCTTTTAATGTGTCATAAGTCTTATAATGTCGTAGACTTTTATTTCACATTTCACTGTCAACAAAATAGATTGTAGAAAAAACATAACGTTGCCATTTTTCTCTTTGATATAATATGATCCTTGTTCTCTTAGTTTTTACCGATCACACTCCTTTCCTTACCTAAATCCCTAGTAAAAGCGGAAAATTTAAAACCTGAAAGCAAAATACTGCAATAACAACACTCTCAGTAACATCATACTTAAAAGTCACTTAAAGATATGTAGTGTTACTTAGATGTATATAAGGTTACTATGAATAATAGTTTTCGAGTTTTTAGTGCAAAAAAATAAAATGAAATCTTTAAAACAATAAATTAAAATTGATTATTACTGAATATTTTAAGGGCCTCTTTAGTTTTTAAATATAACTTAAACGAGCAAGATAAAATGTCAACTAAGAACCAAGAACTAAGAACACTATAAATAAGTGTTCAAGATGTGTCAAGATTCAGTACATCTTATCACAAAACCCAAGCAGCATTTTTAGTCACCGCTACGTACCAGCAACCACCGGTGGAACTATAAAGTTTTTGCCGTTAGTCACAAGAACGTAATTGCTACGTTATTGTAACATGCCTGGAACCAAAATGGGGAACAATTTTCGGGTAGCAGATACGTTGCAGTAACCTCTCCGGAGCTTGTCCAGCTACCTTTAGGCTACGTATCGGAAACGTGGCGGCGTAGTAATTTCTACTTTAGTGGAACTTTTTTTCTCTTTGACACATCGTGTCGCGTAATTGCTCTCTCTTGCAACTTAACAAATATTCTTTCACTTTCTCTACTAATGCTGCGGTCGTGTCACAAAATGGATTACTATTTTATTTGTAATACGTACATAATACATAAAGAGATGAAATGTTTCGTTATTTTGTCAATCTAGCATACCAAAATTATAAACCATCGCAACTTTTCTGTTAAATGCGATGATGATAGATCGAAAAATAACAACGCGCCTTCTTTAAATATATTTTTTAATAAAAAATGTCTTGAATAAAATATGACAAAAATACCTATAAATTGATAAACATGATAGAAACCATTTTATTGTATTCCTAAGGCACAATTTGGCATCGATTTGTTATCTTTATTGAGAGTTATAGTAAAACACTTTTTAACAATTGCAACAAATTGCAAATTGATTAATTGAACTGTAAAATGTGTGTCTAAAGTTTGTGTCACTTTATAAACAGTAACGGGAACTAAACAAATTCTACTTCTAGGTTGTTGTTACCACGAAGTATACAATAATTTAAAAAATTCAGGAACTTTCAAGTGACTCTTACCATAAAACGACGTCAAAGTTTCCGTAGCCACTTTCTAGCTCTTAATGTCACTGCAAAATTCCTATTGGAACTTAACCTCAAATTTAAACGTCAATCGTAAACAAACAACCAATATTTTTATACTGATTGCTACTTAATAACAATTATTATTTAATTATGGCTTATTTTAAAGTTGTAGAGACGAAAGAAAAAAGGGGATTATATTTCACCCTTGTTTACTACATGATGGTTTACCAGTGATCTCATCCCTATTTTTTCTATTTTGTATTGTAAACAGTTGATTTTGTTTCCACTGATTTCACCTAACTGCTGTTTTAATTTTCTATAAAAGGTGGACGTATATCTAAAATTCTTCTTTTTTTCTTATTGCATTTGCCTTTGACATTTTTATTAAAAACTTGCAAAACTACTACCACTGTAAAAACACAATTAACCTCCAAATTCCAAACTAACCTACAGGAGATATGCCTCTTTAGAAGTTACTGTCACTTGATTGTAATTTCTTAATAGTAACTTGAACTTTCTAGTAATTCTTAAGTAGTGAAAATTACTTTCAAGTGATTCTCCTGGGTAGCATAAACGTAAGTTTTACTTTCAATACTACTGTATAGTTCAGTTACTTTAAAGGTTAAGCAATGGTTTCAGACCGGTGGCAGGAACTTTCGGTGCTACTTTAAAGTTTTAAAAACTTTAAACTAGCTTCGGGCAAGTTACTGCTACAATCATAATATCATTTGAAGTTGCAACAACATTAAAGTAATTAACAACTAAGTAGCAATACCGTTCCACATACTTTAAAAAGCTACTTAGAAGTAATAGAACTACATAGTTCTAATAAATAGTAGAAGTAACTACATAATTACTAAAATATTCCAAATTGAAGTAATTAAACCTATAAAGTCATAAATTTAGATGTAGTTACGTAACAGCTACTCAAACAAAGTTTCGATCTCAGTTACCGCTACTTAGATGCTGTTTGGGATTAAGCTCTTTAATGGGTTTATAAAGGTTAAGATTAAGTTATATAAACTTAATGATCGTAACAATCTGATTACTACAGTACAAATAAAAATGCTTATTAGGATATAGGGCCAAATGGAGAACGGAGCTTGGAAGGACACCTTAACCCAACTTTGCTAGAACCAGAAACTTTAGTTCATATTTATTTTAATTTATTTTATTTTTTTAACTTTTTTATTTTAACTGGCCCTCGGTACACTTTGATGTTCATGTAAAGGAGCTTGATCTCCCAACCATTCAACTCTCTATCCAACCATGTATAACACCAAGATGGTTATTTTCAAAATAAATGCCCTTTTCGTATTTATTTGTTTTTGTAATGTATAAGGCTCTTTACAGCATCACTTATAAACAGTAATTCAATACTCATTCACTTGACTAGAAAAGTAATTCACTAGCATTACTACTTTTCTTTTTAGCTGAAAACAACTAAAGTTTGGTTTCTTCTGGAAAATGTAGTGGAAAAGTACACAACTGAACTTTCATTACCGTTATTGAAAAAAGTAACCACATGAGAGTAATTAATTAATTCCAACCGCTTCTTTACAGACGTATCTCTAGAAAAGCTCTTGATGCAGTTCTTTCTTCCAAGAAGCTTAATAAATAGCCTTTTTTTTACAAAAAGCGAGTTGCTAATAATTTGCATAGTAATAAAATAATAGCAGTGCATTTAATAATCCTTTTTCTGGTTTCGTCCTTGTGCGCACACCTACATACATTACACGTTTATTTCAATAGTTAATTATCCATCTATGTTTTTCTGTACAAAAAAACTCTTATACAAGTCTTCAGTAATGACCTCCAATGCAGCAATAAAAACACTTTAAATACATAATTTACAGTTTACAAATGCAGATATTACAGCGAATTTTTCTACAATGACCAATTTTCTTTGCTGTAAAAGGAAGTAACCGTTACATAGTATTCGGTTACACACTATTTACTTAACAACCGGGAATCTAAATTAAACTTTTTTTTGCAATTCAAAATACAATAAAATTTTTAAATTTGTATTGAACTCTCAACAGGATGTTTAAATCTAAAAGTAGGTATCCACTACTAATAAAATATTCAAAATTTTTATTGACGTAATTCTGTATCCTAAAATAATTTAATCGGTAATTTAGAAAAATATCCGAGATAATAAAAATTGAAATTGTGAGATAAAAACTCGATACACCTACAAAGAGATGAGGGTAAAAATGCCTACCACCCGTTAGGAAAAGATAAAATGTAAAATTTATTGGGTATACCTAATTTTTATATATTTTTAGGTATGTAGGAGTATGTTTACATACATTTTGCAGATAAAGAATAGAAAAATGTTATTTAAAATATGTCATAAACTCAAACATATTGACAATTTTTTTAAAGGGTTTTCCAACTGTATAAAACTGAATAGTGGTGATAAATAAAAAAGTGTCACACGAAATCATCATTATTATTAAATAATTGAAAGAATTGTTAGTATATTAAATTCTATAAAAAATATAGCAAAGGCTCAAGCTAATAAAATTAAAGTTTAAGCTGGAAGAGCGCGCTATACGTATCGCAAATCAACTTTTATAAATCTCTCAGTATGTGAACTCCAAATTATTTTTGAATAAACGAATTATTTTCAAAATAATTATAACAAGATAATTTAATTTTTTTAAATAATAGAAATCAAACGTGCTGAATACACGTGCTCGAATACGGCAGGCAATCAATCGCTTCCCATAATTATAAACATCGAACGAACGAAATCATGACTTACGACCTTACAAAAATCCCTAAGCAAAACAATTTCACAAAATAACGAGATTGCAAAACTGGTGATATACAAACCTTCTCTAAATGATAACAAATCGGAATAAACCATATGCACATTAATATAAATTAACCCTTATCGACCAATTAAAGATTCTAGACGTAGTAGATTTTCCGCCCCAACAAATCATCAAAAGCATGGTGCCAATTACAAACAGCAACAACTAGGAGTACCTTTAGGGTCCTTTATGTGCAAATACCTAGATACAGGAACAAGCCAACTTGTCAAAAATACGAAGACCTGACGGGATCTCATTGTAGTAGAAATTCAAATGGAGATGGAATATGTATACTCGTGTCGTCAAATATAACCGGTGCAATTTGCCGGAAATATCGAGAAAGGTTTGGATGCTACAGTTAGCAGCCGCAACACCAGATGTAGATGCAATACCTATCTGCTAACCTAACCCGCTAAAAAATCTCCTGCCCGCCTTAAATCTATTTGATTGCTGATTCCTTAAGAAATGTGAAGCGGGCGGATTTATTGTTGACAACAATTGCTCGGAAAAAGACGAACTCTGCGAAATACGTTAGTCTGTGAATGGCGAATCTGAAATAATGACGGTGAAAATTGCGAGAGTGAGGTAGGGCTATTCATCAGCCCTAAAATTAGAAAAAGCTTGATATCATGGCAGTCCCTAGACTGCTATGAATTCTGACTGCTTGCTTTCATTCGAGTGCTACCCGCGTCCAGTGCTACCCCCTCTGAGGCATCTGATGTTGAAGATAAAGATCACTTCTATAAACAGCTTGTGGAACCCGTATGGGATAAATATGGTCGCTAAACAGAAATCAATAAGTTAACAAATCTTAAAGTTACAACACTTTTTCTCTGCTCTTTGAACTTCAGTGTGAAGAGAACGGTGTTGGTTGTGCAGATTCTCAGTCATTTGTGTTTTTCTGATGTTGATGGTTAGATCAGCAACTTTTGCTTCGATAGATAAGTCAACAAGCTTCAATGTCATATCTACGTGGCTATGAACAAAAAAAAATTCAATCCAAATTGCCAAATAGGCATTCAGGTATTGTTCTTTCTAGAATGTCAACTAGGAGGGGGGGTAGTAGAAATAATGACCGACAGAACATAACTTTTGACAGAAAATAAGACCCCCTCGATTATAAGACCCTCCCTATATTTTGGAGCGAATTTTTAAAAAAAGCTTTTGTATGCGAATATTGGACCCCTAAAAATATAAGTAATATAAGATATTGAACATTTTTCAGTTTTATTTTGTTAACAAATTCCGTTAGTTATGTTCATGGAAAAAAATCTACCCTTTATCTCTTCGCGGAAACAATGCCTTTATGCAAGCAGTTTACCTGAATTCCAGGAAAACTTCTAAAATTGTAGGCAGTTCATTCAAAAATGGTCAGATGTCACTCCAATAGATAATAAGATTTTGCACACTTACTGGAAAGATTAAGGTGCTACTATTGTTAACAATTAGGGAGGTACTTAAGAGATTACAATTCTTCCGTCGGTACTATGAAAGGCTTAAATGAATTTCTTAGAAATGTTTTTACCATCACTGGGTTTTTTTCACTAATCGACCCTGTCAGTTGTCAAGCTTAATTTGTAAAACCATCGTCATAAAAAATATATTATAAAGGTTAATAACGATCTTACAGAGGGTGATGACGACAACGGCGATTCTGACTAGGTGCTAAGCTAACAATAATTGTATATGATTTCATAATTTTCGTAATTACTGTAGTTGTTGCTGTCAATAAACTTTGCTTATCGCGGGTTTCACAATGGCTGCATAGGTTTACGTGCATCAATATCGGCTAAAATGCAGACAACCGGGCGAGATGTTATATTATTAAACAATAGAACGCTATTTTAGATGTTATTGTATTGTTCTGCAATTTTTGTTATAAATACTGTAAACATTACTCAGTTACACTCATTGTTTTCACATTTTATTGAATATCTTTTTATACTCGATTATAAGACTCGACTCGAATATAAGACCCTCCCACCTTTTAGAGCAAAAATCTAAGAAAAAAAGGGGGTCTTATTTTCGAGTAAATACGGTAGTTTAGAGAAATTAAATATTTCACCAGGTTTGGAATCTCGTTATTCTGAGGAATTACTTTGTTTAGGGCTTTTTGTAAGTCCTTATCGTATTTATATTTACCTGGTCATGATTTTGTTCGGTCGACGTTTATAATGATAGGAAACTATTTATTGCCTGCCGTATTCGATCACGCAGTATACCTGCAACTCACAGAGAGGAGGTTACTAAATTCATTGTTCGTGTGCAACGAACAATAGAACAATAAAGAAAAATGTTAAAATCATGTTGTTGCAAATTGTGTGTGTACAAGATTTCTAATAAGGGTAGCTGCATTTAGTAAACAGTACTCAAGCAGCATGTATGAATTTTTAATTGTTACTCATCAATCATCCATCTTTGGAGGTTATGGTCAAATTCAAAATAATCTGTAACAAAATGTTGAGTATTCTTAAAGTTGTAGTTCTAGAACCATTTCCAGTGTTCGGGTGTTTGAAAAGACGACATAAAGATTGTAGTTTTTTTAGTTGCGGAAGCACAAAATGTCTAGTAACTTTGAACGATATTCTGGTGGCAGCTCTTGTGCATGTATTTATGTATCCGTTGACGATCTGCATAAAAATATTTAAAATTGTGTTCCTGATTCAAACATAAATATATATTGTATTCTTGATATTTTTTGCAACTATAGTATTCTATGATTGCATAATTAAAATCAATAAAAGCAAAAAAGACGCGGCCATTTTTTTTATAAACGGTACCCAGCAGTGCATAGCTTATTAATGCATATTAAAATAAAATGGGAAAAATAAAAATCGAATTAGCCACCAAAACCAATAAAACGAATAAAACACGAAAAGAAAAATCAGCACCAGCAGCAATCTCGGATAACAACCTCAACTCGAAGAACGAGCAGGCAGGGGCATTGCGTAGACACAACCTTCCATGGTATATAAACAAGAGTTTGCACCTGCTTCGGATCTCAAATAATTTACTAGCAAAGATACCTGTCGAGGGAGCCCCAGTATAAAACGACCAAATATAATCTTTATTAAGCTTGTATTTAAAGGTTTCTCATTCTTGCACCTGTCTGCATCCGTATTAAATTTTGTTGCGAGGGATTTAGGCACTTATTGTAGGAGAGACATTGGTACCTACGGCGACCGACGAACCGATACAGACAAGAAGGATCGGTCGGTTCAATTTCGAAAGAGAATATAGGTGGTCACATTAAAAAAGATTCAGAATCAGTCATTTCCTGTTTGGTTTTATATTGTTAAATTATGCTTTGATTTAGTTGGAATTTCTATGACGACGCTCTTCTTCTTCTTTTTTACCTTGATTTGTGTTTGTGACTATTTTATTTTTTTGGTACAGCAGATGTAAAGTAAGAGCCTTGGGTTTTAAATTAATATCGTTCAGGCTTCGTGGTTAGAAAAACTTTTGATTAATTTTAAGAAATTATTATTATTTAAGAATACACGTCTTACAGCTTGAGGTTTAAAAGTTTTAAATATATTATTTAAAATTGTTTCTCGGATCTCAGCTAAAGATAAGTGTTTGCCAATTTCAGTCATAGCAAAGCGGAAGGTTTCTTGTAATATAGCTAAACCTTTTGTCTTAAAAAGTTTATAATATGTAATTACAAAATTAAGTATAAAATTATCAACGAAGATTAAAGTAGGCTGTGTTTTCCTAACCTTTTCTGTTCCAAAACTTTTTATTTTGTACCTCTTACTGCAACAGCAGACAATTCTAGAGACTGATAAGAACAAACGACGAGTGAAATTGGAAACCCCGTTGATAAGAGACGAAAATACAGAAATTAAAGTTACTGAAGAACTTAATGAGAAAGCCGACGCCGGAGAAAGGTTATATTCAACGCCCAACCAGTCTTAAGAAGGCCGCATCACCGAATTACTTATTGAAACCTTTGCTGTTCTGAAGAACAAATTTTTAGCACACACAACGATGTAATTTGTGAGGTGTTTAACAGTTTCGTAGACTATACTTAAAACTTTAAAGCTTTAGGCACAGTACAGCTTTTGAGTCTTTGGCGGTATTTCCGTACTGTCATGGACATTATATTCGGTCCATCCGGAGCCCGTAAAGCTATCACAATCAGAACAGTTAGCGTTAGAGAAAATCAATGCTAGGGGTCTCTACACCTTATAACCTAATAGGAATGTACAGAAACTAGAAATTTAAATTGTTAAAATTTGAAATCTTACTGGTTTAAGCTAAGATAGAAACAGCTGTGTTATTCGAGGTACGCTCAATTAGCGCGTCACTTACTTATGCGAGAATTGCCAGTTCTTTCTGGTCAGAGCGAGGTTGCTATCGACCTCGATTAGCTCTCCAGGTTAGTGTCAAAGCTATTACTGTGTTCATCCATAAGGGTTTATGGTCCCTAGGAGTGCCCTAGGGGGTCAATTCACCCCTATCCAATATGCAGACTTTACCAACTGTCCGGTCAAGACCATTCCAAGTATAGAGAGGGTTTGATCTAGGATTTATCCTCATATTATCAAATTTATAATCACCAATCAGAAATCAACAAGGAACATCTAGGGAGCCTGTTGGCATTCAGTTCTCTCTACAGCCGAATGTCAGAATGTAGTCGCTAAGCATTCCTGATTGCGTCAATTGCTGAACACATGTATGTCATTGATTAGTTGGAACTAAGCGTGATCTGTCCGTCTACTTTTCCATAGAAGTTTGTATTTTCTTTTCCAGCATAGAAATCCTTTTCTTTGATCGCCCATTCATTCAAAACACTGGAAACGATTCTCAGAATGACTCGAAGTAGTCGATGTTTCCAGCTCCAGAATAACATCATCAAACATCTAGGATAGGTTATTGAATGTTATGGTTTTATTAAAATATTCTTTGGAAACCGCGCAAAAGCTTTAGGTATTTAGGACAGCATAAGCATTGGAAGTTTCAGGCATTGAAAGCACTAGAAAGTACGTTGGAATTTCTAAGGGATTTTTCAAAGTTTCTTATACAATGTCGGATTAAAATTTAAGATTAACGGAAATTAAACCTTTCAGAATTTAAATTTTCAGTATTATGGTTCTTTTTTCACATCTTAAGTATTTTATAATAGCTGAAGGAGTATGGATGTAAATCTAAGTCCGTTGTGGTCGTCACATAGATATGTCATTTCACTACACAGTTATTATATGTTAATTTTTGGGTGAAGTACAACAAATTTTTTTGTTCTGACATGTCAATTCTTTGTCAAGTCATGTTGTAGTTAATTATACACCATGACGTCATAAATATCGTGCATCAATACGTGGTGTTACGGTTCTGTAGTGAAAGTTTTGGTTGTGTTCAATAAGGTTAGGAAAATTACATCTTCCTGTCTAGTTGTAATCATTTGTTTGATAGTTAAGTAAATACTGAACAATATGATTTTGAAGTTTTGTATGTTCAGTCTATCGCTGTGGGTGTTTCCAAACCTAGCGTAAACTAACCTAACCTAACCTGTAGGCTAGGTTAGGTTATCTTTCGTCAATATTAAACCTAAGGAACCTGACCTAACCTAATCAAATCGAACCTAAGTTGACTGTTGCTGACCGTTTTGCTACGATTTCTAGGGATACCTAGGGAGCAACCTAACGTAAGCTAACGCAACGTAACATAACGTAACGTTACCTAGCGTAACCTAAGATAATGTATAGTAACCTAACGTAACGGCACCTAACCTAACTTGACTTAACCGAACCTAAGTTAACTGTTGTTTTGTCGCCATTAAACCTAAGGGTAGGTTTAAGTTAAACCTAAGTAACTTGACCTAACCAAACTGAACTTAAGTTAACAATTGCTAACCGTTTTGTTACTCTTTCTAGTGATATCTAGGGAGCAATGCGCAATCTATTCTAACCTAATGTAACTTATCGTAAACTAATGTAAACTAAACTAACTGAACTTAACATAAGTAACTTACTAAACTGTAACTTAAGTTAACTGTTGCTGACTATTTTATCACTGTTTCTAGTATTATCCGGGAAGCATCGCGTGGAATGTTCTATAGTGGTAAGTTTGGTGAGTTTCAAAGCGATAAGTTTGGGTATCTCACCGATGACGTGACGGTGAGTTTCGTATACTCTAGACTTAAGTGTAACTTAATGCAACGGCTGTAGAAATGTCGCTCATTACAAGCACCGTCACCATAAATTCCGGTGAGGAAGCTGGAGCTACAGCTCCAAGAGAATGAGAAATTTCTGTTCATATTGAACGTCGTATATCAAGATCAGTCAGCGCTGTCAGTCTACACTATAATCGTCTAATGCTTCATATAGTTGCAGTGTGAAGTCCCTTCTAAAAGTTGTAGAGAGGGAAAGCAGAGCTTAAAGTTGAGAAAGGCGCTCTCTAACTAGAACACATCCTAAAATGTATTGAATAAGAGAACAAATTTGCGAAGATGAACCAAAAGATGCCCAGACGGAACCAAACCGTTCCTGTTCCGGAATATCGGAAGTTTGTTTCAGAAACAAGAGCTATGTCAACCCACCGTCAGATCCATCAGAAACTCTAGCAGAAGAAATGAAGAGTGAGAGCAGAAAAGTGATTTCGTTACATAGAAACAGAGGTCAACGGTACACGGTAAACGAAGAAAGCATCTACCACCTACACAGATGTTTGAAGGGAATGTTAAAGGCGAAAACTGTCCAGTCAATTAGTGATGGTTGGTGCGAGTTTCAAAGATACACGTGCCAGCCCTGAACAAGAACGCATCACTTCGCTAGTGCTATAAAGAATTTTACCGTTACTGCTGAGACAATAAAGGTGCAAGGGATACTTGATGTATTCACAGCCGATAAAAGAGCTAGTACGGAAGCCTCCGTCTCACTTACGTCTGGGTATCATGGTACTTACATGGGTGTCGATTCATGAGTAGAGCGTTCGATTATGTCTGTGATGTTGTTCGCTTTCAGAAGAAGACTACTGTTCAGGTGAGAGTTGCACTTCCAGAGGACGACTCAAAGAAATCTGCCAATGTTAACAAAAACCGAAGACTTGGTTTTGGCGTTTTTTGGCTGTGGCAGATAAAAGACGATGTTGTATGTTCCGAGTCACATTTTCTAGTGTGGACAATTCCAAAAGGTGGATGTTGCTGAACGACAGAAGCTTTTCGTGACTGCGAAATTGGCACTATAGTACCGATTAGAGTACGGTAGAGTCGGATGGGGCTCACCAAATGGTAGAGTGGAGTGGCTAAACTCTGGGATATCCTTAGCAGACCCAGTTTCCAAGTCTTAGCCAGATTTGAAGTTGAATTCGTCCGGGCAGTGAAAGTCCGCATGCTGGACTGCTAGGGGTGATGGGACTCTCTCGGTAACGGATCCCGAGGGACGAGCACGTAAATAGCTCCGACACTAGCCTGGAGAGCTAGTAGAGGGTGGATAGGCAACTTCGGTCCCACCAGTAAGTAATGGTAGCTCTTACAAATGCAACTGACGCGATAATTGAGCGTAACTCAGTTTGTAGTCTCCTACGGCGATTGAAGTTACCATCTACAGTTCGTAGTGTTTGGAGAAGATTAATGCAAAACATCAGTGCTTGAATTCAAGATAACACAAGTGGATCAATCTTTCACTAACGTTGTAGTGGACTACTTTCGCCCATTGGAGGTAGATTTGCTGTACCGAAAGTTGAAATGTTATGGACTAATTTAATTGTGCAAGAACGTTATAACGTTGAAATTCACAACCCATTATTTGTTTGATGGTCACTGTTTAAAACCAAGCTTCTCCGTTGTTTGGTTGTCACTGGTTTTCCCTTTCTTTCTGTCTATAGTAAAGTCGCACCGGCGCGTTTAAGTTCCTTCTCAATAGGAGAGTGGAAGTAACAAAATGGTTTTGGCTGGTTTTGGTACCCGAAGTTGAATGTACGAGATATATTAGGAAATTGGTTTTATATATAATTCGCTTTAGCGGAATAAATCTCACATTCAACAGAATGATCGCTTGATTAGTTATATGCGATCAATCGCCAAATTGACGGATTAAGTTCTGGTGCTAAACATTTTAGGTAAATTCTTTTCGTTAAAATCTCGTTGCGGTAAAATCTTACAAATGTCTTTTTATTTTAGGTAATATTATTTCCCTAGCCGTCACCTTGAGGGAATTGTATTGTAAAAGACCTTTCAGTTTATAGAAAGGTAAAAATCTTCAAATATATAAAATTAATACAATATACAGGGTGATTTCTTTGTAGGTCTTTTTTTTATTTGTCGTTTGGGTTTTGTTGTTCGTTGTCGTATTCGTGTTCCTGCCCCTCTGACCGTGGGTTTTAATTAGAAGGTTCTTCCCCTTTGTGTCCGTACCTACATCTGTACATGTACCGCATCGGGACAAACCAATAGATATCGAAGGGTGAAACGGAAAACCCCTAAGCAAGGCTTTAAATAAAACAGCCGTGGGTCTTCGAATGGTGGGATGTTTGTCTAAATTTGTATGTATTATGTGTCATTTTATTTATGTATATGTATATATTTATTCAATGTGTTTACAATTTATGCATGCATGTTAATTTTAAGAATAACACGAGATCTCGAGTAGTGGAATTGTTGTAGGGTAGTTTTAAGTACAACCAACTGTGATACAAATCACCATTCACCTTTTTTTTTATTTAAACATTACATTTTTTTTATCTGCACAATAGAAAATAGTTGCAAGTAAAATAAAGCCCTACTTAGAAAGTTTACATTTCACTACGTGTGTTTTATTTATTTATTATTCATTTGTTTGTGTGATTTTAATATTGCTTTTCAGTTCGCCATTTGTAAGTATATATGTACGGTACGACCAAAATATTGGAAGTTGCCCATATTTTAGTAGAAGATCTATTTTTTCGTTTGTCTGATAAGCTTGAAGCTTTAGTAATAAGCATTGTTTTTAAACGAAGTGGCGCTTGTTTTTTTATCTTTTATATTTTGTATTACCCCGCCCCTCTCCGACTTATTGGGGGCTAGCTGGCAAAAACTAAAGCAGTGTTATTCAGATCAAGCTGATACTTCCAGCACAGCTACATTTTGGTTGGTGAAGTATTTCTTTATATAAAAATAGCCTTTGTGTTTCTGTAGGTTATAACGTCCGTGCTGTGTGTATCAAAATTGCACATGGCTATCGAAAGGTTCGCCTGTTTTCGTGGTGTTCCATTTACTATCTGGAGTAGCCGCTGGTTAGGATGAATGGTGTGTTCCAGAAGGCGTTCGAAAAAATAAAGACTGACGAGATTTGTGAAAACCTTGTGAAGTATCATCCTTCACTTTGAAACACTTTTTCCTTCTTTCGGTGCTTGTAGCTAATTATGCGTCAGGCCGTCATGTAAAGTATTCTGATTCTATAGTGAATGTATTTTGGTTGTGTCCAAAGAAATTGTAAACATTAATTAATCAATCAATTAGTTCATCAATTACCCAAATAAAGCTGTATCTGTTATTAAAGCAAACCGAAGGTATAATAGTACTTACGAAATACTTTTTCTGCAGAAAAGGTAGATTAGCCAATAAAATAGTTTAAAAGCCAACACCTACAAATAAGGTAAGCGACATTGATGAGATGGCCTTGTAACACAGTGAAGAAAAGCCTTTTAACAAGATTTGTAGGTTAAAGTGTACATTGTGAAATCAAACTGGAGACAAGACAAGAAATTGTAATAAAATACTTCTGAAACAATACAATTTAAGTCACCATCCTTCCTAAGATAGTTAAGCAGCAACATCAACAGTTAAATAAATTCGTACATTACAGCCTTGGTAGTGTAATGTCTAGAGTGTTGGACATTCACCCAAGCGGCCCGCGGTCGATTCCCGGTGCCGGCAGATCTGGTTAAGGTTTTCTGCAGTTTTCCTTAGCTGTGACACAAATGTGGGATTTGCGCTGTTCCATCTGTAAGTCGGCTGCAGCCGCACTTAGGGCCTACGTAAAATAGTAATAATCGCCCCCTCCCTCCCGCACAAGCTTATAGCTTCTGGGGCCTGGTTTCCAGGCTATGGGTTGTAGCAATTATTATTATTATTATACACAAATTCCCTAAAACTTTCGTATGTATTTACAAAAATAAAATTAGAAAAAAGTTCTTGCATGCTCCGATATTTATTTCATCTCGTAAAATAAAAACCGAAAATACTTTTTAAGTTAATATTTTCAGCATCAACGTTTCTTAGAAGAGTAATCAGTAATTACTAAAGTGAATCCTTTAATTATGAGTTAAAGAAGTTAAAGAACATACCAGACTACCTGTTCAGGTTCTCTTATAATACCACCTTAAGTTAATTATAGACACGATAAAAGAGAAACGAGATCAAAATAGAGAAAGATGATATTCTGCAGAACGGTATTAATTTAATACTTTTTCATCTTAGATTTTATTAGTTTGATCTAAAATAATTAAGATTTTTTTTTATTTTATTATTTAAAGTAAACTTTTTTATGCTTCATTATTAAATTACAGTTATTTAACATTATTAAAAGATTTTTCATACTATACTACATATAAAGGATTTTTATTTTTAAGTAGACATTAAGACGAATTTTAGTGCCGAAAGAAAAAAAAAAAAAAAAAACATCAGATGTGTATGGAAATGAAAAAGTCAATCTCGTTTCCTCTCGCTTCTGTTGAATCAAGTGATTTTCTCAATAAATTGATTCGTGACTGCGTACAAGTGCTGCAGGATAAATAACTTGGCGGATCTAAAACCTTCATGTTACATCTATACACACTGAAAGGAGATAGCCAGGAGTTCCTCTTCCAATCTCTTACGTATAAAATATAGTAAAAGTACGACCGTCTTCCGGTGTTAAAACGAATCAGTGTCTAAATCGGCTTTAATAATAAATTTCCATCTAGATAAGGGTACATTTAGAAAAATGCATCCGTCACTTGCAGAAAGCCGGGGAGAGACGACCGTAGAAAAAGCGCATCTAAAAAGGTGATTCACTCATAAAAAAATTGCATAATTTAGATGAGTCAGGGGGGGCGAAAACGCCCCGTCGCGATGATAAACCACGGGTCACATGTGGCTTGCGTGTGTGACAGTTCTCACCCGCTGTTATCTACCCCTCAAGTCGTCCTTTTAGCCTTTTTTTCTATACGTCCTTGTTTCACGCATTCGTAGTAAAAATACACACATCTTCGTTCAGAATTCCCCGATTTATTTTCTGCTGGCACGTTTTGCGTTGAATTTTATTTTGTTGTTCAGTTAAGCCGCTACCCTAGTTTCGTCTCTTCGGACTTTTCTCTACTTTCCACTAGCTATCTCGCTTCTTTTTCCTGCATTTGACGACGTAACAGATGAGTTTTAGACACAACAGATTTAATGGAAAGGGAGATTAAGTTAATCAAATGCACGTTTCACCCTTATAATTATTATTATCTTCATGTTTATGTTTTTCGCTACTCTATTTAAAAAGGGTCAAATCATAAATTTAATTTATTGTTATTATTATTAAAATTTGTAAAAATTATTTCGTTATTAAAACACTCCTGCCCAATTAGTTGTTTAATAGAAATAATGAATACAATTACCAACAGGTTATGGGCCCAGTAAACTTCTAAAAAAGTTTTTTTCTAGAAACAAAAGATTTGGCTTAGAAAGTACGTCGAATGTGTCTTCAGAAATTCTGCTATCAAAGATAAAATTTGCTTTATACTACTAGTACTATTATTTATTATCAAAACGTATTTTATTGATTAATTCGTTTAATTCATTCCTGTCACGCTTGCAAAATTAATTTAGAATCGAACTCTTTCAAGCTATTTAGAATATCATTTTGACATCCCCTTCGCTTCATTCAGAAGCCCGTTCCCACCGGAAAGATAACTGCAGTGTGTAACAGAACCACCTCAGGGACATTGTATCGTTTATCAATTTAGACAGTAATTTGCAATTAGCGTAGAAAATCCGTTTCTATTTATACATTTGGGTTTTCACTTTTCCCTTTAAAAACCCTAAACTAATGTTGCAGAAGTTCGCTTGGAATGATGAATAATGCTCCTGCATAAAATATTACGTACTTTTCGTTTGAATGCAGTGAAGTTTGAGTTTGAGTCATAACAACTTACAACCCTCAAATTACACAACAAAACATGACTAATAAACTTTTAATCAAGTTGCAAGTAGTACATTTTAGGGGTTGGTTGAAAATGAGGGGGAAAACTTATGGCATCATGCTGGTTCTGGTTTGGTCGCGTTCGTTAAATTTGTTTTTAAAATTATGCGTTTTTCCTTTGGTCAATAAAATGCTAATGGGAAATTTTATTATTTTTATTACTTGTTACCTGTTAACTACTTTCGTTTTACTATAGTTATGAATACTTTAAATAAAATGTTTTGGGTTATCTGCGATCAAAATCCTCGGACAAGTTGATCTCTTAGTTTTTAATAACGCATCTTTGCTACATTAAAGATTTATTTATCCCCATCCCCGTTACTGCAATTTTAAATAGCAACTGCTACTAAACAAATGAGATAATTAACTAAATAATAATAATTTGCCTGTCAACCATATTGGGTCGAAGTTGAATTGGGTACGATAAATTGGTACCATTGAGTTTCTACTATTCGATTTACGGCACGGCCTTAGCAATCTCTGGTAGTTTTATATTTTTATCGCGAACGTTAAGTGATTTCAAAGTGACCAATATGGCTACAGCATTTCATCGTCTATTTCTTTTTCTTTGAATTACATACACTTTAGGTCTATTCAAATTTCTTATGTTTCCGCTTGGTATATGTTTACGGACACTCGCGCATCACGGTACTTTACGTAGAAGCGCCCTATTTTACATGAAGTTGTGCTTTATTTACGTCTTAGAATTGATGATCAAACTAATTCAAGCAAGGCAACGCGATTTTAAAACCAATGTAGGACATTCTTGTCGTCAAAAATTGATTATCTTGTATACCGGAGATTTTGTCATACCTTTCAGTGCTTTTGAAACAAGCAAAGATTTTATAAAGAATGACGTTTTACCGTAAAATCAATAATAAAAAAGTTTTTCTGGGAACACACTGAATTTATATTTTGATTAATCTTATTACTAATTTATTATTATCTTAAAACATTGCAAAAGCGGACATGAAACAGTTGCTAAAATTATTAAAATTAGATTTTTTTCTAAATTTTGCTAAAGTGGTAGTAGAAAAAAATCATATGCACAATTCAGAGATAATGTGTTTTTTCCTCCTCGTGTGTTTGTCTCCCTCGCTACACTGGGGAAATTGAACCTTTTCCTTCCTTACCACCCTTGTTGTAAAAATAACTATTCTAGGATGTAGACTCGAATTCATGTTAGCACGGAATAACTTCACTCAATGTACTATCTTTATGTATCTTATTGTATTCTATACTGTACAATGTACAGGGTTAGAACAAAGTCCGGAACAGTCCATTATCTTTGTTATTTTCAAAGTAATTTCTTAATTTGAATACATTTAAAATGCAAAAAAGAAATTTACCCACACAATAATTATAAATAAGACAACGACACATTAGATTGGTTTCATAAGCTCAATTTTCAAAATAATAATTCTGAACAATTTTTCTTTTATAATTTAAGACATATTATGTTATTTATGATTATCATGCACACTTAAACACTGTAGGCAGTTAAAAGATATCAGTGATTTTTCCATATAATTTAGTTAATCTTCCTTGTCTACTAACAATTTGGGTGACGTCAATCTATTTTTTCATATTTAATGAAGTTTAGGTCAATTTTAATGTAATACTTCACTTAGAACAGACAAGGTATTAAGAGTGTATACAAATATTTACCCACTTGCTTTGTAAAGATTTACTTAAAACTATCTTGTAATTTAAATTTTTAAAACTCTTGGTTGAATTATTTTGGCGGAGGTTTGTAAAGCTGCTTCTTTACCATAATCATGCATTTTGTTGTTGATTTCATTATAACAACATGTAATTATGTTGCGCCTTTGGAACTTTCATTGAAATATTGTAAATTGGCTTATGATTCAATGTTGCTAGTATCTAAAACATTCAAATAATATTGTTAATGATGTAATGATTAGTTTTGTGAAGATAAGGGTGTTCATACAAGTATTACATATCTTTGAATTCGGAATTTAATTTCCTATAAGACTATTTAATTAGTTTTGCTTTAATAAAAGATTGTAAATAAGAATTTGGTTATCGTATTTGTGTAGTGCCAACAGCTAATTGTTTTGTTCAAAATTTGTATAGAAGCCAAATCATATAAATAAACAGCCAATTTTTTTTAACAAACTCTCTTTTAATTTACATATTGCAGAAGGTGCACACGTCCTGTTTAGATTAATAAAAACTAAAGTTATGTCGACCTAATAATGAAATGTTAAAGTTTTGAGGTTAGATTTATTGATGTGTGTTGATTAAGTGTTTATTTGGTTTTTCGTTGAATATCTAATAACAAGAAAAATTTATAGAAATTATTGAATAATTAAATGGATTTAGATATAAATAAATAAAATTTTATTTACCATGTTTTTAAAAGAATTAAATGGATTTGGTATTCTAATTTTGTAAAACCTTTTTTTAATTGCAAATAATTATGCAGAGATCAATCACACATGTTTCTTGATTTATTTGTCAACTTTAATGAAACCAGACAGCTGATTCAAGGGGAATTGAAAAACTTCAAGTTGGTAATCTTGTAGTGCTGATTTCTAAACAAGGAAAGAATGACAATCCTATCCTACTTAAAAACCGTGAGTTTGTATGTAGTAATTTAATCTTTAATATAAAAATTTTGATGATACCAAAAAGGACATTTTAAGAAGTATTTTTTATACTTAAACTAAAACAATTATTTGTTCTGAAATGAATTTATCCTAAAATAATTAATATTTAATTATTTTGAGATTTATGAAAATTAATTATAGAATTAAAAAGAGAGATTTTTGCATTGTATTTCTTTTCATTGCTATTGAAGTTATAAACGATTATTTCTGTCTTTTAATTTTATAAAAAAATATTTCTGTGGTAGTTTTAATTTTCGTTTTGTTTATTGTTTCATTATTATTTGTTAATAAAAATAAAGTTGTGTTGTTATTATCGTGGAGATTTATTTATGTATGTGTTTTTCTATTACTGTATGCCTAATTATAAGAATTTTGTTATCCATTGAAGCGACCCGACCCGTCCGAGAGAGTCGGAATTTGTGGAAAGTAAGGTTTTTCACTTCTACTTTACATTTAGCCGGAGCATTATTTCAATTAATTTAAACGTTGTAAATGTTTTTATATTTCCTCTTTTTACATTTATTTGTATATTTTGTCTGTGCATTTGGGAAGTCCAGTCGGATTTATTTTAATAACCACATATTAATTACGTATCATTTGTCTCCTAAACGAGTGGAATTTTATTAAAGCAACCAAACATCATATCAATATGTATGGTCAAAAATAAAAAAAGTATCGGGGATATTTTCAATTTTTGCACTTTCGGTGTAGCTGGAAATGACACTAACTTAATTTTTTCAAATGAAACACCCCGTATATTTTTTTACATTTTCATATGTAGAATAAAAAAAAACTACATTCAGAAACATCAACATCAAGGTTTTATTAAAAAATAAGTGTAATGCCGCCTAATTTGCGAGACACACCTGACATTTCGAGTGTCCACATGCGATACAAAAGTTTAATGGTCACAGGTAAGGAAAACGGACTGGCAATTCGATTGCTCCTCTTCGTCCAATTCAGTGTGCAGGAGTCTTTTCGTCTAACTTAACTAAAAGTAATCACGAACATTGAATGCGAAATGTGGCGGAGCTTCATCCTGTTGATACCAAATATTTTTGTTTGGGCGATACAGTACGTTTGGGTTTGGGAAGAGGGCTGTAAGTGCCAATACTATCTAGTTCCTCAATAAAATCTGGATGTCGGATTAAACCTCGGATACTGCATAAAATTCGGATATCCGATAAAAATTCAGATGACGGATAAAATTCGGATATCGGATAAAACGGGATAGTGAATAAAATTCGGATGTAATTTCGAGTATCGTATAAAATCCGAATAGAGGATAAAAATCCAATTCGGATGCAGATTAGGTTGTTGGATAAAGGCTCGGATATGATATGATTTCGTCGGATCGGATACGGATTTTTTTCTTCAAGTCGCTCCTCTACTAATATTCCACCCAACTTCTCCAACCCACCTAACCAACCTACCCACTTACACCTTGCATAAATTAATCCAGTCTATTACAGAAAAAAAACTATATCTAAGATATATTCATTAGCAAAAATATAGATAGAACACTCGAAGGAAGATCTCGCCTGCAACTAATGAAACTTGAGTAGTAGATATAAAAAATAGAGAACTGAAATATAAAACAAAGCAAAAGAATAGATATGCACACACAAGCGAAAAGCCTGAGAACATAAATACTAATGTTAGTCTTTATAAAATTATAAATCATAATAATGAGACGGATTAAAGTCTAGCAAACAAGAAGAAACAAAACTAGATATTGTACAAAAATCAATATTTTATAGAGATACCCCTTCATAAACATCATTACTCTTATAATAAAATATCAAACCGGTAATTAAAGGCGCTAACAAATCAAGTCATTAAAAGAGATTTGCGTATTAAATATTTGAAAATAACAAGCAACATTGTAAAAGCCGACAAAATAACAAATTGGAAAAAATCCACGTAATAGTACACGAATATCCATTTCATGTTAAAATATAATAAGACCTGAAGTACTAAAAACGGGTTTGTTAATTAACGCCAAAACCTAGAAATTTGCAATGAAAAGGAATACAATTTTCTGTGGCCGACAGTAATTACACGCATTTATAAATTCTGTTCTGCAACCGCCAGTTATAAGCTACATAGCTATTAACAGCACGTATGAAAAAAATCGGAAAAGAAAATATTATAAGTATAATATATATAATAATAATGATAATATTAACAAGGCGCGAGATTTTAGTTGTTCGTGCATGTAGAGGTAATTCTTTGCAAAAAAGAAAGAACATTCAATTTTATCTGATGTGTAAATAGTTAAATGTAACATAATTAGTGAGGGTTGGAATTTGTGTAGTTTGTGTCAACTCGTCAGTTTAAGTCAGTGAATTTTAGACAGTCGTTGCAAGCTACAGTATATAGTCTGTTTGAATGGTATAGAAAATTCTCGTTTAATAATACATTTTAAATATGGCACCCATCTTTATAGATTGGACTGGAAATACCAACTTCACTTGTGTTAAGAATACTAAGTGGAACATTGTAAAAAAATTGCATTGCGAAAATAGAATAGTTTTCCTATCGAGCCTATCCTGGATGATTAGCTTCATTAGACAGATGGCTCTGGGTTACATTTCAGTTTAGTTTATCAATCTTATCTGCCTTTGATAATGTTGACATTTAATGTTGACACAATGGTCAGGTTAAGAATTTAAAAAACCTTTACTAATCTTTTAATTTTTATTATATTTTAATATTATATTTTTGTTGTAGAAACTAGAAAATAACACAATTAGGATTAATTGACCAGGTGTCTTATAACACGATGTTTATTTTCAAGAAAATAAGTCTATCTTATCCATGTAACCGACATTTCTTCTGTCTATTCTTTTATTTTAAAAACACCTTGAATATTGACAAAAATATTATTGGGTTATATTTTGTAAGACACCCAATATACTAAAATAAGTTCGGTTGTCAATGTTTATTTGCAACGTCATCTAGACTTGGCATTTCAACTACAAAATATCGATTTTTCAATAATGCCTATTTGGACATAAATGTTTTCTGACGTTCTAATTCGTTAACAAGCAATAAAATTACAGACCCTTCTTGTAGCGGGAAACGATTTCCCCCCCTACGACCCTTTGGTACTTACGTAAGATTTCTTTGAGAATGTAAGACGTTTGTTTGGTAGTTCGAATTAGATCAAATCTTTGGTTTTAATAGTTAAATTCCCTCTTAATGGGCGAATTATAGTATAATTAGTGCATAAAATGGTTGTGTGATTTATTAAAAGTACGAAATCATTGTTTGAAAGTTTGGAAAATGTCGAAATTAGAGTTTTCTTTGTCACGTTTCGTCGTCCATCTTGGAACAATCCTTTTAGAATTTGAAAAGATAATAAAAATCTTTATTTTAATTAAAGTTTCTTCTTGTTTTATTGATGTGATCAATAAACTTTTCTTTACAATATCAATAATAATTTTTAGGGAAAAATTCGATACGGATTTTAGTTTGAAAAAGTCGATACGGACTTCAGTTTAAGAAAATCGACCCACACTTTAGTTCGAGAGTATTGATCAAGACCTGCAATCAACTGAACTGCAAGCTTCACCCTTGTTTGTTTGTTTGATGTTAATGGCGAATATGGTTTTGCAGACCCTAGTATTTTGAAACCCCACAAGTGAATCACTGAAAGCTTTCTCCAAAAACTTTCACAATAACCTGGTGCATCTGGTGGACATCTTCAACGAGTTATTTGAAGTAACGTTTGTAAACCAAATTAAGTTTATAAAAATAACCAGGTGGGATCTTTATATCCTTTTTTTTTGAAGTTCATTTAATCAAAATTTAAGAGTGCATTATTATATTTTCGGATAGAAATTTTAAAGTTGTAATTTAAAGAAAACTTTTGATATGAGAATAAGTAAATTTTTAAGAGATTTTGAATTTAATTCTTTTAAGTAAAATTGATTAGTTTCAAACCTAATAACGATCATAGTACAAGTATTTTTAACTCAGTTGTAATATTATTATAATTCACGTTAAGATATTATATTTTATGTGAAATAAATAATTAAATAGTATTATTTCTTGTTTACTTTTTATTATGTGCTATTTCTGGGCAATAACAGAATGCGGAATTCGGTCATTGCACAATTTAAACGAATTTATTTTAAAATCTAGAGCTCCGTATTGTGCTGCATTAACGCACTATTTTACTAATTTAAATCAGTTATGCTGGCGCCCCTATAGCTCTATGAATTTGATGATGTACCAATCTACCTATGACCCGCCATAATCTCAAAAGAGAGAGAGTTCTCATTTTAGCTTATTTAAGCTAAGCCGAGGCATAGATAGGTTGTATAACGCAAGTACTTTTGTTTTTTTTTGTAAAACTTGTTACATCCAGTCAAACATAATATCAGAATACAACAGAAATAACACAAAAATGACTGAGACCAACCGATGACACATTGATATTTTACTAACCCCCGATTATCACCACGTGCACAAAATAAGTACGACTAAAAGAAAGAGAAGATGCAAACAAAGTCTAAGTGGAAAGGAGAGAGATACAAATCAGGGACTAGAATGACCGAGGCGTCGAGGTAGAGCAATCCAATCATTTGATCATACATAAAGAGCATAAAGAGCTATTTCTTTTAAGAAGGTTTGTTACGATATAATTGGTCAACTAACGATGTAACGATTGGTCGACAATCATGATTGGTTGGCAGTACTGTTGGTTGACATAACAATTTGTCGACTGTAACGATTTACCGACTGTTACGATTGGTCGACAAAGGTATTGATCGACATACAGGAATTATCGACAAATCAACAGTATACTGTCACGATTAGTCAACACCGTATTGGTCAACAACAAGAAACCGCTTTAAGTTAGTAAACATATATGAAATACCAGAGAGGCCCGTTTGCATTACCCAGAGTATATCTCGAAACGGTGCGGCACGACTTATATTACTGGCCTTTTAGGGCCATGACCAGGGCCGTTCTTAATCTAACACCGTTCACTGTACAAAATATCAATGACTTCTGCAATATCTATGAAAGTTGCCCCATCAAAAGTATTATGTAAAGTATCCGCAATTTCCAGATCTTCGGCAGACTGTTGGCATAGTCTTTATAAATTGCTTGACGTGTAGCATTCTGACGGCCTAAACAAATCCTACTAGAAGATGGAACATTTGAAAACTCTGTAATATTTGGGATGGCCTATCTCAAATATGTCTGCTTAATACGAACATAGTACAGTTCTAAGTATGTCAGCTCGTGGTGTCGAGGGTGCATGAGAATGATAGTTAACTAACTAAGCAATGACCTTTTGCACCCCGACTTAGGAAATTCGCAGGACCAGTAATACCTGTGATTGCGACTTCTATCCTTCCTAAGAGATTAACCATTAACAACAATTTTTAGTTGTCTTCCTTCAGACAAAATGGTTCGCAATGGATCATGCGTTGTAAAATTTCTTTGGAATACACTTCACTTTAATATAATATATAATAATAGCTACAACCCATAACCTGGAAACCAGGCCCCAGAGGCTATAAATTTGTGCGGGAGGGAGGGGGCGATTATTATTATTATTACGTAGGCCCTAAGTGCGGCTGCAGAACAGCGCAAATCCCACATTTGTGTCACAGCTAAGGACTACTGCAGAAAACCTCGAGCCGCTTGGGTGACAGTCCAGCACTCTAGACATTACACTACCAAGGCTGTTAATATAATATAATACCAAGAGCAATGTCCCAAAACGTCTTCTCACCTGAACGCCAGAGATTCAATGATGTTATTAGCTCGGTTATAATCTTACGAAAAATCTTTCACTGAAACCCGAACAAAAGAAAACGCTTATAGAATCGTGCCTGTTTTCCTGTTAAACGGATATTCAAATTGCCTAAACGAAGAAACTTATAGGAAGTAACAAAATTTTCTAGTTACGGTAGAAAATTTATAAATTACATATTCCCGTAATTAAAGGGACGACATTTAAAAACTATTTTGTTTTATTAAATGCTGAGTAATAGTTATTTTATTTTAAGGCACGACGTGTTAGAGGAGTGCTTTAAAAGAGGACGTATGGAACAGTATTCTTGTATTACGTAACACAAAATTGTAAAAAGTAATAATTTATAGTAATAAAATTTGAGGTTAACTTTAACAGACGTCACATTAGGTATATAAGATATAAAAACGGTAGTGCGGACGACCCTTAAAGGTCAGGATTACGAGTGAAGCCCACCGCCTTGAGGTGTACCCTGAGTAATGTGAACGGGCCTCTGTAGTATTTCAAATTTGTCTACTAATTTACTACTTAAAAAGGTTTCTTATTGTAGAACAATAGTTTGTCGATTAATCGTGACTGTCGACCAATACTTTTGTCGACTAAGCGTAACAGTCAGTAAATCGTACAGTAGACTAACCATTATGTCGACTAATCGTGACTGTCGACCAATAGTTTGTCGTTCAATCATTATGGTGACCAGTTGCTATACTTCAACCAAAAATACAAAAAATGAGTCATCACAAATGACGTGGGTGAAAATGTAAAATGCATCTAGAATTACGCGAAGGCCACGCTGTAATCTAAATGATAAAATAAACAATAAATGAACTAGTGAAATTCAGTAGCGGAACAATGATTCTAATTAAAACTAAATGTAAAATCTGTTCTAGCGTACGCCATTGTATTTTTAGCAACGGAAATTTGCACTCTTATCTTGTCTCTCCCCGGGTTGTATTTGTATGCGTATTCGTATTCAGGTGTGATTAAGAAAATGACGCATTTCTTGTATTATTTCTGTAAAACGTAAACAATTTGATACGTTATTCAAAAGCAATGCAGTTATTTGGCTTTTACGATGGCATGGAAAGATCGCCTACTGTATTTCCCTACTAATGAAACATATACTATATTCAAGCAATCAAAAGAGACCGCTCATTATTAAGCCGATGCATTTTCTTTGTTAATACGTTCTCAATCAAACTTCTGAGCATACGTAGATTTATTGTAACACATTAATATAGTAAATGAGTCGTCGCTTTATAAACGGGATTCGCATAGAATATATCAAGATTAAATTATTTATTCCATCCGCATTTAACGCAATTAGTGGCAACTATTTACGAAAAAAGAATATGTAATGTAGAGCCGTGACTGATATGGAGATTAAAGCGAGGTTGTAAGCGTCATTTCTCTTTCAGTGATAATTTCGTCTACTCGCTCGGAATAAGTAAAAAGTTCTCATTAGGGGGATGTGATCGGTGGATGGATGGATGTTTAAAGCAGAAGCACGAGTTTCAAAGGTGTAAAACGATCCACATTCCACTTATAAATGGAAGGATCAAAGCTCGTTAAAGGTAAGGATTTTAAACCCAATAGAACTAACCCTCTCTCTCTCTTTTCAGTTAAGGTTTCGTGTTTTACATGAACATCATGTTATATTAGCAACTTCTCCAACTAACTAAACTTAAATCCGTTTAATGTAACAAGCTCAATATACAAATATAAGCAAAGTGATATCAGGAAAATCCTCTTATGAATCTGTTTACATAAGGAACAGGAAACTTTACTACTGAAGAGGAACTTTAGTTCTGGCATCCCTTTTAAACTAAAAAGGCTTTAATCCATTGTGCATGCAGGAGATATTTTAGTTAGGGAAATACAGACCAGCTGATGCTAGTTCCGGTGCAGCGGAATGCATTCGGAAAAAATATTTACACAACGCTCCCTCCGGAAGCGAGACCACGGACCGAGGAGTGAACAAGAGAAAAAGAGAAGGAATAAGTCTAGACATTGCTTGGAGGAGAAAATTTCGCCGGGAATCGAGGAAACCCCGCGACGCCGTCGTCACTAACCACGTGGCGACGCCGAGAATAGACGCATGATTCATCAGATGCCGTGCATCTTCGTTTAATTTGCGTTTTCTCTCTCTTTCGCTCGTGGAAGTGGGACCTTGCACCCTCAACTATGCAGGCTATCTTTGGTAACAAGCATTCGAGCGCACATTATAGCCCCTGCGCTATTATTTCGACTGGTTGAAAGATAAATTTAAGCTTGAAGAGTAGAAGAAATGTAAAGTTTAATGGACCCTCTTTTAAAAGGGGGAGAAATTGTTGTTACAAGGTCTATTTTAAATTTAGATTAGAAATTTTGTTGCCAAAAATAGGGTAATATAAAGTACGTGAAATATTTAAAATCGACGTTGCCCTTTGGGTATTACGGATAATAGAAATTAAAGTTTCATTTTTACGACCTACTACGGGGCTGATTGCGTATTTATAAGAAAAATTGCAGTTTAAAAAGTATGACCAGCTCTGGGAAAATCCCATCAAACTCACCTACCTAATCTTCCAATTTGTCAAAGAAGGGCGAAAACCACCTCGTCGCCGCTTAAAATTGGCTGCATGGAGATATAAAATGCCATTCTTAAATTTAATTCGGAATATACCCCTAAAATTCAAAAGGGTACAGAAAATAAAAAAAATTGATTTTGCCAATACTGAATTTGTGCAAAGATGCATGTGCATCCTAGGGTGATGATGCATTGAATAATGTCCAGTAAATGGGGCGGATAAGACTAGTAGCAAAAATATCATGGGCACAGCATGTGTACTGCACACGCGACCAAAGGGATCGAAAAAACCTCTACAAAAACAGTGCTGAAAATATCTCTAAGTGGCTTAACAGATCTAAAAAAATAATTTGTCATGAATGAATTGCAAGTTGTCTGATTTTTTTTCGGGTCTTTTTTAAATCAACAAACACACATATAGAAAAACCATTTTTTCCAATGGCATAAACTAAATTAAGTTCTATACGGATTTCAATTATTTATAGAGCTCAATAAGATTAATCTATTAAGATTTTGGAATTCGCAATATCTTTGAATATCTCGTATAATATAATTGCATCTCTCAGTAACGTATAAAATTACAAAGAAAACTTATATCGAAAAGCAGTCGTCGAATTTTCTCGAGGTTTTTGGGGCATACTATAGAAATATTTCCTTTTGTACGAATGGCCACTTCAATATTAGGGTCAAGTAGGGTAGATATCAACAAAATGTACAACTTTAGATTTTTGGAACACTTAAGAACACAATGAAATATCTGATTTTCTTAGCCTCTGCAGTTGTATGTAATCTGGTTGATTATGCATAATAATTATTAATTATAATAATAATTTTTAATAATAATTTTATACGTATTAATAGAATATTCAATGTAAAATTGTTTTAAGTTATTACCTTATTTTAATTATTAAAACAAACTCCGAAGATTCACATTCACACGCAGTAAAATACGTGAACATATTTGCACTAACAAATCTCTAGTTATAACTATCAAAACTTTGCAATTTGAAAAGCTACTAAAATTAGCGGGAATTTAAAAATTTTGCCAATCTAAACTTAATGTAGGTACTATTATTTATGTACAGACACCTGTTTTTGGTCTAGTCATTATAATTTTGATCTCTGAAATTTTGATTAGTTGTTTATTACGTTTTAAATTGTACAGCTATATAAGTTATTGAAAGATTTGTGAATGTTTGAAATTCTCACCAATTTTAGTAACTTTTGAAATTGCAAAGTTTCAGCAGTTTATAACTGGTCAAATACAGCAGAGAGTTGATTGTTGCCAGTTTTTGTTAGTGTCGTTATTGCGCACACGCCTCTGTCCAATACACTGTCAAGTGTATCGTATATTGGTGCCAATTTTTTATTCACTCTAACTAGAGTAACATGAACACTAACAAACATTTTTTTACCAATTTAGATCACTATATAACAGTTCTTTTCTCTTAGAAAAATTAAGATTAGGGTGGATTTTGTTATACATCTAAAGTAGAATATTCCATAGAGGGAAAATAGAATTCAGTAGTGAAGAATTATCTTTGTTATAATAATAGAGTGGAAAAAAATATTTTTCTACTCTAAACTTTAACTTTAACCTTAACTCTTTACCCAGTACTCATTGTTCACGGGGCTGATTTTTTACTGTGTAGCTCTTATACTATACATTATATTGACATCTACATGTCAAAATTCTTACAAACAAAACAAACTGCATAGCAAACATGCGCTGCAGGCTTGTTACGTGCTAATTTCATAGCACCCTGTATAGCTATGCGTTTGCATTAAGTTGTTTAGCGTTTAGGGATTTTCTTATTTTCTCTCTCCTTTTTGTTGCCATTTTGTTTGGAACTAACTTCCGGTTGTTTCTTGATAAGAGACCTGAGACCTGACTTCGTTTTGATCGTTCGTGTGAAGAACATTCTTTAAAGAATATTTTAGTGGACATCACTGTTTCATTAATCTCTTCCTTTGTGTTGTGAATTGGGAATTGCATTGGTGCAGATCTATGGTTGATTTCCAATTTTATTGGAACCTTTTGGGGATTTTTCTACTTGTTCTTTTTATAGGTTATAGGAGCACGTTCTCGTAAGTTTTTATTGTTTTAACTTTTCTATCATTCAGTCTCTTATAATTAATTCTTTTGATAGGTTTCGATGTATCATCGTCGTTAGCCGCATATGGAGGCGATATAGTTATCTCTTAAGGTCACATTACACCGAAAGTATTTATAAAGTGTTTGTTTGGTGTATTCTGGTAATTTGATTCCATTTGTTACAGACCTTTGTCTTTTGGGTTTACCTTTACTCATTTTATAACTTTCTGGTTGTCTTACAATAATTACATACACTTCGGGTATGTGTGGGTTGTTGAAACACCACTGCGTTCGACCTGGTTGGTGACGTTCCTCTTCAGTTCGAAGAACATACATCTGTATCGTGAGTCAATTATATTGTAGTAACTATTTACAACAACAATAACGTTTGACAACCCTTATTATAAATAAAGCATTAGTGTATCTTTGTCTATTATAATTTTATGTGTTAAATGATTTTTCCCCAGTGTGCGTGTAGCACTTACATCTACGTATCTATTTCATTTATATTTTATCACCTATCATTGTTAGGAATATCTGCGAGTGAATACGTATGACTTTGCTCCGTAATGAATTGATTAAATGGAATGGAATTAAAATCTGAGGTTAACGATTGCGCAATCTACATCACAGGTATTCGCGTTAATTTACCGTGCCAGTTGCGTTTTGAGACTTGAAGTCAAGTCAGATCTAGAGTAAATAAATCGCTCGCATCAATCCTCACCCAGATCAAATTTGGAAATAGAAATCAATAACTTGCATTTAATTTTTGCCAAAGCTATTTGTCCTTGATTAAAATATAATCTTACTTGATTGATTTATTTTAATTGTTCTATCTGATAATTTGTTTAGTTGTTAATAAAGCACTGTACATCCCTTACTTGACGACTTATTATTTATTTGTTTGGTATTTGGGGTTTATATTTATATCAGCTATCGAGGAGCCAATATTGGGAAAAGTCGACCACATTGGTAGTAGTCGCAAATGTGTTGTTCTTTTCAGATTTTGTCGGCAAATACTGTAAAGATTGTTACTGTTTCCCAATAAGCAGTCTTCATTTTGTGGGTAACAGGCTTTTACAAACGCTGAAAATAAAATGAACCCATCTATAACAATTTATACAGGTCGAAAAGTGGTCTATTAATCTGTTCTAAAGAATAAAGATTACATTAATAATATCAAACTCGGTAAAATTTGAAAATTGACTGTAACACTTTATTTAAAGATACAATGCCAAATGAAACATTAAAGGGGGAAAACTGAAACAAAATAATTCAACCACAGGCACTGATTTTCTAACTGGCTTTCTGCTAACAATACACATAAGATTTTTTATTTACGACTGCTTAGATAATAACTCGTTATGCCATTCATTGGAGTGATATAAAAATGAAGACGATTATAACACTAGAGAGGTAAGTGATAAGGTAAATGACACAATGAAATAGTCGTAGATAAAATTTTTTAGGATACATGTGGGATAAAGGCATAATAATCAATAGTAAAGCCAACCTACTTCAAGTTGGTAAAATAATAAAAATTTCCGTTGTTGTTGATTGTTTTCGGAAGCAGAAAATACTTTTGTCCTCGTTGTCATTTAAGACAAGCCGAAAAGTGACAATTCTGCATGTTCCCCAGAAAACGGCAGCTTTCAATTTTCTAATGACAAGTGAAAAAGCCTTTCAACTACTTTCAAATGCTGGAGCAGAAAAAACATATTTTCCTCTGTCCTAACTTATTTGCATTTTAGTTAGCTTAAACGCTTTGTTTTACTGTCCTGTTGAAAAGTCAAACGTTCATTAGATTACATGTAATTGACCCAACAATTTTTTTGTATATATTGGACATATATTTTGGCAATGCATAAATAATAATAAACATAACGTTTATTTTTTGAATTGTGCATAGGAGTGTTTTTGTGGAAGCTTTATCGTTAACTGTAACGATTTCATTGACTTGAATTGATTGTTATGGTTTATATTTGTTTTGAATATAATACGCGCATCATCTTGAGGATTATTGGCAATTAAGAAATCTCTTTGTTAGTACATGTACCGAATTGTGGATTAGAATTATTTGGGAAGATAAGGAAATTTTAATTGTTCGTCTATTTTTCAGATTAAAAAGGTTTTCTTATTGAATCTTTGTTTAATTGGTAAACTAATTTATCTTATTCGATTAAAGGTTGCAAGTAAATAAATACGAACTTGTTTCCCACCATCGTCCAAGATTATATTATTTGCTAAAAATAAAAACTGCGACAATATTTAATAACCCGCTTTATTGTTTGTCGTGGAAAGAAATTTAAGACAGTTTTAGTAATGAAACTAGAATTGATCTAGTTTCATTAAAGTTCAACGTTATAGTTTTTGATTTCAAGGCGCATTTTAAGTGTAATTTTGTTCAAATTAAAATAAACTAACTTTTTTAGAAGCCAAAGGCCTTCTTACATTGTTTTATTTTTTAATATACTTTATGTTTTTTGTATAAGCTATAGTTATTTTATTAAATTTTATATTCGCTTCATCGACAATTTTGTAAAAATAGGTACTTATGCATTTTGGGAAGTTAACTTACCATTAATAATGTAGGCCATAGACTCCGGATATAATCTAGAAAAAATAAGAAATTACATAAATAATATAAAGTGCAACAAAATAAAATGGGAAAAAAATTTGTTTCCTATTGAACGTCATCGTAGGTAAATTTAATTTCTTAATAATCCTACTGTTGGGGTTATGGTCAAATTCAGTATGATAAAAAACAAAACGTTGAATATATTTAAAAGTTTGATCTTCGTTGGAAATTGTTTGTGACTCTAGAAAAAATAATCATCTCAGCATAAATAATTTCAAACGTTCTGCAACAGTATTTGGTTGATAAATATAATAGAAGTGATACATCATAAAGTACCATCATTTTAACCATCATGTAGCAAATTATTGAATAATTGACTGAAATACTCAATACTAGAGCATTCAATCCCGAATCTCGAAATCCCGACAAAAAGACATTTATTTGAATACTTTATTTGATATCAGTGTTGAACAGCTGTTGTTATCGAAAATGTCAAACTACGCTGTAAATTTGAAAAACAAATGCAGAATTAGAATTTCTAGTGCTGCCAACTGTCAAACTACTTAACAAAGTATCCCTGACAAATTTTACTTAAAATTAAGTTATTTTTTAAAATGATTATAAATTAACGCATATATAAAATAGTATATAATCTCGAAAGGACCAGTGCGCTAAAATGTCTTATGAAACGAATACTTTATACTATTTTTTCTATTTGCGTTATTTTATAATTATAAAAAAATAATAACTTTTTTGAGAATCGGTAACACTGAAAATTCTAATTCTGCATTTGTTTTTCAAATTTACAACGTAAATAAATAAGTTTAAAGAACAGTTGTTCAACAGTGATACAAACTTTAAAAAATAAAATGCTACTGCATTCAGTATTTTTTTGGACACGCAAAATGCCTATCTAAATGGCTTCCTTTGGACACCCAAATACAAAAAATAGTATAAAGTATTCGTTTCATAAGACATTTGAGCGCACTTGTCCTTTAAAAAACTCCCTGCTACGGGGGTAGTTTTATAAACGCGCTAAAAACGCGCCTTATGAAACTAATACTTTAATATACTATTTTGAGTTCTATTTTAAATATTTTGCACATATACAATCCCGGGATTCTGGGATCCGAAAATTTCAATGCCACAATACCGGGATGTGTCTCATTCTAATAAAAGTTTTTGATAACGGTATCTGATTGACCATAGCATAACTTTCCATAGATGAACGACTAGGGAGTTCTTGTAGATTCAGTTACATTGATTGTAGCAATATTGTAGGCATCGGTTCTAAAATCTGAGATAATCCTACCAGAGCAGGATCGATAGTGATATGTTGCCGGTACTTTAAATATTTAAGAGGTAGACATCTGTTAAAGTACGCTTTACAATATTTTGATCGAAAAAACTGAGGCTGTATAGTACTGTCGCAAATGTGTGCCTAATTTTTATGATCACAGCCAAAGCCAAATGTTACGTGAATGGAAACGGCACATTGTGCATAAGCCCGATCGATCTAGTTTGAACGGTTTGCAAAAATTTTTAAAAATTGCTGTGACGTTCTGGAAATTATAGTCGAAAGAAATAGCTTCTGAAATAAAACCCACAGGAACGAGGTCATGGATAAAGGTGAGCATAGATATGTGCATCTCTGATTTTGGGACATACGAATTTATCAATGAGCATAAATTATGCTAAGAATGCTTATGCACTGGTCACTCAGTAAGAATATGCAGGCTAACATCACAAATTCTAATAAATAACAAAAATCAGACCAGCGCAAGCAATTTTATAGTATCGTATGGCGGTGGTGAGGTGAGTTTTCAGGTTGCCCTACCGGCTCTGACATGGCCTAACAACTACCAGTGTATCTAGTAGTAGTGATTCCCACCAAAGCACGACCGGTTGCAATCTTCGCACCACTATCACCCACCCAACTTCCGACCTGGGCCAACGTAGCTTAACTACAAATACCGTTTGACGAGTACTCATAGCGCTAGGCCATGCAACCGAAGCATGTTGACGGCGATCATTCATAGACAGCTACATAAAGTACATGCGCTATTAGACTGTGTTTCACAGTCTTCTATCATTTAAAATAAACTGATTGATCGTCTAGGTCGAGAGCAATTAAAACACTGTATATGGGTGGTTAAAATAAATGTTAAATCGATATCAAATCTCAAGAACTTATCGAATATAAGAACTATTTATTACCTATCAAATTTATCCTAATCTCAAAATTTGACAGGGTTGTAGCTTTTTTTACGAATGTACATAATACAATGGCATTTGCTCATAGATTTATAAAAAATTGCGCCAAACCTACATCAAAGTTCAAAGGCACTCTAGAAGTTTTGAAGTTGTTATCTTACAACGACGTTAGCTAAATTTTCCAAAAAAAATTTTCATGATGATTTTCGAAGTTTATCCAATACACAGCTTTTTCAACTCTTTTCAAGTAACGGGAAATGTCTACGCCTGCTTTTTTCAAGCAAGGGATTGAAACGGTCGGGGATTTAAGCTTGAAAAATGTAGGCGTCCTTATTTGTTTTGCCACAAAAACGGTGCATTTAGAACTTAAAGCGAGTCTTGCTACAAGACGTTTTGTTGTTAGAAGAGGACATTCCTCTAAAATATAGCCCGACAACGGGGTGAATTTTGTGGGTGCCAAACGCGAATTGATAAAATCTCTTGAAGCTAACCGCAATGAAATCACATTCTTTGGTGCTGTAGAAATAATTAAACGAAATTTTATTCCTCCCTACTCTTCTAACTTTGGAGGCCTTTGGGAGGCTAGTGTTTTTGAGTGAAGCATCACTTACGACATGTTTTTTGCTCTTGTACAAATGGAAGTTATTTTTAATTCACGGTCGTTATGTCCTCTACGGTGATCCAAAAGATTCAACATTTTTGGCAACGATGGATGCCAAACTTTCTGTTAAAGCGGCTTCATCGTTGAAAACAAAAGAATGATGAAATTTCCGAGAATGCTATGGTCCTGCTCAAAGGCAATAATGGAAACTAAGATACTTAGATAGTGTTGTAACGGTGGTTTCTACCAGGACGCCCAACGGCATAGTGAAGAGGACTTTCAAAAAAATTTGTGGCCTTCGTTGAAAGCAATGAAAGCAAAGAGTTCCGTTTGTAATTTAATCTGCATTCAGTGCCTTATTACAAACGTCACAGTCTACTTCTATACATTCTATACATTAGGTATACCTTTGCTTGCAACTCAGTTTCGAAAGGTCACCAAGTTTAGCCTCTATAATGTTAATTTTATAAGACGTCTCTGGGACATACTTTCTTAAAATTAATTTTGTCCTCTGTAGTCCTATTTTGTTCTTGAGTTCTTCACGTCGGTGTATACGAAAATAACCTGTCTAATATATAAAAATTTATTTTAAGATCAGAAATTAAATTTCTAATACCCTCATGATAAATTCGTCCTTTTGTTGGTTTTTAAAAAATTGAGACTTTTGCTCAATTAAGCTGTTGTAGCATACTTGATATTTCCCAAAAGAGTTGTGTGTAAACCAATTTCTGGTGTAAAGTTCAAATGTACAGTACAAGAGTTATTCAAAACCACTCCCGACAACCAGCACACAACTTCCTCGTTTATTTTTCAGCGGATGAGTCTTTTTGTTCGGGAACAGCAAAACTTTTACAACTATCATCATATCATCAATCGCGCGAATCATCATAGACATAACAGCTTCCCTTTTAGAGTAGAACGTGGATGTTATCTGGGGTGTTGTGTGGAGTCAGTTGTAGGGTTTTGGACCGTAGTCCGACATTCCCTGAGGACGCATCGACTTGTCAACCCTCGCCATTTCCTGCACGTGTCGTGTAATTCAGCTTTACTGACTTGTGAACATGGATATTGAAATGCCACTTAAACTTTAAATCAAATTCGCAGGTGATTCATGAGCATAATTTGCGTTCTCTAAGCGGACGCTTATTGATATAAATGTGGGTAACATTAGTTGTAAGAGTTGTTATGCGGTGGTTATTGTAGAAGGGTTTTGCTTTATTACTCTGCTCGATTCGAGTTTCCAACAAATAATTTGTCCAATTCGGTTTATATTGATGGAAAATTGTTATTGTCGTGACCAACAGGTCAATATATATATGTAAACGTATTTCTGTTTGTTTAGAGGATATGTAGTTATATGTACGTTGTTATATGCACAAACATGTTTATTAATTAATTAAGTTAGTTATTCATGCGGAGCAACATGTGAATTTATGATACGTGTGGCTTTCCAATAAATTTCTTCCATTTAAATAGATAGGGATGTCATTTTTTAAATCCCCGTACTGAAATTGGTAATTAAGAAGAAGACCAGTTGTTTTTTTAAATATTTAATTATAGTTGAACAAACGCGGTTTGTTTATTTTTAATTTGGCTTTAACTAACAAAAAAAAAAACTAAACAGGTGTACTTGCTTAAATCAAATATATATTACATATTATGAATTCTATGCGTTAAAACGTACAACGGCACAACGCTACCAAAGAGGACTATTTATATTATTAGTTTTTTGCTTTGTGGATTTTTTTAATTCAAGGTTGATCTGTTCTGTTATGAAATGAAACAGTAAATTAAACAATTTGAAATGGAATATGTTCTAAAACTTTTTTTTCGTCAGCGGTGCTGTAACAGGGTTTTCAGATACTCACGCATTTTTAACAGGTTGGAAATCCTCCTACATTTTCTATTTGATTTACATAAACACCCGAAATCATCAAATGCAAATGAAATAACTGGGAAAAATTTTATAAAATGCCTACATTAAAAAAATCTATTTACCTTCGTAAAAACTAAGGTCTTGCAAAATATCGGAAAAAGAAAACATTAGGCGGAATATACTAGGAACAATGACCAAATAATTTTAAATTCAATTCAAATGGTACACCTGTGACTGGTTTGCTAGAAAATGCAAATTGAGATAAAAACTACATTTGCAAAACATTCCCGAAAAAATTAATTATTTTATGCAACAATAAAAGTGAATAACAGCACAAAGAAATCGTCAAGAAAACAGGAATAATCAAATTGGTACCCCTTAATAACAGATTAAATAGTCAAGATCTACAAGCAACAACAGGTGACATGTGACATAACCTAAGATTCACTGCTACGAAAAAGCCTACAAAATAAAATAAATGTTTTTAAATTTAATTAGAAGAATGTTGAATATACAACCACGGTGTGCTCTAAACTCTACTTTTAGTGAAAGCAGTATAAATCAACCAAACAGGTCGGAACAAACGCTTATGACCGTAAAAAAATCGTCACGAAACTGAAGTACCAGAGGATTTTTAATTAAAATTTACAATATCAGATTTAGTCTTTGTAAGCGTAGTAGTCTAGTAAGCGCCTTTCTTAATTACTATAACTCACATATTAAGTAGTTTTATTACTTGTCCATAATATAGGACATATTATGGACACTACCGATAAAAATATAAATTACAAAATTAATGTTTTAGGAAAATGGGCCAACATATTGTCCCTCATGACCCAATAAAATCCCGTACCTTACCGGCTTCTGTATCACAACGCAGGTTGTAACGCGATCATATTCTAGATTTATCAAAAATATAATTTTGTATGCATAAATGATAAAAAACCTTAGTGCGGCCCTGCACATTTTAGCATATTTTAGTTGAGTTAAAAATCTGTAGACCTTATTTTACGCCGGTGGATACCCTAACATGTTTTCGTCTAAACAACATTCGTTCCCGTAAATAGAAATAATAATAAAGAATTTATTATTAATAGCAATTATGGCAAAAGTTCAATAAATCTCGTTAAGATCAAATAGTTCAGAATTTAAAATTAATAAGTGTTCCCGCAATGTTCCCGCTGATAATTTTGTGATATGGTCATTTTTTGTGTTGTAGAGAAATGTTTTCAGCCTTGTTTGTATGTGTTTGATTAAATTAAATCAATTTTAAATGAGGAATCTTTCCAAATTGGGACTCCTAGATTTTGTTAACATCAATTTGGTGGAGCCTACTATTTTTTTATTTGTTGCTGACTCTATTACTTAATTAGAAGCTTTTGGGGTTAACACCCTCACCTGAATTTATATTTGCAGAGTAAGAGATCTTACCAGCCGGAGCATATTGGTACAGTAAGTATTCAGCATTTTGAATTTTAGAGTAACAAAAAGCTTTGTTTCAAGGTCACCTAGCAGTTGAGCGAATTCTCCATTTAGGTATAGTCTTTCTAAATTCTAAATTGTTTATTGAACAGAACCCAATGTCTCTTGGCAATAAAGTAGAGTTAGAGAACTACTGAAAAAATAAACCCATTACTAAAAACTGCGCCTGAGAAACTGATGCAGCCGTTAAAACTCAACAACAAACAATAGATGACGTTGCTTGGGACAACTACATCAACATAAAAACGAATTCAAACAATCACGAGACAATAATATACAATAGAAAGCTACAAAGAAGCCTTTGATGGCTTTAGTATTGACACAGGTCAGCAATACTAGAGTTGAATTTTTATTTGACATTGTTCCTCATTGTAATAACTCTAGCTTTTAAAAGTAAAAAAGTCAATTCCTGCAAACCTGTTGACATTAAAATTGTTATCAAGATGTTAAATCTGTGAAAAGCCATGAAAATATATAATGAATACTAAAGTGAGCCTTTAAATTCCACTAAGTACCTTAAATGGTATTTATTTGGGTTATTTTTCATATTTCCAATAACTGTGATGTCATGTCTACTGCAACTCGTTTTTGTCTTCTCGCCAATTCAATTTCACATCGAATAACAATCTACAAATTTTGTTAAAAGGCTTATGTTTATAAGATCTTACATAACAGCTGGGAGTACAGTAAAATTTAAAGTTTTACTCATTTTCTGTGAATTGATGAATGCGCGTGTATAATTACTGCGTGTGTATAGTTACTGCGTGTTGTACAACGATAAAAATTAAGTATTTTATTAATAAGAATGCTTCAGTATTTTAACAATAATAATAATTATTATTACTTCCTACACCCTTATAGGCAAAAACATGATCTTACAAACTCAACACGATATTAATGAATATGAATAACAATCCTAAACGTGAACAAAAATTAATTTACAAGAGGTACTCAAAATGTCCTCTTTGTTCTAAACAATTCCCATACCATTTTTGTAAAATTACCAATGTCTAAGTAAAATTTCTAATTTTTCTTCTTTTGTATACATTATTAAAAAATACAGGTTAAAGGAAAGTTCTTGTAATAATTACCGGAATAGTTTAAGTAATAGGTATTTAAGATGTTATAAATCTATATTAAAATCATCATCTCCGACCGGGAATCCAACCCTGGACTCTCTGAAATCCAGGCAGAAGCTGTACAGCTGAGCTATCCGAAATGATTATCATTAGATTAAATAAATTCCAACTTATGTAGAAGAATTGTCATTTCTCCGGTAATCATTGCCGGTAATCATCTCGGATAGGTAGAGATTCTATCTGGATTGCAGAGAGTCCCAGGTTTGATTCACGGTCGGAGATGATGATTTTTCTATGTACTTATAACATCTTAATATTGTTTAAAGTTTATAAAAGTTAGGTTAGATTGAGTTGTTAAAATAGGGAAGATTAGTAATGTCAATGCATTTGTCGTGTTATTTTAATAATTGAACAGGGAAATCTGTCTGTTTAGAGATATGTATGTGAATTTCTTACTTTAGGACTATTTATTGTTGATTCTGCCTTATCATCCTCTCCTGCAAAAAAATATTATATAGAAATACTTCCTGTTAAACCATTCTTGTAGTTGATTTTCTTGAAATATGATTGTGGTTTTTATACATTTTTTTAAAGAAAATGTTGAAAATTTGCTTCATTTGGGATTCTTTGACATGTGTGTGCGCAAGTAGTTTCCAATGCCTTTAGTTAGTCTATAATTTTACGTAGTTGAATTAATATTCTGCTGAAAATACATTTTGGTGGAATTTATCATCGGTTGTTCGGGTTTTTACTAAACTACACATTGATAAGGTTTATTTCAATCCATTTTTTGTTTTTGTAGGAAATTTACCAAAATGAAGAGGATCTGAGTTACACTAAACCTGTAGGCCAACTGTTCGCTAAGCCTTAAGGTTAATGGTGAAAACTTTTCGATTAACTTGGGTTTTTCATCTTTTCCCGTAGTTAACAACGGACCGAAAAATATAAAAAAACAAAAGTATTAACTACCAGATCAAGATTGCTAATCTAGAGTGGTTAACGAAGGGACTTTATCAGCACCTGGGAAATAGGCAGCTATATCACCTTTTACTTCATACTACTGCTATCACCTTTTCCCCTACTGCAATAATTGTAAATCTTTCTTTTTTAGTCGCTTTTTAGGTTATGATTAATAGAAAAACCAGATCCTTAACTTTGCTTGCGAAACCGTTTATTTAAATACTTATATTATTGCACAATTTAAATTAATGCTACTTTTTCTGCAGAAAAAGTAGTTGTAAGTACCTACTAACAACTTGATTATTGTTTATAGCTTATTATTAAAAATTAGATACATAGATATAACATTTGGTTTCTGGTTGTGTATGAACTAATAAATTACTACTATGATTTCATGATTGATTTACTTTTTTTATATTGCTTCTGTGTATACAGGGTGGAAGGGGTTAAAAGGAACAAAAAAGTCTAGTGCAACAATATGCTGATGATACGAAAAAATGTTATTAGGCTTTTTGTTGTGCTAGATAAATTAATATTAGTAACGCGGCAAAATTGTGTTAACGTTTACAACTTTATTATTTATGCTTAAAGAATGGTATGTTATAGAACAAAGTTGTATCAGACTTTTCCGTTCTTTTTGATGTCTTCTATCACCCCTTACAATTAACGCATAGTAACCCCTTCCACCGTGTATGTAATTTAAACTTTATTTGTTTCTTATTTGTTTATGTGAAGATGAACGGCGGCTGTTAATTTTGTAGCAGACGTTTTCCAGGCCTAAATATTTTATCCTTGTTGTTTTATTTTATAAACGTAAATATACTGAAACTCCCTGTGGACACCGCGATCTAGCCGGGCAGGAAGAGTCCGTAGTTAGCTACCACTCTACATCTAAAGAGCATCAGCAATGACTTTTATATTACTAAGCTTCAATTTTAAACTACAACTGTACTTATAAACAAATTGTTCTCGAGGTAAAAAAGAAACACAAACGGATGATAGTAGTAAAGCGTCTTCCGGAAAAGGACTCAATTTTCTAAAAAATAAAATAAGTGTAGGAATTCTTTTTTCCTAAAGGAAGTGTCTAGTTGTCAAGAGTGATTTTGAATGACTTTTGTACTACTACATTTGAATTTTAGACCAGAAACGTGTTTACAAACAATTTTTCTGCGGAGTAAAAAAGAAATAAAGAGAAAGAAAAAAAAATAAATAAATTTCCCAAAGTTGACGTGGAACACACGACTCAAGTTAAGGTGGAAAAAATGAAATATCTTCAAGTGAAAATCCTTAGAGATGGGCAATAACAGTAAGGGCAAAGTTAAAATAAAACTGAGACTTCAAAACAGTTGTCAGAATGTCGAGACATACCCTAGGGACCTCACCATTTGTGCGTACTTATATTCGCGGGAGAGTAATTTGGAAAAGAGGAAAAACGAATGCAGGTTATATATAAAATAAAAGCGAGTATTTCCGTTTCCACTCTGCAAGAGAGGCTTTCAAAGCCGATTTATTATTTCTATTTATAAAATATCGAACACGTTTAAGCTTGGAGGAATTAAATTTTACTTCCATGTCCCTCAGGCATGCACATCTTCATCCAGAATTTCATAATAAATCCCATCTTTTGTTTCGTAATTTCAAGTATAAATAATTTCCCTATTATTTAGATAATTTTTTCCATCCTCCCCAGATGAAAAATCACCTTAATCTTCTCATCGAGTTAATACAAAAGTGGATTTGAATTTGTAATGGATATTTGATCCCAAAACGTTTTTAAAATATTGTTTTAATCCTTGGATTCGTTAGTTTTAAGACCCAAGCATCGATCAGATGCTTCCAAGGTAATGAAAGCAAACTTTGCACAACCAAACGGTGGTAGCAAATAAAATTAGTCAGGCGTGGATGTATCCAATTAATCTCCTCCCTTATTCCGAGATAATCAAACATCGCAACCAAACAGAAGGGCCCTTTTACTACTTAGAAGAAGAAGAGGAAAGGGAGGATATCCCTTATAAGTTTTGCAAACACACCCCATGCTGTTCCATTTCTTTCTTTTTTTTCGCTATTTTTTGAATGCTTCATCGCCTCCCCCACAAAAGCCGTCGCCGTTGTCGTCGTTGCGATGCTCCCCCTCCCTGTAATTACACGCAGAAACGTACTTATTCAACGAAATAATATAGGACCGTTACTTTGCATACTTTGGTGTCCTTTTTGTCAGTGAGTTATTTCGGCGGATGTTTCGCATTCAGCGGTTTTAACAATACGAAATTCATTTTTCAACCATTCTACGCACCCCTAGGCTGCAATTACATTTTTCAGAGAATGCTCTGAAATTTCAGAAGGTTCTTTTTTTATTAACGTTTAATTTTTGTTGGAATTGTAAACAAGTGTATTTATGTATGATTTGAAATTGCAATTCTTTTCCCTTCGTAGCATATGTAATTCTGGAACGAATAAAATATACAAAGAGTTTTTAACCTTCCACACGTACGCCATTGTGTGGGGTGTTTTTATATTCTCGGCATTTTAGATTCGTCTTCACGTATTCTGATTGAAATTTGAATAAAATAATGAAAACGCCAACTTTTTACGTAGATCTGAACTTTTTAGTTTTGATATTTTTAAATTATTATACGCAATTTCTGTGAACGCTGTGAAAATTTCTTTTTTTTACAAAAGGTCAGGTTGCTGATTTTATACAAAAGGCAGAATCGTTAAAGATTTACGAATAACTCAAAGAAACCTACGAACTATGTAACATGATTTATTTTACCAAAAAACTAATGTAACTACTATAAAATCAGAACTCTATCCTTCTTTTGAGATTAAGAGAGGCGGATTGGAACATCATCAAATTCTTAGAGCTATCGATATAGGGGCGCCAGCATAATTGATTTAAATTAATAAAGGACTAGCGTTAATGATCCACAATACGAAGCTCTAAGTCTTAAAACGAATCAGTCTCAATTCAATTCAAGGCCGAATACCTACACTCTGATATTACACAAAAATTGCACATAATAAAAAGTAAAGAAGAAATAACACAAATAATAAAATTTATTTATTTCACATAAAAAATAATTAGGCAGAAAAAAGAACTGGAAGGCCTTCAGTTATTATTTAAATGTATATGTTATCATATAATATCTTAACATAGATTAAAATAATATTACAACTAAATAAAAAATACTTCAACAATTCGTACTATGATTGTTACTAGGTTTGAAGTTTATCAATTTTACTTGAAAAATTAAATTCAGAATCTCATAAAAATTTAATTATTATCGTATCAAAGGTTTTCTTTAAATTGCAACTTTAAAAGTTCTATCACATAATTATAAAAATCTACTCTTAAATTTTGATAACTAGAACTAATTAACGCTTCCACAGAAAACAGGATATAAAGAAACTACTTGGTTATTTCTATAAACTTAAATTGATTTTCAAACGTTAGTTCAAATGACTCGTTAAAGATGATCACCAGGTTACTGAAGGACCTTTTGGAGAAAACTTCCAGTTGTCACGTGTAGTGGTTCAAAATACTGCTGCTTACAAGACGAATATTAGGGTCTCAATCCAAATTCAGCTGTCGGATTTCCACATCAATACAATTAACGGATCTTCTTTAAGATTTAACAACAAGCAGTTTCAACTACGGGGGCCAAACCGCAAACTAGGGTTTAAAATCTGTATCGATGTTAAATCGATTTTCCTTAAATACCAACATGATTGCTAGTCTGGATCAATATTCTCGAAGTAAAGTCTCTATCGACTTTCGCTATAAATAATCATCGATATTGCAAAAGAAAAGTTTATTGATCACATCAATAAAAAAGAAGGAACTTTAATTAAATTAAAAAGATGATTATTACCTTTTCAGAAGGGAATGTTCCAAGTTCGACGTTGAGGCGTGACAAAGAAAGCTATAATTTCGATATTTTCCAAACTATCAAACAACGATTTCATAAATTTAATAAATCACAAAACCATTTTATGCACTAATTAAACTATAATTGACCCATCAAAAGAGAATTCCCAAAGAAAATTTGCAAAGTTAAACCGTACACCAGGTTTTCACAAGAAGGCCGGGAACGAAGAAGCTTTCCTGCAACGAACAAAGCGTCGGTCTCGTGCCTCATCGATTGATCCTCATTGTCGCAAACAAAATATTTATTATTGATTAATGAAAACGGTCAACCAAAGTGATTTGAAAAATCGATAATTCGTAAATAAAATGCTAAATTTATTTAACAGAAGAGAAAAATACATTAAAAATTAAGTTATCACAACGAAAAGATCGATAATTTTGCAGTCAAATACCAAACCTAGATGACGTTGCAAATAAACATTGAAAGTCAACTTCACATGGTAACAGGGTGTAAGGTCAATCTTAAGGTCAAGGCTCTCACGAGATGTTCTTTCAAAAAGTTACCAAGAGTCAACTGTAATACAGCTTTGAATTCAACGCCAACAGTACTTATTAAACTCAAAACATTTGTAACTACTACCAATATCGTTGGTTTCCAATAAAAATTGCTTATAAAAACACGTAACTAATGAAACTACAATTAGGATGCAAAATGGTTTATTACAAAAATAAGTAATGGAAGTAAGTAAATAAGTAAGTCAGCCAGGTTTCGCTGGCGATCATAGTACCGCAAATAACACCATATTGTGATCAAAAAGGAACGCAATTGTTTTTTAAATTTAAATTAATTGACTCCACATTTACTTTAAAAGGTTTTTCTATATAATTCTTGTTTTAAAAACCCCTAAACCTGTACATAATATACCAAATACGTAAAATGCGATTTTAATTTTAATTATTAGGTTCCACGTAGGTTGTGGAAGAATCTGTAAATTTCCAGTAATTCTTCCTTAAGCATTATGAAATTTTCAGACTTTCTTCTTCCAGTGTTTTGGAATTCTCCAGAAGCTCTTCGCTAAGCTTTCTAAAATTTCCTTTAGACTTTTCCAGTAATTTGTTCTTAAGCCATCTAGAATTTTCTTCGGAATTTTCCATTAAACCTTTTAGAATTTTCTTCGGACTTTATGGAATTCTCTTCGGACTCTTCCAGTAATTCTTTCTTAAGCTTTCTAGAATTTCTTTCGACTTTTCCAGTAATTCTTGATTAAACTTTCTAAAATTTTCTTCGGACTTTCTAGAATTTTCTTCGGTCTTTCTAGAATGTTCTTCGCATTTTTCCAGTAATTCTTCTGTAGGCTTTCTAAAATGTTCTTCGAACACTCTGAAGTTTTCTTCGGACTTTTTAAATAATTCTTCCTCAAGCTTTCTAGAATTTTCTTCGGACTTTTCCAGTAATTCTTCCTTGACCCATCCAGAATTTTCTTCTGACTTTTCCAGTAATTCTTTCTTAAGCTTTCTAGAATTTCTTCGGACTTTTCCTGTAATTCTTCATTAAATTTTCTTCAAATTTTTCCAGTATTTCTTCCTTAAGCTTTTCTTCGGACTTCAGTAAGCTCTTCGCTAAGCTTTCTAAAATTTTCTTTAGACTTTTTCAGTAATTTGTTCTTAAGCCATTTAGAATTTTCTTCGGAATTTTCCATTAAGCCTTTTAAAATCTTCTTCTGACTTTATGGAATTTTCATCGGACTTTCTAGAATTTTCTTCGGTCTTTCTGGAATTTTCTTCGGATTTTTCCAGTAATTCTTCTGTAAGCTTTCTAAAATGTTTTTCGAACACTCTGAAGTTTTCTTCGGACTTTTTAAATAATTCTTCCTTAAGCTTTCTAGAATTTTCTTCGGACTTTTCCAGTAATTCTTCCTTGACCCATCCAGAATTTTCTTCGGACTTTTTCAGTAATTGTTTCTTAAGCTTTCTAGAATTTCTTCGGACATTTCCAGTAATTCTTCATTAAATTTTCTTCAAATTTTACCAGTATTTCTTCCTTAAGCTTTTCTTCGGACTTCACTAAGCTCTTCGCTAAGCTTTCTAAAATTTCCTTTAGACTTTTCCAGTAATTTGTTCTTAAGCCATTTAGAATTTTCTTTGGAATTTTCCATTAAGCCTTTTAAAATCTTCTTCTGACTTTATGGAATTCTCTTTGGACTTTTCCAGTAATTCTTTCTTAGGCTTTCTAGAATTTCTTCGGACTTTTCCAGTAATTCTTCATTAAACTTTCTAAAATTTTCTTCGGAGTTTCTAGAATTTTCTTCGGTCTTTCTGGAATTTTCTTCGGATTTTTCTAGTAATTCTTCTGTATGCTTTCTAAAATGTTCTTCGGACACTCTGAAGTATTCTTCGTACTTTTTAAATAATTCTTCCTTAAGCTTTCTAGAATCTTCTTCGGACTTTTCCAGTAATTCTTCCTTGACCCATCTAGAATTTTCTTTGGACTTTTCCAGTAATTCTTTCTTAAGCTTTCTAGAATTTCTTCGGACTTTTCCAGTAATTCTTCATTAAATTTTCTTCAAAATTTTCTAGTATTTCTTCCTTAAGCTTTTCTTCGGACTTCACTAAGATCTTCGCTAAGCTTTCTAAAATTTTCTTTAGACTTTTCCAGTAATTTGTTCTTAAGCCATTTAGAATTTTCCATTAAGACTTTTAAAATCTTCTTCTGACTTTATGGAATTCTCTTTGGACTTTTCCAGTAATTCTTTCTTAGGCTTTCTAGAATTTTTTCGGACTTTTCCAGTAATTCTTCATTAAATTTTCTTCAGATTTTTCCAGTACTTCTTCCTTAAGCTTTTCTTCGGACTTTGTGAATTGTCTTCGGACTTCACTAACCTCTTCGCTAAGCTTTCTAAAGTATCCTTTAGATTTTTCCAGTAATTTGTTCTTAAGCCATTTAGAATTTTCTTCGGAATTTTCCATTAAGCCTTTTAGAATCTTCTTCTGACTTTATGGAATTCTCTTGGGACTTTTCCAGTAATTTTTTCTTAGGCTTTCTAGAATTTCTTCGGACTTTTCCAGTAATTCTTAATTAAACTTTCTAGAATTTTCTTCGGACTTTCTAGAATTTTCTTTGGACTTTCTGGAATTCTCTTCAGATTTTTCCAGTAATTCTTCTGTAAGCTTTCTAAAATGTTCTTCGGACACTGAAATTTTCTTCGTATTTTTTAAATAATTCTTCCTTAAGCTTTCTAGAATCTTCTTCGGACTTTTCCAGTAATTCTTCCTTGACCCATCCAGAATTTTTTTCGGACTTTTCCAGTAATTCTTTCTTAAGCTTTCTAGAATTTCTTCGGACTTTTCCAGTAATTCTTCATTAAATTTTCTTCAGATTTTTCCAGTACTTCTTCCTTAAGCTTTTCTTCGGACTTTTTGAATTGTCTTCGGACTTTTTCAATAATTCTTCTTTAACCGTTCTAGCATTTTTCTCTGATTGTTTGGAATTTTCATCCATTTTACTTAACCAAACATTAGCATCAATTCAGGCATCAGGCACTTCAAAACGGAAAGTATCCGGATCTTCGTCATGTTGTATGATCCATTGTTCAATCCGATTTATCAACATGATTTTCTTTCTAATTTTCTCTCTTCTAATTCCTTCTTCAAATCTGTTACTTTCAATTTGTTTAAAAAATTTATTTGATTTGATTTATTTATTTTAAATACATTCCTGACAACGTTGTGGCGCACTTTTCAATTAAAACTAGATTTCGTATTAATCGTTTAATAACGGAGGAATATTACGTGTTTGCGTGTTCACTATTAACATTAAAGGAACTGTTGTGCTTTTTGAAACCTCATAGTTGGAACTATGACACATTGCACCCCTTGAATATCTCACGCTTGGCAATCTAGAATTCTAAAGCTTTGAGCTTTATACTCTGAATTTTGAAACTTCCAAGTCTTTTGAAACATCATATGAGATAAATAGTGAAAGGTTCTCTTTTTGTACAATACTTTATTTTCTTCTTTGAAGACCTATCTTTGCTTTGAATTCGCGCTAAATTTGATTGAACATTTGTTTGTCTAAGAGAAAACTACTAAATCAGTTTCTGATTTAAAATACTTTTAGTGGATAATTAATTTTTAAACTGCTTAGGTGAGTAGGCATTCAAAATTCTTCAATCGAATAGCATTTCCGTTTAGGTACCTGATTATTCAAAAATTCTAAACCATATTTAATTAACTATTTATGTCAATGAATGCAACTATGTAATGTGGTTTTGCTCAATAGAAACTTGAATGGAACAACGTAAATATTCATAAGTAATAACCACCACAATCATAATAAGATTGTGGCTGCATTTACTAATTACGATACCATACAATGATATATGCTGGAAGCTGAAATAGTGTATTGTTCGAATAAAAGTTATTAGCAAAACTAATTGTATATGTATTAAATTGCACAATGTCTTTATGACTGTACAATCCGAGTACGTACTTACTATTATTGCGCGCGGATGTAAACTCTAAAAGGCAATAACCTTTGAAATGATCTGGTCTTCCGCAATTAGTACATTATGTGATTTTTCCAATCTTTATGCAATTTCCTTTTATGTTTTATTTTGTATCCTGGAGAAATATGACTTCCTTGTATTTATTTATCTTTAATGATATTTGTTAGCAAATGTTTGTTTTTATTTCAAAGTTTCGTATTAAGAAAACTAATGGAAGCGCCACTGAAAAAAATTCAGATCTGATAAAACTTTTGAATTTCACTCGATCGCGTCTCGATTAAAAACTCGATCCTAATAGTAGCAATCATTTTTCTCTATTTTAATTTTTTTAACTCCATTTAGTAGCATCAAATTATTTAAACATCGTGACTTAGAAACTTTGAGCACAATCAAAATTCCAATTTCTATAACCCGACACTTAATCAAATCGATAACATCGAAAACATTAAAACAGGAAGAAAGGGAGATGTTATATTCATGTGTGTGCACTCTTCTTCCATATTATAATATGTACACTCTTATTATTAATAATAAGTTTGGAAAATTTGAAAGTTATTTTTTTACTATTTTGTTTTGCTTTGTTTGTTTAATGATCAAACACGTAAATTATTCTCACCTCGAAAGATCTATGACCATATACTGCGACAAAATCCTTGTTAACACCAAAGTCGAACAATTATGCAAATATTGCAAATGGTATAACAACTTTCAAACTTTCTATGGCCATATATAGAGAACTTGAAATCATTAGCATATTATCGTTTGGGGACCCGTTTGGCTTCTATATCATCAGATTTTCTGCTTTTGCTTCTACTTAAGACGCCCATATGTGTAATGTTAGTTATAATAATAAGGCGAATATTTGCATATGATAAAGCGTTATTCGCGTGACACTTAAATTTAAATTAGTATTTTATATGAAGAATGAGAAAATGGTAATCTACATTTTGTTTTCGATATTACACAGAAAGATACAAATGTGATAAAGAGATAGCGCTATGATGACCTACTCTGCCTACTCGCATTGACATCAACAATGGTGAAAGAAACCCATTATGCAATTACCTTTACATTTTCAAATGCAAGGCTGTACCTATGTTTTTCAGGAATAACAATAACCATTTTACCCGACTTTATATATATAAAATATTGATTTAATACTAGTTTTTGGTAAGATAACGAATGTTGCACGTCTCAGTAACCTGTGAGATCTATTTATTTTCAGCTTTAGAAACTTTGATTCGTGGTATCTTCGGATAATATTTTCCCCTACCACTGTTTTGAGAAACCTTCGTTTTTACGAAGATAAGTAAGTCTTTTTATGTTAAATTTCCTTCAGTTGTTTAAATATTAATTTGATCGATTTGATCAAATTGTTCTGCTTGCTATCTAATCTACTAGTTTGGCTTTACTTGGCAATTCTCTTTTCTTAACAAGTTTGTTTTTTGTACTGTTGTACAAAAAACCTTGTCATGGTATATGTATGTAATAAAAGGCTCCTGCTCATCATTTAAAAAAATCCTTAATACCGCCGATTATTAACAAATCGACAAGAAATTATATTATCTTCAAAGTTTAAAACAGGGTTTCGAAGTTTAATCGTGCTTAAGTGTGTTGATGGTAAGAATAGATTGTGAAGTACCTTGGACAGAAAATCATTCTTAATGACGGCGAACTTCTGAGGCAGTTTCATAAGCGCTTCTGATCTTGTTAACCATTCCATAGTCTATAATGGTTTCTGCCCAGTGCTCTGAATGTCAACGTGAAGAAATTCAAGCAAGCGCAGATAAACGGCGGGAGTAACTATGACTGTCTTTATACAAGTAACTTGGCTCTCTGGACTTAGCGGAATATATGTCAGATGGCACTTATAAAATTCAATTGGTAATATATTATCGAACTTTTCCAACGCTTAGCTAATACAACTCTACGCCTCCAAATGGCGAGAGCAAGAAACAAACTCCAAGTCATCTGAGGTCGGCTAAAGTAGGGCGGCGGCCTTTGGGTGCTTCAAACCTCTACCAAGTTCCCTATGGGTAACCACGCCACTTCTAGTATAAGTGTAAAAAAGTTTCGAAGAAGTGTGGGTCGGTTGCACGTCTTTAGACGTTGAATTTTGAGAAGGAAGATTTTATTATATAGTTTATTTACGAGCAGTAGTATTGCGCCATCTCATCCTTCTTCCAAATCTTTAAATTACAATTATTTTAATTAATTTAATTGTGAAATTGTCAATTAAAACTCAAAACGGTCAAATGTGAATGTGGCTCTGACTTCTTCACAGAAGCCTTAGAAGGACAGCAAATTTACGGAAAAGAAATGTATTCAAGTTATATGCCGGTATGCGACTACACATGTCAAAGGCGCATCCGACTGAATACATTAAAGAATTAAAGCTGCTAGCCGATAATCCTGTCGGCGACTAGAAAGATGAAAGATTGCTGACCTAGAACTCAACTATGCCGGCAAAGCAATCAATCTATATCTTTCAACTAAAATGACAAGTAGAACAAGGGACGCAATGCAATCCCGTGGGCTCTTGCCTGATTATAAACGCTTAATAAATACCCTAACAACAAAACTTACCGAAGAGCGGGTTATTCCCTCAGCCGAGGATGACAAACAGATAAATGTCAAACCGGGCCCAATTGGATTCCAACCAACACCCCATAGACAATTAAGACGATTGCCTCATCGAATAAGGCAAGAAAGGGATCCCCCAAACCTAAGTCATCATCATCATCATCATCCTCGGACCCTGACAAATTTACAATCAAAGAACTTACAAAATTAACTTGCACATACTAGTACTTCAGTTCAACTCTATTATGCTCTCCGGCAAAATGCATGTCGGACTGTAGAACCATCCTGTTACATAAGGTAGGAGGGGCCAATCAAATTGGTAATTGGAGGCCGATCACTGTCGGGTCGGTTTTGATCAGGACGTTGAATAAAATTGTAGCGAAGCGTCTATTCCAGTCCCTGGATTGTTCTCAACCAATAGACGGCGTATTTCTTAACACAATTACCTTAGATATACAAACTTAAAGAAAAGACGTGGGAATAGAAAAAACTATCATATTCTATCGTTGGATCTGGCAAAAGCGTTTGATAGGTCTCGCATTATTCGATAGAAATTGCACCCAAACGTTTTAATGTAGACCAAAGGCTCAGTAATTTTATCATGAACTCATTTCAACGAGTTCGCACACAAGATCATATAGGCACAAACAACACCAAATTTATCACCTTTAATCATGGAGTAAAGGAAGGAGACTTGCTCAATTTGGTCACAGATGAACTTATAGTACGTCTTCAAAACTCAGACTGAGATTGTCACTAAACGCAAACTATAAAGTGGGTTGTTTAGCATACGCTGATGAATCGATTCTGATCAGCGAAACCTACTAAAAAACAAGAGACTGCTGCGGATGGCGAAAGAATGCTTCCAATCCAAAGGGCTAAGTCTAAATCCAACGAAGAGCGTTGCTCTTACGGTCAGATACAACAAAAGTAAAAATGCATTCTTTGACGCGACAACCACAAATTGTATGCAGAAAGCAAACCAATACGCCAACTCATACCTGACGAGTTTTTAAATACCTCGGCCAAAAATACAACCACCTAGGCCAGACCAAACCCTTTATCTAAAAAGCACAACTTCAGCTGACTCGTCTATTTGCAGCTCCACTAAAGTCTTAACAAAATAGCATTATTAAATCTTTACCTCCTCCCGCGTATATAAAGTGCGTATTTTTATTAGAAAAGTCCTCCACCTCAACAAGACATGCTCAAATAGTTATATACACACACCTGTCCCTAAAGATCAATGTTTACACAGGTGCCAGCCAGTAGATATAAAATGGTTTATATCGGCGAATTACAAACTTAGCGATAAACTAAGCTGAAATTACTGCCATCATATTGTAAATCGCTGGAGCGAGCAATTTGGCACTTTTAAAGAATTCATAGCTAGAACATGGGGAGGCATGTTCGGGGAGTCGTACTGAGGCAACAGTTCGCGGCAAGGCAGCGGATCGTCCCAACCGAGGAACTTTATCGATCACCCATTATTCTGGAATAACAGAGACTATATAAAATTAATCCTACTTAGAGGCAAACTTTTACCAACTATAGGTATCTCCTTCAATCCACCCCACCAACGTTTTTGTAGGTCCGGCGTATTAAATCATTCAGTCACGTTCTACAGTCCTGTCCCTTAACAGAATGGTGGAGAATCAAACGGCATGACCGAATAGCTCACAGATTAAAAACAATCGCACAACAACGAGATTGGCTAGTGGAGAAAAAGCCGCATATAGTCTCAATTATGGTGATCTTAAAACGCTAGACCTAGTCGTTCTCCAGACAGGCTAAGCAACAGTTTGCGATGTTGCTAAAAGCATTGATATCGAAGTTACAGCATTCGAGCTGGGTGCACAGGGAATATGGAATAATGACAATAACCAAAAAATTAATGAATGGCGTACTCACCCGTCGACGTCCGTTTCCTAAAGGGTAAACGGGTACCTTTGCCCCAAACTCCTGGCATGTGGATTAACCACTGCCCAATCAAGTTCATTCCCTTGGATATGCCTTAGGACTTACTTTCCCCGACCTACTAAATTAAAGGTTTGGTTGATTCGGCGAATTCGATTCTATCTAAAGTAGCGTCCCGGCATATACCGCGTGGAGGTGAAGTTGTTTTAGATGTGAGAGACACTATTAGTTAGATATGCTAACGCTGATCCTCAATATCGTCTTACTGGGACTCAGCCGTATCGGATTTTCTGAGCACGGGTACCCCGCCCTTTTTAAGAAATAAGGAAACCCATGCTTACGCGTACAAGGTCTATTACCATCCGTTGTCCCCTAACTAGTAGCCTATGGGAAACCGTGTCGTCAGGTAGTTCTCTGGTGTAGTTAAAACTGTTAATCAGCTACTCTATTCGTCTCGTGCCCTCCATCTGGGTACTTAGATAATTCTGCGTTCTATCCTTTCCCACAGTTAAGCAGCTCTAAGGAGAATGGCTCCAGTACCAACTTTAGCTATTGAGCAATCAAGAAGACTACTTCGATTGTAAAGGTGTTAGGTAATCACAAGTTCTGTTTTTAGTTCAGTTTTCCGTGGCTGACTAAAAATAGTATTTAAGGTTATAAGCACATCTTTAAACAGTCCATCTTATCCAAGTTATTCAGCCTGAGTTTAAATCACTTCACACATATATTTCTTCGTCTGGGTCTTACTACTTGAAGTACGTCTTAGGCACTTTAAACTGCGCATTAGAAATTTATGAAACGGATGTTGCCGTATCGAATGTAATATTAACCTCAACTGAAAAGATCTTAGAAAAAAGTAAAGTACCGTATGGTCGTGGTGAAGCCTGATTGACAGAGTTTTCAGATCGCGCTAACGCCTCTGACATGACCTAACAACTACCACCCAGCCAGCACACTGACATTATAATGACGTTATTTCAAGTCATTATTGGTCGACGGCGTTATATGACTAATAAATGATGTCCATAAGAGGCCATATAATGGGACGTACGTAGACATCTTCAAAACGACCTCTTTTGGACGTACACTACAATACGTACTAGTTTCATTTAATAGATATTATTTTAGCAGGGACCAAGGAATACTGGTCATATTAATATGACCAGTAAATAGCTTAAGCAGGTGGTCACAATATAGAGATGTTTTGACTGTAGTATATAATAAATGTTATTTCCAATATTCAATTATTTATTTATAATTACTGTCTTAGTCCTAGTATAGGACGTTTTAATGACGTCTTTGGGCTGTGACAGAATGATGACAGTTCTACAACAATTTGACGTCGTTACTGCCGAAAAAACGGCGATATTATGACGTCAGTGCGCTGGCTGGGAAGTATAACCGGGATCGAAGGCTGAACGTGGCCTCTGAAGCACGATCGGTGTCACACAACTTATGATCCGGTCCAACGTAACTTAACTATGTACAAATACCGTTTGACGAGTACTCGTAACGTTAGGCCATGCAATCAATGATCTTAGAAGATCCTCAACTACTGACCAACTTTTAATCCTTTGGGCAGTGTTAAAAATCTACAGAACTATGGAATAAACATTCTGATTTTTATAGTTGCAGAATACATCTTTTGCATTTTACGTTTTGAAAATTTAATTAATAGACACTGAGTATTGTTACATCTAACCTTCGACATGCACTATAATTGTATATATAACCCTTCTTTTCTTGTAAGGCACACCACTAGTGAAAACTACAATTTTGATTTTTACAAAACAAGACTTAGTGTGAAAATACACACTGCTCCACAGAGCTCTTCTGAAAAAATGACAACCTTGCACCACAAATTTGTTTCTGGCTATTTACTACATATAGTTATATCAAAACTTCAAACATTTTGTGTTATAACGTTGCTTTGTTTGAAGAGAGAAATTCTTCTGGCCAATGAGGCTTTTTTTGGACATGCATTGGCTCTTCTTATGCATTTAAGCAGATAATGGTGCCAAATTAGTAATAAATGACCCATGTAATACAGTGTTTATAGAACTAATTAATGTATATAAAATCCATCTCAAAGTATTATAGAAAAGATTTGTACTTCCTTCCGTATTTGTAATTACGATACATATTTTAGAACGATATCCACTATATAATTATTTATCAAGAGGGAATCAAAAATCAACTAAGTTAAAAAAATATTGGCCTCGTTATTTAAAATGCATTTTGCTCGCCTTCAGTAGAGTAAAGAACTTAGATGGGACTATTTGGTGATAATATGTTATTATAATAATATCGCATTTTAATTAAAAATATCGTCAGCTTCAACATGAAAAGTAAAATTACAATTTGATTTCCAAGAACAAGAGAATTTCTACATCGTATTTTTATGACAATAAAACAGCTAGAAGTAGACGGTTGTGGCAATACTACGATTTCCAGGATAATCAATGCATTAGACGGTGCAGAGCTGTAAATAGCTAATGACGAAGCTACGAGAAGTCGGACAGAAGTGTAAATGTGGAAAGGAGACGGATGTCTCCAATAAAATTTAGAAGATAATATAAAAATAGCATTTAGACGAGCTTAAAATATTTATTTAAATATAGGAGATCAAGAAATAAATTTTTATCTGATTGAATAATTATTCGAATGAATAATGTATATACAAGTTTATAAGAAAATGACTCTACGGTTATGTAAAATAAAAATCAGTAGCAAATAGAATTTCAGATAGCTTTTCAGATATCTACCATACGGATTGAGATAAGGAAAGTTTTGGCAATTTGGAAGTACACACACGTACTCAACATTACAGCATTTAATAGTTGAGATTTATCTTTTATGGAAGCAATTTCTAGGTTAGGAACAATTCGAATTCGTCAATGATGCAGATTGTAGAATGCAGATAAGCAATTCGCGATAGACCGGCGCTTTCCCAGCAGTAACCTCACGTGAGCTTGCTTGTAAAAGTCGAAAAGGACTTTAAAAAGGATTATAAATTTCTTGGCGAGCCATAATTACAGTGACGCAACTTAATAATTCATTACATCTAGTTACATGGATAGTAGGTACTAATAAACATGGGCACATTAATCGCATCCATATTCGGAAACTAAATCAGCATAAACGTTTTAAGTATCAAAACTGGTTACGTACATATTAAAAAAGCCCCTATTACTACTGCTAAACGCAAAAAGCATATAAGGCGATAAAAAGGGCTTTTATATATGCAAAACCAAATTGGATGAAGCGTTTATGAAAAGTTTCAAAGCAACTGGCGGCGATGTGCGACGACGACGGCGGGCGTCGGAAGAACCGTTGTAGGACGGATTAAAATAAACTCTGGCAAATATTAAATTTTGTAAGGCATTAACGCCCTTTTTGTTTTGCTAGAAACAACAAACTTATCTGGAAACGATGTGGTCGCAGGTATATTGTTATAAAATTAACGCAAACACAAAACGCGTTTTGAATGCATAATGTTTCAATTCGCACGCGTTCAAAAGCCTTTGAAATTAGTTTCGCGCCGAAGTTTTCCTAGATTCAACTAAACAGTCGAGTGGAAAATTCATAAACAGGGAATTATTTAAGCCTACAGGCGCACAATTTGTATTTTATGAAATTTTCCCACCAATGAAAACGAAAATATATATATACATACATAACCTATATGTTTGGGCAAAAAAAAGTAAACCCTAGTAGGTACTAGGGTTATAAATTTTAAAAAAGATATCAAGGCAACAAGTCCTGCATGATTCCATCCATGCAGTGGTACACATAGAAACAGCACACGCGTATGAAAAAAATATGATATATGTATCAGAAAAGTGTTGAAATCCACGGTTTAGGGGTGTCAAACTGAACGCGAGAATTTCAATCTAAAGTTGGCAGGCCTGTCTCATAAACAGGAAATCTGCTTTAGACAGTGTATGCCCGTAAATTACGTTTTTTTTGCCGGATGACGTGCGGGGGTTTTTAAAATATGAATGAACCAAATGGAAGCTTTGAAAGAACGAACTGGTTTTGCTTCTGGACTAGATGAAAAATGCCTCCACATAACTTTGATTCTTTCGGTCCTTTATTATAAAGTCGCGATGTCCCCAAAACGAATAGGGATAGCCAACTGACACTTATTTAAATTACATCAAAACAAAGTGAAAAAGAAAGAACAAAAGGTTTTCCACTTTGCTGTTGTTTTTAGGATAATTATATTTGAATGTGGCGCTATCTATCATTCTCGCTTCTTTTTTCACCACCCTGTGCTTGTGTCTCCCGCATGGTGAACGATTAATAAAATAACGCGGAAATTCCTTCCGTCTTTTAAATCAATCTCGAGTATTTCTTGCACCGCATAGATTTGATTGATGATGTTTGCTCGACAATTAGGGTCTGTTTTTGTTTTGGATCGAGTGTTAAACGCTACTGGATATGGTTAATGGTGTACTTAATTCTATACGAAACTAAATCAACACGCCGTCCACGTCAACCTTGTCCGGTTAGTTTAAACTTCATAGCCCTTTAGGTTAGGAGCCTAACCAAATAAAAAAAAGTTTCAACGAGCCAAAAATCGCGAATGATTATTAAATCAACAACTTCAGTTTTGCATACTTTTGAGGTTATAAATGGACGTATTTTTTTGACGTGGCTGTTTTTAACCTTTCAGTAAGCCATGAATTTAGATTTTGTTTCATGTTGTTAGAAATAACAAGTGATGTTTGTTTACGCATTTGTTTATTTTAGTACTTACTTCAGTTGTTTGGGGTAAATATTGAAATTTTGTTTTGATTTAAAACTCATTACATTAAAATTTGCAAAAGCAAACTGTTACGACGTCCCTAAAGTTAGCGAAGCCCATACACCAGGAGAACAGGAAAGTATATGGGAAATTAAAGGCTAATTAAAGGCTAATTAAATGCCCTATTTTCAAATTTAAGGCTCAGCTATTTTTTTATAACCCACGGATTTCGCTAACTTTAGAAAAAGTTAGAGGGACCCACATCAAAAATCTATTGTAGAATGCAAAATTAAAAAAAGTAACCTGTGGAGAATTAAAGGCTAATTAAATGCCCTATTTTCAAATTTTCGGCTCAGCTAGTTTTTCTAAAATCGCAGGCATCGCTAACTTTAGAAAAAGTTAGCGGAGCCCACATCAAAAATTTAATGTAGAATGCAAAATTTAAAAAAGTAACCTATGGAGAATTAAAGGCTAATTAAATGCCCTATTTTCAAATTTAGGGCTCAGCTATTTTTTTTATAAACCACGGGTTTCGCAAACTTTTTTCTAAAGTTAGCGGGACCCACATCAAAAATCTATTGTAGAATGCAAAATTTAAAAAAGTAACCTGTGGAGAATTAAAGGCTAATTAAATGCCCTATTTTCAAATTTACGGCTCAGCTACCTTTTCTAAAATCGCAGGCTTCGCCAACTTTAGAAAAAGTTAGCGGAGCCCACATCAAAAATTTAATGTAGAATGCAAAATTTAAAAAAGTAACCTATGGAGAATTAAAGGCTAATTCAATGCCCTATTTTCAAATATAAGGCTCAGCTATTTTTTTATAAACCACGGGTTTCGCTAACTTTAGAAAAAAGTTAGCGGGACCCACATCAAAAATCTATTGTAGAATGCAAAATTTAAAAAAGTAACCTATGGACAATTAAAGGCTAATTAAATGACCTATTTTCAAATTTAAGGCCCAGCTGGTTTTTTTCTAAACCACGGGTTTCGCTAACTTTAGAAAAAAGTTAGCGGGACCCCACATCTAAAAATCTAATGTAGAATGCGAAATTTAAAAAACTAAGTTATGGAGAATCAAAGGCTAATTAAATGCCCTGTTTTCAAATTTACGGCTCAGCTAGTTTTTCTAAAACCGCGGGTTTTGCTAGCTTTAGGAAAATTAAGCGAGACCTGCGTCAGAAATCCAATGGTAGCTCGCAGAACTGAGAAAGATATGCTATAGGGAATTAAAGGCTAATTAAAGGTCGCAGAATAGAATCATTAATAACGGTCGTTGATAAGTTGACTCTGACGATGTATTTGTAAAAGTTCGAGACGCGTAAGCGGAATCTTGAATTAATTAATCTTTAATTCTGATGTATAAATGCGTACTCAAATTGGGAACTAAATTATCTAAAATATTAAGAAACTAAAAATTCTCGAAAATGCAGCAACGGTTACTTCCTGAAAATTGCACCCTGGGTTCTGCTAGATTTCGCAATGACGTGCCATCATTTCAAAAAACTACATATTATCTTTAATGTTATGTTACTTTATTACCTTAAATGTTTAAATTTTATTTTTTCTATAATTATTATACAGGGTGTTTCACTTAAGATCCATATGCTCTGGACAGGTCATAGTACTGGTCAATAGGAACAAAAAATCCTTATGCCATTTTTGATTTTACGCACATCGAAAAACATTTGCTAAAAAGGTCAACTTTTGGGAAGTGCTGGAAATAATAGTCAATAATTGCCAATAATAGTCAATAAAACAATAATATGCAAAACAATATCAGATATCACGTTCAAAATACAGTTAGGTAGATCCAGCTCCAACTGCTAGTCTTAAACCAGTGACCATTAGCCCACTTTTTAAAAACAATTTTTTTCTCGGTTATTATGAAAGATAGTCACTAATGATATTAAGTTTTTTTTGTCGCATTTTATGTGTTCTATCACCTGTTCAGAGGATACGAATCTTAACTGAAACACCGTGTATAAGAAAGACCTACATATTTACAGAACAGTATTTTTATAACTATTTTCTAAAGCTAGCGAAACCCGTGGGTTAGAGAAAAATCAGATGAGCCTTAAATCTGAAAACAAGACATTTAATCAGCCTTTAATTAGCCTTTAATTCTCCATAGGTTACTTTTTTAAATTTCCCATTCTACATTAGATTTTTGATATGGGTTCCGCTAACTTTTTCTAAATCTAGCGAAACCCGCGGTTTTAGAAAAACTAGAGGAGCCGTAAATTTGAAAATAGGGCATTTAATTAGCCTTTAATCAGCCTTTAATTCTCCATAGGTTACTTTTTTAAATTTCGCATTCTACATTAGATTTTTGATGTTGGTCCCGCTAACTTTTTTCTAAAGTTAGCGAAGCCCGTGGTTTAGAAAAAACCCAGCTGAGCCTTAAATTTAAAAAGAGGGCATTTAATCAGCCTTTAATTAGCCTTTAATTCTTCATAGGTTACTTTTTTAAATTTCGCATTCTACATTAGATTTTTGATGTGGGTTCCGCTAACTTTTTCTAAAGCTAGCGAAGCCCGTGGTTTTAGAAAAACTAGCTAAGCCTTAAATTTGAAAATAGGGCATTTAATTAGCCTTTAATTATACTTTAATTAGCCTTTAATTTCCCATATACTTTCCTGTTCTCCTGGTGTATGGGCTTTGCTAACTTTAGGAACGTCTGTTACGGCCATGTAGGCTGTTCTTGTTTACTCCTAACCTTCCTCTCGCCGACAGTATCTCAGCATCTACTTCTGTTCCCTCCACGTTCTACGGATTTGTCGGGCACGTTAATGAAGGTTAGGAAGTGTGTCTATGCGATTATCTCCTCTTCCCACAGCTGCAAAGTTTTTCAGTTATTCTCTTAGGAAGTGATGATACACTTTCACTTCTACCATAACATATTCCTATCACAAACTCTTCTGCCTATTTCACTTTTCAAGGACATTCCTGAAATTCCTTCTGGTACACTCAAATAATCTGGGTAGCGTCCTAGAGAACGTTTTAAAAATGTCAGTTCATTCCTATCCTGTTTATGCTAAACTTCTCTTCCAACTTAAAAATTTAACCTAACCAATATTCTATATTCTGAATTATGCCACATAACCTCCTTTCTTAATCATATAATGAGATAGCTTGCAGACACAACAGCGCTTCCAGCATTATTCCCTCTAAGCGGACCAATCTTGAACCTTTATCAATGTTAAGGATATACCACAGCGCCTGGTATACACCCAGTATATCACAATAATAGTATATCATGGTCACTTTCCACAAAATTCCGGAGTATGCACATCTCCATGTATTTAATGCATAGATTTAATGCATTTAGTTCACATGTAAGAAAGAGATAATAGACCTGATGTCGATATACAGTGTGTTTTTTGTAAACGATAATATAGGAAATCCAATGGAATTTTATCATTTTCCTCGTAAGTTTGTACCCTTGCAAATGTAATTAGAAATCTTGGTATCAATCGAAAGAAGAATTCAATAATAAAAGAATATTAAACTTTATGAAGAAAACCAAAATCGATTTAGAAAAAGACTTAAAAAGCTTTTGATTTACTGCTTTTGGTAATAAGTTATTAAAAAATCTGGAAGCTGAACGCCGATTGGTGTAGCGGTTAACGCTTCAGATTCCTAATCAAAAATCGCGAGTTCAAACCCCGTCATCGTATACTTTTTAATTGTATTGCTTACTAATTATTATTTTTAGAACTTTATTACAAGGATTATTAGTTTTATGCCCTTTTTTCATTTGCCTTTCTGATAGGTAGTTAAAATTGTACAAAAAGTAACGGTAAACCCCAGTAGCAAAAATATCTAACAATAAAAAAATTAATAATCGTTGTAATAAAGTTCTAAAAATAATAATTAGTAAGCAATACAATTTAAAAAAAAGTATACGATGACGTGGTTTGAACTCGCGATTTTTGATTAGGAATCTGAAGCGTTAACCGCTACACCAATCGGCGTTGAGCTTCCAGCTTTTTTTAATAACTTATTACCAAAAGCAGTAAATCAATAAGCTTTTTAAGTCTTTTTCTAAATCGATTTTGGTTTTCTTCATAAAGTTGAATATTTTTTTGACGTAAAATGAATTCTTCTTTCGATTGATACCAAGATTTCTAATTACATTTGCAAGGGTACAAACTTACGAGGAAAATGATAAAATTCGATTGGAATTCCTATATTATCGTTTACAAAAAACACACTGTATGCGACTTCATCACATGCTAACATTGTAACATTTACACACGCCTATTCGTTACTCAAGTTGCCACATGTCTACGAAATCGCTTATAGTCAGCATAATATAAATATGGAAATCATATTTAAAGAGGTGCGCCCTACGATGATAGCCAGTTCACTGTTCGAGCTCATCTGGCAATGATTTATGGCAAGCCTGGCAAAAGTTTTAACATTTTATTTGCTTGTAAGAGTGTGATCCACTAACATTTCTGTATTAGATAGTTTAGTTTATTATATTGCTAAAATGAACTTTGCTTTTTATTTACTTTCTACTCTTAGCTACGTTCCCAGTCATGTCCCTGTCAACCTTTAACATAACTTTTTTTCATAATGCCTTAAAAATAAAAATAAATGATTCTGTTTTTGTTACTCCGCTAGTCGCTAGATTTATAGATAGTCAGGATCCTACTCATCTAATAACAATTCCTCACTTGCATCTAATCATGCGCGATGCAAATTTTATTGCTACTGTCACACTAGCTCACGTAAAAAAATTGAAATAGAAGTATTCGCACTCACGAGAGTCACGTCGTGACCCACTCGTAACTTCACGTCACATAAGTCACGAACCGTGTCCGGTTTTAATAGAGCATGTATGCACATTGAATGCTTTTAAAATTGTTTATTACTATGCCAAATACTCAAAAACAATTTTTTTATATAATCTCTCCCAATATAAAATGACTTACCTACAATCACGCAAACTTCATCAAAAATCTTCACTTTAGCTCACGAAACAAAATTTATTCCCACTCATGTGAGTCACGTCGTGACCCATTTATGACCTGATAAAATCACGGATGCTACCCAGTTCTATCTAATACAGCATGTACAAATGTACATACAGAAATAGGTTTCTCTACCTTTAAAACCTATTGTTCCAAATATTCAGAAAATACCGTTGGTTCTTTAGTAATCCCTTTCAATATAAAATGACTCTAGTCCAATCACGTACCAGATAAAATTATTTGCTATCACACTAGCTCACTAAACCAGATCTGAAATTTATACGTTTGTATAATACGATTGTACTTACGCGAGTCACGTTGTGACGTACCCGTGATCTGTTAAAATCACGGACGATATTCAGCCCTAACAGAGCATGTATGTATTTACATTGAATTTTGAACCAAACACCTTTAAAAATTATTTATTGTGCCAAAACACAAAAAAATGTTTTTTTAGTAATGCCGACCGATATAAAATAACTCACGTCAAATCACGAACGTGGTAGAATTTGTCGCTACTGTCGCACTAATCCGATGTCGCCTAATGTCGCGATCTAATGCGTGACCTGACAGGTATTGTTAAATTAGGTATTGTGCCAAATACTCTAAAAATACATTATTTTAGTAATTTGGCCCAATATACACATATAAACACATCCAATCACGCACGAGTAACCTTTTTTTGCTACTATCACACAAAATTTGCTCACAAAACCAAGTTAAATACGTATAATCTTTAATAGGACATGTATGTGCATTTGATTGTACCTACCATCCTTAAAAATAATTTATTGTGGCAAATACTTACAAAATACAGTCTTTTTTAGTAATTTTGCCCAATATAAAATGACTGGGGTTCAATCACATATGCAGTAAAATCTTTGGCTACTACCACATTAGCTCACGAAACAAAATTTAAAGTTTATTTGACTCACGAGAGTCACATCGTGACCGTGACGTCATGTGACCTGATATAATCACGGACGGTAACAGACTTAACAGACCATGCATGTATATTGAATTCTTTGCCTGTTCTGCTTAATAATAATGTATTGTACAAACAAAAAGTTGTACACTCAAAACAATACAATTTTTTAGTCCTCTGCCGATATGAAATGATTCGCGCCCAATCACGCACGAAGTCAGATTTTTCGCTTCTATCGCACTAGCTCACGAAAGAAAATTTAATATTTATTTACATTCTCGAGAGCAACCTTCAGGTGACCTCATAAAATCATGGATGGTACCCAGCCTTAACAAATCAGGTATTTACATTGGATTCCCCTTAAAAATCTTTTATTGTACCAAATACTCAAAAAAAATTTTTTTTATAATTTCACCCAATATAAAATGACTCGTGTCCAATCACGCACGAAGTAACCCATTCGTAACATGATAAAATCACGAAACTAAAAAAATGTTTTTTAGTAATGCCGACTGATATAAAATGACTCACGTCAAATCACGCACGTGGTAGAATTTGTCGCTACTGTCGCACTAATCCGATGTCGCCTAATGTCGCGATCCAATGCGTGACCCGATAGGTATTGTTAAATTAGGTATTGTGCCAAATACTCTAAAAATACATTATTTTAGTAATTTGGCCCGATATACACATATAAAAACATCCAATCACGCACGAGTAACTTTTTTTTGCTACTATCACACAAAATTTGCTCACAAAACCAAGATAAATACGTATAATCTCTAATAGGACATGTATGTGCATTTGATTGTACCTACCATCCTTAAAAATAATTTATTGTGGCAAATACTTACAAAATACAGCCTTTTTTTTAGTAATTTTGCCTAATATAAAATGACTGGGGTTCAATCACATATGCAGTAGAATTTTTGGCTACTACCACATTAGCTCACGAAACAAAATTTAAAGTTTATTTGACTCACGAGAGTCACATCGTGTCCGTGACGTCATGTGACCTGATATAATCACGGACGGTAACAGACTTAACAGACCATGCATGTATATTGAATTCTTTGCCTGTTATGCTTAATAATTATGTATTGTACAAACAAAAAGTTGTACACTCAAAACAATACAATTTTTTAGTCCTCTGCCGATATAAAATGATTCGCGTCCAATCACGCGCGAAGTCAGATTTTTCGCTTCTATCGCACTAGCTCACGAAAGAAAATTTAATATTTATTTACATTCTCGAGAGATCGCAACTTCACGTGACCTCATAAAATCATGGACGGTACCCAGCCTTAACAGATCAGGTATTTACATCGGATTCCTCTTAAAAATTATTTATTGTACCAAATACTCAAAAAATACTTTTTTTTAATAATTTCACCCAATATAAAATGACTCGTGTCCAATCACGCACGAAGTAACCCATTCGTAACATGATAAAATCACGAAACTAAAAAAATGTTTTTTAGTAATGCCGACTGATATAAAATGACTCACGTCAAATCACGCACGTGGTAGAATTTGTCGCTACTGTCGCACTAATCCGATGTCGCCTAATGTCGCGATCCAATGCGTGACCTGATAGGTATTGTTAAATTAGGTATTGTGCCAAATACTCTAAAGATACATTATTTTAGTAATTTGGCCCGATATACACATATAAAAACATCCAATCACGCACGAGTAACTTTTTTTTGCTACTATCACACAAAATTTGCTCACAAAACCAAGATAAATACGTATAATCTCTAATAGGACATGTATGTGCATTTGATGGTACCTACCATCCTTAAAAATAATTTATTGTGGCAAATACTTACAAAATACAGTCTTTTTTAGTAATTTTGCCTAATATAAAAAGGACTGGGGTTCAATCACATATGCAGTAGAATTTTTGGCTACTACCACATTAGCTTACGAAACAAAATTTAAAGTTTATTTGACTCACGAGAGTCACATCGTGACCGTGACGTCATGCGACCTGATATAATCACGAACGGTAATAGACTTAACAGACCATGCATCTACATTGAATTCTTTGCCTGCTATGCTTAATAATTATGTATTGTACAAACAAAAAGTTGTACACTCAAAACAATACAATTTTTTAGTCCTCTGCCGATATAAAATGATTCGCGTCCAATCACGCGCGAAGTCAGATTTTTCGCTTCTATCGCACTAGCTCACGAAAGAAAATTTAATATTTATTTACATTCTCGAGAGCAACGTGGTGATCGTAACTTCACGTGACCTCATAAAATCATGGACGGTACCCAGCCTTAACAGATCAGGTATTTACATTGGATTCCTCTTAAAAATTATTTATTGTACCAAATACTCAAAAAATACTTTTTTTAAATAATTTCACCCAATATAAAATGACTCGTGTCCAATCACGCACGAAGTAACCCATTCGTAACATGATAAAATCACGAAACGTGTCTAGCTCTAATAGAGTATATAATATGTTCATTGAATTCTCTAACTGCTAGCGCGGGAAAATTTTAAAATTTATTGGCAACACGCAAATCTAGTCGTAACTTATCGCTGACCTGATAAAGTCACGTATGGTGAGCTAAAAGCTTATAAGTCAAGATTCTTATATTCACAGTTATTGTTAATACTGAATTTCTATTACTGAGAATCAAATTAAGAATCAAATAGTTCAAATGTACTACATTAAGATTTAAATATAATTAGTAGAATAACAATTGTAAAGTGTCAAGTGACAGTTCAGAATGATATTTTTGCAGAGATTGAACATAGTTGAATGACATGAAATAATTGACACAATTGCAGACATGATGGCTCAATCTATACCAATGTCAATCTGGTTGACAGTGTTTAAAACTATATTTCTGCTTTTGAGACAACTTTAGCACTTTTTCATATTTAATTTATTTTATTTTATTTAAGGTACCTACCTACTTCATAACAGTTTCGAAGAGGAAGTTGACAATATTATCTCAAATTCATTAACCATAATTTACAATATAGATAAAAATCGGTTATTCAGCCAAAAGGATTTGCATTTAATCAGCTTTACGAGCTATCAGCGGCTCTTTTGTTTAACGCAATCAGTAATCAGCAAAAAAGGAATTTATTTGATGGTGTGGGAAAATTCTGTTTTATTTCTATTTTTTCCTTTTTTGTATAAATCATCTTCTCGTAAAAGAGTAGTAAAGTCATGAATTCGTATATTTTCGAGTGATTGAAGTCTAGAGAGCCCTCGTATCCGTACCCTAAGAATTTTAGATCCACCCAATTTAAATATAAAACGGGGGAGTTTGATCAAATTCCGCCCTCATATTACCCAACAGCAGCAGTCATTTTTATAGAAGTTCATCAGAAGTCCTCCAGGGTACCCCTAAGTAAAAACACCTAAAGGGAAAATAAGTAAATCCATCTGCGTCCCGCCCGACTTTAGATGGATCTGCTTTGACATCCCACAACATCACTTTGTATAATTGGGTATTTTAATCCGTCTCAGAAAAGCTCTGGGAGACAATATTATAGACCTTTGGTAGTACAGCAGAAAATTTAATAAACCGGAAGCTCTTGGGCTTTGATCATCTACTGTATTTGATTCCTTTGCCTAATTACATGTTAATATTTTATATACCAGTGCGTAATGGCATCGCTTATTAGCTTTTGCTTCCTGGGAGAATTTTAATCTTCATTCTATGTAAAGTAAGTGAGTCTATAGAATGATGTTTCTGTTCTGCCTGTGACGGAATTCCAATAATAGCTGAAATAATGAGATTTAGGTTTATTTAGATCCAATAATACGACCTAATTCATCAAAATACCTGATACGGTATTAACGTTAGCGAAACATTAAATCATTCAGTAGCTTCAAAATGCTAATGCATTATCTCACTGTCGGGTTAATATATAATTCCTGTTAGTGTTTTTAGTGTAAACTAGGGTCAACGGCTGGAAAGCTGCTTCGGTGTTTTAGACCCAATTTTAGTTTTGTCTATTTTAGATTAGCGCATCCTGTCAATACAATATACATCCACACGTCATTTTCTGGTATATACCTACTATATACATACAACACATACACGGGTGGTCTGGAATCGTGTTATAGACAGACACATATCCATATAATATTTGCAAACAAACGAAATTCCCTCTCTGTATGGAAATTTTTTATAAAAGGGAACCTTTCAAAACAGTTTTGTGTTTATCAAAATTTGACAAGTGGATGAGATTTTTTGAATGAAAATTTATTTCCTATTGAAGCCTATTATACGTATTGTTAAATTTTATTATGAATATTCGAGACTCAAAAGGTTTACAGAAATAATAGTCATGATCAATTTGTTTGCTGTTGGAATTAATTTAATAAACCTTGTTGCTTCATCTTCGTGCCTTTTGATGTTGGAAATTATATTTACTTATATACCTAAATTTCCTTCGAGTCCTCTGAAACTAAATTTTAGGTTTGCAATACCATGATAAGACGATTTAATAAGATTTTGTTCGCACCCAAAACATTTTTCATTACTTATAGTAACACGTGGTTATATAAAGGGTATATAAAGTATATAACAAGGTTCACAGGTTTATTAGAGTTTTATAATATTACGTAAGCTACAGGTATATAATGAAGTGATATAGATATTCCCATTTTCATTTTATAAAACTTAAAGTAACCTAAAGTAAGGTATAGCGTATTTTCTTTCTTAATATTTACCGACTACATTCTACGTTGCCGATAACACGGACTGGACTAACAACTAACAGAAATTATAACTTATAATTGCAACACAACTTTCTAGTTGTAAGGAGGTTAGTTTATTTTTAGTTATTATTTGCGAGAGAGTAAATCAGTTTATCAACCGTTGCAATCTGTAGCCGTTCGGATAAGCCGCCGACTCAAGCAACCGTGCATGTCCGTTCTCCTAGCGTTCGTTCTGCGGACGCCGTTCCGTTTTGCTCCTACCTTTTTTCCCATGCTCCTGAACACCTATAAAAAAGAGTACGCTACCAGTTTTATTCAATTCCTTCCCGGGGGCTCGAAAACCATCAGATCAACCAGCAGCCAATCCAATCGATCAGTCTATAAGGAACCGAATAGTAAGACCACTTGATCGGATTTCCGATTCCTTTTCCGCCTCCTGAAACCCCTACCCTCTTAACCTTACCTTATCCGAGACCTTGCTGTGCGTGTGCCTGAGGGTCTCATCTTGCTTCCACCCTCTTCACTGTACCTTATCCATGACCTCGATGTACGTTTGCTTGGGGGTCTCATCCTGATTCCACCCTCGTTACCACTAATCAAAGATCTACCCTTTCTTCCCATCTAACGCTTGTTGGAGTTTTGGTGGGAATAAAACTATTGTGTTTGAAGATTTGTGTTTTGTTATTAGAGCAAAAAGCCGTTCCCTGGATTACAATTTATCCACTATCAGCTACCCAGATCCGTGAAACATAACACGTTAAAAAAATTAACGCCAGAGAATTATCGACGACAAAACGAAAACTACCTTCCTACCGCCTACAAACTTGGCGCCCAGATAGAGACGGCATTTACATAGTTAAATCGGCAATCTTAAAGGCTAAAAGCAACATACTGCAATAACAACTCTTTCAGTAACGTTATATCACTCGTCAGAGATATAGACGGGTACTTAGATTTATATAAGGTTACTATGGACGATAATACAATTTTCAGTGTTTATAAGAGTATCTATTGCCTTCCGCCATGACGGTATATGCAAAAAAATGAAAAAGACGCTTTAATGGGCATATTTAACTTATTATAGTTGAATTAAAACAGCATTCCTTTACCGTAATCTTATAGGGTAACGTTCATCAAGCACTTTTAAAAGTACAATCTTTAAATTGATAAATTAAAATTTATTATCATTGGATGTTTTAAGGGTACCTTAGTTTTAGTAACTTCTTCATGCTTGCAGTAAACAAATTTACCTCAATAAATCTCGACCTATACTTGTGCGAAAATTGTAAAAAAGTAGGTAATTATGTATATATTACACGTCCATTATTTTTATTTTATTAAACAAGTAAGATAAAATGTCAACTAAGAATTTTAGAGAAGGCCAAGAAGTGAGACAATATTATATTACAAATAACTGTTCAAGAGAGAAAAAGATATAATTGCGAGCTGGAAAGAGTAATGAAGATTTGGTAATCGAAACCGAGAAAAAATTACCAAAGGTGCTGCAGGTACAAAACTACATTTTATCACTAAAAATGCTAAAAAGTTATAAAAGAAGTTATATAGTGGTAACGAACACGTTTCTGTTGCTATTGTTTGAAACCCTGAAGTTACACATCGTTACTAAGCAAAGGTGTTCTCAACCCTTATAAACTGCTGTATTTAAGCTCTATAAGAGGTTTGTAAAGCTAATTTTTTCATTTCCATTCAGTTTGCTTAAGGATTTGCAGTTTATTTCATTTTTTAGGATTACAAAGACCTGAGAACCTCGGACGAATGAGCAGGCACTGTCGATTTAAATAAATTAAATCCTGCTTATTGAGAATTCTGGAAATATTTGTCTCTGGGGATATAAAGTTGAAAATCACAACCCATTGATTGTTTTACGGTCACTGTTTAAAACCAAGCTTCTCCGTTGGTTTGGTTGTCACTGGTTTTCCCTTTCCTCTCTTGATCGTAAATTCGCGCCAGCGCTGTCAAGCGCATTCTTAATGAGGCAGTTGATATAACAAAATGGTAGGCTTGCATTAGAAGTTGGATGGGAGATGAAATAGAAAATTGGTTTTGATATAATTCGCTTTAGCGGATAAAATCTCGCATCCAGCAATATGATCATTTCATTGTTTATATGTGATCAATCGTCAATTAGACGGATTAGGTTCTAGTGTTAACCATTTACGTAAATCTTTATTATTTTCCACAATTATTATTTAATGTGCTAAAATCTCATTAAAATCTTTTTCTATTTTAGGTAATATTTCCCTATCAGTTGCCCTGAAGGAATCGTGCAATAAAAGACCTTTCAGTTTATCGAAAGGTTAATTTCTTTGCAAATATTTAAAATTAATACTACATACAGGGTGTTTTATTTTTAGGTCTTTTTTTCCTTTCTTCTCTTTTGGGTTTTGTTGCTCGTTGTCTTTTTTAATTTGAAGGTCTTCCCCTTTGGGTTCGTACCTGCATACATACGTACAGGGTTGAATGTAACAAGATTATACCGGAGGGTGAAACGAAAAAACCTAAGCAAGGCTTTTAAACTGTACTGTATCAGCCGTGGGTATTCGAATGGTGAGATGTTTGTTTGAAACTGTATATTGTGTTATTTTATCTATGTGTCTATTGCGGTGTATTTAACTTGATAAATATGCCACACGTTCAAGGCAAACATAAAATATATGCGGTGAATTAAAATAAAACAAAATAAAATACACCCCAAATATTCTTCCTTTTCCCAATCTGCTAACTCAGGGTTTATTCGATAGAGCATGAATTGTTTGAATTAATAAAATCTTATTGATTCTTATACCTGAAAGAAAAGAAACACTTACAATGAAAACACTTTAACCCTTTACACTTTAACGACCCCCATTTTAATTTAAAAAAATAATCAAGTTGGTCGTGCTGCAGTTGTAACGATCGATAAAAAAAATTGGAACCACGAATGTCAGTAGAAAACCGTATGTTTTACTTCTATACCAAATTTCAGAGTTCTATCTATGGCCGTATTCAAATAATACCACCGTTTCCATACTTAATTTACGCCCTGTATAAAAGTAGCCTTTGTGATTCTGTAACCGACTGGAAAAATGAGGTCGACCTGTCGTTTTCCAGATTTGTAAAGAAAAGATGTATTAATTGGAGCAAAAATTTAAATTTTGGAAACACGTACTTGTCGGTTAGCTAAGAATTGGTCTAAAAGTGGACCACGCTCTAGAAACACAAGTGGATGCATTTTACTGTTCATTCACAAATCCACATCGCCTTTCAGACCAATATCTATGAAACCCAGAAGCATGAAGAAAAAGGCTTTGCATGGATGCATTTCGCTATTTGGTAGCCTTGGTACAGTAGCCTTGGACAGCCTTGGTAGTGTAATGTCTAGAGTGCTGGACTTTCATCCAAGCGGCCCGCGGTCGATTCCCGGTGCCGGCAGATCTGGTTAAGGTTTTCTGCAGTTTTCCTTAGCTGTGACACAAATGTGGGATTTGCGCTGTTCTATCTGTAAGTCGGCTGCAGCCGCACTTAGGGCCTACGTAATAATAATAATCGCCCCCTCCCTCCCGCACAAGCTTATAGCTTCTGGGGCCTGGTTTCCAGGCTATCGGTTGTAGCAATTATTATTATTATTATTATATTTCCTGCGACTAAACATATTTAAGAGGGATAGAAATGAAGCTTAGCTATAGAGATTTTTTGTCTAGGGACACTCATCTTGGGAAAAAAGATGAACAGAACTACCAATGGGGTACAAACACAAGTATTAAGTACCAATTTAAAGGGCCTTTATCCCTGTTCGCTCACAAATGTGTGCTGTGTCTATTGTAGTCCACGCTCCGAACCTCATCACACGCCTTCTGCAGAATACTAAAGAAGAAAAAAAAATTAAATAACATTTAGGAAGAGCTGCAGACACAGCCAGAGAACATTATCTAAAACAGTAGTGAAGTGATAAGAAAACTGGACAGACAATAAAAATCCAAAGAGTGTTATTAGTCTATATAGCAAAGGTGCATGAAAATGACTTAAAAGACTTGTCACTGGAAGACGTAAATGTGACGTGATAATGACCTCCTAATGTTTTAGACCGATCACGTCATATACTAGACGTCAGTTCCATTCTTATGCTAAACGTTAGTTTGAATTAGTTTCCAGCTTATATTTGGCAACCCCCGTTATATGTATACGGAAAAATACCTATAGTGTTACAACGTTCAATTGAAAAAAAATTAAATCAAGCTAAACTACGAATAATAGGAATTTCGGCAAAACTTTATTAAAAACCTAAAACAACGCATTTGCAAAATAAATACACAATACTTTCAGTTCTTAACAAATTATTAATTATCGAAATATTTAATTCGCTAGAAGGATATGGCTCTGGAATCACAACAAACACAGCAAAAATAAATTTGTATACTTACGAAATTTTATAATTTTGTGAATAGGTGGTGATATAGATATTGTGCCACTAAAAATAATAGTTCTTACAATAATAACACCAATGTCACTTACCATATCAAACTGCAATTTTGTATCATTTATTTTTTGATTTTAGGGAACAATAAAATATAAATTTATCACTGAAAAAAGCTGATAATATAACGAGATGCGTCACGTCATTTACTGGACGTCAATATATCGGCATTTTTTGGACCAATGATGTCTTCTGACGAGTTATCACCACATTTCGACGTCATTATGACGTACCTTTGGTACATTTAAAGCATAATCAGTGAGCTATTTCTGTATCTACAAGTACGACTTTAAGAATGCGATTTTCCAGGATTACGCGTTCTTCCTAGACTACTAACACTTACTTACATTCAAAGACACATTAATTATATTTAAAATTTACAGAAACCCTTCCCAAAAGCGCTATGCAGAATAGGTTTAGAAGATTTACAATTTAGGTTATAGTAGCCTAGATATGGATCTGCTGTTAAGTATTTTTGAAGTAAATGTCTTTGAAATCTAGAATTTAGTTGGACTCATTTATATCGGAATTTATTTCAAGCAATAAATATTCACAAAAACCTTAAATTATTTATAAAGATGTGAGTTAATTATAAATTTGTCAATTTAAATTATGCAAGGTTACTAGCGAGGCAAAGACAAGAGAGTTGGAAACTGCTGGTTGGAGATTAATTTTTAGTTCAAAAATTAATTAAAAATAAATTTCAAGTTTATAAAGCATAGAATTATTCAGTTTTAATCTAGACCAGCCCGAAAGTGTTAAACTTTTACATAAACCATGAGTGCTGCTTCTTTTAATTTCAGAATATTCCACCCAAATTCCTGATTTAAGGCTCTTATTATTCATCAAATTAATCAATCAACTCTCTTTTTGCAATTTTGCAATTTTGCCTTTAAAGAATTTTTAATTTTAAACTCCATGTTTCCACGGTCTCCTCAAAATTAGATCAGCTATTTCCGGTATGTATTTGTCCAGCTATTCATAGATGACGTCTTTATTTCCTTTCAGAATTTAAAATAGAAAATGCCTGACTCGAGGCGTTTTTAATGCAGAACAATCAAGGCCCCATCTTTACTCGTAAAGGCTTGATGAGAAAGTTAAAGGAAATGAGAATGAAAAAAATCAACTTATAGCTACTTACGTAAAACTTTGTGATCGTTTCCATGTTAAAACACAGTAATATTATTATAATAGCACAATAATAATGTTTTCGTATTCGTGTCGAGTCGAAATTGGAAATGTCATATTATAACGCGTTAACATTAGAAGGAATTGCTAGTAGGAGAAATATGATGAACGGAAACGGACAATTACGGACTGACAATTACGGCACGTCAGGGAGAAAGAGGAAAAAAGAGGTTAGGTATGCATTATTATTATTATAGGAAATTTTTCTATCACGAAAAAAGTTTACCGTACACAAAATAGGAACAACACAAAAATAAATATTTAATATAATTAAGGGTTAGGGAATGTTAAGTAAAAGCGCACCAAAGTCGAAATTTTCTTTTTAAAGTATTTTTACCGAAAAACTTTGCGGGTTAACGACTTGGAAGTTTTAAATGTACTGACTAAAAATACACACAGACACATTTAACTAAGCCTGGAATCAGTTAGTTAGAGTTTACGTCCACGTACTCACTAAAAATAATAACAAATTTAAAATTCTAAAGAAAAATATTCAATATTCTAAAACCGATAAGAAAACGTTATCAGTTTACTAAATTATTTGAGGTTAGGTTTTATAAATTAAAAAAAATTATTTAAAAAAATTGTCTCAATATAAAGTTAAACATTGTTTACATAAAAGCAAATAACTATTTAACTAGAACTGAAATTACATAAATTATATAATTTCCAATTGGTACTTGACATGTTGGCGCTGACTATAAGTTTCATTTACATTTCAGGCATTTCACCCTATGCAGGTCCGGCTCCGTCTTAACGCATTATGAGAATATACTCTTACTTTCCTTTAAATATTAAGCTTTCTCTTCTCTTTTTTAGCTTCTTTTCATTTTTGTTAGCTTCAAAATTCATGACCACATTGACACAAGTGGATGGACTCTTCCAACGGGAAATCTTTATTACTGCACGTCGTCAATATCCGTATTTATTCCTTCAATTTTTAAAGTTCTCTAAATCGGATTTCCCGATCTCAATGAATTTTAAAGTTTCAGATTATGTGTATTTCGAAGTACCAAGTTCCAAAAGTTGGTCAAAAATAACACCTTTAAAAAAGTTACAACGATATCATATGTGATTAACTCCGACGAGATCAGATCGGACCTCCGGCAACTCTCCCCCACCCCTATGAGAGAATCATGATCAAATGCGACACTCTTGATAAAACCACAATTTGACTACATGCAAGAAGTCGTCCTTTTGAGGTAGTATTTTGTCTCTGCCAACTCCTCCCTCATATGAGAGTGTCGTGGGTCAACACTTTTGTAAAAGTGACAGTTGGACTATATCTAATCAGCTCTTGAGACCTTCCCGTTAAGGTCAGATTTGACCACACACTATAAAAAATGTCAATAGTGCTATCATAATCTACTCTGGACACCTCCTCGTTGAGGTCACATTTGACCTCCGAACCCATGAGGGGCTCATGTATCAAAAGTTACTTTGTTGAAAAAATAATAATAAACTATATTTAATTAATACCGTAACCTACCCTATGTAATAATCTGCAATGTAGACCTCCTCGGTGAGGTTAGACTTGACTTCTGGACATTGCCCTCCCTATGAAGGAGTCACATGTCAAAAGTTACACTAGAAAAGTCAATGGGACTCGATGTAATCAACGCTGGAAATCTCCACGTCGATGTCTAATTTGACTTCCATGACCTCAAGAAGTGACACTATTAAAAGAAATATCAACAGTATTAGCATAACCTACACTATACCTCTGTGATCAGAGTTGACTGCCGGACATTTTCATTCCTATGTCAGAGTCGTGTGTCAAAAGTTACACTGTTGAGAAAGCGACAGCCAGACTATATGTAATCATAGCTAGAAACGCACCTCTCCAGCGAGGTCCGATTGACCTTCCTGTGACGGTGCTTTCTGGTTACTTTAATGAATATGTACTTTATTTCTTTTTCTTTTGGAAATTAAAAACTTTGATAGTGGATATATGTATCTAATTATCTCTTTAGAATATATAAAGGTTTTGTAACTATGACGCTACACTCCATGACCTCCAAAAGTGACACTATTAAAAATTCATGGAGTTCATTGCCCAAAGTTACACTAGTAATAACGTGATAATAGCAGTATATGTATGGATGTCCCATTTAACCTTAAATACCTCCGAAAGTAATATTATTTGGCAACAGTACATACACGTCTACCTCGGAGAGACCTCGGTGAGGTCCGATTCGACCTCCATGACCTCAAAAACTGACTGTATTAAAAATATAGCAACAGTACTAACATAATCTATTCGTGAGATACTCCTCGGTGAGGTCAGATTTGACCTCCGGACACTCCCCTCCCTATGAAAGAGTCATGCGTTGAAAGTTACACTATTGAAAAAGTGATAACGGGAGTATATGCACACAACACTGGAAACCTCCCCGTCGATGTCCTATTTGACATCCAAGACCTCTTAAAGTAAGGTTATTAAGAAAATAGCAACAGTGCATACACGTCTACACTTAGGAGAACTCTTCGGTGAGGTCGGATTTGATCTTTGGACACTCTCCTACCTATGAAGAAGTCATGCGCGTAAAGTTACACTACGGAAAAAATGACAACGGGACTATATGTACTCAACGCTGGAAATCTCCCCGTCGATGTTCTACTTGTCTTCCATCACCTCTAAAAGTGAGATTATTGAAGAAATGGCAACAGTACATACACTTAGGAGAACTCGTCGGTGAGGTTAGATTTGACCTTTGGACACTCTCCTACCTATGAAGAAGTCAAACGTGAAAAGTTACACTATTGAAAAAATGACAACGGGACTATATGTACTCAACGCTGGAAATTTCGCCGTCGATGTCCTATTTGTCCTCCATGACCTCTAAAAGTGAGATTATTACAGAAATGGCAACAGTACATACACTTAGGAGAACTCTTCGGTGAGGTCACATTTGACCTTTGGACACTCCTACCTATGAAGAACTCACGCGTGAACAGTTACACTATTGAAAAATGACAACGGGACTATATGTACTCAACGGTGGAAATATCCCCGTCGATGTCTTATTTGACATCCAAGACCTCTTAAAGTAAGGTTATTGAGAAAATGGCAACAGTACATACACGTCTCTCTACACTTAGAAGAACTTTTCGGTGAGGTCAGATTTGACCTCCTATTTGACTCTCCTACCTATGAAGAAGTCATGCGCGTAAAGTTACACTATGGAAAAAATGACATCGGGACTATATGTACTCAACGCTGGAAATCTCCCCGTCAATGTGCTATTTGTCCTCCATGACCTCTAAAAGTGAGATTATTAAAGAAATGGCAACATTACATACACTTAGGAGAACTCTTCGGTGAGGTCAGATTTCACCTTTGGACACTCTCCTACGAAGAAGTCATTCGTGAAAAGTTACACTACTGAAAAATGACAATTGAACTATATGTACTCAACGGTGGAAATATCCCCGTCGATGTCTTATTTGACATCCAAGACCTGTTAAAGTAAGGTTATTGAGAAAAGGGCAACATTACATACACCTCTACACTTAGGAGAACTCTTCGGTGAAGTCAGAATTGACCTCCAGACACTCTCCTACCTATGAAGAAGTCATGCGTGAAAAGTTACACTATTGAAAAATGACAACGGGACTATATGTACTCAACGCTGGAAATCTCCCCGTCGATGTCCTATTTGTCCTCCATCACCTCTAAAAGTGAGATTATTAAAGAAATGGCAACAGTACATACACTTAGGAGAACTCGTCGGTGAGGTCAGATTTGACCTTTGGACACTCTCCTACGTATGAAGAAATCATGCGTGAAAAGTTACACTACTGAAAAATGACAATTGGACTATATGTACTCAACGGTGGAAATATCCCTGTCGATGTCCTATTTGACATCCATTGAACTCTAAAAATGAGATTATTAAAAAAATGGCAACAGTACATACACGTCTACACCTTGGAGACTGAGGTCAGATTTGACCTACAGACACTCCCCTCGCTATGAAGGAGTCATGTGTGAAAAGTTACACTAATGGAAAAGTGACAACGGGACTGTATGTAATAAACGCTGAAAACCTCTCCGTCCAGATCTGATTAGACCTCCATGATCTCTAAAACTGACTACATTAAAAATGTAGCAACAGTACTAACATAATATTCTGTGTAAATATTGTTAGCACTTTTGGGACCTGGTTCTCCAGGAAATGCTGGTAGTAATTATTATTAATATACGATATATTTCTGAGAACTCCTCGGTGAGGTCATATTTGACCTCCGGACACTCCCATTCTTATGAGGAAGTCATGTGTCAAAAGTTACACTATTAAAGAGGTGACAACGGAAATATATGTAATCAACGCTGATTTGACCTGACGCTGATTGAAGTGACAGTATTAAAAATTTAGCAACAATACTAAAATTATCAATTCTGGAGACTTGACCCGGTGAGATCCGATTTAAACTTTGGACACCCTCCTCTGTATGAAGGAGCCGTGTATCAAAAGTTACACTATTGGACAAGTGATAATGGGACTGTTTGAATATTTAATCAATACTGAAACCCTCCTCGTCGATTTCCGATCTGACCTCCGGCCAAATTGCTTCCTCATTCCTTACGAGAGGGTTTATGGGTCAAAAGTGACAATGTTGAAAAAGTGACAACGGAACTATATTTACCCCCGGCCACTTCAGGTCGTGGGTAAAATGTGACTGCTGAAAAAGCGACAGAGGGACTATTTGTAACCAACCACGTAGATCACCCGGTTAAGGTTAGATTTAACCTGCAAAAGTAACACTATTTAAAAATATAACAGTACTAACACAATCTAATCTGGATACTGCCTTGTCTGTGTACATATTTGACCTCCGCCATTCCTCCGTTCCCTACGATAGGATTTATGGGTCAAAAGTAGTATTTTGGGCGTGTGACACATGTTCCAAAAGGATTCTGGTGTCTTAAAAAGTCCACGGAGTAGTTTTTTCAATTGACTTTTTTCTAGACCATTACCGTTTTGAAGTTTCAATATAAAGAGTACTTATCACAGCAACTGACTACGATACATACCTACTTATAAAAATCTGGTTTTAGAGATTCAAAGTTTTAAAGTTGCATTTTTTCTTCAGTTTACAGTTTAATACTTTAATAGTTATTTACGAACCGATTACGCGAAGTCTTTATTCGCGCATGAGCGCACATTTTGAAGCAAATCATACTCAACCACTGTTTTCTACAGAAATCTATTGTAGGGGCAGGTAGTAGACCGGAGTACTATTCTTCCTCTTTATCTGATAGTTTCAATACCCTTCTACAATTTTTGTGAACGTTTTTAGATCCCTACACCAAGTGCATGCGCTTCCAATATGTATATCAGACAGAATAAATCAGTCATAAGAGTTTTAAATTCTGAATGTAGCATTTCGGTTGTGAATGTCAAAAAGAACACGACTGCGGCTTTAAGCTGTACAAAGAATTTTTTGAACCGTTTCATGACAGGGAACTGGACTTCTTTCTTTTTTCCAGAACATAATTACACCCTGGCAGGCTGCAAAGGAAATGCATGATGCTGATTGGTCTCATAACTGTTTGTCTGATGAAAATGTAAAAGCTATATAAGAGTTATTGTTATGGGGCTCTAAATAAAGCCCAAGCTTATTGATTTTAAGATAAAATGCAATAAGATGTCGAAAGAAAAACACCGACAATCCCCAGAGCTAAATAATGACAGTCCCCTACAACTTTCTTCACTGGTAAAGCTCCTTGTAGTTAAACAATACAACAAAGCACAAATATATTTTAGTATATGACACTCTTTTCTCTGAATATTGACAATCTCCATCCAGCATATCAACCAGAGGATTGGAGTATTTTAGCTTCAATCAATCACATCCGTTCTTGTTGAATGGGAGAATTTTTGCCTACACCAGAGTTAGAAGTAGACTTGTGGTTACTTGGGATACAATTAATTTAAAATAATTTGTGTAAGTAAAATGGCGCATCATTACTGGCATCATTACTTTTTCTAATTTGACTGATTTAACTTTTAAAATACTTTTACTGTCCGATTCTTAGTTTTGGCACATCAACTGCAATATCATTCAGTCAATAACGTTTCTGACAAATGATCCTTAACATGAGCCTTTACGAGTTAACAGTACTTTGAAAACTGTACAATCTGCACATCTGCATTCGGTGGTCCTACTTGATTTAACAGGAAACAAATACTAGTACAAGCTTTTTGTAGCAACCTCAACTTTAATAATACTTGATTAGTTTTATCTTCTATTAAAGCAATGTAAAGGAAGAGGGCTGCGTAAGCTAGAGTGCTTCACAACGTCTAGAGCCGCCTCTGAGCCTATGAAATTACCAGCGAAATCTATTCTTAGCTGAAATCACCTAAACAATTTAAAAGGAAGGGCGATAACTCAAGTTCGAGAGAGGATATAAATTCGAGTGCATTCTTTCAATTGCCGCAATACACTTAAAAGCTCCCCTGATGGTATTACTTTCAAGCAACTGCATTTTGGTACAATTAAAAGAATTGTAATGGAATAAACTTGGCTTTCAGAAGCTTTCAAATTAAATGAAAACACGTTACAAATATATTTTTAGGAATTCAAAACATGCAAAACCATTATTTTCCTTTTTGCTCCCGTTTTATACAGAGACTTACTACTACTGAAACAGCTTGTGTGTGGTTACTTTTTCCTTACTTTTTATTGTCTTCCCGATTTTATTTAACCAATTTTTAACATTATTAGAATTGCATTTGATGGTTTATTTGTTTTTCTTCTCTCCACTTTTTTTCTACTTAACGTATATCGTTATTGTTTTCACGAACCTAATATAGATGTCAGTTTCCCTCTTGCGGATTTTATTTTATTTCGTTTTATTGTTGTGTCGCTATTAAAGCTTTATCTTACGTCCCCTGTTCTACCGTCTTTACTTAATAATAACTACACAGAGGGAAGGAAATAAGAAATTAATCCGGGTAGCCCTGAAACAATTGAGTTGCGAATTTACGCGTTTATGTTTTAAATGTTTTAATGCGCCTCTCAGCTTAATCACTGTAATTTGTGCCAAGGGAAATAACATTTTTTTCAATGATATAATGTATATAGACTTTATACGTCTATAATAATTGTTATAAGTTATAAGAGTTCCAAGTGATACAATCGGCGAACCGAATCAGAAAAACTAAATCTATACAGCTATTGTAATGGCACCAGTGTTGCTAAATCTTGAAGTCTTTGGATTTTTTCTGGAAGATTTAGATCGTTCATTCAATAAAAGACCAAAAAGACAACGAACGTCTTCCGTGTTTGAGCAATATCAGATTGAGGGTTACTCACCCTTAACCGTTTGTTAGTGTGGCACAATTCTGCGGTTTAAGTCAATATGACACAGTGCAAGTCGCACAGCAAAAGTCTTCGTGTTGAAAAAGTACCACACTTCAAACATAGCAAAGACACGTGAAGAATTCGTCACTGAGTGACGTAAATATCGTATTTAGATAATATCGTATTTAGTAAATATCGAATATATCGTGATAATGACTCAGACTTGCTAATGTCTTAGACGGTATAGACTCGAAAAACGCCAAAAGTCGTGTCGTATTTAAAAATTCTAAAATTCTGGACTGAAATCATACTCTTACATCTACCAACCTCACTATCAAACTCCAACGTACTCTGTCGTCATTATTTACGATAGTTAACACCCATATAGCAAAGGCACGTAAAAATGACGTAAAAGATATTCACTGAGTGGCGAAAATGTGACATGATAATGACTTTCTAATATCTCACCCGGCACGGACATAATGTACGTCAGTTTCACGTCTAATGCTACACATTAATTTGACGTCTTTTTAACTCGTTTAATTTCGTAATATTTATCTTCTGACTTTGAAAGCCGGTATAATATAAATAAACCACAAAACAATATGTCATTTTAATGTCGTTTACTGGACGCCATTGTGTCGTTGATTTTTGGTCCACTGACGACTTTCGGCAAGTTATCATCAGATTTTGACGTCATTACGACGTACCTTTCCAATCTGAGCAGTGGATGTTGGCGCTAGACCCAATCTGAATTTAACTAGATCTTAAACTGAAGCAAAGGAAGACTGTTTGGAAATAATTTCACAAGCTGAGTAGAATCGCTAGTAAAACTGCTATGCCAAGATGCGTATTTTACTAAAAAAAGCATTAATTTGACCAATAAATGAAATAACATAAAAGAAATTGATACTAACAGTTTTAGAATTAAAAATATAGACAATATTATGATTTACGTCAAAACAATATGAAGAATTTTGAAGACCAAAGCAAGTTATAACCGCAAAGTTGATGAAAAACAACTGAAGACCAAAAAAAGATCACAAGAAAGACTACTTAACAACATCTAAAGGCTATTGTTCCAGATGTTGCTCTGTTATTACTGCAAGCTTAGAGGAAAGGCTAATGAAAAGTATTAGGAAGTATAAGGGTCACTCAAAGAAAAAAGAAATAAAACACAATTTATTTGTTCCAAAATTTTCTGTTCATCCCTGGCCTTAATTAAGTTTTTAAGTCTACATAAGTTTTTTCATAGGCCTTATCCGTCTTCTTACACTCCCCTGGGGAATGGTATTCCAGTTTTTTTACCAACGTGGTTTTTAATTCTTAATCGCTGAAGCAGAATTTTTGATCGGAAACCTTTTCTTGCGTTCATCCCTTAAGGGCTGCGTGCAGACCAGTCCATGGTCTGCACACAGTTAACTTTCAAACTTGCTTCCCGGCTTTCACCAGCTGTGAAAACAAGCTCAGTCTTGCCTCGAGCGAGGTCCCAGTCTACATTATACATAAATCTCCGCCGCAGACTTGTTTGGCAATACAGCATGATGCATAACCCTCCTAAGGCCTCCTGTAGACTAATCCGTTCTCTTCTTATATTGCCATGCAAGCAAGGCATTCCGCTTTTGTTGGTAGGCAAAACTGAGCCTCCATGTTCCAAGCTCTACTTCACGTGCTCATGGTCAAATCTGCGAGCGCAGTAGAAGGTCTTTTGGTGGTGAAATTGTCTTGCATGAGCCTCCTTTTAACTGTCCACTCCCTTGCAGCCGCTTACCGTACTCGTCACAGTTGTTGTTGTATGTCTATTTCAGTATCCGATCCAAGTTAAGTCATGCAAAGGTCCAGCATAATCCTGAAGACATGTAGAGATATGTCTATCATGTCAAATGCGGTTAGCAAATTCTGAATATTTTCCTGCTGCAGTGAGGTAACAACTTGACTTACTTGTTCGGGCTTGGTTTTTATTTTAAAACTATCTAATACCAAAGTGAACGGAAGTCTGATTTACCTCCACTACCACATGCAGTTGTTTGCAACTGCATATGGTTTTTCAAAAATCACCATCAACCTTGATATTGTTCTGATGGACTACTGAAGCAGAATTTGTGGTCCGAACCATTTTCTCATGCTTATCCCACACGTACTGAATAGAGTTGAAATTGGGAGAAATACCAGAAGCTGTAGCCATCTTGAATGAAGAACATCTTTGAAATTCCAACGTATACGATGAAGATGCAAACTTTCTACAAAGACACATGCAAAGTGTCTCTCAGAAGTTCATTCTAAATTCTTAACTCGTCGAAGTGATTTAAATTTTTCCCGATCTAGAAGGTTGAACCAAAATCTACTGGTGCTACCGTGTTACTTCATTGTAACACTTTTACTTCCTAGGTAGATAAAGTGCTTATGATAGATGGTGGTTATAGCAAGTGCTTTGAACATCCCTCAACTCTAGTACGAGGTACGAAGTATACAAGCGTAGATTCAGTACGTTCAATGCAGTAATCCAGTCTTAGATGGATATCGTAAAAATCGGCATCTACAAAAGGGCCTACAAGGTCCAATATCCTAGTTTAATGTTTTAGTTCAGGAAAAAGTAAGTACATGAACGCCTAACATTTGAGATGAAACACTTTACTAAGGTATTCTTTAAGATAAATATCTTTTACCTTTTGCAAATAACAGAGCTTTTATTCTCCTACATTCTTTCTTATCTCTGGCATGTTTCAAGGTCTTTAAAACTTAAGGAACATAGCTGCAGCAAGAAAAAGGTACTCACTCATATTAAAATGTGACCTAAATGTTGTAAAGCCAACTTCTGCTAAAATCTAAAGGTTTTGAATAGATTGAAATATTGATATTCCATAGGCTAACAGTACACTTGGAGGATATTCGGGTATAAAGATACCTAGACCTACCTTTTTGGAAGGATATCAGGTCCATATTTTATGGTGAGGTCGTCAACCGTGTCATTCGATGATGGCACTATTTATATGGCTGTAGATGCTTAAATTCTACGGCTTACCTAGAAAAGATAACAAAAATTAGCAAAAAGTTAGTAAATTTACTAAATTTATTCTGTATCAGCGGCGTATTTAGGAGGGGGGGCTATCGGGCTGAAGCACCCCTTCCAGAAGTTTTATTAATAGTATAGATCACATATGTGTACCAAAACCGTGGTTTCTTGTAAAAACCCGAACATTTAGTAGTAGACCCCCCCCACCCACCCGAAATAAAATTACTAATTAGTAATCGGTACTATGTGGTACGAGAGATGTTCCGTCGTATAAATAAATTTGCCAGATATGGGATGCGATAATACAATAACATTTAAATAATATTACAACTTCTCACAGGAAACTAAGGTACTATTTCGCCTACAATGTTGGGACATCACAAAGATCACCAATTGTCTTTGTGTATACATTGCATAAAGTATCTCATCCTGTTCTCCAGGGGATATTGATTTTCAACGTTACTTTTTGTTAAGGGAGACTTCTTCCTGTTAGAAGAGACTTCTTCTTTTTAATCTGCAGGGTTTTGAAAATTGGTTGAATAAGAGACAGTCAGACGGGGTATTTGAGGGGTATAAAACTTTTGTATAATTTGTTTTCTATTTAGATTAAAATTTAGAGTGAAAGCAGTGTAGTTTTCCAAGGTCGAGGTCAATAACAAAATAAGTGATTTATTTATTTGTTGCAATGCAAGCATACATAAAAGTATATTATATACAATCCAAACATAAGAACTTATTGAAAAAAATATATACGAGCCCAGTTGGTACTTCTATTACGGTTAAAAGACAACCCGGAAACTTCGAAATTGTTTTTCTTGGTCCATGGTATGGTTGTTAATTGTTGCTAGAGTGAACTACTGCTCGTGCTCCATGCCAACTCTCATGAGATCTCTATTAGGAGATTACCTTGCAGTACTCCGTGCCCTTAAAATTACTACAATTATAATGTAATTACTCTTTTGTTCTGCGAATTAGATATAATTATAATTATTGCTTTTACTTATCTAATTTTTTAATAGATTTGTTTATTGTTTGGAAATAAAACAATGAATAAGAATTGTTGGATTTTAATATTAAATAGTTTACTGTTGAACATGTCTTATGAGTTTCCAACTGCACCCATCTTACTCATAACACTAATTACTAAAATTATAAAATAATACAAGTATTAATAAAATGTTTAAAACGTAAAATTGTTTTAAGTTACTTTGTATTTTAATTCTTAAAGCGAATTGCGAAGTTTCAAATCCACACGCAGTAAAAAGATGTAAACACATTTGCACTAACAGGTTTCTAGTTATATCTGTTAAAACTTTGCAATTTCAAAAATTTTACAAATCTAAACTGAATGTAGGAATATTTATTTGTATACAGATACCTCTTTTGTCTAGTCAATATAATTTTGCTTAATTCTCTAAATCTTGCTTAGTTGTTCATTACGTTTTAAATTGTACAGCTACTTTAGGTTATTGAAAGATTTGTAAAATTTCGAAACTTCCATCAATTTTAGTAACTTTTGAAATTGCAAAGATTCAACAGTTATAACTAGTCGAAATCAAATACAGCAGACAGCTGATTGTCGCCATTTCTTGTTAATGTCGTTATTGTTCACACGCTTCTCTCGTCAAATACACTGTCAAGTGTACATTGGTACCAATTAGTTTTATTTATTCTAACTAGACTAACATGAACACTAACAAACTTTTTTTACCAATTTTTAACGGATTTTCTTCTATTAGAAAAATTTAAATTAGAGTGGATTTTGTTATACTCTTAAAGTAAAATACTATTAGATTGAATATTCAGAATTAAAATGATTTTCTACTCTAAATCTTAAGCCTAAAATATTTACCCAGTACTCTAAAAATTGTGCACGGGGCTGATTTCTTACTGTGTAATTAGCAATAGTTTATATATATATATATATATATATATATATATATATATATATATATATATATATATATATATATATATATATATATAAAATATAATTCTTTTTCTTGAACCTATTTAATACATAAATATTTCGAAGTTTCTTGGTTATAAGGTTCTAAATTAATTTTGAATAAATTAATTTCAAATAAAAATTAATATGAGAGAGATGTAGGCATTCCAAGCAAATACTCTCAGACAATTGTTTCGTCTTTAACCTAAGACTCGTCAGTGAGAGAGGCAATGCTTAAACTACCCACATCTCTCTCTCCTACAATTTCCGCTTATATATGAAGCTGGAAATAACATTAGTCTCGAGAAATACCGGTGGTGACACCTATGGTATTGTAATAACAAAAAGATGTAAAAATTATAGCAGTTTTCAACCTTGCTAAACAATATAAAATATAATTCTTTTTCTTGAACCTATTTAATACATAAATATTTCGAAGTTTCTTGGTTATAAGGTTCTAAATTAATTTTGAATAAATTAATTTCAAATAAAAATTAATATGAGAGAGATGTAGTGCCTCTCTCACTAATGAGTCTTAGGTTAAAGACGAAACAATTGTCTGAGAGTATTTGCTTGGAATGCCTACATCTCTCTCATATTAATTTTTATTTGAAATTAATTTATTCAAAATTAATTTAGAACCTTATAACCAAGAAACTTCGAAATATTTATATATATATATATATATATATATATATATATATATATATATATATATATATATATATATATATATATATATATATATATATATATATATTCTTTTTTTTCATTAGTGATAGTTAAATTTGCAAATGAAGATTTCACTAAACTCACTAAGAAGATCTCAAACGAAAACATCGACAATAAATGAGAAAGAAAATATCGATATTATAACAAAAAGTTAAAAAATGCGCTTGTTAAGAAACTTTTTAATTAGGTGTTAAATTTGCTTTTTTTATAAACGCTTTGATCTTAAGAACTTCCATAAATTTGTATACAGAAAGTTTTATTTTTAATACAAATAAATAGAATTTAGCTCAAGCAAATTTTAAAATTTAGTAGAATTTTCCGTATTTTTAGAAATAACATTAGCTACATTCCCATGCTGTCTAAAGTTTAGGAGGTATAAGTGAAAAAAAGATGAATTTTGTCGGGACTTTTGAAAGGGTTTTTGTTGGTCTGCCTTCGGTTTTATGATTTATTATAAAGCAATAACAATTTTGTACGTTAAGATTGCCCTCTCAAATAAGTATATTTTCGCGGTATATAAAAAATAATTGCAAAATTATGATTATTATACACACAGAGAAAGTATGGGTGCGACTTTTTCTTCTCGTATTTCCAAAGTCCGGTTTTAAAATGGGGCGCACCTGCCGCAATGGAATTTACGTTTATTATTCTCGCAGTGCTTTTTAAAATCAATATAAGTTTGTCTAAAAGTTTGATTCTTTATTCTCAGAAGAACTTAAAACATGTCATATGTTATTATTAAATATTTTTTAAACGCATTAATTATGTCTTTAATTACTGATGCAACAAAACGATAAAAATTCGTACAAAATAATTAATAGATCGATATCTAGAAAATGTTATCTTAAATATCAAACTTTTAATGGAATTTGAATGTACGTGGAAATGTTTCGTAATTATATTCAACTGATAATAGGCTCTTTAAAAATGTTAATTATCCTTATAACAGGAATAAGATTTTATTATGAAGAGAAAAGGAAAATGAAGAAAAGAAAATAGGGAATAATATAAATTAAGACTGATTTATAAAAGCAATCATTTTAAAATTTTTAAGAAATATTTCTTTTATATTTTTTATTCTGCTTTTCTCGATTCTTTTAAAAGGCTTTCTAAAGATCTACATGAATATTCAGCAATCAGATTTTTGTAATAATTAATTATTTCTTTTATTGGAGACTTTCGCAGAAACATTTTTTTTGTTGGGATTTGAAAGTGATATTTTGATTATTGTGAATTATTATCTATAAAATCGGTTAAGCATATCTCGTTAAAACTTAACATAACATTTGCTAAAAAAGTGAACAGTCAAGTTAAAACAAATTAATTTCTTGTAAATCTCGCAGTATTTACAATCAAAACATTTTAGAAACGCAAAATCTCAGTAACCTATGACATCTTAAAGTATAATTTATTAAAATCGATTAATTTATAAATTTTGTGCTGTAGAAAATATTCGAACCAGACTTGCAACTAGGGTATTAAAAATGAAAGTACGCAGTCAAAATTAATAAACATAAATGATAATTTATTTCAAGGTACGAAATTCTCCTAAAAAACTTTTTCGTGATTTATTTCGTGAAAGTAAAAAATAATTAATACTTTGACAGTCCTTATTAAATTCAATTATTAATTAAGAAAAGTGAGCTTTTTTAAATAAACTATTTAGTCAAAATTCCTTCTAACTAAATAATTAGCGTAAAATTATTAATAATTCTAACAGATTAATCAATAGTTATAAAAGGGGCACTATGGCCTCCGTTTCAGTTTATGGAGGTATCTTTCGATAATAATCAAAATTTTTGTATATTTTAAAAATATTGTTCGAGCTCGTTGATTTAATTAAATAAAAGATTATAATAACTCCATATTACCCCGCCAATAACTTTATTAGCTATTTTCGTTCATTAAATTGTATTTGATGTTGAATCGAATTGTTGAAACTCAGAAAAGTTAAGAAAAGCAAGTTTTTCTTTTCTTGCTTTCCGTGTTCCATATACCACCGCCATTAAACATGTGTCGCGTTTTCTAATACTTCGTTAAGAAGACATCTTTGGAACTAACTATTTTTAATCTTTGATTAATTTGATTGTTTTCTTGGATTCTGGGAGGAGTAATTACCTCCTCTATCCCGTTATCTACGCCAGAGACTGTTGGGCGATGTTTGTAGATGCCACGTTTTGCTGACGATAAATATGAACTATTGGGATTTATTAAACAGCTCTACATATAACCTTCAAACTACTAGGTGATTTAAATTCATAATAATTCCTTTTATATTACTAATAAGAATTATAAATTTTAACCCGTGTGCATAGCGAATGAAGTACACAATAAATTATAATGTAACTGCACCAACTAAATTAATTCATTATCTGTTTATTTTATTTCTTTATGTAAATTCCATATGATTATGCAGATTAAAAGAATTATAGAAGTATTTTAAAAAGACAGGGTCCTATTATTTTTAAAACACTTCTACTAAAAAATGAATCAAATGTTTAAATAGCTTGTGCTACATAAGCATGCGCATACTCTAACTCTAAATTAAAATTGAAAGAAGAACAATTCAATTGTCAAAACAAATCTATCTAACCTCACTTCGTAAACAGGTGCGTGTGCGTATGTCTCAGCTTCTGATATACTACTAGGTTTTGTTGAAAATTTAAATTATCTGGTGTAAGATGACAGGCTTCAATTATTACTGAAACTGCAACTTACTTCACAATTCAAGAAAAAGTTTGAAATTTTGTTCATTATGATAACCGCTAAACACATCTTCAGGATGTAAGTACTCCTAGTTTATACTATTGTTAGTCAAAATTATAAAATTACTTCTAGATAACTTCTTGTGCAAGAACATATATTGGTACATCATTTGATTATTATTAAATTAAGTTCACAATCATTTAAATTGCAACTTTTATAAAAGATTTTGCAACAAGTTTTAAAGTATTTCCTTTTCTTAATAACTAAATTTTTCTAACCGCTTTATTTACATCTCTCCCTAGGAGCCTTTTATTGCCTGTTATCTACCCTTCAAGACTCAACACATGAAACTTAATTTATCGGCTTGAGAAATATTAACAAAATATACCTGTATAAGATGTTTCTAATAATAATAATAATACTTAATCTTGCTATTATACCATCAAGTCTTCTTGTAACAGCCAAAATTGATCTAACCTCACAATTAAATATTTTAATACTAGCAAATTCGTATTTTAAAAAACATTTACCTTCTAAGACGTCGATGTCAACCTCACAGCTCTTCGGATGCTGTATTGAGTTCATGTAGAAGAAATAAAAATTATGAATTAAAAACCTTGAATTAAAACAACTATTAGCATACAATTAAAAGTATACAAAGAATTGTTAAGAATGCTCATGATAAAGCTGTCTTGTGAGAAATCATTTATCATCTATCTACAAAAATATTAATTTAAATTAATACTAAGTATCTTTTAATCAGATTTTAAATAACACAAAAATTAAAATGATTCGATAAATCGCTTCATGTATATATTGAGGTGGATTTTTTAATATGTCCCACGTTCTGGGCAAGCCATTAAAATATGAGGTGAAATTTAATAAAAAATAAAAATAAAATAACCCCAATATTTTTTCCACTTTCTCCCAATGGACTGACTCAGGTTTAATTCGATAGAGCATGAAATATAAAAAAAAATCTTATTGATTCTTATACCTGGAAGAAAAGAAATTACTACCAAAACACTTGGACAACAGCAAACTAAATTCTATATGTGAAAAGAAAAAGAAATGGATGCTTGCAAACACATCAAATAAACACACAAGTAAATTAAAACACAGTCTTTATTTTATTAATGATAATTAGAAAATCTAATTCAAAAGAAAATAAAAAAACTTTGTTTAAACAGAACAGTTAAAAGAAATTAGAAAATCTTCCTTGAGCTTGTTCAAATGTGTAAATTGTTCGTTATCAACCTGATATGGGGGTTATAACTGTTCTCCATTTGAGCAAACTGACATCAAATAAAGTTATCAGTTAAAAGTATTTACAATTGCTAAAATAAATGTATCTACTGAATTATTAAATTTTATAAACAAATTTAAATTGTTTGTTTGGTAAAACTTTGTTAGTGAAAAACTTTTAAAATAAGAAAAATAAATTCTGAAGTTATTAAGATTGTCTTTATGATTTTGTTATATGAAGAATTTAACCAAATCCTTTTATTTTGACCAACCTTGTAAATAAAATACGTCGAGATCCACTTCAAATCTTTTCTACAATTGGTACAAATGCATTTATTCAAACAGGTGATTTTGAAGCAAGTCGATTATTCAATCAATAATGGAAAAAAAATCTTCTTAATTTAATTTAATAAATAAATCGTTCACAATTCCATACAATTGCCAAAGAACGAAAATAAATCTTCTTTGATTTAAATATTCAGGTAACTATTTATTACACTTTATTACATTTTCGTTTGTTTACAAACAAACATATGGTTATGAAAATATATTTTATATAAAAGAAATTTAGCTGTTTTATTTACTTCAAATCAAATAAATTCTCAAAAGAACTTAATGAACTAAACCAAATAGTTTTATATTTGAGGATGAACTTTACAAGTTAATTATTATTCATGAAATTAACAAGAATCATTTATTATAACCAACCTTGTATATTACGATATATTTTCCCCTTTTTTAAAAGTTAATCCTTTTTATTGGTAACACTGCGATGAAACCAATCAGCTGACTTCTTGTTTATAAAATATCGATACGAAGATCGATGATGAAAATAAATCCAATCAGAATTTATTTGAACAATCACGTTCACTTTGTATTATTGTTGCACAATTATTAAATCTTCTTTTAATCCTTTTAAAAAACGTTCAGGTAACACTTTAATTTATTTTAACTTTGTTTCATATATGACATTTGCGTCATAAACATATGGTTGAAATATAACCTCAGATTTATTACAGATATTATCCGGAGCCGGGCATAGATTCTGCCTTGTACGTTTTATCGACTGATTTTGTTACAATTTGCCCCAGCTTATATAGTTTATGCCAGAACAAAAGAAAACTATGGCATTTTTCAAAACAATGAAACATCGAGTAAGCTCGTGACGTCACTAATCCCGCACAGCTGTTATTTTTTATCACTAATCCTAATTATGTTACTACAGAATTGTAGCCCTTGAAACAAAGATCAAAAAAGTATCATACATTCATTGCCCCAAAATGTATCGTAACGAAGATATTCAAGAAAAACGATTGACAATGTACATATCTCGTTACGATCTAATTACATATAAAGTTCAACAAATCAAGGTTCATCCTTTACAAACTACTTACATGAATACATGACACAGGTAATACAAATAATTTCTCCATAGAAACATTTTTACAATTTACTATAAACATAATTTTTTTAGAATACGAACACCAATTAATGCATATACAAGTGCCAGCTTAAATATTAAGTCAATCTTTATCAATTTATGCTCAAAATGTCCAGCATACAATGCTCTAAGCACTTACATCAAAACAATGGTGAGGAAAAACAGGATAAGAGTCTATAAGAGTCATATCAACACGAACGACAGGATTTAATACCTTCATTAATTGAAGTGATTAGAAATCTTATAAACAAATTCAAAAATTAATTGTATTGTATAAGTCACAACAAGATTGACCTAATTAATCTATTTTCAGCTAATTAGCAACATAAACTTGAGCTGGCCTCCTGGAAAATAGAAAAATTTATTTAACGCTAAACATCGTAATCTGTAAATTTAAATATGGAAATTACTTCCTCCTAACAAGTGGGAAACCGCCCCAAAGTGTAACTTGGGTTGCATAAACATATTTATGATCAAGCAATCTAACTAATTGATATCCTTTTTCTAAAATGAAACCTATTTATTTATGCATAAGAAAGCTTGGTTATGTTTGATGGAATTTTTATTCTTGGTTTTTAATTTAAGTATTAATGAACCTAACTATGGTCCTATGTACAGCTTTTATATTAATTATGCCCATGACATAGCATGTCCCTCTTTTAATTTAAATAAGATATAAAAATATTTGTGTTAACGTTTCCGTTCCGTTGTTGATAAAATTTTCAATACGGTGATTTGACAACACCGCAATATATTTATATAATAATATCAATGTTTAATTTTACTTATTGTTCTTACTACGAGACTTTGGGTTCTTTTATTAAATGATCCAAAAACTTTACCTATTTGTGGTTGTTGAATTTTATTAAATAAAGTAGGGTTAGTGACAACCATTGACACATATACCCGCAATGTTATACATGACAGGTCCCAAATTAAAGTATATAAGATCAAGTAAGGATAACATAAAATAAATATTTGTTTAATCTCATTATTTACCACACTTTTGTTTAGGATGTTAAAAGAAAGAAATCTTACCCTGTCAACTTACAGTTATTCCTTCCTTTAGTTAAATCTGCAATGTATGATTTTCCAAGTAGGTTAACTGATAGACCACTCCTTTTTTAAATCTTCTATAACTGCACTTTCACAGCACATACGCTTCTTACACTTTTCAATCTTCCTCCTCTGCACTCTATGATGATGGACCACCAAACCTTCCAACTCTTCAATCTTTCTGCAATCTATCCCTGCTGGATAGGCAACTCTATACTTCTTTCATATAAGCCACCCGTTACTATCTTCTTTGACAGGACTATTATTACTGCCACACTTCTTCAGCACCTCCGGTAAGTATCTTATGTGAAACTTGAAAATGGCCTCTCACCCTATTGGTACTCCTCCAGTACAGGAACTGCTGCTGACTACTATTCTTCCACACCTCAGTAAGTATTGATGATGATTTTCTTAAATTGTCTCACCCTTATGGTTCTTTACTTATTCCTAAACCACTTAAAAATACTGTTCTTCCACTCTTCTGTATATATTTCTTTATTACTTCTTACTTGTGTTAACTTTTTCCCCCCTTTTATGTTTTATTCTAAATTTTCTTCTATTTTCTCCTTTTCAGTAGTATTTTAATAATTTATATTTCTTCCTTCAATTCTTACACTTAACTCTCCTTTTTCAATAAAACACCAGACTTTTATTGAATATTTATTAACTTATAATCCTTTTTTTTAAGATCTTTTTACAATTACAACCATCTTTTTTCCAAAAACAAAAACTTATTATTTAATCTCTCTGAGAAACCTCTATTTCATTTATTTTATTTGTTATATTTATTTTCCCCAGAAATATCACCTTTCTATGATCATTCTTACTGCCCTTTCAATAACAATGCATATTTCTATAGTTATGAAAAACTATAGTATATTAAAGTATTAGTTTCATAAGACCCGTTTTTAGTACACGCCTCTGAGTTTAGAAAACGACCCGCGAAGCGGGGAGTTTCTAACGGACAAATGCGCTAAAACACCTTATGAAACGAATACTTTATACTATTTTTTATACTTGCGTCGTTATTTCGTTAATTATTAACAAATAAATTAGTTTTAAATAAGATTTGTTAGTGAAATTTTGTTAAGTACTTTTGACAGTTGGCTACACTGAAAATTCAACTTCAGCATTTGTTATTTAAATTGTTTTGTTTTTATAAAATTAATTTAGTTTCTGTGACAAGAAGGTAAAATGGTCAGATATTCTCTCCCTCCATCTTATTAAAAAGAATTAACTTATCTTAATTAATCTTAATCTTATTAAAATATTGGAATTTAACCATATTGATAGATTTATAACAACTGCAGAAAATATTAGACGATATTGTGGTCAAAGATGATGTGTTCATTGTGACTGTAACAAAAACAAAAAATAAAGTTCGAAGAGAATTCTTAATTACAGAGAAACTGTGGATTGATTTAATTAAGCAATATTTGAGCCTAAGGCCTAAGAAAATAAGCCACAGGCGGTTTTTCATAACCTACCGCAATGGAAAATGTATTTCTACTCCTATCGGTATAAACACCATGGGAAAATTTCCTTTTATTATTGCCACTTATTTGCATTTAGCCAACCCGAAGCTTTTTACAGGTCATTGCTTTCGACGTTCAAGTGCTTCCCAATTGGAAAACAAAGGTGGCGATTTAATAACTATAAAACGGCATGGAGGTTGGAAGTCTTCAGCTGTGGCTGAGGGCTGTATTGATGCTTCAGTTAAAAAAATGGAGGTAGCTGAATTGCTATCTAATAAGCCATGTACTTCCACTTCAACGGCTCAAGTGGTAATTGACCAGTCTTCCACTGCTTCATTTTTACATGAAGAATCACACACTTTTAGCAGCAACCCAGTGAGTCAACAAAACATTGTTGAGGGGCAAAATCTACCGTCGTTTAAGATTAATGCCCAGGACACTTCTGCTGTTACAATCAAAGTGTATAATAACTGTACTTTTAATACAAAAGATGTATAAAGAATAATTTGTGAATTTATTAAATAATTTTTATTTTAATTAATTTATTTTGTGTATGTTTATTTTATATTTTAAAAGTTTGGCATTTTATCACATAACAACATAACCGCACTTTTAAATATAATAAGTTTGACATTTAAGAACAGCTGTTAGGTGCTACCAACTTTAAAAAACAAAATTTTTCCCGTTCCAGTACTCTAATAAAGGACACGCAAGTATAAAAAATTCTTTATTTAAAATTTCAATTTTGCATTATTATTGGAGGTGCAGTTTTGATTTTCATATGATCCTTAAATATCCTTAACTAATATACATAATTTTCTTTTTCAGGTTGACCTTTGACTAAGATCTCCTTCCTCCTACCATCCTAATTTGTATTTAATATTGTAAACTGTTATACTTTAATAAAGATATGCTATTCCAACTTGATTTATCGTATTTTAATTTTATATTGAGTTTTCTAATCTTAATATAACATTAAGACATTATTTATGTTTTACTTAATGATATCCAAGAACCACAGACTTGGTTGGAATCATTGTTCAAATGAACAATGAATCTCCAAAGTTTATAATCGAATGCACTTTCTCATATTATTTGCTCTTTAGCCCAAAAGTGACCATTGTAACTGGTAAATGATACATATAAACTTTACATAACAAAATATTTACAATAGAAAAAAAACTCAAATCTGTTTTTACGATTTAGAAATTAAACGATGCTTATACAATATCCTACATCAATATCAACATAAATTAAATCAAAATATAGTCAAACTTGTTCAGCATAGAGTCCTCCAAGTGCTTGTGTTCAAACAACGGTGTATAATGTTATATTAAAATCAATATTTGGAAAAATCGAAGCATATCAGCAAAGCCAATACCTTCATTAGGATAAAAACATTTTATTAGAATTCAGGAGATTGTAAGTTTAATGTACTAATGTAGACATTACAATATTGACCTACTTTACATATTTTTAGTGAAATATAATCCCGAAACTGATTCAGTCGCATGGGAAACTGAACGAATTTCCCTACGTTACCTATCGTTAAACTCAGGTCTAACAAGAAAATAAAATCTTCCAGAAAAATGGAAAAACCATCCTAACAGGTGACTTGGGTTGCATAAAACATGTATTATTATAAAAACAATCTAACTGATTAATATCCTTTTTACAATTCAAACATTTTTTATGTAAAAATTGAGGTTACGTCTGCATGAAACTTTTCTTTCTATAATTTCTATTTCAAATTGATAAATCTATCTGTAATCTCACATGTAGCTTTTAGATTAAATAAACCTAATATCCTAGCATGTCTATCTTTTTATTTTATTTTATTGCATGAAATAATTATATTTGTGTTTACGATCAAATCGTCAAGTAAATTTTCAATCAGATGATTCCATATCCATCTCAATATATACGTTAATCAATGCGACTTTTACTATTTAAATTAATAAAAAAATCAATAACCAAAAAGAGAAGTCAATTTAGCAACTGATCTACACTGCACATCGAATCTACAATTATTCTAAATTAAGGAAATGCATGACGCGACAGACATGGTTCGGCATGAACAGCAGTAACAAGTAAGACGTGATAAATTGTATTGTGATTGATTTTTCCTCTGCTAATGGAGAAGAACATTATTACGCTTTGTCTAGGAATGGAAACTGAAACCCTGTGAACTGAAATTCCACCATGTTCGGATACATTCAATAAAAAGTCAAATTAGAAAAAAAAATGTTTATAATGTTATAAATGTTTTTAAATGTTTTTTTTTGTTACCCGATTCCTTGCCCAAAACAACACAACAAACATTATTAGTTTTAGTAAAAAAATTACCATCTGATTCAACTTATTGAACTTATTTTTCGAAATTTTCATAAATATGGTGGAATCTGGAATCTGAAGTATAAATTCTGAAATATTTGTCGAACTTTATCAAGTTTTTCTCGTACCCACATCATATCTGTCCATTGATAAAATGTCGTTTACGCCTTACATGGGTTAACAGGATTTCTCAATGATTAAAAGGATGTTCTTAATAAGGATACTTGTTAAAGAGATCGTGATTCAATTAGAAAAACAGAATCCATTATCACAAGTTTTATATATATGTGGGCCATGTAATAAATAATTTATTTCAATCACATAAAATTAACCCAAGAAAATATTTATCCAAAAATGACTTAAATGATTCTTCAGATGGTTAATAATAATGGCTAAAAAATTAAAAGCCCCACTTTCGCTGACGAAAATATTTGTGAACGCAGTATAGAATAGATCTTTGGATCAACAATCTTTGGATAGATAGATGCGAATACAATATTCTTCAGAGTATAATTTGCGCAGGCGTACACTACTCATGTTCCAGTTCAAGATTAAATTGAGAATGTCTCGTCATTCAAGCCATCAGATGTTGCCATAGTCAAATACACAGTGACAATGGGGCAAATCTTGTTGGCGCCAGCAAGCATCCGGAGCAATTTGGTATTGGAGAAGTTCAGAACTTCTTGACAAAATACGATACTCACTTACTCAGTGCGATGTTAAGTCGCTGTTTAGCTAAAGATACTTTTGTGAAATAATAACAGATAACATCGCAATCGAAATCGGAGCAGCAACTTTGACTTATGAATACTCTTTAACTTCGCGACTAGTACAGTTCCTCGAGCAAGCATATCGTCGACATGGAATAACACAAGGGCACTTTTTTATTGAAAAGGAAACGCTTCTTCATAAAACCTCAGAGATCAACGTTAAATCTGGTAAGGCTGGTATCTCCAGGGTTGCATCTGCAGTGGAGTTAGTTGGATATAAAATTCTCAATAAGATAAAAGTAAATGCTATGCTATCAAGCAGGTTAAAATCTTTTCAAAATTTTATTTCACAAAAAAAACAAGATGGCATCCAAAATTAAGGAGATTTTATTTCAGAATATAAATTGCGACGTATAAATACAACGCGCAACAAAACATGACGTATAAGAATGAAATAAAACGAATCAGCAAATGGTTCAACAAAAAAAACATAACTATAAAATTCTAATGATCGAGCGTTCATAAGATGGAGATTTGAAACACTAAATTATGAATATTTAAAACACGAAATCTAAATTCTTAAATGAATTGGCTCAATGACTCAAAAGACGAAATATGTTAGCAATATCATACAAGCGAACGAATAGTCCGAGGAAAACCCGAGAAAAAATTGCTTGATACTAGCAGGACCAAACCAGATTTCAAAGACACTTAAATTGAATTTTGTTACAGACAGAACGGTTGGTAAAGTTGGAAATCGGAGAACACTATTAACCACAGTTAGTCCTGCAAACTGCCTTCTAGCTAGTTGTTGGATCAAGCTCCTCACGAGATGTCCTTCCAAAGAGGTGTCAAGAATCGACTGCATAATGGTTTGAACCTAACACTAAAAATTCCTACTAATCTCAAAACATATTTGTGGCTACTATACAATTGTTAAATCTCTCAGTTAAATGCATTTGTTGACTTGAAAGTTTCACAAGCAGAAACAAGATTAATCACATGCAAAATGCATTAATACACAAATAAATAATAGACAGAGTAAAATCTTAATCATAATCAATTAATGTAATATTCGCCTGAAAGCGATTCCAAACACAACACCAAGAAGTGTAATACAATGAAGAAACTGTAATATTATAATTTTTTTAATTTCCCGTCAAGAAGTATAGTATAGACAAAACTTAAAATTGCTACAACCTCAAATTCACTAAAATAACCATATACAGAGTGTTACGATGTCAATACGTACTAATTTTGTTACTGGAAGCAAAATACACTAAAGTTTCTTCAGAAAATCTAATACATTAATTCCTGGTAAGCCAGATGTTCTCAAGAATCCGTCTGCAGCGGAATGACTGGAATAGATAAAATTCTCGATGAAGTAAAGCTAACTATTATGCTATTAAGCAGTTTAAGCACAGCCTGCTGGGTCACATTTGCAAAATTCCATGGTTTTGAAATATAATGTCGATGTTCGTTGCGCAACTAATTATTAATTATAATATAATTAATAATTAGTTGCTTACAACTAATTATTAATTATATAACTATAAACTCAGTAACCAGCAATGCTTGCGCTTTCAGATTTTACATAATTAAGGAAAGACGAAAACGTTTATGTTGCGCTCTTCAACATGCTTCGAGGGGAACTATAAAGATTATCTACCTGACTATGAAACAAAAATTATACATCAACCCACTTGCGTCATTTGTACTGCATAGAGTTAATATCAATAAAAAAAAAGTTTCTTCTTTAGTCTCAGAATAGGTAAGGATTCTTTTTAGGGTTCTGAACAGATAGAAATCGGATGACACCAAATCTGAGCCACAACGTATATGACCTAGTAGCTCGATAAAATTGCATTCGTGTAAATACGTTCGCATTGTCATGAAGAAGGATCACCTCACCTTGTGTAAGATTGGGGCGATTTTTGGCAATAGCTGTACGCATCTTCTTAAGGGTATTACCGTAAACCTCAGCAGTGATTGTAGTGCCTTTAGGTATACGTTCAATGAAAAGAATTGCATTGCTGAAGATTGAGTACGAGCTCTCTTGTGGAATATGTCTGAGCACAGCCTCCATACGCCGCAATTATCCGTTTACTGATTGTTTTTGAATTGTTGCCTTTTTTTAAGAAATTGATCGCACTTCCATGCTCTAATTTCAAAAGACTCATTTTTAATCACAATACCCACGACCAAATAAAAATAGCAAACAGTTTTAATTGAAATCTTTCATGTATTATCTAACTATAAAAGGCTTGTCGCTATTTGCTATTACAATCTGAAAATTGTCAATTGTAGTTATTTGATATGGATAGGTAAATATTTCTATTTCCCCTCGTATAATACAATTTGAAGAGACTGATTCCTACTGTAACGAAGTTACTTAATTTTGGTTGTTTATTTTGGGTGTATGAATTAAAATCCGTATCTTCCCGTGCAATCTGAATCCGTTCGGATAAGAGACCGACTCGAGCGAGTGCACGCGTCCCTTCCCTAACCGATATTTGGCGTGCGCCTCTCCGTTCCACTCCTGCCATTTCCCCCACGCCCCGAGAGCGCCTATATAAACAGGCGCAGAGCGATGATTTATTCAGTCCGCGTTCAGGACTCCCGACAGGACCAGCCAGCCCAGCCGACTAGCCAGCCAGCCCAGCAGACCGGACCGTTCCCGGGGAATATAAGAGTAAGTCCTCTTACCGCCGCTCTCACTTCCACCCTCTTTACATCTTTTCCGAGACCTCACTGTGCGTGTGCCTGGGGATCTCATCCTGTTTCCACCCGCTTTACCGAACTCTATCCGAGACCCCACTGTGCGTGTGCCTGGGGGTCTCATCCTGTTTCCACCCGCTTTACCGAACTCTATCCGAGACCTCACTGTGCGTGTGCCTGGGGATCTCATCCTGCTTCCACCCGTTTTACCGTACCTTGTCCGAGACCTCACTGTGCGTGTGCCTGGGGGTCTCATACTAATTTTCACCCGTTACCGTAAACTAAGCGCCTCTCCTGTTGTCCGTTATTTTACCCTACGCAACCCGCACGTTTGCTTGATACCGCACGCTGTATTGCACCCTGCTTGCTGTGGCTATTGTAGGTAACCGTACATAACATATGCTTTTAGTTATAGAGTTTGAAGCTTGTTGAAGGGATAGAGCTTTGGTAGTAATAAATTTTATTTGGTTTGATGATTGTGTTTTATTTGTTAGCATTAATCCCATTTTGTGTTCCAAGAGCTTTAGTGATAGGAGTGATCCATACTGGGCCGACCTCAGCAACCCCAGCAGTTCCCTGAATTATTTTTTCTCCACTTGTAGGTAGCCGGAGCTGTGGAGCATACCACGTAAAAAAATAACTGGCGCCCGAGAATTACCGCCGATACCGAGATCACCGAAAGCACATAAGCGCCACTTCGTAAGCGGATCCCAACCGCCATTTCACTACAAAAGGCAAAATAAGCTCTTTAAAATCGCTCTTCAGCACCAATAGAGCCAGATATAAAGTGAAGAATGTCGGAAGTTAGTTGCCAATATGCCAAGTAGAATTGCGACATAAATTAAGGCAAAAGGCCAATACACGAAATAATGAAAGATGAATAAACACTGAGGTGATATAAATGATAAAATGAAATATAGAAATCTTTTGCCTCACGTTGACAGCGTCATAAAATATCTGCGGTAAAATTTAATAAAATAAAATAATACCCCAATATTTTTCCTTTTTCCCAATTGGCTAACTCAGGTTTAATTCGATAGAGCATGAAATAAATGAAATAATAAAATCTTATTGAGTCTTATACCTGGAAGAAAAGAACTTACTATCAAGACACTTGGACTTCCGCAACTGGACAACAGCAAGCTAAACTCTATATGTGAAGAGAAAAATAAATGGATGCTTGTATACACATCAAATAAACACATACATAAATTGAAAACACAGTCTTTATTTTTATTAATGAGAATAAAAGAAAATCTGATTCAAAGAAAAATAAATGAAAATTTATTCTGAACGAAACAGTAAAGTAAAATAGGAAATTCTTCCCTGAGCTTGCTCAAATGTGTTAATTAGTCGTTAATAACCTGACATAGGGCTATAACAGTTCTCCATTTGAGCACACTGACATGAATCAATGTTATTAATTAAAATATTTACAAATGTTAAAATAAATTTAATTTATGATAATTAAATTTTAATAAAGAACTTTAATTTGTTTTATTCGTAAGAATTTTATTATTTAAAAACTTTTAAAGTGATCAAAACGAATTCCGAGATTATTCAGATTGTTTTTATAATTTTGTTATTTAAAAATTAAATTGTAGATTAACGAAATAAATCTTCTTTAATTTTAAAATATCCAGGTAAAATTATTATTACACTTTGTTAAATTTTATTTGTTGACATAAACATATGGTTGTCACATAAGCCCACTTAATTTACAGAATTCTGGTCTCGAGTCGAGCGTGGATTTTTCAAGAGCTTTTTATCGACTGAAATTGTTAATTTTTGCTGGGATTTATATATGATTTGACAAAACAAATGAAGATTATGTCAATTTTTCGAAACATCCGCCTCTCGAATGTTTTTCATGACGTCACAACACCAAAACAGCTGATGATAATTAACACCAATCTTAATTCTAAAAAGATAGGATTGTAGCTGGCAAAATAACGATTAAAACAATATAAGACACTTACATTCTAACGTTCACCCTAACTGAGATAATTAACAAAAACGATTGACAATGAACAAATCTCATTAGAGCTTAATTATACACACAACTCATTAAATCCAGCTTTATCCTTTACAAAACGAATGCATAATTACACTATGTAACTGATACAAATAAAATTTACACAAGGACATCTTTACAATAGAAAAAAAAACTCAAATTAAGATTCCTCTCTACGGTTTGATAGACCCAACGATGCTTATACAGAATCCATCTTCAACATCAACTTAAATAAAGTCAAATTATAGTCAACTTGTCCAGCATACAGTTCTCCAAGTGTTTGAGTTAAAACAATGGTGAAAAATGTTATATAAGAATCAATATTTGGAAAAATCGAAGCATATCAGCAAAGCCGAAACCTTCATTACAATAAATGCTCCTTATTATTATTCAAGAAATTGTAAGTTTATTGTGCTAGATTAGTCATTACAAAATCGACCTAATTTACATATTTCTAGTTAAATATTAGCCCGAAACTGAGCCAGTCTCATGGAAAACAGAAAAATTCTTCCTACGTTATCAATCGTAGAACTTAAATCAGGAAAATTAAATCTTCCAGACAAAGGGAAAGACCATCTTAATATGTGACTTGGGTTGCATAAAACATACCATGAAACAATCTAAATGATTGATGTCCTTTTTATAAATCAGACTTTTTATATATAAAAATTGATGTTACGTCTTCATAACATTTATCCTGCTTGATTTCTATTTTAGAAATTGATAAATCTATCTGTGACCTAACATGTAGCTTTTAGATTAAATAATCCTATAATCCTAGCATGTCTATCCTTTATTTTATTTTATTGCATGAAATATTTATGTTTATGTTTACCATCGAATCGTCTAATAAATTTTCAATGAGATGAATTCAAGACCTCTCAATACTTTCAACGTTTAATAGTTTGATTTTTCAAAACTACAAACAAATCCTAAAATAAGCGAATTATCATAAGACGGATAATACTTTTGGTTAAGGCTGTATATTTTGTAAATATGCGAGCTCGTATAAACTAGTATTTATTGATATTTTAACTATCTAGAAACTCTGTTATTCGAGTTGCATTTAGATACTTTAACTTGAACTTACACGATAACTGGAAGGCTTACATTCATATTTTACATTTATAGTAGAGTGCTCTGAAACTCGCTTAAAAACCAATTCTATGGGGGTTCGGGGTTACAAGCTGAAAATTAAATCGAATGAAGCTTAGGTTCTAATGGTTCTAAATCCAAAATTTGTCAAAAATTGGACCATGGAAAAGAGCTAAACTCGAGATTTGAGATATGTACATGACCGTAAAAAAGAGAAAAAGCATCTTGTTGTATAAAATTCAAAAATAATCTTGTAGCGTAACGATAGTACGTAGTATAACGATTTCATTTTCTGAAAAACTGCAAAGGTTTGTAAATTGTGCAAAAATAATAAGTCGATACTTTACGAGATATGCACTTGTTTGTAGTATTTTTATTATGATTTGAAATTTTAAATAGACATAGTCGCTTATGGGGCCAAATACTACAAACAAGTGCATATCTCGTAAAGTATCGACTTATTATTTTTGCACAATTTACAAACCTTTGCAGTTTTTCAGAAAATGAAATCGTTATACTCTTCAGGAAATGCGACAACATTAATTAATTTCAATGTTATTTATTCCCAAAACATGATAAAGTACTTTTAGTTTTTTTTTTGAGTAAATTCAATGTAATAAAATAACGAACACCGAAAATCGGGATCGAGTGAGATAGAGAAGCGTAGAAAGCATTAACCTGTTTTTCGAAAAATAACATTTTCTACATTTAATTGTATAATTTCTCTACAATTACTCCTAAAAATATAATTCACTTTTCACGGTACCTATTCTACATAATGTCATGATTTTTGACATACAATAGAAAGTAATCCACGTGAAGAAATTTACCAAAAAGATGTTAGATAAGTTGTATAACCAGAAGGAAAAATATTTAATTTTAAATTTTTTATATGAAGCCAAAGAAAATATTTTAATCTAATAAATATGCACACTAGAACACACTAAGCAGTAAAAGGATAAATTTTAAAGTTGATTTATCTTACAGTCTTGGTAAATTTTCATTGTTCAGCTAACGATGTGGTATCGTTACCTAATTATGAAAGATAAAATAAAGTTGAGGCCATTTCAAGGCAAGTTTTTACCTAAAACAGACAAGGTGCATGGTAGTAATGATGTATGCAAGTATTTGCTACCTTATTATTAATGTAAATAAATTATGTCTCAAGTTAACGAGATAGTAAAACCTTAAATGGACTTATTTAGTTAGATTAAATAGCTTGTGGCTAAAATGTTTTATTGCTGTTTTGTCAAGCAGTTACTTAAGCACAATTTTGAAACAACTGTAGGAGATACCATTCAAATAAAATGCAAATTTCTTCGTTTTACCATGGCAATCTATAATAATGTAGTTTAGCTATTATTTTCTTGGTATTGATATCTAAAAATATGTAAATAATGTTTATTAGGATGTAAGGTTGGATTTTGTCAAGATAGGAAGATGTAACTAGGTAATTTCAAATAATTGAGTTAAATTTAATTATTTGATAGTTGAGTAGGAAATGTGTTTTGGTTGACTTTTTCTAGAGACCTTATTGTTTAATGTTAATACAAGTGTCATATATCATTAAAAAGAGAATTTTTTGGCTATCTATTTATTAAATTTGTTTAATGTTGTATTTAGTTCTAAATCCTCTTTTGTTTTCCACTAAAAATATCACTAAAGCATTCGTTTGTTTTAAAAAGGATATAAAAAGAGCGACCACTTTAGTAACAAACTCTCTGTTATTTTAAATCTTTCACACAGTGCACACATGTTGAGAGGAAAAATTTAAAAATTCAAGGTTATGTAGTGAATTCGATAAATTTGTAAACATAGTAAACGTCAAAAATGTTAGTTATATTTTGTTGAAATGTCAAAGTTTTCAATAATCATTGTAGATCCTTTAATTTGACTTAAATAATTACATTTAATTAACACAATATTTATCAGTGTTGTGGGAATAATATTCATTTACAAAAAAAAAACTTTATTTGGATAATGGAATTTTAACCTTCGTTATAATTTGGATGTTGGAAGGGAATTTATAAATTTAATCATTAAATGGACTTACCCTATTTTAAGCAAGCAGCTGGATTTTAATTTTATTTATTTATACTATTTATTTGGGTATTATTTGAAAGAGAGGTAGGTGGTTGTATTTCCACCATTTTCGTATTAAACCATATGGAAAACAGAGGACTGCTGTGTTGTTACAATTTCAGTTGGCAAACTATTAGCACCAAATTTTGATTTAATTTAAAAAATTAAATAAAATTTAGTAATTAAGATTATCATGATGCCAGAAATATTACTCCTCGGATAAAAGGCATTTAACTATCTTAGGATCAATTTTTCATTTGTTCATGGTATCCGAATTTCAGTTTCTTTTATATTTCAATTTTTTAATTATTTGTTGTTTGTGTTCAATTCCGTAAATATATTTTTGTCATTTCAAATTTAAAGAAAATTTGATTTATATTTCGTTTCTGTATTTTACTTGTGTTTCCTAGATCTATATTTATTTAGTGCCCAATTCAAGCGACCCGCCTGAAAGTCAGTGTGGTGGAGATTGTGATGCTTGCTCTACGATTGTAAGTAGCCGGAGCTTTTTTTAAGGGAGTAAAGGTAGGTGGTTTTTGTATATATCGTCAATGTTGCTACCGCCGCAGTCTGTTTATTATTTTACTTCCACAATTTTTATGGCGAAGAAGATTTGTTGCCCGAACCCAGGGCACATCCCTCATTATTTGAAATAGTAAATATCATATTATTGGATAGGCCAAAATTTTATAAAGAATAATTTTTTCTTGTTTATTGTTTCCAACCTTCCTCTGTGGATCTCCATAATCATGAAATAAATAAAGATTAGTAAAAGTTTCACAGTTTTATTAAAATATAACCTGACAATATTGTTTCGACAGCTATGCTGTCATTATCAAAGGTAATATAATTATAAACAAACACGTCGCTAAGGTAGATACAAAATAGGTAACTAGATAAAATAATAATAATAATCAGAATTAAATATCTAATACTTCCAGTAACGGAGAATTACTGAGCTCAAGTTGTTCATTCATTAAAGGTACCCTGAGGTTGTGTTTGTATATCTCAAAGGCTTCTAAAATGTCTAATTTGCGTTTGTTATTACAAAAATGTAGGAATTTAATATTATTTTGAGGAGTCATTGTGTGATTTTGTTCTAAAAGGTGTTTGGCATAATTAGATTTTTCAGGATGTTTATTTTTGTAATCACGTACGTGTTCTTTATATCTTATGTCAAAATCTCGAAGTGTTTGCCCAATATATACCGAACTACAAAAAGAACAATTTAAACTGTAAATGCCCGATTTCATGATATCATGTGTTCTGTCTTTAGCATTAAATAAAAATGAAAAAGTAGTGTTTGAAAAAGTGGTTTTAAATGTTATTTTATAATTGTTGGTTTTTCTTAGTATATGTGCAATTTTTTCTGATAATTTGTGTCTTCTGTTTGATTGTCAATGGGATATTCTTTTGATAGCTAACCTATAATCTTTATGTTTAATTAAAGTGTCGATCATGTTCGGATTGTAATGATTTGCATGTGCTAGTTGTTTAATGGTTGATCTCTCTTTTCTAAAATTTGGCTTTGTTAGTGGAATAGTTAAAGCTCTGTGTACTAATGATCTATAGGCTGCTATTTTATGTGTTTTATGGCGACAAGATTCATTTGGTATTGTTAAAATTCAAATAGATTGTTTGCGTTAATCTTGATAGTTAAGTCTAGGAAGTTTATAGCCCTGTTTTGTTCTGTTTCTAGTGTAAAATTTATGTTTTAGTGGATACTATTAATAAGAATTAAAAATTCATTGGTAACATTAATAAAAAAAAAATACAAATCTTTATCTATTTCATAATACTGTTTTCGGATGGAAAATTCATGGTCCGATTTTTGACAAATTTCGGATTGAGAACTATAAGGACCTAAGCTTCCTTCGGTATAATTTTCAGCTTGTAACCCTGAAACTCCCACGGATGTTAAAATAAGTTCCACCGAGCACTCTACTATATTACATTTTACAATTAACATTACCAACACTTTTTGGCTTCACGATTTTCCACCAAAATGTTTCCAAATGTCACACTAGTTCAATTTAATCAGTTTGCTTTGTAATTTTATAAATGACGTAAATTAACTCAATTTGTATTACAAATACTATCAGGCAAAAGCTATTAGTTACGTACTGTGAAATAATTAATTCCAAACAGATGATGATAATCAACTTTCATCGATGCCGAACCATTTAAAAATATTCAAACCAGAGAAGCTACCTCTTTTGAAATTCCCATAAAATAACATTTTTGAGTTTAATACACGCAATACTACTATTATTTAAAATTTTCTAATTTGTTTTTTCGACTTAAAAATGTCCATTAAAGATGAAGTGTTCAAAAAAGTTACTGTATTTAGTATCTTTTCGAAAACTAAATTACAAAATAATTTAGAAGCGGTAATTTACTGTTCAAGAGAGACGCGCCATAAAAAAAAAGAAAAAAATTATTAAGTAGAATCATATAACAGGAAGCCATAAAGTGCCACTGAGGTAGATTACTTTCCACAGAAAAACAAGTTGATAGGTTTATAAAGTCAGTTCTTGGCGTTTCTTTTAAGAGAGACGAACAACTCATTGTTGTAGTTTTCTTTTGAAACTGAATACAAAGCCTCTTTGTACCGACCTTTACTAACTTGTCCTTGTTGCAACTTTTCCAATCAAAATAATTTGAACTTTTTTTTTTAATTCAAAAAAGCAACTGGGTGCTCAACCTTACAAGTCTTTAAATATTAATTGTCGGATTTCCAAAACAAATACAGAAAATAAATCCCTGAGATAATCCTCTTGGAAAAAAACTTTCTAAGCTACCAAGGCCTCAGTATTTTAACTTTTTCGTTGCATAAAACATCATGGAGGTGTTGTGTGCGCGTACGAGAGGGTTTTCTTAATGTTCTCAGGATTTCTCAGGACGCGAAAATCCAAGGTGGAAGGGAAGTTATTAAATTATAGTTGATAGCCGCATAAACACGGCGACATAGACATTGACCCTTTTGGAATTGATCAAAATTTTAATTAAACACGTCTTAAATTAGATAATAAAATAGAAATCCTCGATTTTATTATACCTTTTAAAAGTTTTAATACCGAAATTAGCTTGTTACAATTTTGACTTTGATTTCAGTACTCGAACCGACCAATAATAATTTATTTCTGTGGGAAACTTAACCTAATTATGATTTTAATTTGTTTTATTATTGTTTAATAAGCACAGAAAAATGGCCTTTGGGTTAAATTGAAAGAGAAGGATATAGAAGTTTGATCTTCTCAGTTATTTGATAAATCGAATTGGACATAGCCTTAATTATTATTTCAGCGACGTTTACATAAGCAAAGACCTTGCAGTTTGTAATATTTGCTGGATAATGTTCAAATGACAGACGGACCGGTAAAGCCACTTTAAATGTTATTATTTATGCATCTGGCTCATTAAACGTACCTCTAGACATTATGCTATATTTAATCTTATCAATCAGTTTTTTCTTTTTTTCATTTGTTCAATTCAAGTGTCTACAGTTGATATAAATAAAACAAAGTTTTGAATTTAGCTTCTCGAGTTGTTTAAGTAATTAACTAATTACAAAGGACGATTAAAAAGAAGACTTTATCAAAGTCGGCCTGGAAAGAGAGACAGAGTCATATTAGGCATGGAGGGGTATGATTCAGAAAAGCAGGTCAGCTAACTCTCTCTCTCTCTCTCTCTTTCCGGTTTTTTATGGGTCCTGTCTGTCCCTTCCGGTATCCAGAAGATTCCTCCAATGATTTCGGTCAATCCATTCTCCTTATTGTATGTTTCTTTCCTCCATTATGGTTTAAACTCCTTCATACCAGCTCCTTATTGTACTTCCTTGCTTTCTCCTCTCTCGAGGGACCCATTCTTGGTATTCGTCCTTCTTCCATTCTTTGGACATGTCCAAACCATATTCATTGTCTTCGTTCATTTTCTTCGACTATATCCTTTTCGATTCCCAACATTTCCCTTATTCTATCGTTTCTTATTCTTTCGATTCTTGATACCCCTGCTGCTCTTCTCAGGAAGTCTATGTCCACCCCTCTCAGTTTGTTCTTCTTTTCTTCATTCATTTGCCATACCTCTGCTCCATATAGAGCCACGCTTTTTATAATTGCATTATATATCTTTATTTCTGTTTTCCTACTTATATCCTTATCCCATAGTATGCTATTTATTGCCCCTGTTACTTTTTTGGTCCTTTTAATTCTTTCGTTTATTTCATTTTCGTTCTTCCTTTCTTCACCTATTCTCGTTCCTAAATATGTGTATTCTTCACAATTTTCTATGATCTCTCCTGTGTTAAATTCCAAACCTTCCTTCTGTGTCCTTAGCGGCAAATATTTTGTCTGTCAATGTTTAGTGTTAATCCCTATTTTTCGTATTCTTCCCTTAATTTCCTGGTCATATACTCAGCGTCCTCTTTGTCTTGTGCGATGACCACTTGGTCATCCGCGAACTGTAATGTATATATTGTTCTATCACCTATAGGTATTCACATTCCGCTGCATTTTCTTTTCCACTCTTGTAGGGCTACATCCACGTAAACTTTAAATAGCGTTGGCGATAATGGGCATCCCTGTCTCAGGTCCCTTCGTTACTCTGAATGGCTCTAGTTAACTCCTTTCTTCACTTTGGCTACTTGACCTACAATATTTTTACAAGTTTTTCACGGCTTTAACCAGCGTTCCTACTACATTTTCCTCTAGTGCTTCCCACATTTTCAGTACTGGTGCGTAATCGTATGCTTTTGCAAGTTCTACCATCACAAGGTGTAATTCTCTTCCTGTGGCTTGTTTCTTTTGGATTATTTGGGACAATATAAATAGGTTGTCTAAACAGGACCTACCCGCCCTGAATCCACTCTGTTCTTCTGATTCCCTCTCTTTGTATTGTTCTTCTATTTGATTTCTTAGTACTCGACTATATATTTTACTAAAGCTGTTTAGGACCGCAATTCCTCTGTAGTTGTTGCATATATCTCTTCTTCCCTTTTTGTGTATAAGGGGTATCCATGCTGCTTTCCATTCCATTGGAATTTCGTCTCCATTTATACATTGATTTATTAACCTAGTCAGAAGTTTAACCATCTTCTCCGTTCCACTTTTAATCAGTTCATTTGGGATTCCCCCTGTCCCCGGCGCCTTATTGTTTTTTAATGTCTTTATTATAGGTCAGCTAACAACAAAACGTATCAAGGTGATAGTTTAGTATAACCTCTCCTCACCCTGAAATAACCTAACCTCTAACCTGGACTTTAATCTAATCTCTAACCTAACCTTTAATGTAAACATCCAAACCAATTTCTAACCTAAGCTCTACAAGAAGCATATATGACTCTGGGTAAAATGCAACACCGTATTTGTTATTTTAAGCATGACTGAAATTTTCTTTTATGTCGTAATTATTGACGCCTGAGTTGTCAGTCAAAGCTTTTATAAAACTGCCTCATACAAGTACTGCACGATAAGGCACGTATGGGGACTAAGCTGAAAAATGGCTGGAGTATGAGTGAGCATTGTGTGTAGAATTCAAAGAAAATGGGATTTGGAAGACACAGTTGCAAGGTGACCAGTTAGTGACGAATCAAGAAAAAGTTGTTTACAGCAATTTACAAAAACATAGGGCGCCTAATCTTCAAGAATTGTATGAGGAACTGCAGGCTGCATGGGAAGAAGTGATATCACCGAATACATTCAATCTTTAATAATTTCAACGCCCAGAAGACTAGCAGTCATTGCAAATGCTGGAGACTTTACAAAGTATTGAAATTCCCATATCATTCTTCAATTTTCTAATATTGTTGCGTTTGTTTTACAATAAAAACAATTTTATTTTTTGTATATAAACCAACACAGTCCAACCCAAACCAACCCAACCCACCCTAATCCAGCCTAACCCAACCCAACCCAACGCATCACAACACAACCCAGCCCAACCCATCCCAACCCAACCAAACCCAATCCAATCCAATCCAATCCAATCCAATCCAATCCAATCCAATCCAATCCAATCCAATCCAATCCAATCCAACCCAACCCAACCTAAGCTATAATAATAATAATAATAATAATATATTTAGCACCGTTTACAATGTAATATCACAGCTTTTGGTTTGTCAAGTAAAAGGAAGTAAATAATATAAAATAATATAAATGATATGAAATACATAATTAAATTATCACAGACATCAGACACTATTTCAACAATAAAACATGCACAATACAATGTTTAACTATATTTTGCAGTCACTCTCTAAGTATTCTTGCATTGTGTAAAAAGCGTTATTAATTAAGTATGTTTTAATCACTTTAAAAAATACTTTTTCTGGTAGACCTTTTGTTTCCTGAGAAAGTTTATTATAAAACTGGAAACACCAATATAGCTGACCACTTCTCACTCTGTTTATACGAGTTCTTGGAGCACGCAATTGATATTTTTGCCTAGTATCATGTTCATGCACTTCCAAATTATATGTATGTAGTTGTGGATTAGTTTTAATATACATTAAGTTTGCTAGTATGTAAAGTCCCACAAAAGTTAAAATTTTCCACTTTATAAATAATGGTCGCGCATGTGTATCTTCCGGCACACCACTCATCACACGAAGCACTCTCTTCTGCAGAATAAAAATAGAGGATATATGGTTAGAATGTCCCCAAATCATAATTCCGTATCTTAAATGACTTTCGAAACTAGCATGATACGTTAATTTTAAGACATCATCTGTACAAACACGTTTCAATTTTCTAAGTAGAAATACAGCACTGGACAGTTTGCTGCTAACATTATGTATATGATTCTTCCAGATAAACTTTGTGTCAAAAGTTATTCCTAAGAAATTAGCAGTATCTCGTGTACTGGATTTTACATCTATGACTATATTTTGTGTTTTATCTTTGTTTAGTTTCAATAAGTTTCCTGCAAACCATTCTTCATAAGTACAAACAGCATCACTTGAAAGTACTTTATTATTTATATACGTTGTATCGTCAGCATATAACCACGTATCGCGTTTCTGAGTACACGCTGGAAGGTCATTTATGTATAGCAAGAAAAGAATGGGCCCGCAAATAGATCCCTGTGGCACACCACACTTTGTAGTCAGTTCATTAGATACTGCTCCATTCACACTTGTTAACTGAGTTCTATCTTGAAGGTATGACTCGAAAATACGTAACACAACACCTCGTACTCCATAATACATTAATTTTTGTATTAATAGGGTCCAATCGACAGTGTCAAAAGCCTTCGTTAAATCACAAATGGTTAAATGTACTGATTGCTTCAGATTAAGCTGCTCTTCTACTCTTCTAGTCAAAGATAAAATAGCACTTGTTGTACCACGTCCCTTCCGATAACCAAACTGACAGTCAGAGAAAAGGTGATGATTTTCTAGGAAGTTTAGTAATCGATTTGTTATTAGGTGCTCCAATATTTTTGAAAAGATCGGCAAAATAGATATAGGCCTATAACTGTTGATATTATTTTTTGAACCTTTATTTTTATATATTGGTATAATTTTTGACCTTTTCAGCAAACTAGGAAAAACACCCTGCTCCAAACACAAATTAAATATGTAGGAGAGAGGGTTTAAAATAAACTTAATAATAGATTTTAGTATGGGAACATTCATTCCATAGATATCTTCAGTGCTTTTGTTTTTTAAATTGGTTACGATCTTTTCAATTTCTGTCTCATCGGTTGGACTCATGAACATAGTTGAAGAACAACAAGTCTTATTCATTTTTAAGAGTTCGATTGGATCCTTCCTCTGTTTTGGCAAATCAGTGATTATTTGCTCTCCAACATTTACACAGTTTTCATTAAATTCATTGGGTGTTATATTTTGTACCAGTTGGGTTTGTACAGATTTTCCACTTAGTGCGTTAATTATTTCCCAAGATGCCTTATTTTTGTTGTTGTGAGCTTGAATATAACCTTCATTACGTGCTTTAGTTTCTTCTTCTACTATCTTCCTGAATTTCCGTTTGAAGTCTACATGAGCTTGTTTTTCAGTGTAACCTAGCCTACTTGCTTCATATAAAAAATGTAGTGTATTTCTGGCTTCTGTAACCCTAGCGCTATTGACTACGCCTGTATTATTATTAGTTTTTCGCTTTTTCCGTTTTATCGGTATAACCGGGAACTGTATACCATATTTATCCATAAGTAGATTATGAAAAACATTATATGCTTTTTCTGCAGTAGTTTCTGCAAAAACGGGACTCCAATTTGTAACTTTCATAATTTCTTGGAAAATAGCTACTGAATATGAGTTTATAATTCTTTTATGACTTATTGTCCATTTTAAACTAGTTTCAAATGATAAAGAAACTGACAAGTGTTGCGCAGAATGGTCCGATATCCCCATGTGTTCTACACTAGCCTTCAGTAGTGAAGTGTCCAAATTTGTGATAAATTGGTCAATACAAGTTGCACTGCTTCTAGTCAGGCGTGTCGCTTCGTTTAGAAGTACCTCGCATTTATAAGAAGACATCAAATATAGAAAATCCCTTTTTTCAGTCGATTCAACCAAAAAATTAATGTTTATGTCTCCTCCAATTATAATTTTGATTTGGTTATTGGTTGTCTTCATAATTGTATCTAGTACCGCTGACAAAGTATTAAAGAAAATACGAATGTCTCCTTTTGGAGGGCGGTAAACGCAAATTAAAACTATATTACTGTTGCATATTTGTACAGCACAAAGTTCACAGTGTCTTTCTTGTGATAGATTACCAATATCATTCCGAGTTTTTACCTTTAAATGATCTCTGACTAAAATCATTGAACCACCTTTAGTAGTTGTTTCGCGGCAAAAAGCTGCTTTCATTTCATAGTTTTTTAGTGTATTATACATACACAATTCTTGTTTATGCAACCAGTGTTCAGTTAAAAAAAGAAAACTGATAAATTTATCTTCTAGATAATACGCTAATTCAAAATATTTAGAACGTAGGCATTCTATGTTAAGATGCATTATCGAAAAGTGTTTTTCAGTTGTTTTTACTGAATTGTCAATAGTTTCTCGGGAATTTTCTCTAAAAAAGTATTGTCAATACTAAGCTAAACTAAGCTAACATATACATACATACATACATAATCTTTAAATTCTTATACCTTTCGGTGTCGAAGTGCCGGGCACACCAAGCCGCAAAGTGGATATGTATATGTGAGACGAGGCAGCGGAGCCATATAGGCAAGTACACTGCGCGCGTGGTTTATCCATCCAACTACCGACCGCCACAAATTCGACTTAACTATGTTAAGCGATAGAAATTCACTATAACCACTCTGTCGTGCTGCCGAGTAGCTAACATATAACCTAACTTAAAATTTAGAAAAGATTCTAGTCCACAAAAAACAAGTTGTCCGTTTTGGATCCCGATGATGTCCTGTCATTGTTGTAAATGTATTAATTACGACGAAATGTATCTATTTCTTGTACTTCTAGTACTAAAGCTTTTTTTAGATTTTAAGAAAAAAATAACCAAACTGAGAAAATGAATAACTTCAAATTCAATAAATTTACAAAATCGACTCTAACCTTCTTCTAACTAACTTCTAGCTTAACCCATAATCTAACCCATTTCTGTAACCTAACCTCTAACCTGACCCAACCCAAATCTCTAACCCGACCTCTAAACTAACCTCTAGCCTAACTTAAAATACAGAAAATATTCTAGAACGTGTGAACAAATTATCAGTTTTTAAATATTGTTTTGGGCGGCTTAGGTTAGACCTGCTTAGTTTATATTAAAACAGAATAATATACAAGCGATACCAATGCTTACAAATCTACATTCATTCACCTTTTAGGTTAATGTGCCTTAGGTTTATTTTAATTATTAGACTGTAAGTATGCACAGGTTGTCAGTTTTTTCGAGGCGCACATCGCATTTGTTTTTCTTATTCAATCATGTATAGCAAGCACATCATATTTTAATAATAACGAATTGAGTTTATCATTATTTTTTGTTCTTCAAATTCTAAAAACTTTTCTGGATTTTAAGACAAATAATCAGCTTGAGAGAATTTCACTTCAAATTTTATAAATTTAGAAAATCTACTCTAACTTAACTTCTGACCTAACCTTTAATCTAACCCAATCTTCTAACCTAACCTTTAATCTAACCCAATCTTCTAACCTAACCTCTAACTTAACCTCTAGCCTAACCTTTCATCTAATTTCTAAACTAATTTCTAACCTAAACTCTAATTGGTGAAAAAACTGTTTTAATTTAATGGACAAAGAGTTAAGTATGAAACCGTCAATCACGAAAAGCATTTTGTGTATTCAAAAACTGGAACTAGTATGCAGACGATGGAATTCGAATATAGAAATGTCAAGAAGACTCTGTCACAAGGTGGAAACGTAAAGAATCTGCAGATCAATTTGGTTAAGATACACCAGTATAAAAACTTTGTGGGATTTGCTTTACAAATTTTGACCTCTTTAACAAATTTTGTTGAAATCGACATAATTTTCTAGATCGTGTACCTACATATACAACTTATATAACGTTTTTTTTTACTAAATGACCTTTACAATTAAACATATACATAATCTATGCGGACATTTGTAGAAAGCGTGAAGATGTCCACCTAGTGACTGTTACGGGCATTGTCTACAACTAATTTTAGCATATCATATCTACATAACACTTATCAACAGCTTTTTACGCTCAAAACGTTTTGTGAGCTGTTCTTAATGCGTACTTTTTTGTTCAACTGAACCTTTCACGTTCGCTTCGCCAACTATCCAACACAGTACTTGTAATGACTTCTGTTGCCTACAACACGTATAGTTATTTCCTAACTAAGATTTCTTTCATTGTGTTGTAATAGTTCTCTGCTGGCGAATAAGTCGGTATTTAATACTACGCTGTTGTGAGGTTGACTAGAGGTTATGATTTATAATTTTTGTTTTTTGTATATGAATTTGAATTAATCTAGAAAATCGTTGCTCACTGATGCAGTGTAACAGATAAATTAATCGCATTGGACCATATTTGTTGATTGTATTGTCTCTTCTCTCCTCTCTTCTCTAGCTAATTTGTTAAGAGAGCAAAACGCTATGTGTAACTGCGAAAACTTGAAATATAGAGCAGCTGGGAGTTAAATAATTGATATTTAAAACAAACATAGCCACGGGGATTTAAGAAAAAACACCGTTGTGTAACTATAAAAAAAACAACCAAGCGATTTTCAGAAATTTTTATTATATTGACAGAAACATATGTGGTATTTCCAATTACTTTGAAGGACTGGGAGACTTAAATATTGAGAGAACTTTTTCGAAAAATACTTCGAATGCAACACATTTTCTGTATGAGAAGTTTTTGAGTAAGAACTACAGCGTTACGAATTTGCTAAATAAATATAAATTCCCTAATTAACGTTAACGTAAGAGTTATTTTTATCGAATTTGCAGTTCCAAAGCACTACCCGTTTATTAATTGATTGCCAACTTAAAAAATTCTGATTGGTATTCTTAACTAATTCAACCCTGTATTGTTGAAGATTTATTTCTAGATGGTTATGTCGGAAGGTATATCAAGTAGCGCAGCAGTCCACAGGAGCCGACAACTGAAATACTTGAGTACAGCTACCAAATAGCTACTGGTAAGTTTCCAAATGAAATAGGAATTATATGCAGCCAATTTGATGTATAAAAAGGCACAAAGGCATGGGTTAAGTTCCAATTGCAACAGGGAGCGTCTCTCAATCACTCAGTCTCTCAAAAATTACTCAGCAGGATGGTCTGAAAATCAAACAAGAAATCGAATGATGAAACCAGTGGGTCTTTAGCTTTAAGTACCACTGCTATGACTGGTTTCAACACAGCATTACACACACTTGCAGATGGGATGAGTCAATTGACAAAGAGCTACCCGTGTTTAGTAGGTTTGCAAAAAATGCATCATGTAATGTGTGCCATTGCGAGAAGCACAATTAATAACAAATATCATCATCAGCAGGGTTTGGCTAGATTGATGAGTTCTGTGCGTGGTAATGCCAGGGAGTCCGTAAAGGCGATGTTAAATGACTCTGATAACGTTGCTAAAATTATGAAGACCTTGGACAAAGAATTTGGATTTCCAATGTTAATGATTGAAAGTTTAATTGCGTCAGTGGAGAACAGTGCCTTTGAAGAATAAACTAAAAACATGCAAAACTGACAAAGAAACTGTAGTCGACAACACCATCCGTTATCTCACATAAAAGTAAAGCAAGATGCTACAATTAGCAAGAAGCCTAAAGCGAGGATGGTGCGGTACGTATGAGCAGCATCGTTGATTGATTTGCTTACTATTACTCTCGTGATTTTAACATCACTCTGTAAGCTAGAAGAGGATATTGCTGATGCAAACATACTTGGTCTCCAAGTGAAGAAAGATAGCTTTTCTTAACTGTATTTAGGGGGAATGGGAAGGAACATAGTTCAAGAATTTGAAGTGTCAGGAGTTAAGCCTACAAAGAATTTTGATGTCGTTGATTTATAAAAAAAATCAAGTATCTAGATCTGCAAAAAATGGGAACAAAGTCCATGTCGAATACGAAACCTCGAATGTTCCTTGAAATTACCGAACTTGATCTATTTCCAATCAGTTCAAGAGACTGTAAGTTTGTAAGCTGAGATGGTACGTTAGACTACGAAAAGCTGCTTTTGCAAAAGAATTTAATCTGGTAGTGAGTGCAATATATCGACAATGAGCTTCATAATGATTAAAAACTGTTTTTCTGTTGAGTCATTTGGTATAAAAGCTATTAGTTAATGCCAACGCCCAAAGGAAAACAAACTAGCAATGGAAATTCTGGACAAATCTACCGTTGAAGTAGGTCACAAGTGGAAGACTGGACTGCTTTCGTTACAAAAAATTGTTAACTTCATAATGCCGAGTTCTAAAGAAATGACGACCCGAAGAAAGGCCCGACACAATCGAACGAAAAATGGGTGCAGATGAAGAATATTTTAATCAGTGCGAGGAAAAGTTTAATGGCACATACATTCGCAAAGATTATCTACTTCCTCGTACCTTCTTTGGTTTTTTTGTATATCACCCCTCCAAGGGGTGTAGTATATTTGATGTAGTCGCAAGGGCTGCTGGAGAAGATGGAAAGAGTTTAAATGATTTTCTTCTTAAAAGGTGTGACTTAATGAGTTTACTATAAATATGAAATGAAAGTACTATTCTTTGGCTTCACTTCGTCTCCATGTGCCTTAATCTTCGATAAAGATAGGAACGCTATGGGGTGCGAAAGCACCTGGCCACATGCAGTGAATATCACTCTGAAAGATCAGTACGTAGAGTTTCAAATGGAAGACCACATGGTATTGGTTGGGATGACGAAATGCCAGACTGGATTGCAGAAAAATGATAAAGTGATTTAAAATCGATTGTCAACGTGCTATTTGTTCCAAAGTGCTAGTATTAACACTCGGGCAGCCGGAAGTGAAAATGGTACGTTTTCTGTGCCGCAATTGAGTGGCACCGATCAAAGTATTATTAATATAACTATTTCAAGGATGGAGCTCATAGCTGGAACAATTCTAGCTGTAAGTGTGAACGCAGCTTTTGAAAAAGATTTCAAAGTGGATACGTGGTTCTTTTGGAGCAACTCCAAGACTGAATTGTTCCAGTTTCGTTCAATATAATCAATTCGTTGGAAATCGAATAGATGAAATTTTGGAGACTATCATTGTGGAAGATTGCCCAAGGTATAGTATACAGTGGCATTTTATTCTACCGGGAGCACTCCATATGGGTGGAAGTTGGAGCACCTAGTGTCTAGCGTGAGCAAAGTTTTGTTTGGATTGCTAAGTGGCAAACTCTAAAGATAGGAGTTTTGAGAATCCTGTTGTACCAATTAACGAATATCGTCAACAATCGCACGTACGACCATAGCAATTCTTTGGAAATGGAATGCATCTATGCTGCTCCACTTCCAGGAGTATTTACAGACCATGATTTAGAAAATGTAAAGAAGTAGCGTGTGATTGTCAAGTTTTTTCGTATAGCAGTAAAATAAATAAGTTGAATTACAAAAACAAGTTGGCAAAAAGAAATTAAATAAACTCAACCCAGTATTAACATAGGCGCCCGCAAGGGGGGGGGGCAAAGGGGCACTAACCTCCCTGGAAGTTGAACAAGTAGAATGTTATTAGAATTATTTCTAGGCTTGCTTCCCCTCCCCTAACATGCTGTTTATTCTAGCCCCCCCTCTCTAGACAAATTTCTGCGGGCGGCTATGAGTGTATTGGTTTGGGTTAAACAAAAGATATATAAAACATATAAACTCAAAGAAAAGATTAATTAAAATTTTCGTTTTAAAAAAAAATGTTTCAAATACTATGTAGAATACTGCTATACGTGATCAGGCTTATTAGGCCTTTATTGAGAGCTTGCATAAAAGCAACTACTTGCACAAAATCTTTTATCCAAGCTCCTCAATAAGCCGAAACATATGTGAAGCATTTTACATAATATTTTGAAGCATTCAGTTTTTCTTGAATATTTCAATGTTTCACAAGGAGCCTGTTCGACTTCAATTTCACGTTTTATTCAAAAACTTTTATCCAAATTTGTACATAAATCACTTTTAATCGTTTACTCTAAAATCGGAACATATTTCTAAATGAATCTTTCAGGGCGACCTCTTAAACCGTTTTTATTTTGCTTAGCCTACTTTTCCTAAAAGCTCCGAGGTAATTTTCATCGCACAGAGAAAAGAAGAAGAAAAATAAGAGCTGTCTTGTTTAAAACCCAATAAAATCTTGTACCGTCTTCATGCCGAGTAAATACACCTGTTGATGGAGATGGAAATAATAATGATAGCAACATTTGAGAACGTTAAGGCTCATTTTGCAAAAGTAAACATACATTTTAGCCAATTTCATGCATTCCATTATATGAATAGTTGTCGCAAAAGAGTAAAATTACCGTAGCGCTAAGTTTAATTTTAGGTAATATAGTCTAGACTCGAGGCGAGAGCTATTCTCATATACACGTTCCTCTTTCCCAAGTTATTACCAGCAAGCATTTTACATCCAAACTTCGTCTACTTTATAGTTTGTGTAAACGTGAAAACGCTAGAAAATTGTAAAACTCTCCAGTCTTCATAAAAAATTCATGTCCACTTTCTATCCGCAACGTTCGTTATCTTTCTCCTTGCATGTTTCTTGTACTACTAGCCTTAATTCCAGTCATAAATCCAGAAATTAAATTTAGAAATATTAATTTCTAACTCGAAGAAGAGAAAACAAGAACTATGCACAGGGAATACCTCATCCTTTAAAGCTAATAACATGTTCGACGTGACCTGACCTAACTTAATTATGAATGCGCCCTAAACTTAGCACGAAAATGGCGGAGTAGGATTAGACGATTAACGATTAAATCTCACACTCACATCTGTTTAGCATTCCAGCCAACACAAGGCGTAGGCATATGAATTAATAACTTAAATTAGTCGATACATTTAAATTTAGAACTCGTTTCTTCTGATATAACACACCCCCTAACATTTATAATCGAGGTGGGTTCTTTTAATACGAAACGATAAACCAAAAGAAACGAGCCAGCTTTTCTCTTCTAACAACTAACACCTTGGGTTTTATCCTACTCATTTAACCCAGACCGTCTGGAATGGAAGAGATATTTTTATCGTGTTAGTTTTTTGGGCGACTTTTTCTGTTGTTTCGTACCCCAGTTTCATATTTCAGATTTTTTTTTCGTTAAACCAAAGAGAGTGAGAGTCTTCCCTTTTGGTTTTCGTTTTCATTGATGTTGGCACACATTTTTGTTTTATTATATCGTTTTGGGAAAAAGGGTTGCTAGCTTTCTCATGTAACTAAGAGAGGTCAGAGGGTAATTGTGTTATCTTGTAAACAAAAAAACATATATTAATAAAAGTAAACTTGAATATAGGGCTCTTCTAGTATAAATAAATAAACACTTATAATTATTATTATATAAACTGATTTATGAAAGCTTTTTACTAAAACTGCTTTAAAGAAACTAAATAAACAAAATAAAGTATGTACCTAGACTTTGTAAATTTTCTACCAAAGAGTTTGTTGAATATTTTCTTAAATAATATTATGAAAATTAAATGCGAATTCATTAAAATCTAATCAAGAAGCTTAATCTCAAAAGATTTCGCTATTTAATGTATTCAGGGGTAAATAATTTGTTTATTAAATTTTAAGACTCTGTTTCACAAAAAAAATTGTCAAACGAATGCCTGGACGCGTTTTTTTTAACAAACACCCACAACCTATCCACCCTTCCCCGACCTACCTTCCTCGCTTGATTTTTAACAAGTGATTTCGTGAAAACTGAGGATAGAAGATATATCTTTTCAAAAGTTATTACCTTTAGAACAATTAAGTCAGCATTCTTAAGAATTCCGATTTTTTAAATTTGTAACAACGGCCCGATTAGGTATTACTCAGTTTAAAAGTGCAGGAAAATGTAAATTAAAATCAAAATTCTAAAGATTTAGGTTTTCTTTGGTCTTTAGATGTAGGTCAAGACTAGCCCAAATCTCGTAGTCAGGGATAGCCAGGTAAGGTCCCCGTATCACAGAAATTTGATCAATCCAGCTAACACTTTCTTCAGTAGAAGATCGCTTCTGCTCTTTATTTGATATGCTAACATTCTGTACAAAGCTCATACTAATTCCCATGCGATTGTTCTAAGACTGATGGAAGTCCATTAGTGATCTCTATTGGGGAAAGCAAAAGACCACATCTTTCTACTTAGCTAACAAACTTCGGACTGGTCTCTTGTAGCATTCTTGGAGAATCCGGATCTCTATAGTTCCATAATATAACCATGTCTCTAATAATCCTATATTTGTTTTCTTCCAGTTTTTCAGTTATCTCAATTATCAGAACCATATAGGTAGAGGGGAGGATAATGAATATTGTGTTATTGCCGCTGGACTGTCGCCAGTATCGGTAGTTTCTCCGTAAATATGGATCTGGCACCGATACGTAGAGTTTATTCAGGTTTATCCTGTCCCTTATAGGATTACTTCGAACATACGGGAAACCGTGCCACCAGATAGAAAGTTGGGTAAGTATTAGGTTTGGTACCGACTATGTATTGCGTCCATCGTTCAACTGGCCCACATTGACTGATAACTTAAAACGGGTTCCAACCTTTTTGAATAGCGAAGCCCTTTTTAGAATCAATTTCTATGGCGGAGACCCTTAGGCCTACTCTATGTCTTACAAGTCAACAGTGTTAAGTATTACTGGTAGAGAAAGAGGGGATAGATAGTAAGGGAATGTGAAGTAAAGAAATATATAAACAATTGCGCAATGTCTTAATTTATTCTCAATTACCACCAATATACATGATATTGTTAAAACTTAGCTATTTAAAGCGAGTTAGTGAATGATGCGTTTAATGAGACATATGTGACTCAACAAATTGCACACAAATTGGACACAAACTGTACACAAATTCTCCCAAACTGTGCTCCCAAAAGAGCACAAACTGCGCAGAAACTGTACGCAAATTGTATACAAATTGTCCACAAATTGTACACAAATTACAACACAGTACAGAAATTGCAAACAAATTGCTTACCTATTTCATATAAACTCACAAATCACACGAATTGTACACAAATAACACACAAATTTCACACAAATTGCAAACAAATTGCACACATATTGCACACCCATACACCTTATACAAATTGTTCACAAATGGCACCCAAAAGAGCACAAATTTGCACACAAACAGTACACAAATTGTACACAAACTATGTACAAATAACACACAAATTGTACACATATTGCACACCCATTGCATACAAATTGTTCACAAATTGCACCCAAAAGAGCACAAATTGTACAGAAACTGTACGCAAATTGTACACAAACTGCACACAAATTATACACAGTACACAAATTGCAGACCAATTGCACATAAAATTACAAATCACACGAATTCTACACAAGTTGCACAAAAACAGTACACAAATTGTACAGAAACTGTGTACAAATAACAAACAAATTTTACACATATTGTACACAAATTTCACACAAACTGCAAATAAATTGCACACCAATTTCATACAAATTGTTCACAAATGGCATCCAAAATAGCACAAATTGCACAAAAACTACACACAGTACACAAATTGCATTCAAACTGCACACCAATCGCACATAAACTCACAAATCTCACAAATTGCACACAAACAGTACACAAATTGTACACAAACTGTGCACAAATAACACAAATTGCACAATATTGCACAACCATTTCATACAAATTCTTCACTGTACTGTTGAAACTGTACGCAAATTGTACACAAATTGTACACAAATTGTCCACAAATTGTCCACAAATTGCAAACAAATTGCACACCAATTTCACATAAACTCACAAATCATATGTATTGTACACAAATTGCACACAAACAGTACACAAATTGTACGCAAACTGTGCACAAATAACACACAAATTGCACATATATCACACCCATTGCATACAAATGTTCACAAATTGCAACCAAAAGAGCACAAATTGTACACAAATTGTACACACATTATACACAGTACACAAATTGCACACCAATTGCACATAAACTCACAAATCACTAATGGCATCCAAAATAGCACAAATTGCACAGAAACTGTACATAAATTGCACAAAAACTACACACAGTACAGAAATTCCATTCAAACTGCACACCAATCGCACATGAACTCACAAATATCACAAATTGCACACAAACAGTACACAAATTGTACACAAACTGTGCACAAATAATACACAAATTGCACTCATATTGCACACTCATTGCATACAAATTGTTCACAAATTGCACCCAAAAGAGCACAAATTGTACAGAAACTGTATGCAAATTATACACAAATAGCACACAAATTGCACACAAATTGCATACAAATTGCACACCAATTGCACATAAACTCAGATATCACACGAATTGTACACAACTTGTACACAAACAGTAGACAAATTGTACACAGACATTGCACAAATTGCACAAAACACAGAAATTGGTTACAAGTTGTATATAGATTCCACAAAAAATTGAAAACTAAATGCTTACATATTGCACACAAACATTACACAAATTGTACATACTCTTTGTACGAATTACACACAAATTGCTAAAAAATTGGATAAATTCTACATACAAAAGTGCACAAATTGTACACCAATTCCACACAAATCGCATGAACCGTACACAAATTGCACACAAACTGTGCACAAATTGCACACAATTGTATACAAATTCCATAAAAAATTGAAAACTAAATGTTCACAAATTGTACATAAACTTTGTACAAATTATATACAAATTTCACAAAAGTTGCAAAGAAATTGGATACATTTTGCATACAAATTGTACACAAAAGAGCACAAATTGTACACCAATTACACACAAATCACATGAACCGTACACAAATTGCACACAAACTGTTCACAAATTACACGCAAAATGGACACAAATTGCACACAAATTTTATACAAATTCCACAAAAAATTGAAAACTAAATGTTCACAAATTGCACAAAAACATTGCACAAATTGTACATAAACTTTGTACAAATTACATACAAATGTCACAAAAATTGCACAGAATTTGAATACATTTTGCACACAAATTGTATACAAAGTCCACAAAAAATTGAAAACTTAATGTTCACAAATTGCACACAAACATTGCACAAATTGTACATAAACTTTGTACAAATTACATACAAATTTCACAAAAATTGCACAGAATTTGGATACATTTTGCATACAAATTGCACACAAAAGAGCACAAATTGCACATATATTGCACACAAATCCCACGAAAAGTACACAAATTGGACAAAAATTGCACGAATTGTATACATATTGGACACAAATTTTACACTCATTCTACACAAATGGTAAACTAAATGCTCACAAATTGTAGACAAATTGTGATAACTCCTGGGAAGTTCTCGCGGGACCCTTAGCTGGTTGAAAACCACTTCCTTACAATGAATGTTTGGTATTAGTCTATTAACCTTTCGCGTCTGAAACAATGCCTCCAGAGCAATTTTACTAGGGTTTAGTAGAGGCTAACAAAGTGTTGTTGAAGGCCCACCAGGCTACAACTGGCGCGTCTGTTAGGCAATTGTCCAAACTCTGCTCACACTTGGGTTGTGGGGACCCCGGCGGGTGAGTAACCTGGAGAACTAGCAGTGGGCGAATAGTAATTTTCACCCTCACCAGTGAGAACTGGCAGCACTCACATAAACAAGTGACGCGCGAATTGAGCGTATCTCAATTCCTCGCCCATAAGGGGCCCGTGGCACTAAACCGTTATGCAGGTATGTTACGTAAATCCGTAATAAATATGAATGAATGGCGTACGCAGTTACATTTTGGATGTGACGAATAAAATGACGATTGTTTCTATATTCTTATTCTTTAATCTTTATTTATTTGTGATTAGCAACTCGCCAGTCCAGCAAAGGTGTATAAGATGAAAATCTGCTTCGATCTTGTGGTTAATGCAATTACTATCCAGTTGTCCACATTTCCTTGACTATTAATTGTACATACTTAACTTCTACTTGTTTTATGCACTTCTGGACTGATTCTTTTTCTATTTTCTCTTTTTATTTAAGATTGTCTCTATTTAATTTTCATTTTTCTCTTGGGCTTTGCTCAACTTAGCTTTTATTATGCTTTCTTCTGTTGGGACTTATTTATTGCTCTCTTTCTTTCATTTACAGTAGTTTTATGTTTGTCATGTTATCAGTATTTATCCTTTATTTTTTTCTTGGTGAAACTGATCTTAAAATTTGCTCTGTTGAATACCCACTCACCACAATACAAATAAAATTGATGGCTAGTAAAACCAGTATAAGGCCGACGTGTAATCTAAACAAGGCGTAGAGTAGTTCTAATGCATCTGATTGCTACAAAATACGGTGTTTGCGGAACGCCACCGTGTATACGCTGCGATATTTTGATTTTGACTTGGAATCAATTTAACAAAACTGTCAAGGTGTTAATTTAAACTTCCTGTAACATAGAAAGTAGTGACTAAACAAAGAACAAAAAGTACAAGGGTGAACAGATTATAACCTACAGAAACACAAAGGCTATTTTTATATAAAGAAATACTTAACCAACTAAAATGTAGCTGTGCTGGAAGTATCAGCTTGATCTGAATAACACTGCTTTAGTTTTTGACAGCTAGCCCCCAATAACGCGGAGAGGGGCGGGGTAATACAAAATATAAAAGATAAAAAAACAAGCGCCACTTCGTTTAAAAACCATGCTTATTACTAAAGCTTCAAGCTTATCAGACAAACGAAGAAATAGATCTTCTACTAAAATATGGGCAACTTCCAATATTTTGGTCGTACCGTACATATATACTTACAAATGACGAACTGAAAAGCAATATTAAAATCACACAAACAAATGAATAATAAATAAATAAAACACACGTAGTGAAATGTAAACTTTCTAAGTAGGGCTTTATTTGAACTATTGGCGGATTTTAAAAGTTAACTTTAAATGCAATTTTAATGTTTAATAGAGAAAAAAAAAGGTGAATGGTGATCTGTATCACAGTTGGTTGTACTTAAAACTACCCTACAACAATTCCACTACTCGAGATCTCGTTTCCTAAAATTAACATGCATGAATAAATTGTGGTTTCTTAAAATTAACATGCATGACGAAATTGTAAATACATTAAATAAATATATATACAGTGAGAATTTTATTTCACTGAACATAGGACTATTGACATTCCCTATGTTCAGTTTTAAAAAAGCCAAGTCAATGCATTGCGAGCAATTAAAACATATCCAAGCAACCTATAAAACAATTGCTATTCGTAGTGTCATTAGAAAGTGTCAAAACTGTGTTTTTTTTTCAAAGTTTTTGCCAAGACAGCTGCAGATCCTGACCTGACCTGAAGCTGTCTTTGGCATCAGTGAGGACTTTATGCCTTTATTATGATTAATTAATGAATATTCGTGTCGATAATTATTGTCAAGGATTACAATCATGTTGCAAACATTGTCGCTGGGTAGGCAACCAAACTTGCAGGTCTGCTGGTAGCTGGTGTTTTTTTTATTGTACATTCTTTTGACACAACTGAAATTATTTAGTTTTAGGTTAAGTATAATTACATCCAAATAGCAAGTTTAAACAGAAACTTTTATTTAAATTACTTTAACAAATGTTCAAAGTGACCACCCTCCTGTTCCAAACAATATGCTAACCGATTGTAAAATCCTTGTACACTATTTCTTAAAAAATTTGGATTTATTTCGTTGCAGGCGGTAAGTATTCTATTCTTTAGCTCTTCTGTATGCTCTATTACCCTATTATTGTAGACTTTGGATTGGATATAACCCCAGAGAAAGAAATCGTTTGGTGATAAATTTGGGAACCGAGGTGGCCAAACTATGGGGCCAAATCTTCCAATCCAGCGATCCTGGAATGTTTCGGTTAGGAAGCGTGTAATAGGGCGCGTGGAATGTGATGGAGGGCCATCCTTTTGAAACCATGGGTTCTCAATATTTAAAACTTCTAGTCGTGGTATAATGTTTCTCCGCAGAAGTTCCAGAGGACTGTTAAATTTTGAACATGCTTGTTTGTACGTGACTAATACTTGTGGGAATTGGAAAAGAAGGATAAGGAGAAAGGGAAGCGAGGTGTTTGATACAAACCAATAATTCTGTTTATTGACAGTGCCATCTAAACAAAACTATGACTCGTCTGTGAAAACTATTTTTTGTAGAATATCTTCATTTTCATTTAGTAAATTAAATACTGTTTCACAAAAATCTGTTCATTTAATTTTGTCAATTGTGTTATCAGAGGTAATGCATAGGAATGCATTACAAGCAATTACAACATAATATCCAAGCAACCTCTGATAAAACAATTGCCATTAATGTCATTAAAAAGTCAAAACTGTTTTTTTAAAAAGTTTTTCAACTTGTGCTTTGCAATATGTACTCAAAAGATGAAAAGATTGCCATTGTAAACTGGTACAATTCCAATAATAGTATGAGACAAGTGCGCGATTTGATCCCGAAAGACCGATACCATCTGTCGCAACTATTCATAGCATAATTAAAAAATTTAATGGTGAAGGTTGTGTAATAAATTCACATAAAAAAAGAAGAAAAGCTTGCCCCGTTTTAACAGAAGAACGAGAAATACAAATATTATGTTATGCAGAAGAAAATCCCATTACCCCCTCGCGGATAGTAGCACAGCAATTTGGCATTTCGAAAGACTCTGTGCTTAAAACTTTCAAGAAGTATAAATACAAACCCTACAAATTTTCCAATCACCAGCAGCTTTTTCCTATTGACAAAATTAAAAGAACAGATTTTTGTGAAACAGTATTTAATTTACTAAATGAAAATGAAGATATTCTACAAAAAATAGTTTTCACAGACGAGTCGTCGTTTTGTTTAGATGGCACTGTCAATAAACAGAATTATCGGTTTGTATCTAACACTTTTCTCTCCTTTCTCCTTATCCTTCTTTGCTAATTCCTACAGGTATTGGTCACGTACAAACAAGCACGTTCAAAATTTAACACACACTCAATACAATAGGAGTGTTAATGTTTGGACTGGAATAGTTGACGGTACCCTTATTGGTCCATTTTTTATCGATGGCACCCTAAACGCTGCCAAATTTCTGGAACTTCTGCGGAGAAACATTATACCACGACTAGAAGTTTTAAATATTGAAAACCCATGGTTTCAAATGGACGGCGCTCCACCACATTCCACGGGCCCTATTACACGCTTCCTAACCGAAACATTCCAGGATCGCTGGATTGGAAGATTTGGCCCCATAGCTTGGCCACCTCGGTCCCCAGATTTATCACCAAATGATTTCTTTCTCTGGGGTTATATCCAATCCAAAGTCTACAATAATAGAGTAATAGAGCATACAGAAGAGCTAAAGAATAGAATACTTACCGCCTGCAACGAAATAAATCCAAATTTTTTTAGAAATAGTGTACAAGGATTTTACAATCGGTTAGCATATTGTTTGGAACAGGAGGGTGGTCACTTTGAACATTTGTTAAAGTAATTTAAATAAAAGTTTCTGTTTAAACTTGTTATTTGGATGTAATTATACTTAACCTAAAACTAAATAATTTCAGTTGTGTCAAAAGAATGTACAATAAAAAAAACACCAGCTACCAGCAGACCTGCAAGTTTGGTTGCCTACCCAGCGACAATGTTTGCAACATGATTGTAATCCTTGACAATAATTATCGACACGAATATTCATTAATTAATCATAATAAAGGCATAAAGTCCTCACTGATGCCAAAGACAGCTTCAGGTCAGGTCAGGATCTGCAGCTGTCTTGGCAAAAACTTTGAAAAAAAAAACAGTTTTGACACTTTCTAATGACACTACGAATAGCAATTGTTTGATAGGTTGCTTGGATATGTTTTAATTGCTCGCAATGCATTGACTTGGCTTTTTTAAAACTGAACATAGGGAATGTCAATAGTCCTATGTTCAGTGAAATAAAATTCTCACTGTATATATATATATATATATATATATATATATATATATATATATATATATATATATATATAACTAAAACACAGACAAAATACATACAAATTTTCACAAACAACCCACCATTCGCTGATCCACGGCTGTTTCAGTTAAAACCCTGCTTAGGGGTTATCACTTCACCCTTCGATGTTTGATGTTTTGCTCAATCCCGATACCTGTACAGATGTAGGTACGGACCTCCTAAATGAAACCCACGATCAGAGAGCGGGAACACGAATACGACAACGAACAACAAAACCCAAAACCAAGGAAAGGAAAGAAAAGACCTACAAAGAAATCACCCTGTGTATCGTATTAATTTAAAATATTTGAAGATTGTTACCTTTCTATAAACTGAAAGGTCTTTTACAAAACAATTCCCTCTAGGTGACTGCTAGGAGGGAAATAATATTACCTAAAATAAAAAGACATTTGTAAGATTTTAAGCGCATGGAAAGGAAACGAAAAGAATTTACCTGAAATGGTTAGCACTAGAACGTAATCCGTCCAATTTGACGATTGATCGCATATAAATAGTCAAGCGATCATGCTGTTGAATGCGAGATTTATTCCGCTGAAGAGAATTATATATAAAACCAATTTCCTAATATATCTCGTACATCCAACTTCTAGTACCAAAAACCAGCCATTTTGTTACTTCACTCTACTATTGAGAAGGAAGCTCAACCGCGCAGGAGCGACTTCACGATAAACCGAAAGAAAGGGAAAACCAGTGACAACCAAAGAACGGAGAAGCTTGGTTTTAAACAGTGACCATCAAACAAATAATGGGTTGTGAATTTCAACGTTATAAGATGTTATAAGTAAACAGTAATTATATATTTTATCAAGCCTTCTAGTTTGTCCGAATAGAATTGTTGAACTATAGAATAAATCTTGAAAACCGCATGGTTATAGCATTTAAAAACAAGAATTAACAAAAGCAAAACACAAATACTAGTGAGAACGTTGTAAAAAAAGGAACTACCAACGAGAGATAGATATAAAACAATACTTAATGCACAAAATATTTAACCGAAATATCTCGTTGGAATTCCAACCCTAACCTGACAAATTCTAATAATTGTTGCTAAAAGTTCTGTTAGGTTTAAGCTCGACGATTGCATACAATTTAACAAATCTGGACATTTACTCATATTTAAGTTAGTGTACGTGGTAATTTAGCAATAATTGCTTTTGCTGTAACCTTCACTCACTGCACATTAAATAATAAATGATTTTGATATTTTCAGTAACCTTTTCAAAAGATAGCAACAACTATTATTTTTTCTAACAACATTATTGTTATGATTTATGATTTTCTAAAATTTTAATGGTAGAGTTTACAGCGGCAACAAACAAAAAAAATAAAGGAAACTGTAGATTAGATGCGCAATGCGAGGAACATCAATTAATTAAGTCTTTACGAAACTTTAATATCTCAAACGATATTTCTACATCAAAACAAATGATAAGATACCTTCCTGTTATACTACCTTAATTAATTAATACTTCTGTTTATATTATAATATTTGTGTGGTCATTCTCAATTTAAACTAGAATTTTTTATAATCAATCTTGTTTATCTTTTTCGTTTGATGATACCTGAAGGATCATTAAGAAACATAGTGGCGCCCAACGAATTATTTAAAATAGAAAGTTCAATTTATTATTACCTATTACTATTTTTGATACATTTAAATTTTCTCACCGTAACATAATAATATTCTCTTCTAGCTTTAATAATAATTATTCACTTATTGGTCTGATGTATCTATCTATAGATAAATCATTAACTCGTTCACTAATGATTCAGATAAGTTCAGCAACCGTGACGTTAATAAAATGAAACTTCAATAAATACATAATGAAATATTAATTAGTTTTCAATCGTGAAAAAGAGGTGGGGTGTAATAACTATATAGGTAATAACACCGTTATGTAATAGGTATTACATATAAAGTTCAAACTTCCAATTAAAATAATTTTCATTTTAACACCATTAGGAAGTATTAGATTCATAAATCTATAATTTAATTATCGGCTAAATGTTTTGGGATTATCCGTGAACCTTGATAACATTTTCATTGTTACGGGTAGTTAAACATTAGTTGGTAGCATTGAGAGTTTACGATAGATTTATTGAACTAAAGCTGTTACATAAATAAAGCCATGGGAATATATGGAATTATATCGATAATAACAATTAATTTAATTTATTACATTTTATATACTAAACAACAATATAAATTTAATAAATTCATAAATTAATTGTGTCAAAAAAGAATTCTTGTAGATCAAGACGCTGAAAAAGTCTAACAATGCTTACGGTGTAATAATAATAGCGATAATAATAATAATCATGGCGGGATTTAAAGCGTCTTCTCTTTTATGCAATTTAAACTGGCACGAGTTAATGAAGATGATAATAATTTGCACTAATGCGATTGTTGAGAAAAACCACTTATTGAAAATTATTATGAGATGAAGCACCTGTTGATGCGGTTATTTGAGATTCATTGAGTTTTTTAATTGATTTGTTTTAATAACGTTTTTAATAGTTATAGTTTTTAATTGGATGCTATTACGAGGGTAAATTAACAATTAAAGCAAGGAAATTGTTTGCGAATTACAACTATTATGTTGAATTCTGTTCGAAAAAGTGAATTTAAATTGGTTGATAATGATTTTAATAAATTAAATGGAATGACTTCAATTATATTAATGCAATAAACGAAAATGGCTTTGACACTACAATTGTTTGATTTATTTCTTGATTGTGGAAAACAAACCCTCTTTAACTTCAATTAAATTGAATTAATTAATTTGATGTTATCCAAGTTCAATCTTTATTGCCAATTAAAACTGAATCTAACTATATATTCCATGCATTTGCTGCAAGAGATACTTTTTGAAGCGCGACTTTTATATTATACGTAAGGCTGAGTTCGTTTGCTGTGCTTCATAGGTGGAAGTGCAAACGTTATTATCAAATAGGATTTTGTTCGGGAATTTACTCTTTATTGCACACAACAGTCTTTTTAATAAACTTTTTCTGATGTATTTTAATATTATTACTAATAAGGCGACGTATGAACTAGTTGTCTTTCAGGGGTAGTTCAGTTTTTATTTTTGTTAGTGTTCATATTACTCTACTTAGAGTAAAACGAATTGGTACCAATATACACTTGACAGTGTATTTGACAAGAGAAGTAGGTGCACAATAACAAAAAAGGCGGCAAGCAGCTGCTGTAGTCGACTTCGTCCATTTTCATAATTGCAAATAAAGTGCATAAAATTCATATTTAGTATTAAATAGTTTACTGGGTTTTAAGAGTATGAAGAGAATGAATTAAAAAGTTAAAAGATTCCACCAATATTTCGAATGCAAAAGGCTATCCTTTTTCAATGTATCTTCAAGAACAAAGAACACTATTAACAAGGTACGATAGAATTTAAAATTTGAACATTTTTTGATTTGCAGTAAATTGAACATGCCTTATTAGTTTCAAGTGCAAACTTTGCAATTTGAAAAGTTGCTACAATAGGCAGAATTTCAAAACTTTATAAATCTTTAAATAGTAATTATTGGTTTTATGTACAGATACCTGTTTTTGGTCTAGTCAGTAGTAATATAATTTTGATCTCTAGATTTCGCTTAGTTTCTCACTACGTTTTAAATTGTACCTACATTAAGTTATTTGAAGATTTGTACAATTTTGAAATTCCCGCCAATTTTAGTAACTTTAAAAATTGAAAGTTTCACCGGTTATAACTAAGACACCTAAATATTGCAAATATGTTCACGATGTTTTAATATAATTTCATGAAAGTCACTCTAACAAAAGTAACTTAACAAGTCCTTTAACAAAAAATAGAAATGTCAAAGCTATCATGAGGCTGGACTCGTATATATATTTTTCAATACATTCTTATGTTTTAATTATATATATATTTTTTTATGTATGTTTGCATTGCAATAAAAAACAAATTACTTATTTTATTATTGACCTCCATCCTCAGAATAAAAACAAAACTACACTACCTTTACTCTTAAGTTTAGTATTTCATAAAATTTCAATCTAAATAAAAAACAAATTATACAAAACTTTTATAACAATCCATGCTAAATAGATGCAATATCTTTCTCACGCGGAGTAAAAGATTAAAAAATCAAGAGTAAAATCTACTCCAAAACGATTAGAAATTTGACTGTTCTAGAGTAAAAAAGTTACCATAAATGATTAAAAATATAATTGTTTTAGAATGTGATAAATTTACACAAACATTGTGTTGAGGTTAACTCTATGGTTTACACGAAGCTACATATTAGATATTTTTCTCTAAATGTATTGGACCTAATCAAACACTTTTTAGAGTGGTCTAGTGTTCGAATTTTACACTAAATCTTTTACTGTGCTCATAATTTAAGACCCCTTGAAAGTTTGATGTATCCTATAAATTATAATTAAAATGTATTAATATATTATGTAATGCTTGCAATGTACAACAACGGCACCTAAAAATTTATTAAAAGTAGCCTTACATACATGAGTAACTTTCAGAATTTTTCATTAATTTTCAGCTTCAATTATTTTTACTTTAGCTGGCATATACACACCTTTCTTCAATAGCGTAAAAAAACTTGACATTTTATTAGTCAATACCAATTTTACGTTTAATTACAAAAAATACCTTAATTTTCTGAGCAACTACTGTACAGGGTTTTCATTTATATTTTGCACCCATTTTACTGGGTTTATTATAAGAGATAGATAATACAAAAATCGAGGAGTTCATCTGTAGTTACTGAAAAGCTTCGAATCAAGGCCACTAGTGTGTAAATAGCTATTTGTGCAACAAGGGAGAAAAGTTGAACATTTTTTCGGTTTACGTGTTAAACACACAAGGGGGGGAAACTTTTCTCTGTTGGAGAAATTGACACACGCGGTTTTTCACCTTGTATGCTAAACTTTCTTTAATGTAGAAAAGCTATCTTTATTCACTTGTGCTTTAAATATTTGGAGTAGGAGTGCAAAGCCGCCATTTACTTTATTTTTACCCTGTTGATGACGACCATGTTTCTGTCACACTCGAAGAATTCTTTTCATTCTGTGAGAGTTTTTTATTTTATTATTATTTTATTATCGAGATAGATTAATCTTTAATTAATTTAAAGAAAATATGTTTCATTTTCTTAATGAATAAATCTATAAGACACTAAGTAGAAAAAGAATAAATTTGATTTTTCTCTTAATCTTGGTAAATTTTCTTGGCCAACTGACGATTTACTATCATTACATAAATTATTGTATATAAAAAAGTATTGAAGCCATTTCAAGGCTTGTTTTAACCTGAAACAGATAAGGTGCATTTTAGTGGAGATGTATGTAAAGATTTATTGCCTTACCTGCAAGTTTAATTTGTAAAACTAGAGTTTTGGCAGTTTTATTATAATTTTTTGTTTTTCAAGAAAGTCTGTGGGCTTAAATATTTCATTATGTTGTTGTCAAGTAGTTCCTTGGATACAACTGACACATAAATGCAAATGTGGGGATGTTTTTTATAGAAGATCTATGGGTTTAAAAACATTATATTTCTGCGTTTAACCTTGATTATCTGAAATGATGTATGTGATTTAGTTGTTATTTTGTAGTTTGGATATCTAAATTTGTGTAAATATTATTCTATAGGGTATAAGAAAGGTTTTTGTAATCATAAAAAGAGGTAAGACAAGGATATTAATTATTTAATTCATATTGCAATATATAATTGGATGTATTTGATTCAGTCGACATTTAATAGCCATCGGGTTTGCCATTGGGTTTTAGTATTTTATATAATTAGAAAGAGATATTTTTTTAACTAATTATACAACTTGTTTAAACAATTAATAATAATTATAAACAATAAATTGGTTGTAGATTTACAAAGTTTTTGCATTTGTTTTCCACTAGAAATAACTAAAAAATAACCAATTTTCTCTTTTGTTTTTTTAAAGCATTTAAATACAGGAAGCAATTTCCTGACTCTCTCTGTAAATTTCGTTGTTCCAAGCTACCCAGAGCCCAGAGCATAATTAAAAATTTTAAAGGTTATGTGGCGAACTCAAAATGTAAACAAAGTCCAATTGTCAAGTTTTTAGGTTATGTTGATGAAACGTTAAAATGTTTATTATTTGTTAAAGTTTTTGAACTTAATTTAAATAAATAAACAGTGTTAAAATTAGTAGTGATTTAATTTTTGTTTGTGTAGAAATTTTTATCAGATTAATAATTTTCATTATAATTTAGATGGAATATGGAGATTTATCATTGTAATAATTAAATTGATTTACCTTATGTCTGAAATACAGCTGCTTTTTATAATTTCAGTTATATCCAGTAATACAGAATTATTTATGAAGAGAGGTGAATTGTTATTGCATTTCCACTATGTTGATATAAAAACACATGGAAACAGAAATTTTGCAGTTTGTTACTAAGTTCGGTTAGCAATTTCAAAGGCACCAAAATTTTGATTATTTGTAACTAATGTAAGGTATTTATTTAAACTTTAATTTAGAAATTTGAATAATAGAGATATTACTTCTGAAAATCAAAAGAATTAGACTATCCCAAAATTGATTTTTCTTTTATTTAAGATATCCAAATTTATTTTTATTTGATTAATTTTTAGTATTTCAACTTTAATTTTGTTTGATTATTTCTTGTGTTTTATTACATAAATTTTGTCGTTTAAATATTTTAAAAGTAACTGGTTTATTATTTTGTTTTGTGTGTGTGGTTTAATTATGTTTTATAGATTCCTATTTATTTATTGCCCTACTGAAGGGACCCGCCTGGCAGAGTCTCAGTCGTGACTTGGGCCTAGGTTCACAATAATTAATAATAGACGGAGCATATTTTTTATGGTAAAGGTAGATGGTTATATTTTGTATATTTCTTCACTGTGTCTGTTTCATATATTTGAACTCTCAATTATAAAATCAATTTAGCAATTTTCTCAACTTCATGTAACCTTCATAGAACGACGGTACAGATATTATTATTACCGCTGCCTCCCTTCATATATATTATAGCAATATGTATCTATATCAAGTATGTTAATAAATTTTTTTTCTAAAATTACTGCATTCTAAATTAATGTAAATATTTTTAGTTGTTGCCCTGTACTATGTCAGTGGTTAAAAAATAAAAACAAACGATACAAGTTCCAGACCATGTCAAAGAGAATGTTAAATAAATATGCTCTGTTTTTTCGGTGTTTCCAAATTATTGATACCCATTTTACCCCCACCCCCCTTCCAAGTGATGCCAGTGACTTAGTGACCCACGGGCTAGTATTAAAAAAGTAATGAACAAAATTTGACCCACTTCTCAAAAAGGTTTGCCATCACTGTCCTATAGTCTCGTGACGTTATTTGAAAAAAGAAACATGTGGAACAACCACTATTTATTTATTTATTGTGGGCGAGGAGTCAGGATGGCGGAGCATCCTTCGTACCTCATTGCACCGATTGCTATGATCATTTGGCCGACCCTACTAGAATTTACCCGAATCTGGGGGAATTCCACCTCCAATAGGGATTTTTATCGTGCCAAACATCGCATTGACACGGGACCTACAGTTTAACTTCCTATCCGAGAAGAGGGCATGTTTTTAATTTTTCTCCGCTATGAAAAATTGCCAGCTCGGCCGGGGACCGAACCTGCGACCCTTGGATTATGAAGCAAACATGCAAACCACTACTCCACCGAGGCTGGCAGAAATCACTACTAATCGAAAAACTGCCGACAAAGAAGGATCTTCAGCTGGCCTAGTACAACCTCCGAAGAGAGCAGTACGGCAATACCTTACGGCCAAGAACAAGCGTGGACAGCTGGAATGATGCTGCAACTGAAACGCCACGTTTCATTGTTGGTTAATTGGAAAACATTAATTTATTTCACTGACGAGGAAATTTCCACACCTGACCTGGTTCAAAATCACCAAAATGACAGAAACGTTCAGGTCCGTTTCATGTGGTTATACTTGATTTATTTATTTATATTTTATACGTCATAAAGGTGCATGATCTGTTATGGGATGGAGTGGGATTTGCACTTCAAGAAAAACGCTTATTTTTGAATTATCCCTAAAGGCTCATATTATGTGATTTTTGCTCTTTCTGGATCCAGGAGATAAATGCGCAATGAATGTTTTTGTGATCCATTCATGATTAGTTTTAACTAATAATATAGTTTTTTTGAAGAAACATTGTTTCTTTTGCTACCTTTGTCATAGCAATATCAATTATATTAGTGAATATCAATATTTTTTTGTTGGAGTCCTCTTTAGCGCTCGATATATAAAGTGAAACATATACTTCCTTCACAACCATATCCTCAGAATGGAACCATATTCTTAAAAAGATGGCCCTATTGTCTAAAAAGATTCGGAGTGTTAATTCGTCTACTAACACGTATCTTATCTGGTCTTCTTTCATTAAATTGTCAGAACTATGTGGCTTAAAAATCAGTAGACGGTCTCGGTCTAGCTGATGACATCACATCGATAGTCAACGACTCGACACCTACATCGGGTTCGAAACATTTATGCCCTAGAACAGTGTTTCTCAACTGTTGTTTTATGAGTTAGCCACAAGTGTTTTGTGAATTATTAAAACTTTGTGCTGCGCTTCTATAAAGATTTCTTCTAGTAAACAGTTCTTTACAAGGTTCTTTCAGGTTTGGACATATAGCGTAAATTTCTGGTATAAATAAGTATTTACATCTATGAAATCTGAAAAAATTGAACATTGATTTTAATATATAAAATCTATTTTGGCAAAGGCTTTATAAATATTTAACGATCTATATTTTTCTGAAAATCAAACTTTTAGCACTTTGCTGCAATATTTATGAATAAAGGTTTTAGAAATGGACCTCCCCTGCCTTGATTTATAATTTAAATTTACTCGCTAACTCAATTAGCTTTAATTTACATTTAACTTTAATTTCCTTCAATTATAAAGTCCCAATTCTTTTGTTTACCATTTTGAATTAAGATGAATAAAAAACGAATAAATTAAGATAATTTTACCAATTTTCTCTTATAATTTTGGAATAATTACATTCAAATCTTCAAACTACCGTATAAATATCTTTAATCTCTCCTCTTCGTGTTTACATTAGAGCCTATTTAACACCAGAAAAGTCCACTTAATAACACCTAAAAAGAACAACGTTAGAACATAAAACGAAAATAAGAAGAGAGAAAAAAAAGGAATGTTAGTACAATTATACTTCTAATGTGTGCGTGACCGGAGGGATTTGAAAATTTTTCTTTTTTGTGGCTTAGTCAAACAACCTTGGGAAAAAGCTGCTGTAGGTAAAGCATTCATTAAGGTTGTATACGGTGCTACTTTGTACCAAACTACCATGTTTCAAGTTCGAATTATGTGTAGATATATAGGTATACGTGAAGAACCTGCGTGCTTCATTACAGCAACTTGATACCGACCGACTAAACTTTAGATTATCACAATTAAATTGTACCCCAAAACAATTTAATTACTAGGAAGGTCGCCAGCCTTTTAAACCCTGTTATTCTTCATTTTCATGACTGTTAAGTTAAAAAAAAGTAATAATAAGTATTCAATAGGGCCTTTCTTTAAAAAAAAGCCTTTAAAAGGACACTGCGAATATCTTTAATAACATTACAATTTTTTAAGTGTTGTGTTTTAAATAAATAATACATTTAGTATGCATTTATCTCTACAGGTGGAACAGCTTGTGATTAAGGGTTTTATTGCTTGTTAGGCATCACCCTTGAGTTTTAAGTTATGAATTTTAAGTTATGAATGTTAAAATTTACTCAATTGGTCCAAAGTCAAGTCAGAGAGTCAAATATATCTAATATGAGCAGTTTTATAATTCTGTAACGGGTACATTTTCCAACAACATTTTGTACGCAGAATTTAGCATTTATTCTTATTAAAAATCTTAAGTTCGGTCCTGTGGGCTTCGTTTTGTTTAAATCAGCATTTCATCATGTAAATAATTCCTACTGAAAGCACTTTTAAGAAAAGATTGTTTCATATTTGCTGTAATTAAAGAATGTAGCGTCATAATAATGTTGTTTTTTTCGTATCCTGCTAAATTGCATTTTAAAATAATATCAATTATTTTAGGGAGAGACCTTGCTAAGAAACTGTGAGAAGTACTTGATCATCAATTTTATAGAAATATTTTGTTAACATTCTGAGTATACAGGATTCGAAAATGAAGTTTCCTTTGTTCGTAAATTGCGTTTTAAATTTTAAGTCTGTTTATAGCGTAGGAATCTTGTCTACAAGGCAGATGCTGTAGCATTCCACACTAGTTTGGCGCGCAATTTTAAGTGCTACTTTTTACACTTAGAGTCGAGAATCCTATAGAAGGCCAAATAAAAGCGCCCTTGCCGCATAAAAACAGATGTATCCACGTGTAACTACGGGATCCGAGTTGATAAAAAGCCTTCGCTGGCTTTGACGCGGGAGACTCGCCACTGCACCCTGATTGCATGCGGTCGACATTGTGTTAGAGACTCGACACTGCACCCTGGTTGCATGCGGTCGATATTGTGTTAAAGATGCCGTTTAGCTTAAGTGCTATGAGATTTGAAAGATAATCCTAAATACAGTACAGTACAGTTTTAAGGCTATTTTGTGTAGAGTGCAAGTTTCAAAAGAATTTCCATCTCGTTAATTCGTATTAGAAGAAATTTTATAATTTTGTAACGCGGGTAAATAAATGTGTTTCACGCTATAGTGAAGAACTATAAAACAACCACAATTATTTTGCTTCGTTTGGGTTTAAGACCAGTGCAGTTTTTTTAAAGCAAAACCATTTAAAGCGATCTTGAATTTAACGATCGACTCTAGTGCTTTTATAAATTAAAACCCCGCTTAAAGAATTTAAACGCATTTGGTGCTACACGTGATTAAAAAACAACCTAAGTTTCTGAAACATTATCGTTATTTTCCAAGTGAAAACCCCGTTTGTTCATGAAATCATATGGGCGAATGACAATAACTAAATATTATCGCATTTTCGGTACGGAGAATCAACACTTCAATACAACGCCGAGTTCAACGACAATTTCCCCAAATGAAAGGCCGAATTTCCAATTTCTACTGGACTATATGTATGGTATTCCACAAATTTGAGGGATAATATTCAAGGTACTGTAGTTTTAAGGATTTGTTTATAATTCAGTTAACTAAGAATCTCACAGTTTTTTCTTAGGGGAGAGCTCTCTTCGTTATTAAAAAAATCTTTAAACTTTAATTTAATTACAAATCATTTATATTGATACTGTCGAATTGATTTAATTTGTTTAATCTCATTTAGATATTTGTTTATAAATTTTGTCCAGAAAAAGACCAGTCAATACAAATTTTAATATTTGAATTAATGTGTTTGAACAATTTTTGTGTTCGATCCAATAAACTTTTTGGTTATTTCCGTTATCTAATGAAAAGTTCTAGATGGATTTTTATTGATTTATTCTGGTTTAGTTATAATCTAATGAACTTAGATTGGAATTGTAATAAATGTATGATGTGTGTTTTATTTCTTATATATATGCAAAGTTATGTCGTTACCATTTTTCTGATTAAATAAATGTTATTAATTCAAAACTAAGGATCTAGAAAACGGAACCATATTAGTTATTGTAACGGGAGAGAAAAGGAACGAACCTCTTTTCGAGCGACAGGTGGTGTGTTCTGCCGTCTTCGAGAAAATGACGCATCGCACAAGCATGTAAATTAGACGTGGTTTATTCTAGCATTTTCTAAGAATACATAGAAGGTTCCAGCGATTTCTGGTGCGTTTATATGAAGATATAAAAGCGGATGGCGGATAAAAGAGAGGCAGTCAACAGCAAGTCATTAACTGTGTATTACAAAATAAATAGTGAATATAAATGTTGTATTAGAAATTCATAGTCTGTAAATAATAGTTTTTAATGGTTTATAATCATAGCGTTAATTTATAGTGTATTCATTAGTGTATAGGAATAAATATTTGTTTGTGAATAGACGATTTAAACAGCACTTGTATTATTATTTGAAAAAGAACGTTACAGTGGTGTTACAGGTGTGCGGTTTTAAAATAAATAAAATCGCGTAATAATTAAATAAAGTGCTGTGAGATTAAATTTTTAGTGTTAAAAATAATTTCAACAAACAATTAAGATGGCGATGAAATTGTTGAAAGATCTGAAAGTAATAGACTTGAAACATGAACTGGAAGAACGAGATTTGGAAACAACTGGCCTTAAAAACGTGTTAATAAATCGGCTAAAAGAATGGCTTATAGAACAGCAAGAAGATCCTGAAAGTTTCCTCTTCGAAATACCTGGACCCGCAATTGATACTAGTTTGTTGTTAAGTAAAATGGAAGAAAGTTCTAGAAAAGCCGAAGAAAATTCTAGAAAGTCCGAAGAAAATGTTAGAATGCTAAAAGAAGAACTACTGGAAAAGTCCGAAGAGAATTCTAGAATTTTAAAACAAGAATTACTTGAAAATACTAAAGCACTGGAAGAAAATGTTAAAATGATGAAAGGAGAATTGTTGGAAAATGTCAAAGCGTTGGAAGATAAAGTTTTCGAAGAATTTTTGGAGAATGCCAGTGCGTTAGGACTATTGGAAGGTAGATTGGCGGAACAAGATAGGGTAATAAAGATGGTAGAAGAGAAAATAGCCCAAATGCAATTACCACCAACAACTAAGAAAGACGATATGATCGAAATGCTGGAAGATAGAATGAGGCAACTACGGTTTCCCTCAACTTCTGAGTGGCCGTTTAATGAAGTAAAGAAACAATTTAAAGAAGAAAAGGTTCCTGCCGTAGGGATAAAAGTAAAACCACCCACGTTCGATGGAAAGATACCTTGGTCCACCTACTACAAACAATTTGAGGCGGCCGCTGGGGCCAACGGATGGACAGGCAAGGAAAAGGCCGTTTCTTTAACTGTGGCTTTGCGTGGAGACGCGTTGAACGTCCTGCAAACAATCCCAGCAGGACAGGAAAATGATTACCAATTGTTAGTGTCTAGATTGGAAATGAGATATGGAGACGCGCATCTTCAACAAGTGTATCACGCGCAAGTGAAGAATCGTATCCAGAAGAATGGAGAAAGCCTGCAGGAGTTTGAAGCCGATGTTGCGCGGCTTGTCCGATTGGCGTACCCTACGGCACCCGATTCATTTCTGGGACAGCTCGCTGTGCAGATCTTCATTGATGGGTTAAGAGACGGGGAAACACAACAATCATTGAGGCTAGCACGACCAAGAACAACTGATGATGCGCTTGCTCACGCCTTAGAATTTGAAGCTGCAAAGCAAGCGTCCCGAGGTCACGGGCGTGTTCGGGCCGTTGTGGAGGAAGAAGAAGGTTCTAAAGATCACCTAGAGGAGTTAGTACTGAGAGTTCTTCGGAAGGAAGAAAGCCGTAAGAAGAATCATCAAGAAGTTCGAGGGCCTCGTTGTTGGAACTGCGGCGAACAAGGACATGTAGAACGCCGTTGTCCCAAAATAAGAAAAGTACAACCGTCGGAAAAGTTAAAAAGGGTTGGCAAGAGGGGGCGAACGTTGACTGCGAGTGAAGATGCCCCGGAGATCACGATCCATGCCGTAACATCAAAGAATAGTAATGGCAGTTTGTTTGTAGATGGAAAGATTGCTAACCGAACCGTTCCACTACTTATTGATACGGGGGCGACAAAATCCATCGTACGCCCTGATGTTCTACAATCAAGTATTAAATTGTTACCGACAACTACTCAACTCCGTACAGCAACAGGTGAAGTGATACCAACACGCGGAGTGGTGAAGATGAAGATTGGCATTGGAAGTGAAGAATGTGATCATGAGGTGCTGGTAGCCGATATCACTGATGACTTCATTTTGGGAATGGACCTCCTGAGAAAATTTGGTTTTACGTTGGATTTGAAAGAGGGTGTTTTGAAGGTCGGTAACGAAGAACTTCCTTTGCACCCACGAGAAGATCCGGTTGTAAGGGTTTTGTTGACTGAAGATGTGATATTGCCGGGTCAAAGCGAGATGGTTGTCGAGGCGGGTTTGGATGGAGATCTTCGGGTAGGGTGTGTGCGAATGATGGAGCCTGTTTGTGATAAGAAGATCCATAGTGGCATACTGGTGGGAAAAGCGCTGATCAAGGTTGGAAAGAGAGTACCGGTGAGAATTATGAACGTTAATGTGGATCCGGTGACATTGAAGAAGAGTACCCTTGTGGGACAGTGTGTGCCAGTATTCCGAGTAGCCAGGTGTATGGCTGATGTTCCAAAACCAGCGCCCAAAGACCATGGTGGAAAATTAGTGGGCATGGTTACTAGTTCGTGCGAAGACCTTAACAGAACAGAAGTGAAAGAGGTACAGGGTTTGGTTCACCGATACCAAGATATCTTCGCTCTTGACGATAGCCAGAAGGGACGAACAAATATAGTAAAACATAAAATCAATACAGGCAACTCTATGCCTGTCCGTCAGCAGCCGAGGCGTCTACCTCTAGCAAGGCGAGCAGAAGCCGAAAAGATTATTACTGATATGGAAGAACAAGGGGTCATCGAGCCATCCAGCAGTCCATGGGCATCACCGGTGGTCCTGGTCAGTAAGAAGGACGGGTCAACGAGATTTTGTGTGGACTATCGGCAGCTTAATGACGTGACCAAGAAAGACAGCTATCCCTTACCACGCATCGTCGACACGTTAGATACCCTGTCTGGTTCACGATGGTTTTCGACTTTGGACTTGAAGAGCGGTTACTGGCAAGTTGAAATGGAACCTGAAGACCGGGAGAAGACCGCGTTCACTATTGGTTCCGGACTATGGCAGTTTACAGTTATGCCTTTCGGTCTATGTAACGCTCCGGCCACCTTTGAGCGTCTAATGGAGACCATCCTGAGAGGGTTGTCGTGGAAGACCTGCCTGGTATACATAGATGATGTGATTGTAGTCGGAAAATCATTCAACGAACATTTGAAAAATCTAGAGGAAGTGTTCCGAAGACTACGTGGAGCCAATCTGAAACTGAGTCCGAAAAAGTGCCACATATTCAGAAAGGAAGTGAAATATCTCGGGCACGTCGTATCACAAAATGGAGTGGCAGCCAACCCCGATAAGATTCGTGCAGTTCAAGAGTGGCCAACACCGAAAGATAAACACCAAGTTCGTAGTTTTCTTGGGTTATGTACCTACTACAGGCGTTTCGTTCCTGGGTTTGCCAATATAGCGAAACCTCTGACAAGGTTAACTGAAGATGGGCGCGAGTATGTTTGGAGCGGAGAGTGTGAAACAGCTTTCCAACAGCTGAAGCGTGCCCTGACAACCGCACCAATATTGAGCTATCCACGGACAGAAGGGAAATTCATACTTGACACAGATGCAAGTAATCTGGCCATTGGGGGTGTACTTTCTCAGATACAGGATGGACAAGAAAAGGTCATCGGCTATTTTAGTAAGGTTTTGTCTAAAGCCGAAAAGAATTATTGTGTGACCAGAAAAGAACTATTGGCCGTCGTGAAGTCCGTTGAGCACTTTTACAAATACTTGTACGGACGGAAGTTTTTATTGAGGACGGACCATGCAGCGTTGAAATGGCTTCTACAATTCCGTAATCCTGAAGGCCAGGTCGCAAGGTGGATCGAACGATTACAAGGATACGACTTTGACACCGAACATCGAGCGGGCACTAGTCATCGAAATGCCGATGCTCTTTCAAGAAGACCCTGTCCAACGGATTGCCGTCATTGCTCTCGTTTGGAAGAGAGGGTTTGCCAAGTATTAAGGACTACCATCGTCAACGACAATTGGTTGCCGGAAGAATTGCAACGACAGCAGGAGGCTGATCCCGAACTAAAAATGGTACTGGAATGGAAGCGCGTGGGAGAAAGGCCTGCCTGGGAGGCCGTCAGCCCTTTTAACAGAACGCTCAAAGCATATTGGGCCCAATGGGAGTCCTTGAAGGTGGAAGACGATCTCCTGAAGCGAGTACTGGAGAGTGAAGATGGCACCACCATTAGGTCTCAGTTCGTGGTTCCAAGAAGCCGAGTGGCTACAGTATTGCGACATCTCCATGACGGTGCCTCCGGAGGACACTTCGGTGTGAAAAAGACCTTGGAGAAAGTTAAGGAGCGTTTTTATTGGGTCAACTGTAAAGAAGACGTGAAGGAGTGGTGCCGGAAATGTGAACTATGTGCCACTGGCAACGGACCCTTGGGGAAACGAAGAGCACCTATGAGGCAGTACAATGTGGGTAGTCCTCTGGAGAGAATAGCTATAGACATTGCCGGACCATTTCCCGAAACTGACGATGGGAATAAATACATCTTAGTGGCAATGGACTATTTTACCAAATGGCCAGAAGCATATGCCCTACCAAACCAGGAAGCTGCGACTGTTGCTGACGTACTAGTCAAAGAGTTTTTCAGTCGCTTCGGAGTGCCCATGGAGCTGCATTCGGATCAAGGCCGCAATTTCGAGTCTGTACTCTTTGGAGAAGTCTGTCGATTGTTGGGCATTCGCAAGACTCGGACCACACCGTTACATCCGCAGTCCGATGGAATGGTAGAACGCATGAATCGAACAATGGGCAAATATTTGGCCAAGGTCGTCTCCGATCATCAACGAGACTGGGACCAATACCTGCATCTGTTTCTGATGGCTTATCGTGCATCGGTCCACGAAACAACCGGTCAGTCACCAGCGTCTGTGATGTTTGGACGCGAGTTACGGTTACCGTGTGATCTGGAATTTGGGTCTCCACCTATAGAGCAGGAGGTAGCCGGGAATGATTATGTCATCAACTTAAAGAAGAAGTTGGAGGATATTCACGACCGAACCCGAAATAATAGTCGAATCGCGAGTGACCGGATGAAGGCTACGTACGATGTGAGAGCCCAAGAAGGAGGGTTTCAACCTGGAGAGCTTGTCTGGTTATACAACCCGCAAAGGCGTCGTGGCTATTCTCCAAAGTTACAGCGAAATTGGGAGGGTCCATACCAGGTGAAGAAACGAATAAATGACTTGATTTATCGCATCCAGAAATTGCCAAGAGGGAAACCAAAGGTGGTACACTCCAATCGTCTGGCGCACTATGAGGGAAATAATGACGCAGTTCCGGAAGATGAGGCTGAGGTGGCTATCAATACCGTAAGGCCTGGAGATGATCAGCCAACCTTTAGAGAATTTATGGCTGCGTTTTCTGGAACTAGAAAAGCGCGATTCGGAGTCACGACTGAGATGCAACAAGATCTCTTCCGGGTCCCTGGTGATTATTCCATTGCCCACTGTGTCTCCGAGGATCTTCGTATGTCCAGGGGGATCGCAGTGGTGTTTAGAAATAAATTTGGACGGCTGAATGAACTTCGAGAACAAAATCCCTCTGTTGGTAAATCCTTACGCTTGCCTGATCATGACCGATCCATTTACTACTTGGTAACCAAGCAGTTTTACTACCAGAAACCGAGTTACGCCGACTTGTGGAGGGCACTATGGAATTTGAGAATCGAGTTGCTTACCAGGGGAATTAACAAATTGGCAGTTCCCAAACTCGGCTGTGGGCGGGACCAGCTGGATTGGAGAATCGTTAGAAACATGCTGGAAGTTGTCTTTAGAGGTACGGACGTCAAGATCTTCGTCTGCAGTTTTGACCCACAGCCCGCATTAAGGCCAACGAAGAGTGTAGACTGTTATTTCTACCGTAATGGAACGTGTAGTCGAGGTGAAGACTGTCGATATCGTCATGACCCGTTCTACAGGAATCAGAGCATAAAACCTGTTCTGGGACAGAACAGACTTGAAGAGGGGGGCAGTGTAACGGGAGAGAAAAGGAACGAACCTCTTTTCGAGCGACAGGTGGTGTGTTCTGCCGTCTTCGAGAAAATGACGCATCGCACAAGCATGTAAATTAGACGTGGTTTATTCTAGCATTTTCTAAGAATACATAGAAGGTTCCAGCGATTTCTGGTGCGTTTATATGAAGATATAAAAGCGGATGGCGGATAAAAGAGAGGCAGTCAACAGCAAGTCATTAACTGTGTATTACAAAATAAATAGTGAATATAAATGTTGTATTAGAAATTCATAGTCTGTAAATAATAGTTTTTAATGGTTTATAATCATAGCGTTAATTTATAGTGTATTCATTAGTGTATAGGAATAAATATTTGTTTGTGAATAGACGATTTAAACAGCACTTGTATTATTATTTGAAAAAGAACGTTACATTATGAATGCTCTGCTTAATTTTACTTCAAAATTTTAAATTAACAAAATTTTTTGATTCAACTAAATATTTTATTCATTTTCTGGTTAATGAATTTAATCATTTTTAATGCTTATTCAATTTACATCTTTGATTGGTTATTTATAATTAATAACTTAAGCTTCATAACCAGATGGCGCCCTTTTAAGTTTTTATTTGTGTTTGAACCTTTATCTATTCCTTTTCACAATTTATACAGCTGTGGAACCAATACCTACGACTTGACTAATTAATTTGTAAGAAAGAGTTTAAATCTCAAGCTGTGGCAGACATTTGAGTTTTTAGTTACAGTAAGTATACAGCATTTTTATAGTTTCGTGTGTGATTTTTTATGTATGTTTCACTGGTTTCAACGCGGGGCCTTTTATTGTTATTTTACCGTGCAGAAAAACACGTTCGTTTCAATTCCCATACCCTAATTCAAGTTGAACAATACTAGTCACTATTGGATTAATTATTTAAATACTATTAATTCCATACAAACTATTAGGTAAAAAGTTTTTTATTAGCAAAAGTCATGTTCGTACCGTTGTCACTGCATATTATACAGAGCTGTCCTCTGCTGTCTATGAACCTTGCTATGAAAGGTTGTATAACTACACGCTGTACTGATCCTTTATCCTACAAAGATGTCAAAATTTGGGGAACACAGGAATAGTTATCAGGCGTAAAAGCAAGAAAGTATCTGCCGGGTCCCTAACAGGTGAAGTCTAAATGTAATAAGTAATGATAAAGTCAGAAAAGTTTCCAAATCAGAGTGGAGATCGCACTCCACCAACGTAAATAGTACCAATCGTAATAATTGGAAGCACAAGTTAAATCTAATGAAGAATATGCAAAAATTTGCTCAGTGAAGCTATAGAAGATGCTAGCAGAAGAAGAATAATTGCCAAAAATAGAACACGAAAAGAAAATTAAATTATATTCATATTCTACTACTAGAATCGAACCCAGGATCTTCCGCTTTCGGGCGGGTGCTCTACCAACTGAGCTACCTAAGGTGACAACCAGCCGAAAGACAATTTTTCTATACGAACTATATACTAATTGCAAACATACAAAGTGTACTAGCTATATTTTCTTCATTGAATTAATGGGTCGACAATTCGACGACGACACATCATCTATCAAATCGGATCTAAATTTGTTTGAATAATCCTATAAGGAAATAAATTGTTTAATCTAAGGTAAAGGTTAATTTCTTAATTAATATTTTACATTAAATAATATTCTCAATTCAAATCCATATAGAAAAATTCAGTCAAATCACAGGCTTAAAGAGTGTTTTATGTTAAATATTGGGCATATGGACATAGAATTGGTATTAAATGAAATGTGCCAAAAATACTGAGCGATCCAGGATAGAAAAGCAATAAAAGTCGCATTAAAATTATTATGCTCTTTGTAAAATTAAACATGCCAGAAGTGTAGAAATGAGACAGTTTCTAGAATTTCATTCAACGAAACCACTTTCACAGAGAGCATTTGTATATTTAGAAATACGCAAGATGTCTCATTTAAAAATACAATGATTCCGTACTGAAGAACCGAATGTACCAAACCGTAATAAATAATTTTCAATTGATCTAATTCCTAGAAATTGTTTGATTATCTTAAAAAAATAAAACAGTTTATAAACTTTTGATACTGTCTGGTTTATATGTCGTTCCCATTCCATGGTGTTATCCATCCACGGACCCAAATACTTAATATTTTCAACTATTTCAATCTCAAGTTGAAATCCATTTAATTTAATGTTTTTATAGGTCGGTAGATTGATTCTATAAGAGCTAACAGGAAAACATTTAGTTTTTTCCAAATTAATGGCCAATAAATTTGCGTCTAACCATGTTATAACTACAGGGAGGTATTTGATATTTTTAAATAAAGCATTTGTCATGATTTGCCCGAAAAATACAGAACAGTATCATCTGCATATGATATAATATCGCAGTGAACATCTAAGTTAAATAAATCATTTAGATAAATAATAAAAAACACCGGCCCGAGCACGGTTCCCTGAGGAACACCATATGCGCTCTTTTTCTTGTGACTTACAGTTTTACCAATTTTTACGTGTTGCGTTCTATTTTCAAGATAGCTTTTTAACAATTCTAGACATATTCCTCTAAAACCATAATTATGTAACTTTTGTAATAGAATTTCGTGACATACAGTATCAAAAGCTTTAGCTAAATCTAAAAAGGCAGCAGCCGAAGCCAATGAATTATCTAAATTTTGATAAAGTTTTGATGTAAGAGATTCTATTGCATCACTTGTTGATTTATTCTTTCTAAAACCATATTGAAATGGAGGTAGTAATTTTATTTTATCAAGACATTCAATAATACCCTTTTTTATTAACTTTTCACATATTTCTGATAAATTTGAAAGGATAGCAATAGGACGATAGTTATTTACCAAAGTCTCATCACCTGTTTTATAGATAGGAACGACCACTGCATTTTTTAAAGTATTATTATTATTAATAAATATATTAAAAAACACAAGTGCGTGTACCCTCCGAATTTGGCGAACTGAAAAGTCAAACATTTAGAAGGTATAAACCGCTTTCAAAAAACAGCTGGTGGGGACATAGCTCGAAATATCAATATGTATAACACAGGTTTGTAAATATTCTGGTTTTCTAAATAAAAAACTTGGTGCATTCTGATCTTCATAAGTGTTATTTAGGTGGAACATCTCCCTGATATAATGTCGCAGACGAAATAATTTAAAAATAAATTATTCATTATTTCTCACATTGCATTTCAACTAATATAAATGCTCTCCAAGGTTGAACACATATTTCTAATCCCATGCCAGCTTGCTGCTAAAAATAAGTCTAGCCATCTGCTCCGGCCACCTTCATCCGGCTTGCTAGAAAGAGAGCTAATTTGCCATGTGTGGCCTTAAACACGTATCACGAAGTCGCCCACACTGACTGTTTTGTGATTTCTGTTGATCTTGCGTCTACGAGTCCTATATAAATCGAAGTTTTACGCTAAAGAGAACTCAGTTCCTTCCGGCGCTCACCACCGTCATCTTGGAGTCTAGCCTCGGTAAGTGACTTTATTTGTACTTTGTGGTTTACTTCTAGGGTAAATCTAGAAAATGCTGCGGTTGACACAATGTTTACTTAATTTCCCTACTGCTTTCTTAGGTATGTCTAGAACCTATCAAAGTGGATTTGGTGGTTCCTGATCGTCCTAATGCCTTGTATTAGTTTGTAGAGTTGAGTAAAAATCCCGTCTAAAATCTTTCCCACAATTTTAGTTGCTGCATTAAAGGTAAAATGTATTTCTCCAGACTTGTTTGGCTTAATATCGGCGAAATTTGATTTGATTTGATCTCTTCTTCCAGCATCGTTCTTGAAGACAATTATACCTATATAAAGAACATATAAAGTTACTAATCAACGCGTTAAGCTACCATTTGCATCAAAAAATCTAATTTTATCTTATTTTGTGATTGAGGTGTCCAATATTAAAATTTAAACATTGATGTTACGCAGTGTTGCCAAATCTCATTCCCCTTTTCTGCAGCTCCCAGATTACAGTTTCCTAGGAGGCGGTGTTACTAACAAACAAAAATCCCCGCTCTTGTACGCGTGCTTTCGGATTTCTTTGATTTTCTCTATCGTTAGGTGAATCGCTTCCGTGCTGGCTCTGCCCTTTTTCAAACCAAGTTGGTGGCCGGCCAGTCCCTCACAGCTATTGATGTCCTTAATCAGACTATTAATCCACGTACAATAGACAGAAGACCTACATTTATTTGGCTCTAGTTCCTCGACCTTGAGAAAAATTCCAGTTGTTATTGCCTCATTCATTACTTCTAAAGTTTTTACTGGGTTTGCTTTGAAGACCTCTTTTGCAATCGCAATACCAATATTATCCGACTCCGGTGCTTTATTGTTTCTTAATTTTCTCACGGTATCTTTAAGTTCTTCTATCTCAAATTTAGGGACGTCTATTTGACCGTCATTTCTCGCATTTCTTCTTTCTGATTTGGGAACTGTTCCTCCACAACTTTCTCCTTCTCTTCTTTGGTAAGTCTGCCTTAAGTCTCTTTGTCACTATCCTATATGTATCTCCATAGAAGTTATTGTTTGTCTTCTTGTACAATTTTCTTCAGTTGTTTCTATTCGATTTTCGGATTAGTTTCCTATAACTTTGTTTACTTTATCTTGTAGCAGCTTTTTTCCTTTCTCTATCCCCCTAGCATGCGATTTTTATTTGCTCGTGTCAACCTCCTTCTTCCGTCGGGCATCTTCCTCTTCTTTTTATGCTCAGGGCACAGAATAATATTCGTGATCGCCTTTTGGGCTAGTTGTAAATAAAATCAGAAAACGAAATAAACAATAACTTTAAAACAGTTACGGTAGACACAAATTGTTATATTGCAGGAGAAGTTGTTATAGATTAGATAATATATACGGTGTTCCATTTAAAAACTAAAAGAAATTTGGCAACACTGCTTAATAATATTAAAATGTTATTATTGGATACCTAAACCAAATAAATAAAAATAGATAAAAATAAAATTTCTCTGAGCAAATAAGAGTTCTAATAGTTAATTAGCAACTGTGCCAGCTCAATTTGAGTATTAACCGTTCACTGAAGAGGATAATCAGTAAGTCCGAAACGGTGGCAGTATTATATACAGGGTCTTATTTAACAGTCTATATTCAATCATTCGGACAAGCTTCTGGCTGTAGCAATGCGATTAAAGGGACTTTATATATTTTGATCTTTAGTTGCGAAATTTTAGGAAAACTATTTTACAGCATCTGTTGGTACCGCACATGCCGTCATTTAGAGTTTTTAATAGGACTGTTAAGTTTTAGGTATAAAAATCGATAACAACTGCCATTTTGAATAAAAAAGGTCTAAAAACGCATAATAATGGAGCTAGAACCATTTAACGGGTTCAGTACTGTTGAACAGTCTACACTCAATCAATTGAAAAATCTTCTGGACTTAGCAGTGAAACTATAAAAAAATGTTATACTTCGACCTCTAGTTTACGAAATCAGTATTAGAACCCATTTTAGAACATTCGCTGGTACCGCGCATAACGTTACGTGATTTTATTTAAATGAAACTATATTTTGATTATGCAAATCGATACGAAGGACTAGTGATACTAAATAAAAAAACTATTAGGGTACCACAAGTCTAAAACACATAATAACGGATCTAGAACCATTTAACGGATTCTGTCTGTTTAACAGTCTACACACTGAATCATTCTGACAATCTTCTAGCCTTAGCGGTGGAACTAAATAAGTTTTGTATATTTCAACCTTTAGTTTACGAAATCAGTATTAAAACCTATTTTAGAACATGTGCTGGTACCGCACGTCATCGTGATTTTTTAAATAGAACCATTACGTTTCAAGTTTAAAAATCGATAGCAAGTGTGATTCTAAAAAAAATTTCAAGGTACCACATGTCTAAAATGCATAATAACGGAGCTAGAACCTATTAACGGGAACCATCTCATGTTCTAAAATGGGTTCTAATAGTGATTTTGTAAACTAAATCACTAATCTAGATTTAAATAGTTCTTTTGGTTGCACTGCTAAGGCCAGAAGATGTTAAACGGGATCGAACGCGTTAATTGGTTCTAGCTCCGTTATTATGCATTTTAGACATGTGATGCCTCGATACTTGTTTATTGAGAATTACACTTGCTATCGATTTTTATACTTAAAACCTAATGGTTTCATTTAAATAAATCCCAATGGCGTCATGTGCTGTACCAGTACATGTTCTAAAATGGGTTCTAAGGCTGATTTCGTAAAGTAGAGGTCGAAAAATACAGAGTTATTTTAATTTCATTGCTACAGCTAGAAGCTGGTCTGAATGATTGAGTGTAGACTGTTAAACGGGACAGAATCCGTTAAATGATTCCAGCACATGTAAAATTCATGAATTTGTATCCTTCACTATCTATCCTTTAGTATCCTTTATTAATTCTATACAGGGTGATTCAGAAATAAAGGTAATTCTTTAAATGGTAGGTAGAGGGGAGGCAGTACAGCTAATTTACCTTGATCCAAAAGGATCCAAGGTCAGAACCGGATCCAAAATTCAATAAAACCTTAAAATTAATTTTTTGGAAAACTTCGTTTTTGACCTATACTTGTCAAGGTAAATTAGCTCTACTGCCTCCCCTCTACCTACTATTTAAAGGATATCAGTTATTTCTGAATCACCCTGTATATTTAAACTATTATTTTAAGTGAATACATTTTTTTATATTTGATAATTCTACTATTTCTATCAATTAATGGTACACTTTATTCTTAACATACTCGTCTTGTTAGGTCGTTTAATCTTACGCTCTTAGAGCTACTTTTACTCCATTGACGTTGAAGTCGTTGCAGTTGCTGATCCTGTTTCTTTTGTATGCACGTTACAGGTGTCGCAATGGCAAACATACTGAAAAAGCTGAATGTATGTATTTCAGTACAAATTAGTCAGATCCAATTAATTTCCAAAGAAATGAAATACTTTTGCCGTTTAGAAACAATAATATAATAAGAAACAATTGAATATGGTTGCAAAAAGTACCTATCACACAATGTGCAATTTTTGGTGCATGTAGTATTGCACATAAAAATACAAAATCAAATCATTTCTGAAATGTGCGTAAAAACCTAAACAAAATTTACATAATAATTCCTCAATAACATCCTGAAACGGTTAAGGCTATCAAACCTTTGAATAGAGGGACGCATTCTTATAAATCTAGACGACCTACACCCCAAGGGGTGAATATTTACAAGACTGCTTAGCTTAGGAAGAGAGGCGATGAACGCGAAGCTCAGCCAAAGCGAATGCTTCCAAGCCAAGACCGTTTACACCCAATATTTGAGATCATCCCTGCCGTATAGTGAGATTATCTCGAGTCAGTGGTGGCAAAAATGCCCTTTAAAGCCTTTCCTATGGATTATATTGCTCTATTCAATGTCTAATATAAAACAAAATAAAAATATTCTCCCCTTCGCGCTGGCAAACCTTAAACGAAACCGTAACCGTTTAATTTATCCTGATGGATCCGTTTATCTAAAATCGTTCTCATTATCATTTTGCATTTAGTAGTTTTTTTTTGGCGCCCTATTTTTAACGAGATACTTCTACTTTTTCCCCCCTTAGAAATTCTGACACAGCATATAAAAATGTTATTGCATTTAGCAAAACCAATTTATGAATCCGAGCCCCTGTTTCCTGGTTTTTATTTTCATGACATTGCTCATCTTGTCTGATATATTAGACCTGGGGTTATAACGAAATGGTGTCGTAGCAAAATGGCGGAAAAAGGAAATCTTTTTGATATTAAAAACTGAAAAGATTGCATTTATAATGTTTATAGCATTCGCAAAATGGTTACTATAAAACGGGCGTGAATCGTTATGAATCTTAAAATCTTATATCAGCTAAATCTTTTTTAATTTTGCAAATTCTGCTTTGATGTCAGACATTAAATTTGGTGTCGAAAGATCATATTATAAAATCGTCTTACATTTCCTGAAATCTCTAAGTCTCAAGTTTTCAATACTTCTTTCAATATTTTTATATACTTGGCTGAATTATTATCAGATGTTAGAAAAGTTAGAAAAAGATGTTTCCACATGAAAAGTTTTCGGTAATCTTGTCTTTCTCCAAGAGATAACCTTAACAGAAACTTTTTATAGTTAGGAAAGGTTTAATGTGATATTAACGTTACGAATATGTTTCACCCACGCATTTTCGTATACATAAAGCTGAAATAAAAAAAGAAAGGTTTCTATTTGGTAAATATACATTTATGCCTACAAAAGGATCAACACTGCATCCTAACTGAGGTCAAAATATTTAACAAGATAAACAAGCGTGGATGGTACGCGTATTTACGTAACATTAAATAAACCTAAGTTAGTCTTGTTATTACTGCTTAATAAGTGAGTGTCGTACTTACCAAATAGGTATGAAATCAACGATTGATATAATTGAGACTCACCTGAAACAGAAAATAATAAAATATACCATGTGTCAATAAGGTTTCTGTACAGTTTGAAACGCAAACAACCTCCAACAAGATCAAAACCATGTATATTGCACTAAAATCGAATTTGTCGATTTTTTTTATAAATCTCTTTTACAAATCTCTAAACATTGAATTTATGGCTTAAATGCTGTGCTAATTTATCTTTTATTACCTGCTACCATGCACATTTTAAAAACCAGTATTGTTTATCTCCTTGAACTTCAAAATATGTGTCATGTACATTCTTATTATTCAATTTCAAAACATTAGGTCGAACTTCGATGCGTTTTTCTCCAAAAGTATAGAAGTACGAGAAAAATAGTAAATAGGAATTTTCTTTCTTTAATGATTATCTAACCACTAGCAAAATCTGACTATTCCTTAATGAGTCACCGTGTATAGTAAATAAAAAATTCAGTAGTACAAATTAACTAATAATAATAATAATAATAATTGCTACAACCCCTGACCTGGAAACCAGGCACCAGAAGCTATGAAGCTTGTGCGAGTGGGAGAGGGCCATTATTATTATTACGTAAGCCCAACGTGCGGTTGCAGCCGACAGGAACAGCACAAATCCCACATTTGTGTCACAGCTAAGGAAAAATTGCCTTAGAAAAAGAAAACCTTAACCAGATCTGCTGGTACCAGGAGTCGAAGCTAGGCCACTTGGGTAAAAGTCCAGCACGCTATACAATATATTTACTATCAAGGACTGTCAGGATAAATAACAATTCTATAATTTATGTGATTAAAATGTCCTTAAGTATTTAAAAAAGCCAAGGAAATCTATAAATATGTCGCAGATGTGGATTGTCTTGAAGGTTAAGCTTCGGATTTCTAAATTCTAAATTGTTGTTTCGTAAACCATTAATTAACCATTAATTGGACAGTTAAAAGACCTCTTACTCTTGTAAGGTCTATTAATAAGTACCGAGACTCTTAAGTGTCACAAAGGCGATGGGCTGGTAGATCTCGACCGACGCGGCAATGAGAACAAAATGAGAACTTGGAAAACCAGTATATACTTAAATATACGATTATATTTAGAGAAAGAAGAAACAAAATAAAGAGAAAAAATATAATATCTTAAAATATCTAATCATTCAACCACAAAGGATCTCACCTGAGATGAAAGGCGCCTTAAAAAGAAATCATTTGTAAATTCGTCCAAATGCGCACTAATTTGTCGGAATTAAATATGATCGGGTTCACATTGATCCGCAAGTATTCCAAGAAGTCGAGAGTAGATAGAGCTGCACATACACCTATCGGCCCATCAGTAATTAAAATATCAAGCTAGATCAGCTTTGACGCAACTTTTTGTAGTACTTCACGAATACATGATGGAAATACATGGATACAGAAAAGGTTACAGGAAACAACCTCTTCTAAAATAATTTCTCAACTTCTAGTTAGTCCATCCTTCAGAAATCTCGGGCATTTTTGAAGTTGTGTGACTAGTCCTCAAGATATTTTGACTTCTGGGGCCGAAAGAACAACTCTCATAGAAACCTAACTAACCTATCCAGGTAGAACATATTTTTTTTAAATAATTTGCTGCAAGATATTCAGTCCCGGTGTGTTGGAAATAATCAAACGAGTTTTCTAATATTAATAATCTAACCATTTAGAGCGCCCTCTTGATCAACGGGAAGTGTTTGTTTTTTCTGTGTCCCCTTAATCCTGCTAAAAGGCTTAAATGAGCAATTCTGTGCTCTTTAGCTTAATTTGAAAAAGCTTATCTGCAAGTACTTCTTGTAACAGGATAAAGTTACAATGTTGGTTCGATATTCATTGGCGGACAAGTTGTTATGCCCTTGTTCTTTATTAAAGGAAAGTTGGGAAGATGCAGGTAGGGTGTGAGATTATATATATATAGTGAGATGATATATATATATATATATATATATATATATATATATATATATATATATATATATATATATCTATAGGGCACCACTATGCGTCCCCCCATGTAAAATCTTAGGTTCAAGCAGCGTCCGAAGTCACTCGGCGTCCGGATATACGGACGCTGGGTGACTTGTGCCTCAAAATTGCACCATATGAAGCTTAAAGTGTCTAGATGGCGAAAATGTAAAAATTAGCTGTGCGCAGTTTGACACCCATTCCTGATTCGTGTATAAAATCGTAGTTCGAGCGTTTGCCACACGCAGCGCTAATAGCGCGGGATTTGTATACATTTGTATACAAATTTATGGCATAGGTTTACCCTGCGTCCGCATATTTAACAAGAATTGTGTTGGTAACACTGATTCCTTTGTGGCTAGACAGTGACGTCATTTCAACGGGACTTCACTTTATGCATTGTATTTCTTAGTAAAGATTGCGTCATTTAAGGTGACAAAAATTCGTACATATTATATTTTGTTAAAGCTATTTAAGAAACACTTTTAATACGTTTCATTTATGCGTCATGTAAATTTCGTTTAAACCGGTTTTAATTGCTCCTACAAATGGGCGATAATTTTAATAAAATCGTAAGATTTAATTCAAAGCTCTATTGATTTAAGTGAAACAAACGTAACCATTATTATATTATCATTCAGTATTTAATCAATCACTGATGCTGTTAGCTAGTAATAAATCTGGCTGTTTAATCTTATCCCATATTATATTTTAAAATTTTTAAAACACATATGTTTGTGAGGCAGACAGTGACATCATTTCAAACGGGACTTCTTATGCATTAAAATATTGAAATTAAATAACTTTTACAACTTCTAATTTGTTAGATGACATACAAACTTGAGATTTGGCACAATTATAGGAATTGGGATTCTTGTAAGTAGGAAAATAAAAAAATATATTTATGTCAACCCTCGCACCCCCTGTTAGGAGTTGTAAAACTTCTAGATGACTTAGAAACTTGAAATTTGGTGTAATTATAGGATTTAAGATTATTATAAAGAAAAATATAAAAAAAATGTTATCATGTCAACCCCTGCACCCCGTTCTGGGGTTGCAAAACTTCTAGATGACATACAAACTTGAAATTTGGTATAGCGATGGAATTTAGGACTCTCCTAAATAAAAATTAAAAAAAAATTATTAAATCAACCCCCATATTCCATTTGGGGGTTGTAAAACTTCTAGATCACATACAAACTTGAAATTTGGTATAGCGATGGAATTTAGGACTCTCCTAAAGAAAAATTTAAAAAAATTATTAAATCAACCCCCATATTCCATTTGGGGGTTGTAAAACTTCTAGATGACATACAAACTTGAAATTTGGTATAGCGATGGAATTTAGGACTCTCCTAAATAAAAATTTTAAAAAAATTATTAAATCAACCCCCATATTCCATTTGGGGGTTGTAAAAGTTCTAGATGACATAGAAACTTGAAATTTAGTATAGCGATGGAATTTAGGACTCTCCTAAAGAAAAATTTAAAAAAATTATTAAATCAACCCCCATATTCCATTTGGGGGTTGCAAAACTTCTAGATGACATACAAACTTGAAATTTGGTATAGCGATGGAATTTAGGACTCTCCTAAATAAAAATTAAAAAAAAATTATTAAATCAACCCCCATATTCCATTTGGGGGTTGTAAAACTTCTAGATCACATACAAACTTGAAATTTGGTATAGCGATGGAATTTAGGACTCTCCTAAAGAAAAATTTAAAAAAATTATTAAATCAACCCTCATATTCCATTTGGGGGTTGTAAAACTTCTAGATGACATACAAACTTGAAATTTGGTATAGCGATGGAATTTAGGACTCTCCTAAATAAAAATTTTAAAAAAATTATTAAATCAACCCCCATATTCCATTTGGGGGTTGTAAAAGTTCTAGATGACATAGAAACTTGAAATTTAGTATAGCGATGGAATTTAGGACTCTCCTAAAGAAAAATTTAAAAAAATTATTAAATCAACCCCCATATTCCATTTGGGGGTTGCAAAACTTCTAGATGACATACAAACTTGAAATTTGGTATAGTGATAGGGTTTAAGACTCTCGTAAAGAAAAACAAAAAATTTTATTAAGTCAACCCCCGCACTTTATTTGGGGGTTGTAATACTTCTAGATCACACACAAACTTGAAATTTGGTATATTTATAGGGTTTAGGATTCTAGTAAATAAAAATTAAAAAAAATGTTATTATGTCAACCCCGCATCCCCTTTTAGGGTTGTAAAACTTCTAGATGACATACAAATTTGAAATTTGGTATAGCGATGGAATTTAGGACTCTCCTAAAGAAAAATTAAAAAAAATTATTAAATCAACCCCCATATTCCATTTGGGGGTTGTAAAACTTCTAGATCACATACAAACTTGAAATTTGGTATAGCGATGGAATTTAGGACTCTCCTAAAGAAAAATTTAAAAAAAATTATTAAATCAACCCCCATATTCCATTTGGGGGTTGTAAAACTTCTAGATGACATACAAACTTGAAATTTGGTATAGCGATGGAATTTAGGACTCTCCTAAATAAAAATTTTAAAAAAATTATTAAATCAACCCCCATATTCCATTTGGGGGTTGTAAAACTTCTAGATGACATACAAACTTGAAATTTTGTATAGTGATAGGGTTTAAGACTCTCGTAAAGAAAAACATAAAAAATCTTATTAAGTCAACCCCTGCAATTTATTTGGGGGTTGTAATACTTCTAGATCACACACAAACTTGAAATTTGGTATATTTATAGGGTTTAGGATTCTAGTAAATAAAAATTAAAAAAAATGTTATTATGTCAACCCCGCATCCCCTTTTAGGGTTGTAAAACTTCTAGATGACATACAAACTTGAAACTTGGTATAGCGATAGAATTTAGGACTCTCCTAAAGAAAAATTTAAAAAAATTATTAAATCAACCCCCGTATTCCATTTGGGGGTTGTAAAACTTCTAGATGACATAAAAACTTAGAATTTGGTTTAGTTATAGGGTTTAGAGTTCTCGTAAAGAAAAATATAAAAAATCGTTATTATGTTAACCCTCCGCTACCCCTTTAGGGGTTGTAAAACGGGACTTCACTTTATGTATTTAAGTAATGAAATTAAATAGTCTTTATAACTTCCGAATTTCTAGAGTACATACAAACTTGAAATTTGGTATATTTACAGAGTTTCGGATTCTCGTCTAGCGAAAAATTAAAAAAACGTTAAAAAACCCATATTTATATTTTCAAAATTTTGTTCTGTTTTGGGTAGCAGCCACCTCTTAGAATTTCTACACACGGGAAGAATAGTAAACAATCTTTGCGTTTGATTTTCGAACGGGTGCCGTGAAAGAACATAAAAAGTCACCTATTTTATAGATTTTGCGAAGTTGAGGGTCTAAGGGGGTAGCAACCAACCCTTAGAATTTTGAAATACGGGAAAAATAGTAAATAATCTTTGTTGCGGTTCATATTTGAATGGGTGACGTGAAAGAACATAAAAAGTTACATACTTTACGGATTTTGCGACATTAAGGGTCTAAGGGGTAGCCAGCCATCCCTTAGAATTTGCAAATGTGGAGAAAATAGTAAAGCAGTTTATTTGCGTTTCATTGTTGAATGGGTTGCGTGAAAGAACATAAAAACGCACATGCTTCACCGATTTTGCGAAATTCAGGATATAAGGGGGTAGCAGCCAACCCTTAGAATTTCTAAATGTGAAAAAATAGCAACGATTTTTGTTGCGCTTCATTTTCATGGTTATCATGAAAAAACATAAGAAGTCGCATATTTTATGGTTAATAATATACAAGATACTTTTTAGATTTTGCAAAATTCAGATTTCAAAGTCGTACTTCAAATGTTTAAATGTGAAAAAAATAGTAAACACTTAGCCACTTAACGGGTTCTGGCCTATTTAACAGTCTACACTCAATCATCCGGACAAGCTTTTGGTTATAGTAATGGAATTAAAAGAACTTCGTAGATTTCGGCTTCTTGTTTACGAAAACAGTATTAGAATACATTCACTTTATTATTTCATTATCATTCACTTTAAACCTGTAGTACCTTATTACATTTTTATTCAGAATCCCACTTGCTATCGATTTCCATACTTCAAATCTAATCGTTCCATTTAAAAAAATCCTGATGATGATATCCAGCACCAGCACAAGTTCTAAGATGTGTTCTGATTTCGTAAACTGGAGGTCAAAGGATACAAAGTTCTTTTAATTCCACTGCTATAGTCACAAGCTTGTTGGAATGATTCAGTGTAGACTGTTAAACAGGACACCCTGTATAGTATTCAATATCTTCCTCTGAATCGCAGAAAAATTAATTTAGTGACAAGCGGTTTGGACAAAAAATTGGTTTTTATGTTATTGCACTGTTATTGTTAAAATTAGGAACATTTCTTTGAGAAAAATAATGCCTACATGAAAAGTGTTCATTTAACCAAAACGAAATCAAAAAATTAATAAACAAGAAAACATAATTCCCTATTTTTTATATAAATCTTAAATGAATTGCTTTTTGGTCTGAAAATTAGAACCCAAGGTTTCTTTCTATAACCCCTACAAAAATTTCATAGATATATGGCATGTACTTTCTGAGATAAAAACTAATTTGTTTTTAATAAAATTGTCCCTAAAAATGGGTAACTTTTATTACCTATTGTCTGATAAAAACAAAAGTAGCTATAGCATTTAGAAATATAATATGCTTTATTAAAGTCAGAGGACCCGAGAAAAAAATGGATATTAGATAATCAGGAATATAACTCAATATTATAGTTTAAAAGACGTCCTTATAAAAAGTTAATGTTGTTAGCAAGAGAATATTTCCTTGTAAGCATGGATTAAATTTCATTGCAGGTGTGCAAGTCTATAAAGTGACGTAATTTTGTGTATGCTATAACGCACACGTAAAAAACAAAAGCTAATTATTGTGTAAAATGACACTTAATTCGAATTCTAGTTAGCGAATAGATTCTGATATTGGGCTATTGCCAGAAATTCCATTTTTTTCAAATTATGCACGATGGTACATTTTATATACTAGAATGATTGCTTGAAGCTGGAAAAAGAACTTAAAATTGTCTGCTAATAGACCCAACCTGTGTATTCTTGTATATAACTTTTTTCGGTCAGTTGTGTTTACAAATTTTTAATCGTGTTCCTTTTAACACTCGTTTTTCGGGGATTTTCCAAGGAGTAGAGGTTCTCTTTTGCAATTATGAATTTGATAACGGTTACAGCTGTACATATAAGTAAATGTAAAAAACAATTCATTTATGCAGCATTCATTCGGAGCATTTAAGAATTAAAGTAAACATTTTAGGTTCTCAGAATTGTATGATGAACAATTTGACGTCGCGTCATCAAACATCGTATCAAATATCATGTTACTGAAGATTTTAGTTGCCCATTGCAAAATCTTAATTATTTATGCTGCCAGATTTTAAATTTTTCTTTATATTCTTGAATCTGAAATTTTTTGAAAATATTTTAAATGTTTACACTTGAAACCACCTAAACAAATTTTGGTTAAAAAGTCTTGAATAATTATTGTTTTAAATGCGTTAATAGGATTGAATTAAGATTATTATTTTTTGTTTAAAAGACTGACATGGAATTATAAATTATAGGACCTTCGTCCAGCTTCAAGCAATCATTGTAGTATAAAATGTACCATCGTGCATAATTTTTTCTATCAAAGAAGAAGGAAAGTGGCAAACACTCTCTTATACTGCATGCACGCAGGCCCCAGTTTTTTTCTGCCTGTCATTTTCTACGAGTTTCTCAAAATATTTTTTATGTCACTATGTGTAGTTTATAGCAATTTAAATTTGTCCAACAAGCGTTGATCTTCGTACACTGGTATAACACCGTAAGCGTTTCAAAATGGAAAACAGCATTCCAATTATACTGTCTCAACAAGGATTTTCGAAGCTCCACTGTCTTTGAGGTATAGCCCAATGCATGAGAGTACTACTTTTAGGAGATGAATCCCTCCAAGACCAAGCAATAGGTTGGGATTTTTGTTAGACACACTGAATTTATTTGAGCATGTGATGTACTTCTTCATTGCATCACAATGAACCCTTTAGTTCAGTTACATTTGATTTTCTAAGAAATAGAGAAACCATACAAGATCCTTGGGAAGGTTTTTACTTCATTTTCTTCGTTAACGTCACCATTTCCTTTTGTTTTGATAGTACAGTAGCTTTTGAGCAGTACAGTAGTTTTTTCTTTTCCTTTGTGTCATAATTTTTTGCAGTTTTCAATTTTCCAACACCATAGTGTGTTATTGTCGAATAATTTATATGAAGAAAAGAAGTTGTCAAGGAAAATATTATGATTAGGGTTATTCTCTACAATAGATAGTAGATAAAAAACAAAGTCACCTCCCAACCCAAGTCTGGATTTTTTATTATTTGGAGGATAACTTGTATCAGTACCCTTCATCTGAACAGATATACCATAATTTGAAACCGAATCTTACCGGTTTCACTTTTAGAAGCATTTTGTTGCGAGTGCCGTTCAAAATATGGAACTATCTGTTCATCTAGTAATATAAGTTGCACGAGAATACTCCATACTGCATGAGTTTTTCATTCATGATGTAAAAATTACCTACTAAGATTTACCAAAAAGAATGAAGTGAATATAATCATGGGTGACTTCAACGGAAAGATAGGTAAAGGAAGAGTGCAATATATTGTTGAAGACCATGGTATTTGCAAACGAAACGATAGGGGGATATCTGGTACAGTTCTGTAATGAAGAAAACTTAATGGTAGCAAACACCTGGTTCCAACTTCCAGAAAGGCGATTGTACACTTAGAAGTGTACTTAGGACCAGGAGACAATGAAGGAAATATCATAAAAAATCAAATAGATTATATACTGATTGATAAACGATATAGAAACGGAATTAAAGTTGTAAGAACTTATCCTGGATCAGACATATGATCTGATCAGAACCCCGTAGCTGAAAAACGTGAGATTAAATTGAAGAAAATCCGGAAGAGAAATAAAACAAGACCTAACTTTGAGAAACTGGGGGAACCACAAATAAAAGAGGAAATAACACGAGTTTTGAATAGTAAGTTTAGGGAAACGGTATAATTGGAAACAGAAACAATGGAAAACTTTTGGCAGTCTGTTAAAAATGTAAACATGAAGTACAAGAAAATGAATTGGAAAACCAAGAGCAGAGAGCAAAACAGAGATGGATGACGGAAGAAATCCTTTTATTGATGAACGAAAGAAGGAAGTACAAACATAAAGACTATAATAAATATAAAGAAATCCATAAAAAGATTACAAGGCTTATAAGAGAGGCAAAGGAGACCTGGATGGAGAAACGTTGTCAAGTACTCGAAGAGCTGCCAAGAAAGCATGATTTCTTTAACACACAAAAAAGAAGATAAAAGAAATAACTGGAAATAAAACCCATCAACACGATATCTTAGTCACAGATAGTAACAAAAAAACAATAGACCCAAACGAGATAGAAGAGATTTTGACAAGCTATATACAAGAGCTTTTTGATGATATCAGAATGTAACCAGAACCAAGAGAAATAGATCAAGAAGATTAGCCATTGAGAATTATTATAGCAGAAGTGAAACACGCAATAAAACTATCAAACCACGTAGAGTCTCAGGTGAAGATAACATCTATACTGAGATGCGTAAAGTATTAGACGATGAAAGCCTCAACATCTTAACATCTTTCTTAAATAGAATATACTATACAGGAATCGTACCACACGACTGGACCCAACTTACTTTTATTCCGATACCTAAAAAGAGCGGAGTAAAACAGTGCTCACAGTACCGATTGATTAGCCTGATGAGCCATGTACAGTAGATAATGCTAAGAACATGCATCAACGAGTACACACAAAATGCGGACAATATGTAGGAGAAGAACAATTTGGTTTTCGCTTAGGCATTGGAACTAGAGAAGCAGTTCAAGGTCCTAGGACTAGCAGAAATACATAAAACAAAATTAAATAGCTTATCGGTATCTCCAGTGTAAGTGACTCCTGCGTACAATGTTGCTTCCTCACGGCTTGCTCCAAAATTATAAGTATGGATTTCTTCAGCTAGTTTGCAAGCATAATTTTCAGAGAAGTCTATATGTAGTAACCCTTCATTCTTACTAAGACTGTTTTTCAGTGTGTTCTAAGCAGCATTTTCATTTTTAATGTTAAATTTATATTTATTTTTAAAGTTTTCATTTCTTCTTGAACCTCTCCCTCCAACTCTCGGACAGGTTTAGTAACATTGATTTTAGCTGCAATCTTAACATTAAATTGAACCTTTTCTTCATTTTATTTTGACATTTCAGAGGCCTGCCATACATATGCAATGCGGAAGCCTTACTACATGTTACAGGAGTTCATATGAATTTTCATTATCTACAAGTTTTAGTGGCTTTAGTTTTTGTGGTTTGAAGCTTATGTTTGCACGTTGTTTGTACAAGCAGGTAGCTCTGTTCATTTCATTAGGTTTGCATACATAATATAGACGGTAATAACATAGGGATGGCATCGAGAGAATGTACTGTAGGATATTTTTGTTTTGTGTGCAAGGCCAATTGTTTTATTTGCTAAACTATAAAGACGGTAGTGTCCTATATCAATGTACATCAACAAAGCATTTAAAAATATTTTCCGTTGGTTTTTTTGACCTCCAGCAACTCTCCAAGGTTTCACCAGCGAGTCATGCAAAACTAGAGTACGGATTGCTTATTCCTCATTGCTTTTTCCTTTTCCAGGTCCAAGTCCAACAAAACGTTTCCCTGCAGTTTTTTTTTATTCAGAGATGGGCATTAGTTTTTCTTCAGGTGTTTTCATAACTGTATTGTTTTCAGTTTTTTTCTACTTAAATGCTTTCTTCTTCTTTTCACATTCTCAAGTTTGCTCAAAACAAATAGCCAGAAACCCAAGTGCAGAGAGGTTTCTTTTTGTATCTGAACTTGCCGGACGAAGAGAACACAAAAAAATTGAACAGCTAAAAAATCATTTGGCAGGTCAATCACCGCTGGATATTTTTCTAAAACTTTTTGATGATGAAGTTCAAGATATAGTATTGCGATTTTTTGTAAAGTAGGCTCATGATAAATGAACTCGCTAAATGCAAAACTTTGTAATTATTTACAAAAATAATTATAACAATTTAGATATCGATATTATTGGTTGTCTTGTTTTATGGACTTGCAGTGCTGATAAATGTATGAGATGCAAACTTTGGTGTTTTATAAATGTAAAACTTCACGCTTATAAAATATAATCATGTAAAAGTCATCATCAGATGCAAAACTCACGGGAAATGTGAGATTGTTAGGTGCAAGACTCAAGTTCACTAACAATGTAAACGCAGAGTTTTGTATTTAGTGGGCTCAAATAATACACACGATTTTATATTTACAAGGGAAAAACTTTTCAGTTTTATTGGCATCCTGTTTTTATTAGGCTATCATACGTTGCCCCAAGCTAATTTGTGTTGGTATGTTGAAGAAGGCAAAGGAGTCGATATTGCATAGAACTGCATGACGAGAAACAAATTCAGAAATATTCAGTAAGCTCGATAAAACTGTTACATTTTCTAACTTTGCGGCCTTTTTTACATCTTCTTTTTCTTAAGGTGCTATCTTCTTATAGAAGGTTAACAACAACTTCGGCAAATCGTTCACTATCTTTTGCTATTCTTAGTAATAACTGTGAGTTTAGGCCAGTGCAGTCTCTCACATTTCTCAACCATGAGCCTTGTCTCCTGCCAGTTCTCTTCTACCCTCAATCTTGCCCTCCATTATCAGTCTTAGGTATGGCTCAGCAGAAGTTCAAGAGTTGCAGGGAGAGGTTCAAGAAGAAATGAAAACTTTAAAAATAAATATAAATTTAACATTAGAAATAAAAATGCTGCTTACAACACACTGAAAAAGAGTCTTAGTAAGAGTGAAGGGTTACTCCATATAGTCTTCTCTGAAAATTATCCTTGCAAACTAGCTGAAGAAATCCAGACTCATCATTTTGGAGCAAGCCGTGAAGAAGCAGTCATTTACGTTGGACATACCGATAAGCTATTTAATTTTGTTCTATGTATTTCTGCAAGTCCAGATCATGTCCTGCAGCTATTTGGGCACACTTAATCCTGTCTTTACCTTTCTGTCGCAACAATTGCCAAGAATCCAAACAGTTTATTTGTTTTCAGATAGACTCTCCATTCTTTAATAAGGTAGTTAGTTATCTTTAAACTTTGATGCATTGAGTATTCCTTAACTATCTTTGTAACATAAACGGTTTTTGTATTTAGTCAAAGTAAAACTTCTAACCGAGAAACAAGAACAACGACGAGTGACATGGACTAAATATGTAGTTGTCCTAGACAATGTTCCAGAGAATGACTGGTATAAGGTCATATTCAGCGACTAGTCAAAGTCTGGTGTTTTCGTTGGTTACTCTCGCAAAAGACTGATCGGAGCTAAACATGAAGCATTCCATAAGTACTGCTTAAAACGTACGGTTAGGTTTCCTCAAGGTGCAATAGTTTAGAGCTATATGTCAGCTGGAGGGTTAGAATGATTTCAGTCCATAGACGGCACAGTTAATGTTGAAAAGTATCAGCAAATTCTTAACGCAAACTTGTTACCAATCGTTAAAAATCGATCTTGACCGCGATTTAATCTTTCAACAAGATGGTGCTTCTTACCACACATCAAAAACGACCAAAAAATGGTTTGAAAATCATAATTTCAAAGTTGTTGAATGATCCTCAAGCAGTTCGGATCTTTAGTGTTATTGAATTTGAAATTATCAGCAAGTGGGGCATTATCCAATTTAGATAATTGTAATCCCCAAGTTAGAAGTATGTCAGCCAAAATTTAAGAGGCGAATAAAGCAAAGCGAGATGTTAAATCTTATTGAATTGTATTTATAAACTGCTATCTGAATATTTAGTTGTCAGCGAGTTTTATTGAATTTTTGAAAATTGTTTTCTGCAGATCTTTTTTTACAGAAGTTAATGGTTATTGTTTGAAAATGGTGTAATTTGGAACACTAGTAGGAAAAATAAACACAGAATTCATGAAACTGTCCAAATACATATTTAGTTGTTAGGGCTCGTACATGTTTTGTAAATTTCACAGAGGAACATCGATAACTTAATACCAGAATGTATATTTAAAAGGTAAATAAAATAAATAAAGGTTGCTCATGAAACTAAAATTTGCAAGTAATAAAAATTTCTTTCTCAAAATATTATTCCAAACGCAAATGAAAATGATCCGAAATAAACAATTATATATAACAAGGTTACAAGAAATGTGTTTAATACCAAAAATAGGTGAATAGATTAGCATGATCTTACATTTTAGATATGATATTATTTACTACGTATTATGAATGCACAGCTGTTTTCTTCTGAAACTAATAATGGTTTCAATTTATAAAAAATCAGTAATTGATTAAAATAAAGTAAGCACTAATAACGAAAACAAAAACGTCATTTTAAGAGATTGCTAGTCAATAATATTTTTGTTGCATCTTTATTTAAATATTTTTAAATTACATAAAAATACATCTGCACTGACCGCTGGACCTTGAAATTCCCTTCTAAACTACCTTTATCACTACCCAAACTTTTTTTGTCAAATTTCTCTTTAGGCAATATTTGATAATATTGTTGCATGCGCTCATTTTTAAGGTTTAATTTAAAAAAAAAATCAGCTTTCTAGCTCAAATATGTTTGGAGATATAACGATTTAAACCACTGGAAGAACTTAAAAAACTGAAAGCTCTAATTAACACATTAAATCGCTCGGCTCTATAAAATATAGAACGAGAAAATGTACTACAGAATGTCAATAAGAAATAAAACAACGAATCTGATATTTTTAATTAGGTATTGAAATTAAAATGCGTTCCCAATAAAAATTAACAAGTCAATCAAAAATCAATATATTTCATTATTTCATAAAATCAATTATTAGTCGTTATAAATAACCAATAAGTTTTACCTTGTGCGATCGAATAGTAACTGTTTTGTAAAACAGTGACAGAAAGAAGATAATTTAAGAAGAACTACAAATTCCTTTTTATAGTTTGCTTTAATAGACATGTAAAACGTAGTTTCTAGTACATAAACAAACATAAATACAAAACAATACATCTGCACTGACCGCTGGACCTTGAAATTCCCATCTAAACTATCTTTATCACTACCCAAACTTTTTTTGCCAAATTTCTCTTTAGGCAATATTTGATAATATTGTTGCATGCGCTCATTTTTAAGGTTTAATTTAAAAAATGAATCAGCTTTCTAGCTCAAATATGTTTAGAGATATAACGATTTAAACCACTGGAAGAACTTAAAAAACTGGAAGCTCTAATTAACACATTAAATCGCTTGGCTCTTTAAAATATAGAACTAGGTATTAGTAGCAATAAGTATCATCACAATTTTTTATATGCATTTAACCTATAATAATAAATTAACCTACACCATTTAAATAGTTTTCATCTAGAAAATACATATTAAAATCAACTAAATTCAACTGAATTAAATAAAATTCAGACACAATTGAATGGAAGTGAAAGATTTATTAAGTAGCTTTAATAAAATTATTTTTGTCACTTTAAATGACGCAATCCTTACTGAGAAACACACATAGTATTTTGGCAACGCAGAGAGTTTCGAATATACTCCCAGATGTTAAGTTTTATGCAAATAAATCAAATTTTAATTATTATGGCCGCCATATTTCATCCGCGCTTTAAATTTGCAAACGTTGACATCAAATTTGAAATCAGCGACCTGAAAAACCCCTTTGTAGAAAATTTCATACAAATCCAATAATATTTCGAGTTTTATGATGTTTTTATGCATAAATCTGAAAGCCTTTTAAATAAAATTCATACACATACAGAAACGAAACTAAAAGTATTTATTACATAGCGTTAATAAAATAGAATTATTTTTGCCAGTTGAGATGACGCAATCTTTACTCAGAAATGCAGAGAGTAACTCGACACCGCAGACAGGCAAAGGAATTCAAGCAGGCTGGCCAATACTGAAAAAATAAATGGACGCTGTATAAACCTATAGGTTGCATAAAATAAACAGACGCTGAATAAACCTATAGCTTGCAAAAGACGCTGACTGATACCATCATTTATATACACTTATATACGCCGGACGCTGGGCGCTACGCTTTTGGTCCGGACGCATGGTAGGCCTCTATAGATATATATATATATATATATATATATATATATTAAATAATATTTTGAATGCAAATTCATATAGAAAAATTTATGGTGGTATCTCTACCAACTCAGTTGGTAGAGATACCACCTAGACAGTGGAGGGTCCTGGGTTCGAATCCCAGCAGAGTCGATAAATTTTTCTATATGAATTTGCATTCAAAATATTATTTAATGTTAAATCATTATCCAACTTGATAAAAATTAACTCTATCTAAAAAATATATATATATATATATATATATATATATATATATATATATATATATGTGTGTGTGTGTGTGTGTGTGTGTGTGTGTGTACGGTGATAGTGGCCTCACACCAACGGAACCAGGCGTTTCGTTACTACACAACTAATATTTTTCCACAATCAAATAAAATAAACTTACCACCCACCACTGTTTAACTAAAGATATAACCCAGTGATAAGAACTATAGTAAAACACATAAATATATACAATAATTAAACAATTATAAATACAAGCAAACATTTAATTAAGGCCACCAATATTAAACATAATGTGAGTAATCATAAATTATTTACAGAACAAATCAAATGTGGCTACTCGTGGATATCCAGTCGGTGCTGACCATTCCCAAAATCCCTCACAAAAAGGTTAAACCTGACGCCAAACCCAAAACGTCACAGCACTAAACTGCGTATTAAACTTTCACTACGACCAGCTTATCTCAAATTTACCGTAAAAGAAGAACGACCAATTCCCCTAAATAAACATTCCACTAGAAAAGATTACAGTATTATCACGACGAATCTTTTAAAGTAAAAATATAATTGAAGGTCAGATTGAAAGTATAAAGTGTGACCTCATCCACAGGAGAAATATTTCCCCATAAATCAAATAATTCAAAATGCATTAGTTTCAATGCTAACGAAAAGTGACACGTAACAAAGTGCATAAACAGTCTGAGCATATACTTACCGGTACTCTAATTCCTGTTCACCATTATTATGTTGGTTTCAATAAATCATTTGTAGAAGAGTGCATTTTATAGCATTTTATTATCTTGTATATTTAAAATTAAATTTTTGAATAATTTTTGGTGCATTTCTTGCAATTAATATCAGCTAGTAACTTATTATTGCAATTCTTCCCATAGTTAAATATTCAAATTTACAACGTCCTCTAAATCGTATCTCCATACAAGCTAAAAAAACGGTAATATTTTTTTCTCTAAGGCCACTACTGTAAATGATTAATATTGCACAACCCACAGACTGTGTAAACGCGATCTTACGCACAGTAGTATGATAAATGATAAATATATAGTATGAAAAATGTACAATCGCACAGTTAAGAAACTTATTTGTCTCTTTAGTTTATAAGAATTATAATTTTCCTTCATCGATATCGTTGATTTAGCGACACTGCCAGTTGTACTACCAACAGAATGAATTACACTCGTGTGTGGTCGAGGACAAAATATAGTACATACCTCTCATAATGCAATTATGTCTCGTGGAAATGCACAATCTCTTCTCAAAATTTAATACCATCGCGATAGATGATCCTGTCGTAAACCTTTACCGCTCAATTTCACGTTGATTTTCGGATATTTATAGGATATTTTTGCCTGACATTTTTCAACATAAATCCACACAAAATAAGCAATGACAATTATTTAAAAAAGAATGAACGAAGAATTGAAACAAGAGTACTTTTGTAGTTTTTAGTCTTTAGACGAGAAGGTTTAATGGTGATTCACTTTATTTAGTGATAATCTTTTTAGATATCTGATTATAGTGGCAAGTCTTTTTATTGCCTTTGTTCTCAAGATATGGTGTCTTAATAAACAAAAAAGCAACTTTTATAATAATTTATTATAATATTTATCTTTTGATTTTGACGAACATTGCCAACTAATCTTTATTTTTGTAACACACTAAAGTAAATTCGTTTATTAAAGGTGTTTTATTTCGGGTTTCGTTTACTCTTAAAACGCTATTTTTTGGTTAAAAACTCATATGGCGGTCTTGCTTTCAAAGACCTGGTGTTTAACAATGAGATAGTCAAAAACCTACATGGCTTCGAAAACAGATTTGAAGATTTAAACTAAATTGTAATGTCTTGTGCAACTAATTCAGCAAAAGAGGTGAGCTCAGGTAAATTATTATCACTGTTGTTGGAACAATAAGTTGTTTAAACCTTTTGAGCAAAGATAACTAAAAATATTGCTATGTAATAATTAAAACGTTAAGATCTATAGACCGCAAAATTAAATAAACTTAAGGTCCTTTGAAACCATTACGATTGTTATTCGTTTTTGACATCTACATATAAACTTATACATGTAAGTGTTTAAAAGTGTTATTCGCAGATTGCGTATTGTATATTTGAGGAACAACTAAAGAACTTATTTAAAACTGAAACTAAATAAACTAGGGTTTTATTCGAATCGGTTAACCTTTCAATTTTCCCATGCCCAAAAAGAATCTTAACAAGAAATCCTATTTCTAATCATCTTTTCTAATAAATTGTAAGCCTAACGCAAACATTACAACTCTTGTAGCCAGTTGTAGAGCTTTGGAAAAATCGATATTTTGTTTTTTATTTGCAATACTTTGCTGGGGAAAAATAGTATGCCTATTGTACCTTACAGGAGAAAAAATATATTTGTTAGAGTCATCGAAGAGTTCCTTTATTAATCTTTCCAGATAATCTACTAATAAATCTTCTAGCTAGCAACCAGCTTGGCTTACGACAAAACATGTCAACAATACACCAAGCCCATATGATGGTACAGTAAACAGCTAAAAGCATCGAAGAAACGAAATTTTGCAACGCAAGGAGTCTAACAAAGTGTGACATACAGGTCTACTGTTCAAACTGAAAAATATGGTAAATAACTACTACCTCCTACTAGAATCTTACTTCACTGACAGAGATTTCTCATAACATACTGTTACATAACATCTGGTGTTCCACCACAGGGCAGTATACTAGGGCCATTTCTGTACCTTATATTATTTACCATCGATCTATCCGAAATGGACACCACTATGATTGCTGTTTGATGACATTTGTTATTCTATCAATAGATGATGATTCAGTTACATGCGCAGAAAAGTTAACAGTCGAAAAGTTAACAGTTAAAACCAGCCTAAATATGTTCAGGTAACATTCATTACACGCGATAATCCTGGAATTAAAAAATTCCTAGGATTACATCCATGCCAATGACTAACGCGGCACTAACATATCCAAACAAAACAAAGACAATTGGACCTTCAGGATCAACTCAGGTAAATGTATTGGCTTATGGGTCATGCCTCAAAACTTTACATTAAGTACAAAACAATGCTGAAACGCATCTGATAATATGGTCTTTAACTTTGGAAGTGTTCTAAACCTACTAAGTTAAAAATAATACGAAGGCGCCATAATAGCGCACACGTGCTGTCGTCAACACACCATGGTTCATTAGCAACCAAATGCTATACAATATCTACAGACTTAACACATCACAGAAGAGATACGGACCGTCCCCATTAATTGTTATTAACCCCTTCGCGCCCAGGTTGCCATACGTGGCAACAAATCTATCAAACGCCCACAGCCCAGATTGTCATATGTGGCAAAAAATATTAAACATTTACTAGTTATTAGAATGGAATAGTTTCGTAGATGTTGTTTCAAGCCTGGGCTATCGCAATTTATAATGGGATCGATTTTTGATTAGTTACTGCAAGGTGAAGCTTACTTCGAGAGTATATGTCAGCGACGCCTATGGAGTACTTCTATTATTTCGGAAAAAATTGACCTCTTAAATTGACCTGTAAATAAGCCTGGGCACGAAGGGATTAATAACGACTCCTGGGACATCGACTGATAGAAGATCTATCAACACAGAAATCTAAATCAAATCTAACTAGATGATCTACTTACAACAGCACTAATACGTGTTAGTGATTATAAGGAAAAACGTCAGTGGATGATTTCATTTAAGTCATTATGATCTATAAGTTTCTATAAGTTTAATTAAAATAATTTAGTAACGGCAACATTTCTGTTTCCTTTATAAACTCTTTTAAAGAGCTAAACGCAGTAATTTATAAAGGTTGCGAACGCCTTTGTTTATAGTAACGACGGGTAACTTCAGAGTTTATAAACAATGGTAACAGAAACGTTTTCGTTACCACTATATAACTTATAAAACCTCATCTTTAGTAATAGAATGTAGCTTTGTTGCAGTATTGATAATATTTCGGTTATCAAATTTTCACTACTCTTTCCATCTGGGAATCGCATTTTTCTCTCTCTTAAACACTTATTTGTAATATTATGTTGTCTCGCTTTCTGATTTTCTCTCTAGAATTTTTAATTAACATTTTATCCAGCTCGTTTAATACGAGGGAAACTAGATAAATTATCTACCTAAGCATGAAACAAAAGACGCATGATTTTTTAAACAATTTTATTTTTCAATATAATCTCCCCCAACTTCAACGCACTTTCGCCATTTGTCTTGCAATGAATTCATACCATTAAAAAAAATGATTCTTCCTGATTGCCAAAATAGTCATTGATGGTTCGTTTCAAATGGTCATCACTTTCAAAATGGCGGCCTCTCAAATGTTTTTTCAGATTTCGGAATAAGTAGAAGTCCGAGGGTGCCAGATCTGGGCTGTAAGGTGGGTGGTCTAACTCTACAAAGTTACATTCGTTCAGAATTGGACGAACTTTGGCGGCTTTATGAACCGTCGCATTGTCATGAAGAAGGAGCACATTTTTATGCCTCAAGTGGGGACGTTTTTTGGTAATTTCCGAATGTAACTTTTTGAGCGTATTACCGTAAACCTCTGCATTTATTGTAGTGCCCTTAGGCATATATTCGATCAGAAGAACTCCATGCAAATCCCAGAAAATTGTTGCCATAAGTTTTCCGGCTGAGGGCTGTGTGCGAGCTTTCTTTGGGGGTGGAGAACCCTTATGAATCCATTGCATAGATTCCAGCTTTGTCTCAGGGTACCAGTGATGTACCCAGGTCTCGTCTCCAGTCACTATCCTCGTTAGGAATTCAGCATCAGCTTCCAAAAGATCTAAATTGTTTTGACAAATTTGCTGTCTTCGCGTCTTTTGCTCTGGAGTCAACAACCTGGGAACCCACCTCGCTGAGACTTTATTCATGCCTAACTTTTCGTGCAATATGGTCAAAACGCTAGGTTCTGATATTCCCAGAGCAGTAGCAATGGTGGAGACCTTCATGCGGCGATCCTCAAGAACCATAGCTTCCACTTTGTCACACATTTCACTGTTGGTTGCCTCAAGTGGCCTTCCACTTCTAGGGTCATCCTCTATGGATTCACGTCCCCAACGAAACTGTTTTGACCAAAACTTAATCGTAAAATATGATGGGGCATCATCTCCATATACGGCAATCATACGTTCTCTTATAAATTTTGGACCATTGCCTTCTTTTGTGAGAAACTTAATTACACTCCTATGCTCCAATTTCAAAACACTCAATTTTTGTCAACTAATCGCGCACAAAACAAAAAGTAACAGGTCAATTTCACTGAAACTTCAGATACAATTATAAAAGACTTGCCACTATTTGACATTAAACGCTGAAGATTGTCAGTTGTTTCAGTCATGGCTAGGTAGATAATTATTCTAGTTCCTCTCGTAGTATAATCGTAATGGACGTGTAATAAATACGTAATTATCTACTTTATTTGTGAAACTTTTTCACAAGTATATGTCAAAATTTTATTCTGGGATTTTTCTTACTGCACACATGAACGTGCACATGAACAGGGTGAACGGCCAAGCAGTCGTTGGAGATGTCGGACTTCACTAGTATCCGAGACTAGCCCGAAGATTATAACGTTGAAATTCACAACCCATTGATTGTTTGACGGTCACTGTTTAAAACCAAGCTTCTCCGTTAGTTTAGTTGTCACTGGTTATCCCTTCCCTCTCTTGATCGTAAATTCGCGCCAGCGCTGTCAAGCGCATTCTCAATGGTGGAGTTGATATAACAAAATGGTTGGCTTGCATTAGAAGTTGAATGTGAGATGAAATAAAAATTGATTGGGTGCGTTCAACACACCGCTAGAAATACAGCGCCGCAGCAGCTTTCACAGCCGTCTTAGATTTAAAAAACCACTAAAGCAAAATCGTTTGAAAATACATCATCGCTTTATTATACATATAAAATGCTTGAAGCGCTGACAAGTAACACTAGACGACTGATTTACCGAATGTCAGTAATTAAAATGTCAGAACATCAATTTTGACAGTAAATAAGCGATATAATAAAAAATAAAAATGTTAAATGGTGGTTTTTAAATCTAAGACTGCTATGAAAGCTGCTGCAGCGATTCATTTTCAGCGGTGTGTTGTACGCACTCATTGGATATAATTCGCTTTAGCGGAGAAAATCTCGCATCTAGCAAAATGATCATCTGATTGTTTATAAGCGATCCATCGTCAATTAGACGGATTAGGTTCTAGTGTTAACCATTTAGGTAAACCTCTTTTTATTTTCCACCATGTGCTAAAACCTCATTTAAATCTTTTTTTATTTTAGGTAACATTTTTCCTATTAGTTGCCCTGAAGGAATCGTGTAATAAAAGACCTTTCAGTTTATCGAAAAGTAAAATTCTTTGCAAATATATAAAATTAATACCACATACAGGGTGTTTTATTTTTAGGTTTTTTTTTCTTTTCTTTTGGGTTTCGTTGCTCGTCGTTTTTTTCCTGTTCCTGCCCCGTTGACTCTGGGTTGGATTTAATTTGAAGGTCTTCCTCTTTGGGTTCGTACCTGCATACATACTTATAGGGTTTTATGTAACAAGATTATACCGGAGGGTGAAACGAAAATCCCTAAGCAAGGCTTTTAAACCGTACCGTATCATCCGTGGGTCATCGAATGGTGGGATGTTTGTTTGAAACTGTATGTATATATATTGTGTCATTTTATCTATGTTTATTATATTTATAAAACGTCTATACAATTTATTTATTCATGCATGTTAGTTTTAAGTGGTAGTTAAAACGAGATCTCGAGTAGTGAAATTGTTATAGGGTAGTTTTTAAGATTTACAACCACTGTGATACAAATCGCCATTCTGTTAATTTTGTTAGACATTAAAATCCTTAATCAGTATAATTACAATATATTACAATAATAGTTTACAATTTGCATTAAACAATAAAGCCCTACTTAGAAAGTTTACATTTCATTACATGTTTGTTTTATTTATTACTATTTATTTATTGTGTGGTTTTAATATTTGCTTTCCAGCTTGTCACCTGTAAGTGTATATGCACCGTACGACCAAAATTGTGGAAGTTGTCTATATGTTAGTAAAAGATCTATTTCTTCGTTTATCTAAGAAGTTTGAATCTTTAGTAAGGAGAATCGTTTTAAAACGAAGTGGCGCTTGTTTTTTTATCTTGTATATCTTGTATTACCCCACCCCTCTCCGACTTATTGGGGTTAGCCGGCAAAAACTAAAGTACTGTTATTTAGGTCAAACTGATACTTCCAGCACAGCTATATTTTGGTAGGTTTGGTATATATATATATATATATATATATATATATATATATATATATATATATATATATATATATATATATATATATATATATATATATATATATATATATACGTGCTTATCTATCTTTTTCAACTCCGACAACCTATAAGGCGCCCGCGACTCCGGCCTTAAATATACAGATACGGACAAACTAGTTATTGCCATTGCTTTATACAGTTTTGTTGATGATGAGCACGTCGAGAGGGGAATTTTTTTTTTGTAAATTCTTTATACTTAGAGTGAACAAATTACCGTACCATTTCGCCTCTGAATCTTTAACATGCGCTTTTAACTCCTATTTGTATATTTTATATATGACAACCAGTTGCGTTCGCCTCCAGCGGCGTTGCTATTATTTCGGAGCCGAAAATGTATTATTTGTATCTCTTAGATATTATAACCATATTACTAAAACACGCACGGTTCTTCTGTCCTTGTTGTTTAACAGCTTCGCTGAGTACCTCTGTTATAAATAGTATTATTTGCATTGTTGTCTATAAGTCGTCTGCTTACTAATGATAATATTTAATTTAATAGAGATATGGCATATTTTAGAAGGACGGTTGATTATATTTGTATCGTTGGCGTGTAATATTATATCATTTTATCACGTACTTTCATGTATTTAGAGTTAAATGAATTGGTTAAAAGATTTAATTTAATTAATTTAATTTAAAAAGCTTAAGTTTTTGTTAGAAGTTAACTTTTTATTTATTCAGTTAGGGAAGTACATTTATTTATTCTTCAAAAATGACTACTTTAAGCATAAAGGACTAATTTTCCATTAATTTAAAATATTTAATTTAGCAAGTGCAGCATACAAGGTGTAAAATCGCTTCACGCACGATACAGTTTTATGTGCATTTTATTTCCAACCCTAATACTATCTCCCCTAATTATTTTACAGTAAAAATATTCGGGAGTGTTATAAAGAAAAGAAATATATATGAATCGAATGATACCTTTGGTTACTGCAAAAATAGCTAAGCCTTGGAAACATTGGAACGATCAGAAATCAATTATACCTTGAAAATATTAGAATGTTAGAAACCTTTGGTTACGGATTACATTTGTAGAAGAGTAAAGAAAATAGAACTTCCGTTTCTGCAAAACATAGCTATGCTTTGGAAATATTGCAACGATCAGAAATCAATTATACCTTGACAATCCAACTCGAAAATTTTTAACCAATCAAATTACAGAATTTTTCAAAGTGGGACTAATGAAATTAGTTTTATAGTGAAAAAACCACTAGTGGTTTTTTCTTACTGAAAAAATTTATGTCAAAATGAAATGTCAAATTTAATTAAATTAATATTAACTACACACGCTAAATAAAAATTTGCTCGATGGATTGTCAAGCCGAATTCAACTCGTGGTCTAATTTTTTCTTGCAAAATTTATCGTTTAAGACATTCGTAGCGTTTGCTTTTGGAAAATTACACTCGTCTCCTGCGTCGACTCGTGTAGTTTTCGTTGCGAAAGCTACTCATATCTGAAATGACAAATTTTGTCGGAAAAAATTAGACCACTTGTTATATTATTAATGAAAATATTAGAATGATAGAGGAAACATTTGCGCCATAGTCAAGATTATTTTGACAATCCAACTCGAAAATTTTTAACCAATTAAATTACAGAATTTTTCAAATTAGGACAAATGAAATTAGTTTATAGTGAAAAAAACAGTAGTGGTTTTTTCTCAGTGAAAAAATGTATGTCAAAATGAAATGTCAAATTTGCTCGATGGATTGTCAAGCCGAATTCAAATCGTGATCTAATTTTGTTTTGCAAAATTTGTCATTTAAGACATTCGTAGCTTTGCTTTTATAAAATTACAGTCGTCTCCTTCGTCGAATCGTGTAGTTTTAGTTGCAAAAGATACTCATTTCTGAAATGACAAATTTTATCGGAAAAAATTAGACCACTTGTTAAATTATATATGAAAAATTGAATTCGTTCGTGTTTTGCAGTATTTTTGGATGTGAGATATGACAAGATGTAACTCATATCGGAGACAGTGCAAATTATTTAACCTTTGTTATAATGAAACAATCGTACTTGTTGTTAGAACATTGTGAAACCAAGTAACGCAATTTCCTTTCATAAGAACCGTATTAGGACATCTTATCCGGACCTTACGAGGACTGAGGTTGTCTCTTTGGGGCCTTCGTGGGGGCCTCATCGGGCTTTCTTAAGTTATTTAATTGTAAAATTAGCTCAGATTGCCCCTTTTGAAATTCACAACGATCTTAAGTGGTTCCCCTATGTAGTTTAATCCAGAAAAAAACTGTAGCTATCCCGATCGGGTCTTCATGAGGTTTTAATCAAGCTTCCCTAAGTAACTTATCCATGAAATAAATTGGGGATGACGTAATCGAGTACTCATAGGAACTTGATCGGGCTTTCCTAATTAGGGCTATCCTCAAATACACCTTATGAGAATTCTAGACTAAGTCGGGTAAATTTCCAATGTCGAGTTGTTTTGAAAATAAAAATCTTTTATGTTTCACTTACATATTATTCTTTGTTTATACCTGTGATACGAACTATATAAACAACTGTATAACAACCAGGGCATTATAAACGAGCGTTATAGTCTATAGCGCCCGCTCGTTGTATCGTATACTTTGCAATCGGGTCCGGCGTTCTATTCATAGTAATTTGTTTGTAATAGTCAATGTTTGCGTACGAGTGTGTTGCAACACAACAAATAACGAGTATTTGCAACGTAGTTTCTGGGCGCGTGATCCGCGAATTCTTTTGTGCCGAATTCTGCAGAAATTTCTTAAATAAAATTAACTTGTTCTTTAGATGACATGAGTGCTATACGGACTTTTTTGTTTTCATGTTGGTAACAACAAAACATTTGAATTTAAATTGTCATATCTCTGTTTGACTTTTGTAGATTTAGTAAAAGTTGTTACCATCCGACAAACAAAAAAATCCCTAGCTTTATAAATTACTAGGAATCTAGCTCCTACGCTTAGTTAGTAGATTTAGTGCTAGAACAGGGTTGGTTCCGACCTCCCCTTGATTGTACTTGTTTTGGAGGACATATACGTCCTCACAATATGTATCAATATGTCAACATGTGTGTTAACCTTTTGTACTCTCTTTATTGTCTTTAGTATATAGTTGTTTTTTACAACTTGTGTTTAATATCTCTCTACCTCTGACTACGTCCTCCAGTCACGAAAACCCTACGTGACAATCTCCTAAATTAAGCAAAATATCGATTTCAGCAAAAACACGTCAATTTATTTTTCGATGGGGACATTTAAATACAGAATTGTCAAAATTTTGCATCTCACACCCTTATCCCCACTTCACAAACTTTTTGACCCCCCCCCCATTGTGACAGATCATTTTAAAGGGAATGAAAAAGGCGAGGGGTCTCTCACTCCCAGAAATTATGTACACCTATTGCCGCTTTACGGCAATAACTGTCTTTATTCCCGTATTCTCACTTGTTATTCCCGTATTGCCGTTTTTATTCCTTTATTCTTGTCTGTATTGCTGTATTCCCGTCTCGATTTCCGTATTGCCGTATTTATTTCCGTATTGCCGTATTTATTTCTGTATTGCTGCATTAATTTTCCTATTGCCGTGTTTATTTACGTTTTCCATGCATGATTTTAGCAGTGGGTGTATTTGAATGAAAGGTGTTTATTATTGGTTTTTTTGATAATTTTACAAAAGGTCGTAACTCCACTAAGAAAAATGTAAACAAAATTCCTCACAAATAAAAAATGATCTGTAAAAAAGTAGTTTTTTATTCAATCATAATATATGTACATCACATTTTTAAGTGCTGTTAAAGTAACTGCGAACCGAATACGTGAAACGAAGAACATATATATCAGATAGATCGACTCTAAGAAATACAAAAAAAGACACATTGAGATAAATAACAAAAATTTATTTGAAAAGTGAGAATCCCAATGCACGGCAGTAAATAAAATTCAAAAAGAATTCCAGAACTCCAGTAAGATTTACAGGACTATAAAATATAAACTCCGAATCTACTTTCTGAATGTCGTTTTCCTTGGGCTGTATGAAGTTTTCCAAATCTTCTTTCAAGAATTTTTCTTTATCAATATCCAAAATTCGTCCAATGTACCATCGGGTGTCGTAAAACATTACATAATATTTTTCTAATTTCAGCTTTATCTTTCATTTTTTTTCTTGCATGTTTCCTTCCTCTAAGTCTGATTTTCTGATTAAAAAAATTCTGATTCTGATGAAACTAAAATTACTTCAAGAGATTCGCTTGATTTCGGTGTAAGTAAACAATCGGTCTCGAGCGTATAGAAATGCATCGGTTACAAATAACTCTTTTAAAAATATAAATAATTAAAAACTCGCAAAACTAAAAATACCTGGCAAATCTACATCATAAAACTTTTAACTTGGAATTGCGCAGATCGGCCCAGTAGAACTCTCAAACGAAGCGTAACAAAAATAAGCCTTGTGTTTTAAATAGGTATAAAGTATTTTAAATTCATGGTATAAAAATCTAAAGAAAATAGAATATCAAAGCGGTCTTGGAGAACTCTTAAAGGAGAGCTATGGCGGCAAGGAAGGGTTTGTCTATACATCAGATCAATTCGAATATTAAACACTCGATGATGGATGATGAAAGACTAGACTGCAAGGGCTGCAGCCACCGACATGCCCTAGCTATTCCTAGCATTTGTAATTAATTTATTGTAGCACTTTTAAATACTGCCCGCGTTTAAATACAGAAATTATGAGAATCTAGAGATCTTGTTTAACAAATTTCTTGAACACGTTTATTAGTATTTCAAAAACATGACTGATGAAAAATATGTGTTTGAAATTGGCAGTCAAATATTTCGTTACTGTACATTTTTATGCAAGTTGAAACTGTTACTTCAAACCAAAATTGTTTAGTTACAAGAATTATTAATAAACAAGTAGATGTTTATAGCATTTTGTTGCAAATACTATTTTATACATACGTTTATTGCAGTTTTTATAGTTATGTTCGTAGTGAACTAACCTAAACATTAAATATTGTCGTTTTAAATTTTCTATAACTTCACAATTTCAGAAAATAATTATTCTTATTCTCTTATCATTCATGTGGTAATCTTAGTACTATTTTATCTATTTTGAATTGATTTTTGTTTACTATTATAACCACTAAAATATAAAATTACAACTGCTAGAAACAGCTACAGCTCATATAGGCGACTTCAACACCTAGATGCTAGTGATAGAAATGGTTTGTCTATTAAGCGCAATTCCAAAGGTTTACACGCTGGGAACTAACAAGAGGGCGCTGCAAGTGGATGGCTTTTCTCGAAATAATTTTTTTAATTTTTTTTAACTAAAAAATTAAAATTGATGTCCATAAAATTCGCAGGAAAGAAAATAAAATTCACGTGGTAATACAGAAAATATGAATTTTATTCCATACTTTATTTACACACTGTATAGTATAAAGAAATCCTTTATTCAATTAGCCTTTTAAGGGTAAGTGTCATATCACGATTCTTAGAAACGGTGAATGATTTTCAATGTTCAAACAAAAAACAATTACTTGCCGTCATTATTTTTCCGCGCACACTACAACATATACTCACTTCTTCAGAAGACCACCTAGATTTTTAAACGCGTTTGAGATAAAACGCGTAATGGAAATCGAAAAGAATGGAGCGTGTTATTCCTATTGCCGAGTTTATTTCTCAGTATTGCCACGTATTCCCCATTTATTGCCGCGTATTTTCTATTTATTGTCGCTTATTCCTGCGTATTCCCGTTTATTTCTGTTTATTGCCTCTTATTCCTTTGTATTCCCGTTTATTTCCAATATTGCCCAATATTGCTCATTATTTCCGACTCATAGCAATTTATTCCCGAGAAACTGTACACCTATTGCCGAGAGTGAGAGACCCCTCGGAAAAAGGAATCTTTGGAGCAAAATAATTGAAATCGGCCCATGGATTGCTGAGATACAGAGATAAGTCTGTTAACAACCCATTTTCAATATGATTTAAATTATTTCACATACAAACGTCTCACACGTTTCACATACAGACTGGTGCCAAATTGTGGCAGTTCAGTCATTTACTTACAGACAACTCAAGTATATTATTTTAAAAACTGATCTTGTTATTGAGATACCATCTTTTAGAGCCCCATCCTTCTGAAAATGTAACTGATCATCATTGACCATCATGTTTCCTCATGTTCCATTCATGTTTCATGTTCATGAAGTTGATTTTTTAATTCTTCAGTTATCAGTTATTAGTGGATCCTTTGTTAAACAAAGTAGGTCAATAATGACATTACCTAGAATTCCCTAGAGATCCCCCAGCTCGAAAGTCCATTGGGAACCTTTGAGAGTTATTGGAGAGACGAATTCGATAACACTACATAACATTCTAAGCTGCTATAAAAGAAGTGTTAGATGAAGAATGGAATAAAATCACAGCCGGAGAAAACCTAAATTAGTTTTAAATATAAAAAAACGTTAGAAGTAATTAAACAAAAAGGATATTCTACAAAATCCTGAAATTAAATTTTATACTTTCTTTCAACATTTATTTAGCATAATTTTCTACTCAGACTCAGACTTTTTTGTTATTTATAAGTTTAGTTAGGTTTTGTTTTAGTTTTTTTTAATATATAATAATTAAAGTTTTAGTACCTCTAGAGTCATTCGTGAAATAATTTTCAATATTATTATAATTTCATTGATTATAAATTATCTGAATCTCTTGCAAGTGCAACTGATATACAAGAATTTTTTTGAGTTGTTATACCAAAGTAGATTTACTAAATTACAATGGAGAAGATGGTTATATGTTTATGTAATGAGCAAAACGTGTTATTCCAATTATTAACGTTTTTAATAATAAATATTTCACTTTTTTCTCAAGTTGCTTTTTATTAAAAATGTTAAATTTCGAATATAAATATGAAACCTTTAGTCAAAAATGTAATTATTCCCTAAAACCATTTCTCACAATTAAAATGTTATTATGGACAATACGATGGGGGCCTGGAATATGGTAAATCTGTGCCTGGATATTATACAATAAATTATTAAAGAAACGTTTTAGTATGATCAGCCTTCATACATTGTTTCTGCTAATATGATTAATTGATTAATATGAACAAAAAACGCAAGTTAAATGCTCGGAGACATGTATACTTAAATAAATACTTATCGTACTTTGTCAACTCCTATTAGTATATATTGTATGTAGTTATCAGTTGTGTATGCCTCCAATGACGTTGTCTTCTCATAAGAGTCCATAAGGAATGATGCGTATACCATATGTATGTATGTAAGTAGATGGATTGAGTGAAACCAAATAATTAATAACATCTTAAATAGTAAATATTGTGTTACTTTATTTATTCATTGTAGTTTTAATTGAAAGATACCATTAAATTTCTATAATAGCTTAATTTTTTCACAATGAAATTTTGTTATTCTTGCTTACATATAATGTGGGTTATTTACAAATTAAAGGTTTGTCAGTAAAAACATTCATTCTTAATCTTTGGAAGTGATAATGGTTTATGTAACAGCGTTTTATTAAGACAGTATGCCCCCAAGAATGGCACTTTTTATCGTTAGAAAATAATATAATTATGATAATTATAAATAATAAAAACAATTAAAAAGACGTAGAAAGTTAAATTATTCACATAATAGCATTTTATTGGATACAACAATCGTTGATTCGGCGATGGCCAGTAATAATAAGGTGATACGTACTGCTGAGTTTGTATTGTTCTTCTTAAAATTATGAAGTCATCGTAAAATACTGCGCCTCTCTAGTTTTGACAGTATCACTTTACAAACTGTTGCTAAAACAAACAATTTGTGACAAAGCATTCTCAAATCGTGCTAAAATGTTTATGATTGTTTGGATTTAATCATAAAATGCAGAAGAAAACGTCTAATATAGCCTAATTACGCTTACAATTTTAATAGACATAAATATTAAACTTTATTTCATAACGAACAAAACTTTTCTGACAATGAGGTATTTAAAATGATTTCCTAAATTCATTCCTATACTATAATAAACAAACGAGCAGAACGCGCGAGGGCATTTGCATTGCAAAAGTATTTTGATTATTTTTAAAATACGTTTAAAGTGCCAAGGAAGAAATAAAAAATAATATCATATAATTTTTTTATAAGTAAATACGTAAATAGGCAGTCAATTGAAATAATTTCAGAGAATTTGTGTATTTATTAGACATCTAATTAGATTTTAATAATGTATACCGATAATGGATATACGAATAAACGGGGTCATTTCATAATAATTAAGAATTTTGCTAATTTTTGAAACAAGCTTTTGGTCGGTCTACATTCCTCAGAAATTTAAACAGGTGTTTTTGAAATGTGATTATAAATTTATGTGTAAAACTATGTTTTAATATTTACATAAATTACCCAAATCATACATAATGCAAGTAACCAATTGTAAAGCTTTTAGTAACAAAATTTTAGTTTCATTTTAATTTGTTGATCTTATGAAAAATCTATTTTTTAATAAATTTGAAAGCCCATGGTCAAGTGTATACAATAGAACAACTTCTTGAAGATGCACATAGGTAGGTTTCGCCTCTACGCTGTGTTGCCGCTAATATGAACAAAAAATGCATGTTAAATGTAGGGAGGTGTATAATGCTGTAACTTAAGTTAAGACGTATCTCGTATACAGCGAAGGCGCCGCCTAGAGTATAACACGATGTACTAAAATGTATCTATGACTGGGTGAATAGGTATTTTTCGACTCCGACCTAAAATTTGGGAAACGGCATAATAAATGATTTCCAACATTTTAAACTACATATACACGGGGATTCGTTTTCGCCTCCGTTTTTTCCACTTCGCCTCCAAAATCGGAGGCGATCGCTATGAACAGACATATATTCGGAGGCGTATCAGTGCTTTCTGCATGTATATATATATATATATATATATATATATATATATATATATATATATATATATATATATATATATATATATATATATATATATATATATATATATATATATATAAAAGTAGCCTTTGTGATTCTGTAGGCTATAAGATAGAGGGAGGGCAGTCGTTAGAGGTGTCGGGAAGCACTAGGATTCAAGACTAGCTTGTGAGCAGACCACACGCCGTTCACTCTTAAAGCTGGTCGTCGTTTACCCAATCCCAGGCTTGTCTGGGCAACGGATGACGCGATCAGAATGAAATGTGTGGTAGAGTTATGCCGAGGCGTTTTTTTTACGTTTTACGGAAGTGTTTCTCGAGGATGACTCTAAAACGTTGCAGAGGGAACTCTGCTAACAAGAGGGTCCGGTGTGGGTGGATTGAATCTTACCTGATGTCAGGATCTTTCATGGAGCAAAGTATTCCGATGCCTGACCTAGACGAATAGAGGAGATTCAAGTGAGGTTTATCTGGGTTAGGGAGTTCGCTCGCTAACCCATGAGAAACTGCAAGCCACCTGGTAGCGTTTCGGTGGTGACAGTACGGGGGTCTGGCATATGCTATCAGTTCCAGCGTCTGATTCCCAGAAGTCGTCTAGAGACCTACACTTAAAGGACGTTTGCTAATTTTGAGCTCGACTTTTGTTATAATAAGTCAAGTATCCAATTTTAAATAACCCCATTAAAGGGTATCTTATAGTTTTATAGTGTTATGACGGAGGGCAATAAATATTTTTATAAACACTGAAAACTAATGTGACCCATAAATAAATTCAAGTAACATTATACATCTATAAGTGATATAATGTTACTAAAAGTGTTGTTGCTGCAATATTTTGATTTAAGTTTTTAAATTTCCCGTTTTTACCTAGGGAATTGTATTTCAGTTATAAACTATAATTTCTGTCTGGAAAAAAATGTATAGAAAAATGGCGACAATGTATTTTGTTAACAGTACGATTTTAAATAAAAATTATAATAAAACTCTATCACATTATAAAACTTCTAAAATTTGGAATTGTACATATGAAAGAACCGGGGCGTATGCTCGCGTCCTTCACAATACTATTTTCGGCGTGAGAAAAGGGGGTACACTGTTTTTGCCTCCCGCAAAAAAGAAATAATCAAAAATTTTACTGAATTTGAAATTTACTGGTGTAACTTTTTCAAAGTTTTCAACAATCCACTATCTATATTTAAATTTAAACATTCCAAAAACAATTAAGCTATGAGCAGAAAACATATAGCAGCCATCATCTAGTATATATAAAAGTAATTAACAGCATCGTTATATAACTACACGGATATTAGTTTTATAATGAAGTAATGGCAAACCTTATATAAATTTGTTAAAATATACTATGGTAACGGTTGCTATAAGTTTTAATATTTTTATTACTTCATTACGTACCTAGAATTTACAGTAATATAAAACTCTAATAAATCTATAAACCTTCGGATACTTTTATACACCCTCTATATAACCAGCTGTTACCACATACGTAATGAAAAATGTTTATTGGGTTAACACTCTTTGTGAAGTACAATGTAAATTTTAACAAAATGCCATAAAAAAAACAATTTCTAACTATGACATTATCTCAGTAATGTATTTGTAGATACCGAAAAACAATTTTGAGCAGAGCCATATGGAGCTTTAGACCTACTTAGACGCTAGGTTAAGCAATTCAGATAAATGTAATTAACTTAGAGAAATGGCAGCAATATTGGATCTTATCTATGAACCTTATCTTTTATCTCATCTCCTCTTCTGTTTAATAGTACGGTACAGTCCATTGATTTCAATGATGATTCCTGATGATAAGATCAAGGAAGCTATTCATTCTCATATTGAGTATTTCATTGGAGGTTTGAAGAGAAATAAAATTCAGTGAATTGGAGAAGACTTATTTTTATATATAGTAGTAAATGAATAAAATTTAAAATTCAAATATTATGATTTTGAAAAGCAAACCCAAAATCTTTTCCCAAAACTACTTTTTCAGCTATTAAATCACAGGTTATTATTATAAAGGTATTTGTGTGTAACTTCTTCCTATCGATTTTAAATTATAGGCAACTTAAATCAAGCTGATTTATCTTCTTTTCTAAATCGAAACACGCCTGGACTATAATTTAACAATGGGGAAGCTAATTACTATCATATTCTTCTATTAATCAAGCAATTGATAGATTCGAATGGTGCTGCCGTTGGAAGAATCGCTATTTTTCATTAATACATGTTGCTTAATTTCCGATCTAAATTAGGGAGGTGCGAAATTAAATTTAAGTTAATATAATCAAAGAACCATGCAAGAGTCTGTTGCCTTTTTTTTCTATTAATCGAATTAAAAAACCGATATAAAAATGTTAAAATCCGGTTCTAATCAGAGAAGAGCAAGTTTTAATTGACGATACTCAAGTAAAAATCTAGATCAGGTTATGGCAATGCTCTTGATTCCATCAAAGAGTGTTGTTGCAACCGCGAGAACCGCACTAACTCCATACACTTTTTTATTCCAGTGCTACCAAGCGAAGTATGAAATGCATGTAAAATTGTCTTAAACAAACAAAGATAGATGCAAATACAGTGTAAATGATAAAATTGTTAAAATGTATTTTCATCGGTCATCGGATCTCTCTCCTCTACGTCCTGTTTTGTGTAGTTGGTAGCTGACAGGATTCTTTTCAGTTAAGGAATTATTTCTTAATCGCGTACGCTGATTAAATGGATTAAGTTTCATTACTTCTTGGTTTCATAGAGCTTGACGTCTATAAAATACTTGTGATTTATATTGATTGATCTAATGGAAATTATTTTGCGTCTTAGTCGTTTTATTATGTACTGTTAAATTAAAGATTGTGCTTTAGTTGGAGCAGAATTTTAAATGAGAACGACATTCGTGGCCTTGTTTGGGAGGTGAGAGTTTTAAAGGACGGTTGGACGCAGAGCCGTCTTTACATACATACGAGGACACTTAAGGTCCAAGTGTACCCAGAAACGTGTGTTATTTGTTTCATAAATAATATAATAATGTGATAACTTTGGTTTAAAGTTAATAGTCTAGGAATGTTAAAAACTTGCTTACCTAACATGTTTGGAAAAAAATTTTTTATTTAAATTATTTCACATGTTATACGTGAAAAATTAATTTCAGAAAAACTGTACGTTCAAAATTAACCAAAATAATACCACTTATATTTCATAGTATTTGAACTATTTTCCCAGAATTTTAAGAAAATCGTATGTCTAGCGACTAAATTATTGCCAAAAATCCTGCTTTTTTCAAAAAAAAAAACTGCTTTTTTTGGCAAAAAGAAGGTAATAGTTTAGTCCCTAGACATACTATTTTCTTAAAATTTTGCGAAAATAGTTCAAATACTATGAAATATAAGTGGTATTATTTTGATTAATTTTGAATGTACAGTTTCTCCAAAATTAATTTTTCACGTATAACCCGTGAAATAATTTAATTAAAAAACTTTTCTTCCAAAACAAGTTAGGTAAGTAAGTTTTTAACATTCCTCGACTATTAACTTAAAACCAAAGTTATCACATTATTATATTATTTATTAAACAAACAACACACGTTTTTTGGGTACACTTGGACCTTAATACGTCAAGTGTCTCTTCGAGAGCACCCAAAAACATAGAAAACTATTGTATAATGTAATTAAATTAAAATTAGGCATATATATATATATATATATATATATATATATATATATATATATATATATATATATATATTGCTGTGGATTTTAGTGTCAAAATTTTGGAAATTTTGGAAAATTCTAAAATCATTGTTAAATACTAACACTTTTGAAATATTTTTATCAACTTTTCCTGTTAAAAATAAATTTAAGTTATTTAATGGAGTGTCATTGATTTTGAAATCAATGTGTATACTTTTTAATAAGGTTAAATAATACATGTTTCTATTTATTATCAAACAGCTTACTCACCGATTACTTAAGTATACGTTACATCCAGTTGTGCGCAAGTTATTGTTGTGATGTAATTCAATTGTATAATTTCAAATGAGTATATCGACGGGTTATGTGATTCTTTAAGGTTTTGTTTTTGTAAATAGTTCGTTATTATTGCGTAAAAGTATTGTATAATAATGTGTAATAGATGTGTCAGTTTTATATAAGAATTTTAATCTGCTATTATGTATTATATGAGTGTACAGTTTGTATTAGTTCGTAAGGTGACGTCAGATTGTGTAATATAATTATGTAAATAGTCAATTGTATATAAGCTTAGAAAATTATAATTTTAAGAGAGTCAGTAATATAAAGCGACGCAGTAAAGTCGTGTTAAAAAAGAATAGTAAAATGTAAATAGACACTTCATGATAAACGACGACTGAGTAAAGTCGATATAAGAAATATAATAGAAATGTAAATAGAGGACTTACTGATAGAAAGCGACGGTGTAAAGTCGTGTAAGATAAAAGACATTCACTAAATAAAGCGACGAAGTAAAGTCGTATTAAAGACTATAGTAAAATGTAATTAGACTTACTGTTCAAGGACGAAAGAGTAAAGACAGTTCCTGAGATAAAGCGAAAGAGTAAGGTCATGTAAATAACGTAGTACAAATGTAAATAGATAGTTAAGTTGGTTGGTGAATGGAATACAGCGAAAGTATTAAAAAGGTTATAAATTGTAAAAGTGTATACGTTTATAAAGAACCTTTTAAAGTTAATTTACTTGCTAAGTAAGCAAGATAATAAATCTTCGATTAAAACCATCAATCGGTGTTTTATTTAATTAAACACAAAAAGCAAATACAAGTTCTTCGAAAAAGGGATATAGTACCCGTTATTAAAATAAAGCAAAAGTGAGTTACCAAAACCAAGAGTGTGGATGGTGTTATGTGGGAAAGCCATGCAAAAGGAAGGAAGTCAACCGGAATTGGAAATCGGCACTGAGACAACATAAGTGACTTGCACTGCCAATTGGTTTTGGAAAGAGGACATCTATAGAAAAAGGAAGAAGCATCGCTTTATAAAAAGGTAGGAAGTTATTTCCTTTGGTATCTGACGAAGAAAAGACTATCGTTTGTGAGGTGTAATTAAGTGTTTTGAACAATTTAGCCATTAAACTTAATTTAGATTTCAATTTTAAAAAGTGTTTTCAATTTTAATTTGTATATTTTTTAATACCACAAGAATCCACATTCACCCTGAGATGAGTCTTTATTAAATTTAATTCTGTTATGTTAATTTATTTAACTGGCGCCCAACTCTCTTACGTAAACTTGAGTTAGTCAAGAACTAACGTAACATTAATTTTATATAACCATTGCATTATTAAATCTATTAAAAGGTATTTTCAAATCATATTAGAATTTATAAAAGAGGGAAGTTGAAAAGCATTTCCAAAGTACACAGTCTTTAAAAAAATTAATTTATTTATAAATCAATTATCTACAATCTAACAGTAATTATTCGTTATTTGTAAGTATTTAATAAGTGAATATAAAAACAATATTTTATTTTTAATTAGCCGAATTCAACGCATATATTTTTATTTTGCTAGCCGAGGTGGGGCAAAAGAAAATCAAAATTATTCTGTTTATGCCAATTCATCGCAATATATATATATATATATATATATATATATATATATATATATATATATATATATATATATATATATATATATATATATATAATTGTACAGGGTGCCCAAAAGGTATTTCAAATTCTAAATAAGTGACTTATCTAGACTCAAAAACATATCTCCTAAACATAGCCAAAACATGCTCAAAATAATCATTTCTAAATCTGGCTGTACTTTCTCTTATATGCATCTTGCAGCCAGACTAATCGAGGTCAGACGCGTTGCGTTACTTGTTATAAATAAATAAATTTTTTATTTAATAATTCTCTTTAACTCAATACTTACTATCACGATTATAAAATAATCAGTGTTAACTCAAAAACCATTGTTTAGAACGTATATTTGTCTCAACCTTTTCGAGTTTAAAATATTTTACATGCCTTTTGGGACACCCAGTATACAAATATGTGTCCATATTAAATATAAAATATATTGTATAGACTTATTCATTTTTAATATTAAAAACATACTTTGTAAATCCATGCAAATTTTAGGCATGACTCATTTTATCTTTAAGACGGTCCTGGCTTACACGACATTTAAATTTTGCTATAAAGGAAATTCTGCTTTTATGTGCATTTTTTGTGTATAATTTGTGAAACCGTTATAACAGTTTATAAGCATTATTTAACCTTATACAATCTTTTACAGTTGAATCCTATAAAAAGATGATGTTGAGCGCCTACACTATACTACATCAATATCAGAAAAGGTGGGCTCATTATGTAAAGATTATAATTTAGAATTTGTTGTAAATTGGAATATAGCACTCAGGATAAATTCAAATTAGTTTTTTTCTTGTGTTTGTTGTTCTTAACTGTATCAGAAATTAAAATAAATGGTTTTGGTTCATTAATTTTTACAATAGCACAAATGGTGCTGGTTCGGAAGACAGAACAAAAAGAGACTGTGGTAAACGAACAAGAATAATTACTTCTTTGACAAATAGCCGTGACATTCGAAGAATTACATGCAAAGTAATGTTTACAAGTTGTTGTTTGCCCATTTGTTACTACCACTACTGAATAAATTATGATTAATTTGAATATCCAAGATAATAAGGGTTTATGACAAAATAATGATAAGCAGTTTACTACTTAAACTATTATCAAATCACTAAGCCTATTAGCTAAGAATGACACTTCAAACACATTATCATGTACATAATAAATAATATTTAGTCTTGTCTAGTGTAACAACGACAATGTCGAGGAGGGTCAGGGATATCTCACTATCTTAAATTATCCACTTACATTATTTGCGATTTTTATCATTTCGTGACTTTAATAGAACTATTAAAAAACTATTACAGAGCAAAATATTACCTTTAACATGTTGGCATAATTGATTGGAATTGGAATACCAACTGTTAAACAAATATAAATCAATTAATTACGTAACTAAACATTGGAATAAAACAAATTACAGCATTTACGACAAATTAAAAATACAACAAGATACAAATTTAATACTTTTTATTATCTACAATACACAGGTGGCTGAGACAGATGTTTGTCTTAAGTCAACACCAATGCTGGCCTGATACACTTTATTGCGGATTTACGTAACTTACCTGCGTTAAACCTACAGACACAGCCCTCTCTTGGGCGAGGAATTGAGGAATCACTATTTTAAGTGACTTTATTCTTAGTACAGCATGTGGAATAACCACTACCCAGGCGAGTCTTTGCCCACCCCGTCCTACCAAATTAAAGGCTTGGCCGGGCTGCAGCTCCGTTAGACTGTACCTAAAGTGTCAAAATTTTTAAAGGTGATTCCCAGTTATAATCTTACACGGGCTTAGCCGTACTGGAATTTTATCGTGCCCCGAAATATCCGAATCCTTATAATTCCATAATCCGAATCCGATATGCCTAACTAATCTCTCTGTACGACAGTCCAGACTTGATCTACGACCGCCCACTTGCAAACCAGAAAATGAAAAGATTGAGAAAAATCGCGTATATCTATTTGTGTACAACATTTTAAAGCTTCTAAGAATGTCAAGGATCTCAACGTCAAAAGATCCAACTGATAAGGAAGCTCTTGAAACAATGTTGCAGCTGTCCGCGAGTATCAATGGGAAGATATAGGAGCTTTGAATGAACAAATTATCGACGGGATATTGGATGATGACAAATCAACAGAGAATGACGTGGAAAAAGAACAAGAGATGAATGTGAAACATCCCTCTGAACAAATCTGAAAATTGAGAATACTTTTAAGTAAGTTCAACAGCAGCAGATCTCAACAAAACTGGATACCCTCGGGTAAACACCATGACCCATAAGCTAGCGGAATTCGATAGATGGGTGATGCAAAGGAGAGTGGCCGAAACATTGGTGGGAGATAGGAAAAGAACAAAAGAAATTGGATAGAGTGGATGATGATACAAAGCAAAAGTAATTGGGAGGCCATGCAAAAATACATCAGGAGAGTGATGCAGCAAAAAGAGAAAGAAGAGAGAGATAGGTAAGAGAGTAGTAAGAGAAGCTAAGGATGATAATACTGATAAGGTAACAACACGAAACTATGTGAAAAGCGATACCAGGTTGTTACCGGGAAGAAGTAGGATATTTCTAACCGGTAGCAATTCGGCACAACTGGGTGCTTAGTATCACAGTGTAATATAGCTTAGGTTAAGTTAGGTTAGGTTGAAGTTAAGTTAGGTGAAGTTCGGTTAGGTTTAGTTATGTTAGGTTAACTTAGGTTAAGTTACGTTAGGTTAGGTTAGGTAAGGTTCGATTACGCTAGGTTAGGTTAGCTTAGGTAAGGATTGATCTCATTAGGTTAGGTAAAGTTAACTAGTAGTTACAAAAAAAACTGCATGCAAAAAAGCTTTCGTCAGTAAGAAAGACCAAGCTAATAATAAATAATTCTTAAATAAATAACTTTAAAATAATTCTTCACTCGACGATGTCTAAACCTTAACTAACGTTCAGTGAATAATCAATGGACAATATTAGATTAGGTTAGGTTATGTTAGGTCCATAGATGAACTCTGGACAGTAATAAATCTTGTCTTTTAAGTTACCTATAGGAAACATCGTTTAAGTTCTTCCAATTGTTCCAAACGTTCAATACAAGTACACTAAAAGTTTGGTTGGACGAACATTTACATGGGACAAGAAGTTCTATTACATCAAACGTCTACTAGACTAAAATTTCCGTTGGACCAAAAATCCATAAGCCGTTAGACCCAAGCAAACACACAAACTTAATAACTCCTGAAAGACATAAACTGAGATATCCCCAAAACAGACACGTCACGTGAAAATTGGAGAATCTAAACTAAAGATATATTAGAGAACTCTTAATTTACGCAATTTTGAAACCATAATATTCTGTATAGTAGTTAAAGATCATGTATCTTAAACTTCAAAATATTAAAAGTTTCGGAATTAAAGTTGCAGAAAATGGAATTTATAATTTTTAACTTGCGCAATTCTGCATTCTGAAACCTAAAATTATGTGTAGAGTATTTGCAGCATTTCGGATTTTTAATGTTGCAGAAAATGTAATTCAGAATTCCTAACTTAGGCAATTCTGAATTCTGAAACCATATAAGATAAAGTACCCTAAACTTTGTTGTGTTGAAAAATATCGGATTTTAAAGTTGCAGAAAATGGAATTCAGAATTCTTAACTTAAGCAATTCTCAACCCATAAATTCTGTAGTAGAGTTTTTGAATTGTTAATGTTGCAGAAAACGGAATCAATACTTCCTAACTTACGCAATCCTGAATTCCAAAACCAGGAATAAATATAAAGTACCCTAAACTTTGTTATGCTGAAAAATATCGGATTTTAACATTGCAGTAAATGGAATTAATAATTCTGAATTTTGAAATTGTAAAATTCTATATAGTAATTGAAGATCACATATCTTAAACTTCAATATATAAAAACTTTCGGAATTTGAAGTCGCAGAAAATGGAATTCATAATTCTTAACTTACGCAATTCGGAATTCTAAATCCATAAATTTTACAGAGTATTTGAAGATAAAGTACCTTAAACTTTGTTATATTGAATAATTTCGGATTTTTAATGTTGCAGAAAATGATATTCAGAATTTTTAACTTACCTATTCTCAAACCATATAAGATAAAGTACCCTAAACATTGTTGTGTTGAAAAATATTAAACTTTAAAGTTGCAGCAGAAAATGAAATTCATAATTTTTAACTTAAGCAATTCTGAATCCATAATTTCTGTAGAGTATTTGAATGATAATGTTGCAGAAAATGGAATTCATACTTTCTAACTTACGCAATTCTGAATTCTAAAACCATATGATATAAAGTATCGGATTTAAATATTGCAAAAAATGGAATTATAGATCTTAACTTACGCAATTCTGAATCCATAAATTCTATAGAGTATTTGAAGATAAAGTACTTTAAACTTTGTTATATTGAAGAATTTCGGATCTTTAATGTTGCAGAAAATTACTTAGGGAGTTCTGAATATATAAGTTCTGAACCATATAAGATAAAGTACCCTAAACTTTGTTGTGTTGGAAATATCGGACGTTAAATTTGCAGAAAATGGAATTCATAATTCTTAACTTAAGCAATCCTGAATTGATATATTCTGTAATAGAGTATTTGAATTGTTAATGTTGCAGAAAATGGAATTCATACTTCCTAACGTGCCAAATTCAAAATTCTAAAACCATATAAGACAAAGTACCCTAAAGTTTGTTATGCTGAAAAATATCAGTTGCAGAAAATAGAATTAATAATTTTTAACTCACGTAATTCTGAATTTTGAATTCCTAAAATTCTATATAGAAATTGAAGATCACGTATTTTAACTTTAATATGTAAAAAACTTTCGGAATTTAAAGTTGCAGAAAATGGAATTTATAGTTTTTAACTTACGCAATTCTATAGAGTATTAGAAGATAAAGTAACTTAAACTTTATTCTTGTGTTGGAAATATCGGACGTTAAAATTGCAGAAAATGGAATTCATAATACTTAATATGTGCAATTGTAAATTCTGCAATCATAAAATTCTATATAGTATTTGCAAATAAAGTACCCTAAACTTTATTATGTTGGAAAATATCGGACTTTAAAGTTGCAGAATGTGGAAATAATAAATATTAACTTACGCAATTCTAAATTTTGAATCCATAAAATCTTATAAATATAGAATTTGAAAACCAAGTACTTTAAACTTAAATATATTGAAAATGTCGGACGAAAATGTAATTCATAATTCTTAACTTAAGCGATTCTGAATCCATAAATTCTGTAGTAGAGTATTTCAATTGTTAATGTTGCAGAAAATGGAATTCATACTTCCTAACTTACCAAATTCTGAATTCTAAAATCATACAAGATAAAGTACCCTAAACTTTGTTATGCTGAAAAATATCGAATTTTAAATTTGCAGAAAATAGAATTAATAATTCTTAACTCAAGTAATTCTGAATTTTGAAATCGTAAAATTCTATATAGTAATCGAAGATCACGTATCTTAAACTGCAATATATAAAAACTTTCGGAATTTAAAGTTGCAGAATATGGAATTCATGGTTCTTAAGTTACGCAATTCTGAATTGTGTATCCATAAATTCTACAGAGTATTTAAAGATAAAGTACCTTAAACTTTCTTATATTGAAGAATTTCGAATCTTTAGTGTTGCAGAAAATTACTTACGCAATTCTGAATTTTGAAACCATATAAGATAAAGTACCTTAAACTTTGTTGTGTTGAAAATATAGGACGTTAAAGTTAAAGAAAATGGGATTCATAATTCTTAATATGCGCAATTCTAAATTCTGCAACCATAAAATTCTATATAGTAATTGAAAATAAAGTACCTTAAACTTTTTTATGTTGGAAAATATGGGACTTTAAAGTTGCAGAAAATGGAAATAATAATTATAAACTTACGAAATTCTAAATTCTGAAACTATAGAATCTTATAAATATAGAATTTGAAAACTCTAAACTTTAATATGTTGAAAATGTCTAACGTTAAAGTTGCAGAAAATGGAATTCATAATTTTTAACTTATGCAAGTCTCAGTGAGAAACCATAAAATTCTGTATAGTACACTTTCACTTACTTTGATGCTTTTAAGATTTTCTTGAAAACTTTGAAACTAAAATATTTACAATTTAAAGAACCACAGAATAGCGAAAAGATGAAAACTTTCTGAGATACTGAAAAGAGTTGAGTTTCATAATTAAATTGGATTTCTAACATGATTTCTTTAATTAATATAAAAAATGAGTAGTTTACACTTTGATGACGTCACAGAAAATTGAATTTCAACTACTATCTGAGGGTTGGCGTAGCAGCAATGCGATAAAGAAGGAAGTTGTTTTAATACATCGAAATTAGTACCGCACGAAGGCGTTGTCACATCATGAATTCCAATAGAACGACTTAATCCATCCAACCTGTATCTCTCTTTTCACTTAAAAAAATCGTGCCCAGAATTACACATTTTTTCTTTCATGAGGAAAAACAGGTATGTACACCTACATTCACAATAAAAAAAAGCAAAAATAATAAATGTTTATCTAAAATCTCACCTTGCTGCAGGTATCTTACGCCTTATACAATGTAATGGTCGTGATTCGGTAGTCATAACAGTTCTTCTATTGAATAATTAATTTTTTTAGCTCCGATACGACAAGATGATTTAAGCTTCTAATCTTAGTGATTATATCGGTACCTGGGACAATTAACTTTATACATTCAATTTTCTATGGTGCGCACATCGGAGTGTCTGTGTGTACAAAAGAGCCTTTGTTGATCCAGATGATACCGTTGCATCGCCGACTTGTAATCAGCAAATTCTTCTACAGGCACCCATAACGGTTATCTTGTATGTGGGTGAATTACACTTTTAATAAAACTGCATTCGGGTACGTTTATAAAGCCCGGTTTGCAGTTGGAAATCGCCTTATCTAATTTATATCGGTTTGGAAGCGATTTGTGCTGATTTACGTTTGCTCTCCAAAAGGGATTTTTGGAATGATTTCATCATTTACGTATACTCCATTTTATTGGGGAAAAAAAAACGTTATCAAGGTTTGAATATTTTCATGTGTAAAATTGCAAAATTTATGATTATCGAATAAAACTAGCTTGGGCAGCAGAATCTAGGCAATTTTGCAAAAATTGGCGAGTGCCTCCCAGAAACATAACCTTTGATCTACACCTCATTATTGTTGAAATAAGATGTGGGTAACGTCCCTCCCCTTCTGTCTATAAATTATTATTAACACAAGATAATTAGAAACTATGAGGAAGTAAAGTAAATATCGTAAAGCCAGTTTTTCTGTAGATTTAACTAGAAATAGGTAAACAAGCCTTCCGAGTTCATAACACTGTTTTTTAAAGGTTTGAATAAATGAGCATCTAAAACGTTCAGAGATTCAGAGATTTCTATAAAAGTAAAAGATACACCCATGTAGTAAATAATTTTCTTAGGTCTCATCTCTGTATATGTTCCAAATTTCAACTTTTAAGTCGACTTAAAAGTTGGGAGTTTGGAACATACGTGGAAACGGTATTGGAGGCTAGGAAATCTATTAAATCAGACAAAATCTATCGTCTTTATGAATCTATATACTATGTACATACCCAGAGATCTAGAGGTAACTTATAGAGGTACAGTTTATATCAATTCAGGAACCTACATGGGACAGTTTTAATTACAATCTGTAATTCGTTTCGCATTTTTTAAAGTTGTTCCGGCTGAACTATTTGGCAAAACAAATCTCTCAAGGTCTTTACAAAAATCTCAATTTTGATAAGAACAATGGGGTGTAAATTGTTACCTTACCACCCCATATATCTCACCGATTGCAGCTTCTAGATACTTATAACGTATAAAACCGAGCATGTCATATTATTGTTAAAGTCGTGAAATGAAAAAAAAAATACAAACAGGGTGGCTTTTGATGTTAAAAGGATTTAGATGCACAAAAATCATTAAAATTATTTCAGAGAAATAGTTTGTTATATATGATCGTCATTCAGATGGCGCTCAACGACAAGTAACATTCACAATACATAAGTATCCAAATCAGCTTCATTTCTTCTCCCAAACTAAACCTTCTACACTATCAAGGTATAACTCCAGAGCTCAAAAACGCTCTACATATTGTCACGACGAGCTTGATATTCTCACAGGTTGACGGTTTAGTGGTCGGTATGACATATTTTTCAACTTATATAAGTTTATTGGATTTTACCTTGTGGAATTTTAGTTGAAACTTTGTTTTCATAGTAACGATTTATTTTCATATTGCAATTTTGATGCATTTCATAATTTTAAAGCTGTTTGCTAGCTTGTTTTTGTGGGGATTTGTAGAGTTACACTATATCCACAGAATTGATACACTTTTTTATGTTAATGCTAAATTTTGTTGATAGTAGCACATAGAAACATATTGTTGAGCTGCGTTCTCTAACGTTCATTTGAAATTGTAAAATAGCTTGTAAGTCAAAGTTTTTGGCATCTAAGAACATGCAAAGAATGTTATTAATGCTGTAATGTTTAGTTCTGTAAAGAAAAGAATGTGTTTCTATGTAATTAAACCATTTTTTCAGTTTTAAGGAATTGTCATCTCATCAATATTAATTATAAGATTAATTATATTTTTCGACCCAAGTGTCGTATATAATTACATTCAGAATTTAATATTCTACAAGACGGTTTGATTAGTTTTGCATTACCATAAGTTTATAAATAAGAATTTGGTTATTGTATTTATGATATGTCAAGATATGTCAATTGTTTTGGTTAAATCATATAAAAGGACGGCCATTTTTTCATTAAACCTTCATCAGTCAAAGGGAGCACACATCTTGTCGAGCTTCAAAAATTTAAGGTTACGTTGAAAACTTCCCATAAATGCTTGTAATCATCATAAAAATTTATTTGGAAGCTTCACTAGCAACAAACAACAAAACAAAACACTTACAAACAATTTGAAAAATCCTCGAAAACAAATAAGAAGAATGAGATAATTTTTTTTGTGGAAGGATATTAAAGTTTCTTTTATACTCCAGAACCCGATCTCACATCGCCCAAATGATCCTTATTAAATTTTGCTTCGCTATTCTAGAGAGTAGGTGGAATAATTGTTTTTTCTGGACTCTGGGATTGCAAGGTGGGTTTCTTACAACCTCTTTAGTGGCTAATTTTCTGTAGGCTAGAACTGCACCATACAAACGCCTTGTTTAATCACTTGCCCTGAAACTGCTGTTTGCGCATGATTGACACCTTTACTAAAGTTCTTTACGGAATCCCGATTTTCTCCATTTTTACTGTTGAATGTTACATTCTTCTTAAAGCTCTGAAAACACATTTTAGCTAGCGGCTAGCATGTTGATCTATCACCGAACTGCACCGGGATTGAATCGTGGTGCCGACAGATCTGGTTAAGGTTTTCAGAAGTTTTCCTTAGCTGTATCACAAATGTAGGATTTGTGCTATAACATCTGTAAGTCGGCTGTAGCAGTACGATGGGCCTGCAATAAATTAATAGTAACCGCTCCTCCCTCCCGCGCAAGCTTTGTATAGCTACTGGAGCCTGGTTCTCCAGGCAATGGGCAGTAGTAAATATTACTTTTATATTATTTTTGTCTCCGATACTTGGATTTTTAATCGTGTCACAATGCTTCAGTCGGTATAGCTGTGGTATTCGAAAACTCATAGAATTTTCTATAATTGTGCTTCATGTATAGAAACCTTTAATTTTGGAGTTGGGCATATACCGACGAATTTGCATCTCCAATAACGTTTTTGGAAACAACTCCAAACTCAGAATAACTTCTTTTTGTGGATTCGAACTACAATAATGTTTGCTTTCATGAATTGCGGCGACTCGGACCTAGTTCAACGTATAAATTACCAACTCAGCAACACCAATACTTGATTGCGTCGACATCCCTCACTCCAATACTTGATTGCACAATTTTCTTGTAAGGGTTGAACATTTATGCGGCATAACATGTTAGAGTATCGGTTGACAGATGTATTTCCAACCTGATACTTTGCTTGAATGTCGCTAGCGAACTCCCTACCATGTGATCAGAACAGAAGGTGCCAAAAACCGAGGATACTGTATGCTATGCATTAAGATTACTCGAGTTGTGCGGCAAGTGCTTTTCTTTTAAAGCCATTTGTAGTCTCAAAGGGTGCATGCGCAGTCTCTTCTTGTTCGGAGGGGCAATTATTAAACAGCTTCATAATCTGATGTGCCTTGATTCTCACTGTGTAACAGATTGGATCAGCACCAGCAAGTTTCTGGTACGATAAGTGCTTTCACATTGGCTTTCTGTTCTTCGTGGACCGCCAGAGATCTTGTTAAGTAACTTCAAATAAATCACATTTGAAACTAGACGGCAAGTTTTTGAGTCGATATCAATCATTTCAACATAAATTCTTAAAATTTTGAACACTTGAACGTCTAAACCTTTAAAATTTGAAACCAGAAATCTGTAGAATTTCGGAAGAACAACAAAGCTAGAAATTGCGTTATTCTATGATCTTTTTCTAATTTCCTGAACATTTATAACCCAACTTTAAACTTTATGTGCTTTGATATTTTTTTGAATTTTTGAAACTTTGAAAATTGTGAATGTTTCATATCATAGAATGTCAATTCCACTTTGAAACTGAAATTCCGATTGCGTAAGTAAGAGATATTCCTTAGAAATCACATTAAAATGTTAATTTTTACTCGTTTGAGATTCATTACTTGAATTCCCTTCCTATTAAGGTTTGGTAACGCTGGTTTCGCCGGCAGTTGTGATTATTTTGAGAAGATTACTTAAAACACCATGACGTATCCTAACAACAATTTGTTTTAATAGAATTAACCTTTTTTGTATATTGTGTTGGGGTAAATTCCGATCGCATTATTGCGGAATAAATCTGTGACGGTTTGCTGTTCTTCTATTTCGTCAACGTAAGTTAACAAGGTTAACATCTTTTAACTTTGACATGGGTTCCTTTCAAGTAAGTCGTAGCGTACATTTACCATCGACAAAACTATTCCGTATCGACTCGTTGTTTTTGGAATTAACAACGATTTAAATGCCTTTTAACTAGAATTAAGAAGACAAATAGATCAATCAAGTAAGCCACTAAGATCTTGTTTAAAGTATTTATTTTGAAAGTTGGTAAATGGAATGGTTGACATCATGTAATGTCATGAATCTGTAATTTATCCATTTGTTACTGTCAGGATGCAAATCATCATCAAACTTAGGTTATTTAATTATTACAATAGGCTATAGTACGATTAAAATAAATATAAATTATAACTGTCCCAATATTGTGAGGCTATTTTTGGCAAAACATGCAAAGACCTTGGTCAAGAATGCTTCAAAAATATAGAATTGCAAAGTTCGTAAGTAGTTACAAGCCTTGTGGCGGCTTTAAAACTTGAAATTTAGGATTTAAAGATTTACTACTTCTTAAACTTTGGGATCTTTAGAGATCTAAAGTTTCAGAGAATCATAGAAGTCCCGGCAGAATAAAAAATGCCCTTAATTCAAATCGGAGTACTGAACTAAATTTACTTTCTGCAGTTGAACTTTTCTTGAAAGGCTAAGTGCACATCAGGGCACTGTAATTCACCTCCCCCAAGACCGCCCCCGTCGGAATTGACATACAAGACTCTAGAGGGAACAAGCATCCCAATGCTGCCCACTGATCAAGCGGGGCCACTGATGTCTGTTGTCACTCAGATCGAGGGCGACTACAAGATACGTCCTTTCTCTCCATCTCCAAGCAAACAGTGCACTGTATGGTTAATTTTACAGAGCTTCATCAACATAACAGCAATTTCACAAATTACTAATTTTTTTTTTGAAAAATTTATCAGAAGCGTGGTTACTCGAAGACGCTAGCAAGGAAGGTTCTTGCATCAGAAATTGCGAAGCACAGTATGAGACATCAAAAATATTGTTCAATTGCGGTTCTGAAAGACCTGCAGGTGAATATTGGGGAAATATCAGCAACAGCAGTTGGAGTGCGGTACTGCAATATTTAAACTGATTCCTTCAACTCTCTCTATCTCCTGTTCCTATATTTGCTTGTTTCATTAGTTTAACATATGGCAACTTTAAATAGAACATAACACTTAAAGAACTTATACACGTGTCTGAAACGAGCAACAGACCCTATTGTTTACATTTCCCCCTATTGTCCAGTTAAGACCATAGGGATGCCTAATTCGTTCTGATTGGATTCAATAAACTAAAGTCAAAATGTCAAATGTGTACTAACTCTTTCTGATTTATTGTGCATAAATTAGTAAGGAGAATCTCTTCTGCGAGTGCTATTACATATGTGTACGCCGCGGCAATTGATGCAGCTTCTTTTGCAGTTAATTATCAGTTAAAAGGCGTTCATTTAACGAACAAACCTTGCTCTAGATGAAATAATAATAAAAGACCACTAAAAGAAAAATTTACAATTAAAAACAGGATATGACCACAACAACAACAGACCTTGCAAATCAAGCATACACACTCTTCTTTTAAACCGCATACACAATCTTTAACATCTTATTTACATCTCGCTCTTTGTTGTTTACATCCTTCTTTTGGGCCGCTGCCTGTCAATTATACTTGCATTACTTAAGTGGTCATCCACTTGCGAGTTACATTTTTATCCGGACGGTTTTATAGCTTTAAACTCGTTTTCAGACAAAATCTCGTCCTGCTTCTTCATACGATACGAATTGAAATGACTTAACGAATTGTTGACGTGTGGATCGAATCATACGGGTCGGGTTATGTTAAAAAGTAGACCAGTTTTGCCTAAGGCACTAATTTTGATTACCATCAAGTGGTGCGGAACGAGACCTTGTTAGTTTTTAAAAAATTAGGAAGTTTAGAAAAATTGATTTGAAACAAATCGAATACGATATTTAATTCTGTCAACTGGGGGGTGTTAAGGTTTCGTGATGTTGGGATAATTAAATAACTTTCTGACACCAAACTATTTTATTTATTAATTTATTAGTAAAACAGTTAAAAACTAAAAAGTTCAATTAATATAAAATTGGTCGTTTCACTCAGGCTGACTAAAAACTGTAAATTAAGAATGTAACATTGAATATTGATTTGAACCGATTATTACATACTGACGTGTGCTTTTTACTATAACTACTGCTTCTTAAAATCTAACATACTAATATTTATATGTTCGGTACAAAGAGGGGTGTTAGATAATAATGAAGACGACCCGGATGAATCTATAAGGGTCGCGCTACATAAGATAAGTATTTTTTTAGTGACCCAGACGTAGTAAAAGGGTCTTGAAACATTTAGATAAACATAGAAAAACAAAGCTATAAGAATTAATTAGGAGAGCTTCTAAAACTGAACAAATCTGAAATTGAATATTTGATAACAAGTAGATGATAATAAACCCTTAATAACTTAAATTATGAATTTGGAAAGAACTAATATATAATACAAATAGGTACATAACACACCTCCCACGTTAAGAATTTTGCAAGTAATATAAAATTGCAAAATTTTAAAAAGATAATTCAAAAACATACAATGGAATAACATAAGTAATAATATTGGGTATTTACGTGCCAACTAAGTAAGGATATAAAATTGTAGTACAATCTTAAATTTACTAGGGTGATATGATTCTATTAAAATTTTAACTAACCTTAAAATATATGATAGCATAATCAAAAGCAAGATATATGTAACTAATAATATAAGTGTAATTAACTAACGAACAGCTAGAAAAAAAAATAAAATGTTTATATAAGATTTAAATTATTAGGATAAAAACGATTTTTTTTTATCAAAATATACAAAAAAATGTCAATGTAAATAAGTAGCAAATAACTCGAAATAAGAATTTGTTATCTAGAAATTAAATTAATACGACAATATATGATGCTAACAACAACGTATCTAAATTTTAATAAAAATATAACTAACAAAGTTGCATTGGACTTGTCATTGTTAAGTTTATGTTTCACTTGAGAGTGAAATAATTTTAAATGTGTCCACTACTTGGATTTAGATGTTCAACAATCAACAATACAAATTACAAGATATTACAATAAATCATGATACATTAGAAATAGATATTAATAATGATATATTAAAAGAGTTTGTAGAATTTGCTTAGAAATAAATTCTTTACGCGTTGTTCACTTTGACACATACTCTTGAGATTTGCACGATCACTTAGCACTTAAAAGGTGTTAGCGAACGTCTAGATTTCACAGCACTATCTTCATTTACTGGGACTTCAGTGAATTCTATACTGTCGGTGTAGTCGTTGTCATCTTTCCTTGATGCTGGTCTACGGCGATATGATGTTGCATAAACATTATTGCGGCTGTTGATACATATTTCGAATGATCTTTTGCAAGCTGGTAATCTTTTACCGATTATGGGTAACCGGGAGCAATCGCAGGAACAGCAGCAGCAATAGCAAAGTAAAAATGCAAGAGCGAGCATTGTTATGACAGCGGTAGATAAGCTGAACCAGTGGGTGTTTTTATAAACATCATTGGAGTTTAATTGACCGTCAAGAACCTTCTCAAATTGTTTTAATTTTTCACTCGCATGTGATAATTCATCTAGGTTCACATGTTTGAACTGAATTGGAGTAATCTTTTCCGTAGCAATCGTTTGTATCTTTTCTATGCAGCAGTCATCAGTATTGATGTTAATGTCTGGTATGTAATTTGTGAAGTTGGTAGTGCGGTTTGTAGTAGCTGTTAAAACCGTAGTGCCAGTATACATTCTGCACTTAGATTTCAAGGTAATTATTCCAGAATCCTTGAGTTGTACTTCCGTTGGTAACGAAGGACCATCCCTACAGCTGATTGTGCCGATGGTTGGTTGTGTTGCGACGAAAAGCCAAGAATTTTGTTGCAATGGATGATAAACCTCTAGATTTATCTTTGTGGTTCTTGTTGGACAATCGTGGGGAATTTCGTGAATTAAACGGTTTTTTAATTCCACCTCACAAACAGGTCTCTGAAGCGATAGATGAACTACCAAGTCGTTGCAAATGTATTCACCTTCAGATGCCTTGATGCAATTTTCTAAACTTCTCAATCGAGAATAGTGCAAGTTCGTCGAACTCATGACCAAATAAGGATAATTAGGAGTAATAAAGGTGTAGGTAAAGTTATAAGACTCGGCAGGCAAAGGTATTATATGAAATAGATTGAAAGAATGTTCATTTACTACTGGTATTTTAATAGCATAAATTAAAAGATCCTCGTTATAAACAACTGAGAGTTTGGAAATGGTGTAGTATTTGTAAATTTCGTTTATATCCATGGGATCGAAAGGTAATTCTACGTCTGACTTCAATTTCGCATGTCTTAATTCATCAAGTAAATGTTTTGGCGTCATAATCGAAGGATGTAAATTATTGTTGCGAGAGAAGAGTATTGCGCTTATAATAGTGTCGAATTCTTCGTTAAGTTCATTTATTAATTGTCTTAAAAGATTTATATGTTCCGTTATCATCACAGCATATTCTGTGGATTCTACTCTTTTTGAAATTTCTAAACCGAATTTTTCGAATTTCTTAAAATTTTCGTTTATCCGTTTCTCATTAGACTCTAACATTCGTACCGAGTTATTAAAATTGTGAATCGCGGTAGACAAAATGCTGATTTGTTGTTTCATTAGAATTTTGGTTTCTTTGTTTTGTTCAAAAAGCGATTTGATTGCGTCGCTATAATACTCGCCGTCATCAGAGTCAGGGGTTCCAAATAACCATTTAAATACGTGCGAAATACCATTAATAGCTCCACGTTTAATACGTTTGTTATTAAAATCTTCATGTGAAGTAAGATGCGTTATCGTTTCATATTTTTCTAAAACTTTTGGTACTTGAATTTTGAGTAGCTCCATTGTTTGATGACAATGGAATTTGTTTAATTGCTTATAAATAAACGTCGAAGAGGAATTAAAACACAAATATGCAGACTTTTCATACGTATTATGCATTAAGTCTGTCTTACGTTTGTAGAAGGAAATGTTGGTAAATGAGAGAATAGTAAAGAAGTCTGTTGATATTCTTACACGACCCAAATTATGGAAGAATACGCCTGCTTTGTTAGGAAGTTTAGTAAGTGAATAAGGTGAAGAAGATTGGAGGGAAGAACTTGTGATAGATAATAGAATTAGCACTATCGTTGGTTGCCAAATACGAACCATTTTCATAGTTCTGAAACAGAGAGCTTTACGTTATTTTTGTGGTGCGTAACAGTTTTGTTTTTTATTTGTAAGGATAAAGTGTGATTATTGTGTACCTTAGTGACTTTATAAGGTCCTCTAAAACTTGGGGATAATTTATTCCCTGATCTGTCTTTCACATACACGAGATCACCGACTTTGTATTCTGTGTCGTCTCGAGCTTTCGTGTCATAATAGTTTTTTGATTTAATCTTATTTCCGATTAAGTTTTCGCGAGCTATTTCATTGGATCGATTAAAACGTAATTTTAAAGCAGTACAATAGTCGTCATATGTATACTTGAATTCAGGTTTTCAAGTAAGTGACGATGGCACAGAGGCTTTATGACCAAATATTAATTCAAATGGAGTAAATTTTGTCGAGGAATGCATGTGCGTGTTGTAACTAAACATCGCTGGGGATATGTAATCGTCCCAATCATTTTGCTGATTGTTAATATAATGTTTTAAGTAGTCTTTTAGTGTGGAATGGCTTCGTTCAAGTGCTCCGTTAGTTTGAGGATGGTATGGTGAACTAAAAATATGTTTAATTTTGAAGAGTTTATTAACTTCTTTAAATAGATGTGACGAGAAATCAGATCCGTTATCCGTCAAGATTGTTTCTGGGATGCCAAATAATAGAATAAAATCACATAGAACATTAGCAACTGCTTTCGCTTCGTGATTTGGGGTTGCTTTTGCGAAAGAATATTTAGTAAGATCATCTTGCATGGTAACAATAAAACGGTTCCCATTTTCTGTTAATGGGAGTGGACCCACTATATCTAAGGCAAGCCTTTGAAATGGACGCGAAGAAGTTGTTGTGATTTCCATTGGAGCTTTCGTAGAACGTCTATCAACCTTATTTTCTTGACAAGATTTGCATGATTTAATAAGTTTTTTGACGTCACGTTTCATACCTGACCATGAGTAATTTTCTTTTATTCTGCGATATGTGCGATGAAAACCAGAATGTCCACTCATAGAAGAGGAATGATTTTCATTGAAAATCTGTTTAATTGCATCTTCACCTTCGGGTGTAATTTTATTTTTATCGACGAGATAAATTTTGAATTGTGAATTTGGGAAAACAAAATCAATCATTTCGTTAATCATTTCTTGTTTTAAACTGTTATTAAACTCTAAAGGATTTTTAATATAAATGTCAAAAATCTTATTCTGGAGTAATTTTAGTTTTAAATTTTGCAAGGTATAAAATATGTCCTTGTAGGACGGTTTATCAAAATGATTTAGATGAGTTATGAGTAAAAACGTAGTATTGTCTTCAGAATTTGTTAATTTAATTGATTCGTATACTTCTGGTTCCCTAATAGAATTAAGGTCGTGGATATGATTCAAATTATTAAAATACGCGTTATTTTCATCTAAATCTTTCGCAACAAATAAGGCGTTTGGAAATTTCGAAAATAGATTTTCTTTGATTATCTCGATTTCAGGCAAGATCTTAGATTCGTAATGAAATTTGACGAAAGAGTCATATGTTTGATTATATTGTGTTAACATCACGGGGTTTCTGGACAAAGCATCTGCGTTGGAGTTTATTCTGCCTGGTTTATACCTAATTTCGTACTGATATTCTTCGAGTTTTAACCTCCAACGTACAAGCCTGGAACTAGGATCTTTACAGTTAAATAACCAAGTAAGAGGACGATGATCCGTTAAGATTGTGAATTTCCTTCCGTACAAATACGGTCGAAAATGGTTAGTTGCCCAAACTATCGCAAGAAGTTCTTTCTCTGTTGTGCTATAATTACCTTCTGCTTTGTTCAAGGTACGAGAAGCGTATGAAATAGGCAGGTCTTGACCGATAGGACCCTGCGAAAGCACAGAACCAATCGCGTAATTAGATGCATCCGTGGTTAAAACGAATTCTCTTTCAAAATCTGGATACTGAAGTAATGGCTGTGTTGTCAAAATAGTTTTGAAGTGATCAAATGATTCTTGCTGAGATGATTGCCAAATAAAAGGAGTGTCCTTTTTTAGTAAACTAGTGAGAGGTTTCGCAAACTTAGAGAAATCTTTAATAAATCGTCTGTAATAACCTATTAATCCTAAGAATTGCTTAATTTGTTTATGACTTCGTGGAGTAGGATACTCGGTGATGGCTTTTATTTTATCTGGGTTAGGTCGAACACCATGTTCGCTAATAATGTGACCAAGGTAAGCGACTTCTTTTCGCAGAAATTCGCATTTATCGGGCTGAAGCTTCAAATTGTTCAACCTAAGTCTGCTAAACACATATTCTAATTTAGAGGTATGTTCCTCTACCGAAGAAGCATAAACAACTATATCGTCCAAATAAACGAAACAATGGGAGCCTTGAAGACCTGTAAGGGCAGTGTTCATAAGTCTTTGAAAGCAAGCAGGAGCTGTTTTTAACCCAAAAGGCATTCGATCATATTCATAATGACCACTGGGAGTAGAAAATGCAGTTTTATGAGCATCGTTTTTGGACATTTTAATTTGATGGAAACCTGAAGCGAGATCTAGAGTTGTGAAATATTTGCTATGTCCTAATTGGTCGAGAATATGCTCTATATTAGGAAGCGGATACGAATCGCCAACAGTAACATTATTTAAGTTTCTGTAATCTACTACCAGGCGAAATTTTCTTTCACCTGAAGCATCCATCTTCTTGGGGACCACCCAAAGTGGGCTGTTGTAAGGACTGACCGAAGGACGAATAATTCCTTGTTTTAACATTTTATCGATTTGTTTGTCTACTTCTTGCTTATATATTTGGGGATATCGATAAATTTTTGACGAAATTGGTGTATCATCGGTCGTTTTGAGAGTGTGTTCTAGGGCATTCGTAAACGTAAGATTGTCATTTGGTAAATGAAAGATGTCCTGATATTTACGGCAAACATCTTCAACTGAAGCCTTTTCTTCTAAATTGAGGTGATCTAGTCGCAAATTTTCCTTAAGCAATTTAAATCGAAATGCAAAATTTTGATTATTTTCTAGTTCAGAATTTGTGACAAAAACACTAGCTGAAGATTCATCGAATTTTTCTAAAATCAGTCTAAAGTCATTAATCTTTAGCCTTCTTTCTGTAGTGTTAAGAATCGTAGTGTAAGCGTTGTCATCCTTATCGACAGATAAAATAGCTCTTGCTAAATAAACACCTTCCTTAATTTCGAACAATGGAGTAATACCCTGTTTAATTTCGGGATTAATAATGCGAGCCCTAACTACGGTTTCTGAACGTGGCTCTAAATAAAATACGTTATCATCAAATGGATTAGAGTTCGAATGCAATTTTAATGGAAAATCTAAAGATTTAAGTTTTAATTCAAATTTTTCGAAACATATAGAAGCAAATTCGGATTTTAGGAAATCATTTCCAATCAGACCATCAAAAGGAACTCCGTTAGGTTCATTAATTGCATGAAATTTAATAGAAAATTCCTGTTCATGTATTAAGGAATTTAGAATAACTGTACCTGCGGTTTCGATTGTGCTGTTTGGTAATAAACCGGAGAGAAAAACCTTTTCATTGGAATGGAAAAGCAGATTTGTTTTCTTTAAACTTTCCGTTTTAATTAAGCAAACATTGGCACCAGTATCCACAAGAAATTTAAGATTAACGTTTTCAATAGGGATTACTATATACGTTACGTTTGAGTTACTAGAAAAATTTACTTTGATAATTTCGCGGTTCCTACCTTCCAAGGAAATTTGTGAAAGATCTTCAGTTTGTTCCGGATTACCTTGATAAAAGGAATTACGGGAATTAATTTGAAAATTTTGTAAAAGATTCGATGATTGTTCCGGATTACCTTTAGAAAAGGAATAACGAGAATTAATTTGAGAATTTTGCAAAAGATTTAATGACTGTTCCGGATTACCTTTAGAAAAGGAATTACGGGAATTAATTTGGGAATTTTGCAAAAGATTTGATGACTGTTCCGGATTACCTTTAGAAAAGGAATTACGGGAATTAATTTGAGAATTTTGCAAAAGATTTGATGATTGTTCCGGATTACCTTTAGAAAAGGAATTACGGGAATTAATTTGAGAATTTTGCAAAAGATTTGATGATTGTTCCGGATTACCTTTAGAAAAGGAATTACGGGAATTAATTTGAGAATTTTGCAAGAGATTTGATGATTGTTCCGGATTACCTTTAGAAAAGGAATTACGGGAATTAATTCGAGAATCTTGTAAGCGATTTTGGGTTTGAGTAGGTTTCGTATAATTATCTAAAAATCTAAGATTATGAGGCTGAGATCTCGTTTGAGAGTTTGCATAATTATTAATAAATATATGATTATGGGACTGTGATTTTGCCTCACTTTTGTGCGCCTCGATTTTTAATGGTCGTCGAATGACAGGACGCTGGTCATCGACGATAGCTCGTTTAAATTCACTGAATTTGAACTATTATTACTTGGATTAGAATGATTCGTGGTTTGCGCCTTGCGAGCATCACTAGTGCTCGAGTTAGGATTGGTATTAAAATGATTATTTGGCTGATTTTTGTAGCGATTGTAACGTTCGCGCTTCCGACACTCTTGGATTTCATGACCATTATTTTTACAATATCTACAAAATTTTTGATTATACGCCTTCGATCTAGAATTATTGAAAGTAACGTTAGATATACTTTGACGATTTTGTTTGTTCTTTAAATAACATTCGCGTTCTTTATGGCCTTTTTTATTACAAAAATTACAAATAATAGACATAGAAGTTTTAGTTCGCACTGAATCAGAGGTGCTGGATTTGTGGCGTCTTTCATTTAAAATGCGTTCTTCATTTAATGCGTGGTCAAGAGCTTCAGAAAGAGATTTTGGATATTTTATCCTTAGCATATCACTAATTTCTAGTTTTGTGTGTAATATAAATCGATTAAGGGCAATATCGCGGATCATTGAGGACTTATGTACGCGAGCTATTGCGGATTCATTAGAAAATGTATTTAATATTCTAGTTAATAAACTTTGGACACGATTATAAAATGACATGATATTCTCCTCTTTCCTCTGTCTTAAAGTATTGAGTTCTTCGAGTAACTGCGAATCTGTCTTACTTTCCGCAAATAATTGTTTAAGAACATTTTTTAAATCTTCCCAATCACTGATAGATTTATCTTGTAATTGGGCACTGGCATTGCCCGTGATATTTGATAAAATAAACCCGAGAAGAGGTTCGGTTTGTTGAACAGTCGCGAATCTAAAGGCAGTTTCACAGACTCTGATAAACTCTTGCAGTTCTGATCTTCTACCATCAAAAGTACGAGTAATCATGCGAAATAGAGTTGACGTATTTAAGACTTCTACTTCGGAATTAGATGAGGATTCTGAGACGATTTGATTTGTTACTTCGGGCATTGTGAACAAAATTGTTTTTGTCTTTTAATTTTTATAAAACGATTTAACAATTTGCTTTTATAAATAAGGTTGAATAATTTAGAAAATATATGTATGTAATTTAAACTTTGTAAATTTACCTATGTGACTAAGTTTGGATAATTTAGATAATACATTTATACGTACGCAATTTAATTAGATTGTTAAGTTTTCGATTTCAAACTAATTTAATTTCCTTTCGAACCTTTTCTACACAAAAAGCAAAAAAAGAGGGTTCTTCAACCATTACAAAGGACAGGAAAAAATGACGAGGTGATAAGGAAAATTTAGTCAGTGAGTTAAACCAATTCACACTTAAATATCAATTGAGGTACTTACTGGAGTAACAGTGACTTTCAAAGAAGTAGCCGCCTGACGATCTATTCTTTGCTGTGAAGTCCAGTTGTCGAAGGATGGTTGGCTTGCGGGCCGATTCGATGTCCTCTCGAGGAATTAAAATTCGCCAAAGGTTGATTTTACCAGCAATCTACAGGTGTGACGTGTGGTAATCTTTGTAGAGGAATCCCACTTCTCTGACACCAAAATGTTAAGGTTTCGTGATGTTGGGATAATTAAATAACTTTCTGACACCAAACTATTTTATTTATTAATTTATTAGTAAAACAGTTAAAAACTAAAAAGTTCAATTAATATAAAATTGGTCGTTTCACTCAGGCTGACTAAAAACTGTAAATTAAGAATGTAACATTGAATATTGATTTGAACCGATTATTACATACTGACGTGTGCTTTTTACTATAACTACTGCTTCTTAAAATCTAACATACTAATATTTATATGTTCGGTACAAAGAGGGGTGTTAGATAATAATGAAGACGACCCGGATGAATCTATAAGGGTCGCGCTACATAAGATAAGTATTTTTTTAGTGACCCAGACGTAGTAAAAGGGTCTTGAAACATTTAGATAAACATAGAAAAACAAAGCTATAAGAATTAATTAGGAGAGCTTCTAAAACTGAACAAATCTGAAATTGAATATTTGATAACAAGTAGATGATAATAAACCCTTAATAACTTAAATTATGAATTTGGAAAGAACTAATATATAATACAAATAGGTACATAACAGGGGATATAATTAATTTTTAATTGAATCCAGCCTTTTAATTTATTTCTTCTTTTGGGCTAGAAGAGGCTTCTAGTCTTCATAGCCTATACAGATACACTCTCTACCTTAATTCATTTTCTACATTAGTTCAATCTCTGTTAATTCCTTAAACCTAGTAGAACCAATTAACTGAAATTGATAGCTGAAGAATACTTTCAACCAAGTGGAAGATTTGACATAGGCATGAAACTTTCAAACTTATTTACCAATAACCAATTAAGTGGTTTCTGCAAAAGTGAAACTTATTAAACGAACTCTAATTGCAAGTCAGATAGATTAACTTGAATTATACAACAGTCCAAATAAAGAGCAAGTGCAGAAAATGATTTCATTACATGCACATTCAAAGACTTTCAACTTGCTAGAAACTTACCCTCAATATAAAGATTTGTTTAAAACATCACTAAAGAATAATTCCTGTATGAATTGAATGGTTCATTGAACATGTCTAAGAATTATTGAAGTAGAAAATATTTAGTTTGAAATACAAACGTCTTATAGGATTCCTTAAGAGTACATATGTATATGTCATTGAGAGTGTTATGGACCATCAAGTATAGACATTTAGATCAATTCTTCTTTTTGGTGCAAACATCTTCAGATTTTCAATGGATCTCAAGTGCCTTGGGCTATGTTACGTATCCAGTTAATCATGAAATAAATAAAGATTATTAAAAGTTTCACAGTTTTATTAAAATACAACCTGACAATATTGTTTCGACAGCTATGCTGTCATTATCAAAGGTAATATAATTATAAATAAACACGTCGCTAAGGTAGATACAAAAATAGGTAACTAGATGAAATAATAATAATAATCATAATTAAATATCTAATACTTCCAGTAACGGAGAATTACTGAGCTCAAGTTGTTCATTCATTAAAGGTACCCTGAGTTTGTGTTTGTATATATACAGAAAACCAACACAAACAGACATAACAATACCAAATGAATCTTGTCACCATAATACACATAAAATAGCAGCCTACAGATCATTAGTACACAGAGCTTTAACTATTCCACTAACAAAGCCAGATTTTAGCAAAGGCCTTTGAGATATACAAACACAAACTCAGGGTACCTTTAATGAATGAACAACTTGAGCTCAGTAATTCTCCGTTACTGGAAGTATTAGATATTTAATTATGATTATTATTATTATTTTATCTAGTTACCTATTTTGTATCTACTTTAGCGACGTGTTTGTTTATAATTATATTACCTTTGATAATGACAGCATAGCTGTCGAAACAATATTGTCAGGTTGTATTTTAATAAAACTGTGAAACTTTTAATAATCTTTATTTATTTCATGATTATGGAGTTCCACAAAATAAGGCTGGAAACAATAAACAATATCCAGTTAATGATTCCCGTCGTTCTTGCAGTTCTTGTTGCTCGTGTTGCTTATGTTGTATTCGATGTCCTTATCGTTTTTGTCCCTTTTATCGCTTATGTCGTACTAGTTGTCCCATCGTATACGCCATTCTGGTTGTTTTTATCGTTTTCGCCATTCTTGTCTCTTTTGTCATACTCGTTTATCTTTTCCTTCTTGCAGTTCTTGTCCGTTTTGTCGCTAATGTCATATTAGTTGTCCTTGTCGTACTCGTCATTCTTGTCGCTCTTGCCGTTTTTGTCGCTCTCGTTGTTCTTGTCGTTTTTATCGTTCTTGGCGTTTTTGCCGTACTCGTTGTTCTTTTTGCTTTTGTTATACTCGTTGTTCTTGTAGTCTCGTCGTTCTTGCCGTTCCTGCAGTTCTTGTCGCTTTTGTCGTACTCGTTGTTCCTGTGGTAGTCGTTCTTCATACTTTTGTCGTGCTCGTTGTTCTTGTCGGTTTTGTTTTTTGAGAATTACTGAGCTCAAGTTGTTCATTCATTAAAGGTACCCTGAGTTTGTGTTTGTATATATACAGAAAACCAACACAAACAGACATAGCAATGCCAAATGAATCTTGTCACCATAATACACATAAAATAGCAGCCTACAGATCATTAGTACACAGAGCTTTAACTATTCCACTAACAAAGCCAGATTTTAGCAAAGGCCTTTGAGATATACAAACACAAACTCAGGGTACCTTTAATGAATGAACAACTTGAGCTCAGTAATTCTCCGTTACTGGAAGTATTAGATATTTAATTATGATTATTATTATTATTTTATCTAGTTACCTATTTTGTATCTACTTTAGCGACGTGTTTGTTTATAATTATATTACCTTTGGTAATGACAGCATAGCTGTCGAAACAATATTGTCAGGTTGTATTTTAATAAAACTGTGAAACTTTTAATAATCTTTATTTATTTCATGATTATGGAGTTCCACAAAATAAGGCTGGAAACAATAAACAATATCCAGTTAATGATCCTATAGTGTAACTATTTCCTATTAAATCCACTTAAATCTGCGATATCCATTTAGAGTTTCGAAATTTTAGAAATGTAGAGCTTCATAGATTCAGAAAATCAGATTTTACCTCTTACATTTTAAAATTTTCATAACTAGTTATTTTAAGAAATTTTAAACTTCAACAATTTGTAGATTTAGGGCTATTACAGGTTTAAGAGAGTTTATAAACTTCTAGGTTTCAGGATTCTACTATTTTAAGCTATCACAAGCTCAATATTTGTGACCGATATTTGTGAAGCTCAGCAGTGGAAAGCTTTCAAAAGCAGTAATACATCAAATTATCTTTCAAGTATTTAAGTTCTAAGTATGTTCTAAGTTTTCAATAATTGAAAGGGTTACATTTAGAAGTGAAGTGATAATAACCACAAGTTACTATCGCACCAGGTTCAATTCCAACTGGCAGATAACTCCTTTTTTTATTTATTTACAAAAAATAAACTTTAAAAGTTTATTATCTTCATTCTTTTCTTTTCGAAAACGTTTATTTAAGTTTGATAAACTTTGTAATTCTGAATCACAATATTGCACACGACTAATAAATAATTTAAGTAAAAATGTTCGTAGACTACAGTACCTTCAAACATACACTGCTGCAGAACTCCTTGTTGTAACCCTTCTTTTTACTGTTCATGTTGTTCCTTTTGTTACTGTCGTTTTGCTGTTTCTGTCGATCCTGTCGGTAGTCGGTAGTGTCGTTTTTGTCGTTTTTGTCGTTCTTGTCTCGTTTGCCGTCCTGTTCTTATCGTACTTGTCACTTTTGTCGTTCGTGACATTTTTGTCGTTCTTGTCGCTCTTTACGATCTTGTCTCTCTTGCTGCTGTTGTACTCGTTGTTCTTGTCATTCTATGTTATATTTTTCGTTCTTGCAGTTCTTGTCACTCTCATCATTTATGTCGTGTTAGTTGTTCTTGCCTAACTCGTCATATATGTCGCTCTTGCCGCACTTGTCGCTATTGCCCCACTTGTCGTACTCGTTGTTCTTGCCGTTCTTGTGATTCGTGTCGATCTTGCAGTTCTTGTCGCTTATGTTGTATTCGTAGTTCTTGTCGTACTCGTACTTCTTGTTGTTTTTGTCGCTCTTGCTGCTGTTGTACCCGTTGTTCTTGTCGTTCTTGTAGCTTATATGTCGTACTAGTTATCCTTGTCGTACTCGTCATTTTTGTAGCTCTTGTTACTTTTGGATTCGTAGTTCTTGCCGTTCTTGTAGTTTTTATCGTTCTTGCTGTTCTTGTCGTTTTTGCAGTTCTTGTCGCTCTTGTCATTTATCTCGTACTAGTTGTTCTTGTCGCTCTTGCCGCTCTTGTCGTACTCGTTGTTCTTGTCGTTCTTGTGATTCTTGTCGTTCTTGCAGTTCTTGTCGCCCATGTGGTAGTCGTTGTTCTTGTCGTACTCGTCATTCTTGTTGTTTTTGCTGCTCTTGCTGGCTCTTGTTGTACCCGTTGTTCTTGTCGTTCTTGTAGATTATATGTCATACTAGTTATTCTTGTTGTGCTCGTCATTCTTGTAGCTCTTGTTACTTTTGTCGGATTCGTAGTTCTTGCCGTTCTTGTAGTTTTTATCGTTATTGCCGTTCTTGTCGTTTTTATCGTTCTGCCATTCTTGTCGCTCTTGTAGTTCTTGTCGTTTTTGCAGTTCTTGTCGCTCTTGTCATTTATCTCGTACTAGTTGTTCTTGTCGTTTTTGTCGCTCTTGCCGCTCTTGTCGTACTCGTTGTTCTTGTCGTTCTTGTGATTCTTGTCGTTCTTGCAATTCTTGTCGCTTAGGTCTTAGTCGTTGTTCTTGTCGTTCTTGTAGCTTATATGTCATACTAGTTATCCTAGTTGTTCTTGTCGTTTTTGTCGCTCTTGTCGTACTCGTTGTTCTTGCCGTTCTTGTGATTCTTGTCTTTCTTGCAGTTCTTGTCGCTTATGCCGTAGTCGTTGTTCTTGTCGTACTCGTCATTCTTGTTGTTTTTGTCGCTCTTGCTGGCTCTTGTTGTTCTTGTAGCTTATATGTCGTACTAGTTATCCTTGTCGTACTCGTGGTTTTTGTAGTTCTTGTCGCTTTTGTCGTACTCGTAGTTCTTGTCGTTTTTATCGTTCTTGTTGTTTTTATCGTTCTTGCCATTCTTGTCGTTTTTGTTGTTCTCTCGTTTTTGTTGTTCTTGTTATTTTTGCAGTTCGTGTCGCTCTTGTCATTTATGTCGTCCTAGTTGTTCCTGCCGGTCTTGTCGTTACTTGTTCTTGTTGTTCTTGTCGTACTCGTCGTTCTTGTAGTTCTTGTCGCTCTTGTCATTTATGTCGCACTAGTTGTTCTTGTCGTTTTTGTCGCTCTTGCCGCTCTTGTCGTACCGTTGTTCTTGACGTGCTTGTAGCTTATATGTCGTACTAGTTATACTTGTCGTATTTGTCATTTTTGTAGCTCTTGTCGTACTCGTAGTTCTTGTCGTTCTTGTGGTTTTTATCGTTCTTGTCGTTTTTATCGTTCTTGCCTTTCTTGTCGCTCTTGTTGTGCTGGTCGTTTTTGTAGTTCTTGTTATTCTTTCAGTTCTTGTCGCTCTTGTATTAATCTCGTCCTAGTTGTTCCTGCCGCTCTTGTCGTACCCATCGTTCTTGCAGTTCTGTCGCTCTTGTCATTTATGTCGCAATTTTTGTCGTTTTTGTGGCCCTTGCCGCTTTGTGATACCCATTAATCTTGTTGCCCTTGTAGCTTATATGTCGTACTAGTTATCCTTGTACTCGTCATTATTGTAGCTCTTGTCGCTTTTGTAGTACTCGTAGTTCTTGCCGTTCTTGTCGTTTTTATCGTTCTTGCCATTCTTGTCGCTCTTGTTGTTTTTGTTGTTCTTGCAGTTCTTGTCGCTCTTGTCATTTATGCCGTACTAGTTGTTCTTGTCGTTTTTGTCGCCTTTGCCGCTACTAGTTATGCTTGTCGCACTCGTTATTTTTTGTAACTCTTGTCGCTTTTGTCGTATTCGTAGTTCTTGTCGTTCTTGTTGTTTTTATCGTTCTTGTGCCATTCATGTCACTTTTGTTGTTCTTGCAGTTTTTGTCGCTCTTGTCATTTGTATTAGTTATGTTTGCCGCTCTTGCCGTACTCGTCGTTCTTGTTCTTATAGTTCTTGTCACTTTTGTCGTACTCGTCGTTCTTGCAGTTCTTGTCGCTTACGTCGTACTCGTTGTGCTTGTCTTTCTTGTCGTTCTTGCAGCTCTTCTCCCTGTTGTCGCTTATGTCGTACTAGTTAGTTGTCCTTGTCGTACTCGCCATTCTTGTCCCTCTTGCCGCTCTTGTCGTACTCGTTGTTCTTGTCTTTCTTGTCGTTCGTTATTGCTTTTGTCATACTCGTTGTTCTTGTCGTAGTCTTCGTTCTTGCAGTTCTTGTTGCTCCTGTCGCTTATGTTGTATTTGATGTTCTTATCGTTCTTGTCCCTTTGATCGCTTATGTCGTACTAGTTGTCCCATCGTATACGCCATTCTTGTTGTTTTTATCGTTTTCGCGATTCTTGTCTCTTTTGTCATACTCGTTTATCTTTTCCTTCTTGCAGTTCTTGTCCGTTTTGTCGCTAATGTCGTATTAGTTGTCCTTGTCGTACTCGTCATTCTTGTCGCTCTTGCCGTTTTTGTCGCTCTCGTTGTTGTTGTCGTTTTTATCGTTCTTGGCGCCTTTGTCGTACTCGTTGTTCTTTTTGCTTTTGTTATACTCGTTGTTCTTGTAGTCTCGTCGTTCTTGCCGTTCCTCCAGTTCTTGTCGCTTTTGTCGTACTCGTTGTTCCTGTGGTAGTCGTTCTTCATACTTTTGTCGTGCTCGTTGTTCTTGTCGGTTTTGTTTTTTTATCGCTTTTGTCGTACTCGTTATAGTCTTTCTTGTAGCTTTTGTTGTCTTTTTCACTGTTGTCGTTCTTGCCGTCTCGTTGTTCTTATCGGTCTTGCCGCTCTTGCTGTTCTTGTCGTCCTTGTCACTCATGTCGTACTAGTTGTTCTTGTTATACTCCTCGTTCTTGTTGTTTTTGGCGTTCTTGTTCTTTTCGTTATTGTTGCTTATATCGTACTAGATGTTCTAGTCCTACTGGATGAGCTTGTTGTTCTTTTCGTTTTTATCGTGCTCGTTGTTCTTGTCAATGTTGTCATTATTGTAGTTTTTGTTTTTTAATCTCTGTTCTTGTTGCTGTTGTTGTTCTTATTCATGTTGCACAGCGCTAGACACTCCATACCGAACCACAATTAAAATGTTAAAGTTGTTTGCATTTTATAGGTGTGAAACATGAGTTTTCGAGTTTCAAAATTTGGAAGATTATAGAAACTCCTAGCTTTGTTCTACAGATCTCGAGTTTCAGATTTTTTACAAGTTTAGACTAATCTTCAAGTTGTTTAGGTTTTCCAGAAACCCACAGATTTTCATGGTCTCTGGAGTTAGGTATAGATCTTTTCTGCAGTTTTCCTTGCAACATATGTAAAGCTCCCATTTCGTAACTCTAGTTGTTCAAGTCTGATGTATTTAAGAAACTTATTGACCTTTCTGCTGGTTCACAAGAAATAAGAAGCTAATATGAAAGCACTTATTGCACCAGGAATTCGCAGGTACAGATTCAGTTTTTTAGATAACAAGTAGATCTCAGGCACACAGAGTTGGTGGAACACAGTGAATATCAAGGCATACCAGTTTATAATGCTGTTTAATAATTTACCTTAAATTTATCAACCGATACTGCAACATATTATGCCGCATAAAGCTTCAACCTGTTGAAGAAAATTACACGAGGTATTTCTGTTTCCACGTATTTCTATGTGTCTTCTAGGGACGGTCTACCTCGACTTGATCTTTAAAGTTATCTATTTTAGCTATATCTCTATTGAAAGTCCCTAATTAGTAGATTCAGAACATTTCAAAAGGGCAGATGAAACAAATTCTTTTTAGTACAACAAGAAATGGTATACAAAGAATACATGATCTGTTCGATCTTATAAATCAGAGAATCGAGAATTCTTCTGCAAAAATAAAGAATGAAATGGTGTTTTTAATTTGTCACTAAGTCTTATCATTTATCGTTTTATTTAATAAAAATTCTATAAATACTTTAATACGGAAGTATTTGCAGGAAATACCTTACATAATAATCTTAGAACGGAAATAGAAACAAGAAAACAAAACACATACATGTATTGAAACTTTAGAAAAATATATAGAAGTAAAGGGGAACAATCCAACCTAAGTAAAAGTTGTATTGAAATAAACGTTACATTAACCTTAAAAAACTGCTGGAAGCTTGACAAAACACCTGTGTTTATTTTAATCAGTAACTCGACCACTTTTTTTATCTGTTAATTATATTAAGTTACATTAAGCTTACAAAATGCTTTAAATAAATTCTTCCTTACTGTTGCTATAATTATATCAGGAAGACACCGTCATCGTTTTGTAAACAGTCTACAGTTACATTTTAATGTACTAGGTACTTTATTCCATTGTTACCATTTACTATATAATAACATCAAACAAACCAATGGAAAATTGATTTTTGTTATTATAACTAAAATTTATCCATTTAATCGTGGTTATTGAAGCTTTTATTACATCCGCTTTGAGAGTGGAATAATGTGTAATATTCTATGATAGCAGAAGTTTATTTATTAATTTATTGATGTAATTTCCATACTGAAAGTTGAATTTGTACCTCTTTTTGTTGCAACAAATCTTAATTAATTATGAATTTCATTAGTACAATCGGTATTTAGTAATTTAAAATTTGGAAATACCAAAGTGGCTAAATTGTAGTTCCTCTAATTATTCATATTCTGTGTCTGTCATTTCAACACAATCAGATATAACGGTGATAGACACGTTAGAGTGTAGTACATCTATGTACACATCATCTCTGAATTCGTGTGGACAGATCTTTGACGTGTTCAACAAATTAAGATTGACAGTTGCATTTAATCTCAATCAAATCATCACCCGGTATATGCACAACTACTACTACTACTACTTACCAACGAACAAGTATTTGGCCACTTTCTTGTGCAGAATCTCACCTGAAACAAACAAACAGTTTAATAGTCTGTTTTTTTTAATTAAAGAAAATTGCAAATGGTCAGCTCTGGCAGAGTAAAGAAAGGATATAGTACGTTTAAGTTGGTTTAAATATTTCCCCTAGGTTCGGCTAAATATCAATTCGGCTAAATCAAGAAATGTATAAAGATTATAAAATCTTATTGCTATGAAATACTTTTACTGTAAAGTATTCTTTTCCATTTCTGTTCCTGCTTCAGTATCAACGCAATGGAACGTTCATGAAATAGATTGTGTGAGACTACATTCTTCAAGCCAGATATGAAGGAAAAAGATAGAACAACATTTGCTAAACCCGGTAGCGAAAGAAGAAGGTAGTGGGTTCAAAAAAATAAGCTCAGGAAATGACGGTGATGCAGTAAGAATAAACGTAACAGGAAGTAGAATAATAAAAACAAGAAACGTAAGAGTAATGGTAACATTCCGACATTCAAGGCTAGTTAATCAAAGTAAATATTGATCTGTCTTTAGAGGTACTCTTTATATTACTAAGGAAGATATGGACTATGGAATGCATACCCGCCGATTGAGCATAAGGTATATGTGCACTAAGTTGCCGAAAAACGGCCGATTTAATTAAGTACACGCCGAAATTGGAAGCCAATCACACTATTATATGCTGCCAGTAATGACAAAATTGTGCTACAAGAGAATGAAAAAAAAGTAGTTGGAAATTCAAGGCAGAACCCAATCCTCCTGCATTGATCAAATCGTCACATTGAAAATCATACTCGAGCATACGACAGAAATGAGCGAAAAGGTGTACATTTATTTCGTTGGCTTTGAGTTAGCATTCGACTCTGTGTAAAGGCTTAAGATGTGGGTAAAACTAGATCAGTAAGGGTAATAAAAATGCTGTACATGTAAGTTATGTAGCGACAATGAAGCACAAAGAAAACTCAATAGACAGAACTAAAAATCAAATGTGGCGTGAGGCAGGGGTGTGCTCTATCCCCGATACCGTTTTCTATAGGCTGAAAATTTGAAGTCTGATAGATAGAAGTTTTTAATAAACTTGAGGATATAAAACTCTCTAGAATCCCCTTCAATATGTTAAGGAGAGTCTGGAGTAAAAACGACATTCATAACCAGACTTTCATAATGTAATCATATTACGTAATATAGTTTGATCAACCAAAATACAAAACAAGCAACTATAAGCAATTATCAAAGAAAAAAATTGGAAAAACCATAAATAGGCGGAGATTTAAGGGGCAGGACATTCATTTCGAAAAGAAAAATAACACGAAAAGCATTGAATGACAAAGGATCTGGGAAAGGAAGATCAGAGACATATGGAGGAGAAGCATAGCTTTAAAGTTTATACAAAATCAAAATACTACAATCAAATAGTATCAATCAATCAAATCTATTTTAGAGCTAAACAAAAAATTACCAAAACGCAGGTACCTACTTACACGCACTATTTCTGCAGAAAAAGTACCTTTAAATTAAATTTTGCAACCGTGTAACGTTCAATTACATCCAAATCAAATGCAATATATAGAGTTTGTATAATTAATGAATCGAAAGTATCATGAAACGGCAACCATTCTGAATACGATCCAGAAAATTGAGGCAACTTCAAAACTGGTAAATTAACCGCTATTTAATACATAACCTGAAAGTTACAGAGAATATTATATGAAGAATAAAAGGATTAACAGTAGTTTGCGTATGGGTCTAGTCTTCCTGATCTTCCTTGGACTTTTCTCGTATATTCTGGCCTATATTCTGTGCCATAGGGGAAACAGGGTAACCTCATGGTTACGTTGGCTTAGCACTAGGAAGTAGTTCAATCTAATGGGAAATAAGATGAGTCCGACTAAAACTACAAACCAATGTCACTGCTTAATGCAACCAGTAAAGTGTATGAATTAATAATAGACAAAAAGAACTAAGGATAAATTAGAGTTTACTTTTGACGATAATCAGAATGGATTTAGACCAGAGAGAGGCATCGCTGATCTGATATTTAGACTCAGACAGATGAGTAAGAAGGCAATAGTAGTAAGAGCTCCCTTATTCATTACATAATTTGACAGCAGTAGCGGAGGTAATATAAAAGATAGTAACTATAAGAAACGAAACAATTTGGGAATGGTTAGAATTAGCACAGATAAGCAAAAAGTAAGGGGGTTCAGACGCATTGTGCGTATAGAGCAGTGACATAAAGGTAAAATATACACTCACAAACAAAAATATTGCATATCTTGTAGGTGTTTTCTATTTTAATTCTTCTCTGTACTATTTATGTAGTTCTTATTGTTAAGTTTTGTATTGTCTGTACTTGTGTGTAAAAAAAAATAAATAAATGAGTGAAGCTTAAGTTCATTTTTATTAACTAGCTCGATTTTATATCAGTTCTCGACTTTTGACCCAAAGACTTTTTGTCTAACGGGACATTTGGTGCAACGATACTTTTGGTTCAATACATTTTATGTCCAATGGTACTTCTAGCCCAACACCTGTAACGGTATATTTTTATTAGTCCTGAACAAATGTAGTTTTGTCTACATATTCACTAAAAATCTTGTCTGGTTCTGCAAATTTACGTTCCTTTTAAAATGTAAACTTGTGTTAGCATTTGGTACAAACAACCCTATAAAAATTATTTTAGAGGGGTTGGTTTCAAATCCTCTTAGAATTATAAAAAGCATTTGGGCAATAAATTATTTCTTTCTGTATTTTATTTATGCAGGTGTATGTTGGTTAAAACAGCTTCTTTGTTAAAAATCTTGGAAGCTATTAAATATGGTTCGTGATAAACTAAATTTTGTTCATTTCCCATAGATATTGTAGTTGGGTTCTGTGAATATGTCATAAAGCAAGTCACGTTTCAAGTCATCAAATTTTATGTTTGCTATGTGTTAAAAATCTCTTTGGTTACTCACATATGCGTTTAAAAAAATAATAACTTGAAGTGTCGGAAGTTATACAAAACAACATCTGCATTGCACTGTCCGTCCGCGAAAATACAAACTGCGTAGCATTTGGTTCTTTGGGGTCAAAATACAGTAGCAAAGTTAAGAAAATCTTCCCTATCGACTCCACGTGGACTGTTTAACCCTGATTCGTTTAAGCCAAAACACGCGGCTCTTTGATTGGCATACACAGATCTGTACCCTCCGAATTACTTGGTATCTAACAATATAACCTTCAGTTTTTAAGCAGACACAAAAGACACGACATTTGCCTTGAAGTCAGATTCCGAGACGGTACAGTTTTGAATAATTCAGCAATGATCTGAATATACAGTACAGTTTATAGATAAAAGTGGATTGTTATTTTGTGGTGGATCATTAAAATAATTATCTCTACCGTTCCAGTTTTAATTAGTGAACTTACTTTATTAAAAATCGAGTGGTTCATAAAATATTACAGAATCATTGTTAACAAAAACAACAGAAACGTATCTGTGTAGGACTATCGTTTATTTGTAGACGAATTCATAATCTAATTAATAAATTCCCGTTCTATATGTGGATCAGAATAAATAATTATCGATTTTATCAGAAGTAACTAAACTAGCAAGTGCTAAATGTGTTTAAATTGTTTAAGATTTTAAAGATATTACCGTTAGTTATCGGACGCAAGTTATTATAAATAAAATTATAATAGAGACAGGATTGTTTTAACTGTGTCTTAACAAAGCAAGTTAGTTGAACCATATGGATTGTTTCAATGTTTTGTTTGATTGACATAAACTATTAATGAAAATACAAAAGTTTCCTTGGACCTGCTGCAGTCAAAAGTAATTTATCACCATTAACGTTCAGCAATTATCACCTAATAAGAAGCGTTTCCAGTTTCTATCAGTCAAGAATAATGGTTTTTTGCGATGCAAGTAATTATTAGTTTAAGATGAATTCGATTTATAGGATCAAGGTATTGTAATTTAAGAATTATATATTTTGTGTGTAATTTTGAGTAATTTTGTTTGTGTTTACGGATTGTTTGGTTAGTTCATTCTTATTATCTATTATAATAAGAGAGCTCTCTAGTAGGATTTAACATTAGAAATTTAATTTCAACAAGATTCAAATATATTAACTTCAATAATAACTGAATAAACTTAATTCTGTAATATTTTTATAAATTTATGTTCAATAAAATTCAAACAATTTTATGTTTAATAAATTTTGATTTCAATAAATTTCTGAATATTTTTTGTTGAATAAATTCTGAATAACTTTTAAGTTCAATAGTAGATGAATAATTTAAATTTAATAATATCATGTTTCTTAGGTTTTTTGGTTATATATGTATATGATCTTTTATTTTTACTATCCAATAAATATGTTTTCAAGTCTATACCAAGCGAGCTAAATGGAACCATATAATTATAAATGTTTTATCCATTTTTTTAAATTTTAACATTAATAAATATATCCAAATTTTTGTCTAAAACCTGGTAAATTGAGTTTATTTTCTGATTAGTGAATTCAATATCTTTTCTGGCTTAATTAATGTCATTAAATTTCATAATAAGATGGCGCCCTTTTAGAGTACTTATTTGAGTTCTGAAACCCTTATCTAATCCTTTTACAAATAAGACAACTGCAGAACCAATACATGCGACCTGAAATTAAAAATTTGTAAGATAGAGCTAAATCTCAAGCCGTGGTAATCTTGAGCATCTTTTTAACGTAAGTATAAAATTATTATTTAGTTTAGAGGAACTTTGGTTGTTACACACCACCTTTCATCTAGTGCCATTTTTTTTTGTACAATTACTTTTTAAATGAATAGTAAGTCAAATATTTTTTAATGGCGCGAAAACTGCATTACCAAACTTCTAACAACAGAGATAGTATAAAGAATTTTTAGATTTTATTTAATAACCAGACTGTTAATTGAATCTATCGTGAAACTTTATATTATGTTAGGCTAGTTTAAATAAGACTGTCGTTTATGTTCGTTCACTTATAGCGTTCTACTTAGAAATAAAATGAAAAAAAACACTAATTGAAGAAAAGTACCATTGGACGAAAGATCTTATTGCACCAAACGTCCATTAGACTAAAATTACCGTTGGATCAAACATTATTGGACCAAAAGTTCATTAGAGCAAACATTCATTAGACCGAAAGTTATTGAACAAAAAGTCTCAAATACATTTTATATACATGTACTTGCGCAAGCTTGTAGATATCGATGGCAAACGATTTATAAGAAGAGTAACCTATAAGGTACATCTGTAGTATAACTGAAGTAACTTTTAACAAATATTGTACTGGTTTTGAAACACAGTACTATTATATACAAACAAGAAATATGCCGTTATAAAACACTACAGTTTTAGGTTAAAGCTAAAGTCGTAAGTACCATGACTAAGAAAATATTGCGTTGTAATTTTTGCTAGGCATTTTCGACAAAAAGCCACGCAGACGATGGGAAATGGCTTTAAGAAGGTAAAATGTGAACGGCTGTAGCGGTCGTCGCATCAAAAGGCATGATATACAAATATCGATCGATTTGGACATTTCATTAAGAAAAGTAGCGTTGGTAACACCTGATAAAGAATGTTTCAAAAGTTGTACTCCTTTTCTACTCAATTTTTAAATAATCTTTTGACTATTATAGAAAAGCAAAGTCCAGTTTAACCTCATCCAGTCGGATGAGCTCCCCCAAGGAAAACTCAACTTGGTCTGGGGCGAGCCTATTTAAATAAGGTTCCTATATTTATACTAAGCTGACGTAAGTAACTTTGTCGACATCTGGCAGGAGAATTTGCGCGAATCTTTACACGCAAACTTTTCCTTTCAAAGTTGTCTAGTTAAATCGCTTCATAATATTACAGTTTCGTTTTAATGTTGTGATCGTATTCAGCAACGTATTAGTCCGATTTTTTCATTTCATTGCATCCTGTACTGTTTGTAACTTGGTAATTCGTTTGGTTGTTGCAGTAGACATTTCGTTTCGTATCTTTTCATTCTCTTTTTGTATCTTTTATGCAAATACTTGCTGTTAAGGCTCTTGTGTGGGTTAGAATTACGCTCTCAACGATGGCTCCGTGCCACTGTGGATTAGAACTTATATGTTAGAATTGCCACGCGAGTATCAACTTGACTCACTTATTGTATCATCGCACAGAAAATTTATACAGTTCATTGCTATTGAAACCATCTCAATTGGCCAATCTTTTGCGATCACTGACGGTATGATTGACAGCAAATCTCTAATAAGTTGAGTATTCTCTTAATTATCATCCAATTTACTAGAGTTCTTTAATCAAGGCTTATGCTAATTGTAATTTTTCAATTTAAAGATGCTATAGATTAATCAATTCACTGTTATTATATTTTTGGTTTTAAAATCACTCGACTTTGACCTCACGACGAGCTATCTGGTAGTTGACACAATTAACTGCGGCTAATAGTTGTTCACCGAATACTTAATCAATCAGTTAAGGGGAAAAACAAAGACACGCTATGTAATAGCAGCTCAAACAAGAAATTACCATAAATTTAAAATAACTTAAACCGATCTATTATTAATTCATAACCAACTAATTACAAACATTTGAATAACTATTATTCGACTGATTCGTTTTCTTTTTATAATTCTATATAGCTCCGCCAATTTAACTATATATTTTAGATTAATTTTTGCCCAACATCATAATTACCTCCTCTTGAATTTAAATTCATATTCCCAAGAACAATAGGTACATAAATCATAAAAGCCTTTAACAATCCAAATCACCTCCAAGACATTCATTTACATCAGAACAAATCACTTTTGACCAAGCATATATAAATGAGTAAACAAAGTAACGCCCCTAGTTTTGAGAAAGTTAAACTGAAATTAACATCCAGAAGCGCAACTGTTCATTTTTTTGTACTCTTATATATGTGTGTATGGCAGAGAAGATAATCGATTGAGCGCCTAATGCGTTAATTTAGGCTGCAGTTACTAAAGAATAATAATCAGTAACAAATAATTAAAAATAAAAAAAGATGTTGGAAGAAAAACCTGTATAAACTAACGATCCAAGAAAATTCAGAACCAATTTAAAAGCTAATTAAAAATTCAGGTGCCATGATCAATTTGTATGAGAATCGATCAAATTAGTTTAAATCCGGTTAGATAAGAACTGTATGCCTTGGTTTATAATTAGGGATATATTTTAATAAAATATAGAATATGTAGTAGTGAGTTGAGGTGTGCGTCCATCTTTGTTATATCGTAATGTATTTTGCTTTAGATGATGTCCGAATTAATAAAAAAAAATATATATAAAGATTTAAACATATAAACATAGGTCACACAAGTCCAAATTGGTATTCTATTGATTATATATAAAACTGGCATGGTGTACGCATTCGAAATAAAAAATAAACTGAATGAATATGTCAAGAATCCGGTGGAATATGCCGATTTGCCTGCTAAAGAAGCAATTGCTACATCAACTTCGGGTATGTAGCAAAAGAAGAAGGTTAATAGGCCAAACCAAGGCAATGGAGAGGAAATTTTGAATATTTTGCTTGAGTATATTGAAAAAGAACGTTTTTGGCTACATGTTAAAGAGTAGAGTCAAGAGTTATTCCAAGAATTTGCAATGATATGGCAAGAGTAACACTAAGTTCTGTAACGTTCTTTTTAAAATAATAACAAAAATGCTGTTTAATCGTCTATTCACAAGAGAGATATTATTTACATACACTTAATTAAAAACACTAAACTATAAACTATTTAAATGCTAGATATTTACAGACTTAAACCAGGCTATTTATATAAGAACGATTTATGTATTATTACAACATTATTAACATTTATTTATTCACTAACATTCGATTACTAATTTACACAGAGCACATTTCAATACGCCGGTTAAACATTAACTGGCCTGCTTCTACCCGCGACTCAATTTATATCTCCCATATAAAGTTCTGGAACTTACTAGATTAAACTAGTTGGTGTATTGTTATGTGCAGCCGTCGATGACTCACACCGATGAATCATACATGCAGGTGTTGATGAATCATATATGCAGCTGTTGATGAATCATACGTGCAGCTGTTGATGAGTCACGTCGATGAGTCGTGTCGATGAGTCATGTAGTCTCGAATGTTGGACGGCGGCGAATAGGGGGTTTTCCCCATTTGTTACATTTCAGTTACTTGGTATACAGGGCGGAAGAAAAAAGATCAGAATGAAAGACTAATAATTCTGGAAAAACTGCGATTACTAATTTACACAGAGCACATTTCAATACGCCGGTTAAACATTAACTGGCCTGCTTCTACCCGCGACTCAATTTATATCTCCCATATAAAGTTCTGGAACTTACTAGATTAAACTAGTTGGTGTATTGTTATGTGCAGCCGTCGATGACTCACACCGATGAATCATACATGCAGGTGTTGATGAATCATATATGCAGCTGTTGATGAATCATACGTGCAGCTGTTGATGAGTCACGTCGATGAGTCTTGTCGATGAGTCATGTAGTCTCGAATGTTGGACGGCGGCGAATAGGGGGTTTTCCCCATTTGTTACATTTCAGTTACTTGGTATACAGGGCGGAAGAAAAAAGATCAGAATGAAAGACTAATAATTCTGGAAAAACTGCGGTTAGGACATCTTGTGAAGATATACGACCTGTGTAACCATCAGTACAAAAGATGGCAAACACTGATGCAAATTTGTTCCACAATCCCTAGCTGTTCTATTTAGAAGGGAAATCAACAAATCTACAAAAGAAAAATCAGAAATCAGTTTCCATCAACCATGCTATATATTAGCCGGTCGATGCCATTCCAAGCCATCACTCAGTGCACAGAAGCAGTGCATCTTCACTGCGAGAATGGATCAAGGCACCTGTTCTCTATTCTCAAAGAGGGTCGTTACAATGATTATACGCCCTTATTAATAAATATTTAGTTCGGAATTATTGAATTTGACAAAATATTTTGTACTATCGTTAATGCCTCAATTTAAGTTAGTGTTATATCGTACCGATTCCGTAGTTTGGAAATAGAATAATAGTTTCATAAAGCTTTGTTAGTTTAACGAAGAAAATAATACCGTCTTGTCGTATTTGAAAATTAAGTATATTTAGGGCCGGTATTATAAAACTTTTTACTTCCTAGATAAAATTTACTTTGAGAGTAAATTAATTTATTCTGTTAATTTGCATATGAAATTGAGAGAACAAATGAATTTACTATCAAAGTAAATTTTATCTAGGAAGTAAAAAGTTTTATAATACCGGCCCTAAATCAACTTTTTGTGTAATAGTTTTTTGATTATGATGTGTTTTGTGTCTTCATTTTTTTATTTCAATTTTTTATGTTTTAATATACAGATTTCAAATTAATTTATCGTATGATATGGTTTGGCCCAACAAATTACTGATGTTTTTTTGTTTTTTTATTTAAATTCAGTAGTATCGATTGATGCGGTTTTGATTAATCTAACGTCAATTTTAAATAAGGAATCTTTCCAAATCGAGATTCTGAGATTTTGTTATCAATTTGGTGGCGCTCAACATGTTTTTTATTTTGTTCCTGATTCCATTATTTAATTAGAAGCTTTTGGGGTTAACACCCACTCCTGTATTTAAATTTGAATAATAGAGATCTCAACAGCCGGTGCATTTTTGAGTTGTACAGTAAGTATCAAATATTTTGTGTTTAGTGGAATTTTTGTATTGTTTAAATGACGCCTGATCGTGGGTCATTTTTTTGTGTTAAAATAAAGTTGCTTCAATGCCGCCCATCGCGGGGCTTTGTTGTTGTTTTTGTAATGTTTCAATGCCGACCACCGCGGGGTGTTGTTTTTTGAGTGTTACAATACGTATTTGTTATCATATTGTTCTTGTGGTCCTGTGCCCTTTTTATTTGCACATAAAACAAAAAGGATCTTTTTTGCATTCTTTCGCCTTGTGGCCAATTTTTCCACATCTGATGCAATGCTGTTTTCTGTTTAATATTTTACATTGATTGGCCAGATACAACCTCATCCTTTAAGCGGTACCTTATTCATCGGATCTTGTTTCGTTTCTTCCTAATGAGCCATTTGGCAACTTCAGTAGGTGCGATTACTACTGCAATTTGGTTATACGGGCTAGGAAGTAAATATGTCATTAATGCTATGTGCTAACAGATCCTCAGAAATAGACATACCCATAGTCGATGAGGTGTTGCTTGGTCGTACTAATGCCGATGAAGATTTTTTCGCCTCAACAAATAAAGCAATACTAATATACAGATAGCACTAACTGCAGTTGATAGATAACTTGTTATGGCGACCAAAACAGCACGGCAATCTCTGGAAGTCTTTCAGACACGTTACTCGGACGCATGCAAAGATGAGAATGCAATAGTGTAGAAGCTCAATGCTAGTTCTTGAATTGGTTTGAAACTTTCAGTCTGTATAGTGATCTAGTTCTAGTTAGCAAAGCCATCTGTCTCGTGTATACATTGTTACAGAAAGAGATCAGGATAAAGCTTAGCAAAAGATGACTCAAAACCCTAAAAAAGATGTGATAGTAAATGCACTTCTTTAAATATTTACTGAAAGAAAGGTTTCTGGTGGCAGATAATACTCAGAACCATCATAAATGATAAGAAGTTTGAAAAGACGTCCAACGATCGGTTGCCCGCAGTAAATCTCAAATATCGTTGCAGATACCATTCTACTGATGAAGAATTTGGCGAGAACTGAGATGTTTAGTTCAGCTTTCAATTCTGCTCGAAATTTCCAGTTTATGTAGCCAAATGAGGTACTACAAATGAGGTTGTATGCATTAATGGGCTGGCGATCTAATTTATATCAGGTAAAATAGCTATTAAAGAAAATATGGACGTCGCGTCGCACAGTTGGTATAGGGTAAGGTAAATTTTCAGATTAAAGAAAGTATGTATGAAACATGAAAGTATCAAACCTTAATTAGACGGCTTATTACAGCCAATTATGAAGGAAACATTGAATTCATTTCCTAATCTTCTTTATTTAGTATATAGAAGTTTGCAAAAAGTTAGCCAAGAATTCTAACAAACCACAAAACGAAATAAATAAAAAATAATGGTGCTTTTAGAGGGAATTAAGAACTAGTGAAAATAGTTTTTGTTCCATTTATGGTACGCTTAATGGAATCGCGAAGCTTTACAAGCGATTACAGAAAGGGGACGACATAAAATAAATCAAAATTTAACTAAAAGTAATTACACATGATCTAATTTATCGCCCTAACTTCAACGATCTTGTATAAATAAGGATTAACATATAAGTAGGGTTTAAATTTAAAATTATATATGCGTGTAAGTCTGAGATAAAGGTTGGTTGTGCAACATTTTTTAAAAGTCCCACCAAAAAATCCGTTCTGATCCTATTATAACTGTTTGGTATTTTACGATTAGCCGATTCGATATTCAAACATAAATGTGTATGTGTGTGTATTTAAGATTTGTTTTTCTTTTTCTTCTAACGAACCAGTTTTATGAACAATCTGAATCAATTAGATAAATTATAGTTTGAAAATTCGATCGATATTATAAAAAAAAGTGTTCTTGCTGCAGAAAAAAAATGGTTAATGTAACCTGGGGAAATTAAAGAAGCACAACCTGTCCAGTTTGTATCAAGATTTCGCTGGCTCTGGCAATTATCCTTAATATGTTTACGTTCAGATTAGAATCGAGAAAATTGCTTTCGATATAAAAATAAGTCATAAATTGTAATTTCCTTTTAATAATATTTGCTTTAATTGGACGTTATTGTTGATAAAAAATCGAACGTACTCAGACAAACCGACTTGTAATTATAACACATTGGTATAAGCGCGACATTTATAGAATAGAACATAAATTTAAGTTTATGTACTCGTTGTTTCCATATACATAAATCTATGATAATATATTTAGTGTAATCTCTAACTTTTAGGTTGTGCACTGTCTGCAGCTTACGCGTAAATAGTATATAAAATCACAGGAGAAGATTATATGTAGTAGATCATCTCTCTGCCACAAGATAAGAACAAGCACATAAATTTTCAAGACAACTTCAAAAAACAAGAATTGCGAATTTTCTATGAGAAGGTCGCATTGTGCAGCTAAACACTGTTTTTCATATATCAGATATAAATATAGAGTATACTGATGGTTACTTCAACTATCCACTCTTCAATATCCATAGAAAATATGTCTCTTGGACTAGGAATTAGGAAGGATGCACAGTGTGGCTCATATAAGATCACCCTGTATAGCATCTTGGAAACTATAAAAGTTACGAAAAAAAAAATTAAATATCGAAGTTGGCTGGTATAAAATAAATATAAATTTAATTTTTTCGTATTTAATGGAACACTCTATATATTTCAACGATTTTCAATCCTATAGTTTATTTTAAGGGTCTACAGTACGTATGAATTTATGAGTCCTAAAATGATTTTCGCTCTATACTTCTCATTCAGTTAGGTATTTATTAAAATTGTCACACACTACTAAAACCAAAATAAAGAGTAAAATCCATCCTCTTCCAGTGCTTTTCCGGATTTGAGGAAAAAGTATTTTTCGTGGAGAAAAGTTTAAACAAGAAAAACATATATAAATTGATTGATTTAAAAAATCCTAAAACACTAACTAAGCGTAATTATGAACATACACTACTGCGGTGGTCTTTGAATATAAAATAAAATACAATATGTCCACCGTTCCAAATATAAACATAAATTATATACGGTGGATTAAAATGAGAATACACCACAGATATTCTTCTTTATTCCTCTCAGCTAGCTCAGGTTTGCTCAGTAAAGCATAAATTATTTGAATTAAGAGACTCTTATTTACTTTTATGCCTGGAAAGAAAGAAAAACTTATATCATAAGCACTAAAGCTCCTGCAAGCTGGACAACTGCTGAATTTAAAGGAAAAGAAAGCTGGATGCCTGTATTAACATCAATTAAACACATATGTAAAATTGAAAACACATAAACTTTATTTAACGAACAAAAATAAAAATCCAAATGGAACGTCAAAATAAAAAAATGTTATTCAAGATAATACAATTGGTAATTGAGAAACACATTCTCAGGTTTGCTCAAACGTTAGAAATAATCGTAGTGACCTGACATAGGATCAGTACGGTCATTCGTTTGAACAAACCAACACAAATGAAATTTGTTTATAAATAAAAATATTTGTCAAATGAAAATAAATTTTATATAAAAGAAATTTAGTTGTTTTGTTTACTTCAAATCAAATAAATTCTGAAAAGAACTTAATAAACTAAACCAAATAATTTTATATTTGAGGATGAACTTTACAAGTTAATCATTATTTATGAACTTGACAAGAATCATTTATTATAACCAACCTTGTATATTACGATATACTTTCCTTTTTAAAAGTTAATCCTTATTATTGGTAACACTGTGACAGAACCTGTCAGCTGATTTCTTGTTTATAAAATATCGATGCGTAGATCGATGTCAAAAAATAAATTCACTTGAATTTATTTAAATAATCACTTTCACTTTCAATAATTTTTACACAATAATTAAATCTTCTTTTAATCCTTGAAGATTGTCCAGGTAACACTTTTAGTTTAATTTTAAACTTTATTTATACAATGACATTTATATCAAAACATATGGTTAACTATCTAACCTCAAATTAATTACAGATATTTTATCCGGAGTCGAGCATGGGTTTTGCGTTGAACGTTTTATTAACTGACTTTGTTACAATTTGCCCCAGCTTATATAGTTTATGCCAGAACAAAAGAAAACTATGACACTTTTTCAAAACAATGAAACATCGAGTAAGCTCGTGACGTTACTAATCCGGCACAGCTGATATTTTTTATCACTAATCTTAATTCTGTTATTATAGGATTGTAGCCCTTGAAACGAAGATCAATAAAGTATAATACATTCATTATCCCAAAATGTATCGTAACAAAGATATTCGAGAAAAACGTTTGACAATGTACAAAACACATTACGATCTAATTACATATAAAGTTCAACAAATCAAGGTTCATCCTTTACAAGCTAGTTACAGGAATACATGATACAAGTAATACAATTAATTTATCCATAGAAACATCTTTACAATTTAATATAAACATGATTTTTACAGTACGCAATACAATAAATACACCAATTAATGCATATACAAGTGCCAGCTTAAATATTAAGCCAACGTTAATAAATTTATGCACAAAATGTCCAGCATACAGTACTCTAAGCACTTGCATAAAAACAAAGGTGAAGAAAAACAGGATAAGAGTCTATAAGAGTCATATCAACACGAACGACAGGATTCAATACCTTCATTAATAGAAGCGACCAGAAATTTTGTAAACAAATTCAAAAATTAATTGTATTGTATCAGTCATAATAAGATTGACCTAATTGATCTATTTTCAGCTAATTAGCAACATAAACTTGAGCTGGTCTCCTGGAATATAGAAAAATCTATCTAGCGTTAAACATCGTAATATGTAAATTTTAATATGTAAATTACTTCTTCCTAACAAGTGAGAAACCGTCCCAAAGTAACATGGGTTGCATAAACGTACCTATGATCAAGCAATCTAACTAATTGATATCCTTTTTCTAAAAATGAAACCTATTATTATTATGCATGAGAAAGCTAGGTTATGTTTGCATGAAGTCTTTATTCTTGAGTTTTTAATTTAAACATTAATGAATCTAACTGTGGTCATATCTATAACCTTTATATTAATTATGCCCATGACATAACATGTCCCTCTTTTAATTTTAATTCCGATATAAAAATATTTGTGTTAACGTTTCAGTTTGGTGGTTAAAAGTTTCAATACGGTGATTTGATATCACCGCACTACATTTACTAAATACCAAACAATTTGAATTTTAAAACATCTTTTATGTGTGGTTGATTTGTATACAAATGACGTTACAAAATAGAATCTACAATTATAAATAAATACAAATCATAAATGTATCATCATCATAGCAGAATACTAGACACGCTAGATTTGTAATTACAAAACTCAAGTTCTAATCCTAGTTTGGGTAAACTCTTTTCTATAAACATTCAATATGTTTATAAATAAACATTTTTTTATAAATATAGTATTTATAGAGAGGAATAATTACATAAAATTATCCCTTAGTAACTATCCCCTGTGACTCCATATGAAAGGTACTTGCTTCGTAACGCTTGCGTCGCAGGTTCGATTCCTACTCCAATAATTTCTTTTTTATTTGAACTTGTTAGTTTTGAAAGAAATTAATTATTTAATTAATATTAATATTTTTAAATGTTATTTGCTTATTATTATTATTAAAAATAAGCAGCCGGAGCAGGGATCGATCGAAATTACGTTGTTTTGAATAGTTTATTCACGTTTCTAAAAGGTTTTATCTTCTTATTAGATTTAAGGTTTGTCGTTGAATAACGCAAAACAAGTTTTCTTTCTCAAACAAGGCTAAGTCAGTTTCGGGTAAATATTTCACTGGAAATAGTAAAATCAGATCAGTACTTTAATATTTATAATGTTACAATTTACTTACGGAATCCTGGATTTGGAAGAATTGAGCTCAAGTAAATGAAGGTTATCAGCTGGGCTGATACTCTTTGGTTTTATCAAATTTTGAGTTTATTTTAATATTTTGCACCATTGTTTGGATGCAGGCACCTGGAGTACTGTACTCTGGACAAGAATAGTTGTAGTTATATTCAATTTATGTTGTTACTTTTTTTATATTTGCTGATGCATCGGTTGATGTTTAAAACGGTTTCTAGTTAAGTTTTTCTTTGTTATAGTTTGTTATAGTTTGTGTAAGCTCCATGTGTTTGGGTTACTTTGAATACTTGTGTAAATATTGTATAATAAGACAGCCTTGGTAGTGTAATGTCTAGCGTGCCGGACTTTCACCCAGGCGGCCCGAGGTCAACTCCCGGTGCCGGCAGATCTGGTTAAGGTTTTCTGCAGTTTTCCTTAGCTGTCACACAAATGTGGGATTTGCGCTGTTCCATCTGTAAGTCGGCTGCAGCCGCACATAGGGCCTACGTAATAATAATAATCGCCCCCTCCCTCCCGCTCAAACCTATAGCTTCTGGGGCCTGATTTCCAGGTTATGGGTTGTAGCAATTATTATATATATTATTATTATTGTATATACTAGTATAGCTGGAGAGTGATGAGTGTTTAATGTAATTAGTTTTTAATGAGATTCGGACAGTTGTTTGTTTTTACTGATTTTCTTTGTTATTGTTGAATTTAGACTATACGTGTGTTATGTTAACTTATTCATCTCTTTGCCAGCTACATTTCTGTCTTTATAGAATTAAAATTAGGGTTAATTATAAACATATGTTCGGATTCGTGACGTCATGGCAGCGTGTGATGTTCAAGTTTTTTGAAAAATTTGATTGTGTCTTCAAATGTTTCTTGCAAACATATAAAAGAGCTTTGAAAATTTAACAAAGTCAGTCGATAAAAATCCTGGGGTGCATCTATGCTCAACTCATGATCGAAACCTAAAATTAAAGTGAGGTTATGAAGAATCATATGTTTTTCCAATACAATACAATTATTTGGAATTGTGTTCGAATATATATTATTTTAAAATCGAGAAAGAAGGAACACATTGGAATGAACACTGTTACCGATCGTACAACAGGTTAAATACTTTTAAGTGGATTAATTGACATTTGATGTGTCAATTTTCTTATATACAAGGTTGGTCGTAAAATAATGGTTACCCATTGGGAACAAATTTATATAAAAATTTCTAATTATTTTTTTGTCAAAGTTAAAAGGGTTCTTTGTGGACAAAGTTTGTTGTTTTAAAAACAATTTCAAAGTTTATTTATTTCAATTGTAAGCCATTTATTTGGTTGAAATTGATTTATTTGATGCTAGTCTGTTTAAATGAATTCGGCTGTAACCCTCATGTCAGGTTCACAATCACCAAGATTTCATTTAAACAAACTAAAGAATTTTCCTTTTACGATTTATAAGGAACTTGTTTTTCCTTTTTGATAAATTTTTTTTTAATTTTAATAAAAATAAAGATCTGTGGTTTTTATTTTGCAATCGTGTTTAGTTTTTATTTTGATGTGGATGCAAGTATAAAATTATTTATACAGAGTTTAAGCCTACTGCATGTCCATGTGCGGGATTCCAAGTGCAGTGGTAGTAAGTTTCTCTTTCCAGATACAGGTATTAATAAGATCAATAATTTGTTTATCTCATCTCAAAACTGAGTCAATCTATTGGGTAAAAGAAAAGCTTCGGGTTGTTATATTTTCATTTTTATTAATGCTAGCAAAAATAAAAATAAACATTTATTTTATTTATTTGGAAATTTTACCTCATAGTTTAATTGTTTGCCCAGAACGTGGGGCTTTCTTAAATATTATTCATTTCAGAATATAACATCTCAATATTTATAAAAAGTTTTTACCCAAACTCAGATTAGAATTTTTTACGGAATTCGAAATCTAGCGCGCCCTCCATTCTGCTATGGTGGCTGTTGTCATATATGTCTTCTTTAATAAATGTTTATTTATCATACTTTTTTGTTTGTTTCTTTTTATTATTAATTACTTTTTATTTATTTTTTACAATATTAATAATTATCTTAAACATTATCTTATCAATGGATTAATCTTAATATTAATCTTAATCAACACATAATATTAATTCATTTACGCATATAAAATATGATTTCAAAGTCTAAATCTCGTTCGCTTTGGTGGAGGAATTCCATAAAAAAGAGGTGAAATGAGTAGGAAAGAGATGTACGATTCCCACTACTCAACAAGGGCGTCTAATTTTAGCAACTAATCCGTCTACACTACAGAAGATTACTTCTAGGTTGTGTCCAAAACGATGAATGTTCCTGCATACTCTATGCCCTTAAGTATTTTTGAATATTACATTCATGTATCAAGTATATCGAAATTTCGTTTTTTTTATAAATTTATTGTTGCATACTATACAGGGTGTTCAATTCACTAGACCAAAGACTATTTAAATTTAAGTTTTCTATTTTAAAAGTGAACAGTTTCCAATGTCTAAAATTAATTTATTAAATATGTAGAAAAATTAACACCCTGACTAGGATTCGAACCCAGGACGTTCTACTAGCCGGGCTAGATGCTCCACCGCTGAGCTATCAAAGGTGATTCTCTACGGAAATGACAATCTTTTTACATAAGTTGGAATTAATGTACACAATTATATATGTAAACTAATACTTGTATTCGGTACGGAACCTTCAAAAATCTCTTAGTTCATCCTATATATAAACTATATACCTTATAACCCCTACTGTTTCGACAGCTTAGAATATACGTATTAAGAATAGAAAAATGCTAATGAACTCTGATTTAAGCCCTACTAATTTCAGTCTTGTAAAATTGCTCCAGTAATTAGTCAAGCTTGACTAGTCAGTCAAACTTGATCGATTGTCGGCGGACCATGAAGTTCTGTATGTATATAACGTAAGATTTTAGCTTAGTTTTTCAGTGTCTGCTGAAGATGACAGCCTAGCTGTTAAACACGTGTCCACAGTGATTGAAAATGTGTTTGGTGAAGTACAGTTTTAGTGTATTAGTCACAGTTTTTAATTTTTTCTTTTCCAAACTCAAAATCAATACAGGCTTTAAAGACTATCTTTATTTTTTACGTAGGTGCACTATGGTTTTCTTACTATCTCTGGATAAACAATCTATCTGCTGTTAACATTTACCGTTATTAGTATATATGTACAAGTTAATGAAGGATTATGTGTATGTTAAATATTTGGGGTGTGTGTGTGTGCGAGCGTGTGCGGGCGCGCTCGCGCGCGTGTGTGTGTGTGTGGGTTGAGTTCAAGCAATATTGAGGGTTGGAGGTAGTGGTAGTCCGTCCTTAAAATTTAGTACGACGTTTTAAGAGGAGTACGTATGATACAAAGTCAGTGATAAATGCAAACTCTTCAACGCCTAGATTAAGAAGCCGTTAAATAATGAAAACAAACGGCCCCTGACCGACCTTAAATTAAGCCATCGCTACACGCGTAAAATGTAGGTTAAGAGTTAAACGCGTGAGGAGTAATACTTCATTTTTTGAATTTTGTACAGTGTATTGACAATATACACAATTGACAATTATTTTGTACACAACTATCGCACTAAAACTATTAAAATATAATATTCAAGATTGCTGGTTGTGTTTTGGTTATTGATGAATAATTCAATTATTTTTGTAACATTGCTGTTCACAACTGCTAATTGTTACTTTATTACGTTCTACTATTCATATTTAACAGGCTAAACAATATTTTTTAGCCAACTTGAACTTAACGCCAACTATTCGTACTATTCATTCGAAAATATTAGGCTGTACTTCTTTTCCATTTCTTTCAAAAACGATTAGAATATTCTAATAGTTTTTGAAAAATATGGAAAAGAAGTACAGACCAATGTTTCTTAAGAAATCTGCTTAGTCTTTAATAAACTGTAATAAATCTAACCTCAGTTTGTTTTTATTAAGTACTTTTGACACCACTATTACCATCAACTGTCCCCACTTACTGTTAGTATGACGGATACAATTATGCATTCACATAAATAAAAAACAAAAACAGGTGGCCCCTGCCTTTCCATTTTCAAGATTTGATTTCACCTTCCAAAGAGTTTGCAATTATCATTAAATTGGTATCATACGTACTTTTCTGAAAAAGTGTGATAATTTTTCCCGGATTTTAAAGTTTTAATCAAAAAACGTAACTAAGGTTTTATGTCTCAAATTATTTGAAAATTTTTCTCAAAGTTTGATCACAGGTCACCGAAACCATATATCTTGAAAATTTGTATCTCTGAATCAAAGATTTAGTCTTGAAAATATTTAAAATTTAAAAACTCATAAAAATCATTAGAATTTTTCAGAAATCTTGGAAAAAATCGTAGTTGTACAGTCAAAAAATAATTTTAAATGCTGTTCTGTGCAGTTTCATTATATATTTGAAATCAGGAAAAATCGAGGACTTTAATTACCGAAAAATATGCAGAAAAATAAAAATTCGTTTTAAAATGGACACACTTTTTCTATCACCCCGTATAATATACAAATTTTTAAAAACGTTTAGTATGTTTAAAAACTGCATATAATATTGTTTAAACTTATTTTTGAAGCGAACCCCTTTTAAGAAAATTTAATTAATTAATTTAGAAAATAAGGGTTAACAGATACTTGAATCACCCTGTTCATAGGTAGTTAAACCAGGATTAATTTCTTGACTTATGATAATCGTTACTACGACTAGGAGTAACAGAAGTTACGGCAGTTAAGGTAAATTAAAATTTCGGGATAGGGAGGGGAGGCGGAAATTTCTGATGAAAAGCTAGGGTTAATAAAAAAACAAATTGTGTGCAGTTTGTTCCCGTTACCCCTAGGTCCAGATAGGCTTGTTATATGAGAGCTCAAAACCGGTCTTTCAGGACTGAACCGGTTTCGAGTTCTCATCCTTTATTTTGGGGATGGACGCTCACGGATCAAAGGTGGCCTGTAGTAAAGAGAGAGCAGTGTATCGCGTGGTCTCCTGACCACTGGCCTATGGGAGACCTTATCGCCAGGAAGTTCCCTGGTTTCTAAGTAGTGGAAACTGTCGATCGGTTACTCTGGACATTCTTAATTGACTCTGGCCACTCAGGGTTCGCGAGATTGCAGAGCAAACAGCTCTGTCTTCACAGTCAAGTCTTGCAAGCTCCTACTGTGCTTTTGCGGGTTGAGGTATCCGGGTATCTAAGACAATTCCACTTCCACGAGGTACATGCAGGGTATCTACGTAGAGTCGAACGAGTTGCTGTCGAATGTTCACCAGGCCACATCCTAGGATAAGCTTAACCAACACTTGAGATGGAATTGACCGGACACTGAATAGTTCGCATACTGAATCAAGGATAAAGGAACTTTCTCGGGGAGATGAGGCCCGACGTATGAGCACGTGATTAGTTCCGGCACTATCCTGGAGAGCTACTAGAGGATGGATAGCAACCTCGTTCCCACTATTGAGAGCAAGCAGCACTCACTTAAAAATTGACGGTCTACTTGATTGTATTAGAATCATCCAGCCTCTTGCGGACTATTTAGTAATTTTGTGGTGTACTGGTCTAGCTTCTTTAGAATTCATCTCCGGTATTTATCCAATAATCTTTTTTGGAGATTATAAACGTTTTTACACCGCGCAAGATTTGTAAAGCAATTGTATTTAGTTAGTTACCATTTTATAATTTCTCTAGACTATTTTGACATTTTCTAGACCATATTGCATCTTGCTAAGGTAATTAATTTGTTTATTGTGAGCGGTGCTTGTTTCCTTCTAAATTTTGCTTTCTTTTGTAACCCGTAAACGTTGTCATATTTTTATTGGCGTTACGGAATGAGTATTTCTGAGATTTGGTGACCTGCATCATGGTGTAACCAGCTCTAACTGTAAGCACATTTAGAGACCAGCAATTGTGATTTACATGCTAGAACATTTCTGTGTACTACTGGTATCACTTGGGGTTGGCCAATGTTTTGTCAGAGATAGTTGCGCTTTTCTGATAGGAGCTCTTCTGATAAATTTAATAAAGTTAAACAAGTTGATACCCTATTTTGAAAATTTACCTGAGCTCCCATTAATTGATTAGGTTGATTATTATATAATTACTTATTTAAGTTAGCTAATAATTGCTATCGTTAAATAATTCATTTAATATTATATTTTTTAAAAGTTTTAGCAATATAATAATAACATATCTAACGATCTAGGTCTATTCAATTAATTTCTTTATTTTGTAATAAAGCATTTTGTAACTTTTTTAGACTGCTGTAAATGTATATCGCGAGGGAAACTTTTTTGAAATTACTTTTTTTTCGGAAACAGCATATTACGCTGGCATTGTTGGCGCTTGATTCAAGTGTTGTTGAAGTCGACTCTTGGTGCTAGCAGACAGAATTAACTGCGGTTAATAGTTGTTCATCGATTTTTTAATTAACGATCCTTTCTTGGGTATCACCGTCTGTTAGATTTCTTTGGAAAAGTTGGGTTACATTATATTTGTTGGAAGATATGTGGCTCCTCAAAATGCATGTATCTGCTTCGTTTGGCAATAATTTTATGTATCCATTCAATTACATTTTTTAAATAGTCCTTACATATCGTATCTTTTCCTATTGCATAGCGTAGAAAATGGTTAAATTTTTTCCTTTCAACTTATAAAGTCATTACGTGCTTGTAATCCCCTACATTAGCTATTTATGTGTATCATAATTTTGCTCTTAATATTCTGCTAGCAAGTCTAAAACTAGTTGTCTCTCTTATTATCATTTTCCAATTTAGATTTTTAAATGATCGTCTACACCAAAAAAGACTTCAAAGGGTCTTATAACTAGATTGATGATTAAAAGATAAAGATTTTTTTTTATAAAAAAAGCTTGAACTAATTTGTTAAAATCACTTTGCGTATCTTACTAGATGTTAACAGTTTCATTATTAAAATTGTCTACACTTAATAACTAATACAACACTATTAATGAAGGTAGAAAGAGTAAGAAAAGCAAACAACCTTCCAGAGTTTTAATTAGTCTAAACTTCTTGAATTATATCCTATTGAAATTTCTCTTAAGATAAAAGTTATAATCGATTTTGAGACTTGATTAAACAGAAAATTCCTTGCTTATCCTTCTCATGGATTATGAATTATTTATTTTTAATTTTAATTATTTATAATATTTTAATTAAACGTCAAGCTGAAAGAAGGAAAAGAAAAACAAAAAATCCCGCTTCAGTTACTTCAATATCAGAGAATCTTTTTGTGCTATTTTCTTTTGTGAAGTCAGACGAAGCAGGGCTGAAGCAACAACCAAAGACAACAGTTTTTATAAGGGAGTAAGTAAGTACATAGTATATACGTACGTTTGGTGCATCCGGTGTAAAGAACAAAAACACATCAAGATCTTCATACTGCAGTATATAATATTTCAACAACACAAAAAAATGGGGAAACACATCACGAAAGTAAGATAAACCGTGACGTTATATTCAGTATTCAGATTTTAGATGAGTTGGGGGTTGTAAATAGAAATAAATAAAGGTTTATGTATTTCTATCGAATTTTACTTCAGAATAGAATGATAAAGTATGTACTATTATACTAGTACGTAGTAAGGGTGGTTTTCTCCTCCCCATTGTATGTACTCATAGTTATACGGTTATATGTATATACCTACACAATATATTCCAACAGATGTGTTTGTTACTACCACGCCAAGTTGCTTTAATGACTTGGTTTACTGATAATTATTTAAGCAATATGTAGGGGTGTGTCATGTTGGTACGTGACAAACCTACTTGTCATTCCATCGATTTAAATGGGGGTTGGTTTTACTAACTAACCAGAAATTTTACTAAATTCATGACTATTATGCGGAATATTAATCTACATATATACATCTATATATATAATGAGCTTCATCTGCCATTATTTTAACCTTTTCGTCCGATTCTCCGTAGTTAAGATATAATTTTATCACCTAACATCTTTTAAATGATTTTAAAAACAATATTTGTATTCTACAGTTCACTTGTTCAATCGACCACCTTTATTCAAGGCTAAAAACAAGTGTTAGCACTCAGGTTGCAGACAATCAGAAGTTTACTGCATGTAATGAGCTTTTGCTGATAATATTTTAATTCCTTCGTTCAATTTTCCGTCACTATGACATACTTTTGTCAAGTAGCATACTTTATCATGCTTAATTTCATCATTTAAAATATTTTAAATGCTTTCAAGATGAGTATTTTTATACATAGGGGCACAGTTAAAAATGTACTGCATCTACATGCTGCATCGGCATGTAATGAGCTCTTGACGACATTATTTTAATATCCAAGATATCCTTAAATATAATTAGTCCCAAGATACAATTAGTCCCAAGATACGTTGAGTTTCAAACCCGTTACAGCTAAGCGCATTTTAAGTATTTTATTAATTTCTTTTTGCATGGAAGGGAGACGTTGAGGTGCAGCTGGAAAGTCCTTGGTTTTTGTTGCTTTTTAGCTCCAGCCGCGCTCTGACCATCTGAGCCAAGCTCAACGGAGCCGAGCCAATCAGCCGGCAGTTTTAGACGAAGAACGTTGGCCATTAGGAACTTCCTCAGAATCTCTGAAAACAAGCAGGAGCTCATTGAATCCGTGGTTAAAGGCATTGGACGCCTTCAAGTATCTTGCTGTTTTATTATTTCAATAAATTCCATTACCTCTTCCAGTAAAAAAACACGCTCACTTTCGCTTTGCAGGTATCTGACGCTGTAATTTTTATACCACACTAGGTCGGTAAGTACTGTTTTCTCGTGGTTGTACTGATTTAGACGGTTTGAGTCTTTGTAACCATGAAGTAGCCGATATTCGGCTGATATTGCACGCCGATGCCGATGCGACGGTAAGAAACAGGGACTTGAATTATGACTAGGACAACTAATACTGACTTAATTACTTTTGGCAATTGCGCATGACTGGGTTGCACCACCTTAAATCCTTTACAGCCCACAGTATCGCTGGTGCTTTGAGTAAGTAAGACTTTTCATGAATCTAATTGGCGATCGAGGGCCGAAATCAGCTCTTTTCTGCAGGCTCGTGCGAACTGCAGAAGCTGTTCCAGTCTTCCACGTACCCTCTAAGTGTGATGAAGTGGCAAGAACAAGAAACCTGTTTATTCCACTGTCGCTATATCTCTACTCTCTTAAGATGGAAACTGCTTGATAAAACCTAGCGTCTTAGACTCGAAAAACGTCTAAGAAATAAAAAATAAAAACGTCTAGACGTCTAATCAATCGCTGAAGAAGCAAAAATGAAACTTCTACATAAACGAATTGTAGCATCGATGGCTCCATTTTTTCAAAGCTTCAATGAAAAATGCTCTCAGACACTGACTAGTCTTTCAAAATTCTTCACAGACAGCAACATAACCGAGATAATAGCTTGCAACATCTATATACATGTCAAGAAAACCAAAATGATTTAAAACAACAGAAGGAAGTTCTTGTGCCCACTGAATAACATTACAAGGAAGTTATGGCAACACGTAACTAGTCGCAATTTGTCACTTCTACTTGGTGGAGTGGTGGTGGAGGTAGAGCAACGTGAAATACTAAAAACATGACTTGTAACGGTAACAAAAAGATTAACCACACAAAAGCCCAACGATCAGGCGTCAATTCAAACTAAGAACTATGCTTACTGTACATGAATCTTAAGATCTCTTATTGACAAATTATTATTCAGGTGTAGGTACTGATTTCTATAGCTTATAGATTGTAAAGAAAAATAAGGTTTGTTGAAATAAGAAGGAATATGGGCGTCATTTATTGGAAGTCATTACAATTCTGGTCTAAACCCCCGAATAAAAAAAAATCCAGATTATATTGATTAAAATTAATTAAAAGAACTAATCACCATTAGTTAAATTGACGTTAAAGCAGGTTAGATAGTTGAATAACTTCAATTAATGATAGGTCCAATATAATCCAATAAGAGTTAATTTAAATACTACTCATTTATTCGTAGATAAAATAATCTTTTGTCTCACATACCAATAATAAGAACAATCGTAATAGATTATAAAAGGCTTTACAAATTTATTTTATTCTACCTAACAATTGTTCCGACAGCTAAGCTGTTAGTATCAAAAATAATTTAATTAAAAACACAGATGGAGACGTCGCAGAAGATAAATAAACTAAATAGGTAACGAGATTAAAATAAAAGGCATGACTAACACTTCCAGTAACAGAGAATTACTGAGCTCAATCTGTTCGTTTATTAAAGATACTCTAAATTTGTGTTTGTTTATTTCAAATGGTTCTAGAATGTCTAATTTTCGTTTAATATCACAAAAGTGTAAGAATGTGCTGTCATTTTGAAGGGTCGTTTTCTGATTCTGTTGTAAAAGGTGTCTGGCGTAATTAGACACTCATTGTGAATATGGTGTATGACGTATTCAGTAAGAACTGGGTACTCCGCTGATTTTGCTCCGATTACTCAAACGCTTCAACGATTTTTGATAAGCACCTCATTGTGCTATAATTATTTCGGTAGATCAATAGATTGAGCAGAATCATCAACAAGCGCTTTATGAAGAAACGCTTATTCCTTATCCTCGTGAAGGAAGATTTTGGAAAAACGGTTGAGTTACATTTTATAACAACAGCTCGCCGAAAGTCAACTCGCTACGTCATTTCTGCTGGCGTTAAACCTGCCACTTGATTCAAAAATTTAAATTGAATTTTAAAATTTCAAAAGTCTGTCCGTTTAATTAAGAAATCAATTAAAGTGTTCATCTTCCTCGGCCAAAATGAGAAAAACTCATTGTTTCTCTACCTTCTGCTAAAGAAGTAGCACGACAGGATGTTGCTATTCAATTGTATAAGATTAACATTATCTATCAGGTAACTCGGAAGCCTCATGCCTTTATCCTAAAAACAAAATAATTAGTGCACAAATTGGCTTTGTAAAATACTGAAAGTATTAACTCATTTTTTGGAAGTTATGGAATAACGAAACGTGTTTTCTTTGTAATGAGAAGCGACGCTTTGTCGACCATTTTGGATATTTTCTCTTCGAATCTCAAAGGTAATATTTTTTAATAAAGTCTCATCTTGTTTTATTGATGCGATCAATAAGCCTTTTTCTACAAGATTTTAAAATTTCAAAAGTCTGTCCGTTTAATTAAGAAATCAATTAAAGTGTTCATCTTCCTCGGCCAAAATGAGAAAAACTCATTGTTTCTCTACCTTCTGCTAAAGAAGTAGCACGACAGGATGTTGCTATTCAATTGTATAAGATTAACATTATCTATCAGGTAACTCGGAAGCCTCATGCCTTTATCCTAAAAACAAAATAATTAGTGCACAAATTGGCTTTGTAAAATACTGAAAGTATTAACTCATTTTTTGGAAGTTATGGAATAACGAAACGTGTTTTCTTTGTAATGAGAAGCGACGCTTTGTCGACCATTTTGGATATTTTCTCTTCGAATCTCAAAGGTAATATTTTTTAATAAAGTCTCATCTTGTTTTATTGATGCGATCAATAAGCCTTTTTCTACAAGATAATCATTATTTATAGGGAACCCTTCAACTGATCTTCTGATGAACTGATCTTCAAAACTGAGAGTCGTATTCCCGTTCGTTGGTGTGGTGTTAATGGCGAATGTGTCTTCGTGGCTGTTAATTCTAAAGAAGAATCGTAATTGCATTGATCTGGAATTTCTAAAGCTGCAATTGGATGTAAGAAATTAACAATTGTATATTTTGAGTACCTACTTGCGGCAAGCCTTCTCCAAAAGGTTTTTAACAAACTGATGATCATCTACTACGAGTCACCGGAAGCAGCGCTTGTAGACCAAATTTATTTTATTGAAATAACCAGGTGTGTTCTTTATATTTTATTTTCATGCGGAAGGGGCACTTAGCTAGTTGTAGTAGAATTTGGAAATAAATTTATTTGATACATAGGTAATAGAATTTTCATAAAGTAACAAGTTAACGAAGATCCTTAAATGTGGAAAAATTATTTTATATGAGGTTTTGACTACATTTCATGAGTAAGTAAGACGATCAAGGTTTGATTTCATAAATATCTTTAAACTAGTTATGAATCATCGTTTAGATTAATTTATAGAAGCACTAGGTGTTTAATAATGTATCTTTTTATGTAACATTATTATTAATGATAGTAAACATTAGTTAAATAACAACTGAAGACCTTCTAGTTAATAATTATCCCAATGACCGGATATTGATTTTTATATGTGAATAAATGAAATTATTGATGTTATTTCCTTTATTTGTTGTGTGATATTTAGTGTTAATGAAGAAATGCGGTTCTTGCATGGATAGAACGGATTCACTTTCAAGATCTATAGCTCCGTTGTTGTGGACAAATACGTAATAACACTGTATTTGTTTAAACTAATCATGCTGGCGCCCGTTCTCTACAGCTCTATATAATTTATTGGCATTCCAATTCACCCTACGACCTGATTTAATTTAAAAAGAGTTAACGAGATCGGGGGTCGAACTCCCAGAAGTCGAAAATATTTATGTATACCCGTTGCCAGTTTCCTTTTTATCTGTCCCAGTTTTTGAGCTGGATTAGTATGACGCACGGACATGCAGAGGTGCTTGTCCAATAGATTCTAGAAGTATACTAATATATAACGACTAGAAGAAGCCATAAAAAATTCGTGTCTAATGCTGAGTATAATTTTGAGTATATTCTCAAAATTTTGTAAATGTGTGAGCATACATTCGCTTTCATAGGCAAATATTTCGAAAACATTGGATATTTATTGTAATATTTTTGCAGGTGCTATTTTTGATCCAGAACACTTTTGTAATTATTAATATCAATTACCATCTGCAAGGATGACAATTTGCATTATAAAATCCTTTAATTGATCCATTAGAACCTGATTCAAATTATAATCAGAAGCGCGATGAATTATGTAAGCACTTATGAGTAAATATTTAAGTAGGACATTTTTTTGTGGATTCGTTATCTAAAAAATTCCATAGAAATTCTAAATCGTAAGAATCATCTTGTTCCACTAAAGCCTTTTTTAGGAACTTGTCCTAGAGAAGGAGCTCTACTTTAAAATTTCTCATATCGACCCTCATTACCTTAGCTGGCTGACTCTCTAATACATACCTTTTTCAATCAATTCATTTCAATTCGAAAAAAGTCTTATTGATGTTTATGCAGCAACATGAATGACTATGTTAAGTACTAATAATGCAGTCTTTAATTGATCCGTTCTAATTGCAGATCTGTGTACAGAAATATTTATGTCACTCTCACCAGGTTTCCGTTTGTACACATTTTCCGAGTTACGTCAGTCGGTGCTGCATGCGTAATTCACGGCATTATTTAGGTTTTTCTGCTTTGCTAGCTGTAAACGAATTTACATTTTTTTATTTTTAAATGTTTGAAATCTATTGGAAATCTAGATGAGAACAATTCAAAAAACAAAACTTGATTGGATTTGGAAATATTGGATTTTATCGTTTTAAGCTTTACTTTGTGAAATTCAATGTTCATGTAATAAAATCGTTTTACACCTGCTACACTATTCAGCATCATTAGTAAAAGTATTATAGATACAATAAACACAATGCTAGGAATTTTTCGGTGTCTTCCATCAGTCTGTTTGCCTTAGACTTGACTTGAGAATTTCCTACCAGTCGGGGCAATTTGCACCTAATAGGCGAATTACCAACAAGATCTTTCTGTTTAGATTCATAATAGAAAGCTATCTCATGTAAACTACCAATTCATTTGATACTAATACTAAGTCATGCCCGTAAAAGCTCCACAAGAAGTACAGTAGGATCAAACATTATTTATTTATTAATCTATTTAATCTGATTTGGGAGATATTATTAGTAACGCGTATTAATGTTGTAGTGTAAGTACGACTACAGTTTATTGTTAACTGAACATGTTATACGTGCCTTAAATACAACTACTATTTTCAAATAATGATTATTAGTTGATTTTAGAATTTACTGTATATAATAGACTTTGGGGCCCTGGTCGAAGGTCCCGCTGATCCGGAACAGTGGTTGCTTTCAGCAGGTACATACGCACTTTTTATATCTGAGAGAGTGATCATCTATCGGATTATATTTTGTACCGTGTAGAGGTCCCCACAACATTATTTTTAGACACATGTTTTATTTATTGTATTTTACGTGTAATTTTATTGTTCTGTGCCTATTTTCCCATATTGCTGTAGTTGATGTGAAAACTAACCGCATAATATACGACGTTTACAGATGTTCATTATTTTATATGTCCTTTATATCCATACATACATCTGGTCACAAAGTATCTGTTGCGATGTCAAATATTAGGTAATTACTGTGCAGTAGTTCTTGTATATTCATTTTCAACTAGGACGTTTATCTCTTCTAGTTTATACGTAAATGCCTTTATGTCAATGAGAGATTTATGGCTTTAATTGTTTTTAAATACCTTGTATAAACACACAACTGCATCAACTTTATAAATTTATTTATTAATATGTATGGTTCAATTTAAGTAAAAACGTAGTGTAATCGAACCAAATAATAATTTGATCCCTGATTGAACTTGAAACGATAACGTATTTACTCTGAGTTAGCATATTTTCCAGGAGGTTTTTACAAAATTAACCGTTATCTATTGTCTGTCAGGGTAAATCCGTCCCTCCTACGCTCAAGGTTTATGTTCATTATTCAGTTCATATTAACTATTCTTTTATTTGTGTTTATCTCTCTTCTTCCGTTCGTATGAAGTAAATCAATCATTATCAGCTTATTTCCATATCTATAAAAGAGTAATTACAACGTAGGATCAAGTTTGTGGTTATTGTCAAGTTTGAAGTGTAACATGGGCCATGATCGTCTAATGGTTATGACCCTGGGACATGGACACATTACAGTCTCCTCAAATACAACCAATCTTTACACGTTTTCTCTTTGAAAAGATATCAACCAATGTTTATCTTGTTTTGGGGCGCAGACCTAGACTGGTTTCATCCTTCCAACCATGTTGCCAAATTGATATCGTGATATCGTGGGAAATGTGACATAACTTTGACTTAATAGTAACTGATGTGGCAAAATATACACTTGAAGTCTCGGACATTTGTAAGGCCTTTTTCAAGGAAGAATATGAAACCAAAGCTTCTTGATGGTGTATTACTGAGTGTAACAGATCTTGATGGATACAGTCGGAAAGCTTCTTTAAAGGATATTGTCACGTGGGGTTTTCGTGACTGGAGGTCGTAGTCAGAGGTAGAAGGGAAAGAGAACACAAGGCATGAAAAACAACTATATACTAACAACAAAGTAATGAAATACAAAGGTATTTATATAGTTTGAGGACGAACCGATCCTCCTAGATCTAACAATAAACATCAGGGCGATCGGAACCACCCTATCTAGCACAATGTCTACAAACTAAGCGTAGGAGACTGACTTCTAGTGATCTACAACTAAGCACATAGGGAGCCTTGGCACCAGGTTCCTCCCTTCACCATAAAATAATTATAAAGGCACTTACATGCTTGTTCGGCTGTGGCTTCTTCGAGTCATGACACTGACTGAATTCTAAGCCAGAGCAATCGGGTTTATATACTGCTCAACGCGGAAGAGATTAGCATAATAGTCGGAAGCCGTAGGTTGGTGTTCCGGGTAAGGTGGGAGTTTTCTGCAGAGGCGAGTTAACCGTGCCAGGCACGGAGCTCACGGCTTCCGGTTGCAGGCTCGTAGGTTGCTGTGGGCAGAAGCGGAAATTCTTCGAAGGAATGCGCAACTGCTCGACTAGCGTGGGCCGTTTGACTGCACGTGGACGAACGTGGTTGTTCAGCATAGATGAGAGCAACCTTGGTAGGTAAATGCATTGGAATGCGGCTTGCAGTTGAGATAAACATATAAACGGCCAGACGTGGGTGACGCAGCCACAGCTGTCTGAATAGTGTAGGTCGTTGCTGCACAATAGTCGACTGACGTGGACCGTTGCTGTTGATATTAGCGTAACCTTGATGTAACAAAACGGAGCGTAATGTATGAATTATAAATTATTTAACTCAAAGCCAGTTTTTCTGTTTGTGACAATATGAAAACCAATTTTCGGCATTTACCAAACCAACCACAGATGATTATTTTATTTTTAGGGCAGTTATTTTATATAGCAATCTGCAAACATCCAAATGTTTATTTAAAACCACTTTAAGTAATTCTCTAATATATTTCCTCCAAAAATTCCCGTTAAAAAATAACTAGATATTTGATGAAAAGCACAGCAGATCCATTCTGATATCATAAAGTTATTTTTTTTCTTCTCTCTTTTCCTGTCTAGTATTTAGCCGAGCAAGTATTATTTTAAAAAGCTTTTAAATTTAAATTTTAAATACACAAGGTAAACAGAATTTTGCAAAATAACTCTTTAAAATTAATTATATATGCGAAAAACTGGAAATATACTGTACCATTTTTATGTCCCAATTTTCAATAGAGCTATATTTCACGATTCAACAATATTTTAACGTGAAGCGGATTTCATTCGTGACAATATGGATTGTATTATTTAATACCATGAATTATTTGCAGATTATAAATCATAAAAATTGAATATTGATTGACTAGGAAGTGTAACAGCGCAGCCGGCCCTTTATCTCCGCCTACTGTTACTAATCGGGAATTTAACACAGGCTTTGAGTAAGATTCAAATGTAAAATTGTTAATTTTTAAAGATCAGAATTTTAATTTAATTCTCCGAGCTTGAAGCTTTAGTTTTAAATTTCACCATTGATGCTTTCAGTTTTTCAAAGGTTATTTTTTCAAATTGTAAGAATTTTCAAGTTTTAAGTTTCGATGTTTTCAAGTCACTACCAGTTTTAGAATTCCAATTAACTTTCTAAGGTTTCGGAGAATTCTTTAAAGATCTAGAGTTCTACGACGAAAATTAAAAATTTTGGTTGTGAGTTCCAAAGTATTAAAACTAGTCGTTTCAAATTTACAAATTTTGCAATTCCATAGTTGAGGGTATATATGTACTTCCAAAAATTTCGGAGTTTGGCATTTCTAAACTTCAGTTTCTCTCTTGCTGACGTGGGCCGTTTACGTTTTAGTAGCTTAGTTTATTTTAGGGAACAAGTCCTTCTGCTCTAGCTATTGCTCGATTTATGAAATTCCATTACATTATGCAATTCTACCGCTACGCAATCCAGTAATTCTTCTGTAGGTATAGCACTGTTATATTAATTAATAAATTAGCTGTTTTAATATCAGCAATTCCAGTGCTAACTTCTAGGTAATTCTATGAGTAATTATATCTCTCCTATATAGTCTCCTACTTCCATTATGCCAGCCATTTTTTTGTAGAAGGATACCTACAAAATACTTAGAATAGCAACTTTGTTCAGAATAACGTTACTCTAGCAGCAATTTCAATGCTAACTTCTAGGTAATTCTATGAGTAATTATGTTAGTCTCCTACTTCCATTATGCCAGCCATTTTTTTGTAGAAGGATACCTACAAAATACTTAGAATAGCAACTGTGTTCAGAATAACGTTACTCTAGAATAGGCAAATAAAACAAAACAAAAATTGGTGGAAAATAATGACGCAACAGTAGTTAGGCAACACCGATTCGAGCACAAAATCCCATGTTATTTTAAAGGGGCCTCAAAGTTGCATTTCAAGGTCATCCGCGGTCTAGCGAGACTCGGGACCGCAACCGCGAGTAAGATCTTCCGCGATCCAACCAAGCGCGGTAACGTTGCTAACTTCACGCTGTTACATGACATGAGTCGACTTAGTAACTATGGAATTTTATTGATATAAGTAATTACCTAATGTTCTACCAATAATAATAATTTAAGATAATTGATATAATTTTTATTAATAACGAATTAAAAAAATTCTGAGAACATTCGAACATAATTCAACATTAATGTACCTATAACGGTCGACAGTTAGAAGGGCCCGCATTTTTCCCATATATTGCCATTAAAACGTAACATTTTATTTTAATTACATAAATCTAATTAATTATATAATACCCATAAATAACATTCTATTAATAATGAATTGAAAATATACACAATTCAAATTTAAAATACCTTTCACGACTAACCGATACGGACGATATATGAATACTACGTTTGGCAATCAGGCATCGACACGATTCGGAGGGTGACCTTCAAGCCTTTTACCTACACAATAATTTAAACGTTATTTAATTAAAGTACTTCAGAATAGTTAGCTACTCTCATCTATCCCCAGAAGTTTAATATAGATATCTCTCATCATAACATCCCCTCGGTATATACTTTCATACATAAAAACATAAAAATTTCAATCTTGCATCTTATCAAAACTAACAAGCTATACTAAAGTTAAAACTGGTTTGCAGAGCATCTTGTCAAGACTTGATGAAACTCACATTTTAAACTAGCATTCATTTATTATACATTAACAAGTTTATGACGATTTGTCTGCGTGGGTTACCTTTTGTACATATTCTTTTCTCTACATAACTGGCTGCAAAGGTCACTTGTTATCGTAGATTTCTTTTTCGACGCTTGTTACGTAAATATCGTAATAAATCCGTTTCTAGAATAAATTTTTGCTTAAAAGTCGAAACTCATGCTTGCATATACGATATAAACTATATACCCAATAAGAATATCTACATACATAGAGGGAATAGTACATATGAAAATATTTAGAATAATCAATAATGCTGATGCTGAAATTACCAAAGGGCTTGGATAATATTCAGCGGTGGTGTATTATGAATAAATTACTCCTTAATGTTAAGAAATGTTCAATTATATCGCTCTATAGAATTAAATCTCCAATTATTGTTGAATGCAATATAGGTGCTCAATATTTAAAGTTAATTGTGATATGTATGTTTATGATATGTTAATTGTAATTTGTACTATAATAATTGTAATATGGCTTTGATCATTGAGTCAAGCATAAATATTCCAGGTACCAACGCTGTCCGCTGCGAAATAGGGGTTGACACTCTGAGGTGTCATTTTCAGCAGTATGAATTAAAACCTCTTCAAGTATAGTTCTAAAGTTCAAGTAAAACATTTTCAATTTGCGCTTCTATTTAGTGTAGTGTGTTGTTTTCTTTATTAATTAATTTACATGTTTGTTTCGTACATCTAATTTGTGGACTATGTATCTATTTATCTATATTATATATATAATTAGTGTGTTAAATAAATATAATAAATGTATAAAATGTACGTGGCGATTCGTCTTAACTAACCATCAACAAGCAAGAGAGAAGAAAATCCAGTGTAAAATCTATAATAGGTAATATCACATATGGAATATATTAACTAATTTAACCTCTATGTATATATATATATATATATATATATATATATATATATATATATATATATATATATATATATATATATATATATATATGTTACATTTTAAATTTCCGCGGATATTATATGATACTTCACTATTTTTCCGGGTTTCACTCAGCGTATTCACTATTCGGCTCCTAGAGGAACCAGACAATGGTTGACGACGTTTCGGCAAGATCACACTTGCCATCTTCAGGTCACTTCTAACTTCCTTCTGCTTCGCGTGGTTACACGATGTAGACTGACGTCTTGTTGCAGCGGTTGGTCTTTATATACGGTTACGGTGTTGCGCATGGTTGCGGTCGGCTGGTTTTTGGCGCGGCTGCGTGTCATTGGTCTCGCTTGATCCGGTGGCTTTCTCTCGCTTTCCCTTTTATCGTTCTGCTGTGCTGGTTTTCGCTTCTTGACGGTGATGCTTCTTGACGATAATAAACATCAAGAACTAGAACAGGTGAAGATGGCATTAAAACAAAATGGTTTTTCGTCCAGAAATATCAAGAAAGCGTTAACACCAAGGGACCCAAAGCCAAAGGAAGAAGAAACATCGGTATCCAAAGCGCACTTACCGTACATCAAAGGGACCACCGACAAAATAAGTAGAGTGCTGAGAAAACACAACATCGACACCATCTTCAACACCGACAAAAAGATTGGAAACATGCTACCATCCGCAAAAACAAAAATACCACTAGAAAGCCAAGGAGTATACGAGATCCCATGTAAAGACTGCGGGGAATCCTACATAGGGCAGACCAACAGAAGAATTCAAGTAAGAAGAGAAGAACACCGAAATGCAGTCAACAAAAATGAGAGAACGTCTTCACTAGCACAACATGTAAGTGGTACATCTCATAACATAGATTTCGAAAATACAAAAGTTTTAGCGAATATACAACATAAGACCCGACGAACCATAAGAGAAGCCATTGAGATCGAGAAACGTCCGAACAATCTTAATACCAGGGACGATACACAGCGACTACCATCAGCTTGGAAACCAGCTATAACCAGCATCACCGTCAAGAAGCGAAAACCAGCACAGCAGAACGATAAAAGGGAAAGCGAGAGAAAGCCACCGGATCAAGCGAGACCAATGACACGCAGCCGCGCCAAAAACCAGCCGACCGCAACCATGCGCAACACCGTAACCGTATATAAAGACCAACCGCTGCAACAAGACGTCAGTCTACATCGTGTAACCACGCGAAGCAGAAGGAAGTTAGAAGTGACCTGAAGATGGCAAGTGTGATCTTGCCGAAACGTCGTCAACCATTGTCTGGTTCCTCTAGGAGCCGAATAGTGAATACGCGGAGTGAAACCCGGAAAAATAGTGAAGTATCATATATATATATATATATATATATATATATATATATATATATATATATATATATATATATATATATATATATATATATATATATAAAAATTGTATGTACGTCTTTATAACTACTTGGATTTATTAACCGCTTTGGAAGAGAATTTTCTTTAGATACGTTCTGTTTATTAAATAAAACATTAGTACGTTCTCAATTGGGATACGGGACAATTGTGTGGCTTCCATGCTATAAAATTTGGTGCGATTTGATTGAAAATGTTCAAATAAATTTTTTTAAGAATTTGGAACTATCGCTATTTAAAAATCGGACATCCACTAAATTATGATTTACTACGAAATTTACTATAATTTTATCTTGATTCTTTTTTTCTTGTTGGTTAACACAAAAGATATCGATTCTAGGACGAGTCCTACTGTTTTCTTTAATGAGTAATCTGAATAAACGAGCTGGTAGTTAATTCACAAACTATACCTTTATAATAGTTGTTAAACTAATTAATTTTCATTGTAGATAAACTGAATTTTACGAAAGACATATTGGAATGATATATGTAATGTTGTGAAAACTCTTCGATAGAAAAAAAAACGCTGGTTCTTGTTTATACTATTTTAATGACAACTCTATTTTTATTATTTTTACATTGCATTGCTTAGAAACGAGAATGTACTCTAGCCTTCTTTAGAAATTATACGTTTAAAAATACGTAACATTACAGCCCACCTTGAAATAACGTGGTATTTCAACAAAATAAAATAAGTATTTTAAATAATAAGATACTATGGTATCACTAATAGCAATTTAAGGCAAATGATACATTAGCATTATATATTTGAATGCACAATAAAATTTTCTGTAAATAAACACAAAATAAGTATTAACACAATTAAGATAATGTTTATAACACCTGATTATGAAAACTAGTCCACTGGCAATACACACAAGCGATGCACTGAACGTTTAATAGTACGATTGCCTGAGATTCTTAAGATCACGTTACGGATAACCCCATCGGATGCACGTTGGATTTCGAGCACCCTGCCTAAGGCCCAGCATAATGGGGGTTGGTCGTCCTCTTGTATAAGGACTAGTGAATTCTTCTGCAGTAAGTCGGCATGATTTCTTGACCATGTAACTCGACGCTGAAGTTCTGGAATAACGTCAGCGCTCCATCTTTTCCAAAAGATCTGAACAGTCTTTTGCATTCTTTGGTATAAAGATAATTGGTATAAAGCGATTTGGGTTAAGATGCTGGACATCATGTTCTGGGAATGCGTGCAGTGATTGACCAATAAGGAAGTGCCCAGGAGTTAGAGGAGAAAGATCGTTCGGATCGAATGAAAGAGGGCATAGAGGTCGCGAATTTAAAACTGATTCAATCTGAGCCAGAACTGTGGTCAAATCTTCAAATTTGAGACTAATGTTGTCAAGAGTTCTTTTTAAATGAAATTTTACGGACTTGACTGCACTTTCCCAAATGCCACCTTGATGAGGTGCATAGGCTGTTATGAACTCCCAATGAATTTCATGATTTGACAAGAAATCTGTAATAGCGTGCTGTACATTATTTTTGTTAAGAAATTTATATAATTCTTTCAGCTGATTTGCTGCTCCAACAAAGGTTTTGGCATTGTCGGAAGAGATTGTACAAGGTTTCCCTCGACGTACAATAAATCTTTTTCAAAAAAGCTTCTGTGGTCAAACTAGAAACTAACTCTATGTGAACTGCTTTTGTCACCATGCAGACATAAATTGAAATGTATGCTTTTAAAGTTTTTGAACCTCTAGTGTTTCTGTCGCGAATCAAAATTGGGCCTGCATAATCTACACCGGTATGATAAAATACAGGTGTATTTGGTTGTAACCTTTTAGAAGGTAAATCACCCATGGGAGGATTCTTGGAGTAGGGACTCGCTCTAAAACATTTTCCGCATTCACGAATAGATCTTTTGACCAAATTTCTGCAAGATATAGGCCAAAAATAGTCTCTTATATATGACATTAATTGTTGTGCACCACAATGTAATAGTATTTTATGGAAATGATCAATGATTAGATTAGTTAATTGGTGATTTTTTGGGAGTAAAACAGGATGTTTTTTGTTGAAAGAAAATTTTGAATTTGTCAATCGTCCACCTACACGTAACAGCTCTTTTTCGTCTAAAAACGGATGTAATGCTAAAAGTTTGGATGTTGACTTCAGACTCTGTTTTAATTTTATAGCTTTTATTTCATCAGGAAATGACTCCTGTTGGCAAATTTTAATTAACATGTCGGCTGATTCCTGCAATTCAGATGTGGTAAGAGCATTTGATTTTCTAGAATGTGTAGAATTTCTGCAATTGTGGATAAATCTGAGCATCCAAGCTAATATCCGTTTTAACCTTTGGTATGATGAATATTTATGAAACAAGTAAAATGTTTTAATACCATTTGATTTTCCTGTAATAACTAAAGAAGTAGTCTTTAATTCAGGATCGTTTGAATTTGGATTTGAAAATGGGCGTGATGATTGCCAAAATTCGTCACTCTGTGACAAAAAATCAGGGCCAGCCCACCAAAGAGAGTTTTCTGATATTTCGGAAGCTGATATTCCTAGAGAAATAAGATCTGCAGGATTCTGTGCAGATTTAACATGATGCCAAAAATTGATTGAGTACAACTCTTGAACAGTTGCAATACGGTTGGCAACAAACGTTTTGTATTTATTAGGAGCAGAACTGAGCCAATTCAGTACCACTGCTGAATCTGACCACAAGTATATTTCACACTGCTCCGTCAAAGACTGTTAAACCCTTTTCATTAATTGTGCAAGCAAAACAGCTGCACACAACTCTAAACGAGGAATAGATGTTGTACTAATAGGTGCTACTCGAGACTTAGAACAGAGTAACTTTGAAGAAATTTGATTCTCTGCGTTAATAACTCTAACATAAATACACGCACCGTATGCCACGATGCTGCTATCTGCAAAGCCGTGTAACTGTACGTTAATTGATGAAGTGGGAATTAAACATCTCGAAATAGAGATTGAATTCAACTGTGATAATTGATTTTGAAAATTGTCCCATTTATAATAAATGCTTTCTGGAACACTTTCGTCCCATTGAAGCTGAATTTGCCACAAATGCTGAATCATTATTTTACCTTGAATAATTACTGGAGTTAAAAGACCTAACGGGTCGAAGAACTGAGAAATAGTAGAAAGCATGGTTCTTTTCGTAATCGAAGGACCTGAAGATTTTATTTTGATATTGTAGAAAATACAATCAGTAATGGAGTTCCATGATAACCCCAATGCTTTAGCATTGGTTCTTTCGACAATAGGAATTGTTTGAAATGAATTCTTTGCATCATTCTCATCATTAATAACTGATGAATTATTTGACAGAAATTTCCTGAGTGGAATTCCATGGTTTGCTAACATGGCAGTAATTTCTGCTTTGATCTGAATAACTTCCTCTATAGTTTTACCCGAGTATAAAAAATCGTCCATGTAAAAACTGTCCTGAATTATTGGAGCGCTTTTAGGGAAGTTTTGAAGGTTTGTTTCTGAAATATATTTCAAGCACCTAGTGCTCAGGTAACTTGCACTGCTTGTTCTATAAGTAATTGTATTTAGTTCATAAAAATCAATTGGATCTTGGGAATTATAGCGCCATATGATTTTTTGAAACTTTCTTTGACTTGGGTCAACTTGTATCATTCGATACATTTTTTCGCAGTCAGCTGTAAGAGCGACTTCATGTTGCCTGAATCGAATTAAAATGGAAAAGAGATCGTCCTGAATGACAGGACCAACTATCTGACATTGATTTATGGAAACACCTGTACTAGAAGTAGCGCTTCCATCAAAGACAACTCTTAATTTGGTAGTTAATGAGTTTTCTTTAATTACGCAATGGTGAGGAAGGTAAAATTCAGGTATGGTTTCAGTTGTTAATTCCCCATCAAAAATTGACATAGTAAGAGTGTTCTGATTGACATGATCTGACATCTTTGTCATGTGTCCTAAACTCTCATAAACGTACATAAATTCTGTATATTGGCTTTGCAATTGTGGATTTTTTTTCAATGTTTGTTCCTACTTGAGAAATCGTTTAAGAGCTTGATCTTTAGATTCTCCCAGTTGAGAAAGTTTTGAATTAAATGGAATGGAAACTACCAACCTGTTGTCTGAATTGTGAGTTATGGTTTTTGCAAAATGATCCTCGCAAAATCTTTCTTCAGGAGAAAGCAAGGACAACTTATTAACTGGTTGTACGCTTTCAATGTTCCAAAACTTGATCAAAGACTTGTGCAAGTTTTCATTGGAAATATGTTGATTAAGAATTACAGAATTTGAACAGGTAACATTTGCAATATTTTGTTGATTTGGACTTGGTGAGTAAAAATTGCCAGAAATTATCCACCCTAACAAAGTTTTTTGTAGGACAGGTTGATTCTCACCTAATCTAATCTGACCTACGCATAACAAGGTATAAAAATGAGATGCTCCTATGAGGATGTCTATTGAAGCTGATATGTTAAAGTTAGAATCAGCTAAAACTATATTATCAGGTATATTAAGTTGTTCTTTTGAAAACCCGATTAATGGTAAATTCTCACTAATCTTTGGAATGACGAAGCATGTCATTTCTGTTTGATATTTGTTATGAACTGAAGCGATTTTTATCTGAGTCATTTTTTGCAATTTAGAGGTATTTGAACCAATACCAAAAATTGTAGAATTTATCTGTTTTATGTTCAAATTAAGTTTAGAACATAGATTTTCTGAAATGAAATTAGATTGAGAACCGCTATCTAAAAGACAGCGTGCTGTAAACCATTTATTATCATTGGACCGTACTTTTACAATGGCAGTTGAAAGTAGAACTTGATTCGTGTTTAATGGAGTGCAAGACATAGAAGTTATTGTTTCGTCCTCAGTCTTATCTATTTGAATTGATTTATTCAAGTTATTATTCTGACTTTCGTTATTAGAATCTGAATCCTGATGTTTTAATGTTTCATTTCTGGATTTGGCAAAACATAGAAGACTATTATGAGGCTTGTGACAATGTTTGCAAGTTGAAGTAGAAGTACATTTTAAGCTACTGCTGTGCTTAAGGCAATTCTTGCATGTTTTTAATTCGGATATTTTGTTGAATCTGTCTTTTACTGATAATGTTAAAAATTTAGGACATGAAAAGATTTGATGGTCATTTTTGCACAATATACAAGAAGTCTGAGATTGAGAAGACACGACAAATGATTGTTTTGTATTATTCTGTTTATCTCGTGTTTTATAACTACCCTTGAATTGATTACTGGAATAAGAAGACTTGGATTGACCTGCGGAAATGCTTTCTAACAATGCACATCTATCAGACAAAAACCTATGAGTTTCGTCTAAAGAAGGTATTTGTTTCACCTTAAACTTACTATATATTCTGCAATGGTGTTACCATCGGCTTTTGCTTTCACTAGGTATGCTATTATAGAAGCTTTGAATTGCTCATCAGTAATAGATGCATTTTCTAAAGCACGCAGATGGTGCGTCATGTGGTCATGAAATTTACCTAATTCTGTAGCAGATCCCTTTTGTATTTTTTGATATTCAAAAATTGACTCAATATGAGAAAGAACTAGTAATTTCTCATTATCGTAACGTTCTTTGAGCATGCGGATTGCTACTTTATAATTGGCCGAAGTGGCAGGTAATTCATGAATAACTTCCTTTGCTGAATCCCTCAAAGAATTCTGTAAATATAAAAACTTTTCAACATCTGAAAGTTTAGAATTGTTGTCAATTAATGCAGTGAATGTCTCATAGAAAATGGCCCATTCAGAGTATGAACCTGAGAACGTTGGTATGTTCAAAACAGGTAACTTTACATTACATTTACCTGATGTTTCATTGTTATAAAGGGAAGACTCTGAACTACTCAAGTTGTTGATTTTACATCTGTCCAAAATTAATGAAGCTTCACCTGTCAATTGTAAATATCTTCTATTAAAATCTCTAAGTGTTGGAATGTTATCTGAATTTACATCTAGAGCAATAGATTGAGTATACAAATCCTCATATTTTTCTAGAATTGGTTCAATTGTTGATAAACTTTTCTGTAATGATTTAACAGATATTTCATCGATAGGACTCAACTCCTCAATGGATCGCAACTGATCCTCAAAGTCATCGAGTCTAGAGAAAGTTACTTCAATTTTGGTCAGAAGTAATTTTACCTCTTTTTTATTTGCTTTTGAAGACATTATACTGGTATTTATACTGTAGTTATTAAAGAAATGTGGTGATTGAATGCTTATCACAACGTAAATTAAATCTGAACACACTAGAAGCTTGCTTGAATGTGATAATTTTGAATGAAATATGCGCAGCACAATAAACTGCAAAATTATGAATTTACCAGTGGCAGAACTTAGTTCGACCACAATCAGCTGAATTTATTGATTTTTTAAATGTATGTAATTAAAATAAATCTTGACTGTTGTCAAAACTAGATGATTCTGTATGTACTATAAACTGTATAACTAATGGCAACAGATTTGTCTGTGTTAAAATGAAAATTGACTTTAGCTTGGATTGAGCTAGCCTTGTATTATACATGAACGTAAAGGGAAAGGGAATTGTTTGGACACTACCTTTTAGTCAAACCTCTGTTAAAGCAATCTACTCCAAATTCCAAATTTACTTGTTAACCATCTTGACTATGGTGTGGTGAAATAGGCTGCTACTTTTGGTTTATGGTAGTTTAATTCTGTATAGTGGTCTCCAGTGTCTCCAGAAAACCGATGAAAATCCTGTTATTGAAAATTTGAATATGCTTGACGTTGACAAATGTCCATGCTTATTGTTGTCAATAATTTCTGTAGAGTAGGCCTTCAGTAGATGACGTAACTGCTAATGTCATCCAAAATGAAGATTAAAATTGAAGATAAACTCACTGGAAATTGCTGCAGATGGTGATTTAAATGAAGTCCAATAATAATATTCGACTTCTAATCGATATTTACTAAAATCCGGCTCGAAGGACCAGATATGTTGTGAAAACTCTTCGATAGAAAAAAAAACGCAGGTTCTTGTTTATACTATTTTAATGACAACTCTCTATTTATTATTTTTACATTGCATTGCTTAGAAATGAGAATGTACACTAGCCTTCTTTAGAAATTATACGTTTAAAAATACGTAACATGTAATATTACCATTATTTAATAGTATTTGATAGATTGATGCGTTTTAAGATTACCGTAGCTATTATTACCTGCCTACAGGTTATTGACCCTTTTTTCTCTACCTGCTGCATATCGACTAAGAAACTTTAGTATATCTTGTTAGTTTTGATAAGATGCAAGATTGAGATTTTTATGTTTTTATGTATGAAAGTATATACCGAGGGGATGTTATGATGAGAGATATCTATATTAAACTTCTGGGGATAGATGAGAGTAGCTAACTATTCTGAAGTACTTTAATTAAATAACGTTTAAATTTTTGTCTAGGTAAAAGGCTTGAAGGTCACCCTCCGAATCGTGTCGATGCCTGATTGCCAAACGTAGTATTCATATATCGTCCGTATCGGTTAGTCGTGAAAGGTATTTTAAATTTGAATTGTGTATATTTTCAATTCATTATTAATAGAATGTTATTTATGGGTATTATATAATTAATTAGATTTATGTAATTAAAATAAAATGTTACGTTTTAATGGCAATATATGGGAAAAATGCGGGCCCTTCTAACTGTCGACCGTTATAGGTACATTAATGTTGAATTATGTTCGAATGTTCTCAGAATTTTTTTAATTCGTTATTAATAAAAATTATATCAATTATCTTAAATTATTATTATTGGTAGAACATTAGGTAATTACTTATATCAATAAAATTCCATCGTTACTAAGTCGACTCATGTCATGTAACAGCGTGAAGTTAGCAACGTTGCCGCGCGCTTGGTTGGATCGCGGAAGATCTTACTCGCGGTGTCGCGGTCGCGAGTCTCGCTAGACCGCGGATGACCTTGAAATGCAACTTTGAGGCCCCTTTAAAATAACATGGGATTTTGTGCTCGAATCGGTGTTGCCTAACTACTCGCAACCATTATAGTCGCCGTTCTGTTTTTTTTTAGAAATATTAGTTTTATTGTAATTCAACTGATTTTGTTTACTCTGTTTTTATTATATGTAATTCCAAAAGCGGTACCGTAATTCCAATAAAAACTTTTCTCAAATTGTTGATAAAATTAGTACCATATCTCATATTACAGACATTATAGTTAGATTAGAATAACGCATAACGATCTTAGTATTGTTGGAGAATTACCGGAATTACACTGTTTTAGAAATATTCGACCAATCTATTGTAATTCTAGTAATCCCTCTACTGATTGCACTTGTATTGGTATTTCCATTTTGATATCGAATATTACCTTAGAACCAATACTCCCAATTACTGGATGACTGGCGTAATTCATTAACATAATCAAGAATTTGTTATCGATAATTCTAGAAACTTTATCCTTTTTAAGAAAAACTGCAAATTTACGATTAACAAATTAGTTACTTTAATAATAATATTTGCTGTATTGTCGGAATTATTCTGTTTAAATGTAATTCCAAAAATTCTTTTGTAATTCTTACATATTTTTGTAATTCTAGTTTTATAGTTCTCATACCATTAATGATCAAATAACTTTTAATAGTACCACAATCAGTAACTGCAGCAGTTTTCATAACTCTAAAGAAGTAGATTGTACTGTACTGTACATAGTACTGTAGTAATTCAGTACAAGCACGCGAGCATTATTCATTCATGAGTGTAATTCCAAAAATGTTAATGCAATTCTATAATATAAAACTTTAATTAGAAAATTGAATTGGATTTAACTTTTGAATTCTACAAGTCTTTAAAATCTTTTGTATTTCTTGAATTTTCAAGCTTAAAAATTCTTAATCTTTGAAAATCTAAAAGTGAAACTCTTATAGTTGTTCTCTTATATTTTCCATTATTTTATGTGATTGCTTCAACAACTTCTTCTTTTACATAGATTTAAACAGTTTTAGTAAAATGAAACTAAATATGACTCTACCTTGAAAACAAAAATATCTGCATTCCTTACATCACCAAATCCTCCATAAAATTAAAAGATTTATCTCACAAAAGCTTAAAAGAATTTGCAAAAGTAAAATTAACGTTTAATCAATTATTAAATTCTAAGGCTTTATAACTAACTGTAATGACTACAAGAACAGCTTATTTAAGATTGATAAAAGTATAGTAAAGCATTTTATAGCTATATTTACTTTTAAAGGTTATCTAGATATTTTAGAATAACAATTTTAAAATTACGCGGAAAACATTTTCTGAAAAAAAATGTCGTTTTAAATTTGTATTATGTAAAAAAAATTAAAAAGTTACCTGCCAGCTGGAATCCAACTTGAAGCGGCAGCGATTTTGATTTATTATCACTCCGCTTCAACTAACTGCTCTACGAAAAAACAATTGGCGCGCGAATCTAAATTACTTTTATTTTAAATTGAACATAATAATAAACAAAAATAGTAATTTAATTTCTTAAGAGCATGAGTTATCTCTTAATTATAATTAACATTAATAATAATAATGATAATTAAATTAATTACATATTTTTCAGAATCCGCTCATTTAATTAATACAAGTTAATTATACGTATCTCTGAACTTATGAAAAAGTGACTCTCTGAGCATCTACGCTTGAATTTGACACAACAAGAAGATTTGACAAAATTCTATAACAAATACGTTTCTTCAATTATTCTCCTTCCAGAACTCATCGAAAGGTCAATATTTAGATGCCTCTTGGCACTAGAACGGCCTTGTGGTAAGGAAAATCCACACGTCTCCTCTGTTAAAAACCCCGTTAGTGGTTTTGTTAGATTATGCAGATAGATCCATTAATATTCAAACCTAATATAACTAAGTTGACAATGACAAAAAGCAGAATTTACACGTGCAATTTACTAATTTACAAAAGTTAGTGAGGGTCTTAGATTTAGTTGTCTTTATAAAAATGATTAATGCAGGTTTTAAGTCACTAAAAGATGAGTAATTCACTTATTTGTTACTACTTACTAACAACAAGAAATAAAACATTACGACGATTAGTAACAAGGTGGGAAAGTTCATTTAAAAAATAATATTGTAAAACTCGATATGTCGTTATCTTTTAAATATGTGGTTGACGTCGTCAAGAAGTTGTCCAGAAGGACCTGACACTGACATACCGTTGCAGAACATTGAACCCAACACAAACACATCGTAGTCGAATCGGTCACCGATAATAATTTCTCGCTGCTGCCTCTTTCTCTCTCACTACGGCTCCACAATACCTTTCCAAAGTTGACATTGCGAAATGAAGCTCCTCTGCCGAACGGTGGTGGTTATCTGCGAATTGCAGCTGCAAATTGGAATTCAGAACGTCTTACAGCCATTTTCGACGTTTATCTATTGAGACAGGACATGGCAGAGGCGCACACCGAGAGTATACGCTTTTACTATACGCAGGACGATTTGCGAATTTCCAATGAGTTTTGCTTGTGGAAACTCTATAAAATACGCCGGTGGTTCCTGTTTCCCTCTCTGTCATTCTCTAAGTTAGTTCAAAAGGTGTTTAGATTTCGAAATGGTCTGCATAATTGATTTAGATCTCTTCGTTAAACACGTTATCATAATATTTATTTAGAAATTCTGGAATTTCAAATTTTGGTATTCATTCGACCAATTAAATCATCAGCATTTATACTCTATATAATAAAACATACTCTTACAAAAATAATTCAATAGATAAATAATAGATCAATTCTTTTGTCATTTGTCAATACTCATCAGGGTGCGAACGTTTATTTTTTGCAGAGATTTCTACAAACTTGTAAAATAAGAAATAGAAATATTTTCAGGTAATAGATTATATTATCGGAATATTCTGGTATCTGTAGTACAATATATACCAAATATAAGAGCTTTCTGAGTATATAAAATTTATTAACAAGTAGTCAGTCTAAGGGTGACAATGGGACTAGAGTCAAGCTTATTTCTAGGGGTAAGCTTACATTTATTGAGAGGTGTAGTCAAATAATCGACTTCCAGTTTTGCTAGAAATACTAATAACTTGGATTTTCTAAATGTAACACCCGGTATATTTTAAATTTTTGAAATCTACAAACAAACTAGATCGGACAAGGTTGCTAAATTTCTTCACATGAATGTTTTATGTATTTTATAAACTAAGAAATAAATATTTTTTTGGTTCACTAAAATGAATTAGAACAGCTTACCCAATCCTGGCCTTTATAATGTTAAAAAATAAAATAAAAAATAAAAAAAATAGAAAAAATGGGAAAACTTTCACTTTCACTTTTCTGGGCTATGTAATCAATAAACAAACTTTGGTTTATCGTTAAATAGAATATATAGATAATAGAATCGTTTTTTGCCACTTAAATAAGTTTATTAAATAAATAAACGAAGAGTTACGATCTTATTAGAAACATATACGGGAGACAGTAAAAACCTAAAAAATTAGAAAATTCTGTAATGAACCCCCCTTGCTGATGTTAAGAATTGTTAAGGTTACCTTAACTGCTTATTAAAAAAATAAAATAAAATGAGCACAAAACATCAACAATATATCACAGATATGCAGAGTACAATCTGCTGTCCGGACCGGCAGCTGATGCTGTCTTTGCCGACTAGAATTCTAGAACTTTAAAATCTAGGCATTCTACCTGTTCCGATGCAAACGATCCAGACGAGTGAAAGTACTAGACTAGAACCAAGCTCAACTGAAACTTCTTTTCCATAATTTTTCCAAGACCGTTCCCGTGGAAGTGGCTTCGCTAGATAGGAACTGGTGGCAGAATGCAAAGATTTATCTAACGCGGCCCACCTGCGTTAGCTTATGACCACAGTCTGTAGCTGAGATAATTCTCTACAAAAACAGTCTGTGGAGTTTTTTTGTGGGGATAACCGTTCAAGAGATATAGCGCTTCAAAGAATCGCGAGTGTCACACTAGATGACTATATGCAGTCTCTTCCATACCACCTTAGAGGTCAAGTACCAGATGCATTTTTTTTATTACGTGGTATCCCCAGTAGGTCTAATAAATGTTTCTGTCGCCTCTTTCACCACCTGACTCTATCAAAGTATTTATTCCATGTTCAACAGTCAAAATGTCATCATCTGACAACGACTAACTGCAGATAAAGCAGAATTTTGTCATTATTACACTATCACTGAGCGAAAATACAAAGATTATTTTAAGAAACACGTACTGGGAATAGTCGGTTGAAACTGACTGGAATCTTCTTTCTTATGTTTGTTCCGTTACTTCCGGAAAGTCATAGCAGGTTGCAACGAAGTTATTATATTTTTGGTTATTTATTTTCGGTACAAGAGTGAATATGCTTATCATCCGTGCAATCTGAGACCGCTCGGATAAGCGGCCGACTTAAGCGAGAGCACGCGTCCCTTCCCTAACGGGTATTTGGCGTGCGCCGCTCCGTTTCGCTCCTACCATTTCCCCCACGCTCCGAGAGCAACTATATAAAGATGTGCGTCGGCCGATTTATTCTCAGTGCAGTGCTTGGTGTCTGTAGAGTGAACATACGTGTGTTTATCCTCTCGAAAAGTGCCGCGAACTCGAGTAGAGTTGCTATCCATGAGGCCACTCTGCAGACGTCAACTGTGCTCGGTCAGTTTGTGTAGTGTTAACCGGTGAGTCGATAAAACCTAGTACCAGGAGGCAACCCCTGGACCCAAAATCCTTACAACTTTCCGGTTCCTCTAGAGCGCGTGGTGGGCCGATGTACACATCCGGTTTCCTTCAGTGCTGTTTGGGCGGCAGTACTGGGTTCCGACTCAACCCTCCACCATTGGGGGCACCTTCCTTCTTTCCCAAACAGTCGCTAACCACGAAAAGGTAACTTCGACGAGTTTATGGTTGGCTCGTTTGAGCTGCCTGGTTAGCGACTGTTATTCCTTATACCTTCAATCCCATCCTAGGTGACCCTTATACCCAAGTTGTCAGGAGCTTGCTGAACAGAACGACAGTGGAATCGACTTATCGCTTAGTGCTACACAACGATCCTCCGAAATCCATATTAGGGGTGGTTCTGACAAGAGCTGCTATTTTTGTGTTACTCGTTCAACTTCATCTCTAATCCACAATTAACCATTATTCGTCGACTGAAAACCAATTCTCTCATCTTTATATCTCCATTTCAACTTCAACTTCAATTCACCATCAACATCTCAACATCATTTCAACGCCAACTGCTTCCAATTTCAATCTTCGTGATAATTAACGGCTACACCAATTTCCACATTCTACAATCAACCAATCAGCCAAGCCGTAATTATTAACTACAACAATTCATCGATCAATCAACTCTACATTCCAACGTTATCACCCATACCAACATGTTCCACATGCTGGTATGGCCGATAACAAACAAAATAAGAGCCAAGAAAGTGAAATTATCGAAGAATAAACAAGTACGGAGCGATTGTGGTTATCATCACCAACATTATTATTAATGCTGCTGATTAAAACCACAATGGACTTGCCGTTGCCGGGCCAGTTATTATTAAATTTATTTAATAATAATTGGTCTGCCAATATGACTGAAGAGGCCTAGGCCTATAACTGCCCTCACCTCGCTTCTCGGGGTGTAAAATAACGTTGATGCGCGCGCGATTTATTTAGTCTGCGTCCAGGACTCGCCATCCACCGGAACAACCAGCCTAGCAGACCATTCCAAGGGAATAAAAGTAAATCCTCTTACCGACAACCAGGTTTGCTTTCCGCCTTTTCCCTTCCCTCACCCCCTAACTTTTTTTCCAAGACCTCGCTGTGCGTAGCCTGGGGGTCTCTTCCTTTCTCCTTTCCTTTTTCCGAGACCTCGCTGTGCGTAGCCTGATGGTCTCTTGCTTTCTCCTAACCCTTTTCCGAGACTTCGCTGTGCGTAGCCTGGGGGTCTCCTGCCACTTCCCTTATACAAGTTCGTCCAATAAAATAACTGGCGACCGAGAGTTACCGCCGATCTCCGTAACCACACAGCGCCACTTCGTAAGTAAGCCCCTTACAAGATATATTTGATTTTTGATCGTTAGATGTTCTGATCAAGCAAAATGCACGTAAAGCTGTATTGTGTGTAAATTAATTCTAGTATACGCGCTGTGGAAGAGTGCGCGAAGTCATCAACAACCCTTTATATCTCGTGAACGGCTACCCTACGAAAAAACTTCTGAGACCTTTTTTGTAGAACATTGTCTCAGCTACAAATTTCGTAATAGATATTTTTGTAGAAGAGTTCACCGCTGTCGAAATATTTTTAAAAAACCATTGTTACGACCTTTGACCCGCGTAATTAACCCCGCGGGTGGCGGGACAAGCTGTTTGCACTGGTTCCTGGGTCTGGGAGACCATTATTCCAACTGTTTCTGCTCTCGCCAGCTGGCCAATTTGTCAATGATCTTTTTCGCTTAATCACGCTGTAGGTGTAGGCATGAAGTACTGGTGGGTTCAATCACGAATGCGTTCAATACGCTTCTTTAAGTGGGTTTGAAATCGTAGTGATTTCCGCCGTTTACCCGCGCTTGAATTTCTTCTCGTTGATATTCACAGCACTGGGCAGAAATCGCACTTTTTTATAACAAGTATGTATTGTGTATTTTTTCTTGTTCTTATTAATTTGTTTAGTAATAACAAGTCTACATTTATAATGTTTACTTTTGAAACAAGGAACTCTCCATTTGGCAGTCAATCAATTCGCTGATAATGGCAGTAGAGTCTGCCAGTAGAGAGATTTGCAGCAGCCGACAGGATCAAGCCAAATTATTATTTTGGTGAGTCGGGTTGAATCGGTTTAAAATATTGGCTCATGTAAAAACCTAGTTCTTGTTCATGTTGACAGCCCAGTTGATATTAGCGACTCTTTCCCCCTCTCCGATGAAAAAGTAGTGATGGTGTTTGCTTCGCATAGCTCAGTGATGTATGTACCTTGAGTTTGTTTTTCTCTTTCTTTCTTCTCATCTTGGTCCCTATTCTTATCGCCATGCATTGTAATTCTCTCTGGCACCAGTCTTGTAGGAAGTTGTCAAAATAATGCATGCGTCCAACACCAATCAAGAGAAGTAAATGACAGTGACAATAATAAAATATCAGCCGTTTATTGTCATTTTTCTACAGCACTGAAATTGCTTTAGTGATGTTGGAAGCACCTATTCTGACCATGTCAAAGAATAGTCCCCGAGTTCAATTTGAAACTGACCCAGCTCCTTCAGCAACCTAGTTTATATAGCCGAAAATCGCTGACGAAGCTATCGTTCATCGTTTCTATTTGTACACGTTTAGATGCTATATCCAGTGCTATCTACCGAATTACGTACAGTTATTTTATATACTATATTGGTATTCATGTGGGGCATGCATGATGCATCAGCCATTTTAGCAAGCTGCATAAAATGACATAGGAAAACGTTCTATTATATTTAACTTGGTTCGTTCTCTTCGTCTTATTAATATTAAAAAAACTAAAGACATAACAAGTTATTATTCTTATTAGATTTGAAAGTTATTTTTAGTGGTAGCAATGCCTTTGTTTGTATCTTACAAAAATTGCGTAATATTAAATTGGAACTTTCATAAAAGTTACACAAAAAAAACCATTTTGTTCTTTCGAATTCCAGACAAATTATTTAAAAATCTAATTTAGGCTTATCTTTCAAATAAATTACAAACAGAAAAAACTTTTCCATTTAATGTCTTATCTACATGAAAACACATTTTAGTTAATAAATGAATAAATTGAGTTCAAATTTTTAATATTTATTATAAAAGTTTTCTGTTTGCTCCCAAAAGCACCCTCCGACTTATTTTATATACTCATTAAAAATCTAATGCATGCAGGAACAAAAAAAAATAATTATTCTTTCATTTCTTAAAAAATTATAATCAAAAGAATAATTTAAACATTAATCATAAGTCGAGACAAAAGAAAGAAAATGGAAAAATGGGAAAATGAAAGACGATTTCAAAAGAAAGGGTACTTTGTTAAAGTTAGGTGCAGTCGAGATCGCTGATGAATTACCTCAAGACATTTTCACCTTATTAAGGTCGTTTAGAATCACAAACTATCGACAGTCCATGGGATAGCAAAGCAAGATGAGTGGAGTGTTGACAGTTACAGATTGTGGAGTCTTTGCGGTGATCAATCTTTGACCAAGATTGACGCAGCATTGATCTCGCGACTCTATGCTATACGCATTGATGGTTTTTTTATGCATTTAATATCAGCACTATTTTGTTGTTGTTCAGACTCACAAATCAACTCGACAAAGCGAATATGTAAAGTTTATTTGAGCTAACTTTTCACAACTGTTAACAGAAATTCATTAATTTCCGTTTTACACCACCACTTAGTTGCATTAAAAATTTCATTTGGGTGTATTTAAAATATTTAATCTTTACATGATGTTAAACGGTGACGTTAATAATAACTAATATATTTTCAATAAATATTAGTGAAAGCTGTGTTTTCTTGATCTGGGATATAAGCGCAGAATTTGGAAATGGAATAATTGTTAACAAATTACCTTTGAATTTCTTAATCTATTCGCATATCTCATAAAGTTTCAATTTTAAGCTTTGACGACAAATATTACATTATATTCTGTAAATAACTGACGAAGTGAACAAATATGACAGAAAAGCGACACCATAAAAAATTCGTGGCTCTGCTCACGATAACATCATAATCTCAGTTTGCAAAATACATTTTTTATGTTGTTCAATAATATAAATGTTACAGAGATTTAAATCTCCAAGACTTAAAATATTCAAAATATCAGTTTCAGATCTTCTAGTTTTCAGGTTGAAATGTTTTCAATGAAAAAGATTGCGTTGTGGTAGTTGCTGTATATTTTCTGAAATTTCTAAATTTTAATCTCAATAAACTCAATTATTCAGAATGAAAATGGTTCAACTATGGTTTTTAACATTGGTCCAATGCATTTTTTGCCTAATGGGCATTTGATCCAATGACGTTTGCATCAATTTTTTTGTAATTTCCATTAGTTGTGACACAAATGTGGGATTTGCTCTGTTCCATCTGTAAGTCGGCTGCAGCCGCACTTAGGTCCTACGTAATAATAATCGCCTCCTCCCTCCCGCACAAGCTTATAGCTTCTGGGGTCTGGTTTCCAGGCTATGGGTTGTAGCAATTATTATTATCAATGAGACTTTTAGTCAAACAAAACTTTTGCCCGCCTTTTAAGAAGACCTTTCGTCCAATGTGGTTTTTTATCCAATGGGACTTTTAATGAGAATGCTAATATTTAGGAACGTTATTTGTTTTGAAAAGCTTCAAATTGAAGAATTGAAGGCTAATATTAGGCTAAATATTAGGAAATAATAGAAAATATTGGTGTTTTAACCTATATGCAATATTTCAGAAGTTTAGATTCTTCGAGTCTCGGTAGAAGTAATCCATTTGAAGTTCTGAGTACTTAAAACACTTCGATAACTGAAGCTCGCCTAAATGTTTGTAACCGTATCCGGTCAAAACATCGCAAGACAAACATCACAAACCGAAACATAGTAAAAGAAAAGCATCGCAAAAATCAATCCTAGATTTGGTTAGGTTTAACATAACCTTGTTTTATCAAACTTAGGTTATATTACAGTTAACACAACCTAACCTAACATAACCTAATCTAACATAACCATGTTAAGTTATGTAGGTTAGAAATATGTTAGGTTAGGTTGTGTTAGCTTACACCGGCCAATCATCTTCGAGATCGATCTAGGTGCAAGAACAAAAAACCAACGACCCGAAAACCCGACCAAGAAAGAGCCGACGAAGACCAACAATAGAGACGCCGAAACATATATTCGTAAGATTCTCCTCTTAGGTCATGTTAAACATAACATAACCTAACCATATATAAGTTTGATTTTTATGATGTTTTTAACCTACCTAACCTAGCATAACCAATGTTAGGTTATGTTAGGTTATGTTAGGTGATGTTAGGTTATGTTAGGTTTTGTTAGGTTAGGGTTTTCTTAGGGGCTTGCACCTAGCAAGTACAGGGGCGGCGTCCCTAGGGAACCCTATGCTGGGAGAATATTTTGCTTCAACTTGTCTTGGGTATCTCCCGTCTTCTTCTTTTAATCTATCCTGTCGGAGCACACTAGCCCCAAGCCTTGTGTTTCCGGGTCCCTAATCTATTAGGTTAACCGAGGGATGGGGACCCATTTCTTTCCTCTTTCTACTGTCTTCTTAATATCTTCACATAAACAAGTAGTATGGAGAGCAAGGAAATCGAAAATTAGTTTACAGAACAGGGGAGGGATACCCCAGTTCCGGTCGGTGGCAGTAGTACCAGCGGGGGTGTGCAAACGGGCCCCCGCCGACCGTCAGCCAGCTACTGTAAGGGATTCGACAAGGAGTATGGAGAAATTAACCCAAGCGAAGAGGTGTTTGGAAGAAGAGAGTCGCTCAACCGAACACTACCACCAGATAGTGGAAGAAGGGAAGGGGGAGTGCAGAGAAAAATATTTACTTTCCTATCGGACATGAGGGCAGAGCATGATAAAGCGGAGGAGGGAAATAAAGGGAAGGGAAAAGAGAGAAAAAGAAACAGGGAGGGAAGTATAGAAGACGATTGTACGAACATATGGGAAAAGTGGGAAATTTGACATTATCTATAGGAGAACTGACCAACTTAGCGCAGACGCACGTTAACACAAAGGTAGAGATAAAGAACGTCGTCAAACTACTACAGCGACAGGCCGGAGAACTAAACCAAACGATCCAGGCGTTAAAGAAGAAGACCGAAGAGCATAGTATAGGAAGCAGGAAGATGTACGTACAAACAAAGTGTACGACATCAATCGGGACGCAGACAGACGTAGTAAGTAATGAAACTAGTCGAGAGAAAAAGGAAGAAGAGAAGCGGATAGAAAAAATCCTAGGTACAAAAGGAAACATTTGGGAAGTTATAGACTTAGGATGGCCTAAAGAGATATTTACAAATACAGAAGTAAAGCACGGAAAGATAGACCCAAACAGTTTAAAGGGAAACGTAGCGGTGATAATAGACCCGAAAACAAAGAGTGATGACGTGGTATTGGAAAACGTCACAACCCTGAACCACGAGATAACCCCAATAATAGAAGAGGGCATAATAGAAGGAAAAATTGAAGTGATAAAGAAGACAGAGAAAATTAATTATAGCAGGGGCATAAGTAAGGATAAAGAAATAAAAATCTTCGTTACACCCTATAAAATGAACGGGGCTGGTATACAGGATACGGAAGAATTACAGGAGATAATCCATAAATTGTATAAGCAAATAAGAGAAGAAGGAGTGCAAGATCTAAAAGTCGTGATATAGGGAAACGTCTCAACGGAGTACGTCCGAAAATGCCTGGAATATTGGTTCCATGGAGGGTTGGAGAAAGTATTTATATGGACAAGGGAGAAGGAGAGATTAAAAACGGCCAACGGAGGGAGGAATCCCCCAAGCACCGAAAAACTAATTATAAAATCAGGGGACAAATTTTATGCGGACCTGCTGAAAAGTGTTAAAGATAAATCGATATAGAAAAGGTGGGGGTGCAGGTTAAAAAACTAAAAAAAACAAATAGGGGGAACCTCTTAATGGAGATCAGCGACGGGACCAGCGCCAATAAGCTGAAAGAGGCAATTAAAGATAAGATAAACGATATAAGGATAGTCCATAAGAGTAACGAGAAGGTTCTACATATATTGGATATAGATGCAGACATTCAGAAAGATGGAATAAAGGAAGCCCTAATAAAAACTTTAAGTAACGTGAAAAAACTGGAAGTGACGTCAGTCAGACCGACCCGCGATGGAAATCAAGTAGCAACTATAAAGACGGACATAGAAACGGCAAACGAAATGTTAAAGAGGCGAAACATAAAAATCGGATGGACAAAGTGCCGAGTGAGAGAGAGGGTATGGATTAACAGATGCTATAGGTGTTTGCAGTTTGGACATAGTAGAGATAAGTGTAAAAGAGAAGATAAATCGGACAGATGTATGAAATGCGGCGACAGAGGGCACAAGGCAAGAGATTGCAAAAATGAGGAAGTCTGCACCACATGCGGCACCAAAGGGCACCCAGCGGACCATAGTAAATGTCCCATATATAGGGAGATCTTAAGAGAAGAAAGGAGGAAACGAACATATAGCAGTGGAACGCTGGGCCAAATAGATGATAATGTGTTCACAAGCTAAAAAGTACCAAAGAATTAAGGTCCTCCAATCCAACTTAGGCAGAACCAGAGCCGCGCATGACGCAGCGATTTGTACGGCAATAGAAAACAAGGCAGACGTCATGGTAGTGGGTGAACCAAATAAGAACATAGCAAAAAAAATGGTTGGTGGTATATGGACAAGCAAGAAAACGTGGCTATATATATATCCTAAATAAGCAAATACGGGTGGAAAAAATAAGTGCGCGGGAAGATTACGTAAGAATGGAGCTCCCAGAACTCTCATTATACGCCATATACCTATCACCGAACATATCATATAGCGCATACAAAGAAAAATGGAGAGAATCATGGAAGATCTCAGAAATTGTAGGAAGGAAAAAATAATTGCCGGGGACCTGAACGCGAAAGCAGTGGAGTGGGGAGCTCCGGCGACAGATGGGAGGGGACAACTGCTCATGGAGTGGGCCGCGGAAATAGACTGGGTAGTGTTAAATAGTGGAAGCAAGCCGACCTTCGTAAGGGGGGAATCGAAATCTTTCATCGATACGTTCGTTACGTTCGCTAGCCAAGAAGCATCAAGGTATATAAAGGACTGTCAAGTTTTGGATAACGAAACGTTGACCAATCATAGATTTATAGAATACACAATCGATGGGGCGGAGACAAGAACACACAGGCTCTCAAAAGATATAGACTGGAATGTGTGTAGAATACTAATTGATTGGCGGATAGACGATAATCGGAAGCCGGACCTTAAGGAATACACGGCGACGGTACAGGAAATATATAGGTGCAGCAAGATCGAGAGCAGACAGGAGAGGAAGGGGCCATATTGGTGGACGGTCGAAATACAAGAGAAGAGAAAAGAGTGCATTCGAAGCAGGCGGCTCTTGGGTTGGAAGCGCGGGGGTCGACACGGGGAAGGAGAGATAGAACTGGCAGAAATTGAAAATAAAAGGGCAAGAAGTGAACTCCAAAAAATGATCAGGGCATCAAAGAAGAGAGCCTGGAAAGAAGTGCTCCAAGAATTGGAGGGTGATATATGGGTAAGTGGATACAAGACAGTGACCAAAAAATTTAGAAGCTACACCCCCACGCGTTACCCATAAAGGAAAAAAGAGAGATAGCACGCGCACTCTTTCCTGAGGGTATAAACAGCAATATTAAAAGGAGAATAAGGGAAGATATAAACTTATTCACGCAGGCAGAAATGGAGGAATGTCTAGAGGCGCTAAAAATCAAGAAGGCGCCAGGAGTAGACAGTGTGCCCTCCGAGATGTTAAAGCTTGTCGGCGGCAAAAAACCGCAGTGGCTCTTGGAATGCTGAATGATCCAGCAAATATTTCCCAAGGAATGGAAAATAGCGAAACTAGTACTGATACCAAAAAGGGAAAACCAGTACAGGCCCATATGCCTACTAAACACGATAAGCAAGCTATATGAAGCGCTGATAAAAGGAAGGCTGGAAAGCCACCTCCGGCTGGCAGAAGGGATATCGGAAAGACAATATGGCTTTCGGAAAAATAGATCTACGATCCAAGCTATTGAAGAAGTAATAACCTTAACCAGGGAGTCTAATAAAAAAAGTGGGGGATGCTGATAACTTTGGATGTAAAGAATGCCTTTAAAGCGCATGATGGGCGAAAATAAAACATGCGCTAGTACGACTAAGAACCCCGCAGTATCTTATCTCAGTATCAGTATCTCAGCGAGGGTTCCACAGGGCTCGGTTCTTGGACCGACCCTATGGAACGTGGTTTATGACGTTTATGAGTCCTAAGGTGCAATTACCCAGAAGCGGTAATACCAATAGCGTTCGCAGATGACCTGGCACTAACAGTGTGAGCCAAAACAGAAGAGGAGCTGAAAGAAAAGGCCGAGGAAGCAATGACGGTGGTGGGGAGGTGGATGGCAATTAACAAACTTACGCTGGCCGAACATAAGACAGAGGCCGTGGTGATGAAGGGGCCGTGGAAAATGGAAAACCTAACAGTTTGTGCCGGAAGTATAGAAATTAAACCATCGAAAAGTGTGAACTACCTCGGTATTACGCTGAGCAGTAATGGGAAGTATGGGGTGCATCTGAGAAGGAATACACAAAAGGCAGAAGAATATATAAAGACATTGGCATGGGTCATGCCAAATATCGGGGGACCGACAAGCGAAAAAAGAAGTGTTGCACGCTGTGGCCCAATCCATAATGCTATACGGCGCCGAAATCTTGCACGAGATGGTGACTATACAATACTATAAAGAAAGGATAAAAAGAACAGAGAGAAAGGGACTTTAAGGATTTGCAGCGCTTATAGGACGGCATCTACCAGGGCGCTAAATGTCGTGGCGGGGGTAATACCTATTGATCTACTCGCTGGGGAAAGAAGACGAATCTATCTTCGAGGGCGAGAAAAAATAGTAAAAAAAGAGGAAAGAGAAAAAACCCTGGACATATGGCAGCAAGAGTGAGAAGAGGAAGAGCGCGTCGCGCAGTGGACGAAGTAGCTTATACCCGATATAAGAAATTGGCTCACCTGTAAACATCGGAGTACAGACTATTTTATAACACAGGTTCTAACGGGGCATGGAGCCTTCCAAAGCTACCTGTACAGATTTAAGAAAGCAGAAAATGAAAATTGCGTCTACTGCGGGGCCAGAGATACGGTGACTCACACCGTGATAGAATGTGCAAGATGGACAACCCGGAGGCACGAGATGATGATAAAAATGGGTGGCAATATACCAGATGTCCCATCGATAATAAGAGAAATGATAAACAGTAAAGGAAAGTGGAAAGTAGGATATGTTTTTATTAGAGATATCATAAAAAATAAAGAAGCGGAGGAAAGAGCGAGAGAGCAAGTTGAATGAAATAGACCGGCCACCAGAACCGATGAAAATCTACCGACAGTTCCGGTTTTAGTAGGGCAGAGCTAAAGAGGTGTTTTTAGCTGGTAGGCTGGCGACAAGAGTATCCGGAATCCAGCACGGCTGGGACATCTCCCCAGTTGTCTTTTGAAGATTTTCACCTCTATAAAAAAAAGGTTTGGTTAGGTTAGTTTAGGTTAGGTTAGGTTATGCTAGGTTGTGTTAGCTTACATCGACCAATAATCTACGAGATAGATCTAGGCGCAAGCACAAAAAAAACAATAACCCGAAAACCCAAGCAACAAACAGCCGATGAAGACCAACAACATAGACGCCGAAACGTATATCCGTAAGATTCTCCTCTTTGGTTGTGTTAAACCTAACATAACTTAACGAAACATAAGTTTGATTTTTACGATGTTTCTAACCTACCTAACCTAACATAACCGTGTTAGGTTACGTTAGGTTAGGTTAAGTGATGTTAGGTTATGTTAGGTTGTGTTAGCCTGTACCGGCCAATCATTTTCGAGATAGATCTAGGCGCAAGTACAAAAAATAACGACCTGAAACCTGACCGAGAAAGTGCTGACGAACACTATAGACGCCGAAATGTATATCCGTAAGGTTCTCTGTTGCCCAAGGGTAAACTGAAAAATATGCAACCAGTCCATTGAACTACGAAGATTGGCACAGAAATAATAAAGTGGCTGACGGAATGAAAGAAGATCACTAAAGCAAAAAAGGCTAGGGAATAGAAAAAGAGAGACAAGCTGCTACAAGAAAAAGCAAGGAAGCATATAAAAAATTAATTCGAGAATCGAAAAGAAGCAGCTAGAGAAAGTCGCGAAGGACGTCAAACAATCACAAGTAAGGACATCATACGTTACATGAGGATGGTGATAGTTCAAAACGTCACGATGAGAGAGCATGTCGAATACGTTACGCAAAAGATGGAGGAGACAATCGCGGTCATATTAAGTAGATTTATACCAAGGATTAGATGACGCTCCCAAAAGGAGAATCTTGAGTTTGGTGGGGCTTCATGGGACCCCGGCGTGGGTGAATATCGTTAAGTTAAAATAAACAGGAACAGACAGAGGTTGCAAAGGACTTGCAGAGGAGGATGCTTTGGCTACGACTGCAGCCTATAGGACCACTATGTCTCGACAGAGGAATTTCTAGTCATAGCCCGCCTGATGTCCATAGATCTAAAGATGTAGGGAAATACTTACAAAAACGGGAGAGACGAGAAAACAAACATCAAGACGGATACAATAGCAAACTGGTAGAGCCTGGTGGTTCAACACGGGATAGGGCGAGTGCACCAAAATGGCCTACTACATAAACCAGTTTTTAAGTGGGCGTGGGAATTCTGAAGAATATTTTATCAGAATGCATAAGAGGAAAAATTGCGATTGCAGGTACTGCGCCGCTACGGATACAGCCTAACACATACAGTATTAGAGTGCACAATAGGGAATTAAGTAAGAAGACCGGTCGAGAATAGATTGTGCGATAGACAGAGTATAGACAACATCATGCTAGCAAAAGAGGCGAGCTGAAAAGATTAAGGGAAGAAAATACCGAAAATGGTGAGGGACATATAGGTAAATAAAGAACGAGAAGGCCTTCAACACTGGACAAGAGGACACACTATGGAACGGTAAAATAAATACATTGGTAAAAAGCAATAGAATATGTGAGGTACCCTGAAGTAATGCACAAGGCGGTTCTACTTAATCCTGAGAGGAGTGATTTTAGTCGGTAACCGTCTGGGTCACTTTGCTAGGCAAATTCACGCACGATGGACCATCTATACCACAGGTGTATTTTGAGGGCTTTCTATACTCCAACGCTTGTAAAAAGATAGTTAGGATATGTTCAATTCGTGTTAAATTTTCATTTTGCGGCATGTCTTCCGCAACATTTTTGTCTTGAGATGTTTTGTCGTTAAAACCTTGAAAAATTTGAAACGTTGAAACGTAAAAAGGCTGCGACTGTGAAAATCACTGACACTTTTCGTTCTAGATTTTGATGTTTCTAAAACACAACCTTTAGAATTATAAAACTACAAAATTACTCGTTTTAGTGTCTTTTGGAAATTTTCCCTACTCTAACGCTTGCAAAAAGGGTTAGGTTATGTTAAATTAGTGTTAAATTTTTTGCAATATTTTGTCTTCAGATTTTTTATCTCTAAAACCTTAAAAATTAAACAAAACCTTGTCCTTAGAAATTTACAATTCAAACGTAAAAAGGCCTTGTAACTTGAAATCACTGACACTTTCCATTCTGGATTTTTATGTTTCTGAAACTCAATTCCTGGAATTATGAAACATCAAGATTACTCGTTTTAGAATGGCAAAGAACTTTAGAAAATCTTCAGTTTTTATGAGTTGCTTAGCATTTAGTTACCTTAGTCGTTTTTTAGTTGCCATGATAAGCACATAATTTTTTTCTGCAACTAAAAATCTACGGTCCGAGGATAACATCTCAAAGTTTAATTGTGGAATCTCGTGGAAACGCGAGGCCAAGTATCTTAGAGTAAGGCTAAGTGAACCCGACACTGGCACATTGTGCGATGCACAAATATTGCCAATGTGGTACAGGTCCAGTTTACCAGTTTTGAAACCGGAGAGTAAAGCTTAGTTCTGAAGAACAAGCCGAGGTCATACAGGGCGATTGTCAGACCGACGAGGACGTATATACGCAGCGAATGTTTGGAGCAAATTGCACGTAAGGGCACTTTAGGTGGTCCAAAACAAGGATCGCGCTTAGGATGGCCTTCGATTCCCTATGGTTCGTCCGTACTCCTTATTTCACGAGGATGCCAAGATCGTCTCCATCAAAGTATTTGGCAAAGTAGTTTAAAAGAAGCTTGTATATTTTGATGTCTACAAAATCAGTATTGGAACTCTTTTTAGAACTTGTGCTGGTACCCGAGACAACGCCAGTAGGATTTTATCTAATTAAACCGTTATGTTTTAAGTACGAAAATTCATAATGTGATTCTAAATAAAAAAGTATTAAGATACCACAAAGTATAAATTGCATAATAACGGACCTAAAACCAAGTAACGGGTTCTGTCTAATTTACGAAATCAGTATTACAACTAATTTTAGAACATGTGCTGGTACCGGATATGACGTCATTTTAATTCTCAGTTATTTAAGATTTTTTTTTAAATAAAATTATTATGTTCTTAGTAGGGAAATCGGTAGTAGGTGTGATTCTAAATAAAAAAAAGTATTGAGATACTACAGATCTAAAATGCATAATAACGGAGCTAGAACCAATTAACGGGTTCTGTCCAGTTTAACTCAATCATTCGGACCTAAATAACATTAAATAATTAAATAATGGACAGAATTACAAGGGTATTTTAAACTCTAGGTTAGAAAATCAGTATTAGAACCCATTTTAGAATTTGTGCTGGTACCGTTTATGACGTCATTGGGATCTTTTCAACGGAACCGTTAGGTTTTAAGTTCGAAAATCGATAACAAGTGTGATTCTAAATAAAAAAGTATTAAGGTACCACAAAATACATAACGACGGAGCTGGAACCAAGTAACGGGTTCTGTCCAGAGTAATAGCCTACACTAATCATTAGGTTTTAAGTATGAAAATCAATAAGAAATGTGATTCTGAATAAAAACGTATTGAGGTACCACAAATCTAAAATGCATAGTAACGGAGCTTAAAACCAATTAACGGTTTCCGCACCGTTTAATAGTCTGCACTCAAGCATTCCGAAAAGCTTCTGGCTATAGCAATGGCATTAGAAAAGATTTGTATATTTCGACACCCGAAATCGATTATTATTCGGTTATTTAAAAAAAAGGATTGAGGTACTACAGGTCTAAAATGCATAATAACGGAGCTAGAACCAATTAACGGGTTCTGTCCAGTTTAACTCAATCATTCGGACCTAAATAACATTAAATAATTAAATAATGGACAGAATTACAAGGGTATTTTAAACTCTAGGTTAGAAAATCAGTATTAGAACCCATTTTAGAATTTGTGCTGGTACCGTTTATGACGTCATTGGGATCTTTTCAACGGAACCGTTAGGTTTTAAGTTCGAAAATCGATAACAAGTGTGATTCTAAATAAAAAAGTATTAAGGTACCACAAAATACATAACGACGGAGCTGGAACCAAGTAACGGGTTCTGTCCAGAGTAATAGCCTACACTAATCATTAGGTTTTAAGTATGAAAATCAATAAGAAATGTGATTCTGAATAAAAACGTATTGAGGTACCACAAATCTAAAATGCATAGTAACGGAGCTTAAAACCAATTAACGGTTTCCGCACCGTTTAATAGTCTGCACTCAAGCATTCCGAAAAGCTTCTGGCTATAGCAATGGCATTAGAAAAGATTTGTATATTTCGACACCCGAAATCGATTATTATTCGGTTATTTAAAAAAAAGGATTGAGGTACTACAGGTCTAAAATGCATAATAACGGAGCTAGAACCAATTAACGGGTTCTGTCCAGTTTAACTCAATCAATCGGACCTAAATAACATTAAATAATTAAATAATGGACAGAATTATAAGAATATTTTGACTTCTAGTTTACAAAATCAGTATTAGAACCCATTTAGAACTTGCGCTGGTACCGTCTATGACGTCATGGGAATTTTCTATCGGAACCATCAGGTTTTAAGTATACAAATCGATAGCAAGAATAATTTCGAATACAAAAGTATAAAAGGTATCATACGTCTAAAATGCGTAGTAACGGAGCTAGAACCAATTAACTAGTTCTGTTCTGTTCAACAGTCTATACTAGAGCATTCGGACAAGCTTCTGGCTATAGCAATGTAATGGAAAGTACTTCGTATAATTCCTCTTTTAGTTTACGTAACCAGTATTAGAACCCATGTTAGCAAATGTGCTAGTGCCGAATATGACGTCATCTGGATTATTTAAATAGAAGTATTAAGTTTAAAAATGCATAATAACGGAGCTAGAACCAATTAACGGATTCTGTCCAGTTTAACTCAATCAATCGGACCTAAATAACATTAAATAATTAAATAATGGACAGAATTATAAGAATATTTTGACTTCTAGTTTACAAAATCAGTATTAGAACCCATTTAGAACTTGCGCTGGTACCGTCTATGACGTCATGGGAATTTTCTATCGGAACCATCAGGTTTTAAGTATACAAATCGATAGCAAGAGTAATTTCGAATACAAAAGTATAAAAGGTATCATACGTCTAAAATGCGTAGTAACGGAGCTAGAACCAATTAACTAGTTCTGTTCTGTTCAACAGTCTATACTCGAGCATTCGGACAAGCTTCTGGCTATAGCAATGTAATGGAAAGTACTTCGTATAATTCCTCTTTTAGTTTACGTAACCAGTATTAGAACCCATGTTGGCAAATGTGCTAGTGCCGAATATGACGTCATCTGGATTTTTTAAATAGAATTATTAAGTTTTTAGTATGAAAATCGAAAATTCGGACAAGCTTTTTTGCTATATCAATGAAATAAAAGGTACTTTGTATAATTCCGACTTTAGTTTACGAAATCAACATTAGAACCCATTTTAGAACTTCTACTGGATATGATGTTATTATGATTTTTTAAGACAAACCGTTAGGTCTACAGTTAAACTGAAGCACTAATCAGAGAGTCAGCCGTACTTTCCGAGTTTTCTAGTTTCACATAAAACTCGAAGATGTAACCATATCCGGTGTAAATGTAGTTCTTTCCACATTATTATATTTAAGCATGGTCTTTTTATTTACTTTATTGTTTATTTTTTAACGTTGTTTTTATCTTGTAGCGTTAACTATATAATGACATTTTGGTGGAGGCGCCCGGACCTTCTATGCCAGTTTAAAATTATTAAAATATCTTTATATTATTTAGTTTTTCTGTACATTTATTATCCTCAATAAGTTCATCAAGTACATTGATGTACACTGAACCGTCTTACTGGTACGGGAAGTATCCTGCAGGTTACTCACCAGTTTCAATACTTCTATTGATTTCTTTAACAAGCCGTTCATAATGATGATGTCCATTGTCTGTTTGCATTTCTGATTTATCATAATGCGAGGTTGTCATGTTTTCACACTGATGAGTAATAAGCTAGACGAAATAATGATATTGCACTTTTAATCGTTCAGAAGCTAGGAAAAATCCATGCACACGTTATACAAAGATTATTATCAGACGTTTTCCGTTATTATGTCGATTTCCACGAAAATGACAATCACACAAAAGTACATTTCCAGCTCGGACAATAAAATTACAAGGTAAAGTCTTATTAGAATAATTAAGACTGACTAAATTGAAGTCATTAGCGATTAAAAATAGAAAAATTAATGTCCGTAATAATTGACTTTAGATGTAAAATCTAATTTCATGGGATTAACCTTTCTTCTTTTATTTTTACTTCAATAAAAATGTTTTTAATGGTAGGAAAAAGTGAGTTCGTGTTCAAAAGAACTGAAAATTATCAAGCGATTAAGCTCATCATAAGTCAAGGCTTTAATGGAATGCTTTATTACAATTGATGAAGAGTATTATTTAAGGTCAATGGGGATGGATAAAAAAAAGACGTAAATTTATTTGGATTTAATTTGAATGTTTGCTTGCCGTTGTTTATTTATTTCGCAAGACGAAATCGCTCATATTCATCCAGGGTAGAAATTTCCTCTTTGTATAGCTGTTATTAAATCTTAATTATTCCAAATTAACAATTTTCAGCAGCTGCTTATTGGGTCAATATTGACGCTTGAAAATTGAATCTCACCGAGTTTGGCTTTAGTTAGAAAACCAATAAAAATGATTTATTTAGAATCGTTGATTGTTAAATGCAAATTGGAGAGAATCATTCTTTTTTTTTGTATTATCGTACAAATAAGTTGCCTTTTATAATGCAAATAAGAGTTGAAATTAAATTAAAAATTTCTCAACCGTGTTAACTCTTGCTGTTAACTTTTTAACAGTAAGTCGAGAAAGAATCAAAGGAATGTGATTTTTATCAAGCTATAAAATATCTTAAAAGCAGCTGCCTCTGTGTAGGTGGTGACACATCTTTAAGAATTCTAAACCCGTAAAAATACTTCCATTGGTAGCCTTATTAGTAGAGATCGGATTGGTAGAGAGTTTAACTAAAGCGATAAATTCGTTTTAGAGGTATCTTCAATGTTTTGATACTAATCAATACTTTCCTAATTTTAAAGTGAGTCCTATCACCATAAAACATACAAACTAACAGCTTACATATCTTTAATACATCGAGCACTAACTATTCCATTGACACAATCAGATTTTAATAAAAAAAAATTCTAACCATGAAGCAACGTGTACACATAAGACATTATAATTCCACAATTATTAAACAAATAGATCAAAGGCTAATCATCAAGAGAGTCTATACAAAATATAAGCAAAATATCAAAAAAATATACTTCAGAAACTAACTAGTACCAGCAGGCATTTACCATTTGGATTGTTTTTGTTTTTGCAATTCGGTGTACATTGGGTAAAGTCGGAGAACTTTCGTCATAAAGTATAAAGAAAATTACGATATTAAAGCCAATAGCGCACACGATGTTTGGTTTACGTCAATCGTTTTTTAAAACAAAACCACTCAAGAACTCCTCAAAATAGCAGTAAATTCTTACACTTTTGTCACAATTAACTTAACTTACATCTTTAACTTTCAAGGTATACGGCGTAAATATAAATAATTGAGAAAGTTTTTGTGTGGGATGGTAAGCCTAAACAATTGGCAACTAAACTATTCTGTTGGGCTTCTGACCCTTATAACCCCTGCTCGTTGAATGTTCTCACGGGCATGTCTGATCTTGTTTGGTTAAAGGATGTATCACCATCCATGTCTAAAGCTCATGGTGCGTTATAACTACCCCTGATCAAGTATGTATACTGTCCCGCCCGCTCTACCGTAAAATTATGGCTGCCGGGGGACTGGCCTTCAACGGGAAAGTTAGATTCACCATTAATTTTATGACACAGCGGATTACAGGCATTTCGTAGCCCTAAACAGTGGTGTCGTATGATTAATTACATAAAAAACTAACTAAATAGCCAGTAAATTCAGTTAGTCTAGCAAAAGATTTAATTAACTACAAAGACTGAGTTGTCATTTTTAAGTAATGGGCGCCACCACAAATACAGCCCGAAATGAACCATTCCTGTCCGTGTCCGGTCCGTTATTTATGGACGGAGGGCTGTACAAACCCGCTTGATCAAACAATTTGAGGTGTTCGCCCGATATGTTGCTCGCAGGCGCGAAAAGATTCGTATTTACCCGCTAAATCAGCTGCTATTAAAGATACAACTCACAGCTTGCAAAAACTAGCAAAGATTAGCAAGTTCTTAATTTAGAATTTCATAATATGAAGGTACCAAATTTAAAGATTAATTTCATGATTACAGAGATTTATAAAACTATTGTTTAAATTCGAGCACTCAGAGTTCCATAGAAACAGTTTCAAAGTTATGATTATGCCAAAACTTAAAGTTTCAGCACTACAGACCTTTATTATCGTATAACCAAATTGTAAAAAGTGGCTGCTGTTTGACACTTACAATTGCACGTTTTCATGGTCATGGTTTCACAGATATAAAAATGTTGCTGAAAAGAATGCCAATTCCCAACTTCGAGATTTCATTATTTTCACGTATCGGTAATTCAGAGAATCGCAGTTTCAAAATTTCATAGTTACTGGAATTTGCTGGGTTAGAGTTCAGATATCGGGTCACATATCCGGGTCAATTATTCTAGAATTAAATGCTTAGCAGATGCAATGATGCTGCAGTAATATCTGAAGTACAAAAGCACTTTTCAATGCTAACTGTATGGTTGAATTTCTTCTCGTAGTTTAGGTTAGGATAGAGTAGGTTAGACTAAAGGTTAAGTTAGGCTATAGCTTAGGTTAACAGTTAGGTTAGAAATTAAGTAAGGGGTTAGTTTAAATCTTAGGTTATAGGTAAGATAGTGGATACATTAGAGGTTAGGTTAAAGTTAGGTAATAGGTTAGATTAGAGGTTAGGTTAAAAGTGAGGCTAACATAGGCTAGATGTTAGGTTAGGTTAGTACCGTCATTGCCCTGTATCCGTTCCGATAGTGCTTCAATACAACTAATTAGTGCTAATTAGTAAATGCTACAGGGATCGCGACAGCATGTTGCGATATCTAAACTACTCAGAAAATAACTATTCAGTCTTCAGGCACTCGGAGTTCTATGTCGCAGTGAGAATTATTGGAGAAAGAACTTCGAAAAAAGAATATAATCATATGCAGAATAGGGAACTCCCAAATATAATCTCACAAAGAAACTCAAAGGCAGATGCAATTACAAAAATAGACAGGTATCGCTTAGGTTAAAAGTTAGGTTAGAAATTAAGTAAGAGGTTAGTTTAAAAATTAGGTTATAGTTAAAATAGTGGATACATTAGAGGTTAGGTTAGAGTTAGGTAATAGGTTAGGTTATAGATTAGGTTATAGGTTAGATTAGAGGTTAGATTAAAAGTGAGGCTAACATAGGCTAGATGTTAGGTTAGGCTAGTACAGTCATTGCCCTGTTTACGTTCTGATAGTGCTTCAATACAACTAATTATTGCTAATTAGTAAATGCTACAGGGATTGCGACAGCGTGATGCGATATCTAAACTACTCAGAAAATAACTATTCAGTCTTCAGGCACTCAGAGTTCTATGTTGCATTGAGAATTATTGAAGAAAGAACTTCGAAAAAAGAAAATAATTATATGCAGAATACAGAACTTCCAAAGATAATCTCACAAAGAAACTCAAAGGGAGATGGATGCAATTACAAAAATAGACAGGTATACAACAAAAATTGAAATCTTAAAAGCTGCTAAGAACTGAGAGTGGAAGAAGATGTATAGATATTAGAAAACAGAAAAGCAAGAGATCAGAGAAAATAACTTGTGGAGTACATGAAATCAGCGAGGGAAAAGCGGTTTTAGAAAAACGTGATATAAATGGAGAAAGTTACCACTCGAGAAACAAAATGAAGAACTAACAGATAAAAAAGTAGATATAGATATGAAGAGAAAAAGGAAAATCAACAAGTGAACACAATCAATTACATTAAACAAAACAGTCAAATGGCAAAAATGATATTTAAATGCTCGGGCGGATGTATCGTAAAAGGAGAGCGTGTTCAGAAAACAAAAGATACAAGCCGTATCGCAAGATGTACTGAAATGGTATATTACTATACGAGACCGGTAAGTGCTTTATATAACAAATAAAGAAAAAGTTGAAAAAACGAGACCCGGAGGGTCGAGTTATTCCAATTCTCGGTATTTTTCACTTAACGCTTAGTATCGTATAATATTTTTTGCGCGAACGACACTATATAATAAATAAATAGGTGTGTTTATAATATATTTTTTTTAATTTGACGTCAACGTTGGCTCATTGTGGACATACCGCAAAATGTACTAACCTTACTTTTGTAATTTTGTCAAATTCTAAACGTTAGCTGTTACCAAATTATTAAAGTAAGGTTAGGTATGTCTAGCGGGATGTTCACAATGAATGCTATTTTAAGCATTTTATACTGATTTATTTTCATAACAGCACCCAGACACGTTATGAATTATAACAATTCTGTGTTGTCATAGAAACCGGCAACGAAACTTACTGTTGCAAATAACAAATCGGGAAACACATAAAAACAGGTCGGTAGCCCAAAAAACATAAGAGAGACATAAAAACAATAATATCAGAAAAACATTAAGGAGACAGTAATTGATTGAAGATATAAATGATAATGGTCAGAGACTGGTGGAACTATGTCCATAAGCATGGATGTTCTAATTAGAGGGGGAACTCTCTTCTAACATAAGGACGTACGTAAGACAACATGGACAGCACCAGGAGGGGACATAAGAAATCAAACAGACCACCTTATAATTAATGGGAAATGGAGAAATTCCCTAAAAGATGTCAGATCGGTGAGAGGGCTTGATGAAAGCTCAGACCACAATCTAGTTATATAAATCTATCAAAATAAAACTTATAGCAAAATATAACACGAAAATATTGCTAGAGAATGAGAAATGCAGTGAATGGAAAATTACTAAAAATAAAAGATCCAGTTACTTAAAAAAATGCAATATTAAACACGCAACTGCAAGTGTGATATTACTCTTAAAACATCAGCAACGGAAGAACTAGATTACGGGAAAAGAATAGATACGATATGGTTATCAGAATGAGAATAATCACAACGTAAAGAAAGTCCAGTCCTTCATAAATAAATGCTTACGTATCATATGCAACATATTTTGGCTAAACACAATACAAAACGAGCGACTGGGGTGTTACCCACGAAAGAGGTTGTGAAATGGAAAATTGATATACAACTATTAACCGCAGTTAGCTCTGTCGGCTGCCGGATAACTAGTCAGAGGTCGTGCTAGTAATCAAATGTTTTCTTCAATAGGCGCCAAGAGTCGACTTTAATAACTCTCGAGTTTAATGCTAAAAAAAGCTGTAAACTTTGTAACCATTATTATTACTAATAAAACGTATCTGTATACCTAAGAACTTGTTGTGGCAAGCACAAAAAAACTCTAACAAAAACATATAAATAATAATTTACAAATATGCTACAAGTTGCTTTATTAAAGAAATAACTTTAGTAGAACAAGAGCTTCAATGAAACTAATGTTATAAGAGCAAAGCGTGATTCAAGGGTTCAAGATTATCATAGCAATTAGACTCTTTATTGGTAGCAATCATTCGCTAACTTAGCTAAGTAATTATAAGTCATTCAATATAAATATTGTAATTATTAAATATCTAATTGCTGAATATATGTGAGCGCGAGTAATTACCTGTTGGGAGAAATAGGAAGAAGGGAAGGGTTCTTCCCTTCAATAAAATATGACAGAATAAGAATAGTGGATATAAACTTGGTCAGTGGATTAATATTGCGAAAGCTGATGCATACTAGATGTAAAGACATAAAAAAGAATGTAATTGTTCATCTCTAGAATAATATTCGGAGGGGGGAGATATGTAGAATATTTATATCCTTTAGTATACTTGTTATGAATTGTTATGTTACAAAAACAAATTATTTTTGAAGAACAAACAAATTAAACTGACAATATTTTAATTAGACTAATTCAAGATATTTCTAGAAAATAATATCAAGTTATCATACTCAAATTTTATAATCCTAAAAATCCGTTCTCTCCCTATTAGCAGTCTAACCAATTACATTTCATTGGAATGACAAGTCCATCGTAACATTCAAGTGATTTCTGTAGTCACGTATTTGTTTTCCCACAAACAACAAACAATACGCAAAACTAGCAAAAAACAAATTAATCTCGGATTTCTTGCTGCAAGATTTCTTTTTTTTTCATTCTTCTCCGATATTATTTTTACTTTTAAATTTTCTTCTGTTTGGTATTCAGCTAAAAGAACGCGGGGGTAAATTTGTGATCGATGGATATCCAACTGACAGGTGTCGAAAAGATATAAAGTTTTCACATAAAAACCGCATGCGAATTTGATTTATCGCGACCCGCGAAATTGTTTTCGAAGATTTGACGACGAATTGTTTCTTTTGACGAGGAAACAATCCGTGCTCGCATATGTGTATATATCTTTATATACACACACATATATGTGAAAGTGTGTATGTATCCGAGTTAAAAAAACAAGGAAATTGAATTTAGATTGAATACTTGTCGCGATATAATGCGCAATAATTCAATTTCCAAGAAAAGGAACTGAAACTTCGTTGAAATGTATCAATTTCTTAAAGCTGCTAAAACGAATTCGATTTTTCTCTCTTTTTTGCATTCGCACTCTCTCTGTCATTTTTTCCCTCAATTTCACAACTCTATCCAACAAACAGTAAATTCCATTGTTTAAAAAACACGAGCACTCTCTAGTGCAAGCTCTTTATTTACTCTTAATTAAGAATAAAATTTTGAAAACACTTCTACCATTCCCACTTCATTTCCAGAAATTTTCCTTCGCCAATTCCGCCCGAATCTACTACAGAAACAGCAGAAACACAGACACGAGAGTGTAATTCGTAACTGCCTTGTACAATTCAATTAATTTTCCTGGGTCAATTAGCGCATTTTATAAAACGCAATTATCTTCTCTTCTGTAGTGTTTGACAATTTTCATTTATAAACAATGAACTGCCAATTTATCAAAACGGACTGTATGCTGCTTTTCTAATGCGTATTTTTTCGCACAATAATCTCTTTTTGGGAAATTTTTATTTTATTATTTTTTTTGATGAATTACGGCTAAAGTGATTAATTTCATTTGTAATCTTTCATTGTGGTGCGCTTTTCGGGAAATACCATCCAGACTAACAATGTGAATGGCCAAAGCAATTTTTATTGTAAAGGAGAATTATTTGTACATCCCATTTTTAATTGCCAATTTATAAATGGCCTTTTTTTATACTGAAAACAATAAAATATTTATTTTAGAATTATATTTTGTAAATTTGATTGAATGCGCCCATTTATCTTTTAGTTAGAACTGTCCGATACGGATACTAAACACAAAACCTGCAATATCTATATACTGATGCTTATTTCTGTAGAGTAAAAATTTTTTGTAAAATTTCTAATTGGATCTTCATTCTATTACGAAAGTCAAAATAGTGAATTCCTGGGTAGTACAGAGAAATTGGTAAATCGCGGATTAGTCAGATTTATTTTAAAAAGAATTATTCTTGATCAAACGAAATCCTCAAGAGAAGCGAATGGTGCTCAATTAGTGTCGTTCTATTTATTCTATTGACTTTAAGGTCAAATAGTCCCTTCGAAATGATTTCCCAAGCAGCATTTTCAGTCATCGCTACCTACCAGCAACTACCGGAGGAACTATTAAGTTTTTGCCACTAATCACAAGCACGTAATTACTACGGTTTTGTTACGTGCCTGGAATCAAAATGGGGAACAATTCTTTAGGTAGCAGATACGTTGCAGCAACCTCTCTGGAACTTGTCCAGCTACGAAGCGGGAACGTGGCGAAGTGGTAATTGCTACTTTCGTGGAACTTCTTTTCTCTTTGGCACATCGAGTCGCGTGGTTGCTCTCTCTTACTCTTGCAACTTAGCAAATATTCTATCATTTTCTATACTAATACAGCGATCGTGTCACAAAATGGATTACTATTTTATTTGTAATACGCACTTAATAATACAAAGAGGGATGAAATGTTTAATTATTTTGTCATTCCAGTATACCAAAATTATAAACCATTGCAACTTTTCTGGTTAACGTAATGATGATAAATCGAAAAATAACAACGCGCCTTTTTTAAATATATTTTTTAATAAAAAAATGTCTTTAATAAAATATGACAAAAATATTTATATATTAAAGAAGATATATTATTTATATTAAGACACCAGATAGAAACACACACATGATAGAAACCATTTTTATATTATTCATAAGACACACATCTATTAGTAGTAAAACATCTATTAACAATCATAACAATTGCAAATTGATTAATGGCCTCCAACATTTTACAAGTAAATATGGAGATGGAGTAGTTTACGAAAAATCACTTTAAAGTGATTCTCCTGGGTAGCAAAAACGTAAGTTTTACTTTCATTACTACTGTAAGGTTCCGTAACTTTAAAGAGCTAAGCAATGGTTTCAGACTGGTGGCAGTAACTTTCAGTACGACTTATATACTTATAGACTTATAAAAATTATACTGACAATGTAAGCTTACAGCTGACGTGCTGCTTATTTCATAAATTCTTTTTTAAATAAAAGTAAATCATAAGTAAATCAATAGTTAATAAAAAGTAAAAAAATAAGGAAATACGTGTTTCTGCATTTAATCTCATACGGCTTATTTAAAAGAATAACAAATTAACACAAACAAGGCGCAACGTAGTTACTTTGAATAAAAACGTTACTCGCAACAGACAGGGTGCTCGCGTGGTTAACGTAAACCTTTATATACGGTTAGCCTAGTGTTCAATTCCCACTGGCTCCGTTACTTTTCTAAAATTAGTTTTTTAGTAAACATGTTTACAGTTGGGCTTTTCTTAGACTTTTAAATAACTCTCTCTAATTATTATGCAGAAAATAGGAACAAGAACCTACGAATAATATATAGTTAAAAGTTAGCATAAACTTAATAAAATGATTTATTTATTTATATTCGCATAATTGACATAACGTTTAGTATTTATTGCTTTTTAAATTATTCCTAAAAAATGAATCAAAATCTATAAACCTGTGAATTTACATTTTGAAATCGGCGACACATCAACTTTAAGGTCCCCTTGTAAGTGACAATACCGTTCCACATACTGTAAAGGTTACTCGGAAGTAATGGAACTACATAGTTACAATAAATAGCAGGAACAACTAGATAATTACTAAAATAACCCGAACTCAAGTAATTAAACCTTTAAAGCCATAAATTTAGTTGTAGTTACGTAACAACTACTCAATCAAAGTTCCGATTTCAGTTAGTGCTACTTAGATGCATAATTTTGCATTATGCATTTTTTAATAAATACAAAAAATTCTTTTTGTTAAGTTAATTTAATTAATTTTTCTTCGTCAATACGTTTTTTAGTTAATTGCATAGTATATTATCTTTAAAACTATTCTCAGTTTTTTAGTATAGATTGGTTCTAGGTTCCAGATATTTTACATACCAAACTTTCTTGATATTCGTTAAAGAAAAATGTAAGTTTGTAATGTAATTTATTAGATTTCTTAAATCCACCTACAAAAAAATATTATAATTATTAAATTTAATTTAAAAGTTTATACCAATTTTTATTAAAATTAAAACAAATACTGAAACAGATACTTGCTAAGTTTTAGTTTTACTTCGCTTGTTCCATGTAATTTCTATCGAAGTATTTCCACTTGTTGCTGCAAGTGATATCCATAAAGAAGCTACCAGGCAAGATAGTTAGTCAGGCACTAGATAGATTAGTTCAGATGATAGACAGTACAGACAGGTTTTACTTTTTTCTACAATCAATATCTATTTTGTAAAAATTCTCTATTTGATAGTGGCCACAAGTTAAATTATTTCAAATATTAAATTTTATTTTTATGCTTGTACACTTCTTCCAAATAACTTTCACCAAATGTATTAAAATTTTTATTAAATTAATTAATTTTTGGGTAACTATCCCAAACCAATGGTAAATTTTAAAATCATTTTTCCCTACTTTTATTTATTTTCATGGTAACTATGTAACGTATATAATAAATATAATAATACTAAAAGTAAATTTATTAAAAACTAAAAACAGTATTTTATTACTACTTCCATAATTTTTAAATCATTCCAAACAAAAACCCTGGATGGACAATAAAACAGTGCATTTTTTAAGCAACTTCCTTAACAGAAAGTAAGTACATATAAAATAACAAAAAATTATTCCCGAAATGTGGGATTTGAAGGTAAACAAGTTATTGCATAAAATCAATTGAAAAGTCTAAAATATGATGGCATAGAACATTCTTCCATTTAAAATAATAATAATTGCTACAACCCATAACCTGGAAACCAGGCCCCAGATGCTATAAGCTTGTGTGGGAGGGAGGGGGCGATTATGATTATTACATAGGCCCTACGTGCGGCTGCAACCGACTTACAGATGGAACAGCGCAAATCCCACATTTGTATCACAGCTAAGGAAAACTGCAGAAAACCTTAACCAGATCTGCCGGCACCGGAAGTCGATCTCGGGCCGCTTGGGTGAAAGTCCAGCACGCTAGACATTACACTATCAAAGGCTATTTAGTCGATATGACAGGGTCCTCAATTATTATTAATTCTAAATTACCACCACTGGATGTTCTGTACCACTTTGGACCATACCATGGATCATGCCAAAGAATAAAATTCATACGCAGTTATTTATGAGCATTACTACAAATCCTAACGAGTATTGTACCTTTAGAGAAGCAACTACAACCAGAAATTTTGCCAAATGTTGAGATTTTTTTCCACCAACTTATTAACTTTTACTAATAGCAACATTTGACTGTTTGGAATTTTTAGGAGGCATTTCAAGTCTGAGATCGAAAGGAATAAAAAAATGAATGTTACTAACTAGTTACACAAACTAGTTTTGATGAATTCTGAATTCATACAGTTTACAATAAAAACTGGAGAAGAACTGAATCAACTCTTCAATGAGACCAACCAACAGAACCGATCAATTGAGATTGAGAAATGTCGAAAGATTACTTCAATACCACTTGTAATCAACGCCAACAGTATCTATAAAATTCAAAACACATCTAAGGCCACCACCAATGTGGTGTGCTGTTTTCCAATAGAACTGATTTACTTGCAAGTTCGAAAGCTTCTTGATCAATAACAAATTAGCCACAAATAAGGTACAGATTCTCTTATTAAAAACTAATTTATGTATGCGATTATTATAATGTCTTAGCGTGATTTTTAAGCCCGAAAATATATCAGATATACAGCAAGCATTAGCAAACTTAAATAATTTTGTGCCCATCAACTTAATCCTTGATTTACACAAATTATTGAACCAATGTGAGCTCGGATAATTATCTAAAAAAAAGTACCAACAGAAGATTGGCCAATCCCAAATAATACCAATAGATTATAAAAATGTTAAATACTCTGTAATACTACACGATTACAAAGTAAACGTGTTAACTCGCATGGTAATTCTACCTTAGCATATTTTAAATCATGTTACTTTAATGCCTTAATTATGTTACTTTTTAGGACTTAATGAAGTTGCAGTGCTTTTCCAGACAGAACAGATTGTATTTAAGATGTATGCAAGAATATAACTAAATACTCACCTGTGGTATTTATTACTACATAGAGATGTATGTTTCATTTTAAGGAGGTATATTGTTTGTGTAGTACCTTTGTGTAACATTCAAGTTTGATATTTTTAAAACTTTTTGAAAAGATGTTTTGTTAGAATTGAATAGAGTAGCATCTTAACCACAGAACTGATACTAATGATCATAGAAAGATTGGTTTGTTTTACAATAACATGAAAAAACGAGTTTGGCAGATTAAGATTATAAAAGCTGTAATGCTTAGATTTATTAACATGGAACGTTGTAAAGTTGTGTTATTATTTTAGTTGAACACAATGTTGTGTCGTTGACAACATAATTTAGATGAATATTATATTATTTATGCCAAATATTATATATCGTCAGATTCGCAATGTTGTGATCTACAAGTTGGTACAAATAGTTTTTTTTAAATAAAAATTTGTAAAATAAATTAGCGTTAGTAGAAATCTTGAAGTCATTTTCTTTTGTTAAATATTAAAAATTCAATTGTTTTATGAAAAAGTATATATAGAGTCATTTTTTAACGATTAAGTAGCTCAAAACAGGCAGGAGAACATGTATCTCTGAAGCACTTCTTATTAGATGTTTGTAAGGTTATGTTGAAAAGAAAAACAATTGAAATTTAGTTTACGTCAGTTAAAAAAAGTTAAAAAGTTGAATTGTTGAAGTGAAAAGTTATCAATCATCAAAAGTTAATTTCTCAAAGGGAAAAAATTGTTAATTAATAAAAATGTATGGGAAGAAATGGAAATTATTGGATGTTCGGACTTACTGAGTGTTAACAATTAATTTATGGAATTGAAATTTAATTATATAATAATATTTTGTATGGATTTAGATCATTGCAAATATCAATCAAGAATTTTAGTTTTGACTTTTTATGTTGGTGTAAATGGGCGAAAGCAGCTGACTGGAAATGGATGTAGAGATGGTAGCAATTGGCTTCACTTTTCAAATATAGAGATGAAAAATGTTTGTGACTAAACTAAAATAATAAACCGTGAGTTTTTAAAAAGTTAAAGTTTAATTAATTTTAAGATTAGAAGATACCAATAAAACAGAAAATTATAAGTTAGAAATATTTTTTTTATATTTAAAATAAAAAAGTTATATAGTTATTGTTTATTATATTGTAACGTTCTTTTTAAAATAATAACAAAAATGCTGTTTAATCGTCTAATCACAAGAGAGATATTATTTACACTCACTTAATTGAAAACACTATAACTATAAACTATTTAACAAACTATTTAAATGCTAGATATTTACAAATTTATTTGAGGACTATTTATATAAAAACTATTTATGTATTACAACAATTATTAACATTTATTTATTCACTAAATATTCGACTATTAACTAATTATTCAGAGTACATTTCACTACTTCGGTTAAACATTAACTGCCTCCTTCTACCCGCTAACTCAATTTATATCTTTCATAAGTTCTAGAACATAACCAATGAATGATACAAGCAGGTGTTGATGAATCATACATCTAGAATGTTCGATGACGGTGTATATGGGTTTACCATTCGTTACAATATGAATCCTCAAATAGAGAAATATTAAGGAATTTTAGAATTGATAAATTTAAAATAAGAAGCAAAAAGACTGATGCATGTTAATGTCAATAAAAGGAAATTCACAAATTTAGTAATCCAATTTTTAATTATGGTTTAAATATATTTCAGATTAGTATCTATTTTTGCTATTGTGTTTAATTGTGTTAAATAAAGAATTTTATTATTATTATTATCTGAAAATTTATGTGTCGATATTTTAATCATTTGTATGCCAAAATAAATACTTAAAGATTTTCAAAGCGACCCGACCTGAGAGAGTTTTAATTTTGTGGGATATTAAAGTTTATCTTAACAATAAAAAAATTAAGCCGGGGCAAGAACCAATACCAATAATGTGTTTTATATATTTGCGCTTCGTTTAATAACAATAATTTGCCTGTAATTTCTCGTTTGTTATTAATAAATTCCCCAATCCTGGCAATGTTTACATTGTATAATTGTACACATTCTAATTAGTAAATGGAAAAACATTTATAAGTTTTTCAGCAAATTCAAGTTTAAAGTTAAAAAGTTCAGGTATTCCACAAAATTTTTATAGGAACTTGAGCATAGGAGCATGAAAATGCTATTATGTCCTGATACAAGTTAAATAGTTCTCGTTTTTATGACACATTTGACTAGTGTTTAACATCAGATTCTGTTGCTTCCAAAAACAAGGATATTTAGTCCAATTAGTCCCTTGTATATTCCAAGTACACTACAATAAAGATCTACGATAAAATGCAAAAACTTACCAAAAACGACCGAAATGGAAAAAATTACCTTGTACACATGAACTCACCTGAAATAAAACACAAAAAGTCAAATAAAAATCGTTAACTTAGCTGTTAACATGTTTTTATAGGCGCCTAATTAATTTTTTGCCAAAGCTCCATCAATTCTTAAAAAACAGCAAAAATCTATTGTAGGTGTAGAAGTAATGCGTGGGTTAAATATACCAAAACTGGCCAAAGCTGGCAAAAAAAACTTGTTATCTTAAACTTTTGAGTTCAATTCTAATAATCGTAAAGATCTCACTTTGTTAGCGGTTTTAGGAGATGCAGTTCTTTTTTCAAGTTATTTATGTAGGAGGTAGTGGTCGGTATTTTTAAATAACCCAAATTACAATAATGGCGGCTTTTATACATTAAATTAAATATTAAATTGGAAAACGGCAAAATTGTCGGGATGATTGCACATTTAATAATGAATGATTCTATAGTTTAAACCGCAGCGCGCACAACAACAACAACAACAACACAACCGGATGTACACAAATAGAAAACAAAAACATTAATATAAATCAAAGTTCTGAGCATGGTGAACATTACTTTTTGGATAAAATAACTTGTGGTGGTCGGTCGCAACGGATAATACTTTATAAATGGTAAAAGTTAAACTAGTTCGTTAATTAAACCAAAATGTGAATATTTTAAACGGGCCTCACTTATAGTTTTGTAATGGAAGGCAGGCACGCGATCTAACTTATAATTTAGTCTCTGGATATATTATATGGTTTTGAGAAAGTACAAACGCCACGGCCCCTAAGCAATATTGGGATTGGTTTCCATCGGGACGTACACCCGTTAAAAGTTCCATATCCCAACTGCACTTACTCATACAATATCTAAAATATATACGTGCAGCGCTGCAGGATATGATCCTTTTAAAATTTATAGGAACGCTTGTTTAAACCATAACATAATATTTAATACACTTTATTGATATCATTGTAGAATCCTTTTTTATGTCTGTTACATCCTTACTTTATGCCTATATTTGGTTTCCTACCAAGAAGAACACATTAAGGTGACTTTAATTAATTTTATGGTATCAATATCACGTCTTTGCTTTGGTATGCTAGTATTAATAAGTTTTTATGGTCGTTGAACATAGTAGGAGTCTTCTACAAATAAAATAATTTAGTTTGGATTTTTCTAACAGGAACATAATTTTCCAATAAGTTGCCATTCGTGATTTATGCGACTCTGTGGTACATGTCGTCCTTAAAACGATTTTGGTGTTTGGTATCGATTTTAAAATTGCCTTTCGCTATTTTGTTAATTACTCTAAAGGTTGTTTTAATTAAAAAGTTTCTCAACGACTATATTTTCTGTTGGTAATATTGGTCGAGTGAGTTTAATTTTAGTTGAATTAAACCATTTTATCGATTCTAGCTGTTGAAACGTACAATAGCGATAATATGTATAAATTTCATTCCGATTTTTGGAAAGCTGTTAACTGGAAAAGGTAGATATTAAAAAGTTCATCATGGTCTTCACACACACCTGCCTCAAATTAACTATTTACTAATAATTCTTCTAGCCTTTAAAGAAACAGTTAGTATACTCCGACAATGAAATTAATCACTGGCCCCTCCACCAAATGCTTGTTAGTCCTTGTAACATACTAAAATTCTAAACAAAAGGCCTTACACTATTAATGTCCTCTGCAAAATTCCTCTAACCAAAAAACGCATAGTAAACTGTTACTTTACTTTACATATCTTCCGGCAGAGACATCTTATTGAATTAAATTGTTTTCAGCGCTTGTGGGTGTTAATTTCAAAGGCTTACTAATTTCGGAGAGGAATTAGGAATTACTAAACAATAGAAGGGCGTCCCCGCTATAGTTGTTGGCATCAATTTGGGAAAAGACTCCACTGGCATTATGGATTTTTACATTATAACTTAAGTTGGGATCCAATTCTAAATATATTTTTATTAAATTCCTTAATTAAAAACCAATGTATACATTTTTTGTTGTCCAAAATGGAATCTCAGATAGTATAGTTACAAAAAACTTACAGAAAGTGTGTATGTCAGTAATCCTTTTATGCTAGTATTCTAGTATAACTTAGTATTTACAGGTAAAGGCTTAAACTCAAAACAACAGTCTAATAATAACAAACGACACTGTCCAAACTAAAGTTGCTGGTACCTACAGCTCGCTTTTTTTAAAAACGGAAGTCTCATATGAAATGATTTCAATTTATAAATCCGTTAACTGCTTTAAAATCTAGTTTTACTAAAATCGATCGTAACTCCACAGTTATTAATGACTCCAGAGCCCAGAATTTAGAAAATCTCCCCTTTTTTATGAAGTACAATAGTTCTCATAAATAGACTTTAACTTTAAATGGGTGGTAACCCAATCAAGAAAAATTCTCCAATTTATTATTCAGCTAGAACGTTTATTCCCTCTCTTCAATTTAACTAACATTGCTAAAACGATCAGCACACGTTAGATTATTAATGGAGCATTTAATTTCACGAAAAGAAAGGCCCAGAGCCCAGAATTTACAAAATCTCGCCTTTTTTATGAAGTACAATAGTTCTCATAAATAGACTTTAACTTTAAATGGGTGGTAACCCAATCAAGAAAAATTCTCCAATTTATTATTCAGCTAGAACGTTTATTCCCTCTCTTCAATTTAACTAACATTGCTAAAACGATAAGCACACGTTAGATTATTAATGGAGCATTTAATTTCACGAAAAGAAAGGTTTAAACAATACATTAATAACACCTTTCACCCTTTCACCACTTAACAGTATTCTTCCCCAATACAAATTAAAGAGGAACGAAACATTCTAGACTACTTGTCACGTATCAAGTCACGCTACTTGACCGTGTTCTCTTACTGTATACATTGTGCTAAACATCCCCGAGAAGGGAACATGTATTGTAATATTTGGTGAGTATTAGGAGGAGTGATTTGTTCTAGAATGCTTCACCCAACGTTAAATAAGACAATTCGCATCACCAGTTATAATTTTAGACTAAATTCCCTCTCTCATGTTTTCATTATCGATTGCTAGAATCATGAAACTCTAAGGTCAAAACAGGTTTATCAAAAAAAAGTCAACCCCTATCACAAGCTATAAAATTGTCTTGCAAAACATGGATTATGCTTCTAAACGCAATTCGTTCTTTTATAAACCTTTGAAATTCAAGGAAATTCAATATAAATCCTTATTTGTCCAGAGTGAAACCATAAAATAGATTCAGTTTCTGTTAAACCCAAATTTATTACAGCAATATATTTTATAAAATTTTTAAAATGATGACTTTAAACAGAATGAAAGTAGATACACAACTAAAAGCAAAATACCATCATGTGGAAAACATATTTTGTTTACACAAGTGTTTACTTGCTTTTAAATGGGTACGACGAATTTACACATTGAGGACTTTTATATGTAAACATTATTCAAAGAGGCTTTAAAAAGCCGAATGAAAGTCTTGTACACCCCGACCTAGCAAATTAAAGGCTTGGTGGGACTTTGACGGAACGCCGTTCGACTCTGCCTAAAATAAAGACCTGGCGTGGAGGTGAAGTTGTTTAAGTTGTTTGAGCCAACATCTTTTAAAGGTGATTCCCCAGGATAGGCTTAGTAGAGTTAAGCCGCATAGTCGCCATGGCAAGTATTATCTACGAAAATTTAAATTTTATAGCTTAAACTATTTAAGAGATATAATACGTCTTATAGTTTTGGAGATATTTCTTGACGGGCAGTGGACAGACTGGTAATTATTATGTTTGTTTAAACAATAAAATTCTTATGAAGGTTTATATCTACGTCAAAGTCTGATATAAACAAAAACAAAAACTGCAACTAAAATGTACAAGTCTTCATTTACTTGTCGATGCGTAGTTATATAAAAGATAACGCTATTTAATTTCGTACAAATCGCGGCTAGCTTTGAATGCGAGTAAAAGCATTATATAATTTAAATTACGAAAGGAAATGATCATTATGAATGTAATACAAATTAAAATGACGCTGGAAATTTCTTGGGTGCACTAGGAATAACTCGAAAAAACCTAATATCAAACTTTAATGAATTACAAGAAAGTAAATTGCAAAGGACTCTTGAATCTAAAAACCATATCCATGTTACTTATACTTGAAATAAAATAAAATAGATACATTTTATTTATTATACAAAAATTATGAAGTTTAAAGTTTATGTTAATCATATTAAACAAAATAAAAGACATTAGAAAAGACCTTTTTCATGTTCGGGTAGAAAATTATTTTGTAAAAATGCTATTGAAATCTATACACTACAGCGATGACGCATAAACACTTAAATTTTCAAAAACAATTCATTCCAACTGGACATGTGAAGTTTTAGTACAAATAAAAAAGCTCCTGATTTTGCTATTGTAGAAGGCATGTTTATCAAATCAGGCCAGAATAAAATATCCACCGAAGAATTATTTTTCCTCATCAATATCTTCTTTATAGATTCCTTAAATATATATCGGCGTTTGGTGTTTTCAGATATACGTAAGAGGTTCAGGAGCGTTTCTTTTTCATCTGTGGCCTGCCAAGCTACATATAGATTTATAAAAGTTTTTTGTTTTTAGCTTGCAATGGATTTAAGAGTCAAATCCAATAGAATGAACTAGATATGTGCTAATAACACATTATCAAGATTGCGATGTCGCTTTCTTGGTTACAACACTGCGCGTATTTAACATATCGTGTTATTATTTTTTTGTTCCAACTAATTTTTTACTCTTTCATTTCAAACAAAGTAGTTGCCGCAATGTTCATCATTTTGGATTGGGAGAAGGGCTCCGACGAGTTAGTACGTTTATAACTCCGGTACTAGCCTGGAGAGCTAGTAGCGGTTTGGATAGGCACACCTCGCTCCCACCAGTGCGTACTTAACACATTTAGGCTTTGTTACACACTATTAAGACGACCACTCAGAAGTTCACATTCTTTTTTCCTGTTACCTCAAAGCGTTTAATAATGTCATATATAGTACTCCTTGGAATTATTTACAATACTGATAATCATACAAAAATATCTACGTCTGATCTCGATTTATCTTTGATGGGAATCAAACATTTTAAATATTTTTTTGTTACGATTTAAGGCAATCATTTATTTTTGGCAAATATTTCAAAATCAACCAACTATTGAATTATTTAGATAATCATAGTTTTTAAGCATATGGGCATATTATGTTAAATTTTAGGTAAAATACATATTAAAGCAAAATATTACTGTTTGTTCATCCATCACCTTAATAACGCCATCATGAAGGTTCATGATGGCCTTCATGGTCACAGTAAAGAATTGAGAGGTTCAGGTAAATTTGAACCTTTAGGAAATCACAAGGCCAAAAGGAAACGACGTTTTACTAAAGAATAAAAGAGTTATCATCTATAAAATGTCTGAAGCTATGACTGATACAGTCTCTTAAGTGTTACAGCTAAAAGTAAACATCTACCTCAAAAATCAATCTACCTTTGAGCCAATCCGGAATACGCTTTTCATATCAAATTAAATGCCCTTTTATGAAAAATAAATCATGTTATGCACCTCATTTAGATAAATCATTAAAGCTGTAGCAATTAGTGCCTCTAGAAGTAGAAAACTGCTGAAAAGTGTGTATCAAAAGGAACAGATGATGCGGCGCAAAGCGGAGCGCGGCTGTCTATCTAGAGCGGCAATGTCGCTTTCCGCTAGCAATAGGTGCACAAGTTATTTTCTACGACTGCAAGAATATTAAAGAAATATCAATTTTATAATTATTTGAAAGCAATCAATAGCAAAGTCAACCTGCGTCGCCTTGGCGAAATAATAAAAATCACTATTATTGTTTATTTTGAACAAGCGGAGGAGATTTTCACGCGCGTTGTCATTTGAGTCAAGCGAAAAAGTGACAATTGTGCTTGTTCGTCAGAAAACGCCAACTTTCAGGTTTCTAATAACACCTGAACAAAAACTACTTTCACATGCTGAAGTATAAAAGGTTTATACTTCAGCCCAGGAAAGGTTTAATAGAATTGAAAGATATTTGATATTTTCAAATCTAAACAATTATTTTCATAAAAGGCAACTGAAAACTACTCTTAATACAACGAAGCTACCGCTTTTAAAGTATTTTGTAATTTGAAATTCCATTTACCCTCACGAAAAAAAAAGAAAACAATAGCGAAAATGTACAACAGCATACGCAAATAAAGGAATTTCAATTCGACACATTACAAATAGGAGGACGTTGGTTAAAGGAACGAAAACGGTCCATCGTTTTATTCCTCTACATGCACACAGAAAGAAGACTTTTTCCTTCGCGCGCGCTTTTCTGCCTGCAGCCTGTGAGATTTTTGCTGCTGTGTGAAAACTAGGAATATTTATTACTCGAAAATCCGCTTTCTGACTTTAACGGAGTGAAAAGTACACGATTCTTGAGTACGACTGTCTAGTGGTTGGCGCCGAGACGGGCGTCGTTTGTTATTCAGCGAGCGTCACGATGGCCTTTTTAGGCGAGACTCTGATTTGTCAATTCACCGCACTAAAAACCAAGCTTGACTCGAGATTATGCCACTTCTTTTTGTACGTTTACACCATTTTTATTCTTTAAACACTCTTGCCACACTCACGCCTACAAGATAAATTTTTTTACCGTATACACGACAAAAAGAAAAAAAAAAGCGAATTAAATCGTCCTTTGACAATATGTTTTTCAAATGCGACTCTCATTTTCCTGCTTTTCTTATCTTATAACATAAATTTTACCAAGTTTTTTTTTTTGGTAGAATTTCACATTCGTTTTCTTTAGTATTGTTATTTATGTTCCTCTAGTTTCAACTCTGATAACTTTAGAGGAAATCAAAATGCTGAAACACACACTCGCTGATCATGTCTGTCTTATCGACTTTACATGGCATTTCCAATTCGATTAAAATAGTACAAGCGATGCTCATGAATGAATGGAATATTTACGTCTAAGGATCTTAGGAATTGTGCTGGTTGTTACTGGTGATTTATTTTGTTAGCGGATAAGGAAAGACAAATGGCTGTAAATACTTGCGATATGTTTCCTTTTTATTATAAATATGTTGGAAAATTAACCTCTTGTTATCAAATACATAGTTTTTAGCATCAATAGTATAATCACGATAATAGCACAGTGGACAACCATTAGTGCGTGCAGAGGAAGTTGTTAATGAAGTATGTGAACGTTTAATCAACCAATAAAACAGGTCGTAAATAAAATAGTGAAGGAGACTCTAAAAATTCATCATACGGGTACATATTGGACCTTTATGTATAGCGGGCCTATAACCTGTGACGGTCTTTTTATCATTACAAGGGTTTCTTTCGTCTGTGTTTAGATTATTTATGCTGTTTTCACTAAAAATAGAGTTTAAAGATTTTTCATCACTTGCACAGTGTATTTGAATATGTAGAACCCTTTAATTAAATTGAAGATGTTTATTTTATTCTAAAGGCTCTTGTTTTGTGTTTAAAATAATGCAGGTCCAATTTTAGAGCTTTTAATGCTTACGTTTATTGATTATTATTATTTATTGAACATTTGTAGTAGTCAATTTTAGGTTATGTCACCTGTTCTTTGTAGACATCGACTATTCATTAAATGTATTATTTCTTAGACTTCTTTGTAATGTTTTATTTATAGACGATTTATAGAAAAAAATATAAGACCCCAATATTTTTTTCTTTCTCCCAATAGACTGACTCAGGTTTAATTCGATAGAGCATGAGATAAATGAAATATAAAAAAAAATCTTATTGATTCTTATATCTGGAAGAAAAGAACTTACTACCAATGCACTTTGACTTCCGCAACTGGACAACAGCAAACTAAACTCTATATGTTTTTTTTTTATTGACAATAATGCTAATTTACAATCTACTTAACAAAAGTATTCAGTAAATGTGATGCTAGGGGAGGCAGTGAAAGGAGAAGTCATCCATTGATGACACTCCCTAGAAGCACCATTTACGGAGGTTGGTGAGGTCTTCAGGCCATGTCTTCTTCAGTCTTCGTACTGGTGGATGATAGGTGGAAAGCTGATGAATGAGTGGATTGCTGTGTCCATCTAACTTCTGGTGATAATTCACCGCAAATCTTTTGATTTCATCGACAACGAATGGAACGTCTAGGTCTTGGTGGATTGTTTGGTTCGTTACAAACCAGGGCGCGTCAACAATTGCGCGGAGGGTCTTTGACTGAAATTGTTGCAGAGTTTTTATTCTGGTTGGTTTGGCACACCCCCAAAGTTGTATACCAAATGTCCAGATTGGTTTCAGCATCGTTTTGTAGAGTAACAGCTTATTTCGGATCGATAGCTTTGAGTGTCTACCAAGGAGCCAGTACATTTCACGGTATTTAAGGTTTAACTGTTTGCGCTTAGTTTGTATGTGTTTGTTCCACGTGATCAAGATGCAGTCCCAAGTATTTTACGTCGGTTTTTACCGGTACTGGAGCATTGTTGATGTTGACAGGCGGACAGATATTGGTTTTCATAGTAAATGTTACTTGGGCTGACTTCGATTGATTAATTCTTATGCGCCACTTATCTAGCCATGTGCTGATTATATTGAGGTGTTGTTGGAGGTTGGAAGTTGCAGTATCCGCATTTTCATGGGTGGAAAGTATTGCCGTGTCGTCGGCGAAGGTAGCAGTCACAGTGCTGTCACTTTCTGGCAGGTCAGCAGTATAGACAAGGTAAGGGAGGGGGCCCAGGACGCTTCCCTGTGGAACACCGGATTTGATGGGGTAATATGAGGATAGTTCGTTATCGCAATTGACAGAGTAATAGCGGTCTGTTAGATATGATTTAAGGAGCAAGTAATAGTAGCTCGGTAATGACTCTTTTAGTTTGTATAGCAGCCTTGTGTGCCAAACCTTATCGAAGGCCTGGGACACATCCAGGAACACAGCAGCGCAATACTTCTTTTCTTCTAGAGAAAATGAGATTTCGTTTACTATTCTGTGTGTTTGATGTGTGGTTGAGTGACTTTCTGGTTCCTTGCCGGGTTTGGGTATCATCAATATATGTGCGTACTTCCAAGTGATTGGATAATATGAGAGACTTAACATCCGGTTGAAAATCGTAGTTAGGAGTACGACAGTTTTCTTGGGCAGCATTTTCAGAATTTTTCCAGTTATTAAATCATGACCTGGCGCCTTAAATTGGTGCAGTTTTTGAATTTCATATATAACTTCAGCTGGAGTAAACGGGTTTATTGGGAGTGACATTTGACACGGGATGTCTAGAGATGCTTCGATTGCGTTGTCTCCAGGGGCTGCCGTTGCTTCAAAGGGAGTGAATACGTCGGATAAATGCTCTGCAAAAGTGGTTGCTTTATCTAGAGGAGATCTTGCCCATGTTCCATCTGCCCTCCTGATAGGTCGTTTGGTTACTTGAGGCCTTTTAAAGTTTTTCGTGGCTCTCCAGATCGAGTGATCCTCTTGTTTCAGGTTCGTTAAATACTCAGTAAAGTTTCTCTTTTAACAGTTTATGAAGTTTATGCGTTAGACGATTGTATATAGTTTTATCAGCAAGGTTATGTGTCCTCTGCCACGTTTCTCTGGCTCTCCTCTTTTCTGTGATCAGTTCTTTAACCGTTAGAGGTATAGAAGCAGTAGGTTTCTCATGATCAGTTTCGATAGGGTTTGACTCCCAGGCAGCCTTTTGGATTACATTAGTGAGATGATTAGTCGCTTCGTCTAGTTCATCGGGGGTCTTTATTCGTAGTTTAAGATTTGTATTGTCTTCCAAGTATTGTTGAAAAAGTTCCCAGTTTGTTTGTGTCGACACTAGTTTGGGGTTGAATGATTTTTTGATAGTAGAGGTACTTAAGTTTAGTATGACTGGCGAGTGATCTGACGGCAGGTCATTACTTGCTTCTACCATTACGCAATTGGTAGCTATACCATGGGAGATATAAAAATCCAATGAGTCGGGAAGTTTGTTGAGGTCTGACGGCCAGTAAGTGGGCATTCCGGAGGAGTGGCAAGTGAAGTTGTTTTGTGTAATTGATTGTAAGAGATTACGACCTTTTGTTAATATAATTCTAGCGCCCCAGTGGGTGTGCTTGGCATTTCAATCGCCACCCGCAATAAATTTACTGCCCAGAGCAGAGAAGAAACTATTATATTGGTGAGTAGAGATGTTATGTCTGGGGGGACTGTAGATAGCTGAGACAACGAAAGACCAACTAAAGGAGTTGATTTTAACATTTGTAGCCTGTATGAGTTCTGTTTGGTAGTTTTCCACTTCAAAATGTGATATGGAGTTTTTAACGATAACCGCGGATCCTGCATGGGCAGTGCCGTCTGTATGCGTTGTATGGTAGATAGAATAATTGGGTATTCGAAACATGGTTCTTGCAGTAAAATGTGTTTCACTCACTAACATAATGTCAATTTTATTCAGTTATAAGAAAGCTATTAATTCTTGTTTATTAATGAATGAACAACTTGAGCTCAGTAATTCTCCGTTACTGGAAGTATTAGATGTTTAATTATGATTTTTATTATTAATTTTTATTATTATTATTATTTTATCTAGTTACCTATTTTGTATCTACCTTAGCGACGTGTTTGTTTATAATTATATTACCTTTGATAATGACAGCATAGCTGTCGAAACAATATTGTCAGGTATATTTTTAATAAAACTGTGAAACTTTTAATAATCTTTATTTATTTCACTATTAATTCTTGTTTATGGTTTATTAACCCGTTTGCGTTCCATGTCCCGATTCTTAGTATATTAAGCATTATGGAGTTATTTTGTTTATGACAGTTGTTAACAAGTTCAGCATTGTATTATTTTGGTTTATTAATTGAGCAAACATTATTTAAGTTCGGGTAGAAGGGTAGTTAGTTGTTCACCTAGGTTGGCTTGCTTGTTGGGACTTCCTTTGACGATTTGACTGTAGGATTGCATATGGTTTATATGTGGCATCATATATGGTTGCAGCGGAGTGGCTGGGACAGGGTTAGATGATTGTGAAGGTATCAAACTTCTATTTGGTGTTGTGTGATTATTTCTTTTGTTACGCATATTTATTAGGTTTTTGTATGTTAAACATCCTTTATAGTTTGCAGGATGGGTGCCCTTACATAGAGCGCATTTGGCTGGGGCGCTTCTCGGCTTTGTACACGTTTTGGTGTCGTGGTCATCTCCGCATTTGACACATTTGTACTGCCTCAGGCAGTAAGCCTTCGAATGGCCGTAATTTTGGCACCTTGTGCATTGTATGATATCTCGTCTTTTATGTGGGGCTTCAACAGTTATTTTACAGTTGCAAAGGAATTTTACATCATAAATACTTTTATTGTTTGGGTTGGGTTCTAAGTCGACATAGAAAAGTGGAAGCGGATTCTTGCTAACCCTATGCCTTATATTCGTTATATTTCGAACTTTATGGTTAAGTTGTTGTAGTTCTTCTTTAATCGTGTCGACTGGCATTGTGTGTTGGAGATATCGGATCACTACTCTGTATGCCCGCTCTTCTTTGGGCTGGTAGGTGTGATGGATAATGTTTTCTTATCTTAAAACTCTATATGTGAAGAGAAAAATAAATGGATGCTTGCATACACATCAAATAAACACATATAGGTAGATAAATTGAAACACAGTCTTTATTTTTATTTATGATAATTAGAAAATCTAATTCAAAAAAGAAAATAAAAAAAATTATTTAAACAGAACAGTTATAAAAAATGGAAAATCTTCCTTGAGCTTGCTCAAATTTGTTAAATATTTGTTATCAACCTGACATGGGGAGTATAACGGGTCTCCATTTGAACAAACTGACATCAAATAAGATTATCAGTTAAAAATATTGACAATTGCTAAAATAAATTTATCTAATAAATTTTTAATTTTTATAAACAAATTTAAGTTGTTTTTTTGTTACAACTCTGTTATTGAAAAACTTTTTAATTAAGAAAAATAAATTCTAAATTTATTAAGATTGTCTTTATGACTTTGTTGCTTCAAAAATTGAACCAAATCATTTTATGTTGACCAACCTTGTATATAAAATACGTCAAGATCCACTTCAAATCTTTTTACAATTGGTACTACTGCATTTATTCAAAAAGCTGATTTTAAAGGCAAGTCGATTATCCAAATTAATAATGGAAACAAAAATCTTCTTGATTTAATTTAATAAATAAATCGTTCACAATTCCATATAATTGATGAAGACCGAAAATAAATCTTCTTTGATTTATATAACAGGTGAATATTCCATATACAATTCACTTACAATATTATTAATGTTTGTTTACAAACATAATATCATATGGTTAACAATAACCTTACTTTTTTTTTTAGATAATCTTATACGAATCGACGTGGACTTTTCAAATACGTTTTGTCGACTGAATTTGTTAATTTTTGCTGGTCTTTTTATGTTTTACCAAAACAATTGACAACTACGACAAATTTCTACTAACAAAATCTAATCACTACGTTCGTGACGTCACCATCAAAAACCATGTGTTCATAATTAGCACTAATCTTAAATCTAAAAAGACAGAAATGTAGCTGGCAAAATAACGATTAAAACAACATAAGACACTTATAGTCTAAAATTAACATCAACTGAGAAAATTAACAAAAACGACCAACGGTCAAAAAATCTCATTAAAACTTCATTACAAATAAAACACATTGACTCCAGCTACACTTGCACAAGAAATGATTTCATGGCTACCTAAGGTAACTCATACATATACAATTTACATAGAACAATATTTACAATAAAAGAAAAACACAAATAAAGATCTGTTTATACGTTTTAGAAGTTCACCGATGCTATACAAGCTCCTACACAAATATCAATATAAATGAAATCAAATTATAGTCAAACTTGTCCAGCATACAGTCCTCCAAGTGCTTGTGTTCAAACAACGATATAAAATATCATATTAAAATAAATATTTGGAAAAACCGAAGCATATCAGCAAAGCCAATACCTTCACAAAGATTAACACTCTTTTTAAAATTTCAGGAGATTGTGAGTTACATGTACTATTATAGACACTACAATAATAACCCGTTTTACATTTTTTTAGTAAAATATTTACCCGAAACTGATTTAGTCGCATGGGAAACAGAAAGACTTATTTTACGTTGCTTATCGGCAACCCCATATAAGGAAAGAAAGATAAAATCTTCCAGAAAAATGGGAAACTATCCTAACATGTGACTTGGATTGCATAAAACATGTATTTCTATAAAACAACCATTTTATAATTCAAACTTTTTATGTCTTTATGAAATTCATCCTTCTATAATTTCTATTTAAAATTGATAAAATCTATCTCTAACCTAACATGTAGCTTTTAGATTAAATAAACCTAATATCCTACCATGTCTAACTTTTTATTTAATTTAATCATGAAATAATTATATTTGTTTTTACGATTTTTACGATTGTCTTGAAATACTTTAAAATTTCAACCCGTCGATGATTCCATATCATCTTACTATATTCACTTATAGTGGTGCAGAATTTACTAAATCTTTCTTTCGAGCTTTTTCACAAATACGGCTCTAATCTCAAATGACAACATTATCTAGTTGTAAACCGGTGACGTACTATTTTAATTTCTATTAAAATTTATATTATAGTCTAGTTTGATTATTTTATTTGGAAGATTCGAGAAATCTTTTTTTCTTTTTTGAGATCTTTTAAAATTTTCTTCAGTACTTTTCGTATTTATTTGATCGATGATTTATTTTTTAAAACCTAAGATATTATTTAGTAAAATTGAAGTCGCGGTAAGCTCCTTGTGAAAGAAGGCATAAAATAGTTTTAAGAAAAACTGATATATTTTAGTGTTTACTTTGTATTTTAATTTAAAATAATTAAATTAAATAATAAATTAATTTAAAATGTATTTTAAAGTTATTGAGTTCTTTGGCGGTATTGTAAAATCTACTCTTCCGGCTTGTGGTGACTCAATGATTCGGCAAAACAAATAAACAGGGCAGATAAAATCTTTCGTTGTTGGAGTATAGTAAAAGAAGAAGGATCAGCAAAATCCGGAGTAATCGAAGATTTTAATTTAATTTTTTATTTTTTCTAACAAAAATAAATTCCACTTACACGAAATGTACAATATATACTAATTATAATGCGGCTGAACCGAGACAACTAAACGCTATCTGAAAAACCAAACGTGTTTCAATAATAATACCAGAAATATTAATACATATACATCAGAAGAAATATAATTTAAATAATTGTAGTAAATATTACGAATTACTAAAATATTTATTATAAATTAGATTTTAACCTGGCAAACTTATTTCCATAATAACAAATTAATAATAATTCTATATCATTCTAAACTAATAATAACAAATAATTAATAATGATTAAGTTAGAGATTAATTAATATAAGATATAAAAAATTCGGATAAAGATAAGATGGATTAAATCAATTCAGATCCAGTTGAAAACTTATTCATAAATACAATTTGAATCTAATAGTAAATTAGTACTAAGGTGGATAGAGCAAAATTATCAATTTTTAAATGTTAAATATTTCTTTTCAGATGTAGTGCATTTAATGAAGACTGCTTATAAATAACGGAAAGAATAATTAAAGATGACCTGGTTACGTAAACGGTAAATCTAAACGAACAAAAATACCTGAAAAAATGCTTCCCTTCAATATGAACTTTATCAATAGTCTTTACTTCATACGAGAAACAATCTTAACGCGCACATTTGTTTTTTGCAATGAATACTCTTGGCACGAACTTTATAAAGTTCAACAGCATCTGTAATAAAATTGTTAAAGACTGCTGCCATATAAAGTGGTTTTGTCGACCAGTCATCATAAATATATACTATTCGACTGATTTTCTTTTTACTAATCATTCTTTTTAGAGGTCTGAAGATGCATTTTTAAATAGAATAATGATCCCTTTATTTATAAATTACAATTTGCAAGGTGTCGACTTAGCAATATTTAATAGTTTTGGTTTGGCAAAGATTTTCTATTATTGGTTCCTTGTGTTATACTCTTGCTATACTTCAACCAAGAATACAAGAAATGAGTCATTTTCTTAATCACACTGGAATAAAGAAATACTACCCGAGGTGAGATAAGATCAGAGTGCAAATTTCAAGTTGCTAAGAATTCATTGACGTACGCTAGAACCAACAGATTTTCATTGCTGTCTTACATTTATTTTTAATTAAAAAGGGGTTTGTTCCGCTACTTAATCTTTCTAGCTCATTTATTGTTTATTTTATTATTTAGATTACAGCGTGGCCTTCGTTTAATTCTAGATGCATTTTACATTTTCGCCCACGTGTTTGTGATGACTCATTTTTTGTATTTTTGGTTGAACTATAGGAAGTAGTAAAATTAAAAAACTAATGATAAGAACTGTTATTATTGTGTCAGGTATGCACAATCATTAATTATGGTGGTAATTGGTACCCGAATTTAATAAAAAATCTCTTCCTTCGAAGATTTTATTGAAATATTTCAAGATTTCTTCGTTTAAAACAGTTTAAATCATGTTTTAAATATGTTTTTTCTATATGGGGCGTTTTAAACGTATTTTCGACTAAAAACAAACTGTTTTTGTGTTTTTAGACATGTTTTTGCCAACCCTGGTAGGAGTCCATAATTGGAAGAATGTTAAATCATGCCAATACCTTAAAAACGACAAAGAGCCTTCTACAAAGCTGTATCCCTGTCAGTGACTCGTTTTAGAATTTTTTTAGAGCAGGCACCAAAGGGCTGGAAAAAAGTGAAGGAATGGGAATTGCGATGTTAATATTCAGTTTTCTTGACAACCAGGTAGTAACAGCACTGGATGAAGAAGGCCTTAGTTGTGTACTACGAAAACTAGATGTATACAAAAACAATTTAAAATACCATTTCAAAAATCAACATCGATAAAAATCTTATGCATGGTATGATATAAACTATTGCATGAGTAATAGAATTCATTTATAAGACTTAGATATTTATTTGGCTGGAGTCAATAGCTAGATAGACAGCGTCTAGGTGGCATGGCAAAATCAATTCTAAAGTTCCTTGACTCCAACGAATTTTTGCAGCAAAGATTATCCGCTGTTGTCACATGGTATCACTAAAGATATTTTCATAACTTTTCTACGCACAAGAAATCCAAGTTTAATACCATCATGGCAAATATTTACACGAACACGGGTAGTCGGAAAATTAATTCGAAAAGGTAAATCAGTATCAGTATCTGTCAATTTTGGTGTCTGATTTAAGAGTATTGACTAAAATACACAAAACAAATTAAGTTGGTAAATTATTTAACAATTCATAGCAAATAAAGACACTTATCTTCATTTATTAAATTACCTACTACTGCGATTAATTCAATTATATAAATGTGACTCATTCTAAATTTATAACTTTTATCACCCTTTTCCACGTTTATTTGAAGTTTACTCTCCTGGAATATACCCAAACATGGTTAGAGTTAACTTTGCAGACAATGCACAATACATAAGATTAAATTTCCCTTTCACGATTCTTTCGATGTAATAATAAATATGGGTATTATACTTCGATACGGATTTGTTCACGCATTGATATTGAGTTTATTGTTATCGCTTTTCATTTTTAGCAACAAGTTCGTAAAGAGGAAAATGTACCAAAGACTACAATTGTACCATTTACCTTAGTTTTATACTTCTCAAATTATTAAAACAAATTCAGAATTATTTTTGGCCTTTTACTATAAATTTGTTAAACGTAAATTGTCGATTATCAAGGTTTAGATCATATCCTTTCAAAATCTGCTTGGCTTGTTGATACTTTTTAACCTGGCCTTGTTTTAATTCTATCAAAATATTAAAAAAAACACTACTTCATAAGTATATACCCCGAAGGTTACTAATTAATAAACCCAAAAATCAGCATTCTAAAAAAAAGGTGCCAGGAAATTACTTAATGAGTTATTAATAAATTGCTTTTTAATAATCACCCCTTGATGACAAAGAAATATAGTAAAATTTGCAGACGGAAAGCAAAGAGAAAAAAAAAGACTTTTGAATTAATTTTAAATTTCACAACCTAAACATTTTGACTGTTTTAATTATACAAGCACGCGATCAACAAATTTTCTATAATTACTGTAAGTTATACTTAAATTATAGCACGTGATTTCCAGTTACGATTTCTATTATAATTATTGTTTTCGTGAACTGCTTTTTTTTCAATTCGAATATAAAAATTTAAATTTTAATTCGTTAACCTTTGACTACTATGACATTATTATTAACATGTCGGTTTTGATAATCCCGCGTGTGTTTTTTTTAAATATTATTATAACTAATGTAATTGAGTTATTAAATATTTTATTTATATAATTCCTATATTTATAAATAGATTTTATAAAAAGCATTAAATAATATACTTTAAATTAGTTTAATTTAAAATAACCAGTTAAGTCATATTTTATAGAAAATTAAAATTTTCTTTTGACTAACATTAATGTTCGATTTATGTTAAATAATTTAGCTGGAGGTTATAATAAAAATAAGTTACCAATAAATATTTATCAATTAATTTACAGGAATAAACTAGATCTTTAGTTATATTTTAATTTTTAAAGAGGAATTTTTTAATTTTCAAACTAGGATAATTACAAGGGACGTGAAATGTTCATAAATCATAATTCTACTAAACACTGATGTATTAGTTAGAAATTAAAATTAAGAGGTAATAAATGGAATTTAAATTGTTTATTACTGAAATACAGCACTTGCAATAAAATTTAATTAATAGTAATAGCAATAATAAGCGGCTTGAATCAATTCCTTCACTAGAAAGCAAAGGAATTAAATTGCTATTCATGTATAATGACTTTTTTATTTTGTTGGCTATGTTCTAGTTTATTATTATTTAAACGCAAACATTGATTAGTCAAATCGTGTGAAATAGAGGCTGCTATTGCATCAACACAGAATAAATGAACATATCTCTTGGGTGCTGCTGCTATATTTAACAGGGTGTATAAGAAAAACTTAAGATAAGAATCAAAATACATGCAAATTATAAAGCCTTTAATGATACGTACTAGCTGGATGTTATATCTTATAGTCTCATTATTTATTTAAGTTAGTTAAAATGTATGGAATTTTACTTTCAATCATTATTTATTTACGTAAGATCATCTGTTATTTACTTAACAAATTTCCAACTAAACTTTTTCAAGCCGTTTAGTAAAAGGTTAGATATTCATTTTAGTATGAGTAGTCGTTCATAGTATGTAATCCTTGCGTATTAGGCATGTAAAGTTAGTCTGTCTTGAACGGAAAGCAAGTAAAGTTCATTATGTCATTGATATGGAAAAGGAAAATTTATTCTTTATTAGAAGTACATAACACTAAAAAAAATTAAATTAGAGTTGAAATATACGTTTTAATTTGTTTGTAGTAGATTGTTCTATAAATTAAAAAAAGTGGTTGTTTTCCAGTGAGTGTAAAAGGTTCAATTCGCGAGCGAGCGCAGCTCGCGAGTGGATTAAATTTACACGAACAAGGAAAAAATCACTTTTCTTAACGTCTTGAACATGCTATTTTTCGTGTATTTGACCAAAAGGACTAAAATGTAAAAATGAAGAAAAATTAATTGATCAAGGTGTCATATTTTGCTAACATGGTAGCAAAACAAGAGAACGGTGTTTTTAGTAAATACATTTTTCATTGTGCAAAATGACTGAATTGGGTGAAGGGGAGAAAACTTATGAACAGTCTTGTTCACGGAGAAAATCAAAAAAAGTAGAGGGAAGTGATGAAAACATCCTAATCGCTTTCTTTTTTGGAAAGGTATTTGTCATTAATTACATTAATTTTCAGTACTAATTTTTAACGTGTTGTTGTAGGCTAAGAGTTTGAAATCTTCAACATTGTGGTCATTGTATTCAATGTTGAAAAGTACGCTGGCTATTAATGAAAATGTTGACATTTCTACTTGTAGAAAGTTGCTTGCATATTTAAAACATCAAAATGACGGATATGTGGCCAAAAAATCTAAGGTTTTTACGATGGATAACATTAACACGTTTTTCACTAAGGCCCCCGATGATACCTTCCTGTTCATGAAAGTAGTTATGATTTTTGCTTTATATGGAGCCTGCCGAGCTAATGAATTACGTTTGCTAAAAGTAGAAGATGTTGAAGCATACATTCCCGCCCCCCTACGATGTTTCCGGTGCCAAAGATTCGGACACACAGCTGTAAATTGCCGTAGGGAACAGATCTGTGCATGTGGGAAACCAGAACACCAGGGAAGACCTTGCGAAATCCCTTTCAAATGCATTCACTGCGACGGACTACACTCAGCCAGATCTTTTAATTGTCCTGTCTATAAACAGGAAGTTGCGATCCAAAAGATCAAAACTCTTAAAAGACTAAGTTACTTCGAAGCTAAACAGGAATACCTGCGATTATCTCCACCAGTACAGCAAATCACTTATGCCAAAGTAGCGCAGCAGCAACAACAGCCTTCTCTCTCCGTATTGTTACCGGAGATAAAAAGAATGATTGAAGAGGCGGTAAAAAATACAATTGAGGGTTACAAAGTTATTCAATCAAAACAACCTACCATCTTACCTTTTACACCCCAAACTTTATCCCAAAACAACCTTCCCTTTCTCCCTCCCTTACCAGTCAGTCAGTTGTCACAACCCACAACTGACACTGAGAACCCAACCCTAACTGATAAGTTTCCTTTCCCCATCTCCCAAGATTTCCAAAAATTTTCCCCATCCCAATCCGATCCGGAGTCTTCAGGACTCGTCAAAGCGAAGAAAAAAGGATGGCCTAAAGGCAAACCGAGAGGCCGGTGGACTCCTTCACGTTCGGGTGAATAGTTATTTTTTTTATGGCATGCTTAAGTTTTCCTCTTATGTATAATTTAATATTTCTCTTTCCTACAATGATCATAAATAGTTACGCACGCATAATATACGCTTCCAAATACGCATATTTTTATTTTATGGATAATAACAACTTCCTAGTCCAGGTTAATTGTAATGGTCTTAGTTTTCACTACCCAGAAATCAAAAAAAGGTCATTGCGGACAAAAAACCTTTTTGCTTATGTCTTCAGGAAACAAGGTTGAAAGCCAATCAGAATTTTAGTCTTCGAGGATATAAATGTTTCCGAAGCGATGGAATAAATGGTCACAGAGCAAATGGCGGCGTGGCTGTCTTTGTTCGTACAAACATTGCGGCTGAGGAGGTTATCCTCAATTTTGCTGTTCAGGTCGTAGCAGTAACCTTATCCCATCCGGTTAAGATGACTGTCTGCAATGTTTATTTGCCTAGCGGACCGAGAAACCGTGCTGACATGGACAACATAATCAATCAGTTGCCCACACCATATCTCCTCGTTGGTGACTTTAACTCGCATAATCGGATGTGGGAATCCGAAAGCACGGACATGAGCGGTAGAATTATGGAAGATGTTATCTCCGACAATGATCTCTTTGTTTTAAACACTGGACAGCCCACATACGTTAACTCTAGATCTAACACCTTCTCTTGTCTTGACCTATCAATATGTTCTCCAGCCATCGCAACACACATTGAATGGACCACTATGGAAGGAGAAATTTTCTCGGATCACATTCCGATTTGCATGACATTTCCTCGGCAGTTTGGAATCTCGTCATTACCACCACGCTGGATTGTAGAAAAAGCTAATTGGGAAAAGTATGCAGAGACCATACCACAAATCCTTTTCCCAAACAATATTTCGGAATGTGTGAATAACATAACCTCTGTTATTCTAGAGGCAGCTACATCCAGCATCCCGAAATCGTCGGGCCGTTTGCCAAAACGAGTCGTTCCGTGGTGGAATGACGAGATTGCTAACGCAGTTAAGAGGAAAAAAAACAAGCATTTAATTGTTTCAAATCTAATCCAACACCCGAAAATTGCATAACGTTTAAACGATACCGGGCGAAAGCACGCAAATTAATATTAACCTATAAGCGTAGGAGCTGGCACGAATATGTGTCTTCTCTCACTCCTGCCTCATCGACTGGTGAAATCTGGAGTAAAATCAAGAAGATCTCTGGCAAGCAGACAAATAATCTGCCGTCACGACTTGTCACTGCTGATAGGACGGCGTCTGATCCAATGATTATGGTCGAAATCATGGCAGAGCACTTTAGAAATGTTAGCAGTTCTGTTAATTACTCGCCAGAGTTTCAACGTATCATAGCTGATACAGAAGTACGCCTAGATTTCGCAACAGACGTTTGTTTTGAGTACAACCAAGATTTCACTATGGCAGAGTTGGAGCATGCATTCATGTCTTGCAATGATACAGCTCCAGGCCCGGACGGAATTCCATACTCTATGATGAAAAATTTACCTTTCTCAGGAAAGAACTCCCTATTGCATCTATATAACAAGATCTGGCAGTCTGGCGAATATCCAGAACAGTGGAAAACAGCAGTAGTTGTTCCTATTTTAAAGCCAGGAAGAAACCCAGAAATGCCCTCGAATTACAGACCCATCCCCTCACGTGTTGCATTGGCAAACTATTTGAAAAAATGGTCAATAACCGGTTGGTATGGCATATCGAGAGGCAAAATTTACTGTCTCCATACCAACATGGCTTCAGGCGCAACAGGTCTACAACCGATAATCTTGTTTGCTTAGAGAACACCATCCAAAATAGTTTTGCCTTGCGCCAACATACCATTGCCGTTTTCTTCGACGTAGAGAACGATTCGATTCTTAGAACCCTCTACGATTGGGGAATCAGGGGAAAGATGGGTTTGTTAATAGGGAGTTTTCTATCAGACCGAAAAATAAGTGTGAGAATGGGTAATGCAGCATCATCTTCGGTAGCATTAGAGAATGGCATTCCTCAAGGATCTACGTTAAGTGTTACTTTATTTATTATTGCTGTGAACAATCTAAACATTCTAAACGCAGTCGGCAAGTCAGTTGAGAAAATGTTGTATGTTGACGATTTATGGATTTATAAATCTGCCGTCTCCATGAAAGAGGTATCTAGAGATATGCAAGTAGCAATAGACCGACTCTCCGTTGCTGCCAACAACATTGGGTTCAAATTCTCAACCCAAAAAACGGTATGCATGCATTTCTGCCGGTTGCGATCATGCCCTGTCCTTAATTTGTACAATTCTCCTATCCAGTGTGTGGAATCCACTCGGTACTTGGGGCTCACATTCGATCCCAAGCTGAACTGGAAGGAGCACGTCATTAATTTACGTGGTAGGTGCCAGCAGTCACTTAATATTATGAGGTGTCTATCAAACATAAATTGGGGAAGTGACAGGGATACCCTGCTTAATATATACCGTGCGACAGTGCTTTCGAAACTGGATTACGCCTGTTTTGTTTACGCATCTGCACGGAAGTCGGTTTTACGATTATTGGAACCTGTTCAAAATATGGGGCTAAGGTTAGCTACCGGTTCTTTCCGCACTAGCCCTTCCATGTCGCTATGCTGCAAATCAGGTTTCTTTCCTCTAGAGCAGAGACGTGTATATCTAATGTGTCAGTATACAGCAAGAACATGGGGACAACCTCATCATCCTAATTATAAAAGTTTATTCTCTGACGAGCTTGAAGACGTTTATTTCTCTCGTCGTACAATAACGCGGCCATGCGGAATCAGATTTCGAGAACTTTTAAACAATGTCCAAACTAATCTACCTCCGGTCTACCAGTTAGGTCCATGTGAAGAACCTCCATGGAACTTACGAAAACCGATCTGTCATATGGAATGTGCCGCAATTAGAAAAGGGGAAATCAGCAATCAGTTTTATATAGCAACACTCGGTTCTATATTAAGCAAGTATCCTCAAAGCCTGATCATATACACAGACGGGTCAAAAACGAACACGGGAGTAGGGTCTGCCATGTATGTGCAGGACAATGCTTACTATTGTTTATTAAATATAAACTTACAAACTTACTGTACAGATGCTGTACAGTAAGCGGCTCCTGGCAATGTTCACAGATAGGAGCAGGTTCACCGCGAAGTAGATGCGACGAAGTGAGACGGGTGTGCCCTATACGCAGCCGTGTGAGAATCACCTGTTCTGTGCGTGTTAGGTTAGTGGGACACCCATTTGGTTACGAAAGGTTTAATACTTCGTAATTTGGAATCGATGGATTGCCAACTCTGCTGCCATTCCGCTAACAAGCATTTTTTTGCTTTGCCCTTGAAATCTGATGCCGGCATACGAACCATGTCTGGAGGACCTTCAGACGACGCGACTTGCTTTGCTAATTGGTCAGCTTGTTCGTTTCCATCGATTCCTACGTGACCGGGTATCCATATCCAACCGATAACCTTTCCCGCCATATACAACCTATAGCGAAGGTCTATGATACTCTTTATAATGGGCCCATCGGAAAAATTATTAGACAGTGATGATATTACAGCACAGGAGTCTGAACAAATAATAAATGATTTTTTACACGACTTTAAACAAAATGATAGTGCGTGAAAAACGGCAAAAAATAAGTTAGAAGGCAACCGAAAACGAGAGAAAATTATAAAAGAATAAATTAAGTTACGAAAGCAACTACGAAATAAAAAATTAAAAATTACAAACAAAGGCAATTTGCTAGCGAAGTTTGGATCTGGCCTTCCCCTTTGGCCATCCTCGCTTGCCTTTGCGAACCGTTAGAAATTCGCTCAGAAGAGAATCCTCGCTGCCTACCGAGATTGAACGATCCGGTGGTGGTGTAAAAGGGGGCAGCGAGAGAAGGGGGTTTTCAGACCCCTCTGGGGTAAAAGGTTTGGGTATCACTTGGGGTACCCCTGATGGTGGAATATCGGTTGAAGTGGATGACTGCGCAATGTCCTGATATGACATCACCGATGGTGAAGCCCTGATCATAGTACGCCTTGTATTATGCAGCGATTCTGTAAAGGATTTGACAAACTCGTCAAATAGTTTTTTAATTTTCGGAATAATAGCGTTTATCATACCGCTCTCCGGCTTGGGCGAAGTGGTCACGGCTTTAGCATACGACATTATTGGGTCCAGAGGGTGCGGTCGAACAACCTCTCGCTTGGCTTCGACATAAGATAACCGTTTCAAGGTCTTGATTCTTTGTATTGCCGTCTCCTGCTTATAAACAGGACAGTTCTGCGATCTGGCCGAATGTTCCCCGTCACAATTTACACACCGAACTGGTGTCTGGCAAGGCTGACCTTGATGAAGCGGTTTCCCGCATACACAAACTTGTCCACGCGTACACCTTGCAGCCTAGTGTCCAAACCGCTGACAGCAGAAACATCTTAGTGGTGCCGGGATGTAAGGCCTTACGGGCAGCGAATAAAACGCCACTTTGATTTTGTCTGGCAGAACTGTGCCAGAGAAAGTTAACAAAAGCGAACCAGAATTAATTAACACACCATCCCTGCGATATGACAATCTCTTTACTTCTGTAACATGGTATTTCTTTAGGGAAGCCTGTATTTCATCTGTTGAACAATTGATCAGATCAGAACAAGTCACAACACCTTTAGAATAATTCAACGACTGGTGTGGACGCACAGTAACATTAAAACCTTCAAACGTTGTCAACTCTAAGAGAAGTTTCGACTGCTTGGTAGTAGCAGTTTCAATCAAAAATCCTTCTTTAACCTTTCTAATGCTTTTAACCTCTCCTACGTTCGACGGAATAAATTTATTTATAATAAACGGATTTGCTTTTGAAAAGTCGTCGCCCTCTCGTTCAACTATCAAAAATTCGGAGTTATAGCGTCAATCACATTTCCAACGTCATCTGTACCATTAGTTACAATTTTCCTTTTCTTTGCTTTCACAGACACAACAGGCGATACAACAGCTGTTGGATCATCCACTACAATGGGGGTTTGAGGGGTGTTTATAGTGGTTCCCTCATCCACCGGAATAGGGTTGTTAGGGATAGGCATGCTTAAAGAGGAGTTTGAGGGGGTGGAGCCGGGAAGCTCCGATTGCGTAGCAAGGGGCACTTTTAAAACTTCATCTACTGTTTGAACTTCGATTATTTATAATTGTAATAAGGTATTTAATGGTGGGTGTAAGTGTAGCGTGCATGGTTTTCATTTCTTTTAGTGTTTGACAGCTTGAGGAACCAGCAACAGCCAAAGGATTCCAAAGAACCCGACTCTGGTGGTCTCGACGGAGCCCCCCGCATTATACCGCAAGGTTCCCGGTCCAGGCGCCACCTTACATTACGGCATAAGCGAGATTTTCGCAAGTTGATAGGGCAGCCAGGTCATGTTGGCTAGACCGACCCGGGCCCATGTACTACCTTGCAGGCTGGGAGTGCACACCCCGGAACCCAGTTTTATCCGCTGTACCCTCCAGCACGCGAGCCCAAGGATCTCAGACTGCTACTAGCGACAGCGTGGGGAGCTGTCAAACAAGGAATGAGTGTGCGTATTGGTGACCTGCCCGTATGCAGTGTACGTGTGTGTAGTGTATGTGTGTTTGGGTTAAAATAGAAAAACTGTGTGTTTATATGGTTGTGTTTACGGGCAGGTATGTGTGTTGGAACGAGGTGTACTGAGCTGGTACCCGTGGGGGCGCTACTCCCCAATGGCTGCCCGCTTTCAGCCACCCTGCGGGTAAATGTGTTATATTTTAATTTAAATTAAACAAAATAAAACGAAATAAAATGAAAGGAATTGAAACAAAATGAAATCAAAGAAAATGAAACAAAATAAAATCAAAGAAAATGAAACGGAACGAAAACAAAAAACTAAACAAATTTAAATGAACCAAAATGAAAGAAATTGAAAGAAAATAAAAGAAGATGTAAAAAAATTAAACAGAATGAAACGAAATAAAATCAAATAAAATAGATTCAAAGATGATGAAACAAAATGAAATGAAAAAAATTAATTAAAATTTAACAAAATAATGAAATGAAACAAAATGAAATTAAAGAAAATGAAATGAATAAAAATGAAACAAAATTAAACAAAATGAAACGAGATGAAATGAAAGAAAATGAATGAAAGTGAAAGAAAATTAAAGCAGATAAAACAAAATTAAACAAAATGAAATAAAAGAAAATGAAGGAAATGAAACAAAATGAAATTAAAGCAAATAAAATAAAACAGAATCAAAGATGATGAAACAAAACGAAATGTAAAAAAATGAAATAAAATTGAACAAAATGAAACACAATGAAATGAAACAAAATGAAATTAAAGAAAATGAAATAAAAGAAAATGAAATGAAAGAAAATGAAACTAAATTTAAAAAATGAATGAAAATGAAAGAAGACGAAACAAAATTAAACAAAATGAAACGAGATGAAACGAAAAAAAATGAATGAAGGTGAAAGAAAATGAAAAAAGACGAAAGAAGATGAAACAAAACTAAACAAAATGAAATAAAATAAAATGAAGAACCTGAAACAAAATGAGATCAAAGAAAATGAAACTGAAACAAAATGTCACAAATGAACGTTAGAACACTTATTCAGTAAAATTGAACGCCATTTTAATCGTTTCTTGGAGGAGAAAAAGAGTTCCACTTTTTTCTAATTTTGTTCGTTTTGATTTTCATGAAAAATGATCAGTGAAAATAATTTTTAAAAAATGATCCGCCAGAACTCCACTTAAATGAAACAAAATGAAAGTAGATGAAACAAGATTAAAAAAGATAAGAAAATGAATAAAAATGAAAAAAATGAAAGAAGATTAAATAAAATTAAACAAAATGAAACGCAGTGAAATGAAAGAAGATGAAACAAAATGATAGAAAATGAAAAGACATTGAAAGAAAATGGAAGAAATGGAAAAAATGAAAGAAAGTCTAAAAAATGGGAAAAATGCAAGAAAATGAAAAAAAATAAATGAAAATTAAAAAAATGAAAGAAAATATAGGATATTGAAATAAAATCAAACAAAATAAAAACATGAAAGAAACTGAATGAAAATGAAAGAAAATTAAAGAAGATGAAACAAAATTAAACAAAAAAGAACGCAATAAAATGACACAAAATGAAATCAAATAAAATGAAATAAAAGAAAACGAAACTAAATGATAGAAAATGAACGAAATTGAAAGAAAATGAGAGAAAATGAAAGTGTTGGATAATGGATAAATGCAAGAAAATGAAACAAAATGAATCAAAATGAAATACGATGGAAAAAAAAGATTTAAAGAATAAAATGACAACAGAGAGATTAAAGAACTAAAAATCACTCAATAAGAGTTAATTCTCCTTGAGAGAATTAACTCTTGATAACGGTACTGATTATCTTCTTTGGAAGATCACCAAAAAAGAAATTAAAAACCTATTATCCAGATTCCTCCAATCAGGAAAACTGATCAGCAATCCTGAATCAGGAATAATGAAAGAAAAGTTGAAAAGTTTGCTGAACAACTTGAAAATATATTTTCCCCGTATGAAATAAAAAAAGAAGAAATAATAATAGAAGAAATCGTTCAAGAAAGTATAAAAATCAAACTTGCTACGCCAGCAAAGGTTAAGCATGAGATCAAAAACAACATAAATAAATCCCAAAAGAACTTCGGGATTTGATCTAATAACTCCTACAACAGCTACCAAGAAAAAATATAGTTACTATCACTAACATTATCAATGATTCATTTATTATTCATTAAGATGTAAGTGATAGCAACTATTATGAAATTAAAAGTGTCTTAGGACTGGTTCTGGTTAGGAATTATTATTTGTGATAGTTTTTGAATTCACTAAGCTTTCACGCAGCGCTTCACTAGGATCCGTATCGTTTTAAAGTTGTAACAATGTCAATGTTCGTTCATGGTAGGAACGAATTCCTGAGATATTGGCTTTCAGGGCGGCCTAGAAACTGCTAATCGTAGTTGTTTTTAATTTTTATGAAGCTGTTGCAAATAAAAAGCTCCTTTCTCTTTAGCGAAGTAAAGTTGACTGTCTCTCTACCACAATATAAATTAAACCATCAATATCAGTAATATGCTTTACTATCTATGACCTAAAATTACTACAACAAATACTTCCCCATTTACCCATTACAATCTGCAAATTGATAGTTACAATAACTACTACAGTATTACATTTGTGATAGGTTGAATAGGTTCGCCGTGGTCGAACTTGATTATATCAGAAATCTTCTCGCCAATCATCACCGATGGAGCGCTAGTATGCCCAGAAGTAGTTTTAGGTATAATACTAGCATCAGCAACTCTTAGTTTGGAAATTCCATAAACTCGCAATCTTTCGTCAACGACTGCACCTTTTCTAGGATCGGGTCCCATTTTGCAAGTTGATACTGGATGATACAAATGGGCCGTTAATACTCTAAAGCAGCAATACCAATATTCTTGCGATCCTGTCTTTAAACCAGCGCATTGAGAAAATTGTGGATATATTATAGTTGAATTTAATCTTCTCATAGGTTCGGTTTGTAAAAGTCTTTCGAATATTTGTAATCCCTGGTACATTGAATTAATATCTCTCCCTTCAGGATCTGATAAGAACCTCGGATTTACCACAGGGTAAATATACGGATCTCGAGTTTGTAATTGCAGATATCCACGAGATTCTGGATGTAATACAGCAATGTAAACATTAAAGTCTGTTTTTGGATCAACGCGACCCCATAGGTCGCTATATACCTGATCTGTTACATGCAGACTTCTTTGGATAAATGGATTAGTGCTATTCGATGGTATAAATTCAAATTCTATTCCAGGAACACCAGGAAGATGAGCTGTATAATTAATTGGATGGAAACCAACTCCTTGACTGTTTAAAGCAATCGATAACGGCCCATAATCATTTAGATATTGTCTTATAGCCAAGTCCAAGGATACATTTGGGACCGTTCCGTTGGTTCTAACGTACAAACCAAAGAATGTGGGATGATCTCTGTATTCTTTACCCACATCTAAATTTTGTATAACAGGAATTCCCAGGTCTCTTAAATGCGATTCAGGACCTACACCAGACAACATTAGAATTTGGGGTGAGTTTATGGTTCCTCCAGAAACAATAACTTCTCTGCTGGCTGAAGCTGTATACAGTGTGCCATTTCTGGCAAATTCAACTCCATGGGCAGTTTTAGTAACTGGATCTATGAGAACCCTAGTGACATAACTATTTATTGACACTTTTAAATTTTTCCTATTTCTAACAGGTCTTAGAAATGCTCTAGCTGTGCTGTCTCTTTGTCCATGAATGTTATTTAATTGTACAGTAAACATTCCTAATTGGTTCCTGCCATTATAATCTGTACCTGTGTAGTTGTATAATATCTTGTGTGCGTCAATAAAAGCAGTCAATTGTTCACTGATTGGTCTATGGTACTCAACATTCCAAGGGCCTCCTCTTCCATGATATCCAGGATCTGCATCAATTTGAGCATTCTCCGATTTTATAAAGTAGGGTAGAACATCTTCATAAGCCCATCCTCTATTTCCCAATTCAGCCCATCTGTTGAAGTCTGCTTTGTTTCCACGGCAGTATACTAAGCCGTTGATTGTACTGGTTCCTCCCAGAACTCTACCTCTGGGTAATGAACAGCTCTGATTGACCATTCCTAAAATATAGACGTAGTAAGTAACTGGTACCCATGAGGGTATTTATAGTCAAGATTTATATGTACGCCAATTAAATACCAAGAAAAGTCCCAGTGAACATACCCGTCGCCTCAACTTCAAAACTGGATTCGAGAAAAAATTCTTTGGCTCCAGTATCGAACTCGGGGTTACCATAAATTAAATTTAAAAATGTTATATACCTAGGCAAGCATCAGCTTGTGGTGTAGTGTTGTAATTCCAATTAAATCGCAATCCTTGTAGATACATATGCTCTCCGGGAATATTACTGAAATTATTTTCAGTTCCTCCAGCTTCTAAGAGCAATATGTTCCAATGGCGTATTTCTGAAAGTCTACGTGCTATCACAGCACCAGCAGATCCAGAACCAACGATAATAAAATCATACGATCCAAAATCTATCACAATAAAAATCATTAAGTACATTTTAGAATGACTTACGTATTGAGAATAGTACCTTTAACAACGTTAGGATTTTTTGGCCGAAAGCCTTCCGAACTAGTGGGCAACTGATAATCATGCCAGGCTAGATATTCCTCCGTCTCTATGAGATTTTCATAATAGTTCACTTCAGCTTGAGGCTCATCACTAAAATTCAAATTTGAACTCTGACAGTGACACAGCCAAAATAATAAAGTAAAAGGAAGAATTGGGCTCAACCCAATTGGGAACATGTTGGTTGTTGAGTGACCAACAGTCAGTATAAAGGAAACGTTTAAAAGCTTGCTTTTATACGCTCTTCCTTAAGGTAATTATGTCAAAATATGCTTTTTTTATTTGCTAATTTCTGATAAAGTTCGATTTTAATATTCATAAGTCGCAATCGGCAGTTTTGGCTTGACGTAATAAGTCAATCATCATTAGTTGAACAGACAGCAAGATAAATGTATTTAAATCTTGACATGTGCCTATGTAGTCCATGTAAATTTCAGCCCTGAAATTCCTCAATGCTATGTTTCATGTTTTCAAGAGTCGAGTGTTTGGCAGAGGTAAAAGAAATATCCAGCTAGAAAGATATAGTTATCGAATTGACATTTTACTTGAAAATCTAATTTAGTTAATGCGCATTTTACGTCAAAAAGAACAATAAAAAATAATTAAAATTGATTTTATAAACACAGAACAAGTGAATTAAAATCAGCTCGTTCTTTGCAGCAACTTTCATCAATAACAGGTTTTTTTATACTTCTTTGCTGAAACTTCATTGTGATTAGTCCACACCCACAATGCTGTTAATATCTTTATTGCACTGGTCGATAGTTATCAAACCAATCCTCGTACAAAAAGCTTTGATTACATTTTATTTATCACCACATCCCATCACCTTGTTTAGTAAAACTGAAATCAACTTTCATTAAATTCTTAATAAAATGCTGCGCCGAGTTGTTTTAATATTGGCTCTACATTTTTATGTGCATGCATAAAATCCTTTTTCAGGTTTTATATTTAGAATTTCATTATTTCAAGTGCTGAACTTAATAGCTGTTTATTTAAGTTGAATATCAACCATTTAAAACCCCATAGCAGAACTATTTTAACGAACGCATACTTATACCAAGGTGGGTATAAGGCCTTGCACGATCAAGTTATTTCTGTAATTTGACATTTAGGTATCTCATCTGAAAAGTATTGTTGGTGATTAGATCTTACGCATAGGTATCAGTATCGGTATGTACCATTACCACCGTATACCTACAACTATATTATTATTTAATTCAAGTATTCAGAGTTTATACTCTTAATGGTACATATTTGTTTTTTCTTCTTTAAGTTGTATACGTGAGAAATCAAACAACTTATTTTGTTACGGACTGACCATTAAAGCAATCGAGTAAAAGCACAAAACTGAATAAGCTACTGAATTCTTGTCTTATTAGACCACCGAAATGGACACTTCGTGTCCATAAATATACAATCATAGTTTGTAGCTTACGGTTTACATTTTACAGCTTATACTTCACAGTACGGTTCAAAGTTACAGCTCATGTCATAGCTCAATTCATAGTTTACAGATCATAGTTCACAATTCATAGGTCATAGTTTACAGTAATCTCGTACCCGTAATATTCAGTGCATAATTGCAAGCAGTTCACAGTTCTTGGTTTACAATTCACAGTCTACGATTCACAGTTCGTGGTTTACAGTACAGTTCATATTTCATGGTACACACTTCATATTTTACAGTTCACAATCCGTAGTTCATAGTTTACAGTTTATAGCTCACAGTTCATAGTTCACAGTTCATAATTCACAGTTCATAATTGACAGTTCATAATCCACAGTTCATAATTCACAGTTTATAGTTTACAGTTCGTAGTTCATAGTTAATAGTTTACAATTTACAGTTTATAGTTAATAGTTTACAATTTACAGTTCGTAGTTCACAGTTTATCGATCACAACTTACAGTTCATGGTTCACAGTTAAATAATTCACAATTTATAGTACGTAATTCACGATGTTAATAGTTCACTTTAACACATTATAGTTATAGAACATTAAGTTCACAGCTCATAATTGTCAGTTCATAATTCGAAGAGAGAGATGATGGTGGATGGAGAAGAAACAAGTGAAAATAAAAATGCTTCGCGACTCATTAACCTAATTAAACCTTATTTACTTTTTCATTAGATTTTTTTGCAAGCTTTTGAATTACAATATCAAAGAAAAAGGTAATTTTATTTTAATATTATGAATGAGCTAAAAAATTTAATTATAGACTCTTTCGCTTTAATTCTAATGTTCAATGTATAATTATAACTCACAGTTTATAGTTCATAGTTTATATTTCACTGTTCATAGTTCACTGTTCATTGTTCAAAGTCCTCAGTTCTTAGTCTACGGTTTGCAGTGCACAGTTCATAGTTCGCAAATAATGCTTTACAGCTTTTTACCTACAGTTTACAGTTCGAAATTCGCAGTTCACAGTTTGCAGTGTATAGTTCATACTTTACAGTACACAGTTCAACTTTAGTTCAAATTCGCGGTTAATACTTGAATGTTTGTAGTTCACAGTTAATAATTCAGACTTCGAAATGCAGCTCATAGATCGTAGTTCACAGTTTCTTGCTCACAATCCATAGTTGACAGTTCATAGTTGAAATTCTGCAGTCCCGAGTTCCTAAAACATAGTTCGCTGTGCGCAGTTGATAGCTCATAAGTTATATTTCATAAATTATGCTTTAGCGTCTATACAACACGGCTCACAGTTTATAGTTCGTACTATGCAGTTTACAGAGAACAATTCCTACTTTACAGTTCAAAATGCAGATTGCATAGTGCACAGTGCAGAATTCACAGCATATATTCGTAGTTATCAGTTCAGTTTTACGAGTCATTCATTATAGTGCATGGTCCATAGATATGGTTTGCAGTTCATAAGTTTTTATAGTTCACAGCTTAAAACAATTTATAGTTCATTCTTCACAGTTTGTAGTTTACAGTTCATGATTTACAATAAAGGTGTGATTTGAATATCCGAAATTCATATCCGATCCGTGTTTGTTCGGTTCGGTTCACAGTTCACAATAGAGATGTGGATTGGATACCTGAAATCTGTATCCGATCCGATCCTTATCCGATTCAGGTTGGATTCGGCTACAGATACGAATCCGATTACCTTAAAGTTAACTTTCAAAAGAATACATTGAAACATTGAAACATAGAACACATTGTTTCAGTTTGAATATGCAAAATTTTAAGTCAAATTCTTATTATGATTAAATTCGACAATGCATCTTTAAAAATCTGAATGCCGGATAAAATTCGGAACTCGGATAGAAATTTGGATGTCAGATAAAATTCGAATAAAAAAGTGTTATTGGACAAAAATTCGTATGTCGGATAAAAGTGAGATTTAGATACATTATTCCATTTCTTCCTCAAGTCGCGCTTCTAGTTCCAATTTATAGAACACATCTCATAGTTTACAGATCACAGTTCATAGTTGCTTGCTCTCTGATCATAGTTCACTGGTCATAGCTCACGTTTAACTGCATGTCTCCTAATTTGTGGTTAGGAGACACAATTTAAAATTTAGTGTTGTGATCGACCACATTCTTTACAATCTATTATTAGTGATACAATCAATAGTTCATACTTCCTAAATTACAGTTCATAGTTTTTTTACAGTGCTTAGCTCACTTACTATAGACAATTATAGTTCAACGTTCACAGTTCCATGCTCACAGCTCACAGGTTCATTTTCACAGTTCATAGTTCACAGTCCATAGTCAGTAGCTCCCATATAGCGATACAATCAATAGTTCATATTTCATAGTTTACAGTTCATAGTTTTTTACAGTGGTTAGCTCACGTACAATAGGCCTCAGTTCTTATTTCACAGTTTATAATTTACAGCTCAGTTCATATTGCATGGTTCGCAGTCACATTTCATATGTTATAGTACTCAATTATTAGTTCAATGGTCACAGTTCTATGCTCACAGCTCACAGTTCATTGTTTACAGTCGATAGTTAGTAGCTCCCAGACCCCAGTTCTTAATACATAGTTGATAGTTGACAAGTCATTTCACACTTTTTTACTTTACAGTTTATAATTCACAATTGATAATTGACTTCATACTACACAATTTAGAATTTACAGGCTACAGTTTAGGGTTACTGCTCATCGATTATAGGGCATAGTTCATAATCTGCAGTTTATAGTTTACAGTGCATATATGTATCCTTTAGCTCACAGTTATAAAAGTTTACCGTATACAGTTCGTAGTCCATAGCTCATAGTTCGCAACTTCTGGTTCACATTTCATAATTAACAGATCACAGTTCGTAGTTTACGGTTTACATTTTACAGTTTACACTTCGAGTTCAAGTTCAAAGTTACAGCTCATGGATTACAGTTAACAGTTTTCAGTACTCGCGTTACAATAGTTTACATAGTTTACATATCATAGTTCACAATTCATAGCTCATAGTTTACAGTAATTTCGTACCCGTAATTTTCAGTGCATACTTACTAGCAGTTCACAGCTCTTGGTTTACAATTTACAGTCTACGGTTCACAGTCCGTGGTTTACGGTACAGTTCATATTTCATGGTGCACACTTCATAGTTCACAGTTCACAATCCGTAGTTGATAGTTTACAGTAAATAGTTTACGGTTCGTAGTTCACAATTCATAGTTTACAGTATATAGCTTACAGTTCATAGTTCACAGTTCATAATTCACAGTTCATAATTCACAGTTTATAATTTACAGTTCGTAGTTCACAGTTTATAGATCACAACTTACAGTTCATGGTTCACAGTTAAATCATTCACAGTACGTAATTCATGATGTAAAAAGTTAATAGTTCACTTTAATACATTACAGTTCTAGAACATTCAGTTCACAGCTCATACTTGTCAGTTCATAATCCGAAGAGGGAGGTGATGGTGGATGGAGAAGAAACAAGTGAAAATAAAAATACTTCGCGACCCATTAACCTAATTAAACCTTATTTACTTTTTCATTATATTTTTCTGCAAGGTTTTGAATTACAATATCAAAGAAAAGACAATTTTATTTTAATATTATGAATAATCTAAAAGAATTTAATTAAAGACCCTTTCCCCTTAATTCTATGGCCAATGTTTATAATTCACAGTTTATAGTTCATAGTTTATATTTCACTGTTCATAGTTCACTGTTCATTGTTCAAATTTCTCAGTTCTTAGCTTACTGTTTGCGGTGCACAGTTCGCAGTTCGCAAATAATGCTTTACAGCTTTTTGCCTACAGCTTAAAGTTTTCAATTCGCAGTTTTGCAGTTCCTAGTTTGCAGTGTATAGTTCATACTTTACAGTATATAGCTCACCGTTCAAATTCACGATACATACTTGAATGTTCGTAGTTCACAGTTAATAATTCAGACTTCAAAATGTAGCTCATAGATCGTATTCACAGTTTCTTACTCACAATCCATAGATGACAGTTCATAGTTGAAATTTTGTAGTCGCGAATTCTTCACACACAGTTCGCAGTGCGCAGTTGATGGTTCACAAGTTATATTTCATAGATTATACTTAAGAGTCACGGTTTATAGTTCTTATTATGCAGTTTACAGAGAACAATTCGTACTTTACAATTCGAAATGCAGATTGCATAGGGCACAGTTCATAATTCACAGCATATACTCGTAGTTATCAGTTCAGTTTTACAAGTCATTCATATAGTGCATGGTCCATAGATATAGTTTGCAGTTCATAGTTTTTATAGCTCACAGCTTAAAACAATTTATAGTATGACAGTTTTTAGTTTACATTTCATAATTCGCAGATCATAGTTTACAATAAAGGTGTGATTTGAATATCTAAAATTCGTATCCAATCCGAGTTTGATTCGGTTCGGTTCACAGTTCACAATAGAGGTGTGGCTTGGATACCCGAATTCTGAATCCAACCCGATCCTTATCCGATTCCGGTTGGATTCGGCTACAGATTGCGTCAGATACGAATCCGATTACCTTAAAGTTATCTTTCAAAAGAATATTAGAAAACATTGTTTCAATTTGAATTTGCAAAATTTTAAGTCAAAAGTGAGATTCGGATACAGATTCCACGTCTATAGTTCACAATTCATAGAACACGTCTCATAGTTCACATCTCATCGTTAACAAATCACAGTTCATAGTTGCTTGCTCTCTGATCATAGTTCATTGGTCATAACTCACCTTTAACTGCCTCTCTCCCAATGTGTGGTTAGCGGATGCAGTTTAAAATTTAGTGTTGTGATTGAACACATTCTTTACAATCTATTATTAGTGATACAATCAATAGTTCACACTTTATAGTTTACGGTTCATAGTTCATAGTTTTCTACAGTTCTTAGCTCACGTCCTACAGGTCACAGTTCTTGTTTCACAGTTTATAATTTACAGCTCAGTTTATATTGCATGGTTCTCAGTTTACATTTCATATTTTATAGTACACAATTATTAGTTCAACGTTCACAGTTTCATGCTCACAGTTCATAGTTCACTGTTAACAGTCGATAGTTAGTAGCTCCCAGTTTTTAATACACAGTTCATAGTTCACAGTCATTTCACAGTTTATACTTTACAGTTTATAATTCACAATTGATAATTCAGACTTCATACTGTACAATTCAGAATTTACAGCATATAGTTCACGGGTTACTGCTCATTGATTATAGGGCATAGTTCATAGTCTGCAGTTTATAGTTCACGGTGCATATATCCTCACAACCTCACAACTTTTAGCATTTTAGGACAGTTTAATTTTAGGGCTTGCCACATAGCTTTTTATAGCCATCAACATCTTGGCAGCTGTGCATACCAAGTTTTATTGCTGGTAGTTTCTGGTCAGATGTTCACCCTTTAGCCGATTTAAACAAATTAGGCATAACTTAGTGTGTCTGTTTGCGACAGAACTAACATATTGCCTACTAATTTCGAAAGAGAGGATTAATGACAACAATTTTCAGATCAGACCTCTTTTGACCCCGATCATTATTTTTTCAACGATAAGTTCAATTGTTTTCATTGATACATGCTAATAAAGAGTAGCATGCTTGCAATATTTATATCTGCTTAAGGTAAATGCAATTTAAAAAGTAATGTTAAACTTATTTACTTTCTGGAAAGGTAACATAATAAGATGATTGCACGTATTCTTATTAGTACCTTCTACAACGTACAAAGTTAAGTCGTACTTTTGTAATTCCAGATTACAGCAATTTTTCTGTTTTCCACGTGTTTGATATTCAAGATCTATGGTTAGCATCTAATTTCAATTGCAAACATGCAAGATTAAAGTTGTTAACTAATCCGCTAGATCTGCAACGAATCATCTGCACTGCGGTGCCGGTAAAGTTCAGAATTCTATACAGAAGTTCTAGAACGCCGCATTTGAGTTTTAAAATAAGTAAACACCACAACTGGTATTACATAGTTCGTTTGTTTATATTTTAAAGGTTTACTCGTTTTGCTTATTTTTCATTGTTAGAAGTATTTACTCCGAGATGAGAAAGAAGCTGCAACTACAACTGGGGAACAAATGAAGGAAAATCAAACAAAATGTTTCTAGTCTTTACTTTTTAACAAATATAAGCAAGCGCTTTTGTAGACACTCACACTAAGCATAATATAATTATGAAAACGGAATGCTGCAAAACGGCATTAATATTCGTTGTAAGAAGCAACTAACAAGTTTTGCAGTTTAGTTTTAATAGGTTTAATCGTGTTTGTTTTATTAGACATATTTTCCAGTCAATAATAATGAATACATTAAAATAATTAAAATATTACTAAAATGCGACACTGCTGCTAGTTAAAGAGTAAGTGGATTGTTAAATCTCATAAGAAAATAACCTCACGAGTGGATTAATTCCGTCCAGCACTGTTTCTACAAGGGCAGTACCTTTCAGTAGAGTAAGAGTAGTCTGGTTATTGAGACAGATTGTTAAATCGAGCAAGAATGTATTAGCAAAGTAATTAGGATGTAAGTATTATTGGTTGGCTAAAAATTCCAAAGTTTTCACCAAGGAAAGAAGCAAAAAAGAAAAAGGAGACTTTTTACCCAAAAAAAGTTCTTTTTGGCAATCATAAAGAAAAAAATTGTAAAGAGTTACGGACGATTGGTTATTATTACGGGATTAAGAAAACGATCGAAGGTAAGATGTTCAGGATGAAATCAATAACTGGATGTTTTCAGCTGTGATTTTACAAAGTCAGTACCTTCCAAATTGAAAAAAATATATAAAATACATTTACAGTAAAATATTGGCTCTTTAGAGTGTATTTTTATAAAACTTTTGTATAATTTGTTTTCTATTTAGATTGAAATTTTAGGAAGTACTAAAATTAAGAGTGAGAGTAGTGTAGTCTTTTTTATTATTTGCGATTTATTTATTTATTTGACTGTTTTAGTGTGAAAAAGTTGCCATAAATGATTTAAAATATAATTGTATTCGAGTGTGATAAATGTACCAACACTGTATTAAAGTTAGGAATACACAAAGATACAGATTACATATTTTACTCTAAATGTATTTGACTTTTAGAATGGTCTAGTGTACTAAATTTTTACTGCGAGTTACTATAAGATAGCAATAGAAGTTAGAAGAATTAATTTGTAACAACCATCTCTCTTGGAGAAAAACAACTTAGTAATTGTTGATGTAGCAAAACCCAGAATGTTACATTACAGATAGGAATGTAATATATTTATCCCAGATTTTCAGGGCCAGCTGCTGAATGTAGGCGTTAAAGTTGCAGACTGTTTTTTCTTTTGTATGATATTATATTTTAGAAAATTTAATATCAATCATTTCGCAGAAATGAAAGTGGAAAAAAATTTATATCTCCGAGAAATACTTTTAACCACAATAAGATCTAATATAACATATTGTCAATGTGAAAACATTGTCTAAAATTGTTTGATTTGCAAAATGTAATGATACTTGTAAGAGAAGAGTCTCTTCCCATCTATATATTGTCACGATTTTCGATCATGTTAGAAAGATATAAACCTGTATTAAAATATTTAGCAGGCAGATTTCATGCAGATTTTAAAAATCACGTTCTATGAGTGACATAACCTCACTTTTTGAAATAAATGGGGGAAAACATACTCTTAATGTAAATAAAATTAGTCAATTTAGGACTAAATTTTATTGTAAAAATTTACTCTACACTGAAAAATTTAACAATGTGGGGATCCTTAACACTTTTTAAGACTTAATGAAGTTTTGGTACTTTTTCAAAGTCAAAATTTATTTGAAAAAGGCAAAAAGGTTGTATTTAAGATGTACGCAAGTGTATAGGTTGGTATTTTGTTTGTGTAGTACCATTGAGTAACATTCAAGTTTGATATTTTAAAGCATTTTGATAAGTTGTTTTGTTGGAAATGAGCAGAGTATAAGATAATAAGATATGAGAAAAAGTTTAATACAAAGTTGTTCAGTCGACAAAATTTAAATGTATAGTCTATCATTTATGCCAGATGTTATATATCGGTAAATTCGCAATTTTGTGATCTAAAGATGGAATAAATAGTTTTTCTATAAATGAAAATTTGTGAAATGAAATAGGTTAGTGGAAATTTGGAAACGTCATATTCATTGTTTCATGTTAAAAATTAACATTTTTATAAGGTTATGTTCAATAAAAACAAACAAACGCAATAAACGTTAGATAATATTTTGAGGCTATAATGTTAACGCCAAACATAAAAAAGTGATTTCTTATTTAAACAAAGTGTTTAATTTAATTGTCAAAATGGATAAACAAAATTTGATAATACCAACGAATGTATTTCTCAACAATAAAGGGAAATTTTCTTGATGAGATCAAGATGTTTGCAGTTGAATGGAATTAATGAAAAATCAGGACTTACCTTTGGTTTATAAATAATTAATTAATATTGCAACACAAGCAAATAATTATATTCTGTATGTATCTTCTCGATTAATTAACAATTAAATTAAAATTTTTGTGTTGAAATCGTATGAGAAAACAATAAATGGAAGCCAATAGCTGATATTGAAAAAGATGTGCAGATAGATGGGATCACCTTTTAAAGTTGGAGATCGAATTTGATTGTGGCCAAAATTTAATTCAATTAAAAAGAAACCGTAAGATTTTTTAAATACATATAAATATAAATTTTATTATTAAGCGTAAGATAATAATAATAATAATAATAATAATAACTACAACCCATAACCTAAACCAAGGCCCCAGAAGCTATAAGCTTGTGCGGGAGGGAGGGGGCGATTATTATTATTACGTAGGCCCAAAGTGCGGCTGCAGCCGACTTACAGATGGAACAGCGCAAATCCCACATTTGTGTCACAGCTAAGGAAAACTGCAGAAAACCTTAACCAGATCTGCCGGCGCCGGGAGTCGATCGCGGGCCGCTTGGGTGAAAGTCCGGCACGCCAGACATTACAGTACCAAGGCTGTTATACCAAGAATACCAATACAAAAGAATAGTTATAAACAATTATAATTGAAATAATTTTTTCATATTTAAAAATTTTTTATTTTATCATATAATCCCCAAATAGAATATTATTAAGGAATTTTGGGATTGATTGATTTAAATAAGAATCAAAAAAGACAGATTTTTGAACCATGTCATTTTACAATTTAATAATTCAATTTTAATCTCTTTGAATCTAAATTTTAGTTTGGTACAAATTTTTATTGTGGTTATTTGTCTTGATGAAAATAAAGACTTTTTGAAATTATTAAATGGACATTTATATGTGCATTGGTATTTTATTAATTGTCTGTAAAATAAGAACTTAAAGATCTTGAAAGCGACCCAACCTGAGACGGTCTCAATTTTGTGGATATAAAAATTATACTCACTACAATAACTATAAACCGGAGCAGAATGAATTCAGACAAGGTAGAGCGTTGCATCTTTTTCATTTGAGTAGAATTTATTGGTTTTGTCTCTATTTTTTCATTATAAATTTATATAATAAACAATTAATTTTTAAACAAATTGTGTTCACCCATACCGTTCCCCTAATTGATGTAGTGAGATGATAATTGATAGTTACTATAAATTATTCTGTTGTTCAATTTCAACTCTTAAAATATTTACGCAATTGGTTAAATTAAGTATAACACATTAAAAAAATGGTTAAAATTTAAAATAATAAAACAAAAAATATATTTATATACGATATAATGTTTGTAAATCCCAAGCGTAAACCTATCGGGATTTTCAATATTTGTTTTTCAATTAAATCGTGTCATGTGTACAATACAATGTGTAAACAATTATTTGAACAATAATAAATCCAGCGATACACACGAATTTATGGATTAATTTTGGAATAGAGGACATGCGAGTAAGTACTTAAATAAAACCATGTTATTCCATTCCTTTTGTTATAGTGCAATTTAGATTTTATGAGCGGGTAGAAAGAGGAAAACTTATTTTGCTTTTAAATAAAATCTTAACTGCATTGCATGTTTTCAGTTACAGGAAAAAGAAAATCCGCGATTGTTTAATATATTGCATGTCTTAGATGGAGGTTATGACTGTTATAAATAATGACAACTATTAATTTTTTCTGCGTTCTTACTTTCAATAAATATTGTAATTGAAAATCTCCTCGACTCGAGAAGTTTTTACGAATTGTTATTAAAGTAAATTAAGTTTTAATATAATATTATACGATTTACATTGTATATCTTCTAGAAATAGCAACTTACATTAAGGAAAATATTGTCTCGTGCATAAAAAGGCTGTAGTATAATTTACTAACAAAAAGGACAAAATTAATAGAATAGATTGATATGTCCTCCGGAAATCTACATTCAACGAAGATTGTATTTGAGAAGGTATATGCAACCCATATAAATTAAGTATAAAAGTTGCAATAGATTAATACCTATACTAGACAATTATTTTGAAGAAGCTTCAATTGAAATTACTTAAATTCCTCCGGCCTAGACGTTTCTGAAAATTTATTAAAATAAATTTTAATATTCTGCATGCATACGAGAATTTTCCGATTTATAACCAGTAATAATCCTAACTTACATCAAGCAAACTTATTTCCTCATGCATAAAAAGCAATAATACAGCCAGTCTAATTAAATTTAAAGGAGAAGTTAGTATATTTAGCAAAATTATTATGCTGGGAAGTGCAGTTATGGTCTTGGAAAGTAGTGTTATAATTTTCAGCAGCAGTAACTACCTTTTGAAGGTGTAAATGCACTTTCGCGGTTGCAAACATGCCAGAGTATGAAGTTATAGTTAATGCTTGTTAATGCAGTTGCAAATTTATGAACGCGATTATGAGCGATTCACGTTTGGAAACGCAAAACAAATGATTAAAGGGAAAAGATAGGAACGTTTTAATAATTAAGAGGTAAATTGCAGTTATAAAGCTTCCCTCTTGTAACGTGAATCATATTGATTCCAGGAATTTCAGAATTAAATATTCAGTAACAACTCAATCTATACGTCTTGAGTTTAATTAGAAAATATGGGACGGAGTAATTCCCTGAAATACTTATTATTTATTAACATTGCAGGAAAATATCTCAAGTGTTCTTCAATTTTTATTTTTTTGTTTGATTTAATTAGCGTATTTAATTCTTATTTCTTAGTTACAATAATATTGCTGCAAATAACTTTGTCGCAGGTATGATAAGTAGTTTTGATTCATTTTCATACATATTGTCATGATATTTGATCATTCTTAATATATCATATTTGATAGGCATATTACATGCATTTTATAACTACCTGATTTATGGTTATATAACCTCAATTAAAAAAATAAATTTTGAAAAAAAATTGTTAATGCAAATAAAATTAGTTAATTAATGGTTCATTTTTAATATTATAAATCTTGTGGAACAGACAAAATATCTTGTACTGAAGGTTGAGATTATAGTTAAAAGTTCATGTTAACGAGATATGTTGATTTTGCAATCTTATTAAATTTTGAAAAATTTCAGAAGTTGTTTGGAATAAGTAGAATCGCATATTAACCACAGAATTGATACACATTGTAATCTAAAGATTCGATCTTTTTGATGGAACTACATAAAAACCGTTTTGACAAGCTGCGCCTTTGTAACGTTCATTTGAATTATGTAAATTTGGTTGGATATCAAAGTCTTTGCAATCTAAAAACAAAAGGATAAGTTCATTAATGATATAATGATTAGATTTTTGGAAAAAGGAAAATGTAAAGAGGTGTTTTTATGAAATCAAGCTAATTAATAGTAATAGGAAAATAAATACGGGCCTTAATCCATTTTTAAACTCAGTTTTGCGCTTGACTTCACAGTGCAAGGTTGTTTATATCAAGTGCTGTGAGCGATACTGGCGCTATCAATATCCCTGACCCCAGGACAGTGGTATTATATTATTCTAGTTTCACATTTTTATTCTACCTTGCTTTGTATTTAACTTAATTACACTTCTCACCGAAAAATGACATTTAACCAACCAATTAATTATTTTATGGGACAAACCCAACCACAGCAACTAGCGCATCAATCAACGTACATCATGCCACAACAATGATATCCTACACAAAATCAAGTAGTACAAATCCCAACATACTGATGCTTACAACCGACGACACATTTTCAACCGACAAATCAGTTTCCTGTGTACATGGAGCAATCAAAACACAACCCGCAATACAATGAATGTCAAACAATAACCAACAAAAAACGAAATCGCAGCCCTGAACTAACTCAACAATCAACCAAAAAGAATCAATACTGGCTCTGAGAAACAATTGAAACAAACAATAGATTTGATCCACTAATCTGAGGAACAGACGATGTAGACATAACACACCAACCAAACGAACAAACCGCCAAAGTCCCGCAACTACTTCCATTTTTCACAGTCGAAGTCAAAAATATACAACCATTAACAACACTTCTAGATAAGACACCTAAAGACAGTTATATTTTGAAGGCCCTAGGCAACGAACAAGTTAAGATACAGAGCAAAACAAGCGAAAAATACTCTAGCATTATTAAAAAACTTACTGAAAAAAATACACAATTTCACACGTATAAATCAAAAACAAGATCGAAACTTTAAAGTAGTTATTCAAACATACACTATTCGACAGATACGTCCGAAATCAAGAAAGGATTAGAAGTCCTAGGGCATGCCGTCGTTTATATCTGGAAAGAATATCCAAAAAACCACTACCAATGTTTGTAGTAGAGTTAAAGCAAAATGACAACAATAAAGAAATTTATAAAACAAAAATATTGCTGAACACAAGCGTTGTAGTGGAACCCCCACACGCCAAACGAATAATTCTACAATGTGTAAAATGCCAACGCTTTGGACACACGAAGAATTACTGTCAACACAACTCCATATGCGTTAAATGTATGCAAGTTCATCCCACAGGAGAGCGCCCAAGAACAATCAAGTTAAATGTGTAAATTGTAAGGGCAACCACCCAGCTAACGACCGTGATTGCCTAGTCCACAAACAATTGCAAGAGGAGTTATACTTATATTATTACATAATAGGCCATACTTCCAATCCGAAACAACACCAGGGATAACATACGCAGACAAAGCAAAAAATCAAAACTTCCCAACGCCTGTTACCACCATAGGAAACACAACACAAACAATGCAACCAAATCAACAAACTAATGACATAGAAGAAATGAAGAATATGATGAAAAATCTAATTACACAAATAGGGAGCATCATGAATCTCCTCACAACAGTAATCAGTAAACTAACATAATGGTTCAATTACTGAAAATAATAACCTGGAACGCCAATGGGCTAGGCCAACACGCCCAGGAAATCAAAATATTTCTGGAAACCCATGGAGTAGATATACTCCTCATATCTGAAACATATTCCACTGCTAGGAGCTATATCAAATTCCCACATTATACTGTCTATTCAACAAATCACCCTGATGGTACAGCTCAGGAGCTGTAATTATCCAAAATAACATCAAACATCACGAATTTGTAAAATACCAGAAAAATCATATCCAAGGTACAAATGTTTCAATAGAAATCGCAAACGTTCCTGTTACAATCTCAGCAGTTTATTGTCCTGAAACATGTAATCACTCCAGCAGCTTACACACATGTCTTCAAGACAGCAGATTCATTGCAATAGGGGACTATAATTCAAAACACTAGCATTGGGGCTCTCGTATAACACGAACAGACGGACGACGACGACTTTGGTATCGTTAAGGGCCTAAACGTAAACCAGTGCACTATCACATTCTGCTTGGATCTAACAGCGGACCACTCCGCCATTACAACAACTGTATATTCGCACATAACTCAAGTTCAAGCTCAACCCTCACTTCAGAACAAACGAACCGATTGGGGATACTTTCGAAACAGACTAGAGTACCTAATAGATCTACATGTTCCACTAAAAAATGAGCACGACGTAGAACGAGCAGTAGTCTCACTCACATACCTCATCCAGCAAGTAGCATGGGAAGCTACTTCTGAATTGCCTACCACCACACAAATTAAAGATACACCTATCATCATACAGGACAAAATAACCGAAAAACGCCGCCTCAGAAAACGATAGCAACTTACCAGATCAGACCACGACAAAAGAGAATTAAATAGGGCCAATAAACAATTAAAAAAACTCCTTAGCCAACATACAAATCAAGGACTACATCAGGAGGATACAAATACAGAGCTACCTTGAAAACCTCAGTGCAAATGAACAGACAGATTACTCGCTATGGAAAGCAGTACGAAAAATAAAAATATCAACCCTACACATACCTCCTATGCAACAGGAAGATGGTAACTGGGATCGCAGCAACAAAGAAAAGGCCTTTGCCGAATATCTTACCAAAGTGTTTACACCCTTCCCATGTCAACTCCCAGATGAAGAGGCAAAAATTCTTGAATTTCTAGAATCACCGTTCCAAATGAGCCTACCACTCAAGTCCTCCTACCATTAAAGAGGTAGAAGAAGAAATCAAGAAGATCAATACAAAAAAAATCTCCAAGTTACGATCTAATCACTGGGACGATTATCAAACAACTACCAAAAAAAAAAGCTATACAAGCTCTTATATATCTGTATAATTCTATTCTCACAACCCGGCACTTCCCAAGTCAAAGGAAAACAGCACAGATTATTATGATTCCGAAACCAGGTAAACCAGCAGCAGAGATAACATCGTATAGGCCCATAAGCCTACTTCCCATCTTATCAAAGGTCCTCGAAAAACTGATTTTCTTGAGGTCTTACATATCAAACAGACATTTTTTGATAAAATATAAAGACGAAAGTACTACAACTCTTCGCTCCATCTTCTCTGGCGTTCCACAGGGTAGTGCCTTGGGCCCCATTTTATATTTATTATACACAGCCGACTTACCCACATCTCGTCTAACAACATCAGCTATCTATGCAGACGATACGGCTATTCTAGCATCCCACGTCAATCCCCAAGCTGCCTCAAGGTATCTCCAAGCTCACCTTAACAAAATTCAACGCTGGACTAGAACATGGGGAATTAGAGTAAACGAATCTAACTCCCATCACGTAACCTTCAGTATGAAAAAAGACAGTTGTCCACCAGTAACTTTAAACGGACACTAGCTCCCACACGCAGAGTTAGTCAAATATCTGGGACTACATATAGATAGGAGACTAACTTGCAGAATCCATATATTCACTAAGCGCAAACAACTTGGTCTTTAACTTCATAAGTTATACTGGCTAAGCGGAACAAAATCCAAGCTATCACTGGAAAATATGCTCCTAATTTTTTAAAATAGTTCTTAAACCAATATGGATTTACGGGATTTCCCTATGGGGAACTACAGCTACATCTAACTTGGAAATTCTCGAACGGTTAGAAAAATAAAGTGCTAAGAATGATCGTTAACGCGCAATCGTATGTCCCAAATAGAGTGATTTTAAGTTATTTGAAAGTACCCACAGTGAAATGTGAAATTAAAAATTTCAGTGCGAGATATAAAGACAGACTGACCGCTCATCCCAACGATATCGTGCGATGAATGGACGATAATGATGAACCCAAAAGACTTAAAAGATATAAGCCATCTGATTTACCTACACGCTTCTAGCAGTAAATTTATCGTAGCATATCCTTTCATAAATTACACAGTACATATTAAGATATTGTAAGGGGAGATTTCGCTGGAATTCTACACCACATGTCAAATTGTAATCAGCAGTATTTACACTTAATCCTATAAAATAATTATTGGCTAATTCTTTAAGACATACTGTATAATTCAATGGAGATAATAAAAAAAAATTCAACTCAAGTATTGTATATGGTTAGAATCAGAACTTTATTGTCTATCAGATGGTATATGTGGTTTTTACATTTGTGAGAATTTATAAATTATATTCGGGTTATGTGAAAATTAAAATGTCATAATTTTCTGTTTAATTAAAAAATTCATTTATTTTTACAGGGAATATATTTTTTAACAATTGGGTAGCTCTTAGCCACAACAGGAACAACATGTACGTTTCTAGCATATCAAAATAAATATTTGGAAGGTTATGCAAAATAGAAAAATAATAAATAATAAATTAAGTTATGTCACCTAAACAGTTTTAAGGTTAATGTTACACGTCGAAAATATAAACGTGTTTATTTAAAAAGAAAGTTATTAAGTGAAATTTAAATAAAGTGTTTAAAAGTATAAATAAATTTAACAATATTGATGAATTAATTTTCCAAAGAAGGGAACAATTATTATTAGATGGAGAATAAAGAAATAAATGGAAATTGGAATTTTGAACTTACCAATTAGTAATAAATAGTATATGGAGATGGAAATTAATAACAATTAATTATCTTATTGTATTGAATTGAATAGTTGCAAAGAAAATAGTATATCTTAGTTCTGACAAATTTATTTTGTTGCCAATTAAAGCAAGATGGACAGAGATGGTACATTTTGGTGTCAATATTAAAAATTAGAGATTGTGGACCAATTTAGCCAAATTAAATAATAAAAAACATAAAACAGTGAGTTTTTTAAATAAAACTATTATTATTTAAGAAAATAAAAAACAGAACAATTTAATTTTTTTAACATTATTAATTTAATCAAAAATCAGCCTTATCATATTTATTTTATTTTTTGTTAGTGTTCAGTTATGTTAATAAAATAAAGAATTTTGCTATTATTATTTTTCTTGAATACTTATTTGTTTATTAAATTATTTTATTTTTGTGTTATCTACATCAGCGATCCAAACTGAGAGAGTCTCAATTTAGTGGGAATATGTTAGTCACTACAATACATTGTAAAGTCGGAGCAAAATAAAATGTAAAAGGTAAGAAGTGTGCAGTATCTGGCTGCATCATTTTTTTTAATTTTTTTTAGGCATACCATCCCCAATCGTAATAATAGTTAAATCTTCAGATTGCTTATTTGATGGTACAACCTTTCACAACTCTAAATCTCTACTGGAAGTCGTTAAAGAATTCACTTAAAATAACTTAACTTTGATTTTTTACCATATAAAGACTTCAAAAACACCTTCTGTTTAGAACAATTAATCGGAGTGCAAAGTTTGATGAATCATAATTTTCTGCTGCATTTATGGAAATAAATTAAGTACAAGCAAGTTTCACCTAATAATTTTATTTTCTTGTATAAATTTTCGCAGCGTTATTCATGTGTAGTTTAATGCAGCAGTAATTCTTTATACATATAAAGCCATAAATTAATTGTTAGGGTTTAAGATTTTAAAAAATTATTTAAAAAACTTATATTCAGGCCAATTCCATTGTCTGTAAATTTAAATTACAATAAGAAAAGGTTTCATTTAAAAATATGCTAAAATTTGAAAATACAGGAAGAAACGAAAGAATCCTCTTTAATATTTAACGTCCAATTAAATTTGACTAATTAATTTTTTGTATTTTTATTTTTTTATTTCACTTTTGCTTCAATTAGTTTTCGCCTTCGGGAAACTTGATTTAACTTGGAATATTAAAGTCTGTTTAAATATTGAAAATTTAATTCTTAATTATTAATCTTTTTTTCTTCTTTGTCGTGCATTTACAAGAATTTTTAAAATTATGGGATTTTACCGTACGTGTAATAAATTTTGTAATTAGCTTTCAAATCATAATACTAATGAGATCCAAAGATGAATTTTTAATCCTGCTTTAAGTGTTTGTTCGAGTATTTTGCATGTCCCCATTTATTTTAATGATAATATAAAATTATGTGTCATCTGTCATATTTGTACATGCTAACAGTTGTGAATTTGCATGAAAATTTGATACCGCTGTTATAAATTGTCATACATATGAATAATATTAAATATTCATGATGTAATACAACTGATTCCTTTCTGATTTATGTCAGGTGTTCTTTTTAATTCCTTCCTAAGTGTTTTTTAAACAAATTACCGCAAATTATTCCACATTAATTTGCAAATTAGATTTTTATTCAGTACTTGTAGTAGGGTTGACAGTTCTTACCTCGTAGGCGCATAGGTGTATAGTCAACTGAATAAATTTATGGTTCCGCATTACTATTAGTGGTACATGTGTAAGTGTATTTCAAAAGCCTGATGTAAGGTCTGTATTGTGGAAGGAAGACATTTTTTAAACATGCTATAAAACCCGTATTAATGTCAGGATAATGTCGGTTAGATTTGGAGAACTGTTTTATAAATTATTGATTCATGTTTTTTTAAACCTTCGTTAGAATTAAGGTTTGATTTTTTGTTCAAAGTTTCAATACCTTCTTCGTGTTCCAAAATGTTTCCAATAAGAGATAGAATATCCTCTCTTCTAGACTGTTTTCAGCTTGACATGTACTTGTGAAAAATTATTGATTCGTTAATTGAGTCATGTTAATCATAGATTTCTAGCATCCCACTGTTTAACCGATTTCTACTGGGTTGTTAATCATTATTCATCTGAAAAATTAATTTGTTTGAATATTTCTGGAAAAGGTAACATTTTAACATACAACTAGCTTAATTTAATGTTTATAAATTACACGACGATGCTCCGCATTCCGATAATAGATAACAGTCTAACGGGGTCAGACTAGGTCTTTTTGCAAAATATTTACATCCCAATCATCATTCGACTTACCTTGGACATAATTTGCGCAGAACGACCTAGAGTAAATCGTTTTAATTGGCGGCAAAACAGACTACTTGATTTTGGATTTCTATGTTTGAACAAAACAAATTCATTTGAACGAAATGGATTGATGCAAACTGCTTTGGGCCCTTCTACCCTTCTATGTTTTGATCAAATACGGCCTGAAAATTGGCGGAAATCTTGCGGAAATGTTCTCGAAGCGACTCTGACCAATCTTTAAATAGGTCGCTTTTCTAGGGGATTGTTTTGTTGTACTGCAGTAGCTCACTTCTAGCATGGATCATATCATCGACTTGCTTAAAATTTGGAATTTAAGGTAAGATTCTGGAAAATTTTTAAATAGAACATTTTTCCTAAAACTTATTGCTTATCCTCTATAGGTTTTGAAACGTCCTACCTCTTTAGTAAAGGGAATCTGCCGTTTATCCATTTCTCGAAAAGCCGTTTAACGTATTCCTAGGTTTCCATGAATAACTTCCAATAAGCTTTTCCCAACCTATTCTAAACTGTATTTATTTTACTGTCTAAGTATATAGCTTCTAATCCCTAATTGCTGCTCCCCCAATGGTAAATGGCTTCCTGCAAACTCTAAACATCTGTCTAATGAATTTCAATACGGATATATAGAGCTTACCTAGCCAAAATTAACTCTTTTCTTAAACAAATCAATATTTACAACAGAAAGGCCGGGCATGAAGAAGGAGAAACATTCACCGACACAGCCTGTAGAAAATTATAACTAGCAGTTTCAGGAGGATACGGAGCTGTAAGCAAACCCCAAATAATTGAAGCCTAGACTGATTCGGCAGCTCTGATAGAACAGGAAGATTTGGCTACATTTTTATGTAAAATCTTATTTAACTGGAAAACAATTTTGAGCAAAGGCAGCGTTCAGAAAGGTGCAAGTACTACCATCCTAGCTAAATTGTCTACTCAATATTATACTTTTCAGAATTCGTCCTGAAATGTTATTGCTGAGTTTTCAACATTGCTGTTGCTCCTGAAAATTAACTGACCTGCAAGACACCTGAGGCTTGGTGCATCAAGCTGACAGGACGACAGTTGTAACAAGAAGCTTTCAAGATTTTTATTGCATGATGGCCAGGAAAAGTTCCCCAGACGCTTTGTATAAATCTGCATCTGACAAGAAACTGTTCAATTGTCGTTTATAAATTATATTTGAAACAGAAAGTCTGGTGTGTCAAACGGCGATAAGTAGCAATTTTTAGCATTTTTTTTATTATCCAGAAAAGTTACTGATAAAAGTAAACCATTTTTTGCGTTGTTTGCAGAGTAATCTTTACGACTCATCTAGTTGGTGTTGGCCAAGAAATCTTCAGTCTAGGATCAATTTCGAACGGATAACGGACCAGTGCGTAGTTGCACGTCACAGTAACAATTTACAGTAAGCTCTTTGATAAAGAAGTTCGATAGCGCAACGAAAGAGTGCATCAAATTCCTTAAAGATCTAAGGAATAAACTTCACGAGTGGATGAATATTTACTGTCCATAAATGGACCTTGGTCCGGGTCAAATCTAGAATCGTTTTATGCTAGAGTATATTGCTTTGGAAAAATATTCAGTGCATTCACCGCTTGAAACATAATAAAAAAACAACAAAAAGGCCTTGAGGCGGGCGTCAGTGAAACATACGCTTTCCCATCACAAATTTAACAAAGCCCCGCGATTGGGCGGCAGCGAAACGAACGTTATCCTTCCGGGAACAAAAACAAAACAGTTACTTTAACTTCAAAAAATCCTACGCAAACTGTAGAACACAAAATTTTTAATACTTACTGTACAACTCAAGATTACCTCGGCTTGAGATATCTTTCTACAAATTTAAATTCAGGTCGCAGGTATTGTTTCCACAGCTCACAAATTATAAAAGACCTGAGTTATAGGTTTAAAGACACAAGAAAATGCATATTTAGGGCGCCATCTGATTAGGAAAGTCCAGTTAAATTTTTATAAAAATATTGGCTCAATACCAGTAACCAGTAACTGGAATAAGATCTAATAAATTTAATTTAATTTTGTTTAGTCATAATCGGTCCTATAATATTCAGTTTAATTAACTTTAAGTAAGATTTATTGATAAATGAAAATGAAAATGAAAAACATGAAGTTTCCAAATAAAACAATAACGGAACGATACACATCAAAAATTGGTCAAAAATATTCGATACAAAAATAATAGTTCAACCTACATCAATAATAACAAAATGAAATTCATTAAGTCACAATACCTTATTCAGATAGTTCAATCTGATTTCACCTTACAAAGCAATTGAAACAATATTTCTTTTTCATCAAAACAAACACTATTACCAAACTCGATCGCTCGATGAAATTAAAGAATCTGGAAAACAACTTACTGACGCCGCTACTGAATTTGATCCAAGGAAATAATATTCACAATAACAATCTCTCTTTAGAACTAATGTTTAATAATAATCTCATAAAAAAATATAGCCAGCACAACTATATAAGTTCAATTATTAATTGTATATTTAAAAACACTCTTCATTAATAAAGGTAACACCACACTTAAGTGTATTATTAGTTTAAAACTTCCGATTTTAAATTATTTTAAAACGGAATCCGCCAAGATCTGGATTTACGATAAATTAACTTAACGGTAGGTACAACTATAAACTGTAGTAGCTGTATTTTTGATCAAACAAGATCATTCAACAAAACTGAAATGCCTCTGTCAAACATTAACTGTACTTTGACTACAATTGACAACCAATACGGGAACAATTACCGGACTTCGATAAAAACGATTCCAAATTAATCACTGAATTTTCTACACTTTTGTCTGTATTTGAACACACAATTAAAACATAGAGAAATGCCAAAGGCAGTCAACTTCTTTCATAAGGAAGGCGCCAGGCCTTCCGCGTGGCAACGCCACTTCGCTCGACTGTGTATTCAACTAGCCCCTATCTTGAACTATCTTCGACTGACTGTAAACTAAAAGCTATTTCGCGGTGGTATGATTTTTTGAGGAGGGCGAAATTTTAAATAAACCAATAGAAAAATAGCGGGATTTTTATTAACCAATAAAACAGGTTTACGTCATTTATTCCAGAACAATCTTAACGAAAAAACTTAAGGGGATTCTCTGGAAAATGCTTGCTCTTCGTTCAGACCTCGTACGGCCAGCGTGGACTTGTGCATAGGAACTTGCTATCCCGTTTTTCTTACACAGATCAAATACTGGTTAACGGAATCATGCTTCCTTTTGGTTTTTATTGTGTCGGGAAACGCTTTAGAAGGCTTATTTTACAAGTCTGTGATGTATTGATGCAGTTTCTTTTGAATTTATTTGGAGATTATATACCAGTAGATTTTCGGAGGTAATAAACCACGTTTATTACACTCCACAAAGTTTTGAAAAGTTGCTTTCGTATTATTCTACGCTGAATTTATTGGTTAATTGCCCAATATTGACTAATCTGTAAATCCCTCAAAGCCGTTTTCTAAAGTTTGTGTGTTAATATAATAATGCTTTTTTTGTTGGGTTGTGCCAACGACATTTGATGGGCCTTTATCTTGGGAGTAGCCAGCTTTAATCGTAGGCACATTTATAAGCCAACAATTGTGTTACATATCAGAAAACTTTTATTTAGAGTTCGATCAATAATAATTATTAGAACTGTAAATTTAAATAACATTGTAAAATACCCATTTACTATGGAAAATTATGAATCGTCAAAGAAATAGAATATTTACTTGAAATTCATTAATAAAAACTGTAAGTAAAGTAATAAATACTTGTGTATACCTTCTCACCTATGTCTTTAATAATTTTAGTAAACGCAATTATTAGAACGTTTATTTAATTATTCATATTATAAATTAAGCTCAATTTAGTGTTTAACTGACATTTCTTTTTTCCATTATGGCACTATTACTTATTAGAATACATATAATATTTTTGTGATATAGGCATCCCGCATAACAAGTATGCACGATGTGTTGCCTATCTTCCAGGCGAAAGGATTTTATATATCCTTTTATTTTAAAAAACAATAAAATTTTGCATTAAATATGTTGAAAATACACATTACATCACTGTGAGATGGAAAGCGACAAATTTTAAACAGATTCTTCACTTGAATTTCACAAACTCAATTTTAAGATGAACGATTTTTTGTCGTTGGTTGATTTTTCACACTTAGATATTTTGAAGCCATTTTATGGCATGTTTTCACATGAAAATTATTAAAGGCATAGGTGAGAAGGTATACACAAGTATTTATTACTTTACTTACAGTTTTTATTAATGAATTTCAAGTAAATGTTCTATTTCTGTGACGATTCATAATTTTCCATAGTAAATGGGTAAGTAAAATACTTTACTGCGATATTGTTAACCAAGTTCTAGGGTGCATTTGGCACTAGAATGTTAAACTGGGAACTTTTTATAAAGAAGGTTTAGGCCTTTGAAATCCCAAAATTGTAACGTTTCAGCAGGGTCTGCTAGAATGTTAAAATTTAGTTTATATTCATAATTTTGGTGTCAAGATTTATGTAATTTTTGTTTGATAGGATCTTAGGATTAATTTTGTGATAAGAAAAGGATGTAGCAAAATGTTAAAATGTTTTTATTTGAATTTTTGTGAAGTTATGTTTGTTAGAAAATTATAATTTATTATTTTATAGTAGTAATTTAAAATTGTTGGATTGATCAGATAAGAATTAAAAAGTACAATGAGAATTAGAATGTCTCTTAATTCTTATTTTGTTAAATCTATTTGACACCTAGATTTAAATTGATATTGTTTAATTTTAATTTTTAATAGTTGCTTTCTTTTCTCTTCATGGAATTTTAAATTTTGATTTCTTTTGTGTGTTAATAAATAAAATTATCCATTTAAATGTTTAAAAAGAAATTTATTTGTGTATTTATTTGTGTCTGGTCCATTAACAACGTTTTACAGATATAATTTAAATAGCTTCCTAATTAATAGCGACCCGCCTGATTTCGTTTCATGCATTTATGGAACTTGTTTTCCAGTTTAGAAATTATAGCCGGAGAATTTTTTATATAGGTAAGTGATATTTAGTTTTGTATTTAGTTTGTGAGTTTCAACAATAACTGGTTTATTTTGCAATTTATGACCTTTTATATTTCATTAAGTGTTGGAGGGTTTATTATTCACTACAATTTAATTATTTCTTTTTTTTTCTTTTGACCCCACATTATTACAACAATATGGCGCCCGACCGAGGTGCTTTCTTTTCTCTCAATGACCACCATTATCACAACAATATGTTATAATTACTATACGAGTTTGTTTTCTAATTGCATAAAGTATTTAACAAATTTATAAACTATTGGAATCATCTGGGGTTGGCCAATCTTTTGTTACGATAGACACATTGCATTGACTGTGAAGTTCTACCGATAAATTTAATAAAGATAAACAAGTTAATACATTTTTAGATAATTACCACAGCTTTAAGTGTTATAAAAGTCGATTTTTGGTGCTTATTAGAAAGCACATTTGGTGATAACCCCGACCTCGCGACTATTAACCGAAAGTTGACTGCGATTAATAGTTGTTTATTCTTTCTTTGGAACAGTATATCTATTTCATTGCGGCATTCAGTCTTCCTTATTTTCATTAGAATCGCGAATCCGAAAAGTCTACGGTTCTTATACAACAGTCCAGCATTAGTATTGTCGCAAGACAGATTGTAATATCTCGCTATGACCATCTTATGCAGCAGGGCCCTGGCCATGACACACCTGTCATCCGTTATATAATTTTTGAACCTGTAAGATTCGGATACAGGGATCTATTCTTATTGGTAACAGCAAATGGTTCAAAAACAATATTATTGGAACGTACTAAGACCAGATTAACGTTTGCAGAGTTAAAGGTTATTGGAATTGCTTATAGCTTTAAATTAGAACGCTATCAGACTAACTAACAATTACTGCTTATTGGTTGTTGTTTTTGGTATTTTCTTCAAAGTAATTGTGATTTCAAATATATCTTTGTATTTTAAGTATCGTAGCCTACTCAGATAAAAAACAATTTTAATTTTTTGTTTGTCGCAGTATTTTATAGTTTAGAGACGAAGCTTCTTAAAAATTATTTAACATCTCCATAAATGCCGGTATTGGATTTACGCCATTAGTTTATTATTTTCCATTACGTTAAAGTAGTGTCAATAACACTCTCCTGGATGTGCTAAATGTCATATGAGTGAACGCCGCGGTGAAACCGAACAAACAGTTATACTGTTATAAGCATCCATCTGGACGTTAATCTTGAACGATGACCTATTACAGCATCGCTTTTGATTTATCAATTATCAAAATAAAACCATTAGCAAGCACTTTAGTTAAAAAATTATTGGTTTTAATTTTTGATATACTTAATAGCAACATATAGATGGCGCTCTTTCGAAAAGTAAAGAATGCGAAACGACAAGAAAAAGCTTTATGGGTAATACATTCGCCTTTTATTATGCGCTGCATATCATTCATTGATTGGTTTATTGGCCTTTTCTCTGCTGTACCTTTTATGGCTGGAAAGGACAGCTGTACTGAATTTTATTCATTGAACATAGCCAACATGCATAATCAAAACGCACCCTACAGCCATACTAATAGCAGTAGCATAGTCTTTCTCGAAAAATTCACGAAAGTAATTTACTTTTAATATCTCTATTGGATATTCATTTGTTATTAACTACATTTTTCTTTCCTGAGGCTTAAAAAAATCTGGGACCTCATTTGACTATAACCAACATTTCACAAAGAAAAGATGCTTATCATTTTTTTAAAACCAGGTACCACTACTGCGATCCGTGATTTATTTATATGCAAAATACGAAAATGTTTTGTCAAGTATAAAACGTGTTATTAATACGAATCCCAGGTTCAGTTGAACGATTCGCACCAGCTCGACCTAACAAACTAGCCCGCGGCGTAACCGCATCCGGGCACATGTTTTTGCTGCAGTCGGACAGTGTAACGCTACACAGTATACAGAGCAAGGGGGGAATCCCCCGCCGCCGCCGCCTACAATCCCGATGAAGCTTTACTTGCCTGCTGTGTCCTCTTCTATCCTTCTCCGGGTCACTTTAACTGTTAGGGACACCGAAGTGGCGCTTGGTTATTTCTTTTACCACTTTTTGTCTAACATTCCCCAACCTGAAACACGCTGCCAAATGCGATTTATCTCGCCCTGAAATTTTATTTTCTACTAGTGGCTCGTGTTTAGGACATGTTGAAGGATTTTTCTTTTAAATTAAAGTTTATTGGCGAACCGTAACTGGGAGCCATTATTTTATTTGTTTACCTAGTTATTTATTTTATTATTGTTTCACGTGCTTGAGGATAAATGTTGCATATAAGAGCTAAACGTTATTCATGGAGGGATTACAGATTTTATGAACATGAAACATGTATTTATGGGAAAAGCATCTTTACAAGAAAAACAGATCGGAGTTACCGCTATTTATTGATCCGCTTATATAACAAAAGCTTGAATACTGAAAAGATTTTGTAAAATTTGTTTTTCATAAAGTTCCACAAATAAAACAGTGAAATTTATTCCACTTTGAGGCAAATACAAACGCCAAATTTTTGCATTGTAGGGAATTTTTCAGGGAATATCAGGAATTTTGTAATTTTTTTTTAAATGTAAATTTAATCATTTAATTAGCTTCAGCATCTAATCAGTGGTTTTGACAGGGCATGTGCTGCATTACATACGAGGGTAGATCAGTATTTACGGTCCCTGACATAGTAGGCTTTGCATGATATCGTCACTCATTTTTCTATGAGAACTGTCATTACTAATTATTTGTTGTGTCAAGTTTTGCGTAGGTGCGTGTTGTTCTTTGAAAGTTATTAATAATTAAGCTGGTCGATAACAGACAATTTTTAAAAATGGAAAAAAGTGAAGTCAGAGCGGTGATAAAGTATTTGCAAAAAAAAGGATTAACACCTACTGAAATTCACAAGGATATGACAGACGTTTTAGGGGACTCTGCCCCTTCTTACCAAGTGGTGAAAAATATGTCTCGTGAGTTTAGATTAGGCAGAACAACTTGCGAACATGCGAAATGTGCGGGACGTCCAGTCTGTGTCACCGTTGACAAAAACATCAATTTCATCCATGATATGGTAATGGCAGATAAAAGACTGACTATTCGCCATATCGCGGAAATAACGAACATCTCTTATGGGTCAGTTGAAAATATTTTAAGAAATGTTCTTGATCTCAGAAAAATTTCGGCGCGTTGGGTTCCAAAGATGCTGACCGTCGATCAGAAACGCTCTAGAGTGCTGCATTCGGAAACCAATTTGGAGTACCTGAAGGCCAATCGGAAGCAATTTCTCACTCGCTTTGTGACTGTGGATGAAACATGGGTGCACCATTTTGATCCTGAGACGAAAAGACAAAGTATGGAGTGGCATCACAGAGGTTCTCCACCTCCACGCAAATTTCGAGTTCAACGGGCGGCTGGAAAGATTATGGCCACAGTGTTCTGGGATGCAGAAGGAATTTTGATGATCGATTATTTGCAGCGTGGACACACAATAACGGGTTCTTATTATGCAGGGTTAATTCCAAAATTGCGCGAAAGCATCGACCGAAAAAGACCAGGAAAGTTGGCACACAAAATTTTGTTCCATCAGGACAACGCTCCAGTCCACAAGAGCTGCATTGTCATGGCTGCCATACAGAACGCTGGCTTTGAAATCCTAGAACACCCTCCATATTCACCAGACCTGGCACCCAGTGATTACCATCTATTTCCAAAATTAAAGGAAAACCTGAGTGGAAAAAAATATGGAGACGATATGACCGCAGTAAATGGCTGGTTTGAGGAGCAACCGGAAAACTTCTTCCTGAAAGGCATTGAAGCATTGGAACATCGGTGGACCAAGTGCATTGAAGTCCAGGGAGATTATGTTGAGAAATAAATAAATAATGTTTTAAAAATTCTTTCTCTTTCTATATCAGGGACCGTAAATATTGATCTTCCCTCGTACTATAACTACTTTTTGCTTGAACCCATCGATTTTATTTTAAAAAAAGACACTTTTGTTTATTTCTGTTAGGTAACAGTCTCAAAGAAATAATTTTTATTTCGGTCATATTATTTTCGAAAAAATACTTAGTTGTAAGAAAAAGAATAAACCTTTCAAAACGAAGTGCCACTTGACTCACTTTCTTTATCCAAATAATAGGGGTAAAAATTACCCTTCATATGAGTTGATAAATATAAAAAAACAAAATAAAAAGAAAAGTGACTTCCTTCAAAACAAAATCGACGTGTCCGAGCAAAAAGTCAAAATTTAAAGATAACATGCTTAAAGAAATGATTTTTAAATGGCTCACGGCTAATTTAAAATTAAATATATATCAAAAACTACTTAAACGATTTATAAAAAAAATCGACCGTAGTAAGAAGAATTAAGAGCCCTTAAAAGCAAGTTGCCCCTCGGTCCATATTTCCTATCTAAATAAGAGGGGTAAAAATTACCCCTCGTAGGAGGTGTATCCTACTGCATGCAGTGCAGGATTTACGTATAAGCTACACAAGCTATAGCTTACGGCCCCCACTTTCTTGGGGGGCCCCAAGAAAAATTTTCCGAGTGAGCAATTGTCATATATACTTAAATATACTGAATCATTATTTGTCCCAATATAATATCTGGACTTATAAAGGGCTCCATATCTCAAATAGTTTAGGGCCTTATCAAGTCTAAATCCGGCCCTGACTGCATGAAACACCAAAGTGGCCAAACAATTGACGGATGTGAGCGGTTTTCCAAAAGCATCCTGTAAAAGCTATAAAAATATTTGTTTAGAAAAGCTGCCTATTCTTTAATTATTACCTACTCACCTACCTTACTTTTACAACATACTTTATGACACAATTTTCAAAAACTCACGGCAAATAATAATTGTATGTAACGCACTCTACTTCACTAGTAACCAACCTGTAAGGCAATCATTGCATAAATAAAACAATCGAACAGCCTCATTTCCTTTTATAATAGTAGCGTAAAAATCGTGTCACAGCTTGTAATGACTGGTTTTTCGCGACCCCATACGCATACATGTTCCGACAAATTAAAACACACGGTAACAAATTCTTCTACAGCACTTTGTATGTGTGTCCATTTATTTAAATTATAATAACAAGGGTCATTTTTTATTTTATACACTTTTAAGCCATTTTTAAACGGGAGTTTATTATGCTTGTGAGCGTACATAAGTGAGTGGGTACCTATGCTTAAAAGTTCGTAAAACATTAAAAGCAAATTTTATTAAAATTCCACCTTTTCATTTTTCATAAGTATTCAAATGAATCTTGGTTTAATCATTTTCTTCATAAACTAGTTAATTTTACAGCCCATTTGCCGCCTGGTAAGGTTGCTGCCCCAGGCAGGGGCCCGGTTTTCCCGCCCCTAGCGGCGGCACTGCTCGAGGTCGATCAAGACAAAGGCTAGGTAGTTCAATTACTGCTTTAACTACGGTTGTAGGTACGTTATTTGATGCTTGCAGAGTAATTTCGAAAGGGTTTATCAGTTGCTGGAAACTAATAGTTGAACTAAACCGGATGCAATTGTAATTTCGCTCCTAGTCAGGCAAAAGTGAAGAAAAGAAGTCAATCATCACTAGCGTATGAACACCGAGAAGGCGAAGATCTCAATAAACATTTTTCATTATTTATGGTACTACCTGTGGTTATATAAAGGGTATATAAAAGTATCGAAAGTACATATAAGAAAGCTGGTTTATGAGAGTTTTATAATATTATTGTAAGCTATATGTATACAATCAAATTAATATACCCACCGGCATTTTATAAAACTTATAGTAACCGTTAACATAGTATATTTATATCAACAAATTTATATAAGATCTCACCGTTACCTCATTATAAAACTAATATTTGTAGAGCGATATAGCGGTGTTGTTAATTACTTTTATAAATACTAGAATAAAAATCTGCAATATGTCATATATGTTTTTCGTTCATAACCTTAGTTGTTAAATGTTATAATTTAAATACACATAGTGGCTTATTAAAAACTTAAATACATTTCAACGAAACGATTCAAAAGACTTTTCCTTTTCTTTTTTGCAGAAGGAAGAGTACAGTTGTTAAAGACGGGAGCGTCGCCCCGGTCTTTTCGTCTGTACAATTTTAAATTATAAAAAGATGAAAAACTAGAATTGATTGATGTTAGGTCATCTTTCTATGTATCATAATATATACCATGATCCTTTCTTTCCTTATTTTTACTGGACACACTATACCTTCTCGACAATACCGACTGAACTGACAACTGAAGTTATAGTTTGTAACTGAATCATAACTCCCTAGTTAAAGCGGGAACAGAAATGAAAATACTGAAACAATAACACTTTCAGTAACGTTATATCACTTAAAGATATATAGTGTTACTTAAATTTATTTGTGTTTGAAGTATTGTCACGTGGGGTTTTCGTGACTGGAGGACGTAGTCAGAGGTAGAAAAGAAAATAAACACAAGTCATAAAAACAACTATATACTAACAATAGAACAACAGAATACAAATGGTTACACACATAGGTTATACAGTGTGAGGACGTACATGTCCTCCTAAATCTAACATAATCATGAGGGTGATCGGAACCACCCTACACTACCACTAGGTCTACAACTAAGCACTAGGAAATCAGGTAATCGGCATTCCAGGATGCTAGATTTTACATATTCCTAGATTATTACAACTAAGCGAGAGAGAGCCTTGCACAACCCACTCATAACTAGGCAGTAGATAAATTAAAAGGTACTCACCAGCTTGCTTGGAGATGTTGTGTTGGAGTCATCTACACTGACTAAGCTCAAAGCAAGCTGTTTATATACCGCATCCTCATGAATAGTGCGGAAGCCTTATTGTATAATTTAATAAATTACAGATAATGAGATGAATATAAATGCATAATAAGATGCAAATATAAATGCATACATTATTTCCAAGGATATGCAGACTGTATAAATTACTTCTAATGAGATGCAAGCGCGTGTATGTATGTGGGTAGTTGTTGCAGTAACCTTGATAATATTTGTACTAAATGGATACAAGTTGAGAAGTTATAAAAAGGATTCTATTTGAAGTAATTCCGTTTGTGACAGTATAAAAGTTTTGACCTATACTTGTGCAGAAATCTCACAAATAAAGTAGGCAATTGTGTACATACTATTACACGTCCATTATTATTATTTTATCGAATGGGCAATATAAAATGTCAACGAGGAATTTTAGGGAGATGGTCAGAAAGTAAGCCAATATAATATTACAAATAAGTGTTAAGAAAGAGATAACAATATGTGATTGCGAGATGGAAGAACTAATGAGAATTTGGTAACAGAAATATTACCAACACTGCAACAGATAGAAAACTACATTTTATCACTAAAAATGCGATTATATAGTGACATCGAAAACGTTTCGATTACTATTATTTATAAATTCTTAAGTTACACACTGTTACTAAACGAAGGTGTAAACTGTTACGATGAAGCTCTTTAGCAAATTTATATAAATTAAAGTTGTTATTAGGATATTCCCTAAGACTGTCCATAATAGGTGGGGCGATAGATCGCAGTCGTAATGGATCTACATAACGCTGACCAAGTCGGTAACCATATATCTCGTGGCAGAATTTAGTAAATTAATCCAATAACCTTCTGGTTTGCTCTATCTTGACTGTACTCTAAAAGTTTAATCGAATTGTATTCAATGCAGTTCAAACCGATTCAAGTTCAATGTACTCAACTCAGCGTGATTGATCTTGTTCAATAGTTTTACTCAGCTCACTCATTTAAGTTCAGTTGAATTTACCAGATACAATAACAAACCATGCAACCATTATTAGTCCAATTTAACCAATTGTGTTTAAGCAATTAGACACGTGGTTTAAGCCATCAATGATAACATTAATAAATAATCTGCGATCAAGAAACCAAATGCAAATAGGCAAAATTCTAGGCAAACAGATTGCTATATTGAGTTAAATTTCTTCAACATTACAATGTTCACAAAGGAACAAAATGCTTTTAGTACTATATTTCATGTTTCACGAGGTATTACGAGTATTATAGCTAGGTGAGGCCCCTTTGATAATCTGGTGTCTGCGTCTTTTAAAATCATATGAGATTTACATTTAATAGCAAAAATAATGTTTAACGTGTGGTTGGGTGGCTAGTTCTGGAATATGGTCGTGTCCCATTTATGTTGTAGAGGGATATGCACATTTTTCACTTCTAGGAAGCAGTCTTCGTTTAGGCGGCTTCGCCGTCTAGCTTTTAGCGATGCAGTTGTTTCGGGTTTGGCTAGTAGAATTCAAGTGGGATTCTCCTATTATTTTCGTTTATGGTTAAAAGAATTTTAAAGTTTCCGTATCGTACCGTTGGGGTTACACTTGAAAGAAACCCTGGCTGTGCGTTCCGGTTAATAATGTTATACATTTAAACGTACAAGAATTAAAGGTCTAACCTAACATTCTTTGGGAAACTAAAAAATTTGTATGGGTGTAGTTATCATTTTCGTTGATACTCCTTAAAGTGTCAACTCCCTTTGTGGGAATTTTTGCAACTAATAAATAATATTAGATTTGGAAAGTCTTGTGTTTTAGTAATGGCGGATTAACTTTCATTATTGTTGTAGATAAATTACTAATAAATGTGAATTTAAGTCATTTCTGATCAGCATTTTTGTAGTAACCGGAGCTTTGGTGTAAACAATTGCAACGTCCAAAGATTTAGTTTTTTTTGTATGGGGTTCAGAGTTCAACAACAGCTGTCTAGGTTGCCGCATCTTTAATATGTGACAATGTTTGTTTTTTTGGGTTATTGTGATTTTGAAGTCGTTCTAACTTATAATATACTTTTATGTGGACAGCATTGGCAAGTTGGTGGAGAGTACGTTTCTATGGTCATATGAATGATGACTGAAACACGCAAAAGTTCTTGTGACTAAGCTTGATTTATGGTATTGGCTTAATTAAAATTCTTAATAGCTTACGAAAGGTTACAAGACACCGAGTGATACATACCATCCTCTACCATTGATTCCTGGTCTTTCGATAACGAGATGGGAGAAGTAAGAGAAGTCGTCATTATAGTATGTGCGCTTGATTCAGATTTGATTTTTATCATTGTGTAACTACGCTTCGACAAGATGGAGATGTTACCTGTACTTTAAGAATGAGCAATCATTATTTGAACAACTGTCTTACAGCATTATAGTACAAGTATAGTTACGTATTACCTGTAAGATGCTCCGCTCAACGATAGAACAGTAGTCAAAGTTCAAGAGTCAAAGAGACTATAGAATTCTCAATCGTGGAAATTCTCAACTAAATATGGTTCAAACAGTGAAGTAGGTTTCACAAAATTATTTTTCATCCTGAACCCTTCAAAGGTTTGAAATTGTAAAACATTAGGGCCTTAAACAAGACAGTAAGTATAAAGGCTTAGGGTTTTTAACAAGAAGATCTAATTTCCTAAACAGTTTAAAGTTAAACAGCTTTTATACAATACACCCTTGGAGTTTCAGTTCCGAATAGTTATAAAGTCTCAAAAGTCTCATACTTCAAAATACTGGATATTTGAAATGCCGAGAATATAAATAGTTTTTAGCCCGCATTGAATAAGGTTTTCTGTGTTACACCTTACCTTACCTAACTACCTCTAACCTAAATTAACCTCTAACTTAACTTATCCTAACTTGTGACATGTCATATACCAAAAATGCCTATATTTCTATGTGAAAACTCAACAGGCTAGGTTACAAGTTGAGTCAGAGGTTAGGTTAAGTTATATGAAATTAGGTTAGAAGTTAAGTTAGAGGTTAGGTGAAATTAAGTTATAAACTAGGTTAATTGTTAAATTAGGTTAGTTTAGGTCGTTAGGTTAGGTTTCGAGCAAGGTTAGGTTAGCTGGAACACGTTTAAAAGACAAACACATTATTGATTACAAAAATTCTCAAATAGTTTTTTACCAACTGTAAAAATGTATGTATTTTAGAGTTAACTTATGAAAAATATATCAGAGAAATCATAAATTAGATCATTGTCTAGAAGGCTGTTCATAATTAATACATCGATCTATTTTATATAACCAACAAATGAATAATAACCAACATTATGAAAAGGATTTACATATCAATTTGCTCTGAAATCCATTCAGTTACAAGTTACAAACTATACTATAACCAAAAAATGAAGGATCTAAACCGAGTGAATCTAGCAGGCGCAGATTAGCAGTCGGAGTTGATTGTGAGCGAGCCTTGTTCCCAAATTGTCAAATTTAGACAGTTTGAAATTAAAAATTGTCATTGCAATCTGTCAAAGTTTTAAAAGGTTTTTCACAACTCCAATTGTTAATTATTAAACTACTATTAATAAATATTAATTGGAGTTGTGAAAAATCTTTTAAGCAGCAAGTAATGTCGTACACACTTTTGCTATCAGAATGTTATTTATTAATAGTAGTTTAATAAGTAACAATTGGAGTTGTGAAAAACCTTTTAAAGCTTTGACAGATTGCAATGACAATTTTTAATTTCAAACTGTCTAAATTTGACAATTTGGGAACAAGGCTCGCTCACAATCAACTCCGACTGCTAATCTGCGCCTGCTAGATTCACTCGGTTTAGATCCTTCATTTTTTGGTTATAGTATAGTTACAAAATGTAGTCACTCTCAACTAATGTTTTGATATTGTAGAAAGCTATTTCAAAAATAGAAATGAATGAAGGATCTTTTAATGTTCAAGATACTTATTAGATGATGTATAGTTACCGTGAACAAAGTAACTTCGTTATCAAAATATTTATTGGCATGTAGTTAACTACAAATGTGCGATTCGGGGACAGTGTTGTAATAGTAATCCGCAATCCTTGTAATCTATACTAGGAATGATTGCTTAATGGATAACAAATTAATAGAGATCAAAATAAGATGGCGCCTATCCCGTAATTGAATCTAAGATAATATCTAAAAGAATTAGGAAAGAAACTTTTGTATCTTGCTTTTATTATTTGGTCCCAAAGGGAAAACAGAAACGAAACACATGCTGTTATCACTTACACTCACAGTCTGCTTGCTGATGGTGTCGTTTTATTATTACCACATGACATAACAGCTGAGTACTATCATTTGGTTTCTATTTTAAAGTATTATATAATCGTAATAATATGAATGTGGTGGTATGATAAAATAAATTAATAAATAAGAGTTACAGTATGTAGTTACCCCTTTTATTAGTCGTTCTAGAAGTAACTTTACATTTATGTAATATGTCGGAGTAAAAGAGCTGGTTGTTGATACCAACGCATTAATTGGCACCTTGTTTGAACCATTTTAAGAAGAGATATATCACTGTATAATGCTCTATCCAGCTTGTAAATGGCAGTCTTAATGATTATAATTTAAATGGTAGTAAACTACGATAGACTTACTTATTACTGGAGTATGTAAAATAATGCCTAACGCAAACTTCTTGTTAAACGGTATGCAGTATACTTCCCTTTATGAAATATTACTTCCTCCAGTAAAATCATAAGAGACTAAACTCATTTATTTTAATTTAGTATATCTTTGGTACGATCAATAAGATTTTACAGTTACGTATAAGACATCATTGTGCGATAATTTGAAATGCAGCTATTCTGCTTCTCTTACTTAGAGTAGTGAAAGAGAGGATAAATGGCATCCTGGAGCCTTAGTTTAGATTCATCGATTTTGTAGCTTATCATCAATAATTCAAAAAATACTATTCACTCGTATTCAGTACATTTTATGAACGATAAACTTAGAGGCAGCATTTTGCTGTATGCCTGGGAAGTAATAAAGTAAAAGCAATGCCCGACAAAATTCAGAAACTCACTTTACCCCATCTTTGAGAATATGTCTACCTCCCAGTGAAAGTAACCAGTGGATAAAGCAACCGGCATTCAAATACTGAGATGCTAGAGAAGGACCTCAGAGATGCAACTAAACCACTAGCAAATAGAAGCCAGAATGGAGCCGAAAGCTGTAAGTTATGAATTGGAAGTAAACAGTGACACATCTCATGCAAAAGATAGTGCCCTTTGATGAACACTAGAGGAGATTATCCAATTAAGAATTCAATATGATGCTCAATTGTATGTTCTCTTCCTGAATTTAAAACTTTATAACAAAACAAATTAAAGTAGAGCGATATTTGATGACACCTGCAGGTTACTTGTTTAAGCATTATTTATTGGTAGAGTACCTACCTAAATTCTGAATTGGAAACAAATCAGTGACATAATCAATGTTAAGATGGTGGGACATTTTATGACCTCTGATTGAATTCCTATACCTGAGAATCTTAGAACACAAAAATCTAGACCATGGGAGATTTTAACTGACTGAAGAATAAAAATTGTTATAAACTTTACATGAAACTGTAAGACACTTCAAGTTTAAATTCTTGCAACTAAGCTTGCAAATTCCTAATATCTGAAAGCCAAACGTAAAATAGAATCTGTGTAAATATTGCATTAATCCACAAAACATAATTTTGAGTAAAATAGAAGACAATTGGTAGCATCGCATTACATATGAATACATCCATTGATAATAATGAAAGCGGAGCCCCGTAAAATAAAAAAATAAGCTTTGTTACGTGCTAATCTTGGTAGCACCCTGTATAGCTAAGCTTTTTTGTTAAGTTGTATAGCGTTTAGGGATTTTCGCATTCTCTCTCCTTGTACTTGCCATTTTGTTTTGGAACTAATTTCCTGTGTTGATAAGAGACTTTCACTTCGTTTTGATCGCTCGCGAGTCAACTTCTTTAACGAATATTTTAGTGGACATCACCGTTTAATTAATCTCTTCCCTTACGTCGTGAATTGGAAATTGCCTTGGTGCAGATCTATGATTTATTTGTGGCGATGGTTTTTCCAATTTAGATTGGAACCTTTTGGGATTTTCCGCTTGTTCTTTTAAAGGTTATCGAAGAGCACGTTCTCGTAAGTGTTTTTAGGTTAACTTTTCTATCATTCAGTCTCTTATACTTAATTCTTTTGTTAGGTTTCGATATATAATCGTCGTTATTTGGAGGCGATATAATTATCTCTTAAAGTCACATTACACCGAAGGTATTTACAAAGTGTTTGCTTCGTACATTCTGGTAATTTAGTTTTGTTTGTTACAGACCTTTTTTCTGTTTTCTTTAATAAATCTTACGTTAACTTTATACACTACGTTGTATATTTAGGTTGTTAAAAGACTATTATGCTGATTTGGTTACGGCTGTCTCGTTGGATCACGCTACGTTCGACCTGGTTGGTGACGTTTACAACAACAATTTACAACAACAATAACTTTTGACAATCCTTATTGTATATAAAGCATTACTGTATATTTGTATATTATAATTTTATGTGTTAAATGGTTTTTCGCCAGTGTGCGTGTAGCACTTATATCTAGTATCTGTTTCATATATATAATTTTATCACATGTTACTTATTTTATTACTTTGTTAGGAATATTTGCGAGTGAATACGTATAAACTTTGCTCCGTAATAGTTGAATAGCACACTACTGGAGTTGAAAGTTACGTAATCTGATTGGTACCAATTGGTACTAATTTTTGTGTTTAATTTCCTTTGCCCACAAATAAGAAAAACTAGGACCCCTAAGTTTAGAAATTTTATATTTTAGTTGTTTGGACATAGTTTGCCCACATTTGCCATGAAATTCGTTTGAAGTTTCAAAATAAGCACAGCCCCTGGCGGGATACATAGGTCATGCTTGTAAAAGTACTATCATAATGACAAATAAAGTTTTCAAACTCAGCCTTTATATTCCTTTAGTCCATGCTGAGTCCAACCGTATACTTGGTTTGAGGGTGGGCGTATAAAGGACGAGTTTATAAAGCGACAAGCATATTTTTTTCTATATTTTAGTATATAGACTAGGTTTAAACACGCCCTTCATACGTAAGGAACTTCACTTAAACAAATTATGTACCAGATAAGATAAACGTGATTAAAGAAATTATTTTTAAATAAAGAAAAAATGTTTGTATTTGTGAGAGCGAGAGTTTACAAAATAAATGAAGCTTAGTTTTGTAACTTCTCATCAACTACGTTCTAGGCTAGTTGTCAATTCACTTTATTTAAGTTCACTTTTAATGACATTTTTTAAAAGTTGACGTTTTTGTAACAAGAAAAAGAAAAGTCCGTTGCCAAGGAAACTAGTATTTTTAATCCTAGACTTAAAATTTTTTTTAATTCTGTTAATATTTTAACATTGTATTTAATCCTCGCAGAAAAAATAGCATATGCTGTTATAGGTATTAAAAGTGACTTTGTTTGACTCGCAATTTTTGCAGTTGCTTGGCTACGCTACCCTTTGCCTCGCAAATGCAAATATAATTACTCGTTAAACAAAGTGCTACTTTTAATCCTAATAACACAATATACTAGAGTATGTAGTTACAAAATGACTTGATTTGTACCAAAACCAAATTCATTATAAAGTTAATTATTCAATATAAAGTTAAGCAACTTCCTTCAGACCTATTCATACCCCCCCCCCGTTCATGATTTGTTCGACTATATACGACCTACAAGGAGCCTACATCAAACTTACATGGGTCACCTACTAGTTGGATCTACATGGGCCAATTTTATAAAGAGAAAAACTAATTAACCACATCCCCTAAAATGAAACCAAGACCAGACCCATTTATTTCATTCTTTTGGCCAATACCGAATCCAACCGCATAGTTGGTTTGGTTGTGGATCTTCTGGGAATCTACATCTATAGAGATATATTCCCTGTAATATAGAGAATATATCTATAGGGACAAACATACTGAAAAATACATCTACCACGCACCCTATCATGAAACCACGTTCATCATATCTATAGTCTGGTCCGTCTAAGGCCAAGTACATAACTGGTTTAAGAATAGAACTCATACGGGCCAAATCTATAAAGTAACAAGCTTCTGATAATCAAATTTTGAATTTTTGTATGTTGATGTTATACCAAACAATTCAAGTAGGGGATCCACTTATTTAACAATTCCACAATTTTTGAATTTTGAAATCAGGCCGATCGCTAACTAATTAGGAAGCTATTTAGATTAAATCTGTAAAACATTGTTAATGAACCCGACACAAATAAATTTCTTTTTAAACATTTAAATGGATAATTTTGAATGAACACACAAAAGAAATAAAAATTTAAAATTCATTGGAGAGGAACAAAAACAATCATTAACAACTCAAATTTAAATTAATTAAACAAACGTGAAAGAAAATCAATTAAATCTTGGTGTCAAATAGATTTTACAAAATAAGAATTAAGAGACATTCTAATTCTCTTTGCCCTTTTTAATTTTTATTTGATTAATCCAACAATTACTATTAAAAAAAAATTAAAAATTGATAATTATTTTAAATTTTAAAATTATTTGTCGCCACGCAAAAAAAGTTAATCACCCTAACTTAAAGGTTATTAGATTCCTGTTATAGTTGGTAAAACTACCTGCTTATTTGTTGACAAGATGTGCACATTCCATATCATCCTTTAAATTAATTTTATTTGTGATTTATGCAGATAATTATAATTATTAAAGGGAAACATGTATCTTCCATTACGTGAGTACATAAAATAATTCGGTTATTTGCAACAAGATTCCATTATATTCCTTTAATTCGTTCCATTCAAAATAAAATTCCAAAAAGTTCCTTCAATTTATGAGATCAATCTGTACACCAAATCAACACTTCACTTTTTGTCTTATTCACTTTTAGTTCACTTTGATTGTTCATTATAATTATTATTTATTAAATTATTAAAAACTTAATAAAAAAAATTAATAAGATGACATTTGTCATAACCTCACTTTGTTGACAGTTAAGTGACGTAAAATTCACCAACATAACCTCGAGATTTTATCAAAATAACGTACAACCTGACATGTCTTCTGCTCTGTTTTCAAGAGAGAGTAACCAAATTTTCGTGCCATTTTTATAATAATTGGAAAACAATTGTGAATCGTTAGTGATTTTCCTAGTTAGGAACTAGATTAATTTAGTAAGTTACTAGAAAAATAAAAAGTGTATTTTACACTAAAATGTTCATAACCACATTGTTAATAATAAATTAAACGAATTGTTTAAACAAATGTTATAAAACGAAAGAGGAGAATTTCTACTTTCTAACAATACCCAGCATTAATGTCCTGATGCAAAATTAACTCCAGGATTCAATAACAATTATCTTGAATTTCCTCACAATCATTACTTTACTACAGAAATTCAAATCAAAACATTTTAACATCTTGCTACATCCTTTCCTTATCATAAAATTAATCCTAAGTTCCTATCAAACAAAAATTACATAAATTTTTACACCAAAATTATAAATATAAACTAAATTTTAACATTCTAGCAGACCATGCCTTCTCTTAGAAAAGTTCCCCACTTTGACCTTTTAGTGTCAAAAGCACCCCAGAACTTGCATTTTTCTTGAAATTTAATAATAAAAACTTCAAGTAAAGTAATAAATACTTGTGTATACGTTCTTACCCATGCCTTTAATAATAATTTTCAGGTGAAAACAGGACTTAAAATGGCTTCAAAAGATGTAAATGTAAGACTATCAACCAACGACATAGGATCGCCCATCATGGAATTGAGTTTGTGAAATTCAAGTGAAGAATCTGTTTAAAATTTATTCCTTCCCATCTCACAGTGTTGTAGTGCGTATCCTTCATAAATTGAACCAAATTTAAATAAGTTCACTCAATTTTATTAAATTAAAAAAATTCAGTCGCCTGTCAGATAGACAACACATCCTGCATATATGCATTTCTGCACTACTCAAATATGTTATATCATAACATTATATTTCTATCATAACTTTTAACTTAAGGACAGACAACGAATTTAATCTGTGCCAGATGCAAGCCGACGATTGATAGTAAAAAATCCAATATTTCTAAAGTTGCAAGACTGCCATCGTGAACATGGCAACAAGAAATTGACTGTTTAAATAACTTTTATCCTATTGGTGGGCAAACAATTTTCGGTGCGCAATTTTCTTGTTGAGCTTACGAGGAAAGAGACAGTAAAAAATAACTAAAATTTTTCTTCGTAGAAACACAAATAATAATACACATAATTAATAAGTCACCAAATAAAATATAAAATGCCTTATTGCAATGGTAAACAAAGAAAAAATAAACTTAGGTACGGTTGCTAATAAAGTTTAAGTGAAGGTCATATAACCTTAGCACTAATTTTACTAAGTATTTAGGTAATAATTATGTACAAACCAAAACTAGTTAAGGAATTTATGCGAGCGGGGCAATTACTCTAAACTTGTTTATGTATAAAAATTAAATCAGTGAAAGCCATGCCCTAATTAGATAACAATTACTTAATATGAAAATCCAAACGGGCACACTCGCAGGAATAAATTCTAACAAAGTTTATATGTACAGTTTGTATAGCTTACAGTGGGGAAAACCATTTTAATCAAAAAAGATTACATAATACATTAATTACATTAATACAATGATTGCTGATCATTATAATGAGATGTACACAGGGATCTGATTACATACAACTCTCGATATTTCTACGTTCTTCAGTTATTGTGGATTGTAAAAATCCTGCCATCATCTAGGCATAACATTGCTTAAAGGCACCAACAGCAAGCAACCAGATAATTAAAAATAAGAAAAAGAAAGATTAAAAGGAAAAAGGCCTGCACTAAACAAACCAATTACCAAATATACACATCGCAAGCATTGAAATAACTTCGTTAACCTTAACCTTCGTTGAAGGGCGGCCCTGATGAATAAACAATAATTACAAACTTTAAGAACGTGTTCATAACCACAAAAGGATTATCGTGTGAAAAGGCCCGGAGGCCCCCAAATATATGTACATAAATGGAAAACTCACCACCCAGAATCACATTAAATATGCAAAAATGAGTTTCTAATTAATACGAAAAGAAAATGTAATTCACTAAGGCGATGCCATTAGAAAATTCTAAGAAGTTCAAAACAACAACGTACAACGAAGTACTTATCGAAACATGAAAAACTTTCGACAAATTCAGAACGGCAACTAAGGTAGGGAGAATGCGGAAATTCCCAAAGAAACTATACAAGATGGCACAAAAACCAAGCAGGGATCGTTTTTTTACTTTAAGAAGTTTTTGATATTAAATAATTTTAAATAGTATATCGAGAATTACATTCGTTGGACAAATTGTATTCTGTAAATCTTTCTAAAACTCTTCTATAAATGTGTGTATATTTTACACAATGTAAATATTATCGTCGGTAGAAGAGGTTAATGCATTAAATATTCAATTCACTTGAAAGTTTTGAACAAGATAAAGCTCAAATCAAACGAAGCGCATCCTGATAATTCTAACACATCCAAAAATCCAATTACATAACCCCCCACATAAGGATTAAACGCATAATGTTGTTCTAAAACACTACCAAGGGTTGGATAGTTGGGTTAGAATAAATCCTTGTTTGCATAAACTAAAATGCACTCCTGTTCGTTAATGTTTGCATTTGATCAACGCTGCTCTATTCCATTAAAGTTTAATGTAACACTACATATTTAATAAAAATAAAGCTCAGAAGCTAAAGCAGAAAAATCATATGTTTGCAGCATCAAGCACTTTAAACTGAAAAAAAATAAACTTCGATAAGCATCAATTAAAAAAAAAATAATAAATGGAAATAAGATTTATTGATGAAGTTAACTTATCTCTCGCTCGTTGCTGCGACATATACGCCCTCTATTAGCGGGTATCAACGGAAACAAAAGCGTTTTATACGACTGAATAGGTGTAAATCTGATATACGCACTCCGGTGTCGCATTACATTTTATGTGCATATAAATCCGATTCTGATCTTTTCTTCTTTTTTTTCATTAATTAATTTTAAAGGTAACCTAACGCGTTAATAAAAGCACACCCTTTAAGTGTAATCGTATCATGAAGGTCGTAATAAAAGTTTACTTAGAAAATGAACAGCCCAGGATTTATTTTAGATCATTAAATCTGGTCCCGATAAAGGCGACCTACTAATTCAATTAGTGACGGTGAAACCCAGGAACAGAGTCTATCTCATTTCCCCGCTTCCTTATCGCTGGATAAGATTAAGTGTCCCGGTTATCTAGCTAATTGGTAGTGGACTTCAAGCTGTTATACTACTACGTTGTCTCTTGCACTTGCTCCTCTTTCCTTAGTTGTCACGTCTCTAAGATTGTCCACATTTGTTATTACATAAACGGTTCCCCTTCAGTAATTCCAGTATGTGTTGAGAGTAACAGAGAGACGCGGGGACGACATGAGTCTTAACATTCTCAATTAATTAAAATGATTATGTTGGAATGAGTCAACAAACGACAGTAATAGTAACAATTGTTATAGTTGGATAGGATTAGGGGTTTACCGAAAGGATATGGAAAGGGATGCTTGTGGGCTTTTCTTGCGGTTGAAATGTCGAATCTAATTAATGTTGATGTTTTATTTAACACATTCCTCTATGAATTCCTTTCGGATTGATATGGCAATCTTGGGCGAGCTTTCAGAAATTTGCCCAAAATAGATGCAAAAATAAGGTAGGGCCACTTAGTTTTGACCATAGTAGTAGTACCTAAGTTAGCACTTTATAGAATTGTAATTAGTTATTATTTCGGTTGTCAGTAACTCAAAATGTCTGAAAGGACCAGTTCCTGTCAGTAGCAAAATTATATCCGGATATATGGACAGTGCTATCAGATCAACAGATTTTTCCTATTATCCATTTTCTTATGGACTATCTAATTAAAATTGTGACGAGTCCTAAATGCCCACGGGATTTGTTTGAGGAAAAACAAAAACAGTGGAGCTACTGCCTAGTTTATAGTAGGACGTCTTAATTTTGAAGCTGTCTAGATGATTTTCGAACGAAAATTTCATCAAAAACATTTTTGAGATATATCCGAAAACCGAAATAATTTAAGCTACTCTCAGAACCTTTTAAACAGTTTTAACCAAAAGTTTCATGTTACGTCTTAGGGCGAACATGAAGCTAAGTTTCAGAGCCGTGTTATAGCTTTTTTGTAAATCGTGTACACAGACGACACGCGCATGCAGGCATAATTGCACGCATACCTAAATAAAAACCAAATAAAAAGGTAGCCATTTTTATCTTCGCCTGTAGTCGTATTTTCCTTCATGTAAATAAGTCTTACGTTTATTTGCTTCTATTCCATTAATTAATAAATATAAAATCTAAATCTTTCGATTGAAAACTTTACATAAATCAAAAATTGATTTAACAATCTACTGGAAATAATATACTTTGGGGCCCAAAATTCCTAATCGGAAGGAAAGTGGTTGATCCCAACAATGGTTGGTTTTCCTAGATACATATTGTAACATTGCAGACTTTATTTATGGTTTATTAAAGATTTTATTTACTTTATTAATCTGCAACCACATAGAAATAATTACTATAATGCCAATCGCGGGTCGCCTTTATTATACACACAAACTTATACCCTTCTTTATTAATTCTGAGACCAATAATGAATTCTCTTATGGGTTCCATTTTGAGATTTTATTGAATGGTATATTCTCTTTGCTTTTATTAAATATTGAGTTTAATAAATGAGGAAACCTTTGATCCTCTTGAAATGTCAATTTTGACGTTTTTGGTTTTAGACATAACCCTAAATTATGAAGAACACAAATAAGAAGATTTAATCAAGTGAGTTTTGATTTTAGATTTAATAATTTTGAATTGATATGATAATTAATTTATTATTTTTTTAGGGTATAGGGTTTATTACTATCAGTTTCACAAACAAAACCTAGTAAGAAATGATAGTGAGTCTCTTATATAACTGTAACCAACTGATTTTTATAGAATTAACTTTCCTCTTTCTCCGAGGACCTCTAATTATGCTTTCTTTAACGCTTTTTATAGTTTCACAAAGCTTGTGCTTCTGTTCACTTTGTGAACTTTTGACTCCTGAACTTTTCTCCGGACTGGAAACTCCGTCGAAGCTAAAACGGTGAGATCAAGGTCCCCTTTATTAAATTAAATTACCTTTTTCTTGTTGATGCTTCTTGAACACAGTCCAAGAAGATTATTAATATTTTTCCTCTTTAAATGTCTGCTGGTTTCTTTACATATAGATTACTCTGGATACTGATTAAGTTTTAATTTTTCTCTTTCTTGTTTAACTATTTTCTTCTACATCTACTAATAAATAAATGCGCGACTTTTACACTGTGTAACTTGTTGAACTTTTGTTATATATTTGCTTTATTATTTACATTAAATTATGGGACAGATTATTTTAGACAACCTTTTTCTACTTTTGTAAAAGTTCGGTCTTTTTTATTTTCATAATTACCCCTTGGTAACTCTACATTGTTTTTATTGCAATTATTTTTTATAGCTTGAAGCATTTATCTATTTACTCTGGTTAGTCATTTCCAGGGAGGTTTTTTACAAAACTAACCATTTGTTTTCTGCCGTGGATAAATCGGTTTCTTCTACCTCAAGGTTAAGAATAAATTAATAAAATGCTACAATCATATGTTTGACTGGTTTTTATTTGTTCTCCTTTCTCTTGAATTTGTGTACCGAGTTCATAAGTCATCTTGAGGACGTTATAATGTATTATTCCCTCCTGCTTTGTTAACAGCCTGTTAACAGCGTAATTGGGTTCTATGCGTTCTGTATCAACTTTCGAAGTCTTTTTGTAATTTATGTAACGTTTCAAAGTCGATTTCAAATTTCCGATACGTATTGTTGCTTGCTAATGGGTACAACATCTACTGCCTGTTTAGTATCTCTTGCCATGAATCATTTTCATTTCATCAGTCGCTCTCTTTTTTTTATGGCATCTAGAATTGCTTTGATAATATAATTAAACAAGTGAAAACAGAGGTAGATTTGAGTTACACAATAAGGCAGTATCAGCGTCTATTATAACATGCTGCTCTACTGTGTACTTTAACCATGGCAACGATTTGTAGACCATCACAAAACACATCATTAATTAAAGCAGTAGAAGATATCGAATTTTCGTAATAATTACCAACAATAATTACCTAATAGCCACACGCCCCTCTAGAATATCTAATCACAAAATTTTCACAAAAAATATTTTACAGTCGATCACGGAGTAATTTAATACTACTTGGGCCAGCTTCGTTGGAATCTCTACCATTTTGGATTATGGCGTTTCTAAAAGTTAGCAACATTGAATGGAAATGGTTTCTTCTTGGTAATGATTTGATCTTGACGATCAGTTATGATTAATAACATAGTAATAAAACAAATTAAACCATTTCAGTGGGTATCAAACTGTGATATAAACAGTATTCAGTGGGTCCAAAGGCAAGGAAATCGTCATCTCTGACTGAGAAGTAGTTTGATTGATGTTTCTTAATTTTACTTAGAGGTCTTCACCACACACAGATATAGAGAATGCAATTTTAAGTTGCAAGCGATTAAATTAGATCCTTCGGATTCAAGTAAGAGTGCAGTTTTGTCTAGCCTGAGGCACTACGCGGATATCCGGGGGCGTCAGCGAGAAAAAACAACGGAAGAACTTGGAGAGAAACACATAAAAGAAATTAAAAAAATATCTGAGCAGCCCCTGGTAAATACACCTTTAAGTTGGCTTTTTCAGTAACTACTTATGCAAGAAATAATAGTCGAACGTAAAACCTATATTTGTGCTTAATTCGAAATTTCAAATAATAATATAACAATAGCGTTTATCATTTCAAAGATACAGAAAACTTCAGAAGAATGTAACCCTTAGGAATTTTTACAAATATTTATATGGGATAAAGCATCTTAAAGGTGCCTTAAAGTGTAGATCATACCGCAAGTATGCCGTTTTTGGCAAACTGGCAACAAAAAATTTGTTACGTGCTAACTTCGTAGCACGTTACGCGTTTGCGTTGAATTGTATAGCGTTTAGGGATTTTTGCATTCTCTCTCCTTTTAGTTGCCATTTTGTTTGGAACTAACTTCCGGATGTTTCTTGATAAGAGACTTGACACTTCACTTTGTTTTATGCGTTGGTCAAGCTAGTCCTTTATAAAGAATATTTAGTGGGCATCGCCGTTTAATGAATCTCTTCCTTTGTGTTGTGAATTGGGAATTGCATTGGTGCAGATCTATGGTTAATTTGTGGCGAAGATTTTCTAATTTACATTGGTACCGTAAGGGGATTCTTCCACTACTTCTTTTTAGAGGTTATAGACAAAAATGGTACTGGAATGGAAGCGTGTGGGAGAAAGGCCTGCCTGGGAAGCTGTCAGCCCTTTCAACAGTACCCTAAAAGCATATTGGGCCCAATGGGAGTCTTTGAAGGTGGAAGATGATCTCCTGAAGCGAGTGCTGGAGAGTGAAGATGGCACCGCCATTAGGTCTCAGTTTGTGGTTCCAAGGAGCCGAGTGACTACAGTATTTAGACATCTCCATGACGGTGCCTCAGGAGGACACTTTGGTGTGAAGAAAACTTTGGAGAAAGTTAGAAAGCGTTTTTATTGGGTTAATTGTAAAGAAGAAGTGAAAGAGTGGTGCCGAAAATGCGAACTTTGTGCCACTGGCAACGGACCCTTGGGGAAACGAAGAGCACCTATGAGGCAGTACAATGTGGGTAGTCCTCTGGAAAGAATAGCTATAGATATTGCCGGACCATTTCCCGAAACCGACGATGGGAATAAATACATCTTAGTGGCAATGGACTATTTTACCAAATGGCCAGAAGCATATGCCCTACCAAACCAGGAAGCCGCGACTGTTGCTGACGTACTAGTCAAAGAGTTTTTCAGTCGCTTCGGAGTGCCCATGGAGCTGCATTCGGATCAATGCCGCAATTTTTAGACTGTACTCTTTGGAGAAGTCTGTCGATTGTTGGGCATTTGCAAGACTCGGACCACACCGTTACATCCGCAGTCTGATGGAATGGTAGAACGCATGAAACGGACAATGGGCAAATATTTAGCCAAGGTGACCTCCGATCATCAACGAGACTGGGACCAATACCTGCATCTGTTCCTGATGGCTTATCGTGCATCGGTCCACGAAACAACCGGTCAGTCACCAGCGTCTGTGATGTTTTGACGTGAGTTACGGTTACCGTGTGATCTGGAATTTGGATGTCCACCCGCAGAACAGGAGGTAGCCGGAAATGATTATGTTGTCAACTTAAAGAAGAAGTTGGGGGATATTCACGACCGAACCCGAAACAATAGCCGAATCTCGAGTGACCGAATGAAGACTACGTACGATGTGAGAGCCAAAGAAGGAGGATTTGAACCTGGACAGCTAGTTTGGTTATACAATCCGCAAAGTTACAGCGAAATTGGGAGGGCCCATACCAGGTGAAGAAACGAATAAATGACTTGATTTATCGCATCCAGAAATTGCCAAGAGGGAAACCAAAGGTGGTACACTCCAATCGTCTGGCGCACTATGAGGGAAACAATAACGTAGTCCCAGATCGAGAAGATGACGCTGAGGTGGCTGTCAATACCGTAAGGCCTAAAGATGATCAGCCAACCTTTGGAGAATTTATGGCTGCGTTTTCCGGAACTAGAAAAGCCCGATTCGGAGTCACTACCGAGATGCAACAAGACCTCTTCCGGGTCCCTGGTGATTATTCGATTGCCCACTGTGTCTCCGAGGATCCGCATGTCCAGGGGGATCGCAGTAGTGTTTAGGAATAAATTTGGACGGCTGGATGAACTTCGCGATTAGAATCCCTCTGTTGGCAAAGCCTTACACTTGCCCGATCATGACCGCTCCATTTACTACTTGGTAACCAAGCAGTTTTACTACCAGAAACCGAGTTACGCCGACCTGTGGAGGGTATTATGGGATTTGAGGACCGAGTTGCTTACCGCTGGCATTATTAACAAATTGGCAGTTCCCAAACTCGGCTGTGGGCGGGACCAGTTGGATTTGAGAATCGTTCGAAACCTGCTGGAAGTTATTTTTAGAGATACGGATGTGAAGATCTTAGTCTGTAGCTTCGATCCCCAGACCGCATCAAAGTCAACAAAGAGTGTAGACTGTTATTTCTACCGTAATGGAACATGTACTCGAGGCGAAGACTGTCGATACCGTCACGACCCTTTCTACAGAAACCAGAGAATAAAACCTGTTCTGGGACAGAACAGATTTGAAGAGGGGGGCAGTGTAACGAATAGTAAACCCACATATGACGTCATCAAACATTCTAGATGTATGAGTCATCAACTGTATTACTCATCAATCAACACCTGAAAGTATGACTCATCGACGTCACTTATAAACAGCTGCCTGTATGACTCATCAACACGTCATCGAATATTCTAGATGTATGAGTCATCGTATGAAAGATATAAATTGATTCGTGGGTAGGAGTTCAGTTAATGTTTAACCGGCGTCATGTTGAAATGTACTCTGAATAAGTAAATTGTTAATAATTATTGTAATTCATAAATAGTTTTTATATAAATAAGTCCTCAAATAAATTTGTAAATACCTAGCATTTTTAATAGTTTGTTAAATAGTTTATAGTTATAGTGTTTTTAATTAAGTGCATTGTAAATAATCTTTTCTCTATTAATAGACGATTTAAACGCATTTTGGTTATTATTTTAAAAAGAACGTTACAACTGCGTTCATCTCGTAAAAATAGAAATAGAATTACATAGTAGAAAAATGAGGGTTTCTGAAAGTAGTGTTTATCTAATTATAAGTACATACGATATTCCATAAAACTTTTGAAAAAAAGTTTCATAAACGATTGTGATGGCAGATGTACTTAGTATAAACCAGCGATTTTTAATTCAGTTTTGATTTCAATTAATTATTTGGACGAAAAAGTTTGCAACTTTGGAAATTAGAAAACAGGGAATCTATTTAAAAATCCATAAATCAATCAGCTAAACGTAAATGACTAAGTGCAAAAAAATTCTGTTTAGTGCAAATTGCAATAAATACTCACATTAAATTACATTTAAGCAAGATCGATTTGATTTTAATCACAGCGGCGGCCCCTGAGGCAACTGCGGCGGCGGCGGCACGCACATGCTGCGGGAGATAGGGAAGTAGGCCGTACCCCTAAAGTATAATCGATGACTGTGTTTCGCGAAAACAGATTTGGAAGATTCCGAAAATGCGGCAAAAGAAAAAGATTATTAAACCGCAGTTAATGGTATTATATTGCACGATGACGGGTTTGAATTTGAGGAATTTTAATCAACAACCATGCGGACGTAGTATTCAGTTTCGCCGTTTTAATTAACCTTAAATGGTTTTCTAATAAAACATCTAAGAAGAATTTTGATTGTTTATAAGTTTGGGTCCAAATTACGAAAAAATAAATAAAAAATTAAAATAGTCGCTAATTATGACTAGAGGGATTTTGTGCGAATTAAATGCGGACGTAAAAATGTCCCATGATGTTGGATGATACAAAACCAGCTGAAGACAAAATTGATAAACACGGGAGATTTATGTTGAACTGAAACAAGTACCCTTGTTATACAAGCGACAGCGTACGTAATCTGCCTGTCAAGTATTATTGTTACCAAAAACGTGCTGAATTTCGTTTGTTGTCCTGTCACTAAAGGGACAAAGGACTAATCGTTCCAAACATACTAATTCAAAATTTCTGCCATAAAAATTAAACAGAACAGAGGTAAAAAAGAGAAAGTAATGTTGTTCCAATTGCATATATATATTGAGGTAATATAATATCACCGTTTTGAAAATTTGATCAAACAATGTTCGTGAACGTTAAAACGAATTTTTTTTTATTGGTCATAATTTAAAAGAGGGACATGGCATGTCATAAATATGATTAATAAGAATAATTAGAACCACAATTAGGTTCGTTAATATTTAAATCAAAAACTTAAAAATAAAGATTTCATGCAAACTTAACCTAGCTTTTTCATGCACAATAAATAAAATTAGGTTTCAATTTCAGAAAAAGGATGTAATCTAGTTAGATTGCTTAATTAGAATCATGTTTAGGCAACCCATATTACTTTGGAACGGTTTTCCACTTGTTAGGAAGAAGTTATTTGTATTTTTGAATTTAGACATTACGATGTTCTGCGTTAGACAGATTTTTTCTATGTTTCTCGACACCAGCTCAGTTTTACAGTGTTGTTTTGCTAAAAATAGATTATTTAGGTCAACCTTATTATGACTAGCATTATACAATTAATCTTTGAATTTGTTCATTAGATTTCTGACCATTACAATTAATGAAGGTATTTGAATCCTGTCGTTTCGTGCTAACAGACTTTTAGTGGCTTTTATCCTGCTTCTCTCACCATTGTTTTTATGTAAGCATCTAGAGCAGTGTATGCTGGATAGTTTATGCATAATTTGATTAATTTTGACTCAAATATTAAGCTGGTATTTGTATGAGTATCAATTCGTATTTATAGTAGTTCGTATATAGTAAAAATCATGTTTATAGTAAATTGTAAAGGTATTTTTATAGATAAATTGTTAATGTTACCGATATCATGTATTTCTATAGCCATTTTGAAAAGGATGAACCTTGTTTTGTTAATTTGTACATGTATTTAGATCGTAATGAGTTTGTACGTTGTCTAATGCTTTTTTGTGAATATCTTCTCTACCATTCATTTTGGGACTATACATGTACAATAGTTTTTTGATTAGCGTTTTAAGATCTACAACTTCATCATAACAGATTTGGGATTAGTGAAGATCTGTAACAGCTGTTTTGGTTTAGTGATGTCACACGCGTTTTAGATCTTCTGTTGTTTTAGAAAAATGTCATAGATTTCAATTGTTATGGCAGTTCCTATATAAGCTGGTGCATTTTGGAACAAAATTAGTCGATAAAACATTCAACGCAAAACCCATGCTCGACTCCAGGTAAAATATCTGTAAATTTGAGGTTAGATTTATAACCACATGGTTTTGACAAGTGTCATATAATAAACAAAGTTATTGAAAACAAATATAAAAGTGTTACCTGGATAAATATCAGGAATTTAATGAAGATTTAATAATTGTGCTACGAATATATAAAAGTGAAAGTGTTTTTCGTTTTAATAAATTCCAGTTAAGTTATTTTTCATCGATCTAGGTATCGATAATATTTTGTAAACAAAAAAGTCAGCTGTTTGGTTTCATAGCAGTGTTATCACAAAAAGGATTAATTTAAGAGGGGAAAATATATCACATTATACCAGGTTGGTTAATAAAATAAAATAAATAATAATTAAATAAAATAAACGATCTTTATTGAGTTTATAAATAAATTTAATGTACGAAGTTTATCCTGATAAAGAAAACAATTAAATTTCTTTTTATAAAAATTCATTTTTACTTTAATAAGATTTTTATTTACAAACAAATTTCATTTGTGTTGGTTTGTTCAAACGAATGACCGTAGTTATCCTATGTCAGATCTCTACAACTTTTTATAACGTTTGAGCAAACCTGAGAAGGCACTTCTCAATTTAATATTTGTATCTTTTTGAAAAACATTGTATTTTTATTTTGAGGTTCCTTTTGATTTTATTCTTGTGTGTTTAATAAAGCTCTTGTGTTGTAAATTTCATACATGTGTTTAATTGATGTTGATACATATATCCAGCATTTTTGTTTTTCAAATTCAGAGTTGAGTAGCAGTTGTCCAGCTTGCAAGAGTTTTAGAGCTTACAATAGTTTATTCTCTTCTTTCCAGGCATAAATGCAAATAAGAGTCTCAATTCAAATAATTTATGCTTTACTGAGCAAACCTGAGCTAGCCGAGAGAAATAAAGAATATCTGTGGTGTTCATCGCATAATTTAATTCATCGTATATGTAATTTATTTTTAGATATTTGGAACGGTGGATACTATATTTTATTTCATTCAAAGATCACCGCAATATATATATATATATATATATATATATATATATATATATATATATATATATATATATACCCGCTCCATACGCCAGCATAAAATGGGACAGCAATAAAAAAATAATTATCGACTAAATCGACAAATCTCTAGAAACAAAATATTAAATCTGCCCTCAAAGGGAACACAAAGGTAAACCAGGACAATTCAATGGTTGACTTTTTTCGACAATTATGTATTGTAATTTTTGTGACATAGGTCACATGACATGACATATTGTGACATGAATATACCGGGTGACACAGAAGGTAGGGCCAAGCCTATATATTTTTTTGTTTATAAATGGGTTTTGTTGAAATTGAAATTGCATACGCTGCAACGCGTTTTTTCTGTCAGCAAGACAGTATTAGGAAAAGACATGTTTTTACTGCCAGTTGCAAAGTAAAGTTTCAAATAGAATCCTTGATAAAACATTGGGTCAAAACACCAAATAAATCAAATTCCTCACTACGGATAGAATAAATACTACCACATAAAGAATGTGTTTGAAAAATCCACCGGCCTTCAACAATATCAAAGTCATTAAGTGTATTCAATTAAACTATACGAGCTCGCATATTACAAAAAACGCATATTAACATAATTATTAAGCGCTCGTTACTTTTGTGCAGATAAACTAATAAGCTGTTGTGGGCCGGTTAGTTACACTCGGGACTACCGACCAATAAACCCGAGTCAAAGCCCTAGCCAATATGACACCGGATTTTTAAAAATCGCTTCTCCCTCTGAAGGCATACTTACTGCATTTAAAAAATCCCATAAATGAATGAAACCACCTCAAGTAAGTAAATTGTACTTGGATTTTTTATTTTTTTGTCCACTTTAAGATGTAGGTTCCCTATACTTGTGATCGCTGGAAACGCACAACGTGAGCATAGGAGGGAAATGCTAACGCTCTGCAACAGAATACGACTGCACAGTAACCTGTAATTATTTTCGCTTTCCATTGTTTTATTCCAAGACATGCTGTAGAGGCAGCTTTTCTCTAGCTAATATTTATCAACATCCTTATACACATTTAATGTAATAATTAATAAAAACACATTTGATTTACTACCCTGTAAAAAACATTAATAGCAACTCAATAGACTTATGAAAATGTTGTAACTTGATTGTGTACTGAAATTATGATTTAAATGGTAGGTAGAGGGGAGGCAATAGAGCTAATTTACCCTGACAAGTATAGGTCAAAAACGAAGTTTTCCAGAAAATGAATTTTAAAGTTTTATTGAAGTTTTGGATCCGGTTCTGGCCTTGGATCCTTTTGGATCCAAAATTCATTAAACTTTAAAATTCATTTTCTGGAAAACTATTCGTTTTTGACCTATACTTGTCAAGGTAAATTAGCTCTACTGCCTTCCCTCTACCTACCATTTAAAGGACTATCTTTATTTCTAAATCACCCTGTATATCGGCAGATTCGCAATTTTGTGATCTAGAAAATGAAATAGTATTTCTGTAAATGAAAATTTGAAAATAAATTATTGTTAGTGGAAATTTAGAAAAGTCATATTTCATTGATTTATGTTAAAAATTCAACTGTTCTTTGAAAAAGTATATAAAGGAAACCATTTTTTTAACAATTAAGTAGCTCTTAACCATCAAAAGGAGAACATTCACCTCAGGAGCGCTTTAAATCATATCAGATTTTTTGTAAGTTTATGTTTAAAAAAATAAATTAAATTAGTTTATGTCAGTTATAAAATTTTGAGGTTGTAATTTAAACGTCAAACATAAAAAGTGATTAATTCAATATAAACAAAGTGGTTAAGTTAATTGTTTAAAATCGTAAAAAGAATATAATAGCATCCAAAGTTATTTTTCAAAGAAGGAAAAAATTATTAATTGTTAAAAATGATGGAAATGAATGTCAATTATTGGAAGTTTGGACTTACCGATTGTTAATAAATAATATCTGGTATTGGAATTCAAATATATAACAATATTATGCATTGATTTAGGTCATTACAACTATGGATCTAGAATTTTCATTTTGACATTTTATCTTGGTCTTGATATAAACGGAAGCAAGCAGCTGACTTGAAATGGGTGTAGAGATCGTAATAATTGGCGCCACTTTTAAAATATAGAGATGTAGCATTGTGGCCAAAATTGAAACGAATAAAATTATAAACAGTGATCTCTTAATAAAATTATCTTTAATTAATATTAAGATACAGTATACCAATATAAAAGAATAATTAGAGACAAATTATAAATTAAAATATTTTTTGTCATAAAATCTTATAAAGTCTAAAGTTAAATTATTTATCATATGAATGCCCGAACAGAGAATTAATAAGGAATCTTTGGATTGATGAATTTAAATATAAAGCAAAAAGACAGATTTAGGTTTATGTCAGTGAAGGTAATTCACAAATAATTTTTTTATTGTGTCTATTTGTGTTGACAAAAAAATAAAGAAATTTGTTGTTATTATTGTTAATATCTATTTGTGTGTTGGTATTTTATTATTTGTCCGAAAAATAAGAACTTAGAGACATTCAAAGCAACCCGACCTGAGAGAGTCTCAATTTTGTGGGATATAAAATTTATACTCAATACAATAAAAATTAAGCCCTAACAAAATTAATTCAAACAAAGTAAGGATTGATATCTTTGTCGTTTGAATACAATCTTTTCAGTTTATTTGAATATTTTTTAATCATTATTTATAGAAAAATTCACATTCCCTTATTGTGGTAGTATGTAACATGCCAATATGTATGTTGCGGACTACTTGACTTATCTGCGTTAAACTTGTCAGTTCCGTCTATCCGCCTTCTACTAGTCCAGACGGGCACCGAACTATTAACGTGCTGACCCGTCAGGAATAATCTCCCTAAGGGAGTCCCTCCCTTCACATTTAGTCCAGTAGGCAGATTAATCATTGCCCGGTCAAATCAATATTAAGTATGGTCTGGGCGTGGCCTAGGATTTGGCCAATCTGACTTACCAATTAAAGGCTTGGTGGGCCGTTGACAGCTCCCCGGCATGCACCGCGTAAAGGTGGAATTATCTTAGATGTGAGAGGGTATCCCTAAGTTCTATCAAAACCATATTCGGCAGCAGTTACTATAGGTAGCATAGTAACAAGTTGGCTTAGTTCTCCTGTTCAACTCAAAGTTGATTTTTATAATTTGCTGAAGGTAAAATCCATTATTGAAGAACTCAAGAAGTCATTTTAAGGTTGCAACAACCTTTGTTGAACGTAAAGATTTTCGAGCGTTTGCTGCAAAAACTTGCAGTGCAAACTATACTTTACTGGGCATCGCGAAAGCAGGATGGATGGATTACAACGAACATGCAATGGGAGTGATTTTCGCCGTAATTTCCAAGAGACAATAGGAATAAGGAGGAAGAGCAAACTTCAATATCCAGGCTTGCTGAAAGGTAAGTATCTCATCCTCCAGACGTGGACGTTACAATGACAAGGTATAAATGATCTAAAGAAGTGACTATGCTTACGGTTTCTATATCATGTTCTGTCCTCACATTGAAAAAATTAGCGTTTGCAGAATGCTAAAAATATCAGTGATGAATGTTGAAACTAAACATTTCAAGTTTATAAAATTTATAATTAGCAGAGATTTTAAACTTAGTTATCGTCCGACTAACAGCATGTGCAACAGTTTGAGGTCTTTCCAACAGATCAAGCCGTAGACAAAAAGCTGTTGAGCTTATTTGAATCGATTCTGGACAATTCTGAAACTTTACAACTATTCTCTTCATATAATTCTCCAGATAAGTAGTGTGGGTCTTGGTCCTCACGAGATGTCTTCTTCAATAGGTACCAAGGGTCGCATTTAATAACTATCTAATAATATAGTTTAATGCCAATAATACCTATAAAATACAAAACACATTTAGACTGCTTCCAAGCCATGCTAAATAAAGTTTTTTGTGTCAAGAACAAAACCACCTCAACATCAAATAATAAGCCTGTGATATATCAGATCGTGATCTTAGCGCCCAAAAATAACAAAACAATTATAATAATCTTTATTGATAGTAATCATCCGCTAACTTAGCAAAGTAGTTGTAACTCATTAAGCTTTGATTCTCTTTTATTGAGTTTTATGAAAAGTAAGTATCTTAAAATTAATGCATACGCGTTGCTGATATGTTGATCTATAATATACGTTTATTCCCGGTCCGAATTGTTTTTGCAGGTGTTGCTCTTCTCGCACTATAGGTTTCAAGCCCGTATAGTTTTGGAAATGGTTTTCTATTTATGTGCTGTTACGTCCAGTGATCGGTTCTAATTTTGTAAATATAACAACCCTGCAATAAGTAATAATATTCTGAAATATTCTGAAATATTCAAAGGTGGAATCTTTTTATTAAAACTTATTAAGGGATTTCATACACTCTTTTCATATAAACATCCAACGTAGAGGCTGGCTATTTCTATAACATCAACGCAGAAATTTTGAATGAAAGGAGACAAATGTAATTATTAATATCTGCTTTTATTAATAAATGGAATAAACCTCTTAAGTAGTACACAGAAAATTCATCATTTAGTCAAAAAGTGTTTTATTGTATATAAAGACGAGATAATCCTTATAAAAAAAATCTGATCATTAAAATTTCCTACATGAAAGCTTTAACCAAAAAACTTTCGCTTTTAAAAAATCTCATTAAAGTTTGATAAAAACCGTCCACTCGTTTCTGAAAAATACTGATATTAAGTTAATTTTCAAAACTTTTATTCAACATTCCGGTATCAAAAAATATTGAGCGCTTCCAATTTAAATTACACGAACGGAAAAGCTTTGATGTTTTTTTTTGAACGGATGCATGTTGGCGGACTTACATTTTCAAAGCTTATTATCAGCAGCCAACACAATAATCGTTTTGTGTGTGTTTAAAGTTTCGCCTGGTGGCATTAAAAGAACTGTGTAGTACAAAATTTAATTCCTGGGGGCGCTGACAGTTTTAGTTCGCACGCATCTCTCTGTACGTATCCAATTTTTATTTTAACTGAAATATTTGGAAGGCACAATGCAACTTGGTCTCATTATCACACCGTCTTTTGTGCCGGTATATTTCAGCATAGCGTTTCCTTCCAAGTGAAAGCGTAACAAAGGGTCTGAAGATAAATACAGTACAGAATAGATAAACAAGAAAAGCGAAGAGATAACCCCAGCAATTTCCTCGGGAAAGGAATAATTGATAAACCGGAGGATTGCGACCTTATGTATTCAATCCGTAAGGAACAATTTTGTGGATCACGTGCCGTATGCTGGGAGATTACAAACAAATAAATACTAATGTTTAGTTGTTGTAACTACCACCGGAGGTTAATAGTGCGCCACAATTTATTGTATATATTCGCGTTAAGGGTTGTTGCTCCTAACAGCGTTGTTAAAATCGGTACCTAGCGGAAGAGAGGGATGGTTCAGTTATCTTAGTTAAAACCATTAACAAAATTAATACGCGTCAGTTGCATCAACGATTAAATTTTGGATTTTAGGTGTTTCAGGTAAGACTGACTTTATAAAACTTAATTAAGCTGTTATGCATAAAATAACATGCATATAAAGTGTTATGCGGAAGTATCAAAATTAATGCTTGTGTTCTAAATCGGCCGAGGAAGGGGGAGTTATACGTGAATTATTCACAAAGGGATGGAATTTCGGCTTCCTGTATTGTTATTCATTATACATAAAACTGACTGATGTTAGATGCATCCACGTCTAGCCAAAATATCTTAAAGTAGGTACTTCGAAGAAAGTATGTTGTATTTGATATTCGTCGTGTCACCGATTCGTTAACTGCAAACTCTCGATTTCTTGGGACTCCTTGTAAAATGGAGCTTGGGGAAAACTGCTACTCTACCGAATGGTAAAGCAGGATTTCATAGTTATGGTATTTAGTCATTTATTGCTCGTGCTACATCGCACTATGCATATTTGAAGCCTGATAAAAGACCAAAATATGAATCAAAATATATTGTTGATATTGGTGCAGAATAGGAAGACAAGTATCACCAAGAAAATCTCCACAGCCCGGTTGCTCAACCTGTTCATCTTACAAATTCAACTTCTGAGCAACTTCTTATCCATATTTCCTTAGTTTCGGAGATTAAACCCTTACAAAGGATAACAGAAATTTAGGGAAGACTTTAAAATAAAAAAAATATATGAGCTTAAGCTGCACGATAAAGAAGTTAAGAATAAACTGAGATGTTTCTGAAAGTTTGGAAGAAGGTGAGGAGGCCTTGGAATCTGACGATGGTGAGCGACAAAGTTATGGAGTTTGAGTTGGCTATGAAGAGCTCTACAGTTCAACAGATAATTAAGTTAGAGTAGATAAAGTGGTGAATTGCTATTGTGACTATTACCGGATAAAGGGATTACCTTGGGCCCTGGGAAACTTAGGGATATTACAACAATGACTGGAAGTCATGATGATGAGGATTTTTGCGAGGTCACAGGCCAGGTATTATAATAATACTAATGGCCAAGAAAAACAAAATGAAGAATCAGTATCAAGTTCGAGCTTGACCTTCAGATAAATCTATGAAAAACTCACTAAATGAAACAGATTAAAGCCTACGTGCTTAGAGGAAATGAAACTTGACTACTAAAACTATTGAATTAGAATGGTGGGAAGAGGTATATAAGAGCAAAGTGGTAAAACTAAATTAAATCATAGATATTATATAATGAAGAGGATATATTTATAATAATGGCAAGTAAGTAATAAGAAAAAGATGAAAGGCCATCTAAAAAAATGTGTGTGTGTAACATTCAAGATATTAAAGTATTTGTAACAAATACTTTTACTCAAGAAAATCTACTAAACAATAATACTTACTTAGACTTGGACTTAGCCTGAACAATAAGCATAACACGTTTCTTGTCAAATTAAAACAAGTTGTGAGCGAATTGGAATGTCATTAAACTCATACAACTTATGGATACGAGCGCCAGCATGATTGATTTTAACAAAAAAATATTAACATTAAAGTTCTCAATAACGTAGTCTTAGATCTTAACATAAATTAGTTTCAAATCGTGCACGAACCGAATAACACAAGTAATACCATTTATTTATTTATTTATTTCACATAGAAAATCATTAGATAGAAAAAAGAATTGGAAGGCCTTTAGTTATTATTTAAATAATATCTTAAAATGAATTATTATATTATATTACAACTAAATTAAAGAATACTTTAAAAATTCATACTATGATTATTATTATGTTTGAAGTGTATCAATTTTATTTGACACATAATTATAACAACCCACTCTTAAATTCTAAAATTAATGCTTCCACATAAAAAATAGGATATAAAAATCCCACCTGGTTATTCCTATAAACTTAATATGGTTTTCAAAGTTACTTCAAATGACTCGTTGAAGATAATCTTCAGGTTACCAGGAACTTTTTGGAGAAGACTTCCAGTTATTCACTAATGGAGATTTAAAATACTCCATCGTACAAGATCAATATAGGGGTCTCACATTCAAATGCAGCTTTCGAATTTCCCAATCAATACAATTAATCCGTGCAACGAAAGGAAAAGCGCGCAGTTTCAACAATGGAGGTCTAACAGCAAACTGGGTTTTAAAATCTGCATCGATTTTAAATCTGTCGATTTTCTTAAAACGCCGACTCGATTGCCAGGCCGGATCAATATCCCTATAAATCATTAACAATTTTGTAGAAAGAAGTTTTGAAACACGAGTGTTTTACTACACAAAAATACAATTTACAAAATGGCCCCGCGTTGAAGCCAGTAAAACAAAGCTTTTTTCGCCAAGAAAAAATAACTATAAAAGGCCCCGCGATTGGGCGCCAGTGAAACACTAAAGTCTACTCAGACTAAATGATAGTCACTGTCAGACTAAATGACAATAAACTAATTATAAAAATACATGAAAATACATCATACTTACTGTAACTAAAAACTCATATGTCTGCCTCAGCTTGAGATTTAAACTCTTTCTTACAAATTAATTAGTCAAGTCGTAGGTATTGGTTCCACAGCTGTATAAATTGTGAAAAGGAATAGATAAGGGTTCAAACACAAATAAAAACTGAAAAGGGCGCCATCTGGTTATGATGCTTTAAGTTAGATTAATAACTATTCATAGATATTAATTGACTTATCAAGATGTTAATTAAATAAGCATTAAAATTGTTAAATTCATTAACCAGAAAATGAATAATATATTTAGTTGAAACAAAGAAATTTTGTTTATTTACAATTGTTGAAGAAATGAAGCTAAGCTTTCATAACTAATATGGTTCCGTTTTGTAGATCCATCAGTTTTGCAATAATAACATTTATTAACAAAAGAATGGGTAAAACACACATACAAAGATAAACAAATAAAACACACCTTGTATATTTATTACTAATCCAATCTAAATTTATTGGATTATAATTATGTCCAAAAGTTAATCAATAAAAAAATTCACCAAGAACGTTTCATTTAATAAAGAAAACAAACAGGAAAACTTATTGGATTGACCACAAAATTATTCAAAAGCCCTACTACCAATATTAGAAATTTACATTGACTGATCATGATCGCAAAATATTTCAAAAGAATCGATTAGATCAACCATAAAAATTGTTCAAAACACATTAATTTAAATATTAACCTTTGTATTGACTGAGCTTTTCCTGGACAAAATTTATAAACAAGTCTCTAAAGGAGATTAGACAAATTAAATCAGTTCAACAGTATCAATATAAATGAATTGCAATTAAGTTAAAGCTTAAAGATTTTTAAATAACTATGAGAGCTCTCTCAAAAGAAAATTCTTAATTGACTGAATTACAAACAAATCCTTAAGACTACAGTACCTTGCATATTTTCCATCAAACTTATGGAACACCATACATAAAGTCCAGTAGAAATTGGAAATTCGGCCTTTCATTTGAGGAAATTGTGATAAATCTCGGCGTTGCATCGAAGTATAGATTCTGCATACCAAAACGTGATCCAATCTTAATTGATAATAACAGCCCATATGGTTTCATAAACCAATAAAGTCAAGCACGAAAAATAACCAAGATTTTAATTTGTTATTACGTATTATCGTAATTATTTTCCCTCGGAAAATTAGCGAAAATGTATCTTGAACTTCAAATTGTTTTAATTCACTTATATAAATAAATGCTTTCAACTTCTTTAAGCCGAATTTTAATGTACAAACGCACAAAAAGTGCTCACTAAATTTAGGATTACTTCAAGAGATTCTTCTCTCATTATTTAACTGCACTTATCGGTAGATCGGACGAAAGGAAATACTTGCTATTACACATTTTTCATCAAAGAATAAACCACTATGATTTATACGCAGTACGAAATGACACGTCTTTCAAACACTACTTAATGCACGTAAACCCTTTTCAAAAGGATTAGCACTTAACGGAATAACTTTAAACGATAATCACTATAACTAGAATATCTTGCAATTCTATAAGATTAAAGAACTGTAATCCATTGACACTACTTAAGAATTGATCAAGCCTATTGACCACAAATCAAACGATAAAACCGCACACCCCATAATATCGACCATTCGCGGCAAGCGTGCTTTTTCAAGTCTGCTAAGTGAGGCCACGCTACAACAACCCTGATCTTCGCGGTCTTATTTCCGTGTAGAAATACATTCTTATTTCCGTGTAGGAATATCAGCCAATCGCGAAGTCTCACTCACAACTAAATATTGATCGATTTTTAAGTAACCAATCACAACGAGTCGCATGTTTTTTACTTAACCAATTATCGCACGGCATCTAAAAAAGCTAATATCGATCTTTTCTCTAAAACTGCATAAGCTTCGGCCCCCATTTTTGTTAAACACTTATATATTAAAAAGAATGGAGATTTACAGAGCCGAACCTAGGATTTTTAATAAGAATAAATGCTAAATTCTATATACTAAATGCCGGTGGAAAATGTACCCGTTACAGTTTATTGATTGGGTCAATAAAAGAAGAAGAAGAAACTTTAATTAAATAAAAAGATGATTACCTTCCGAATTCCGAGAGATTTCCAAGATGGAGGCAAAATGTGACTTCACATCAAAAAATGCTTAATTTTGTTATTGCATAAATTCCAAACGATAGAATTGATAATTTCAAAATATCACAAAACCATTATAAAAAAAAGGAAATTGCCAAAGAAAATTTGCAAAGTTAAACCGTACACCATAATTACATGTTCGCTGCGCCAAGGTTTTCACAAGAAAAACGGGAAAGAAGAAGCTTCCCTCTAACGAATAAAGAAGCGTGGATATCGAGACCAACAAGCTGCCTTTTAATTGGTTGAATTCAGGCGTCATTGACGTAAACAAGAGGTTTATTATTGATTAGCGGAAACGAATAACCAAAGTGAATTGAAAAATTGTTTATTAGTAAATAAAATGTTAAATTTAATTAACAGAGGAGAAAAATGCAATAAAAATGCACTTATCATAAAGAAAACATCGATAACTTTGCAGTCAATAATACTAAACCTAGATAGCGTTGCAAATAAACATCGAAATTCGACTTTTTATAGTATACGGGATGTCCTTCTAAAGAGTAACCCAGTATTTTTATGAATATACAAGGTGCTCTTAACATAAAAAATAGACAGACATAAAAACTGTCTGTAATTAGGAGATTAACAGGGTTGAACACTTGTTCACAAACAACTAACATTAAACAGTAAAGAATTTGCAATAAAATAGAGAAAGAAATAATTTTATTAATATGAAAACTTATTTATATATCAGCTGTGCTTTTCACTAGCTACAGTTATCTTTAAATGGGAACATTTGGGATAAGTGATTAGAAGATTAACAGGGTCGAACACTTGTTCATAAACAATTAACATTAAACAGCAAAGGCTTTGCAATAAAATAGAGAAAGAAATAATTTTATTAATATGACAACTTATTTATATACCAGCTGTGCTTTTCACTAGCTACAGTTATCTTTAAATGGGAACATTTGGGATAAGTGATTAGAAGATTAACAGGGTCGAACACTTGTTCACAAACAATTAACATTAAACAGCAAAGGCTTTGCAATAAAATAGAGATAGAAATAATTTTATTAATATGACAACTTATTTATATACCAGCTGTGCTATTCACTAGCTACAGTTATCTTTAAATGGGAACATTTGGGATAAGTGATTAGAAGATTAACAGGGTTGAACACTTGTTCACAAATAATTAACATAAAACAGTAAAGGATTTGCAATAAAATAGAGAAAGAAATAATTTTATTAATATGAAAACTTATTTATATACCAGCTGTGTTTTTCACTAGCTACAGTTATCTTTAAATGGGAACATTTGGGATAAGTGATTAGAAGATTAACAGGGTCGAACACTTGTTCACAAACAATTAACATTAAACAGTAAAGGCTTTGCAATAAAATAGAGAAAGAAATAATTTTATTAATATGACAACTTATTTATATACCAGCTGTGCTATTCACTAGCTACAGTTATCTTTAAATGGGAACATTTGGGATAAGTGATTAGAAGATTAACAGGGTCGAACACTTATTCACAAACGATTAACATTAAACAGTAAAGAATTTGCAATAAAATAGAGAAAGAAATAGTTTTATTAATATGAAAATTTGTTTATGTACCACCTGTACTTTTCACTAGCTACAATTATCTTCAAATGGGAACATTTGGGATAATTGATTAGAAGTTTAACAGGGTTGAACACTTGTTCACAAACAATTAACATTAAACAGTAAAGGATTTGCAATAAAATAGAGAAAGAAACAATTTTATGAATATGAAAATCTATTTATATGCCGGCTGAGCTTTTCACTAGTTATCAGAATATAGTTATAGTTATTTACAATTATCTTTCAATGGGAACATTTGGGATAAGTGGTTATAAGATTAAATGAAATTATTAAAAGAATTTCAGTTTTTGTTCAGGTTCCTAGCTAATCCTATGTAACATTACTACTTAAAATTTCTTAGCTTCACCCGGGTCGAGAGTCTTGAATCCTCGGAAATGAAAAACTATCGAGACTCAGAAGCCCCACATATAATTACTTAAACAAGCATCAGTGGTGAACTGCTAATACATGTTAAATACTTATAATAGTTCAGACTCACATGCCACGCTAGACATCCTTTACAAACACTATTACTTGCTACAGCAGAGCAGACAGCGCGGCTGCAGCAGGAATTTACAAAGTAACTGGAAAATAATGTTGCCACATATGTTAGGTTTTTTTGTGTGATGAATAATGATCGTCGTGGCCGATGCTCACAGGTCTATACAAGTATCTTTATGAAAACCATAAATACTTGCCTTAATGTTATGCTTGTTAAAAGCGCAAAGGGTGCCATTTGGAAAAACGGAGGGCAAGTGACCTTCGAGGCGCTACTTCTGCATTTTAGATCATCTTGATCTAGCTAATAACTATATCCATCCGGAGGAAACCCATTTATCAACTATTTAAGGAAGTACCTCGTGTGTAAAAATGTAGAGTGAGTAAAAAAGTATCTAGTCTGAGACAGGCACTGGGCATATGGGCAAGCTGTAAAATAATAATAATAATAATTGCTAGTATTCATTACGTGGCGAACCAGACCCCAGAAGCTATGTAGCTTGAGTGGGAGGGAGAGGCGATTAGTATCATTATACGCAGGCTCAACGTGCAGCTGCAGCCGACTTAACAGATATAGCACAAATTCCACATTTGTGTTACAGCTAAGAAAAAACTGCAGAAAACCCTAACTAGCTTTGTCGGCACCGGGAGTCGAACCGGTCCGTTTGGGAGAGAGAAGAGCACGCTAGTCCCTATACTACCAAGACTATTAACAAAGAAAACAAAACAATGATATACAATCACTAATAATCATACTTTAAATTTTAGCTTTGACGTTTTATCTGCTATGCTACAAAAATGGATGACGACCAGGGAAAGAAATACTAAGATATTTTTATAACCTTCTAGTCGAGGATCTAAACTTGCATCAACAAATTTCGTATAAGGAATTACAATATAGCATTCTTTTTTTGAAGGCAAATAAAAACGACTTCTGAATTGCAAAACAGTGCGTGTTTCTTAGCCTGAGTGCAACCCTCAAAAAAGGTAAGCATTAACGGCTTTCAGACCATCAGCTGTGATTTTTGTCACTGATTACACAAAATCTTCGCATTGTAACGTGATTTAACATATGAGCGTAAACGGTTTTAACATCAGAAAACATTCCTTTTCTCACGAGCACGGGATGATGGTGGTTAGTTTACTCAAAACTTTAACTCTGTTCCAATTTCTCCTTCTCTTCCAAACTCTATGCAGAGTCATAAGTTTTGTCGCTATGGGGAACTCAACTGGAGAAATCCAAAATGTGCCTAAGAATCTGGACGTTTCTTTGATACAAATAGTTAAGTCTATGGTATGTTAAAGCAAACATTTGATTAGTCACGCCTCATCCAGTTTAACAGGATTTAATAGAATCTCAAGACATATTATTATTAAAAGAATTTTTACATCTACAGAGTGGATAGAATGCTTTATGTTAGGGACTACTCAAGTATCAGGAGGAGAATAATATACTTTACCTGGGTTGAACCATCGCACACAGCATAACTAGATTTTGCTAAGATAAGGTTCTGTGGAGGCTTTTCACAAGTGTCACCCAAAATCGAAACATGTTTTGAATACACTGGATCAGGACCGTAACTCGAAATTTATTTCCGGGGGGTTTTAGATTAAATTTATAAAACTTATTATTTATGGAGGTAATACTACAGGGCTCGACAGATGGCGCCAATTTATCCAACGTGACCGGACGTATAAAATATTTTTGCCTCTGAAATCGAGACGATGCATTCAAGTACATCTTATTACTTTGCTTTTGTTACTTCAACGAATGTTAATAATTTTATTTTGTTGTCAATTATTAGTATTAAGTTAGTTTCGGGTAGGGGGGGTTCAGACCGCCTAACCCCCCCCCCTTGAATACGGCCTTGCACTGGATGTTAGTCTAGTGGGGACAACAGCCAGGTCAACCAACGAAATATAGAAAAGAATTTCGTAGATCACCTTTGTAGAAAAACTATTAATGCTACTTACATTAGATAGCATTCAAATATATTGAGTGCTTTTGTTGTGAACGGGAAGATGGTAAGAAGATCTATAATTTATTCAGGAAGCGATTACAATTTTCTCGTATAAAATCAAACTTTAATGTAACCATTAAACTTGAATAAGAAATTGTAAATTCCCGGAATGACCAGTAAAGTTTGAACAGATTGAGTGTGTGCATTTCTTAACTTGGGAATTGTAATGGATTTCATGTCCGGCTACCTACCACTTTAAGGATAAATTTTTAATGTGTGACTCGAGTTTGCCACGGGGTAGATTTACACATAAATTGAGGTTTTGAAAAGCTATATCGCATTATAAACAATATTATCATCAATATACATTGTTGCAACTTTAGACCTCCTGAAAAAGAAAAATGGAAACTGTTAAACAAAAGAAAAATAATTAAATGTTAATGCAAGAAAAGGTTTTAAATGTTTTTTTTTCAGAAGTTCCTCCACTCAGTAATAATACTTTGCCTAAAGTTACATCTAAATATTTGCCACAAGCAATCGATCAGATGAGAATCAACATTTGAACGAATGAAAGCATTCGCTGTTTGTCTTTGGTCTCTTCGAAATTCTTCAGTTCTGGTTTATTGAATACGAAATTTAGCGTTATGCCAGCGCAGCGTCGGATTGCGAAACTTATCCGATTTTGGTTGGAGTAGAATAACGTTTTAGTAACGTTTGAATTCGTGAAAGGGGTGAAGTACTTATGCATAAATTGGAAAAGGACAAGGAAGTAACATCAAGCATTAGCTTTTTAAGAGGTTATTTCAAACTTATTGATATTCTCCCTTTAATTTTTATTAAAACCTTTAGGTTTACTTGCTCCCCTTCAAAGCATCGTTTAAATAAGGAACCTTTGAGATCTCCGGTATAGTATACCAGAAGTCTTCTTCCACTGACCAAAATTTCGACGATAGAGCTCTAGATCAGCAGTAATAAATCAGCATATTGTTATTGCTTTGCTTCTTTATAGTCTCTTAGGTTGTTGAGCTTAAATAAATCGAGTTGTATTCAATTATGGTTACACTTCAAACGAAGCAGTTAGACGGCATTATACCAACTTGCCTAGAGTAGGACATAGATACTTGCGATTTCATACACAAGAGAGTTTCTAATTCGATTGAATGTCTATACATATTGTCACGAGTGTTAATTATGTACATATTAGGGTCATATGCACTTTAAAGTCTGAGAAGGGAAGAGCTAAATGTCTCACAAAAACAAAGCCCCACGACTGGGCGCTCAATTGTAACATAACCATTTTCATATCAACAAATAAATACTCAAACATAATCGATACTTACTCTACTATGGCTCAATCGTGTCTCAGCTTAGCTCAAACACCATTTGCAATGACTCGATCTCTATTAAGATTAATATAGGACTAACTAGGTGACATGAAGCATCAGTAGATTGGTAGAACTATGAAAGCAGGCGCCAGCGCAATTGGTTTAAATAAATGAGTGATTAATAACAATTCTCCTTAAAAACGGTTTTCTATTACAGTAGGACGATTTATTCAATTGAGCAAAAGCCAGATTTCCTTAGATCTTATAATCATATAAACAGTATACAACACAACAAAACAGAAAATAATTAACACCAAGTATATCGTTTTGTTTCAGAATTTTTTTTAGTTTAGTTTAGAATTGTTAATAAAACTAACATACCTTTCAGATTACAGGATTTTCAAGATGGCGATCAAATATTTCATTTTTACAACAAAGGAATGTTAAAATCTCGACTGTCTTGAGTTCCAAAACAACGAACCAATATTTTCAAATTCAGGGATTACACTTTTCCCAATCTTCCCATGAAGAAAGGGTTTACACCAAAAAACCACAATTTAAATCACCGCACACACATAAAGTTGCGAATTAACGAAAGTTCGAACAAGAAGAACGTTTCACTGTCGCCTGGAGCAGGGTGGTAGTCACGTGGTAACCCAAGCTTCTTATTAATTTAATGGTTTCAACCATCTCCTAGTGCAAGTTCCCTTACATTTTAATACAAAAGAATTTTATGACTTGTTACCGAATCAGGGCAGCGGAAAATCACTATGACCATATTTGGAAGCTCGAGAAATCGATATTTTTGTAGTTAAAACTAGATGGCACTATTTAAAAATATAAATTCAAACTTTATTACATGGAACGTATTAATTAAGCTGATATACAGAGTGCGTGGTGAATGTAATCGTCATCTGAAGATTACGGCGCTATTGATCTTGTGATAAGGAACAAACTTGTCCAATAGTTCGGTAAGAGCAACCTTATTCTCCAATTATAACAGTTAATCGTTTTTGGGTGGATTACTCTTGTCGAGGTCCCACACTTCCCGGTACCCCAGCCGCCCACCCAATACGAAAGGGGGGGAGATATCGCGAAAAATTGGTTGTGGACTTGTGCGTTGTAAAAATGGGTAAACGGTAGCACGGGGATGTTTGACGGTGTCCGTCGATCGTTGTTAGCATTTAAAGATTCGGTTTCGATCCATAGGCGTCGGTTGGGGGGTGGAGGCCGGGGATTTTTGCGAGATATCGCCGCTAAATAGGCGGGCGGTCGTCCAGGGCGGGCCTGTCTACGAAATCGCAAAATAATTTTTTTTTCGAATTACAGTGGCGTAAATGGAGTGGGGCCCATTCCAATTTTTAAATGGTCATATCTCGGATACTATAAATCCTACGAAGGCATAAGGCTTACGATTTACATATCCGTTACCTGCTTAGCAGGATTTTTCGATAAAAAAAAACAAAAGACGTCTTAGGGTTCTCGAGTCTTCGAGCGGAGGCCGTGTCGGAAAAAAGGCGAGAATTGCCTGCGACGACTTTAAATTACGATACCTGGCGTAAAATTAGTTCCTCTAACGAAAAAGCCGGGTTTGGTCCGATTCGCTTTTGTTTGGCTTCCCTCACGCTCCCAAACGCATTATCGATTTTTTCTCGGGAACGGAACGTCGCATCGTTGTGGGACTTTCACTCTCGGATGGCATCCGGGACTCAGCATAACATATCGGGGCATCAGGGCTCGCAGACCGTTTTTAGGTACAGTGTGGCCAGAAAACCGAGTTTTTCCAACTTTGGAAAATCGTGGCGTCTGTAAGTGCAGACCTGTAACGGAACAAGTTATATTAGAAGATAGCCCTGTGTATCCTCTATCAGAAAGCTTATATACATCTTCCCCAATTGAGACCATCTTCAGGATCAAAATGTGAAAAAACCGAAACTAGTGTGTAAAGGGCCCAATTATGACAGCCAACTGTTAACCATATCGGCCTCGATAAGGGCGATTCCGTAAAAAAAAACCCGATTTTCCAAAACGCCCGGTATTGAGGTGGGACGGACCGGGCCCCTTCATTTAATCTTTGAACCCTCCTAGCTCGCCTATTTATTAACACTAAATGAAGTTAAGCGTACCGGGAGATTCCTTGGGACGCCGACTACATTATACAGTTGACCCGCTTATAAGGTGTGACCTCAGAAAATGTTAGATTCGGAAAACTGGAGGGAGATATGGGTGACAGCTAGCTCGGATCTGAAGATTTCGTGCTATAAAGGCGCCGAGGAGTGTTACACCACCCGTTTATACAGGGTAATTCAAAACATGTCCCATTTTCGGTCTTCTTTCGCCACTGGAGCGAAACCTAATCGGATTTCTATGTTGCCGTTAAGCGGAAATGATAGCACCTACTTTCCTCTATAACACTGCCAAGTTTGGTTCGTACGATATAATAACCAAACACACTACGATTTTTCAAAGGTACGTCTGCATCAAGCATCTATCAAGTACAAGTAAGCTCAACTTAGACGACATTGTACCATATCTTGGAAACTGTAAGAGCTACAAAAAAAAGTTGCACACCAAAGTTGGTCGGTATGAGACTAGCCTTCATTTTATAATAATTTTGTATATACAGGGTGATTCGTTTCTCTACGGTTGGCATCAACTCCATTATTTTTAACGAAACACCCTGTATGTTTTTATTTCGATTCTACACTTTATCATAAGTACTGTTGGTTAAACATATATCCGAAATTCGGCACAGTTTTTTTTAAATAAATCCAATTTCCTTAATTTTCAAGAATAGGAGATTAAACAACCGAGTCCAGGTCCGGGCGCTAGCCCGGAAAAGGGAACATTTAAAAAGCTGACTAATTAAAACGCTGGACAGGGGGCATTTAACGACGTCAGGGGAAACATGGAAAAGGGGACATTTAAAAAGCTGACTAATTAAAACGCTACTGTAATGATAGAACCGTACAAGTGATTTGTACAAATTTTGAAACTCTCGCTTGAATAAATTCTGCTTCTTGCGCTGTAAACTTCAAAAAAAAAACTCAAACATCCCCAAAACCAATCATCTTCTCGACCTGTATTCTCCTGCAAAGACCTCCAACTGCCATTCTTTTCCATTCTCTTCTTTCCAACACAATTATTTTAATCTTACCTGGTGTGGACTACGCTACGCTTCAGCTGTGCGTCGCAAGACTGTCGCGCGCGGGTGTTTCATAACAGTTAATATAACTATTTTGGACTATTAGGACGCATAACTATTTCTATCAACTCTAGGACAAAGAACTCCACAACTTATTAGACTAAACAACAAAACTCAATTACAAAAAATTAGTAATTTTAAATTGGCATTTGCTGCTAAATATCCTGATAGACGTCTGACTTATTTTTTAGAACAAAGAGGATGCCATTTTGAATGCCCCTTGTGAATTATTTTTGTCCATGTTCATTGATGTTATTCATATTTATTAATACTGTGTTGAGTTTGTAAATCATGTTTTTGTCTACTAGGGTGTAAAAAAATAATTATTATTCTTAGTGTTAAACAGGGGCGGACCCAGAGAATTATTTTGGGGCAGGGGGGAATTTTTGAAAAAATAATTGTTTTAAATAAATAATAATTAAACATTGTTTGTTTTTATCCTATGTATATTTATTTATAAATGTTATATATTGCACAATATTTAATAAACATTAATTTAACTACTTTTACATACAAAATGTGTTTAACTATAATACTAAAGTATATAAGATTAAAAATTCTGGAGGGGGAAAATTTCTCCCATGCCCCCCCCCCATGGATCCGCGCCTGGTGTTAAAATATTTTTACATTTTCATTAATAAAATACTTAATTTTTATCGCTGGGTAACGCACAGTAACTTCGCGCATATGCATTCAACAATTCACATCAAATCAGTAAAACTTCATTAAACAGATGGAACTTCAAACCTTACTTTTAAAATAGTAACAAAATACGACGGGACACACAACCTACGTAAATATTAGTTATTAAAAATCATAAATTAATTCACTATTTAGTATGCTTTCATGAAGGATTGGTTGCATAATTGTCAGGGTTCGGTTAATAATTGAACTATACGCAGGAAATTGGCATGTTTACAGATATAAAATTGGCATTGCATGATTAACATCATCTAACAAGAGATTGTTTCGAAGTGGAAGTCCAAATAATCCGTATCAATGATCATATTTTACAGTTGCATTATTTAGTAATAACAGTAAGTGAATGAAGATCAATTTATTGCTGTGCGATCAGCTTGTCCATGACTTATCCGATACTCAACGTTGACAACTCCACTGCATCCACAGATTGACAGAATCAGTAGTTGCCAAGGTCGATAATCTATCAACTGCAGCAAAGAGTTTTTACAATGAATCAATTACAAACTTCTACAACGAATAACAATTATAGCGAAAACTGTTTATTGTAAATGACAGTTACAGCGAAAGCCGTTTTCTGCAAAAGCCAAGTGTTAATTATTATATTGGGCACAGGTTTTACAAAAACAAAATTAAATTTAAAATTGGATAAATTAGCTCACAAATATAATATATGTGTGTATTTCACAAGCGAGTACCTCCAGCCGAAGAGAGTCAAAAATATCGAAACAGCTGTCCTGAAGTGCCGTTATAGTTATGGGTTAATTTGTTAATTTGTAATTTTATAAAATCTGTACTCACTATTAATAATTAACAATGCAAATATGTTTGCATTATATTTTTGAATTTTATTTTAATATGGACGACAACCGTTTGTGTAAATTACTGTCGAAGACTTTTTGATACGCAATGCGATTGTTCTCTATAGGTGTCGTGACAACTATATTACAATATTAATGTTATTTTGGGCTTAGGCTATTTATAAGCTTGTTTGATGTGTGTGTACTTCACAAGCGTCTGCTTTAAAAAACTCAAAGCAGCTGTCCTGGAGTGTCGTTTCTGAAATACACACATATCATTATATTTGTAGGAAATTTGTAAATATGTCTTCTCTAATAAAATAAATCTAATTTAGATGCTTTTTATGGGTATCGTGATTCTTATTTGTTTGCTTGGGCAAGGTATCGCAGCGGCGGAATACTCGTCGTACCTCTTGGCATCGATTGGTATGATCGTAATTCCGATCGTACTATAATTCAGCCTTGATAAATTTTACCCTAATAGAAATTTTTCAAATGCATCGAAGTTGTACCGATATCGCATACGTTGCATATACAGGGTGTAATGATTCGGTAGGTAAAACTCTGCAGTACTGTAATCTACGACTAAAACTGAGCTAAAATCTTTAATAATATTTTCTTATCCGATAGATCCTTCAAGAGATATAAGTATTTTTAGATTTTTAAAACTGGCAAAAGCTCTTCAATGCTGTTTGATCTTGGTCGACTAGGTGTTGATGGCATAATGATTAACTAAGCGACATAGTAGGCGTCTGTTAAGAGAGATTTTAAAATCTCTCCATGATCTATGTGTCCATGATGAAACAAGAAGCTGTTATCATATATTTAAAAACTACGATCACTTCTATTCTTACTATTGAAAGTCTGAGAATTTAAAACTAACGAAATCTAGGGCTATACTTGAACTGCTTGTACCTGTACCTCATCTTAATAAAGACGCCATCGGAAAAGAATATGTTATTAAAGCTTTTAATTCAGTTTTCGTCGTAGAACACCGTATTGGAGTGTTGTACCTATCGAATCATTACACCCTGTATATGTAGTTATCGGAGAGGAGTTATAGGAGTGCTATAAATATGTAAATACGATTTTAACGACAAATTAAAAGAGTACAGCAAAAGCTAATTAAATCTTCTAAGCTCTACACAGCAAACCTTACATTTGGCTTTACTTTGGCTGTTTCGGTATGTTGTAGAACTAAATACGCCAGAGAATGCTCCCTTAAACAAGTTCTGTATGTACTTATGTAACAAACAAATAAGTTTCCTGCCATTTGAGAATAAGACTAGGGATCTACGTAATAATAACTTTCATATTTGAAAACTAGTCAGGCATATATTATATTTGAATTGTACGATTGTGGATGTACAACTTGAAAATTGCCCATTCCAAGTGAATATTCAAACTGATACAACTAATAATGAACTTTCGAACTTTGAAACAATCAAATTACTGATCAAAAATTTAACTAGATCGCTCGTAGATTATAAACAAAGGCTAGGAGTGGTGCAGGCGAGACATGTGCCGAAACAGAATTGAGCTTTGAGGTTAATTAGTTACAAAAGAAGAATACACCTAACCGGCAAAAAGCTTTAATAAGCGTTTTGTTTGTTAACCGTGATTGGTGGTGGTTGAAGAAAATGTAATCGATTTTACTTTAATCGATGTATTTACTTAACATGCGATAAAATTAATCTACTAATAAATAGAATTTAGTGATTTTGTGCGTGCTCGAAGTGATACGAGAGGGATGAAATGAATTGCGGTATTTATAAAAAAGAAAATTATTTTGTTACTTACTTCTGTTTATATAAAGAACATTATTTGACGCTTCTTTTGTGTATTTAATTAATTTAATTTAAATGTTAATTTTAAAATCGTCAAAACATACTACATATATAAGCTTTATGCCTTCAAAAATAAAGCTGCTGATAATACATGTTAATTATGTACCTATCAATCTATACGAGCTCACATATTTACAAAATAAAATACCAACAATTAGAAAATTTCTAAATTTGAATTTCTAATAATTCCAAACCAGAAGACTCTGAAGATTATCCATTCTTCCATGTCCTTAAATTCATGAAAATTTGATAGTGTTTGAAGTAGGCTGTTTTTTCTTAAATTTTAGGTGAGTAAGAAAAACTTTTCATGACATGACACAACCTTGCAATGAAAATAAAATAATATTAATTGATTTTATTATTAACCTAAAAAAGGTTTATTTTGAAAAAAGAATTTATACCAAGGTACATCATTTTGATTTAAAAACTACGTATTTTATTAAATCGTATTTCATGACATGCCTATGTTATTAAAAAAAAATAATAATTTGACATAAATACGACATGCCACTGGATGCGAGATCGCTCACAAAAAGAAAGAATCGTGCCGGAATAGTACCTAACACTAGTTGATATCAGACCTCAGCGATTACAAATATTATGACAATTGGAAGAACACACCGTGCATCTTTGAGTTCATAATCACTCGGCTGTTTTTTTAAAGAAAAAGATTTAGTCTTTCTTTTGAACATCCTGGTGCAGCTACCAAACGTCAAGACAATAAATATTACATTTGCTACCTCGAAGTAAAAACATGTAGCTGCATTGACGTAAAAGTTCATGTGATTCTGCGAACAAATGGGAATTGATTTTCTCTTTGAGGGCAGTTTATCGAGTAATGAACATCTCTTTCACAGCAATGACATTTAGATTCAGTGGCATTGGAACTGTTGAAGAAAACACAGCAGTTCTGCGATTTAGACATTTCTCGAGCAAGGCCCAATATTTTGTTTTGTCCCTATAGATGAGAATAAAGTTTCATGGTTCGTGATCGCATGACATAACACTTCATACATTTTTCTTGCCTAGTACTGGATCATAATAGGCCAAAATCATTATCAGTTATAAATCCCTGTCTGCCACAATCCCTATTCTTAGTGTAATCATGACGTCATATTCTCTGGGCAATTCTTAGCTGTACTATATCTGCAAATTACAAATAGCAACATCTTGAAACACCATTCTTCAAAAAGTTTATCTTAAAGGCACCATGAAGGAAATTGGTGTTAATTCCATAATTAATAAACTTTCGAAGTTACCCCCACGCCTTAAAAATAGAAGGGTGTAAAAAATTTAAAAGCTACATCACAATGTCTCCCCCTTACTACCAACTACCTGTCCCGAATTGTATTCAGATAGTCCAAGACATTTTTGAGATATCGCCGTGATGAATAGTTTCCAATCTGACCGATACCGGATAACAGTGGGACTAGGGCTAAGCTTATATATCCAATATTTAAAAATCAATTTGTATGAAATTTGGCACAGTGAAATTAGGGACAATTTCGGATTTGTCCAACCGTTAATTGAAGTTAATCAAGGTAGATCAGGCTGTGGGGACACCAAAAGAGAGAGTAGTTCACATGAAACTTAATCGTAAGACGTTGATAATTCGTAGACGTGAATGCGACTTGGATTCATCATACAGACCAAGAAGACCAAAAACCTTGGACACCATGGACGAAGGACTTTTGAGACCAAGGGCCAAAGACCTTGGAAGGCTAAACAACAGTCAAAACAATGAGCAAGGCGAAACTTGCCCCATTGCCCAAAACGGTTATTGTGATACCATTTTTGGAGCCGCAAGGTATTCTTTAAAAATAACAAGAAATGACCAGAAGCTAAGGAAATCTGAATCAAGAATAAACAAGAAGCCTAATCGATCAGCTGTATCAGAAAATTCATGGGAACATATTATAAAATAAAAAAATTGTTTCGTCAGGTTAATGCACACTATATCTGTAAATCTGTTGCTATTGCTATGGTAAAAATTCTTTAGTTTGGCTTTGAATTGCTGCCGCAAGCAGTTTATTCGCAATGTCAGTTTCACGCTGGTAAAAAGTATTGGTTTAATTTGGAAATAATTCTTGTCACACGCACATATTTTGAGGGATTAGGCAAGTTCCTTAATATCGCTGGAATAAATGTAGTAATGAGGTTAACATATTTTTTTATTTTCGTTTCTAAGCTAGTAACTATTCATTCCAAGCTTATATTAAGGGAAGAAATTTTAAAGTCGAAAGTGGATCTAAAAATCTTAATGTTGCAATAATAAAAAGTGTTTTAATTCGGCTCTGAACGGACCAAATTTAAAAACCTAAACATAAACAAGAACTAAGCTTAAGTATTGATATTACAAATTAAATGAAAGTAAGAACCAAAAAAATATATATTACATCTAACTAATCGAAAAGTTGTCAATTCCAAAAGTTAATCCTGTTCTTGAGTAGCTGAAAAACTTCAATCAAGAGAGAGGGCTAGAGTTCGTCGACCAAACCAAAAACACCCTTAATACAGTAAAGTTTGAAAAAATAAGCAAAAGAAACGTAATAAAGAAACTGACAAAACAAGAAAATATTTAGATTTACGTAGTGAGATATATTAGTTGGATTTTTTCGGCGTAATACTTTTTCTCCCCCTCAATATGAAAACACCTTGGTATGTTTTTCTCTCCACACAGCGCCCACCACTCTCTGAATTGTTTCCCCCTTTACCCTATTATTCTCAATTCTCTTTTCTCATTTCGTCTACAGAATTTTTTGCATTCTTTATGTATCATTAACTCGCATCCAGGATTTTTTTACATTTTATATTTGCATATTCCCCGAATTTTTTGCACTCATCAACTTGCAGGGCTCCTCCTTGTACTTTAACGTTTAAAATGGAATTAAGTAAGAGTTAACCCAACAGATTTCCAGTTTTACAAACCGTGAAAAACGCCAATAAAATTTTAAATTCTAACAAAACCAGTTTGTTATTTTTTTCCGGGCATCAACATCGTCCTCATTGATGCGGTAATTATTTATTTATCTTTTTCTTTAGGCGAAATTAACTCACCAATTAGTAGAGATGATATTCAGCTCACAGAACGCACGTACCTGAAAACAAGAAACAATTATCACATTTAGATAGCAAAATTGTTAATGTGAGAAATGCTAGCAAATAAGGTAGCGACATCCGAGGAATTTAAAAACTTCTAAAAGCAACTAACTGGTTTTTATATTTTAGAGTTTATAATTAAGACAAGCTTTCGTTCTTGTAATAATAATTCACGAATTCTTCGGTTAAGAAACGGAAACGAATTGAAAAAATAATTATAAATATTGCCTAAACCTAGATGTATTAATAATTCTGTAAAATTACAGTCAGTACTAAACAGTTTTTAAATAAAATTCCAAATATATACTTGAATAGGTATTTTTGCAATAAATATGCGGTGAAATTACACAATTACAGTAAATATTAATGCTCATCATTTTCATTTATATTAGTATATTGTTATAAATAAATTTCTATGTAAATTTACAAAGACAATTACAAGATACTTATCACAATTTTTAAATAATGTTTAAATGAAAAAGAACTAACACATTTTCATGGATCACTTAAAACAGTTTTATGTGAATTTACAGGATATATCACTGATTAATACATACTATAAATAAATATTTTAACTAGATTTTGAAGTGTTCATGTAATTTTACTATACGTTTTACTATAAGTTTTACGTAGACAAATTAAAATGAAATTTTCCACTAAAAATGCTGGAAATTACTGCTAGGTACGATACATGCATTAAAAATAAATCAAAGCGCTCACTGAAAACATTCTTATGTAAATTTACAGGGAATATAATAATTGATTAATAGGCGCTAAAAATAAATATTTTAACTATATGTTGGGTGATAATTTTATAATATAAATATTTAAATAATTATATTTGAAATGTCCCATCCTGGAAAGAAAAACTTACTACAAACCACACCTGGAATTCGGCTTCTGGACGAGAAATAATTTTAAATTTTGTATAAAAAAATGAATGGATACTTGCATCCCACATAAATAATAAATAAACACCGTAAAAAATTATAAACACAGATTTTATTTTATTTATAAGAAAAATGTAATTAAAAAGAAGAAACTCAAAAACATAAAAATCATAGAGGAAAACCTTTCCCAAGTTTGTTCAAATGAATTACAGTTTTTGACAACCTGACATGTGGGTTATAACAACTTCATTTGAACAGTCCAACAAAAATCAAATTTATTTAAAATTTTGCTCAAAGTAAAAATTCAATTAAGAACTAAATTCTTAAAGAGTTACAAACAAAATTAACTGATAATAATTGTTTAATAAAAAATTATTTTGTAAAGGTTTCAACATCAGCTGTAAAATCCATAGGATCGATTGATGGTCGATGACAAAAAAATAGATTTTCCCAATTTAAATAAAATTATTTCTATGACAACTCCATGTGATTGCGATTAAAATGAAGACAATTCTTCTTTGTTCCAGATTCTACAGGTAAATATAAAACGTGAATATGATTGACGTTTATTTGTTTAGAAAAACATCTGATCAATCTAACCTAACTTTATTTTACAGAAATTGATTCCGGGGCCGACGTGGTTTTACCCTTTGGCTTTTATCGACTGAAATTGTTCTTTTTCGAACGCCCTTTTATATGTTTAGCCAAAAAGCAATCGACACAACAACACACAACACCACACAACAAAATACTGAACATCGTTAATGTCATGACGTCACAAAATAAAACATGTGTTAATAATTAACGCTAATCTTAATTATAAATATATGACGGTAAAAAGACAATCAAAACAACATAAGACACTTATGATCCAAAATTGCTATTTCCAAAGAAAATCAACAAAAACTATCAGCTATCACAAATCTGATTAAAACTTAATTACATTGAAGATACATAAATCTCCAGCAATCTCAGTACATCATATATTTACATTGTTACTCTAGGTAATCTAATCAAACGGAGTTCACAAAAAGTGTAACTAAATACTAAAAAAAAAAACTTCTGACCATTATGATTTAAAGCAAAAATAACGCTAATGTAAGTCTTGTATTAATAAAAACATAAATTGATCAAGACTTTAATCATTATCGTCCAGGATACAGTATTCCATGTGGCCGAATCCAAATAAAGGTGAAAAACATCATAATATCAAAGTCTCCTAAAACATGACCTAATGAAATTCATGGAGTTCTTCTTTCAACAAATACGACTTTAAACAGAACAGAACAGAGGTCAGTAAGCTAATTGTGGCATAATAAACTTCAAGATAATGATTTCATTTAACTATTTCCAGTGAAACAGGTACCCAAAACTGACTTAGCTTTGTGGAAAAAAGAAAATTCTCATCTACATTATCTAACGTCAAGCGTCAAATTTAACATAAAGATAAACATTCAAGAAAAGTTGATAAATTAGCCTAACCTTGTCCCGGGTGTTACATGTTACAAGCATGTTTTATTATAGAACAACATAATTTGCTCATATGCTTTTTTAAAACTTAATCTTTTTTATTAAAATAAGGTTATGTCTGCATGAAAAGATCGTACTCCTATACTACTGTTCCATTTATATCAATAATCCTATTTGTAACCTTTTAAATAAATAAAACTAGCTAGGATTAGCATGTCTATTGTTTTTTTATTGCACGAATACTTTATATAAACATAATTTGATTACTTGTATGTTTCCGAAACCTATCGTAGCCTTTAAATATTCTTTCATTTGTTATAAAATAGTTAAATTTTCAAAATGATGAAAAGATATCATCTTAATATATATTTAAAGTTTTAATGTAATTTTATTATACTTACACAGATTAAAATATGTAATTTTCCATTACAAACGCCGTGAATTTGCTTCTACGATACATGCATTAAAATTAAATGAAAGTGTTCGCTGAAAACATTCTTATGTAAATTTACAGGAAATATCACTGATTAATAGCTGCTATAAACAATATTTTTACTATATTTTGAAGTTTTCATGAAAATTTATTAATAATAATAATAATCATAATAATACGTTTATTCTACACATCTAGCATATAAACTTTTTAATGGTTCATTATTATTGTTAACTAGAAATATTATAATACATATATAATAAACACAAAAAAAATCCAATTAATAAATATAATTTTGTTTATTGTTTCCAGCCTTACTTTGTGGAACTCCATAATCATGGAATAAATAAAGATTAGTAAAAGTTTCACAGCTTTATTAAAATAGAACCTATTTAATAAATATAATACCAAATGCGTAGAACCTCAAGGTGCAAGTTCTCCATGAAAGTTCTACGTACACAGATAAAAATATGTAATTTTCCATTAAAGATTCTGTGAAACTCTTTCCACGATAAATGCATTAACATTAAATAAAAGTGTTCACTGAAAGCATTCTTATGTAAATTTACAGTAAAACCACATGAGAAATGTAATATAAATATTTAAACAGCGAATATGATTTAAGAAAATTTACGTTAGAAAATAACATGATATTACGACTTTAAAAACTTTTCAAATGAAGAAGTAACACCATTTTTAGTGTTCACTAAAATCACTAAATATGTAAATTTACAGTAAATATTTATGAATAGGTACTATAAATATTCTACATATATTTCAAAGTTATTGTGTGATTTTACTATAAATTCCATATAGATTAAGTTTAAGTAACTTTCCACTAAAAATGCTGTAAAATTACATCACTTATATAATATATCGCGCAAAATCACTTAAAAACACATAATACATACAAGATATTTGCACAATTTATATCAATAGTTATCACTTCCAGCAAATTTATGATAAACATATAGTTTTTAGAAAAATTACACAATATTACCGTATTTTTAACTATTTCTTATCCGAGAATTATTCAAGAGATTAATTTGCAGCTGTTAATTTAGCAAAATTACTCAGAATAAAAATAGCTAACGGTTTAGCAAGCTTGTGCCGATTTTTTGTTGCAACCTACAATATCAAAGCATGATATTCCCCGCTTACGGTAGAAAGTCTTTAGTTGGATTGGATAATAAAAGTTTTTGATTCCCGTACTCTTATACATTCTAAATTATTAGAGCAATAGTTGTGAACTTGACTAGCACACGTTCGGAGGTACTTTATTTGACCGATCTTCATGTTCTAGTTATTAAAAATAAACTATTAAAAATAAATATTAAATTTCAAGCAAATGAGTAGTCGGAAATTAATGATTAATAGAAGAAAATCAAACCCACCAATGAGTAATAAAAAAACAATCATTTGTGATTTGTTAACTGCGCTTATTTTGATTATGGCTCTCATCTAAAGGGCAAATTAAATAAAATTAAATAAATAATTAAAAAAGTATGATCTTTTTGAGCACTCTTAGTTTTGAAATATTCAAAATCTATTGCCCATTCATTGACTGAACTTTCTAATTTTTATTGATCTACTCTTATCTACTTTTATTGATATTTGTGCATTGATATATGCATTTGTCTAATCATTATGAACCCATTTCAGGGGAAAAGAGTAAGTTAACGGAATATTTTTTAGAACCAGAACTTCTATGCAACATTTGATTCTTAAATGAAGAGACGAAAATATCCTGGTTTCAGAAAAAAATTATTTCAGCCCAAAATAAATTAGCGGTCAGATAGGTTAACAACTAAGAATTAACTGAACACAGTAAAGATTCGAGTAAACCCATACGAAATCGAGTAAAAGCACGCGCGCGTGTGTGTATATGTGTGGGTTATTAAATACTCCAGCAACCCAGGACTATTTTTTTCTACAGAACAGATGAGAAAGCGTTTCAATTTATCAAAAATCCAATATTGCAGGAGATTCATTGGATTCGATATTTACTTTTTCAGATATCCTGAACGGAATTCAATAGGATATTTCATTTAAACGCAATAAGGATAAGAGTTATCTAAAACCAATATTTATAAAGTGCTCCTTAAAAGCATAAGAAAACCGACACGGAATAAACACTACAAAATATCAGACTTTGAGAAGATGCACTTTTTCTCGTCAATCTATATTTTATAAAGAGAGAGGTAAAAAAAAGAACACGAAAACATTTTTTTGTTTTTATACACAAAAAAGGCTGATCGATTTCGCACACATTTGTTTCTTGGGAGAATTGATGGTTACCAACAACTTTTCTTTGGGAATTTTTAGTAGAATTCTCTAGATAGAAAACAATTGTAAATACTGAGTTCTTGAACAGAACGTAATGAAAATTTAAAAAAGGTCATCATATTGCGTGGTCGTTTTTATTTTCATTTATTTTTCTCATTGTGGCTTACACAATTCCAAAGCAATAGAATAATGAAATGGCGTAGGAGATTCGATATTGTCTACAAACATACCATGTTTATTCATTATTTCTAAGAAAAACAATTTTTTACTACATCGTGTAAAAAATGGGGTTTGCTTAGATTAATCTCTCTAAAAATACGGTTGGTGCTGGTAAGCAGTAAAGAAGTATTATATTGCAAGAAGTATTGGCCAAGGAGAACCAACTGTTTTTAAAGTTATAATGAAATACTAAATCAAGATTATATATTTCACCGCATGTATTTTTATAAAATTTGAATTTAATGTATTATTTTATGAGTAATTATTGTTTAGCGACACCGAGAAATTTCAATGCGAGTCGATCATCCATAAAAAACTATCTGTATTAGCATATTGTATCGAAGTTACTTTATTTTGTTTAATTGTTTTGGGTGTAAAAGTGAATAAGCTTATCATCCGTGCGATCTGTAGCCGCTCGGATAAGTCATAAACGCAAGCGAGAGCACACATCCCTTCTCTAAGAGTTTATTTGGCGTGCGCCGCTCCGTTTCACTCTTACCATTTCCCCCAAGCTCCCCGAGCACCTATATAAGAGAGTGCGCAGGCCGTTTTATTCAGTTTCTTCCCGGAACTAGAAACCTACTGAACCGCCCGACCGATAGGGACTTCACTGGGAAACTGGTAAAAATGATTTAGACAGGGTTGGCCTTAACGACCCCAGCAATTCCCTGGATTACCATTTCTTTACTAGCAGCTGCCCGGATCCGAGGAGTATACCGCGTTAAATTAACTGACGCCCGAGATATACTGACGATCATCGAGATCATTAGCACCTATCGTAAGCGAGTTGGCGTCCAGGACAGGAACACTTACGTTTTGGTACCCCGTTTTGGAACACCTCACACAGGAACGCCTACTGAGTTCAGCGTCCGGGCCAAGAAAACCCGATTACACTATCATAGTTCCACGTTTCGTTTAGGCTCAATAAATCATTCTCTTTGGCATTTTCTTAAAAGCTATTGTTCCTCTTGAAAAAGTGTAATAAACCAATGGATAGAATTTAGTAAGACACCTACAGCGTCGTCAAAAATGTCTGATAAAGGCATTACATAAAATTAAAAATGGCATAAATGCCCACGAATATAAAGGTCTTAGATTCCCAATTGCTACTCATCAAAGCCTCGTTACAATGTCATCAAAAGCTGTTTGGGATGATTATTTGGAAAATACAATTGGTATTTTTAGTTTCACTTGGTTTGTCAGTTACTGACTTTAATTTACTAATTGGAATTCTGTGATTCTTAGGACTTACCCATCATTGTCTGCAATATTTCCTTAATAATGCCAGAATTTTAAGACGTAAAGACTTGAAGGTGTAAAGGCGTGAAGACGAGAAGGCGTGAAGACGTGAAGGCTGAAAACCTGAAGGCGTGAAGACGTGAAGGCGTGAAGACGTGAAGGTGTGAAGATGTGAAGGCGTGAAGACGCGAAGACGTGAAGGTGTGAAGACGTGAAGGCTTGAAGGCGTGAAGACGTGAAAGCGAGAAGACGTAAAGGCGTGAAGACATGAAGGCGTGAAGGCGTGAAGACGTGAAGGTTTGAAGGCGTGAAGACGTGAAAACGTAACGACATAAAGACGTAAATATCGAGCAAGGTCGTACAGTACGTAATTGACATGTTTGACGTCTACTATCTAACCCAAAAATATATTATAGAAGAGGTCTATATAAACTGGATTTGGTAACCAAGCTCTAACCACTCTGTTACGAAATTGGACTGGATTCTAGAGGAAAGACTTTGGTGGTAAACTTTACCGACGGCGATCAGTTATTAGCATTAACGCTACAGAATGGGTGTTTCATAAGGTGTGCGCGAACTGAAACTGAAACAGGTGGTAAGAAACGCATATCTAACATGTGTCCGCTGTTCACTAGCTAGTAAGTTAGAACCATTTAATTTGTATGTTTGAAACAAACAAATTTACTTGATGATTCTATTGTCAATTTTTTAAAATATTTTTAGCACTCGATATGGTATTTATTTACGATTTTTATTACGGTAACAGCCGCGGGACTTCTAAAGAATATTTTTCTCTATCAAATTTTAATTTTATAGGAGATGGTACGACAAATATGCATAATCAATATCGATAGTGTTTAAAAACTATCATGCATTCAACAATATTTTTAATAAATTTAAGAGCAGCAACTGCTTCCCACTAAGAGCTAATAATTATCTAGAGGTGCTTGAAAATAGAGTAGATATTATTTAGAAGAAACATCACTGAATCTGTATAATGACGTCTGGTGTCAACACGACGGAGCCTCGTCGCACACTGTACAACAAGTAACGGAATGGGTAAATAGAACTTTTAACAACCAATGGGTTGATCTGAGAAGACCTAGTAGTTTGGCCGCCAAGGTCTCCTAATTTTAGTGAGTTAAACTGACATTTATGGGGAACCCTAGAAAAAATCGTATACGTCGTGACGATTACTTTAGAAAACTAACTTCTTCTTCTTCCTTCCTAGCCCTCATTCGTCCATTGTTGGACAAAGGCCTCCCCCATTCGTCTCCAGTTTTCTCGATCTTGTGTGCTGTTCCTCCATCCTAGTCCTGCTGATCTCTTAATGTCGTCAGTCCATCTGAGATGTGGTCGTCCTCTGCCGCGCTTGGCTTCCCATGGTCTCCAGAGCTGTATCTTTTTGTTCCATCTGTTGTCACTTTGCCTCATGGTATGACTACAAAATCTCCATTTAAGTGAGGCTATCTGTTCTGCAATATCTATTACCTTGGTTTTCTGCCTTATCCATGTTATTCTCCTTCGGTCTGTTAATTTAATATTTAGCATTTGTCGTTCCATTGTTCTTTGTGTTTTGACACATTTATCCATACTTGCTTTTGTCAGTGTCGAAGTTTGAGCTCCATACGTCAATACCGGGAGAATGCATTGATTAAATACTTTACTTCGGAGTTCTAGCGGTATCTTTTGATTTTTTAATGTGTGATAATTTTCCAAATGCCGCCCATCCCAGTCTGAGCCTTCTGTGGATTTCTTCGGTTTGATTTTCTTTGTTGATTTTTATCACCTCCCCAAGATATATATACTCATTGACCCTTTCCACGTTATTTTCGCCTGCTTTGATAAATATTTCTTCGTGTGTTTTTGACATTATTTTTGTTTTCGATATGTTAATTTTCAATCCTATCTTTTCACATTCTTTTCTTAGATCTTCGAACATTTTTTTCACGTCTTCTAGGTTATCTGATATTAGAACTATATCATCTGCGAATCTCAGGTTATTTAGTCGTTCTCCATTAATATTTATTCCTCTGTTCTCCCAGTTCATTTTTTAAAGATATCTTCTAGAGCCGTAATGAAGAGTTTTGGGCTAATTGTGTCTCCCTGTCTAACTCCTCGTTTAACAGGGATCGGTTTTGTATCTTGATGTAGTTCTATTTCACAGCAGGCTTTGTCATATACGAGGTGTGATCAAAAAATACGGTAAATAATTTTTTATTAAAAAAAGTAATAAGCTTACATAGAATTTGATTTAATCTCCTTCAAAGTACTGTCCTTGGCTAGCAATGCACTTATCCCAACGTTGACTCCATGACTGTAAGCATTTCTGGAAGGCGTCTTTCGGAAGGGCTTTCAGCTGCTCCGTCGTGGCCCTCTCAATGTCAGCAATGGTGTCAAAACGTTTTCCTTTAAGCACAGTTTTAATTTTTGGGAAGAGCCAGAAGTTGCATGGTGCTAAATCCGGTGAGTATGGCGGATGTGGACAGACAGGAACACTTCTTTCGGCCAAAAACTCGCGAATGAGAAGCAAGGTGTGACACGGCGCGTTGCCGTGATGAAGAAGGAAGCCATTGGCCCACTTTTCTGGCCGCTTTCTTCGTACGTCATTTCGCAAACGTTGCAGTACGCCCTTATAAAATTCAGAGTGAACCATTGTTTCCACTTTTTGCACATTTTCATCTGTTTTTGAGGTTACTGGATGTCCCGCACGTTGCTCGTCTTCAACAGACTCATTTTCGTTTTTAAATCGGTCATACCACTTGTACACAGTCTTCAGAGTTACCACATTATCGCCGTACACCGATTTTAACATTTCATGAGCTTCTTTGGCATTTTTTTGCAACTTAAAACAAAACTTGATGTTAATGCGTTGTTCGAAATCCATGTTGCGCGACAGACACGATAAACTCAACCTCACTCTAGCGGCTCTGGCAGCTGACTGACAAGCTTGAACGTGTTACAACTTGTCCCTGCCTGTCTCAGCTGATCACGCTACTGGACAAATTACGGCATATGGATGTAGCGTCAGCAGTTGCCGCTATAAAAATTCATTCACCGTAATTTTTGATCACACCTCGTATGTTATGTAGCAATCTTATATATCTGGAGTCAATCTGGCTATTTTGCAGGCTTCGTTCGATTGCCCACCACTCTACTGTATCAAAGGCCTTTTCATAGTCTATAAATATAAGATATAAAGACAGATTGTATTCGTTGGCCTTTTCTATTAACGTTCTAATGGTTAAAAGATGGTCATTTGTAGAGAATCCGCCGCGAAATCCTGCTTGTTCTATAGGTTGATAGTAGTCTAGCTTTCGCACCAATCTGGCGGTTATAATTCTTGTCAGTAGCTTATATAGTTGCGATAGGAGGGTTATTGGACGGTAATTTTCTAATAATTTTCTATCACCTTTTTTGAATAATAGCACAGTCTTTGCTATATTCCATTCTGATGGTATTTGTTATTCGTGAAGGCATTGATTGAACATTATTTTTAGTGATTTTATTAAAGTTTCGTCCCCATTCTTTAACAGTTCACAGATTACGTCATCTTTCCCCGGTGCTTTATTAGTTTTGCATTTTCTAGTGCTTCCACTAGAAAACTAACTACTAAACAAAAAATTAGTTCTGCAGTAAAGAAAATTCAAAATGGAAATTTTAATGTTGTTAAAGAACTTGTACACATCGATGCCAAACTTTAGAATGAATCATATTTTATATAATTGTATTATTCATAATGTCTACCTATATATTATTTTGTATAAAAATTCATGATACTTTAGATATTTTTTAGCAGATAGATTGTATAATACTTTTTGTGTATTTTAGTCAAAGTTTATGTAATATATTTGCTCTTCATGTTTAGTATATTGCGGTGATATCAAACCACCGTATTGAAAATTTTAGCAACATCGGAATGGAAACGTTAAAAATAAATATTTGTTGGTATTTCTTCGGATGAGGGAATAAATAAAACGATTTCTGCTTTTTTTGTATTTTTTAGTCGACGTTTCGAATATATTTAGGTAGTAAACTGCTAACATATTAAACACATTTTATATTTTAGTGTAAATTTTATATTACAGTCTAGAAAAGGAATAAATATATTCGAAACGTCGACTAAAAAATACAAAAAAAGCAGAAATCGTTTTATTTATTCCCTCATCCGAAGAAATACCAACAAACATTATTTTGGGAAAAGAAATAAACCAGAAGTTAAAAATAAATGTTTCACACATATCAGATTTAAATTAAAAGAGAAACATGCTATGTCATGGGCATAATTAATATAAAGGTTATAGATAGGACCACAGTTAGGTTCATTAATGTTTAAATTAAAAACTTAAGAATAAAGACTTCATGCAAACATAACCTAGCTTTCTCATGCATAATAATAATAGGTTTCATTTTCAGAAAAAGGATCTCAATTAGTTAGATTGCTTGATCATAGGTACGTTTATGCAACCCATGTTACTTTGGCACGGTTTCCCACTTGTTAGGAAGAAGTAATTTCCATATTAAAATTTACATATTACGATGTTTAACGTTAGATAGTTTTTTCTATATTCCAGGAGACCAGCTCAGTTTGATGTTGTTAATTAGCTGAAAATAAATTAATTAGGTCAATCTTATTATGACTGATAAATTACAATTAATTTTTGAATTTGTTTATAAGATTTCTGGTCACTACAATTAATGAAGGTATTGAATCCTCTTGTACGTGTTGATATGACCCTTATAGACTCTTATCCTGTTTTTCCTCACCATTGTTTTGATGTAAGTGTTTAGAGTACTGTATGCTGGACATTTTGAGCATAATTTGATTAATGTTAATTTTATATTTAAGTTGGAATCTGTATATGCATCAATTGGCTTATTCATTGTATTGCGTACTGTAAAAATCATGTTTATATTAAATTGTAAACATGTTTCTATGGAGAAATTATTTGTATTACCTATATCATGTATTCCTGTAACTAGCTTGTAAAGGATGAACCCTGATTTGTTGAACTTTATATGTAATTTGATCGTAATGAGTTTTGTACATTGTCAAACGTTTTTCTCGAATATCTTCGTTACGATACATTTTGGGATGATGAATGTATGATACTTTATTGATCTTCGTTTCAAGGGCTACAATCCTATAATAACAGAATTAAGATTAGTGATAAAAGATATCAGCTGTGCCGGATTAGTGACGTCACGAGCTTACCCGATGTTTCATTGTTTTGAAAAAGTGTCATAGTTTTCTTTTGTTCTGGCATAAACTATATAAGCTGGGGCAAATTGTAACAAAGTCAGTCGATAAAACCCATGTTCGACTCCGGATAAAATATCTGTAATTAATTTGAGGTTAGATAGTTAACCATATGTTTTGATATAAATGTCATTGTATAAATAAAGTTTAAAATTAAACTAAAAGTGTTACCTGGACAATCTTCAAGGATTAAAAGAAGATTTAATTATTGTGTAAAAATTATTGAAAGTGAAAGTGATTATTTAAATAAATTCAAGTGAATTTATTTTTTGACATCGATCTACGCATCGATATTTTATAAACAAGAAATCAGCTGACAGGTTCTGTTACAGTGTTACCAATAATAAGGATTAACTTTTAAAAAGGAAAGTATATCGTAATATACAAGGTTGGTTATAATAAATGATTCTTGTCAAGTTCATAAATAATAATTAACTTGTAAAGTTCATTCTCAAATATAAAATTATTTGGTTTAGTTTATTAAGTTCTTTTCAGAATTTATTTGATTTGAAGTAAACAAAACAACTAAATTTCTTTTATATAAAATTTATTTTCATTTGACAAATATTTGTATTTATAAACAAATTTCATTTGTGTTGGTTTGTTCAAACGAATGACCGTACTGATCCTATGTCAGGTCACTACAATTATTTCTAACGTTTGAGCAAACCTGAGAATTTATTTCTCAATTACCAATTGTATTATCTTGAATAACATTTTTTTATTTTGACGTTCCATTTGGATTTTTCTTTTTGTTCGTTAAATAAAGTTTGTGTGTTTTCAATTTTACATATGTGTTTAATTGATGTTAATACAAGCATCCAGCGTTCTCTTCTTTTAAATTCAGAGTTTAGTAGCAGTTGTTCAGCTTGCAGGAGCTTTAGTGCTTACGATATAAGTTTTTTTTCTTTCCAGGCATAAAAGTAAATAAGAGTCTCTTAATTCAAATAATTTATGCTTTACTGAGCAAACCTGAGCTAGCTGAGAGGAATAAAGAAAAATATCTGTGGTGTATTCTCATTTCAATCCACCATATATAATTTATGTTTATATTTGGAACGGTAGATATATATTGTATTTTATTTTATATTTATTTTATATAAAGATCACCGCAATATTTACCATGCATAATATCATTTTGTATATAATAGTTTAGATAATCATTAAAATAGTAATTTTAGATAAGTTAAACTACGAGTCATTTCGTCTTGAATGGTGGTCGAGTGAAGTCATTCTGTCAGGAGCAGTAATAAAGTAAAGTATGCCTAGAATAGAAGTTTAGTACTGTTTAAATACCAAATACTGTAAAATACACAAGGTGATTCAAAACACTACATAGAAACTTCATGTGCTTTTAAAGACTCTATGTGGAATAAAATGTATTAATAATTATTTTTACATTTACCTAAAATATACATATTGTTGTTGAAAATGAGATCATCATGAGGCACGCCCTTCAAGTTTAGTGCTCAGAATAATCCTGTAATAATACAGTATTGGGAAAGATATACAAAAGTGTTATTTATTCAGTACTTTATTACATCACAATGGTCCATCGCATTACAACTTTTCTCTAAAGTAGACACATTACGTAGCTACAATTTGTGGTATTCAGTGCTAATAAAAATTAATTCAAGCGTGGGCGTGGTACCCATTAAGGCCTTCAAATGCAAATCAGTAGAGATTAAGACAAATGTTAAGTATTTTTTCCTCAAATTGTACAAAAAAAGTCGTTTTATGGTATTTTTATGTGTGTCAAATAATTAGAAGACGATAACTTTCCACATTTGCAGCTTAATTTCCAGATCCTGAAGATACAACACCTACACAAGAATTTGACACAAGCCAAATTTGCATTTATAAATAATCCTCTAGAACTAATAAACTAAAAATATTTTAGATAAATAATACTTAGAAATGTCACCTCATAACTTCTTCTTCGAATTATTTACAGGATGTGAATACTGCGCGTAGGCTGCTTAATGTTTTAAGATGCATTATCTTATCTGCACAATATTTTAAATCTGTCGTTGGACTAATTCAAGTACATTCTAATTTACGCCTGATTAAATATTTATTTCTCTATGTTCGTTTCTGGCTTCTCTATAAGGAAGGACATATTTATTTGATTTTTTTTTTTAAATTAAATTCTTCTTTATTGATGTTCGGATATTATTTTGTTTGCATAAATAAACAAATATCTTCCTACTATCTGAATATCTGAATATACTCACCCAGAGAAAGTATCGGCTTTAAAACAACAACAGAATCGACAAATGGAAAAGAGAAAGAAAACCATGGTCTCGTAAACAAGCATCGTGAATTCGTGTAATCATTGAAATTGTAACGGGTGTACGTGAGTGCGAAAGTATGTACTTGTTTCACTACATAATGGAGATATCGGCCGCGAGCCCTCTACTTTTCCGAAGATAAATGATTTCCGCAAGGCGCTGCCATGAACTCCCATCTAATATTATTTTATACACTGGATATTTTTATAAAAAGACACACTCGTGTTGGTTGTTTTGTTAGCTGCTCTTTGGACCGTGAAAATCACTTTTCTTTCTAAAAAAACGCGAACGTCCACCTGTAAACTTATACGCACTTTTTTGTCACAAGTAAGTAGTATGATGGTCACAGGAAGGTATAAAAGCCATAAAGAATATTTTACTGAAAGCTTCAATTACACTTAAAATTTTATCCGTCATTACATCGATTAGTACTAATTATAATAATTAGTTATTGCTATAAAGTTTTATGATACAAAGGAACACGCAACAATAATAACGTGCTGGTTTTCCGTCAGGACTTATCAACAACGCTTTGTAAAGTGTAGAAAGGAAAATTTATTTTTGTTTGTATTAGCAGTCTTTTAATTAATACTTACCTGATAGATCTAGATGGATCTACTACAGTGAAGTTATTTAATGGACGTTACAATTAAGTAAGCAGGACAATTGATTGTCAGAGGTAACTATTAGGTGGAGATGAAAAATAAGCACATATTAAATATTCAAAATGTGATTCACAATAGCCAGTTCTTCTTTTTCGGTTCCTAAATAGTTACATTCATTGTCATTTAGAATTGCACACAACTGCATCTTGAGCAATGGATTTCGAAAAATGTACCCTTTTTAAATATGAATTTAAAAATAATAATCGACGCGATGTGCTTGCAAATCCATCTGTACTAATAAATCGTTAAAAAGATCGTTCTAAATAAGCTATATTTTCACCAGCTGCAACTGAACATTAATGAAAATATCCATCAACTAGTAAATTTGATAATGAAAGATTCCAAAGATAAAGTTCCGACAAAAATATACGGTCTATAATCCAGCAAGCGAAACGTCTAGATTTATAGATGGTATACTGTCTCTTCAAACTTAATTCTGTGTTTAAGGTAAAGGAAATTGCGATGGTGGACTGCGTATATTATTGCACTGCACTGAACTCGAAATATTACAAAGGATATGTTAATGAAAGACGGCAGGAAAACGTAGAATCCAGGTATCGTTCTCTTCTCTCCGACAGTTTTTGCTGAGGAATAAATGACTGCGCTGTGAATCTTGAGAAGCTTCTGTAAGCCGATTACGTATTTTATTGCACCGCACATAACTAGAAATATTATAAACTATAAAGGACATGAATTCTTCTTGTAGAATTGCTGATAAAGGAACCAAGAAAAAGCTTTTCCAACTATTCCCACTAATTTAAACAAAAAAAAACCAGTATGTACATCCTATCACAATCTTTTGGATGAGGATCAACAATATTTAGTTGTCGTGTTGTTTTCACTAGATCCTCGTGGTAATGTACTTGCTGATAAATATCTGCAGCCTTATTTCGCAGTTTTTAGAGTATTTTTAAATTTCACAGGCATCTAATAGGACTGACTCCACATTGCAGTTGAAGATTCTAATTTTAGTTTGTCTACTCTATTAGCTGGTGATTGCCAGTGTCCTCCTAACATGACAAATGCTTGATTTGCTCTTGAAGTTCTGTGCTTAACATCAGCTGTAGAGCTCCGTCCTTCCTGGATAGGATGTTCGATAGCTTCGTTTGGCAGTACATTTGGCTATCTCTATTAGACGATACATTTTCGACTGCATGGATGCTGGATAGGAGCCTTCCTGGACTACCTACAAGACCTAAGAGTAATATCTCGCAGTTATTTACGTCAGGCATAATCCAGTCCCGCAGGATGTAGAAGGTAGAGAGGAACGTAGTTTATACATTCTTGCTTGCTAAAGTCTTTAATTTTAATCTTGTAGGTTATCCTGCTGTTATATAGAGGTTATATATTTACAGATTAATAAAGATCCTCATTCTTTTCACTTTGCATGGTGATGTATGCTCTCAAAAACATATTTAAGGTCGACACAGCAGATACTTGAATGGACTGCTCCATTATTATTTATGCTACGTAGTGCCATTCTTTCAATATGTTCTGTTTACATCCAACTTATTTTATATAGGGCGGGTATGCATATACCTTTTCACTTACTATCACAGATAGTGTCGTGAGTCGCTTTCCCCGTACAAGAACTGATATTGCTAATATTTCGTATTCATTTTTGGACAAGAGTTGCTAATGGCTTCTGATACCGATAGGTGCACACCTAGAGCTGGATTGCATAGGACAGCTAAGCATAACACTGCTGCAAATTGGAATATGTTGGAAAGTCTTTGCTGGTCCAAAAGAATTATCCAGAAGAACAACTTAAAACTTTTAAATAGGAATTATCTTTCATAAAGTTCGATTTTGGAAGTCACAGAATAGAGAGACATTTAGAGAAACAAGAAGAAAAGCTGGCTTCAAGGGATTTTGTTTTTTAACTACTCAAGTGAACACATTGGAAGAAGAAAGATAGAAGAACTCTGACAAATAGTGAACACTAAGGAATTAACTTTTGTCATCCAGATAAAATAGTAAATCTATTCATTATGGGTTCAATGATGGACGATCTTATCCCATTCGGAATTTCTTGAAATCTATAAAGAATCTGGGACCGTAATAAATGTTAGAACAAGTGGGTACAAAATTGACTCACAGAAATTCATTTTCTACGCCGTAAATATACCAAAACTTTAGGTCCAGCCGAATCTGCATTTACTGTTCCTCAAAATGAACACAAAGTACACCGAGACCAAGCTGAAGCGACTTCTAATGAAGAATCTTGGGAAATATAATCTAAAAAACTATTAAATTAATGCCAGTGACATTTGTGCACAGTATTGTCAACATATTATTTGTTTATCATAAAAGAAAAAATTTATTATTTAAAGTAGTTACAAATAAAGTAAGGACCAAATTTAAAGACTCGGAGAACTTCTTTGGAGGCTAGTCTTTACTTCACCATCTTTGTTAAACATCACTTTCGTTTTTTGAAGGTTCATCCTTAGTCATACTTCTTTTGATTTCGTGTCTAAATCCATGACCATCATCTATTGCAGTCGTTTTAAATTCTTTTTCTATTATCCTGCGTCATCGACACGTTTAAGATGATTAAGAAATTCGCCATTTTTAACTAATTCCCTTTTCTGACTATTCAATTTTTAAATATATCTTCTAGCAATCTTGACGCAAACATTAATTTATAGTTTTGTTACTAGTTTAATGAGTAAACTACCGCCTTCGATAATCGTGCCTGCTGCTACGTTGTCTTCCCCTGGAGCTTCTGCTGTAATTATTCGACTTCTTCCGTTACGTCAGGCAGAAATTCTGAGTCTACATTTTTCTTACATAATCTTTTTGGTGAATATTGTCCTGTTGTAAATCTTTTATTTTAGATTCATGCAAATTTGGATAAAACTATAATTACTTTTAGGATCTTATCTATATTTGATATTATTTGGTAATTTTTATCTATTATACAGTGTATTTGTTTTTCTTAGGGTTGGTCTTAGAATTTCATGTTTTTACTTTCTTCTGTGGTTCATGTTACTAGTTATTATATCATATTTGTTTTTTCTGTAATTTCTTATACTTCTTCTGATAACTTTGTTAAGCTGTTTATATATTCTATTGTTTGTTTTCTATTTGCCTTGTTCAAAGTTCTTGTTTTTCCTACTAGTTGTTTTGTGGATTCGTCAATTTTAGGTTTCGATTACTGTTTTTTATCTCTATTGCTGATTTCTTTCGCACTTTCTTTAATTATTTTTAGCACTTGTACATTAACCTGCTTAATATCTTCCATATTTTGAGAAGATCTGTGGTTTTCTCTATTATTTGTCTATATAAATTCCTACTACGTTTGCGAAAATCTAATTCTTATTTTTTACTGTCCTTCCTGGAGATATCCATATCCTTTTTCTATTTACATTTTTTATAATTTAAAAGTTGTTAGGTTATCGGTAAAATTAGGTAAGTTTAAAACGAGGTTAGGTTAGGATAAACATAGGACACTTAAGATAAGCATAACTTAGAAGATAGGTCAAGAGTTACATAAGGTTACATATTAATCTAGGTTAGGTAAGCAAGTATATTCTATTGTATTAACTAGATTATATTAGAGAATATGCGTAAAAGGTGTTTTTCGAAATCACAGAAAACGGTTGCCCTATGGATATTCTGAGAGTATCACTTGGGCGCGTAAACAGTTTCTTGAGACAACAGTTACCGTAGGTTACGTTAGAGATTAGTGGATATGATAGGTCAAAGATTAGACTAAATACTAAGATAGGTTACTAGTAAGGTTAGGTTATAGCTTCAATTACAGGTTAGGTTACAGATTAGATTATAGACTCATTTACGGATTAGGTTACAGGCTAGGTTATAGATTAAGTTGCATGTTAGGTTACAGGTTAGATTATAGGTTTGATTGTAGGTATGACTATAGGTTAGTCTAGATTCTATAATCTAAGCTAACCTACAATTTAACTTATAACTTAATCTATATTAGGTTAAAGGATAGGTTATAAGTTTAGTTATAGATTAGGTTATAGGTAGGTTACAGGTAAAATTATAGGTAGGTTACAAGGTCAGCAGCGGTTCGTAATATCTTTTTGGATGTTCTGTTTGCGGGCGTCAAGCATATAAAGCGGTTGCTTAGAGGGCACTTATATGGTTAAAACATTTGCCGCTCCTTAGAAAAACATCCAAAAGAGTACGTAGCAACGACCGCTAGTTATAGGTTAGGTTAAATTAGAGATTAGGATAGAAAATAGGTTGGATTAGGTTAGGTTATGTTTCCTTAGGTAAAATTAGAGTTTAGGTAAAATAATTGATGAGGGTAGATTGGGTTACAGATTAGGTAAAAGTAGGGTTTAGGCTAAATAATAGACTAGGTCAGAAGATACGTTAGGTTGGGTTTAGTTAGGTTATGTTACTTTAAGGTATAGTCAACACCACATAAAAAACAAAGTCTATGCACGAAAACAAAATGGCCGCAATGGTAGATTAGAAGTAAGCATTCGATTAATTTCTAAGCAGTAATATTGTTGTGAATTTTACGTATTAATGTCCAAATTTCGTTTTAAAACGTTTTAAGATAACAATAAAACTGGTCTTGTTCGCATACAAAAGAAAGAAATAAAAATAAAGTTAAAAGGGCGAAGCACTAGGATAAACGTCTATTAGGTAAGTTAATAATATATTTTATTTCATACTGTGTCACATTTGTCAGTTTTACGTTAAACTTTTTAGTCCAGAACATGCGATTTTACGGTCTAGTATGCTTGTAAAAAATAGTGTAATAGTATATTGTGTTATAAGTGCAGAAAAGTGCCAATTTCTCACGAGTGTGAAGATTTTGCGGCATGAGACGTAGTCGAATGCCGCAATCACACGAGTGAGAAATTGGTGTTTTTGCACGCGTTACACACTATACTTTATCTACGACAACAAAAAAAGTAATAAACCACCAACAGCTAAGAAAGTTTTTTAACCTAGAATTTATACTCGCATTCATATTTTTTACGTGAAATATTTGGCAATAAATTAAGAGATGTAATGTGAGCCGCTTCCACGATGTTTGGAGGTGTACGAGTGTACACCCCAATTTCCCTTCATCGGATTCATTCATGATACATCTAGAATTTTAAAAACGACAAAAGTAAACATTAAATTTGTAAAGACAATAGTAATCATACGTTTACAATTTGTATAATTTCAGTCAATCTACTATTTAGTACTTACAGCTAAATAATTATGTACTCGTTTTCAAAAAATAATTTATATGTACAAAAATCACAATTCAATTGTCAAGGTTATTAACCTCTGCGCAAAATGTCAAATACTCTCGCATTATGTAGCAAATTATAAATGTTTTCAATGTTTTTATTGTAATTTAGCAATAATAATAAATAAAATTACATTAAAAATTATATAATAATGTAAAACATTAATTAATTTTACGTTTTAATTGAATAACGATCATTGTAACTTTATATAATGAGAAAAAAACATCACTGAAAGGCGTCTCGGTAGCTCAATGGTTACGCTGTAGCTACTAACCGAGCGATCCGGGTTCAATTCCCCGGGTCTGACCTTAGTTTCTTATCTAGATGGATTTCCATTCGAAATATAATTTAATGTAAAATATTAATTAAACAAAATAAATTAACCTTTATCTAAAATTTATAACATTTTATATTTCAAATAATTAATAATATTATAAATATTGCAAGTGGTGACATCTATGGCGTTTTAATAGAACTACGGATTATTGAGAACTCCTTCCTCACATACTTTACCGTTGAGTTTGGAGATTGTTTGCAATTGGTCGTTTTCACGGTTACTAGATTGTGCGGAATGTGTAACTTTCTATGGTGGTCGTAGATAAAAAATTTTACCGGACGCAAATACAATCAATCACCTGGACAATGTTTTAGTACGTAATCAGTTACCATGGAAACTCGTTCTTCATAGATGTCCATATTTTACATTCGGAAATTTATTTTATATAATTTTTTTTAAATTAAACCAATATTCCAATAATTGCAGTATGAAATAAAACGCATTACGTCATACGTCCTGGAAAAGTCTCGTTTCGATGTTCCGGACTCGGTTCCTTCGTCGCCTTGTCCGTAACATCTTACTCGACTGTAAAATTCCATTTCCAGGACTTATAGCGTAAATTACTATTATGCTACAAGTAATAAAATGGGCGATTAAACACTTTATTTTCGATTTCGTATTTAATTCTTTTAAAGAGGTAAGTTGCGTTTTGGCGACCGGCTTATTTTTGTTTTTACAATAATTATTTAGTGAAACTAATTAGACTTCTTAACCTGCTTGCCCATTAAATTACATGAGTTTAGAATTTATTTAAGTAACATAAACTTTGATTGAAAACTAAATTTTCTTCAAGTGAATGCATTCTGCAAGTGTTGTTATTAGTTGCTCTGTTTGTTCACTAAAACAGTCTGGGCTCTTTTCAATGGCACTCACGAAAATATAGTTAAGGCAATGGTAAGAGGTTCGATTAAGTTAAACTTGGGTTAGATTAAATTAGGTTAGAGGTTATGTTAAATTATGGTATTATCGTTAAAGGTATGGTGTTTAGATTAATGGTAAGGTTAGGTTAAGCTTAGGTAAAAGCTTTGGCTTGGGTAGGTTAGAGCTAAGGTTAGAAGTTCGATTAGAGGTTAAGTTCTGTTTGAGATTACATTAGATTGAAATAGCTACTTTTCTTCTAATTTTTTTTAAGTTTGATTAACTCATTTTTCTATATTTCATAATTCCATTTTATTTTGGTCATTAGTGAATGCATTCTGCAAGTGTTGCTATTAGTTGCTCTGTTTATTCACTAAAACAGTCTGGGCTCTTTTCAATGGCACTCACGAAAATATAGTTAAGGTAAAGGTAAGAGGTTAGATTAAGTTAAACTTGGGTTAGATTAAGTTAGGTTAGAGGTTATGTTAAATTATGGTATTATCGTTAAAGGTATGGTGTTTAGGTTAATGGTAAGGTTAGGTTAAGTTAGGTAAAAGCTTTGGCTTGGGTAGGTTAGAGCTAAGGTTAGAAGTTAGATTAGAGGTTAAGTTCTGTTTGAGATTACATTAGATTGAAATAGCTACTTTTCTTCTATCTTTTTAAAAGTTAGATTAATATAATTTTTTATATTCCATATTTCCATTTTATTTTGGTCATTACACTCTTTCGTGTTTGACATTTGAAACTCATGTTAGAAACCGTCTAACATTTAAATTATGATACTATTGGATTTAAGTTAAAAGTTAATATAAAAGTCGCCAATTCATACAATAGGTTGATCTATCATACATAAGTATTAGTTCATTAGCCAAAAATTAAAATTTTAATAAAATTTGGATTTGGTAACTCTACCCTATTTTTAAGGATGGTTCAGTAATGCAATCTGAAACAACTCAGGACTGTGATCTTTTGAAGAAGCAATCCGTGCTGCACGAACTGTCACTAATTAATCTCTGAAGGATTTGCTGTATTGACTAGTGCAATATAATTTAATATTGAAAAGATATATATAGACAATATTCTGTATGACATTCCCTTTATTGTTTTCTGAAATTACAAATATAAACAAATAATTGAATAGATAATTTATGTTTTCCGGTAATTCATACCTGAAAGGCCGAACATAAATCCCAAATCCTCCCACGCCGGTCGGTGTTGTTATATGAAGCAATTCATCTTGACCTAGTTGGGACAGTTAAGTGAAATTTTCAGTGGGTCAAAAGGTTTAGCAGTGGAATTTCAGTACATGTCCTAAGTGGATACCTGGCGTCGTGACTCACATAGACAAGTTAGGTATGTACATACGTACACACAGCAGGTTCCTATTAAGGGTTCCTTTGTACACTAATTAATAAGGAAACTGCTAAGAATGTTGTTATGGTTGCCGTAACACGTATTAATAGATCACGGAGCTAATTTTCTAAGCAGCAAATGTACGAGGAAAAGTTAAAGAAAATCGATTGATATTCATTCAGAAGATCCTTTTTTGTAGCAAACAAAGGATAAAATAAAGTGATAAATGTAAAACTGCAAAACGTAGCACAGCAAATTATTATCCATCAAACGCATTCAACGTCTCAATTTATTTCGAATGAATTGATGACAACTGTCGTCAAAGATCCTGAAAATCCTGCTTAAATTTCATGCTCGATCTCTCTTGATATTAAACCATATAATGGCTTAAAAAACGAAAGGAAAAACCTCTTTCTTGTAAAGGAAAATATAAAGATGACTATACATATATATATACTCTAGGCGACTACTTTCAGGCAGGATATTATAAATGGTGGTACTAAAATCGCATGCAAAACAGTTAAAAGATGTTTCTTTATATTTTTCTTCTCTTGGAAATATTTTGGACAACTCAGGTGAATAATTAATTTACTGTATATTATTAAAATGAAAAGAAATTTTTTTAAAAAAGGATAAACATAGTCTTTTTGTAAGATTCTGAAAAATTACTAGGTAAGAAAAACCTTAGCTTGGGATTACAAATTGCTGTAACTATCGCAAATAGAGCTGTTTGTAAAAGAGTTTTTCGCAAGAAAATGATTGCATGGAAAAACGAACTACCGGTTTTAACATATCGTCAGCAGAAAATGCTTTGGTACTCATTTGTAGCTGCTACTAGTCTTAATCTGGTGTATGTTAGATGCGGGTATGCACAACGCAATTTATTTACATTGTGTCATTTTACATGAGAGAAGATGGCATAAAAATAGTGGTTTATGGCTATCTGATACATATTTATAAGCCTGTTGTATATTTTAAATCACCCTGACGTGTCTCAAGTTTTTCTGCACGTTTTTGTTGGAATATGAAGGTTTTACATTTTACATAAATTACGTCTAATGGAAGGTTTCTTTTAGTGTAATTTCCTTCTAATTATAGATATTTTATGCATTTAGTAAAAAGTAGTTTCTAATTGTTTGTCAAAACGTACAGAAGCTGTCAGGGCTAAATTGCATGAAATCGATGTATTAAAAATATGTAAAAATACCTCAACATGAGTACAATTAAGCAACTTAAAGCATATATCTTGGTTTTGCTTTTTTTTGGTACAGCAAGAATATAACCATCTGATTCTTAAACCCTCGTGTCCCGCAAACGTTGCAGGGGCTTTTCGCGAAATCTTGAAAGAATTAACCGAAAATTTGTGTGTGATTCGATTCTGATTTCTTCCAAAAACTCTGGGAATCATTTCTAATTTATATACTCGGTTAGTTCTTTGTGGATATTATTAGAACGCTCTAGGGTGCTGGCATCTACTAAACTGTAAGTCTTGAACCTTTATATTATGACTGATTGCCGCATGAATTTATTATGATACCATTTGACATTTAATTAAATGATAATAGTGTTACAGTATTCCATAACCTCATAAAAACTGTGTAATGTTGATGATGCTTTTATTTGTTGACTGAACGCGATTTTGAGAATTTACAGAAATTATTATATTTTTAGATTGTTATATCGGAAACTAGTCATTTTATTTTTTTATACCTAAACTGTTCACATTCCACAGTTGTTTATTAATAAATAATCGGTAGCGGTGATCAGAGTAAAAGCAATAAAATAATTAGTATACATTTTAGAGCAATCATGTTTTATTCAAAGTATGTGGGTGTACGTATATGTAATAGCGACTGAAAGTATTTTTCATTAATAATTGGTTGGCGTATTTTGAAATAAATTGCAATTTTACATTTAGCGTAGCTCCAAAATGAATTGCACTAAAGTGAAAAATAGTTCTTCAATTTATTTTACATCAGGAATCAATAACAAATTAAAAAGAAAATTTGTTTTCAGCATTATGAATGCCGTTGACGTATCGTCGGCGTTTAATGAAACAGCCACTGGGGTAGAATTCGGGTTTAGATGGGACATTACTGGCCACAACTTTTTCGCCTGAGTTCTTCTAACACATCTTTATTCTTTTATTAATTGCTCATAGATGGGATTTTGTTAGATTTCGCAAACATATCACTTTATGAGACATTTTAATACGTTCTATTTTGTAAAATATAGTAGTCGATAATTTTCGTCCTTCATTTCGTTAGTTAATTTAAATAGATCAGTAGATGTATCGTATGTAATTACTTAAATGTTTTTGAAAAGTATTTTTAAGCTAGTCAACTATTGAAGTATTTAAATAATCGAAGTTTTTAAGTAGATGTCATATGTCTTTAAGCTTGATTGATTTTATTATCACAAAGAAGGTACAACGCAGGTGAGGTCTCATGATCATGATCTCTGAATCAAACCGATCATGAATATTATGTTTATCAGAACTTCTCTTCTTAAAATTCTGCAAGAAGTAAATGATTTCAATGATTACAAATGATTGCAAATTATGACTTCAACTTCGACTCTATTCTTAGAATCAAAATGACCGATTTTTAAATGAATTAATAACGTTAAAAAATTAACTTGTTTGAAAAGATAACCTGCATTTTTGCTTCTAATTATATAACAATTCCAAATTGAGATAAAACAAATACCTAACAAAAAAATAGATTATAAAAAAATTATTTATGTTTATAATTTATATTGTATTTTTCATTTTTTTTATTAATTGAAAGTGTTATTTAAGAACTCACGGTTTTACATTTTTTAATATTTGGTTAGGCTAAATTGGTCTTCCAACTCTAACTTTAAATATTGACGACAAAATTTCACATCTCTAATCTCTTTTTAGCTGCTTGCCTACTTGACAGCGAAATAACATTGTCGAAAATAAGATCTACCATCAATCTCTGCAGTTATACAAATTCAAACGATAAAATGATTGATTGTTCTTAACTTCTATTTGAAAATATTGTTTATTACTAATTAGTTAGTTCTAAATTCTAATTTCCATTTATTTCTTTTATTTCCATCCAATAATAAATTATCCTCACTTTGGATAAATAACTTTTCAACATTGTTAAATTTTTTAAAAACTTTTAATTATTTAGATTAAACACTTTATTTAAATATAACTTACTAACTTTTCTTTTTATAATAAATATATATTTTCGACGTTTAACATTAACCTTGAAGCTGTTTAGGTGACATAGCCTAGTTTATTATTTTTGATTTAACGTAACCTTACAAATATTTTTTTGAAATGCTAGAAACATGCATTTGTTCCTTTGATGGTTTAGAGTTACTTAATTGTTAAAAAACGGATTCCCTTTATATTCCGATCAAATGGATCATCTATTTGAAAATTTCAGTAGTTTACGACATATTAAAAATAATCAATAGGCTACGATAGGTATCGGGTTTAGGCAGATAGCATTTATATAATTATTCATGCAACAAATAAAAGGATTAAATGCTAGGACAGCAGTTTTATTCAAGCTAAAGACTACAATCTTGATTACAGATAGTTTTATCAAATAAAAACGGTAAGAATAGGACTATGATAGATGTCGATAATATTTAACGCAATTTTATTAAAAAGGATATTTTATAAAAAGAAATATCATTTAATTTGATTGTGTTGTACTAAAACATGATGTATGTAAACCATAATACATGTTTAGGATAGCTTGTTCATTTCTTTAGAAGATTTTTATCTTTTCTTAAATTTGATGTGCCGATGATGGGACCGCAGATAGTATTTTCATTATCCTAGTAAGCTGAACCAGTTTCGGGATTATATTTCACTGGAAATATGAAGAAAAGGTCATTATTATGATGTCTATAACAGTACATTTAACTTACTAATTCCTGTAATTAAAGGATTTGTATGAATTATTAAGGAAAATCAGCTGTTTTGGATATGTTGGAGGTTTTTCAAGTTTTGATTTTAATAGAACATTTTTCACCGCTGTTTAAACACAAGTACTTGGAGGATTGTATGCTGGACAAGTTTGAGTATAATTTGATTTCATTTATGTTGATATTTGTGTAGGATCTTGTATAGCATCGTTGAACTCCTAAAACGTGTAAACAGATTTTTTCATTTGAGTTTTTCTTTTATTGTAAATATTTTCCTACGTAAATTTTATATGTATGAGTTACCTAGTGTAGCTATGTGTTCATTTCTTGTAGAGATATAGCTGGAGATAATGAGTTTCAGTGGCAATTTGAGTTTTAATGAAGCTTTCATCATTAATCGTTTTTTTTTATTTTCTCAGTTCGTTAATGTTGATCTTAAACTATAAGTGTATTACATTGATTTGTTCGTCTTGTGTCACGAATGTAGCGAGTAAATTTTGTTTGTGGAATTTTGTCATAGTCATCAATTGTTTTGCTAAAACATATAAAAAAGCCAGGAAAAATTAACAAATTTAGTCCACAGAACGTATTTGAAAAGTCCACGTCGACTCGTATAAGATTTTCTAAAGAAATTAAAGTAAGATTAAGTTATAACCATATGTTTTGATAAACATACGTCGAATGTAAACAAAGTATTTATGGAATGGAACCTGTTTAAAAAGTAAAGAAGAAATATTTCTACATTTAGAACAATTATTTGGGATTGTAAATATTATTATAAAAAATACAAAGATTTATTTATTGGTTTGAAAAATCGATTTATTTGGAAGATCGGTCAACTGACTATCGGAAGCAGTCTGTATTACCAACAATGCAATTGGAGTAATTTAATAACAGATTTTAAAAGGATCCGGACGATTATATACAAGGTATTTCGAAAGTGAGAGATTTTGTTCACATAAAGAACTATAAAGTGATAAAGACAATTTTTAATTAAATCTAGAATTTGATTTTGAACATTTTGGATTGTTTTTAAATAACAAAGAGATAACGATTAAACAATTTTGAATTTGTTTATTATCAAAGATAATTCAATTTAGTTTAATAAATTCATTTAGTATTTGTAAATAATTATTTTATTGACTGATAAATTTATTTTATGTTAGCTTGTTGAAGTGGATACCAGTTTCAACCGCCATTGTCAGGTTGTAACTAAGACCTAAAGCACTTGAGCAAACACTAGGAAGATTTTCCTAATTTTGAATTTCTTTTGGTTAAACACTTGTGTTGTTGGTCTATTTTAAATTTTGATTTTCGTTTTAACCACAATAAAAATATAAATCTGTGTTTGAATTTATTCATGTTTTTATTTGATGTTCATACAAGTATCCATTGTTCTTATCTTCATACAGAGTTTATGTTCCTGTTGTTTAGCGGCAGAAGTCCAAATGTTGTGATAGTAAGTCTCGTTCCAGGTACAGGAATTATTAAAGTTGAATTAAATATTTTTATCTCATGCTCTATTACTATAAACCTGAGTCAGCTTAAAAGGGTCAACGAAATTTACTGTGGAGTTTTTAATTTTTCATTATTGTTGAATTTCATCGCAATATACTATTTTGAAAAAGAAAAGTTATTCAATAAACAAGAAAATTATGACATTTCAATTTTCACATAACCCAAATATAATTTATAAATTTTTATAAATGCAAAAACTATTTATACTACTAGCTTATAGAAAATAAAATTCTGATTCTAACCATATATGTACTATTGTGGTTTAGTTGCCTTTCTCCTCGTATAATTAAAAATTATTTATTTGTACCAATTCAAATATTTTAAATATGACTAGCTCAAATATAAGACTATTTTTTCTCGGCTTTTTGAGGTTTATAAATTGATTAAATATCATTTGAGTGCTTTCTTATTGTTGATTAACATTATGAAGTACATATTTTTGAAATTATTAACTAGGTTAATAAAAGCTTATCAAAATTTTGTTAATCGTTGTATTAATGAAACACTTCACACAATTAATACCTTTCTTCCAAGTCGTCTTAAAGTTACATAAATTATTTTGCACTAGTCAAAGAACCAGGATCCTTCTATTACAGTTTTGACAATAATGTGGGTTCATCGATTACCAATCCAAATTACCATCCTCCGGCTGACAACATTAACAGAACAACACTTTTTACCAACAAATTTAATTTTTAATGTATGGTAAATGTTCCATTGTGCCTTTTCTGTATTTTAATAATTTTTTTTAAATTTTTGTTTCAGTTTAAATACCTGATTATAATTAAAGAAAACTCAACTTCATTGTTGAAACTGGAATAATGCAATTTGTCATTTATCCTTTTTATTTTACAATACCTTCTCACCTTTTTGTTATAAGTTTTTCTTTTTAAAATCAAAATAATCAAACCAAAACATCTTTTATTTAACCGATTTTCTTCTATAACTTGAATTTTTAATAAACCTTGCTTTTAGCATACTTAGATACATAAATTACAGCAACTATAATTTCAACAATAGGTATATAGCTTTTAGCAAATTAAAATTCTGTACGAACTCCAAAAATAAGAAAATTGAACCAAAACAAAATAACATAACTCAAATCATAACAATACTATAAAACTTGGACTGAAAAATGGAATAATACCCTTAATTTTAAACTCAACGATAGAACATTTTCCTATCAATATCAATCAGCTTAAATTCATAAAAACGCCTTTTTACACGTTCTTTACTTCAAAATCTAATCATTATATCATTAATAATCTTATCTGAGTGTTCTTGGATGAGAAAACTTTGATATGCAACCCAAATTACATAATTCAAATGAACATTACAAAAGCGCAGATTGTCAAAATTGTTTTTATGTGGTTCCATCAAAAAGATCTAACCTTTAGATTAAGATGTGTATCAATTCTCTGGTTATGATGCTACACTACTCATTTCCACCAAAACAACTTATCAAGAAAGTTTTAAAATTTTGAAAATACAATAAGACTGCAAAATTAACATATCTAGTTAACGTGAATTTTACCATTTCAACAATAATTTCAACAGGTAAGTTGATATACACTTGCATACACCTTTAATACCGCATATTTTATCTGTTCGGGATAATTTACGTAAACATAACATTAAAAATGAACTAAACTTTATTAAGTTGCAAAAACGCATAAACGATCTCCAAATCGTTATCGTTACTATGAAAATCTAGATTCTCGCATATCCTTTATCTGCTTAGAAAGTTTCTGTGCGTATGTTAATTTTTATTAACTAATTTTAAGTATTTGCATTAAGAAATCTTTTCAAAATTTATTTTTTTAAGTGAGATTATGCAACCATAAATCGGGTAGTTATTAAAATGTATGTTATCTGCTTATTAGATATTATAATAAGAGTGTTATAATATTATAATATCATGGCAATAGACAGACAGAGTAGGCAAGCACAAGTTCTTCAGAACTGCAAAGACACTAAAGTATTTTAAATAGAACTTAAATAGAAACCGGACTTAAGACATTTATTTAAAAAACGACAATTACTTAAGTAATTAAATAGTTAATAGTAAATAGTCTAACGTTGAAATATTTGCAAAGATCATTGAAGGATTACCTTCAATCGCAACAAGACTGGTATTTAAAATTATTTATTAACATCATATTATTTCTTCATTCACCATGCAGTTTGATCTGATTGCTAATGTAATTTGTTTTGGATTCTGGTAATTGCAAGAAAATTTATTAAAAAGACTGTCATACTAACTGTGTTAGATGTTAGTAAACAATACTAAGATATCCAAGAGTATCAATTAGGTAATACTTAAATATAATAATAATACTCAAATATGTTTCTAAGATTACCTTCAGAAATTTCAAATAAATATCTATATTAGGTTTTACTTTGGTAAGCTTTGTCTTGTTGGACTGGTAACGCGTACAACTACACTTATTCTTTGGATTTACCTTTTTCGATAATTATACTTTTTGTAATTACCCGTACACCGTACACACATTGTACCCGTCCACTTGGGTCAAGGTGGTGTTGGGACTGGAAATGCTTGTCGAGAACTTAATTAAGAAATAATTCTTGTATGAGACTTTTGGCTACAACTTAAAATCTTGGTGCAAATACATGCTAAGCAAGTAATCTGTTTTCTGGTTACAATAAAATAAACATACATTGTCGGTAGCTGCTTGCCTAACCGCATACGGCAAATTTTTTTAACTGTTGGTGTTAATACAATTTTGCATAATATTAAAATAAATAATTCTGTATTTTTGTATTCAATTAGAAAAACAATTAAAGAATATTTATTTTATTTTTTTTCTTTACGGTTTCCGGTGCTGCCATACTTAGCAAGGTACTTAAAGTTGCCACAAAAACATTCATATCAATTTTGCCACTTTAAAGTGAATAGTCATACCCTGACAAAATCTGCATAAAGTATGCAAACTCCTACATTTTTCTCCTTGTAGGTACTCTAGTAAAAAATATGTTAATGAAGACATGCACTGCACTATAGTGTTTGCTTTTGAATAATAAATGAATAAATAATGTTTACTAATTGAATACCATTCCAGAATGATTACTGTAGAAAAACAAAACAACCTTTTAAAACCAATCAGGAAGACAAGTTGCTGCGGTTGAAGTATACCGAACCATATAAAACCAATAAGAAAATGTCTAACGTTTGACTCATTTAAATGCACACAAAGTGTATTGTACCGTTATCCTGTAATAGGTGCATAAATGTCATAAAAAATAATAATAATCATAACAACGTGTTTTCTATTTCCACCTGATAGTATATGTGTTATAGATTTACGTGCCTGTCACCATATTACGATAGGATCATTAGTAATAAAAAAAGTATTTGATGTTTCGTTTTAGGATAATAGACATAGATATATCGCCTTTCCTGTCTGTCTTATTAATAATAACGAAATAGAAGCAAACTTTGATACCTGAGTGTTTTTGCGCGTAGAATAAGCAAAAAAAAGCATCTTAAGAACTAGTACATACAAATTGGTGTGTTTATCTTTTCATTCTTGACATCATTGATAAAATTGTATGTGGAGCTTCTAGTTCTAGAGCTTCAAACCTTTTATTAAACATTTCCTGTTGACAAAATTGGAATTGCACCTCGGGCAAGATGTTACCTTTTTTAAAAATTTTATCACGTAGATATGTAGAAATTCAGAAAATAATTATATTCGTGACCTTACGCTTCAAAATCTAATAAGCGACGAGTTCTTTTACAAAGCACATAAATCTTGATTATGAAGCTGTAATATTATTTTAAAAATAGGCCTGCCCGCAGTTAGCTCTAACTGATATAGGAGTTTGAACCCATAGATCATCAAATATGAACAACTTTTAATGTGTTAACATAAATTACTTACTACGTCAAAACGAACACCTATTGTAAAGGAACATGCCTTTATTCATCTACGTAGATCTACATATACGGGAATGGCCCCCTTTTGTTGTTAGGTAAATAATGGCGACACATCAGTCTGCCTTCTTTTTAATTGGTTCAAAACTAAATCACATCCTCCTTAATAATCGAATTTCGCCATCTTAATTTCTTTTTTTAAAGTTTTAATTAACAGATTATATATTTTCAACGTGATAAAAACAAACGACATTTATAATATTCATAAACGTTAGATTTTTTTTTATTACATCCAATTAAATTTTTCTCTTTAATGATCTCATTTAATAAATTTTATTTATAATTATAATGTGTAAACATAACTCCAATACAGGTTTTTTAAACAATTTATTTATAAGCTTAAAAATTGTATTTAACAGTAATTGGAAAGATGGATAGACAGAAGAAGTTTATTATAAAATGATTGTTTATATTTACTATGATGTTAATTAAATACTTATCTTCAACGGAAATCAGTTACTTTATAATGATTTACATAATAGTATTAGTAATATTATTTGAATTGTTTGTCATATTTACTATTGTTAAATAATTTTCTTTATTTAATAGTGTATTAAATGAACAAAAATACTTTCTTAATATTAAAAAATAAATAACTAAGAACAAATATGTAAAATTATTTATAATTAACCATTTTCTAAATAATTATTTAACACGCTAAAAAGGAATTCATTCACACAATAATTTTAAATAAATATGTTTATGCAATTTCAAAATAATACATTAGATTAATTGCGTAACCTCATTTTCGAAATAAAAATTTTGAGTAATTTTTCTTTTATGAATTAAAATACAGTTATTTATGATTAACATGCACACTTGAACACTATAACCAGATAAAGGATATCTGGAAAAGTGATTTTTCCATAAAATTTAGTTAATCTTCCTTGTCTATTAACGATTTGAGAGATGTTATTCTATTTTTTTTCAATTTAATGAAGTTTAGGTAAATCTTAATGTAAGCTAGAACAGACAAGGTGTACTGTATTAAGGGTGTATACAAATATTTATCCACTTACCTGATAAAAATTTAGTTAAAAACTATGTTTTCTTTATAACAGAGGTTTTCCGATATTGAAAGTTTCTTGTAATTTAAATTTTTAAAATTCTTGGTTGAATTATTTTGGTGGAAGTTCGTAAAGCTGATTCTTTACCTCAAAATAGATACAATCTTAAATGTAGAGGCTGCATTTTTTTGTTGATGTCATTATATAACAACATGTAATTAGGTTGCGCTTTTAGAACGTTCGTTGAAATATTGTAATTGGTTTATTATTTGAATTTGTTGTCATCTAAAAACATGTATATAATGTTATTAAGATTATAATGTTTAAATTTGTGAAGATAGGAAGATGTGAAAAGGTATGTTTGGGTAATTAAGTCAATAAATAGTGTTAAGTAAATCGTGTGTCATCGACATTAAATGGTAAAGTTAATTTTGTTTGTTCATACAAGTAATATACATCATTGAATTCGGAATTTAATTTGCTATACGACTATTTAATTAGTTTTTACTTTAATGAAAATTTGTAAATAAGAATTTGAATATTTTATTCATATAATGTCAACAGTCTTTTGTTTTGTTCAAAATTTGTTTTGAGGGCAATTGTTTTTAGCCAAATCATATTGACATATTATAATATGCTAAATAAATAAAATAAATGAATGAATCAAGATTTTAAAAGAAAATCCACGTTTTGGGCACCAATAAAATATGAGATGATATTTCGATAAAAAAAATCAAAAACTTTGATTTGAATTGAAATTGGCCAGCTTTAGTGAAAATGATATATAACAACCCAACAGTTTTTCTTTCTCCCCATCGACTAACTCAGGTATGTGTTGGAGTGAGCATGAAATAAACATATTATAAAATCTTATTGATTCTTGCACCCGAAAAAAAAAGAACTTACTACAAATGCACTTAGAATTCTGCAAATGGACAAGCAGCAAACTTAGACTCCGTATGTAAAGAAAATAAATGTATGCTTGCATAAACATCAACGCAAATAAACACATATAGAGATCAAACACGGCTTTTCAATTTATTGAAAGTAGATAAGAATATTTATTCAAGAGAAAATAAAAACAATTGTTTAAATGAAAAAAAAACAAAAGGAAAATCATCCTTAAGCTTGCTCAAATGTGTGTGACATGCGGGTTGTAACTGGTCTCCATTTGAACAAACTATGACAAATATAAACATAGAAAACATAGAATTTGTTCTTTTTCCGGGGTTTATTTATATGATTTCCGAAAAACAGTTGAAAAATACAGCGAAATTTCACAAACAACGAAACATCACAATCTGTCATGACGTTACAAACGAAAACACCTAATCAAAATTAACACTAGACTAAATTCTAAACAGACAAAAAGGTAGCTATCAAAGAGACGATTAAAATGACATAAGACACTGTCTATATTGAACAATAACAAAGAAAATCAATAAAAACGATCAGATGTCACCGATCTCATTAAAAACTAATTACATTGAAAACTCGTCACTCTCCAGCTATACTTGTATATACAATATTTACATAACTACACAAGGTAACTCAAACATATGAAGTTTACACAATTTATAACAAAATACAAAAGAAAAACTTTACTTAAAAAAATAATCTTCCGTTTTAAACAACTGATGCTTTTGCAAGTATAAACAAATAAACCATATAAATGAATTCAAACTTTTACTAATCTTGTCTAGAGTACAGTACTCCATGTGCCTGAATCCAAACAATAATACAAATCATCAAAATAAAACCAACACTTGAAAAATCAATGAATATCTACAAAGCTGATACCTTCATTCCTATGAACTCAAATCTTCTAAATGAAAAACTCCGTAAGCAAATTGTAACGTTATAAATATCAAATTACTGATCTAATATAACTATTCCCAGTGAAATAGTACCCGAAACCGACTTAGTTTTCTGGGAGAAAGAAAAATCTGTTCAACGTTGAAAACTGGTAAAACTCAAATCTAACAAGAAGATAAAACCTTCCACGAAAATGGAAAAACCATCCTAACATGTGACCTGGGTTACATAAAACATGTATTACTATAAAACAACCTAAATACTTGATATCCTTTTTATAAATTCAACACCTTCTCATAAAAAGTGAGGTTAAGGAACATCGATACCTAACATACTCCTATATCTCTGTTCTATATTATAAATTTTCATGTAACCTCCCATGTATCCTATCAATTGAAAAAAATTAATATCCTAGCGTGTCTGTTTTTCTATTTAATGCGTGATATTTTTGTATTTGTATTTCCGGAGCCTAATCGTAGCTTCTAAAATATTCTAAAATTGCAATTCGTTAAGTAAATTTTCAACCTGATGATTCTATATCATCTCAATATAGCCATATTTTCAACAAACTCTCTTTCAATTTAAATCTGGCAGAAGTGCACACATTTTGTTTAAATTAATAAAAAAAAATAAGGTTATGTTGACCTAATAATAAAATGTCGAAGGTTTTGAAGTTATATTTATTTACGTTAAACGTCAATTTAAAAAGTTTTTAATTCAAAGTGCTTAATTAATAAGAGCCAAAAGTTAATTTAAATGTTTACTTGATTCTTCGTTTAATGTCTGATAACAAAAAAATTTATGGAAATTATTGAATAATTAAATGAATTTGGATAAGAATAAATAAGATTTTACTTACCATGGTTTTAAATGAATTAAATGGATTTGGTATTCCAGTTTTTGTGAAACATTTTTAATGGGAAATAGTTATGCAGAATTCAATGACACATGTTTGTTGATTTATTTGTCAACTTTAATGAAACCAGACAGCTGATACAAGAGCAATTGAAAAGTAGCACCAATTTTTGAACAAGGAAACTATAACAATTCGAGCAATTAAAAACCGTGAGTTTTTCTACAGTAATTAATCATTTAATTTAATCATTAATATAAGAAATTTTGATGATACCAACAGGACAAATAGAATTGTAAACAAATTATTCTCTTTATTTTAGAAAGTAATCTTTTATAGTTAAACTAAAACAATTACTTGATTTAAAATAATCTTCATATCTCCAAATAAATAATATTTAATTATTTTGAGATTAATGAAAATTAATTGCAGAATTAAAAAGAAAGAATCTGTATTCATATTTTTTATTGATATTTAAATTATAAACAATTATCTTTGCCTTTTTATTTCATATAAAAAAGAAACTATTTCTTTGATGGTATCAATTTTCATTTTGTTCTTATTATATATATATATATATATATATATATATATATATATATATATATATATATATATATATATATATATATATATATATATATATATCAGATTTAATTGTGTAAATGTGTTTTTCTATTACTGTGTTCCTAATTATAAGAATTTAGTTATCCATTGAAGCGATCCGCCTGAGAGAGTCTGAATTTGTGAAAAATGGGGTTTCACTTCTACTTTACATTTAACCGGAGCATTATTTCAATTAAAGGTAAGCAAGTTGTAACTTTTGTATTTCATCCTTTTACATTTATTTGTATATTTTGTCTTTTAGAAGTCCAATCGGTTTTACTTGTATACCCCATATCAATATGTAAAGTATGTAACGTACTAGCCTGTCTTTAAAAATCAGTCCGGTTATAATCAATCTATTTCGTTTTAATCCCGGCTGTGGCCCCCATAATGTGTAGTGGGATTTAGTTAAAAATAATAATTATACAAAATAAGATAAAATAAATAAATCTAAAATAACAGAAAGGAATACAAAAATAACATGTTATAATACAAGTCTCTTATTCTTCAAATTTCGTCTTTAGTAAATAATTTTAATACTCTGATTGCATCTTCAAGACAATTGTAAATGTCAGCTATACAGCAGATATCTACTACAAAAGCGCGAATTCTCCCAAACGCTGAGTTATACTTATATACATTTTTTTACTATGCAATAATGTTACTATCTATTGCATCCATAAGATAAACTTAATTTTGATGAATAGAATGAAACACAAAAATAATAAATGAAAGCAATCTGGTGTCAGAATTGTCTCGGTTACATAAAAGTGGTATATCTGTTGGACTTCAAAGAAAAAAACGAAACGGACGTCACTTAACAGTCGGCTGTCAGATTACAGTAAATGGCCAATTGATGAATGGGAAACAGAAAGGATGATGTATATATGCATGTACATAATTTGGGTGGTGGGTTATAGGTTACAACAACCCAGTTAATAAGTAACAACCTCGTTACTTGCCCAAAAGTGCTCTTTATTTGGATATATTTATCACCTTCTAAACTTTATATATTTTTGACTGTACACTGTCCTATTTATTTTCGAAATTCTTCTTCTCAGTCTGTGGTGCAGTACTGACGTTAGTCTTTTTTCTTGTACGAAACATGATTGTTTCAACACATACATCCTTAACGTCCCTTGCGCTTTCTTCATTTTACGTTTTATTCTGCAGTTCATTCGTCTGTATTTCAGTTTCTTCTCTCGTTATTCTTTGTGATTGTTTTAACTTCTCGTTTTTGAGCGTTACTAATGGTCTCTGATAGACCTTTTACTGCACGTTAAACTTCTACCATTGCCTCTGTGGCTTTTTTTCTCCTTGAAACTTTTCTAGCTCTAATCTTCGTCCTTCTGCTTCTTCTTGCTTTAATTCTACTTCTTTATGTCGTATTTGAAACTCTCTAAATACCTCTCTCAGACATTCTTCTGATTCATTTAGAACTAGATTCTTTTATTTCAATAGTAATGATGTTTCTATCTATTTGGACTTGAGCATGTTGTAGCAGATCTTTTCCTATAATAATATACTTTGATACAATTGACTTTCATAGAACTATTAGAAACTACATAAACTTTTGAAAATATGCTAAATGCTTTTATTTTAATTAAAAAGAAATATGAGAGATACAATTGATAATTAATAAGAATAAGACGGATATGCAGCAGTAGCGTTTGTTGCATTCTATTCAAACCCTCCATTGTTTCGTCAACACCTATTCCAAAACCACTCAGCATGCATAAAAATCTTCGTTAATAGCATTTACCGATTGCTTTTCTTCAGACAATGACCAAACTGATTGCATTTGAAACACTTAAACCCTTTGATTTTTGACTACTTGAAGATGCCTCGTTGCACTACAATTTAACAGTATTGTGTTGGCATGGCATCTCTTCGGACTTTCACCAACGGTTTTCTTTCTGCTTTTCTTCTGTTTTTACGCGTAGTTTTTTTTAGATCAGATAAATTATTGAATGCTGCCAGAATGAATGCATTACCTCTAGCAGTGAATTCCATAAATTGTGTCGTTTCTTCTTATCTTACGTTCTACTAACATCTTTCTCCTTCTTTCTCCCCTTCTTTATACTTCTTCATATCTTGCTTCCGTTCTTTTATCTTCAGCGTCTTCACGTTTTCGTAAACCAACTTGATTTGCATACATATTGTATTTTCTTTCATTGCTGCATTTTTCGTCTCCATCATGTGAGTTGTCTTCATTTCAATTACTATATGAGGAAGTCACTTCGTTCTTGCTTGTAAAATTCTTATTTTTACATCTCAATCTGGATTCCTCTTTAAAACAGTAATTATTTTAATGTTCGTGTTTCGGCCAATCTTACACAATCAATCCCGTTGTTATAATCAATTTATCTCGTTTGAATCCAGACTGTAAGACCTACTAATTTGTATTCACAAATAATTAAATATTGCAATTTGGATTAATTATTATTTATTTACACAAGAGAAAAATGAGATAAGATAAATCAATCTAGAATAACGAAAATGAATACAAGAAATAATCTTACATTATTGAAATTTTAATTATATTATAGCTAAAATTTGTGAGCTTCTTCATATTTTATTAGGCCTTTTTTATTAACACAACTTGTAAACTGATCGCGACTCTACCCAGTGGTAGAGTCGCTTCAGTTCATCAGTGGGTCAGTAACTTCTTACCCCGTGCTAATTACTTTCCGCATATGTTAATTATTACGAATTAATAACATAATTAATATAGTAACCATATAATTAAATATTCATAATAATTATTAATTAATTATAATGTCACAAACGGAAATTACTTCGCATTAAATAATTCATAATATAATATATATTATTCCGTTAGTGCAAATGTTACGCCAAGGTTATGTTCCCGTCTGCAGCAACGACCCACGTTGTTCGACCATCTGCGCGGTCAGCTGTGATCACGCAACCCACGCCTTGGAAGCAGCTGTACATTCCTGTGCATTCTTTCGTAGAAGCGCTCCCTCTTCGCCCACAACTGCATTAGTTGGCATGCAACATATCCGCTTACGTTACTCCGTATATGCGGGGCAACCTACACGATTTACAAACAGGTACACATTCCTTTCACAACTACCCACAAGCCTGCAACCAGGAAGGTGAACTTCCTTAGTTTCATACTAGGAACTCCAACCCACTGATTTCCACTACGATGCTAATATCTTCCGCGTTCAACAGTATATAACCAGCTTGCTTGAGCTATTCAATTCAGTCAGTGAGATGGCTCGAACACTACATCTACAAGCAAGCTGGTGAGTACCTTTTAAATTATCTAATGCTTAGTCTGCTTATTTGAGTGGGTGCCCTAAACCCCACTCTGCTTTGGTTATGGCAGTTGTGTCCAGGCTCCCACGCTTAGTTGTAGATCACTAGGAGTTTAACTCCTACGCTTAGTTTATAGATCTAGTGCTAGAGCAGGGTTGGTTCCGACCACCCTCATGATTGTATTAGTTTAGGAGGACACATACGTCCTCACGATGTATACTCTTTATGTATGTGAACCTTTGTACTCTCTCTATTGTTGTTAGTATATAGTTGTTTTTTACGACTTGTGTTTGTTTTCCTTCTACCTCTGACTACGTCCTCCTGCCACGAAAACCCCCACGTGACAATAACAGCAATTAAATGATATGAATATCATATTTAAACAGTTTATTGCTTAAAATAAATAGGGCATAGCAAATTATGCAATTAAGAGTTTTTTATTTTTTAACTGACACCACTCGTCTACCTTTCATGCAATTCAGTGTTGTGTATATAATTTGTTACCTTTCTGTTTTAAGTTCGAGTATTATGTAAATTGCAGGTTAACTAGGATATTTTATTTGGCAAATGGACCCACTGAAATACTCGATTCAAAAATTCAAATTCTAAACAGACCTAGGTCCAGCGACCCAACTAAAAAGTATTGATTTTTCGACATTTCTTATAAGGCATTAAAGGTGTTCTTTCGTGTTGGTTTCTGCTTTAATGTGGAAATTCCGTGTGTTTTAAAAACATGAATTGCAACCTATTATCCTAGAAAAAGTGTTTGCAGTTTTAGAAAGTGAAGTGAACATTCTTTATAGTCCAGTCAAATTACAAAAATAACGGAAAGTTGAGGTGAGTACGTGGATTTTTGAATAGGGCTTCCTTGTGGGTTGTTAAATAACCCCCTAACAGTCAACACCTGTAGGTGGTGATCACGAAGAGATAATGAGGGTAAACTACGCCCCCTAACGGTTTTTGTTGTTTTTCTAGGAAACTATTAGAATTATCGAGATGAAGAAGGTTAGATAAAATAAAGCTTATTTAAATCCCTATCAGAAATACCTAAATGCTCTTTCGTACCTCGCCTTGCCAATACGAATTTTTCAACCGACTGGCACCAACAATATCAATAATATCACCTGATGGATTTTGTGGAAGAGGTGCTAAGGTAAAAGATGACTGGACCACGATACCGTCCGGCTCTCATCAAATTTTTCGAGAAAATTTACTGATGCAAATTGCTAATCCATGTATGACATATCTTCTTTCTTCGATAACACAAAAAGAAGGTGAGATACGAAAAATCATTTAGGCATTCTGGTAGGGATTGAAATATGCTTTATTTTAACTAACCTCCATCATCTCAATAAACCCGATAGTTTCCTAGAAAATCGACAAAAACCGTTTCTCTTGGAGCTCACCACCTACAGGTGTTGACTTTTAGGGGGTTATTTAACAACCCATAAGAAAGTCCTATGCAAAAATCCACTTACCTCAACTTTCCGCTGTTCACGACAATTTGTTCCAAATTCTCTACCAATCAAAGATCGTTAATTTTAAAACCCAGCAATTTGAAGGTATGTTGGTTTTGTTAAAAATTCCTTTGGTTAATGACCTGATTATTAAATTATTTAGTTCTGTTACTAAAACTTTATAATCTTCAGGTTTGTTATTTTTTTACCTTATTAAACGGTTATTCTCGATATTATCTTTTTTGGCTTTTGACCTATCAACTTTGTCTCATCTCTCTTTGTCATTGAATCTGCCAATCCGCCGAAGATCTTTATGAAAAAATTTCTATATCTTCAATTTTGTATTCCATCCAAAGCTAATACCGAAATTGTATTAGAGCTTTGGGCACTAAGTAAAAATGGGAATCTACAAAAACTGATAAAAGATGCAGAAAGGTTAAAAAGGACTAATTAGTATAGACGAATATGTTTAGATATTATAAATTATTTATTTATAATTTAATAAACAAAGTTTTTATTTTAAAGAATTTCACATTTTCTGCTTTTTTTCATTTTTTCTTCAATTTTCTGGTCATTATTATGATACAAAACACCTAATTTAACAGCGTTTTCAAATACTCTCTCCACACTTGCTTCTTTAAACGCTGAACACTCCAAATATGTTACTGCATCAATTTTTTTCGCAACTGCTAAACCTTCCTTGTACGTAATTGGTCTCGATCGTTCTTGTTTTAATTTTTTGACAGTTGCCTCATCTTCACATAATTCCAATTGAGTTCCAACCAGTATTATCGGTACTTTCGGACAGCATTCTATCACTTCAGGATGCCATTTCACTTTCACGTTTTCTAAGGATGTTTGATCGACCAATGAAAAGCACATAAGTAAAACATCAGTATTGGGATAACTTAGTGGAGGTAATCTTGCATAATCTTCCTGTCCTGCAGTGTCCCAAATTCTTAAATCAATTGGCTTTCCATCAACTAATAAGGTTCGGTTATAATTCTCAAACACAAAACTAGTATAATCAAGGGGAAAGTTGTAACAGTAACTGTAAGCTAAAGATGTTTTACCAGCAACACGGTCCCCAACAAGACCACACTTTATTGTCTGCATTTCGATTAGAACTGATATTTTGCTCCTTTATTACAAAGGAAATACAGGAACATGATAAGATAGATAATCAAAAACTGACAATGAGTTCATGTTAGTTTGTTATTTGATACGGTACTTATCTCGAAAACAGCACATCACACCAGAAATAAATTTTCATGATTAATAATATGGTTAAATATGAATTTTATTGAAAGAAGGAAAAATAACAATTTAGTTTAGTTGTTAAGGAAAAATATAAAAAATAGTTAATTACTAGAAAATGTTAACAGGATGACGGAAATGAAGCCTCAGATAAGGATGGTCAGAAATATAAAGAAACGCAAATTCAAACGACAGGCATGAGCAAAATAAACTGTAATATTCAAAGATTTTAATATCCACATGCAAAATAATAATTTTTTTGTTACCTTATTAAATAAAAGTTATTCGTTGTGTTACACCAGTAGCTCTGTCGTAATTTACTTTTGTACCCAGAAGAAGATCCTAAAACAGATCGAAATATAGGTTTTTAATTAAATAGAAATGTTTTAATTGACTGCCCAAGATATAAAAATAAAATCATTCTTCAAGATCCTCTAACCAGTTTAATTAAAATCAAATGAATCAACATTTTATAATAATAAACAGCTCTTAAATCTCGAAATCAATCACTACCAACCTATCAAACCTGTTTTAGAGATTACTCAAACAGAAGATCATCCAACATTTCAGGTGATTTCTGCAGAAAAAGTAGCATAAAATTAAATCTTGCAACCGTGTAAACGAACAATTATACCATCAAGTAGGATAACAAGGTTTGTATATTTAACACTTAAACCTAAAAGCTAGAAGGAAGACTTTCTAATTAAAAAAAAATCAGCTTAGTCTGTCTTTGTCTTGATGTTATGGTAGACTTGTTAATAAACACCTGGTTGTTTAGATGGTGCCCTAATGCCTTAGGTAACAGATAGAACACCAAAGTTCTAGAGAAATAATTAGAGTAAGGGTAACGAAAAAGCCGAAACAGCAATTCTGCAATTGCTCAAAAGGTTTTCACCACCATATGCTAAGACAGAATAGATTGATTTTGGCTTCAAAACAAATATCCAAAAAATATAAAATATACTTTCGTAGCAATAATCTAATAGTGTAAATTTTGATTTAGAAGGATATCTTGAAACGCAGCGGTCAAATGCCAATCGTAATGGATTTCCAGTGTATTAAAACCAAACTATATTCACTGGAAATGCTTAAACTGCCACCCACTTAAAAACCTCAAACAGGGAAATTATATTTAAAACTTCAAAAGCGAATGGAATACACACTAGTGCATGTTTCGAAAAAATCACAACCAAACTGATAAAAAGGACCAAATTAGGAATGACAAGATTAGATAATAATAATACAGTCGGGAAAAACTTTTCAAGAAAAAAGTTTTAGAGCAAACTTTAAGGTGAAATCGAACTAAGAAGAAACAAAAAGATGTAATAGTACAGTCGCGTTGATTTTTCGTAAAATCTTACGCTTAAAACGCCTCACTCAGGCTTCTTCTGCTTGGGCCAGGGTTTATGTTTCTGAAAAATGAAAAAAGAATTTTTCGACTTATTTCTCCCTTGACTTCAATTGCAGTAATAAGTGACCTAAAGTATAAAAATCGACGACTCCTCTAGGTTAAGAGTTTCAATAGTGACTTACTTTTTTGTTTATTATTTCAAGTTCCGTGTCCTGCTTTCACAAGAAGTAAACGTTTCTTTAGCATTTCGTCGTACGTCGTGTTATATGTATACAGGGTGATTCAGAAATAACTGATATCCTTTAAATGGTATGTAGAGGGTAGGCAGTAGAGCTAATTTACCTTGACAAGTATAGGTCAAAAACGAAGTTTTCCAGAAAATTAATTTTAAGGTTTTATTGAATTTTGGATCCGGTCCTGACCTTGGATTCTTTTGGATCAAGGTAAATTAGCTCTACTGCCTCCCCTCTATCTACCATTTAAAGAATTACCTTTATGTCTAAATCATCCTGTATAGAATTAATGAAGGATACTGAAGGATACAAATTCATGAATTTTGGATCCGGTCCTGACCTGGAATCCTTTTGGACCCAAAATTCATTAAACTTTAAAATTCATTTTCTGGAAAACTATTCGTTTTTGACCTATACTTGTCCAGGTAAGTTAGCTCTATTGCCTTCCCTCTACCTACCATTTAAAGATATCAGTTATCTCTGAGTCACCCTGTATAGCGCTATTCAACTTTAACGTCCGGGCACGATTAAAATAACCTGAGTAGACCTAGAACTACGTTATGGTGCCCTTATATTACACATCAGATTACTTTTCAGTTCAGTTATCTTGATTTCGGAAAAAAAGGTCCACTGGATAATCTTTCCAAGTTTTCATCTTACTTAACGAAAGTGAAGATAAATAGAGAACTTACACTAATCCAGTGTGGGCACTTATTTTTTCTTAATGTAAATAACATTTTTAGCTATCCAATAATGATTAATGAACGGATAACTTAAATATTTAGTTAAAGCTTACAATTATGTGTACAAAACCACAATTGAAAATATTAAAAGAAAAAAGGCAAGAATATAAGGCAATAAATTAATAACCCTAATATGTTGTTATACTCTCAACTATAAGAAATAAACATCTAAAACTATACAAAAATAGGGCAGTCGATCGGTGATTCAATGTGTCTCGGAAGGTTGAACGTAAAAGGGACTTTTAGGAAAGACTCTATTATGTGGTGTGATCAACAGACCAAAAATGCATTTGTCAACATGATATGCTGCTTGAATTTTATTGTTATTGCTGGCCAGAGTGTAATATTGTTGTTATATTGCTTGTTAACAATTTGTTCAGTTGTTGTTGTTTTGATATGAGAAAAATAAGCTCTAAGTAGAAAGATAATGCATTATGTAACTGCATAATGCATTATCTTCTTGGAGACTGAAAGTCCGGCGTGGCTTGTCAGTCTACCTCGACCTGGGGGGGCAATAGATGAAATCACACCGGCGGCCTCGGAGAATATCACCGGGCGAATTCAGGCCGAATTCTTCAGTACTCCACTAAAAAAAACACCAGACGCGGCAAGCATTTGTTTTGGGTCGCCATTAATGGTTGTGATAATACACTAAGATCTTTACTCCCGAAGGCTTCAATTGACCAAAAGTAACATCTCCCAAAGGACAAAGCAGTCACAAAATCCTAAAGGACATGTTAAATGTAATATTTATAGCTAGGATTAACTTCGATTTCTGAAAATTGGAAAACCTTAGAATAGAGATGCCGAAACAAACATTTAACAAAGTTTAGGATTAGGATGTTTTTTACAGATCTTCTACAACAAATTAATCTTTAATCAGCTGCCTTTAATTAAGAATTCGAACTAGACATACCTACCCGAGAATTGGCAAAATATGCAGCAGGTGGACATCGAATTAAAAAGTTTTTAAAATTTGCGATAGTCTGGCATTGTGTTTGTTTCTAACATACATTTTTAGCTAATAATGCATGATAACAATAACAAATATCATTTTATCATAACTTGTCGGTAAAATTACTTCATCTTACCTTTTTAAATGGTTACTTTGGATATTACCTTTTCTGATCTCTCAGTTTGTGTACTGCTGATTCCTGTCACGATTTCTTCCAAAGACCTTTCTTAAAAGATTCCTGTATCTCCAACCCTGAATATAACACAAGGCTAATACCAAATCGCTTCAGATTTTTGGGAATTAAATAAAAATAGGAATCTATGGAAACTAAAAAAAAATACAGAAATGCCGAAAAGGAGTAGTAGGAGTAGTAGTGTAGTGCAGATGTTTACAGAAACAAAATATAACCCTGATTATTATAAATTATTTATTTAAATCGTAGAAGTTAAAAATCAAACTATTTAAAATATAAACGACAGAGTTATAATTTTAAAGAATTTCACATTTTCTTTCAACTTTCAGGTTATCTCGATACAAAGCACCCACTCTAACAGCTTCCTCAAATAGTGTCTCCAAACTTTCTTTTTTATACACTGAACACTCGAAATACTTCACCGCCCCAATCTTTTTTGCTACTGCTAATCCTTCTTTATACATAATTGGCGCCGATTGTTCTTGATTTAACTGTTCTATAGTTGCTTCATCTTCACGTAGTTCCAATTGAGTTCCAACTAATATTATGGGTACTTTCGGACAGTATTTTTTCACTTCAGGATACCACTTCGCCTTCACGTTTTTTAAGGATGTTTGATCGACCAATGAAAAGCACATAAGTAAAATATCGGTCTCGGGATAACCTAGTAAGCGAAATCTTGCATAATTCTCCGGCGCGGCAGTGTCCCAAATTCTTAAATTAAATGGTTTTCCATCAACTCGTAGGTTTTGCTCATAATTATCAAACAATAACTTAGTATAATCATCAGGAGACGTCTTGTAACAATAACGGTAAACTAAATCTGTTTTACCGGCAACAATGTCGTCACCAACAAGAACACACTTTATTGTCTGCATTTTAATTAAAACTGATATTTTGCTATTGTATTACAAAGGAAGTACAGGAACATGATAAAATAGATAATGAAAAACTGACGTCACGCTAAAATTAAATTGGAATGACTAATAATGTAAATATAAATTTTATATCGGAAGAACAATTTCGTGGTTTAGTTCAGTTCTTAAGAAAAAATATGAAAAAATTAAGAGTTACTAGTAAAAGTTTTAGCAGGATAAATGAAATGAAGTCACAGATAGGGATGGTCAGAAATACCTATTGTAAATCGACACGCATGAGCAAAATAAACTGTAATATTCAAAAGTTTTAATAGCCACAGGCAAAATTATTATTTAAATTTCTAATTGTTATCTCTAATTACTTCTGGACTCTTTGTTGCGTAGTTTGACAGTTGACGACACTGGAAATTCTAATTCTGTATTTGTTTTTCAAATTTACAGCGTAAATAATTTTGAAATTTGAAGACAGCTGATATCAACTTTAACAAATAAAACCTTACTGCTTCCAGTATTGAAATAAACCTCTTTTGGACACCCAAATAGAAAAGATTATTTAAGGTTTTGCATATATTTAATTATAAGAACACATGAAACAATCATCATCAGTCAAAATATTTAAAAAAAACAAAATAGAAACAAATTAATAAAAAAAATAACTTAAAAACACCAAGCTGTCTGCTAAACTAGAACGAATTTTACTGTTAGGTGGTTTGGCGATTAAGAAATCATATACCATTTGTAAGCTTTATTCACGAAATCCACCCTTTTGGAATAAGTCCATTCTCGAGGAAAAGACTCATTTAAATTTAGTTTCTTTATGGAGTTTACAGCATCTCTCATTTAGGGTATTATGTTACTTTTCTTTCAAGACTTTCTGGGGATCCCAGGACTGGATGCCCTAGTTGGATTCTATCAAGGTATATCTACGTATTGGAAAGATATACAAATTTAGAATTCTTCGTAGGATGCACGTAGATTTAGCACCGAAGAAAAAGTTACTTTGACTTTTAAATCTTGAATACGCAAGAGTCGAATCGGGTAAGCTAGGAAACTGAAACGACGCTAAACAGCGAGACACTTAGTATCAGTCTAAATCATTGAATGATTTGTGAAGCGACAATCAGGTCTATTCTGTAAGCAATCATATCAATTGTTACACTCCGATTGATTGTTATGGGACAACCATAACAAGCGATTTTGCAAAAGTAGTATTCTCTAAGCACTTTCTGTATCAATCGATTGCTATGTCATAACAATAAATTGAAGACTCATATCAATTGTTATCCGGTCGTTGTTATGTACTCATCTCAAAACTTTATTGTGTTTTATTTTCACAAAAACGTTAATATTTCTATAAAAAGTTTTTTATGTGAGTAGAAAACCATTGTATCTGTAAAATAAACCTCAAGAAAAGTAATTTCGCAAACGTTTATGTTAAAAACCGGTTCCTCTAACCTCACTTTTTGGTAGTCGTGTTTTGTTAACAAGCAGGTAAACCTCAACACTACGAATGCCCAAGCGCCCGGCCGGTGCCTCTAGGGGCGGGTGCCGGGTCCGGCATGCATCCGTGTCGTTACAAACTGTTTGTTTTGTTTAACCTCAACTGATAAATATATATTTATAAAAATTAATGCATCATGCACGCATGATTATAAATAAATAAGTGTTTTTACTGTCTTTCCAACTGTCAACATCGTTCTTTCAGGCCGTAACTTGTTATTAGGATTAAAATAAATGACTATTAAGAAATACTTATAATACTTATAAATATTTAACATATTCCTATAACAAGTTGGTCGCAGTTTTCCCGTAATTAACAATTTACTGTTGCTCATAAAATCTAATAACAAATTAAACCGTTTTTCACTAGTTTTTTGCAACTTTTATATCTTTACTACTAATTTTTAAAAAGTAGGGAATTCCCGCGGGTGTCAAATATATCAAAATGTCAAGTATCGCGAGACCGATGGTAGATGGCGACAGTGCGCGCATGCGCAGTTATCTCCGAAGTTCTCAACAAGTGGCATTTCAATTGCTACGTTTTCTCTTCAATCGGCGCGTAACAATTGACGTTACAGAATACCAAAACCAGCTTGAATTGTTATGAGTTCACATCAATTTGTTTCTCTTCAATAATTGTTATGCGTAACAATTGATATAAAATGGTTTTTACAGAATACATGTCAATATATGTTCAAACGTATTTCTGAAAATATCTTTCTATGAGTTCAGACAATAGAAGAGGCATGGTAACTGCACTGAATGGTTCGAATACGAATTTACCAAAAATTCCTTTCACAAGTAACCAAACCAATTATAAAATCGCATTTAAACTCTGCTGAAACACGGATCAATTCGCCACGAAAGGGTTCCCTGGACGTGAAGCGTCCGCCTTGATAAGCACAACCAGACTTAAAGTTCTCTCTTGAATGGTGAACGATCATTTTCGTACAGTTTTAAGAGGGGCTATATGAATGTTACCACTCAAGTTTAAATATAACAACATGCGTAGCCCATGAGAGAAATAAACAAATCTCTTTCTCTTATTATACTCATCGGAAGGTACACAACCAAACAAAAATTATTACTTGAGAGCACTTATGTAATTGTTTTTAAAATTCTACGAAAATTAATACAGTAGAAAGGAATATTTTGATAAAATAATATAATAAAATAGATTAGGTTTGCAAGCCAACATTTCATTTATCCTTTAACTAATATTAAGGGGAATTGTTAATAATACGTGCCTAAAGCAAGACTTCAACTGTATAAATAGATTTTATTCGTGCAAGTTTTGACTTGGTTTCAACTGAATACCACAAAATTTATTTTAACTGAGACTATCTGCATTTCCAAATGCTTGTCTGCAGCTGATTCTCGCACCAAGAAATAAAACCTATTACGTTTTATCTACCAAAATCTACAAAATTTAAACGAAACAAACTAGTTTTGTTCATAAGTTTTTTTGTGGTCATAATTATCAAACACTATCGGAGTATAATCATTAGTGGAAGTCTTGTAACAGTAACTGCGAACCAAATTTGTTTTACCGGCAACACTGTAACAAGAACACACTTTATTGTCTGTCTGCATTTTGATTAAAACAGATATTTTGTTATTTTATTACCAAAGAAATATAGGAATATGATAAAATAGATAATGAAAAACTGTCAACGAGTGCATATTAGTTTGTTATTTGATAGCGTACTTATCTCTAAAACAGCACGTCACGGCAAAATAAATTGGCATGACTAATAAATAATATAAATATCAATTTCATCGAAAGCAGGAAAAATAACAATTTAGTTTAGTTCTTGAGCAAAAATATGAAAAAAAAAGTAGATAATTACTAACAATATACAACAAGGTAACGGAAATGAGGCCACAGCTAGAGATTGTCAGAAATACAAAGAAACGAAAATTTAACCACAGGCACGAGTAAAATAAAGTGTAATATTTAAAAATTTAAACTGTCAGGGACAAGATTATTATACATCATACATTATATAATCTATTACCCTTTTACAGTATTCATAGTGATGGGGTTCCACATAAACTCTCATGGTAGTGCAGAAGAGGTAATGAAGCTATCATAGCAAGTATATTACCCATTAGATCCCCCATACTCGTAGATCACTCGTATTACATTCATACCTTATCATAAGGAGCTCAAATACGATTGTACTAAATTTTTAAAATTTAGTCGCAACCGAGATTTGAACCCATGTCCCTCTGAACGAGGAGTTCTATACCACTCATCCACATAGGGCCCACAAAATTATTATTTAATTGTCTCTGATTATTTCTGGACTCTATGAGGAGTGAACACGACAACTTTCTCAGCCTCAATGGATAAGAAAAGAGTCCCGCGGTTGGAAGTCTTGAATACCATCAAGGTATTAATATATCTAGTGAAATGTATAAAAATTCATAATTCTCTGTTAGATACGCGCAGACCGAATACCTAAACTTGCTTTGATAAACTTGCTTTGACTTTAAGTCTTGAAAGTGCAAGAATCGAATTAGCTAACCTTAGAAACGCATGACAATAAACACTGAGACACTTTTTGCAAATACCTTTCTATGATATGGATTCAGATAACATAAGGAGCACGATAACTGCGATTACTGCTTTGAACATATCTGTCCATATTTTTTCTTTCTCAGCTCTACTTTCTTAGTCCTACCTGTGTATGAATCCTAATTGTGACCACGACCATGCTACAACCGCAGTAATTACAGGTATCTTCTGTCCTGCAATTATAACATAACGCCCTTCCTGTAATACCAGCTATGCTTTGAGTTTTCCTTCTTAGGAAGGAATATTCTCCTTCTTTTTTTGGAATTTCTCTAATGCGTTATCCTGGATTTCCTCCAATGTACGTATCTGTCGATAACACTTCTAATTCCACTGCAAAGAATATGCTTTGTAAACACGAACACTTTCACTGCCTGACTCAATGAAAAATCAACGACTTACGGTTTTGGTCTGTGCTATGTTGATAAAAAAATCGAAGAATCCATGTATTAGGTGAATTTACATGTTGACATCAATCAGTCCTTACGTACAGTTTCTATACTGTTTCTCTGCTATGTGCCCAGTAGTCGTTATTTGTATAATAGTCTTTGTACTTGCTTATACGTTTCATAAGAGAAATGAAGAATCATTGAGTTCAAAAACTTTCTGGGCCAAGATTATAGATAAAACCTTCTTCACATGTTCAAAACAGAAATTTATTTGTCTAGTAACAAACTAATAAACAGTAAAATCGTTATACCAATCATGTTAAAAGAATCATTAAAATAGTTATACACAAACCCAAAATGCAAATATTACACTAACATCCCCCTGCTTTACATATAAATCGATATAAGCAATAATTAATCACTTCTAAAGTGATTTTTCTAAATCATTCAATCAGACAAATTGAAATCAAAGCAATCAGTATTTTATGATAATTAAACAGCTTTTAATCTATTAAATCAATCAAACTCGGTCAGTACCAAGCTAGCAAAAGATTACATAAACAGAAAATAATCCAAAATCTCGGGTACTTACACAATACCAATTCTGAAGAAAAAGTAACATAAAATCAAATCTCGCAACCGTGCAAATGTACCATTATACCATCAAATAGAATAACAAAGTTTGTATATTTAGCACATAACCTAAAAGCTACAGAAAAGATTTTATAGTTGAGAATTAACAGTAATTTGTGGATAAAAGGGAGTAGTCTATCCATTTCCTGATGTTATCGTGGACTTGTTGATAAATACCTGATGCCTTACTTGCTGCTCTAATAGTTTATAGAGCAGTAATAGATAAAACCCGAAAGCCCCAAAAAATTAATTAGAGTAAGGGCAACGAAGAAGCCTAAACCAGAATGCTGCAAATAATTAAAATATTTTCACCACATACTAAGGCATAGAGAACAGATTGGTTTCGGCTTCAAAACAGAGGTCCAAAAAAGTATGAATTCCCTCTTGTATTTTAGCTATGGTTTTTAAATAGTTTAATAGTTTTAAAAAGCTTTGAATTCTGTGTACAAAATCCCAATTGCAAATATTAAAAAGAAAAAAGAAAGAATGCAAGACAACAAATTAGTAACTCATCAGACCCCTAATATGTTGTCACACTGTCAACTCTAAGAAATAGTAAACAGCCCAAAGTATACAAAAACAGGGCAGTCGGTCGGTGATTCTGTGCGTCTGTAACGATTTGATGAAATCGTTAAAATTCTCTTGTTTAATTGGATTGTGCAGTTTGTTGCTAAATTGTTTCATCGAGTTGTTGTGAAGTAGTTGCTTGAGCACAATTTTGAAATAAATATATATGTTGGGTTTGTTTTTTATAGAAGATATTATAGAAATAAAATGCAAATTCTGTGTTTTAACATGACAATCTGAAATAACGTAATTTAGCTACTAATTTCATGGTTTTCTTATCTAAAAATATGTGAATAATTTTCAATAGGATGTAAGGTTGAATTTTGTTAAGATAGAAAGATGTAAATAGGTAATTTTAAGTAATTAAATTAATTTTATTTAATAAATGCTTGCATAGAAAATGTGATTTGGTCGACTTTCTACACTGCCCTTATTTTTTGTATTTCTATACAAGTAGCATATATCATTAAAAAGGAATTTTTTAGGCTATTTATTTATTTATTAAAATTGTTTAAATAATATTTATTAGTCATAAACAATTATATGGTTATGTAATATTTAGTTGTATATTGTTTTTTACTTATAACCAAAAAAATATCACTAAAACACCCTCTTGTTTTAAAAAGGATATAAAAACAGCGACCGATTTGGTGACACACTCTGTTATTTTAAATCTTTCAAGTAATGCACATATGCCCAGAGCAAAATTTTAAAATTTAAAATGTTAGGTTATATTTTGGTGAAATGTCAAAGTAATTAATATTTGTCGAAGATCTTTGAATTTAACAATTTGTTTTAATAATAATTACTTTTAATTGAAATAATATTCATTGTTGAGAGTTTTATTAGCGGAAGAATTTTCTTTTTCTAGATGAATTTTTTTTAGTTGGTGCAGGTATTTACAAAAACAACATATGATTAGAACCGTAATTATTATAAACTATTTATTGACCATCATATCAATTAAAAATTTAAATGTTTAAAATACAAACAATAAAGTTATCATTTTAAAGAATTTCACATTTTCTTTCAACTTTCAGGTTATTTTGATACACAGCACCTACTCTAACAGCTTCCTCAAATACTATCTCCAAACTTTCTTTCCTATACACTGAACACTCTAAATACTTCACCGCCCCAATCTTTTCTGCCACTGATAAACCTTTTCTATATATAATCGGTGCCGATTGTTCTTGATTTAACTTTCCTTTAGTTGCTTCATCTTCACGTAGTTCCAATTGGGTTCCAACTAATATTATGGGCACTTTCGGACAGTGTTGTTTCACTTCAGGATACCACTTCACCTTCACGTGTTTTAAGGATGTTTGATCGACCAATGAAAAGCACATAAGTATAACATCAGTTTCGGGATAAGATAGTGGACGTAATCTTCCGTAATCTTCCTGTCCTGCAGTGTCATAAATTCCTAAATTAATTGGTTTACCATCAACTATTAGGTTATAGTGATAATTATCAAACACTGTTGGAGTATACTCATCAGGGAGTTTCTTGTAACAGTAACTGTAAGCTAAATCTGTTTTACCGGCAACACTGTCACCAACAAGGACACACTTTACTGCCTGCATTTCGATTAAAACTGATCTTTTGGTATTTTTTATTAAGAAAATACAGGAACATGATAAGGTTGATAATGCAAAACTGACAATGAGTGTATATTAGCTTGTTTTCTGATAGCGGCTAATCTCTAAACCGCACGTCACGCCAGGATGTTTTATAAATTGGTATGACTAATATATTAAATATGAATATTATAGGAAGCAGAAGTGATAATTTATTATTGGTTTAATTATCAGGGAAAATATAAAAAAATAGAAAATTACTAAACAAAGCTTTCACAGAAGAATGTAAATGAACGTCTCAGATAAGGATGGACAGAAATACGAAGAAGCGCGGATTAGGTATGGGAAAAAATTTAAAAATCTTTAATAGCTATGGACAAAGTTTTAGTCAATGTGAGAATCTGACTAGATTAGAGGAGAAATAAACAGTAAAGACTTTCACGGCCAAAGTCAGTGGACAAGAAACAATTTCCGGTTTTGGACGGGTTGGATTCTATCAAAGTATTTAGATTAAAATACGTAAAGTTAATATATCTAGTGTAAACGATAGAAATTCAAAATTCTTTGTGGGGTGCCCGTAGATCTAGCTCCTATCATATCGATCGATATATTCAAAATTGAGAATATTTCTTTCGGTTGTCAACTTTAAGTGCATCATCAAAAACATCGGAAGGGGGAATAAACAGTGCCGTTATCTAATTTTGATAGTCCATACGTCCAAGATATTGTTAACCATATTTCTAAAAAGGTTTTCAAACCGACTAGAAACTACTCTTATACAGTACCAGTTTGGTTTTCAAAAGGTCTTGCTAACCAACCATAGTGTTGTCGTCCGTAGGTAACAATTAGAAAACATTAACTACATTAAAGGTGTTATATCAGTCAATCCAATTTAAAGTTTCAGAACTTCTTAGTAATGCTTCAAGCCATCATTCCAAACATTAAGAATTTCATGAACATTCAAATTTCAATAATGAATAGCTTTAATCAAAGTGTTTGGAAGCAGCAGTCGCGTTTATGATTTTCTAATACTCAGTAACTTACTAAATGTATAAGTCCATGAAATACCCAAAATTCTCAGTTCCAATTTCATATATTGTAACGGGAACATTCTGAAGTTATAAACAAAAAGGTTTCAGAGATTTAACCATTCACAACTGAAGATAGATAACCTATCCAGGTACTAGTTTGGATTTGAGCTCTCAAAGGGCACATCAGTAGCACCTGATACTAGGTACTAGTCAACCGAATCTAACGATCTACTATAGTAAATATAAAGTGAACCTTACGTTTGTTTAACTGATCATTGGTAACATAAGTGATAACAGACAATGATGTTTAAAAAATTATTACTAACGAATTTGTAATTTCCACAACTACCATAAGAATGGCAAAGAATGATTCCGTAAATTTTTCCACGATACTAGCATCTCGTAACTCTTACCATAGTGTACGTCTCTGAGGTGCTGATAAGTCCTGGGAGATATGTCGTAAGGGTAGTAGAAAACAGGTTTATCTCCAATACGCCGCATAATCTTCATTAAGGGCACACAGCCGATTTACCACATGTTACATGACATTAAGGACTTGTCGAGACTAACGTTGATGAATGCATTCCACATAAAGAACGAATATGTCCTAAGCAATTGTTCGGTATAACAACATCTGCAGCTCACATTAAAGTTTTTATAGGATTTGATTCGCAGCTCAAGAATTTACATGATGAGATGTGTAACTATCAGTTGAAGTTCTTGAAGCGCCCTGATAGAACAATGTAAATCTTTACTGCAGTTCTGACGTCTTTAGCTGTTGTTCTAAGTCTCTATTGTACCTAAAGCTTAAACTGTTAAGCTCAGTAGCAATAATCATGCCTCAATCTGACAGGCTTTAAATGGTATGAGGCTGCTAAGCACCTCCTAGCCAACCGCCAACATATAAACTTATGTACCTAGAACGTGCAAACATGAACATTGACTAAACCGAACAGTTGCTAATGTTATAAAAAAGAATATGTTAGGTACAGGAATTACTTGCAAGATGGGAAGGCCAGGAACAGGACACTGCGATATAGATGAACATAAAAGCGTAAAATAACGAGGAAGTACGAAATTTTACAACGATATCTAACAGACAAATAATAAGAGACTCCCAAATTAAGATTTAATAATAGTGAGCGTAGACTGTAAACAGTAGGCTATAGACAGTAGACAATAGACAGTACACAGTATACTGTAGAATGTACAGAGTAAACTGTAGACAGTAGACTGTAGATAGTAGACTGTAGACAGTAGACAGTAGACAGTAGACAGTAGACAGTAGACAGTAGACAGTAGACAGTAGACAGTAGACAGTAGACAGTAGAAAGTAGACAGTAGACTGTAGACAGTAGACTGTAAATAGTAGACTGCAGACAGTAGACTGTAGACAGTAGACTGTAGACTGTAGACAGTAGACTGTAGACAGTAGACAGTAGACAGTAGACAGTAGACTGTAGACAGTAGACTGTAGACAGTAGACAGTAGACTGTAGACAGTAGACTGTAGACAGTAGACTGTAGACAGTAGACTGTAGACTGTAGACAGTAGAATGTAGACAGTAAACTGTAAACAGTGGACTGCAGACAGTAGACTGCAGACAGTAGACTGTAGAGGGTAGACTGTAGACAGTAGACTGTAGACAGTATACTGTAGACATCATTTGCAAGGGACCCGATGCCGTATTAATAAAACTATGATCTGTCTTCCTTAGAATGGCTCGTCTTCAGAAGTTAGTCTCTGGCCTTTCCCACAAAAGTGAAGCGTCTGTGCTGCTACTTTTTAGTTGTAGAGTCATGGATTATGTGTGAAGCAATAAGCAACCATCAAAAAGCTATCATTCGAGATAACTTTAAAAATGGTGGAGCATATAACAAATGAGAAGGCCATCCGTAGAATGATTTTTCTTGACCCAAGAATTACCATTCCAAAATGTTAAAAACAGCCGTAAGCAGGAGAAACTGTAGTAAACCCAATAAAGTCAGAAAAGAAAAGACTTATCGCTCGAGTTTACCACGAAAATAAAATTAAAATGAACTACATTATAAATCGACATACAATTTGGAGATATACACCTACCCTAACTCATAAAGGCCTACCCAATAGGAGAATAAAACGTAGAAAATTAACGTAAAATCGAGGAGAAGCTCTTAAAGAGAAATAAATATATAATAAAATGAGAGATGGTATGTCAGGAATCAATACTTCGAAGGATGGAAAAGGAAGAAAGAAGACTAGTATGGACACCAATGGAAGATGAAACCAAAGAGAACATGTAGAAAAGTGTTGGAAGTAGGAAGATTAAAGAAAAAACGAAAAATTTAGAAAAACCTGGACAAGTTGTGATAAGGAAGTTGAAGAAGGAAGACACTGCACTAGAAAAAAAGAAAACACTAAGAAATAATACCTATTCAGTAGATAGGCTAAGAGAGTTCTAGCGCAAAATCCCATGTATTTTCTTATGAAGGTTCGTTTTACCATTCAAGGTCATCCGCGAAATTCGAGGCTCATTTGCATATCATTCGCGGGGTCATTAGCGGATCATTTGCATATCATTCGCGGTGTTATGTATGTATCATTAACGGTATTATTTGCATATCTAATTAATTTAATTCGCGAGGTCATTAGCGGATCATTTTTTATATCTCGCCGGGTCATCTGCATATCTCATCTCTCTCTCCTCATTTCCAACTTGTCATCATTTCCCGCTGAAAGATTTGAATTCCTAGCGCTGCTAATACCATCTATCGGTGACGTCATATGATCGGTATAGTAGATTTCTATACGCCTGTAGATAGGCAACCCGCTATACTTTTTTTACAAAACCAATGGAGCCAACAGGGTTTGAACCGGGGACCGCTCGAATGGTAGCCAGCCAATGCATCCACTACACCAACGAGGTAATCTATTAAAGCACTGTAAACTGGTTATAAAAAAAAAGTATAGCGACCACGTACTCATAATATAATACAATTAATTTTAGGTATAAATCTAAACGTGATACATTATTATTACTAAATTAATTTATTAAAATAAAAATAACTCAGAACTAAATTATTAATATCAAGAAATTTATTTAAAAAAAAAACATTTCAATTCTAAACGTGTACAGGAGTTATTTATAAAAATGCTTTCACGTATATTTGATTAAATCCAATTTATTTAAAAATAATTCCCGGAAAATATTTATAAATATTGTACATTAATAATATTAAATCTTTAGGATTCCAAAATTATAAGCCAATTATGATTATTATCATGAGTCATTGAGATGAGACAATTATTAACCTTATATGAGCCAATCGTGAAGAAACTCAAGAAATTTTTCTTGATACATCTTAAATAATAATATAATACAATTAATTTTAGGTATAAATCTAAACGTGATACATTATTATTACTAAATTAATTTATTAAAATAAAAATAACTCAGAACTAAATTATTAATATCAAGAAATTTATTTAAAAAAAAACATTTCAATTCTAAACGTGTACAGGAGTTATTTATAAAAATGCTTTCACGTATATTTGATTAAATCCAATTTATTTAAAAATAATTCCCGGAAAATATTTATAAATATTGTACATTAATAATATTAAATCTTTAGGATTCCAAAATTATAAGCCAATTATGATTATTATCATGAGTCATTGAGATGAGACAATTATTAACCTTATATGAGCCAATCGTGAAGAAACTCAAGAAATTTTTCTTGATACATCTTAAATATAACAATTTGAAAACTATATACAGATATTATTACTACATGAGCCCCGTAACATCAGTCGATCCGCGGCTTTTTATATCAATACAAACTAATTAGTCGTGTTGTTTTCAACATTCTTTAACACTACTTTCAACCATAAATAAACAAACGTTCTTACGAATGACTGAAAGGAATTTAAATATTATAAATAATTTGTTAAGAGATCAAAGCTACTGTCATAGTTATAAGTTTAAGCGATAACAAAATGTCCATAGCTTAACCCCGAGACCACGGAGCTTGTCTTTTAAATTACTGCATACGAGTTATTTCTAAAAATGCTTTCACGTATATTTGATTAAATCCAATTTATTTAAAAATAATTCCCGGAAAATATTTATAAATATTGTACATTAATAATATTAAATCTTTAGGATTCAAAAATTATAAGCCAATTATGATTATTATCATGAGTCATTAAATGAGATCGGTAAGGTAAAAACATGACGTCTTGATTGTAAACGATGATTTCACCATTGCTAATGAATTTCCAATTAGCGGGTGTAGAAAGTTAAAATTCAAACATGAAAAACTATTGGTTTAATCGAAATATTTTAAAAGTTGCCGACGGCTAATTATTATTTAATAGCAACCGTAAATTTCTGAGTAAATCTGTTTGGATATTTCCTGAAGCCTAAATCAATTTTGTTTGTATTAAAATCTAGAAATTTCAGAAAAACGGTTTTAAAATAAATTGTATATAGTTATACATTGTGAAATAAAAAAAATGCAAGAATAAAATACGTACACGGATTAAACTAAACTATATATTAAGAAATATTAATTACGGCTTTTATAGCATCTTACAGGAAAAAGATTACAGTCAATCAAGATCACAACACATATCATTAACTAGATATCATAAATAAATATTATATATATTGAAGGTAAAGACATGAGTATATCCATCGTTTGACTAATGTCTATTTATTAAAACAAATAAGTTATGAAATGAAGCAGGGAGTCTATTCAATGAACATTGCCTAATACTTTTATGATTTTTCTAGCCTATAGATCAGCAGTTAGAAACACGGGCCTGCTAAATGCCTGCAATTCACCTACCCTATCAATATGTTGTACAATTTTAGATATGTAATGTATACGTTTTGTTTCTTACTTAAGTCTATTTTGTTTGTATGTTTGTAATATTTAGACATTTACGAAAATTAAATCAAGCTGAACAGCAGATTACTATTTTAAATTTAATAGATCATACGAATTATCTTACCCTGTTCTGAATTACTGCTTTGCATAAATTGTACATTGTTTGTAAATGCTCTCTGAACTAAAATATTCATATATGAGAGAAATGTTATATAAGTCAATACAGCCCTATATCTATCATTTATTGAGCTATACAAAGAGATTTATATCTACGCTAAACTAAAGATTAATAGAAGTATTGCATTCCTGATATCATAAGATAACGATAAAACATATGATTATTCTTAGACTAAGATCTAATTTAGGTAGTCAAAATGTAGGTAATCGAATTGTAGGTACATATCATGATGTGATATCATACAATTATATTCTAGTAAGAATTGTAATAAAGTCACTGCTATAAATAACATCATTCTTTATCACGATCATCTATCATTATCAAAATCATCTAATGTCATGCAGAGTCAGCAGCTAGCTCCTAAGTTCGTATATGCGAGAAACTCTCTACCCGCTCTGAACAATCAATTACAAAAACTGGATGAGTTTCGGACGTATAGGTAGATAATTCCAAATTTTAATCCGTTTTCATTAATGAGTAGACCTAACATAACATTAGTTTTACCGTAGGAAGAAGAACCGCTCAGAATTGCTCTACAGGAAACAGTCTGACACTAGGTTATTCAGATCAAATATTACTTACAAATCGGAAAGGATATCTATAAAACTCGTGCTGAATTAAATGTAGGAACCTGAATGCGTGGCAGCATCCGTCGCTATTGCATCAACCGTTTCTTCGCATAGCTTTTAGTTTATCTGTGAGAAATTCTATTTTATTTAGTACATAAGGCGTAGATTAGATTATTAATCTACCCAAAAGATTCACCAAACATGGACCTGCTAAATGCCTGCAATTCACCTACCCTATCAGTATGTCGTACAATGCAAACATTTAATATTATTATTAAAATTTTATAAATAAAAACGATAAAAGAAGTTTATAGTTTTCATTTATTTTTATGTTAAACATATACGGTAGCAGGATCTAGATCGATGTATACAAATTCATATATGACAGAAATGTTATGTATCTCAATACATACCTAAAACGTATTCTTCGTATATTCAGTAAGAGCTACCCATTTTTTCTAGACATTCGAATTTTGAACAGCTTAATAATATGTTTTCTCATTTAATCATAATTAAGTTGACTTATTGTTTATACACCATATAGATATTCGTAGCATCTAAAGTAAACTCTTATTTAAACGTTATTTTACAATATATCATACATTTCAGCAACTCCGAAATATGAAGATATGTAATAATTTACTATATACTTTTGTAGGATATTAACTCGTATAATTAATACTAATTTGTAATTATCTTCGATACCTTCGAAATATAAGTCTATAACATATCTACCCAAAAGATTCGCCGACAAACTTACTGAAGATAAAGTGGTCGATCTCAACCAAAAGATAGCGAATACAACTCTGTCTCTAGGATTGGTTTACCTAGGTAAAATAAAGACAGAAAGATATCAACTGTATGCTGACTGTATGTTCATCGAGACGAATAAGGTATGAAATGTAACAGGTAGTCTATTCAATGAACATTGCCTAATACTTTTTTCTGATTCTTCTTCTACCCTATGGATCCGCATTTAGAAACATGGACCTGCTAAATGCCTGCAATTCACCTACCCTATCAGTATGTCGTACAATGCAAACATTTAATATTATTATTAAAATTTTATAAATAAAAACGATAAAAGAAGTTTATAGTTTTCATTTATTTTTATGTTAAACATATACGGTAGCAGGATCTAGATCGATGTATACAAATTCATATATGACAGAAATGTTATGTATCTCAATACATACCTAAAACGTATTCTTCGTATATTCAGTAAGAGCTACCCATTTTTTTCTAGACATTCGAATTTTGAACAGCTTAATAATATGTTTTCTCATTTAATCATAATTAGGTTGACTTTATATAGCATTTTTCAGGAAAACCTTCTTCAGAAAAACCCTAATGATTATTTAATTTACATAAAAAAAAAATTTAAAACATTTGATTACACAATAATCCCATTTTCGATACCTTCGAAATATAAGTCTATAACATATGTTTGTAATAGGTCTTTATAACTTTCGAACACAGGGTAGTTACCTCTTGCAAAATTTACAGTTATGAGAACCCTGAAAACTTAACCTGGAGAAATAAATCAGATAAATATTTTACTTTTATTGAAACGATAAATTTGCATACTAATATATGAAAATAATATAATGTATAATGCCTGATAAATAAAATTGAAATTATTCTTATTCTTTTACAATGAAATGCGTTTTGAAAAAACACGATGAAACGTTATGTATATTAATGCAGGAGTTCTGTTAACGCATTCGTTATTTAGAGATTCACTTATAAGTACACTATCTATTTAGCTGATTCAATAAAAATTTCATTATTTTTAAAATTCCTAACGAGGGACCTACTGATAAGCGTTATATTATACCAGGTACGTATGATACTCTACTGCTGATTGCATACCTGATGAACGCAGTTGTACAAAGTAATATAGGATATACGTTACAGAGAAGTTTAATTTTCCGTGCAACAAATGACCTATATATATATTTTATGTACAATGCTGACATTAACATATTTAGCGCATACCTGTTGAACATAGCTCTACAAAGTAATATTTAAAAGACTTAAAAGGCTTATATTTTAGAGATCGGATACAGGCGCATATATTCCTGTATATTACCTCTAAATTTTACTTTAACAATACATGTAGTCAGGTTTGGTGTAAATAACAATTAGGGATATCAAAGCCATACTAACTGAACGCTAACATAATATGCTCTACAGGTCAAACTCAATTAATTAACCCTGGGGCTATACATCCTTAGACTAGAAACAGTCTTGAAACAAAAATGGCTGAGTCCACCCTGTTAGACAAGAAATCAGAGTATGGGCGTGATAAATAAAACATATAAAGTTATTTTACAAACATTTATTTAGTATACATAACATAATACAAGAATATAGATCATAAGTTGTTTTCTATGACGACTGTTGTAGTTCTACGGGCCTCTGAGTCGTCGTATGCCCTCGCAGCAATACTAATACGTATAAAGTCCGATGACTGACTCATTGGAACTGTACCGGTAGCCCTTTCCTTGTTCAACTCTTCGTTACTATCACAGTTGGTAAACGAGGAATCACATTCATCAATACCCAAATGCATGGCTGAAGTCATATCTTCTTCTTCTTCTTCTTCTGTCTCAACGATATCAGTAGGTCCATTTGCTTCCTTTACCAGAGCTGTCTTTACAACATTTGCGTTATTATGTACGTTTTTTAAATGCCTTTTATAGCTGTCGATGCGTGAAAGATATTTGAAGCAATTAGAACACCGAACTTTGATTGATTCGTGAACGCTTTTAATATGTCTTTTTAAGTGGTCACGACGTGAAAAAGTTTTGACACAGCTAGAACACTTGATTCTGTTTGAATCGTGCTTGGTTTTTACGTGTCTCTTGCAAGTGAATGGCCTCGCGAAAGACTTGAAGCAAACCGGACACTGTATTTTGCAATCCTGTCGACCAGAGTCATTCTTCTTACATACGTCGTTAGCGTGCTGCTCCATTTCGACTAATGAAGGAACAGGAACACTACCCCGCCTATTTATACTGATCGACCAGCGCAATCGGTTGTTCTCGGTTATAATCGTAAGCGCTCGAATAATATGCTCATATTTCCAATGTTTTACGCTTATTATTTTACCCTCTGGCCTATAATCTTTTCTGTATGCATTGGTTAGTGAGATAATCTGCATGTAATTTTCAACATCTTCCTCCGTAGGTGTAGAACCTAGATGTTTATAGGTTAGCTATCAAAAGAATATATCCCATTGACAATCAAACAGAAGACACAAATTACATATCTATACCATATTTTGGCAAAATACCAGAAAAAATTGCACATATACTAAGAAAAACCAACAATTATAAAATAACATTTAAAACCGACACTAACACTTTTTCATTTTTATTTAATGCTAAAGACAGAACACATGATATCATGAAATCGGGCATTTACCGTTTAAATTGTTCTTTTTGTAGTTCGGTATATATTGGACAAACACTTCGAAATTTTGACATAAGATATAAAGAACACGTACGTCATTACAAAAATAAACATCCTGAAAAATCGAATTACGCCAAACACCTTTTAGAACAAAATCACACAATGACTCCTCAAAATAATATTAAATTCCTACATTTTTGTAATAACAAACGCAAATTAGACATTTTAGAAGCCTTTGAGATATACAAACACAAACTCAGGGTACCTTTAATGAATGAACAACTTGAGCTCAGTAATTCTCCGTTACTGGAAGTATTAGATGTTTAATTATGATTTTTATTATTAATTTTTATTATTATTATTATTATTATTTTATCTAGTTACCTATTTTGTATCTACCTTAGCGACGTGTTTGTTTATAATTATATTACCTTTGATAATGACGGCATAGCTGTCGAAACAATATTGTCAGGTATATTTTAATAAAACTGTGAAACTTTTAATAATCTTTATTTATTTCATGATTATGGAGTTCCACAAAATAAGGCTAGAAACAATAAACAATAATAAATATAGGAGGAATATAACTATATCTAATTATTTTATAAAATACTATGTTAACTACGAGGTAATATACTGAATATATGCGCCTGTATTCAGCCTCTAGAGGGTTCATACCCTAATATAAGGTTAGTGATATTGCGTAATCTTCTTTTATTCTATAATATTTCTCTGTTTAAGTTCAGAAATAATCGAAATTATTTCGGTTTTGTGACTGCTCATACCCTCTTTCTTTTCGGCGTACAGCAAACGAAGTCGATCCACTAGTTGGTCAGGTGTGCTCTGACGCATCCAATCAGGCTTCATTTTGTTTAACTTTTTAAATTTGGGAAGACTAAAATCTGTTATTCTGTATAAATTAGGTTTAATAATATGCTCATATTTCCAATGTTTTACGCTTATTATTTTACCCTCTGGCCTATAATCTTTTCTGTATGCATTGGTTAGTGAGATAATCTGCATGTAATTTTCAACATCTTCCTCCGTAGGTGTAGAACCTAGATGTTTAAGTGTTAGTAAATCAAATAGTCCAGGTGTTCCCTTGAAAAGTTTGTTTTTAATTAGAATATCTTTTCCTTGTATTCCTACCGAAACTGAAGCAAATCTCAATTCGTCGTTATCCTTATGGAGACCATATCTCGTTCTATCTATATTTCTTCCTATCAACGTATCGTAATACTCAGAAATATCATGATATTTCTCTGACCCTTGATTATATTCTTCTTCTTCATACTCCGATGATGTCGACGTAGTTGATGTATAAGAAGGTAGTTTTTTAACTTTTAATGAGTTGTTATTGGATTTAGCAATAGATTCTAATAGAGATATAATCTCTTTTAGTTTGTCATCACAACTACATTCTGTTTTATCACGATGAACTTTTCTATGTTTCGCATTACGAGCATTTATTATATCGTCTTCCCCATCTTCCATATTATGCATTGCTTTCAAATGTCTCTTATAACTGTCAGTCCGTGAGAATCCCCTGGAACATTTCTGACATTGCACTTTATATCCCTGATGAATTCTCATATGACGTGCAAAATCAGATTGTCGAATTCTTTTGTTGCAGAGATTACAAGCAAGTCTGTCCATCTTTAATAGCCGTAGACAACTATTAGCATCATTATAACACAACTTCTATTTATATTTCACAGACATATTAATTACGCTATCAACCACATTAATTATGCTATCAGCCACATTCAGCATGCTATCAGCCACATTAATTACGTTATCAGCCACATTCATCATTCTATCAGCCACATTCATTATGCTATCAGCCACATTCAGCATGCTATCAGCCACATTAATTACGCTATCAGCCACATTCATCATGCTATCAGCCACATTCATCACGCTATCAGCCACATTAATTACGCTATCAACCACATTCATCATGTCATCAGCCGCAGTTTTTGATACATGTACTAAAATGTGATGGAAAGCTGCCTCCCTACCCAGCTGCTACTTGTAGCTGAAGACTTAAGACTTAAGTATAGGGATGTATACTTATTCGTCCGTCTGGATCATAGAGAAGTCTGGATTGTACAGGTAAGTTTATAGAAAAGGAGGCGATTAATTTTAAATAAAATATAATATGATTATATTTAAAAATAAACTAATTTATTGAGTTGATGTTGCTTAATTTCATTGTTTACAAGCGTCTGGGCATTAACGTTTTGAAACAGGTGAATGAGACATACGGTATTAAAAACAGAAAATAAATTCTTACAGAAACACAGAAAAATAGTAATATGTAGGTATTGATCAGCGTTAGTAATGTAATTTTGAACAGATTTTTAACCTTTTTTCATTATATCTACTACCCTTGTAAACGATTTCTATATATACCTTCTTACTGTATATAATTTTACCCCATGTAGATAGCGATTACCTATCATTCATCTTGAAAATTACATGCAGATTATCTCACTAACCAATGCATACAGAAAAGATTATAGGCCAGAGGGTAAAATAATAAGCGTAAAACATTGGAAATATGAGCATATTATTCGAGCGCTTACGATTATAACCGAGAACAACCGATTGCGCTGGTCGATCAGTATAAATAGGCGGGGTAGTGTTCCTGTTCCTTCATTAGTCGAAATGGAGCAGCACGCTAACGACGTATGTAAGAAGAATGACTCTGGTCGACAGGATTGCAAAATACAGTGTCCGGTTTGCTTCAAGTCTTTCGCGAGGCCATTCACTTGCAAGAGACACGTAAAAACCAAGCACGATTCAAACAGAATCAAGTGTTCTAGCTGTGTCAAAACTTTTTCACGTCGTGACCACTTAAAAAGACATATTAAAAGCGTTCACGAATCAATCAAAGTTCGGTGTTCTAATTGCTTCAAATATCTTTCACGCATCGACAGCTATAAAAGGCATTTAAAAAACGTACATAATAACGCAAATGTTGTAAAGACAGCTCTGGTAAAGGAAGCAAATGGACCTACTGATATCGTTGAGACAGAAGAAGAAGAAGAAGAAGATATGACTTCAGCCATGCATTTGGGTATTGATGAATGTGATTCCTCGTTTACCAACTGTGATAGTAACGAAGAGTTGAACAAGGAAAGGGCTACCGGTACAGTTCCAATGAGTCAGTCATCGGACTTTATACGTATTAGTATTGCTGCGAGGGCATACGACGACTCAGAGGCCCGTAGAACTACAACAGTCGTCATAGAAAACAACTTATGATCTATATTCTTGTATTATGTTATGTATACTAAATAAATGTTTGTAAAATAACTTTATATGTTTTATTTATCACGCCCATACTCTGATTTCTTGTCTAACAGGGTGGACTCAGCCATTTTTGTTTCAAGACTGTTTCTAGTCTAAGGATGTATAGCCCCAGGGTTAATTAATTGAGTTTGACCTGTAGAGCATATTATGTTAGCGTTCAGTTAGTATGGCTTTGATATCCCTAATTGTTATTTACACCAAACCTGACTACATGTATTGTTAAAGTAAAATTTAGAGGTAATATACAGGAATATATGCGCCTGTATCCGATCTCTAAAATATAAGCCTTTTAAGTCTTTTAAATATTACTTTGTAGAGCTATGTTCAACAGGTATGCGCTAAATATGTTAATGTCAGCATTGTACATAAAATATATATATAGGTCATTTGTTGCACGGAAAATTAAACTTCTCTGTAACGTATATCCTATATTACTTTGTACAACTGCGTTCATCAGGTATGCAATCAGCAGTAGAGTATCATACGTACCTGGTATAATATAACGCTTATCAGTAGGTCCCTCGTTAGGAATTTTAAAAATAATGAAATTTTTATTGAATCAGCTAAATAGATAGTGTACTTATAAGTGAATCTCTAAATAACGAATGCGTTAACAGAACTCCTGCATTAATATACATAACGTTTCATCGTGTTTTTTCAAAACGCATTTCATTGTAAAAGAATAAGAATAATTTCAATTTTATTTATCAGGCATTATACATTATATTATTTTCATATATTAGTATGCAAATTTATCGTTTCAATAAAAGTAAAATATTTATCTGATTTATTTCTCCAGGTTAAGTTTTCAGGGTTCTCATAACTGTAAATTTTGCAAGAGGTAACTACCCTGTGTTCGAAAGTTATAAAGACCTATTACAAACATATGTTATAGACTTATATTTCGAAGGTATCGAAAATGGGATTATTGTGTAATCAAATGTTTTAAATTTTTTTTTTATGTAAATTAAATAATCATTAGGGTTTTTCTGAAGAAGGTTTTCCTGAAAAATGCTATATAAAGTCAACCTAATTATGATTAAATGAGAAAACATATTATTAAGCTGTTCAAAATTCGAATGTCTAGAAAAAAAATGGGTAGCTCTTACTGAATATACGAAGAATACGTTTTAGGTATGTATTGAGATACATAACATTTCTGTCATATATGAATTTGTATACATCGATCTAGATCCTGCTACCGTATATGTTTAACATAAAAATAAATGAAAACTATAAACTTCTTTTATCGTTTTTATTTATAAAATTTTAATAATAATATTAAATGTTTGCATTGTACGACATACTGATAGGGTAGGTGAATTGCAGGCATTTAGCAGGTCCATGTTTCTAAATGCGGATCCATAGGGTAGAAGAAGAATCAGAAAAAAGTATTAGGCAATGTTCATTGAATAGACTACCTGTTACATTTCATACCTTATTCGTCTCGATGAACATACAGTCAGCATACAGTTGATATCTTTCTGTCTTTATTTTACCTAGGTAAACCAATCCTAGAGACAGAGTTGTATTCGCTATCTTTTGGTTGAGATCGACCACTTTATCTTCAGTAAGTTTGTCGGCGAATCTTTTGGGTAGATATGTTATAGACTTATATTTCGAAGGTATCGAAGATAATTACAAATTAGTATTAATTATACGAGTTAATATCCTACAAAAGTATATAGTAAATTATTACATATCTTCATATTTCGGAGTTGCTGAAATGTATGATATATTGTAAAATAACGTTTAAATAAGAGTTTACTTTAGATGCTACGAATATCTATATGGTGTATAAACAATAAGTCAACTTAATTATGATTAAATGAGAAAACATATTATTAAGCTGTTCAAAATTCGAATGTCTAGAAAAAAATGGGTAGCTCTTACTGAATATACGAAGAATACGTTTTAGGTATGTATTGAGATACATAACATTTCTGTCATATATGAATTTGTATACATCGATCTAGATCCTGCTACCGTATATGTTTAACATAAAAATAAATGAAAACTATAAACTTCTTTTATCGTTTTTATTTATAAAATTTTAATAATAATATTAAATGTTTGCATTGTACGACATACTGATAGGGTAGGTGAATTGCAGGCATTTAGCAGGTCCATGTTTGGTGAATCTTTTGGGTAGATTAATAATCTAATCTACGCCTTATGTACTAAATAAAATAGAATTTCTCACAGATAAACTAAAAGCTATGCGAAGAAACGGTTGATGCAATAGCGACGGATGCTGCCACGCATTCAGGTTCCTACATTTAATTCAGCACGAGTTTTATAGATATCCTTTCCGATTTGTAAGTAATATTTGATCTGAATAACCTAGTGTCAGACTGTTTCCTGTAGAGCAATTCTGAGCGGTTCTTCTTCCTACGGTAAAACTAATGTTATGTTAGGTCTACTCATTAATGAAAACGGATTAAAATTTGGAATTATCTACCTATACGTCCGAAACTCATCCAGTTTTTGTAATTGATTGTTCAGAGCGGGTAGAGAGTTTCTCGCATATACGAACTTAGGAGCTAGCTGCTGACTCTGCATGACATTAGATGATTTTGATAATGATAGATGATCGTGATAAAGAATGATGTTATTTATAGCAGTGACTTTATTACAATTCTTACTAGAATATAATTGTATGATATCACATCATGATATGTACCTACAATTCGATTACCTACATTTTGACTACCTAAATTAGATCTTAGTCTAAGAATAATCATATGTTTTATCGTTATCTTATGATATCAGGAATGCAATACTTCTATTAATCTTTAGTTTAGCGTAGATATAAATCTCTTTGTATAGCTCAATAAATGATAGATATAGGGCTGTATTGACTTATATAACATTTCTCTCATATATGAATATTTTAGTTCAGAGAGCATTTACAAACAATGTACAATTTATGCAAAGCAGTAATTCAGAACAGGGTAAGATAATTCGTATGATCTATTAAATTTAAAATAGTAATCTGCTGTTCAGCTTGATTTAATTTTCGTAAATGTCTAAATATTACAAACATACAAACAAAATAGACTTAAGTAAGAAACAAAACGTATACATTACATATCTAAAATTGTACAACATATTGATAGGGTAGGTGAATTGCAGGCATTTAGCAGGCCCGTGTTTCTAACTGCTGATCTATAGGCTAGAAAAATCATAAAAGTATTAGGCAATGTTCATTGAATAGACTCCCTGCTTCATTTCATAACTTATTTGTTTTAATAAATAGACATTAGTCAAACGATGGATATACTCATGTCTTTACCTTCAATATATATAATATTTATTTATGATATCTAGTTAATGATATGTGTTGTGATCTTGATTGACTGTAATCTTTTTCCTGTAAGATGCTATAAAAGCCGTAATTAATATTTCTTAATATATAGTTTAGTTTAATCCGTGTACGTATTTTATTCTTGCATTTTTTTTATTTCACAATGTATAACTATATACAATTTATTTTAAAACCGTTTTTCTGAAATTTCTAGATTTTAATACAAACAAAATTGATTTAGGCTTCAGGAAATATCCAAACAGATTTACTCAGAAATTTACGGTTGCTATTAAATAATAATTAGCCGTCGGCAACTTTTAAAATATTTCGATTAAACCAATAGTTTTTCATGTTTGAATTTTAACTTTCTACACCCGCTAATTGGAAATTCATTAGCAATGGTGAAATCATCGTTTACAATCAAGACGTCATGTTTTTACCTTACCGATCTCATTTAATGACTCATGATAATAATCATAATTGGCTTATAATTTTTGAATCCTAAAGATTTAATATTATTAATGTACAATATTTATAAATATTTTCCGGGAATTATTTTTAAATAAATTGGATTTAATCAAATATACGTGAAAGCATTTTTAGAAATAACTCGTATGCAGTAATTTAAAAGACAAGCTCCGTGGTCTCGGGGTTAAGCTATGGACATTTTGTTATCGCTTAAACTTATAACTATGACAGTAGCTTTGATCTCTTAACAAATTATTTATAATATTTAAATTCCTTTCAGTCATTCGTAAGAACGTTTGTTTATTTATGGTTGAAAGTAGTGTTAAAGAATGTTGAAAACAACACGACTAATTAGTTTGTATTGATATAAAAAGCCGCGGATCGACTGATGTTACGGGGCTCATGTAGTAATAATATCTGTATATAGTTTTCAAATTGTTATATTTAAGATGTATCAAGAAAAATTTCTTGAGTTTCTTCACGATTGGCTCATATAAGGTTAATAATTGTCTCATCTCAATGACTCATGATAATAATCATAATTGGCTTATAATTTTGGAATCCTAAAGATTTAATATTATTAATGTACAATATTTATAAATATTTTCCGGGAATTATTTTTAAATAAATTGGATTTAATCAAATATACGTGAAAGCATTTTTATAAATAACTCCTGTACACGTTTAGAATTGAAATGTTTTTTTTTAAATAAATTTCTTGATATTAATAATTTAGTTCTGAGTTATTTTTATTTTAATAAATTAATTTAGTAATAATAATGTATCACGTTTAGATTTATACCTAAAATTAATTGTATTATATTATTATTTAAGATGTATCAAGAAAAATTTCTTGAGTTTCTTCACGATTGGCTCATATAAGGTTAATAATTGTCTCATCTCAATGACTCATGATAATAATCATAATTGGCTTATAATTTTGGAATCCTAAAGATTTAATATTATTAATGTACAATATTTATAAATATTTTCCGGGAATTATTTTTAAATAAATTGGATTTAATCAAATATACGTGAAAGCATTTTTATAAATAACTCCTGTACACGTTTAGAATTGAAATGTTTTTTTTTTAAATAAATTTCTTGATATTAATAATTTAGTTCTGAGTTATTTTTATTTTAATAAATTAATTTAGTAATAATAATGTATCACGTTTAGATTTATACCTAAAATTAATTGTATTATATTATGAGTACGTGGTCGCTAGTCAACAATTTTTTTTTATAACCAGTTTACAGTGCTTTAATAGATTACCTCGTTGGTGTAGTGGATGCATTGGCTGGCTACCATTCGAGCGGTCCCCGGTTCAAACCCTGTTGGCTCCATTGGTTTTGTAAAAAAAGTATAGCGGGTTGCCTATCTACAGGCGTATAGAAATCTACTATACCGATCATATGACGTCACCGATAGATGGTATTAGCAGCGCTAGGAATTCAAATCTTTCAGCGGGAAATGATGACAAGTTGGAAATGAGGAGAGAGAGATGAGATATGCAGATGACCCGGCGAGATATAAAAAATGATCCGCTAATGACCTCGCGAATTAAATTAATTAGATATGCAAATAATACCGTTAATGATACATACATAACACCGCGAATGATATGCAAATGATCCGCTAATGACCCCGCGAATGATATGCAAATGAGCCTCGAATTTCGCGGATGACCTTGAATGGTAAAACGAACCTTCATAAGAAAATACATGGGATTTTGCGCTAGAACTCTCTTAGCCTATCTCGAATAAGGTATGAAATGTAACAGGTAGTCTATTCAATGAACATTGCCTAATACTTTTTTCTGATTCTTCTTCTACCCTATGGATCCGCATTTAGAAACATGGACCTGCTAAATGCCTGCAATTCACCTACCCTATCAGTATGTCGTACAATGCAAACATTTAATATTATTATTAAAATTTTATAAATAAAAACGATAAAAGAAGTTTATAGTTTTCATTTATTTTTATGTTAAACATATACGGTAGCAGGATCTAGATCGATGTATACAAATTCATATATGACAGAAATGTTATGTAATCATAATTGGCTTATAATTTTTGAATCCTAAAGATTTAATATTATTAATGTACAATATTTATAAATATTTTCCGGGAATTATTTTTAAATAAATTGGATTTAATCAAATATACGTGAAAGCATTTTTAGAAATAACTCGTATGCAGTAATTTAAAAGACAAGCTCCGTGGTCTCGGGGTTAAGCTATGGACATTTTGTTATCGCTTAAACTTATAACTATGACAGTAGCTTTGATCTCTTAACAAATTATTTATAATATTTAAATTCCTTTCAGTCATTCGTAAGAACGTTTGTTTATTTATGGTTGAAAGTAGTGTTAAAGAATGTTGAAAACAACACGACTAATTAGTTTGTATTGATATAAAAAGCCGCGGATCGACTGATGTTACGGGGCTCATGTAGTAATAATATCTGTATATAGTTTTCAAATTGTTATATTTAAGATGTATCAAGAAAAATTTCTTGAGTTTCTTCACGATTGGCTCATATAAGGTTAATAATTGTCTCATCTCAATGACTCATGATAATAATCATAATTGGCTTATAATTTTGGAATCCTAAAGATTTAATATTATTAATGTACAATATTTATAAATATTTTCCGGGAATTATTTTTAAATAAATTGGATTTAATCAAATATACGTGAAAGCATTTTTATAAATAACTACTGTACACGTTTAGAATTGAAATGTTTTTTTTTAAATAAATTTCTTGATATTAATAATTTAGTTCTGAGTTATTTTTATTTTAATAAATTAATTTAGTAATAATAATGTATCACGTTTAGATTTATACCTAAAATTAATTGTATTATATTATTATTTAAGATGTATCAAGAAAAATTTCTTGAGTTTCTTCACGATTGGCTCATATAAGGTTAATAATTGTCTCATCTCAATGACTCATGATAATAATCATAATTGGCTTATAATTTTGGAATCCTAAAGATTTAATATTATTAATGTACAATATTTATAAATATTTTCCGGGAATTATTTTTAAATAAATTGGATTTAATCAAATATACGTGAAAGCATTTTTATAAATAACTCCTGTACACGTTTAGAATTGAAATGTTTTTTTTTTAAATAAATTTCTTGATATTAATAATTTAGTTCTGAGTTATTTTTATTTTAATAAATTAATTTAGTAATAATAATGTATCACGTTTAGATTTATACCTAAAATTAATTGTATTATATTATGAGTACGTGGTCGCTAGTCAACAATTTTTTTTTATAACCAGTTTACAGTGCTTTAATAGATTACCTCGTTGGTGTAGTGGATGCATTGGCTGGCTACCATTCGAGCGGTCCCCGGTTCAAACCCTGTTGGCTCCATTGGTTTTGTAAAAAAAGTATAGCGGGTTGCCTATCTACAGGCGTATAGAAATCTACTATACCGATCATATGACGTCACCGATAGATGGTATTAGCAGCGCTAGGAATTCAAATCTTTCAGCGGGAAATGATGACAAGTTGGAAATGAGGAGAGAGAGATGAGATATGCAGATGACCCGGCGAGATATAAAAAATGATCCGCTAATGACCTCGCGAATTAAATTAATTAGATATGCAAATAATACCGTTAATGATACATACATAACACCGCGAATGATATGCAAATGATCCGCTAATGACCCCGCGAATGATATGCAAATGAGCCTCGAATTTCGCGGATGACCTTGAATGGTAAAACGAACCTTCATAAGAAAATACATGGGATTTTGCGCTAGAACTCTCTTAGCCTATCTACTCTATTCGTCTTAATGTAAGTAAAATCAAGCCCAGTAGCTGTTTCACGCTTATTCTTCTTGTTAAATTTCCGGTTTTTCAGATGTGTTTCGCCGTTTTCAGAAAAAATATCGCGGAAAAAAACATTTTAGGGAAAACATAAAAAGTCAACATCATATCGCGTGAAAAATATACGAAAAACAAAATTTGATTAAGCACTTATTGTATATAACTATTTGGGTATTAGTGAATAGATGAACTAAATACTTTTTCTAGGCTTGTTTTATGAGGCACTTGTAGATGTTACCGCGATATGTTTCCCTTAATATATTTTTTCCGCGATACCTTCAAAAAATATTTCATTTATATATAACGCGCGTAAAATTTAGCTTTATTAAATATAATGTAAATAATTCTTTTTCCGGTAATATTTTTGGGACAATTTTATTTTTTAAAATGAGACTTTTTCGACAAATTAATTTTCATCCCCCTAATTGTTCTCGAATCATGACGTCATAGCCAAGTTCCTTAAATACAAAACCCTAATCTTTTTGACAGTTTTAAGTAGGTTCTTAAAAGGCAATTGCAAAAATATAACATTTGCCACCTTTGACTTTAGTAAATATAAGATATCGGAGACTATTTTGAAAAATGTAGAAATTTAATTTTTGATGTCTTGTAAACTATAAAAATTACAGTCATCATCTGCTACAGTGTTTTATTCACGTGGAAATACTTTAGCTGAATTAAGTAAACATATACTGAGTTTCTATAAAAAAGTTTTCATATTTTTTACATGGACTAATTTTTGAAATAGCCCGGTATATTTTAACATATTGGGGTAAAGTATACAAGAAAAGATTGTTTAAAAGATCGTGGTCGTTATGTTTATAGTTTTCAAGATATTATATGTTAAATCCTGTTATTTTTTGATATCCTTCTCCCGATATCTCCATAGTTATTAAAGGTGTCCTCAAAAATGTGCATAAATATAATTTGTTGGAGAACGGGTAACTCATCTTGATTCCAGGCTCTACGCGCGTAATTATGTATGTTATGCTACCGGGAATAGTACATATTAAAAATTACGCAAAATAGCTGCTAAACTTTCCCTTTTTATGTGTTTCGTCATTTCCAGAAAAAATATCTCGGAAAAATACCGTTGAAAAACTATCACGGAAAAATACCATTGAAAAAATATCGCGGAAATATATTGATACTAAAAAAATATATTCGGGGACAAATATTTTAGCCAAATTAAAGCAGTATTGATCACCAGTTACTGCTTCCACTTTAATTATTAATTATTAGTATATTTACGTGCATATTTGAAACACCTGATAAAGAATTGGAAAAAGTCAGCCCTTCAGGTCTCTTATTTCAATCTGGAACTATTGTATAAGGCACTTATCGATGTTACCGCGTTGTTTTGCTTAATATATTTTTCCGCGCTATTATTAACATAATATATTTTTTCGGTGATAGTTTTTCCCTATATTTTTCTGCAATATTTTTAATGTAATATATTTTATCTGGGATATTTTTCTTAATATATCTTTTCTGCGATATCTTTGTTGGTATATTTTTCCGCGATATTTTTAACGTAATATATTTTTTCTGCGATATTTTTCTTGGTATATTTTTCCGCGATATTTTTAACGTAATATATTTTTTCTGCGATATTTTTCTTAATATATTTTCCCGCGATATTTTTAACGTAATATATTTTTCCGCGATATTTTTAACGTAATATGTTTTTTTTCTGCGATATTTTTCTTGGTATAGTTTTCCGCGATATTTTTAACGTAATATATTTTTCCGCGATATTTTTAACGTAATATGTTTTTTTTCTGCGATATTTTTCTTGGTATAGTTTTCCGCGATATTTTTAACATAATATATTTTCTCAGCGATATTTTGATTAATATATTTTTCCGCGATATTTTTAACGTAATATATTTTTTCTGCGATATTTTTCTTGGTATATTTTTCCGCGACATTTTTAACGTAATATATTTTTCCGCGATAGTTTTAACGTAATATGTTTTTTTTCTGCGATATTTTTCTTGGTATAGTTTTCCGCGATATTTTTAACGTAATATATTTTTCCACGAAATTTTTAACGTAATATGTTTTTTTTCTGCGATATTTTTCTTGGTATAGTTTTCCGCGATATTTTTAACATAATATATTTTCTCAGCGATATTTTGATTAATATATTTTTCCGCGATATTTTTAACGTAATATATTTTTTCTGCGATATTTTTCTTGGTATATTTTTCCGCGATATTTTTAACGTAATATATTTTTTCTGCGATATTTTTCTTAATATATTTTCCCGCGATATTTTTAACGTAATATATTTTTCCGCGATATTTTTAACGTAATATGTTTTTTTTCTGCGATATTTTTCTTGGTATAGTTTTCCGCGATATTTTTAACATAATATATTTTCTCAGCGATATTTTGATTAATATACTTTTCCGCGATATTTTTAACGTAATATACGTTTTCGTGATATTTTCTTCTACAATCCTGTTTCGCGGGCTAAATCTATCCCGTTAAATTTCAATACATCATTTTCTAAATTGTAATAGCTCTTCAAGCATGGTTGCTGGTTCCTAGATCGCAGTCCTTTGCAACTATTACTGCAAATATGGTTCTAATTGGTATGTATCGTATATTATGAATTAAATATAAATAAGGTATTTATTTATATCTTCCTTGATTGTTTGAAATAATACAGGTATTTCCATAAGATCATTTCAGTTCAAATCACATTTCTTATATTACAGTTACGTCAAATCTGCCCAAGATATGTTATTAATTTAGGATCTGATCTGTAGCCAACATTTGATGTTAAACTAGATAATTTTTTTCTCTTGAAGGTCGTGGTAAAGTATAGGTTTGTCAGTAAAAATTTTTAAGTTGAATAAAATAAAAGCAACCTTATCGCTCGTATCTAGGAATTTTAAAAGTACAGTAGAAGATTAACCTACTGCGCGACGTTCACTCACTCGCACACCGTAGTAAATAAAAGCAGGACAGTAGTTAAAAGTAAATTGTTTATACAACGATTAAGAAGCGTGTATACAAAACAACAATGGAATTCCTATGTATGATTTCCTTCTACATTCTGAATGTATAATTTTATAGATCGTAATCTGAGTAAAATTGTGGGATTGTATATGGGACCCCGATTGTGCCTTTGTGACTCCACATTATGATATTATTAGCAAGGAATGCCAAAAGCTTTCCTATTATTCAAATTAGTTAGTCGAAATAATACCCTGCTGAGTGCCAAATGACGGTATAACTTGCGCTTTATATAAATATTACACATTAACCAACAGATTTATGACGCTTGTGATAAATATGTTAGTACACACGAAAATGGAAAAACGCGGAAAAAGCGTGCGCGTTTACGCGCGCCTATTTAAAATACGTGCTTCAAATATTAACTACTTCCGTCCGTATCCGCCTAACCAACCAACCAACCGACATCTTTATTTCCAAAAAAATAAAATCCTGCAATTATGTTAAATATTAAAAAAGCGTCGTTTTCGGGTAATACAACGAAACTATAAAAGAAAATATTATGGTTGTCAAATTTTAACAACCATAAAAATGTAACAACTCTGAAATGATAATAAAACCAATAAACTTCTTCCTGCCTGTACGGCAACAAAATGGTGGCCTCTTCCCACTCATTTCATCTTCTTTATTTGGGATCTGTGATTCTATGAATATATTAAATTATACTAGCAACTAACTATACGTGTGCGTTACCGTTTTTTAACAAACAATAAAACATGATAAATGAACTTTAGCTTTTGGCAGTTTCCGTATTTCAAACTGTAATAATCTTCTCTTTTTTTTTAGTCCATCTTTAAATCGGATTAATCTAAAATGGATAGTTTTGCAGAAGACATTGTGTGTGGGTTGATATAATGGATCCTTTTATCATATTCCTGTTTGTCATTTTCAGTCTTATAACTCTTTTGACAGAAAGGTTAGAATTGCTTCAAAATCAATGGTGCCGTTGAATGCTAGTGGTATACGTTATCTGAAATGTGTGGAATGTAGGCATGGGGTTATTTCATATAACGATTCAAATAAATATTCATTATTTAGATGTGTAACAGAAGATAATTGAAAATGGTATATATACAAATTAGTTCCGTTTGTTAAAATCTATATCTAGATATTACAGTTATGAATTAATTAAATATATGAGAGAGAACATAATGTACATGTATAAATATTCATTTAATTATAGTAATATACAACATATATAAACAATTTATTGCTGCAATTAAAATCAATTGGAGTCTCTGTTTAAGGTAATGTAATTATTTGTGTAGTACTAAAATCTTCTTAAAATATCCTTGTATTATCAGATAATCATAACGATCCTCTGGGGTAGTTAGGGTAACTAACTACTTTTAAGATTTTCTCGTAGGTTAAATGCTAGGAATACAGTAAATAGCATGAATCCTATGAATATTAGTTAAAATAGGTTAATGTAGAAAAAATGAACACCCTGTACATATTTATACCACATATAATATTAGAATTATTACGCGAGTATGATTGTTTCAGTGATTAATAATTTCAGTGGTTATGTTGATTGAAATATAATTACTCAGCTAAGTTAACGAATGATTGCTACCGTTAATATTCAAGCTGTTATGATATTTTTGAGATTTAAATCACGCTGTAATATTGCAAGATTAGCATTACTTACGATCTGGCTCTACTCAAGTTATTTATTTTTTTGCAATACAGCATTTTGTATCATACTCGTGTCTTATTATTTATGTGTGTTTGTAGTGATTGTTGATGCTTACACGGAAAACTTTCAGGTATATAGATAGATACGTTTAGTTGAGAATAACTCACCACATTGATAACGGTCGCAAATGTGTTGAACTCTACAGTTATTATTGGTGTCCATGTAATTATTTAACTTCACTGTCATATTTAACCACGCGATACCATATAAACTTGAATTTCAAACCTGTTCGACCTTATTGTTGGCTGTTATGAGTTTAGTTTTGTTCACTAATGTTAAAGTGAATCCTTCTCGTGTCAAATTTTGATAAATGCCTTTCCTCGTGATACAATCCACCCTTTTTATTAGCGTTAACAGTTAAGGCACTTAATAAAACTGCTTTTATAGTCGACTCTTTGCGCCTATTGAAATAGACATTTCGTGAGATTCCCGACCTCGGCCGGTGGGTTAGTTAGCTGGTAGCCGCGCAATTTTTAAGAACAAAGTTAGAACCTATCACATGTCATGTAAGAGTAGGTGTGCAGTCTCAAATTTTAGATTAATGGGATTCTGAAATGATTTCGTGTCAGTACTGCGAACGCTATTACAGAGAATTATTTACAGCGAAAAACCTGTATAGCAAATCATTTACAGCTCAAAATCTTTACAGCAAAAAACCCTAACTGCAGTTAAATTACAGTGAAAACACTTTAATGCGAATCATAATTAAATAGAAAGTATTAACTCCGAAAGTCAATTTACAGCAAAAGTCCTTTACTGAGAATGACAATTACTGGGAACGCCATTGCAGAGTATCATTTACAACGTGAAGCTTTTACAGCGAATTATTTACAGCTAAAAACCTTTATAGCGAATGACAATTAATTACAGCGTATCAGTTAGAGCGAATCAGTTGCAGCAAAAGCACTTTACTGCGAATCACAATTATATGAAAAGTCTTTACTACGACACTTAATTACAGCAAAAATCCTTTACTGAGAATGAGAATTCCTGCGATCGCCGTAACAGCGAATTAATTACAGCAAAGAATCGTTATAACGAATTATTTACAGCAAATCATTTACTAAAAACCTTTACAGAGAATGACAATTACAGCGAAAAGTCTTAACAGTAAAAGCACTTTACTGCGAATAACCATTACACTGAAAGTCTTTACAGCGAATCATTTACAGCTAAAAATCTTTACAAATAATGACAATTACTTACAGCGAATCAGTTACATTAAAAACACTTTACTGCAAATCACAATTATACCAAAAGTCTCTACTGCAAAACTTAATTGCAGCAATCATCCTTTACTGAGAATGACAATTCTTGCGATCGCCGCTACCGCAAATTAATTACAGCAAAAAATCGTTACATCGAATTATTTACAGCAAATCATTTACTAAAAACCTTTACAGAGAATCAATCATAGCAAAAACACTTTATTGCGACTCACAATTTAACCAAATAAGTCTTTACTGCGAAACCCAATTACAGCAAAGATCCTTTACTGAGAATGACAATTCCTACGAATGCCGTTACAGTGAATTATTTACAGCAAATCATTTACAACTAAAAGCCTCTACAGAGAACGACAATTACAGCGAAAAATCTTAACATCGAAAACAGTTTACTGCGAATAACAATTATACCGAAAGTCTTTACAACTCAGTATTTACAACTAAAAACCTTTACAAAGAATGACAATTACAGAGAATCAGTCATGGCAAAAACACTTTACTGCAAAACTCAATTACAGCAACAATCCTTTACTGAGAATGACAATTCCTGCGAATGCATATTTACTGCAAAAATTCTTTACAGAAAATCATTTACAATTAAAAACCTTTACAGAGAATGGAAATTACAGCGAAAACAGTTTACTGCAAATAATCATTATACTGAAAGTTTTTACTGCGAAACTGAATTACAGCGAATCATTTACAACTAAAAACCTTTACAGAGAATGACAATTACAGCGAAAAATCTTAACATCGAAAACACTTTACTGCGAATAACCATTAAACTGAAAGTCTTTACAGCGAATCATTTGCAACTGAAAACCTTTACAAAGAATGACAATTATAGAGAATTAGTCACAGCAAAAACACTTTACTGCGACTCACAATTATAACAAAAGTCTTTACTGCGAAACTCAATTACATAAAAAATCCTTTACTGAGAATGGCAATTCCTGCGAATGCCCTTACAGTGAATTATTTACAGCAAGAAATCTTTACAGCAAATCATTTACAACTAAAAACCTTTATAGAGAATGGCAATTACAGCGAAAACAGTTTACTGCAAATAACCATTATACTGAAAGTCTTTACCGCGAAAGTGGATTACAGCAAAAATTCTTTACTGTGAATGACAATTCCTGCGAATGCCGTAACAGTGAATTATTTACTGCAAAATAATCTTTGCAACAAATCATTTACAGCGAAACATCTTAACAGCGAAAGCACTTTACTGCGAATAAACATTATACTGAAACCCTTTACAGCGAGTCATTTACAACTAAAAGCCTTTACAGAGAATGACAATTACAGCGAAACATCTTAACAGCGAAAGCACTTTACTGCGAATAGTCATTATACTGAAAGTCTTTACCGTGAAAGTGAATTGCAGCGAATCATTTACAACTAAAACCCTTTACAGAGAATGACAATTACAGCGGAAAATCTTAACATCGAGAACACTTTACTGCAAATAACCATTACACTGAAAATGTTTACAGCGAATAATTTACAGCTGAAAATTTTTACAAAGAATGACAATTAATTACAGCAAATCAGTTACAGCAAAAACACTTTACTGCGAATCGCAATTGTACCAAAAGTCTTTACTGTGAAACTTAATTACAGCAAAAATCCTTTACTGATAATGACAATTCCTGCGATCGACGTTACAGCAAACTATTTACAACAAATAATTTACTAAAAGCCTTTACAGAGAATGGCAATTACATCGAAAAATCTTAACAGTGAAAGCACTTTAATAACCATTATACTGAAAGTCTTTACAGCGAAAGTGAATTACAGCGAGACATTTACAACTAAAAACCTTTATAGAGAATGACAATTACAGCAAAAAATTGTTACAGCGAATTATTTACAACAAATCATTTACTAAACACCTTTACAAAGAATGACAATTACAGCGAAAAATCTTAACAACGAAAGCACTTTACTGCGTATAACCATTATACTGGAAATATTTACAGTGAAAGTGAATTACAACGAGTCATTTACAACTAAAAACCCTTATAGAGAATGACAATTACGGCGAAAAATCTTAACGTCAAAAACACTTTACTGCGAATAACCATTATACTGAAACCCTTTAAAGCGAGTAATTTACAACTAAAAGCCTTTACAGAGAATGACAATTACAGCGAAAAATCTTAACAGCGAAAGCACTTTACTGCGAATAACCATTATATTGAGACCCTTTACCGCAAAAGGGAATTACAGCGAGTCATTTACAACTAAAAACCTTTACAGAGAATGACAATTACAGGGAAGATTCTTAACAGCGAAAGCACTTTACTGCGAATAACCATTAAACTGAAAGTCTTTACAGCGAATCTTTTACAACTAAAAACTTTACAAAGAATGACAATTGCAGAGAATCAGTCACAGCAAAAACACGTTACTGCGACTCACAATTATACCAAAAGTTTTACTGCGAAGCCCAATTACGACAGAAATCCTTTATTAAGAATCACAGTTCCTGCAATCGCCGTTACGGCGAATTAATTACAGCAAAAAATCGTTACAGCGAATTATTTACAACAAGTCATTTACTAAAAACCTTTACAGAGAATGACAATTACAGCGAAAAATCTTAACAGCGAAAGCACTTTACTGCGAATAACCATTATATTGAGACCCTTTACCGCAAAAGGGAATTACAGCGAGTCATTTACAACTAAAACCTTTACAAAGAATGACAATTACAGAGAATCAATCACAGCAAAAACACTTTACTGCGACACACAATTATACGAAAAGTCTTTACTGCAAAACTCAATTACAGCAGAAATCCTTTATTAAAAATGACAATTCCTGCGATCGCCGTTACAGAGAATTAATTACAGCAAAAAATCGTTACAGCGAATTATTGACAACAAATCATTTACTAAAAACCTTTTTCAGAGAATGACAATTACAGCGAAAAATCTTGACAGTGAATGCACTTTACTGCGAATAACTATTATACTGAAAGTCTTTACCGTGAAAGGGAACTACAGCGATAGTCATTTACAACTAAAAACCTTTACAGAGAATGAAAATTACAGCGAAAAATCTTAACAGCGAAAGCACTTTATTGCGAATAAACATTAAGCTGAAAGTCTTTACTGCGAATCATTTACAACTAAAAACCTTTACAAAGAATGACAATTACAGAGAATCAGTCACAGCAAAAACACTTTACTGCAACTCACAATTATACCAAAGGTCTTTACTGCGAAACTCAATTACAGCAAAAATCCTTTACTGAGAATGACAATTCCTGCGAATACCGTTAACCTAAATACTCACAGCAGCGGATCCGCAGGCGGATGTCATACGATTGGTCGGTTTGAGTCAAATCGACTCAAACAGGCCAATCGTATGACATCCGCCTGCGGATCCGCTGCTGTGAGTACTTACCTTTACAGTGAATTATTTACAGCAAGAAATCTTTACAGCAAATCATTTACAACTAAAAGCCTTTACAGAGCATGGCAATTACAGTGAAAACAATTTACTGCAAATAAGCATTATAGTGCAAGTCTTTACTGCGAAAGTGAATTACAGTGGATCATTTACAAATTGAGCTACAGCAACAGAGAGGGTGTCATTTATTATGTCCATTTCTTGAAAAAACAGGTACGGGTAAGCGAATCCCTGCAGAAGGTAAGCTGCAGCAGAATGGTAAGCTCAAATCTATTTATTTAAAAATTGCGGGACTTATGAATAACCAAAGAAATATCTGTTGGATGTAGTGGTTGAGATAAAGAGGTTGATAAATTGTATCAATACATTTTAGAAAAGGAATTCTAGTCTAGTCCTCTTGTATCTGCTAGTGGCACAGCAGGCAACTGGATTATCCCCCCAATGGTTTTGGAAATCTTTTCGTAAGGATTAAAGCACAATTTTTTTTTAAATTTTGATAGTGTTAATTTTTATTAATTTAAGTACACCGAAACACAGAAAGTGATTGCTAAACAATAAAATATAAACAGATGGTATAAGTAGAGTAAAAATTCAATATACAAAATACAAATACAAAAAATGACTTTTTGATAGCTGAAACTTTAAAACTAAAGTAATAAAGCACTTAAATATTCATAAAGTAAAAATAATTTAGTAAAATTTAAGAGACCGTGATTATTTAAATATTTGAATAGTTGACTAACTTCAAAATATTTACAAGAAAATGAAAGAATACTCATGTTATATCCTAACAGAGCAACTTATATTTCATTCATTGAGATAAATTCAATTTGTGAGGTTATAATAAGAAAGGCCTGACTTAAATTATAATAATTTGTGGAAAAATTAATAAAAACTGTCGATTTTGTATCGGATAACCGATAATTACTAATTGATATTTCTATTAACTTTTATTAGATTATAAATCTTTCAAACAATTAAAACAGGGTATATTTTGCAAGTACTATGCATAGCAATATGTATTAAAATACTTGAACTCATTACATGCATTACAGTAATTAAGAATCATGGTTTCTGAACGTGTAAATAGCCAGTCTTTCTGCATAATTACTATTTATAGCCATATTAAAAAAAGGATATTGATTAAATATGATAATGATACTGTTTCGAGGATTATAAAAATTAATTATTTAACAACTCGTATTATTTTATAGCAGTAATGTTATTAGTAGGGTACACTATATCAAATCTTCATGAACCCAGATACAGTGTATATATTCTGTGGTTACTTTTTAACCTTCTTATTACTTTTATAGCCGAAATGTGGGCCAAATGATCAATTACAATATCTAAAAACTTATTAATTTAGTAGCCAAAAGCAATATAAATGAGCAAACACAGAAAATATCGTTTACGCTTTAATAAATACGTTCTGGACAATATAAAATTTATGTTAATGTAGTAAGTAATAGGACCTAATAGTATAATTAGTAGTTAACAGGAAGGATTAATGCGCAGTGAGTAGATTCGTGGGGGGAAATATTATTACAATTCGCACGGTCCACATTTCTGCCTGCGCGCCTTCAGTTTATTTAGAGTAATATAACAGTCCTTAATTAAGCAGCTCTTATTGTATAACAATGTAGTAATGTGCGACCTTTGCATAGCGGTTGTTTAAGGTCGACTCTTTCCTGGAATTCTAATTTTCCTCCTCTGAATTTATATGGGATGCGGTTTTACTACCGTTCGTTCATACTCAAGAGGTGGAAAGGAGGCTTTGGACGGACTAAATTAACGAGAAATGTGTAGTTACCTTTAGCGCCTCTAATAATATTGAAGGATTATAAAACCCAAAAGGAAATTTACATTTTTTTAATTACGGGAAGGAAAAAGGTAATTATTATAATTTTGTCTCTCCTAAAAAAGAATCATATTTGATCGTAATCTTTAAAGAACCTACCTGTATTATAGTAAAGAGTGTCTGCTGCTTGCTTTTTATGGTTCTCGAGTTCAAGTGCTGCATTCGTAGCTTTCATTTCGTTCAGAAATGTTTACTGCTTTAATACTCATCAAACATTCTTGCCGCTCGCCGTCGCCTTCTTAGTTTTAGACAGTTTGCAGCTTAAAATAGAACTTCAACTACCTGAATTCCTTACAAAACCAACACTTTAAGGTTTGTCCAAAGCAAGTTGTTCTTGTAATTTGTTTACCATCCTTGCAGTTTTAGGCACAGTAGGTTCAGTCATGGATCTCAAGCAATTAAGCAATGTATTAACAACATGCTTATAAGATATTTCAAATCGCTTACCAGACTTGCCGCAGTACTATTGTTGGTGAGCTCGTGAACTGAACTAGCTCTAACGTGTATGTAAGGCGTGCTGACATGAGCGGTTTTGTTGGGCTGATTTTGTAGTTACAGTAGCTTGCAAGAGCCGAGCAAGTTGAACACGCCGCTAAGGGAGTGTCAAGGTCGAGATTGAGTGTCATGGGACTGAGTGCAGTACCACACTTTCAGCATGTGAAGTTGCGTCTACGCTAATGCTGTGAGGGCAGTCATTCATTTAGTACCGACCATGAGGTATCAGTTATTCCAGTCCGCACGAGTGCCTGTGCGATCCTGGCAGATTTATTTATAACTTTAATTAATAAACAACAGTTTATTAAATGACTTCAAATAAATAATTTATTGATTACAATGACAATATCGATGACAAATTAATATTTCTATAAAAATTAAACATACTGTTGTGTTATTTGATATACAAAAATGAGTTGCATAACCCCATTTCCTATATTATAATTGTGAGATATTTGTCTTTTAAGAAGCTAAAAAATGGTTAATTATGATTAACATGCACACTAGTACACAATAGTCAGTTTCTTTTATCTCAAAATTTAACAGTTCTTGGTTAAATAATTTTGGTGGAGGATTGTAAGCTGTTTTTTTATCACAGAATTGAAAGTATCTTAGGTGTAGGGGCCGCTTTTTATAAATGCATTTTGCATCGTACTGTAATTGATTAGGATTTTCATATTGGTGATTTCTGAGATTATGTAAATAATGTTTGTTAACATATAATCATGAGATTTGTGAAGATAGGTAGGTATGAAATGGTATTTTAATGTAAATAAGTTAATAAATAGTTGTGTTAAAAGTAGATTCAATCGACATTTAATGGATGCCTTGTTTTGTAATGAAAACCTAAGTGTAATATATTATTAGATAAAGAATTTGGTAATCTATAACTTTATTTAATTAGTTTAAATTTTAATTAAAATTTATAAACAATAATTTAGTTATGTCATATCTTAAACGTAAGTGCTGTTTTGTTTTAATGAAAATTAAGTGTAAAGTTCAATTGTTTATCAGAAAAGTATAAAAACGCCACCATTTTTGTAACAAACTCTCTTGCAATTTACATTTTAAAAACAGTGCAGTTTGATTGAAGAGCAAGAACATAATTTTAAGGTTATGTCGAGTAAAAAGCATCTAAACAAATTATATGTCAAAACTTTGAGGTTATTGTTATGATATATACGTCGAAGTGATCAAAGTTTTTAGGAAGTTTAGCAAATCCAAATAATTTATTTTAATATAACAAGAGCTATCAATAACATTAGTCAAGTCACAATTTATTTTGCTGTGGAATTTCTTTATTTGATAATAAAGATATAATTATAAAATTTTCTTTATGTCTGGGTTATATAAATGGATTTAACAACTTAATAAAGCCATTTATATAGAAATATTTGAAATAGGCCAATGACATACTTTCTTAATTTTATTGTTCATCCACATGAAAGAAGAGAGCAGATACAGGGAAATTTATAACAATACAGTTAGTTGGCAAGCTGGTGGCACTAAAGATTTAAATATTTTTTAAACGTGAGTTTTTTAACAGTAGTTATAGTTAATAATAGTAAGTAAGAAATATGTTAAGACCAGAAGTATTAATCCTCCAATAAGGAAAATTAGACTATTTTGGGATTAATATTAAAAGGAATTTTGGTATCCAATTTTAATTTTTTTTTTATTTCTTCATTTTGTTCTTTGTTAAATTTATTAAATAAATTTGTGTTGGATTGATGAAAAATTGCCTTATATTTGTTGTACATTACTGTGTTTCTAGATTAATATAATCATTTAGTGCCCTATTGAAGCGGCCCTGAGCGTCTTAGGCCTGAGAGTAATTTGTGGAGAGTTAGACTTTACACAACGATTATATTAAGCCGGAGAAATTATTTTAATTTAAAGTAAGAAAGTAGTGAGTTCTCTTAATTATACCATCCATATTACAATCTTGTCTGTATAAAAAATATTATAACAATACGTTACATAGGACGAACCATTCTAACTTAGACTAATGCGGTCGTGACATATTCATTATTAGCAGAACAACACTTAATCCTGGATTAAAGTGAGGCATCAATATTTATCTTAATGCCCTTAATAGAAGCTTTTACACTAATCTCCCGCAATATGCATTTACGCTAGTTGCACAACAGCGCTACTATTCGCTTCCCTCCGTGATTCACTCTGAAACTCCATATCTAATTTTAGAAAATTCCTGAAGTGAGTCTAAGATCACTTTTTAGTTGCCCACAATTCTTTAAAATAGTGTAGTTGTTTACAAAAAAGGTTAGACAACGGTTAACAAACAAAAAGAATAATAATGCACCAAAGAACAAGGTTCATGTCCAGAATGATTGGTTAAACCGTTTAAAAAAATGCTCAGATACCATATATGAGAACCTTTACCAGGCCTGCCGCAGTACCATCTTTAGTGAGCTCAAGAATTGACCTAGCTCTAAGACTTTAGACATAATTCTTACGAAAACGTACCGTGAAGAATAAACTTGGTATAAGTAAGGTTATGGTTCGGTGCTTGCTGACGTAGATTGTTTTGTATTAGCCTTAAAGCCTAAAAATCGTCACAAAAAGTTCGAAATTTAAGATAGAAAAACCTTTTATGGATTATTGTTTTGTTTGCCATCGGTTATCAATATTGTACTGCCATAAATGTGAAATAAACGTTTTTATTCTAGCGGATAATTCGCAGTGGACAATTTATCATCCTAGGGCCACCTTAGTACGTAGGGGAAGGTGACACTAGGCAAATTATTATTAGCCAGAATTCAAGTGTTTATCATAATTAGCAGTTGATACCTTACGTAACTACAGGATAATTAAACTCAAATGGAATGCGTAATAAATGTTTATACAACATGAACACTGGACCAGAAGTTTCTCTAGTATGTGCTGATACAAGCTCTATAAATAATTCATAAATTCTTAGGCGCTTTCGATCACGCGCTTGGTATGCACTAAATGAAGTCTGTCATTTCAAAACTTTGTGTCAAATTGTTTGAAAATTGTATTTTGTACCTTTTAGACTGAGCCATAATTTACTCTTCTTAGCACCGTCTAGTGCGTATATGCAAAACCATTACTAGATATACTAGAAGGGAATATTCCGCTGCAGTCCAAAATTGTGCACGTGTTAGTTTTGAACAAAATAGCAAGCAGTTCTTTTACCAGAAAAATGACTTACCCCAGGGATCTGTATTAGCCCTAATGTCTTTCAATTTATACTCCAGTGACATTCCCTACACAAACAGCAAATATTTCGTTCTGCTTCTTGACTAACCAACAGCTCAATATGATTTTCTATCTACAAATAGTCGGACACAGTTTTAAGTCTAAATATTTCGGTGTTAATCTGACTTACAAAAAGCATCGAGAAACTCGAGCCAGAAGCTAAAAACTCGAAATAACATGACAAGGAAACTATTAGTCATCAACCTTACGCATTGCCGCTCTAAGGTTAGTATATCAGGTTTTCAGATATTGCGCTCCTGTATGTCAACGCAGTGTTTAATCAGAAAGAAGGTAATATGTTCACTTGAATAAATATACTAAAATCTACACCTATCCCAAGGTTTTATGTTATGAGTAATACCCCACTTTGAGGATTGAGAAGTAGAAGAACTTAGATTCAACATTAGAGACTACTGGTGGCAAAAGTAGAACGACCCACCAGTAAACCAGCAAGGTGTCCTAAATTCCATATCCGTTTTACGAGATTTTGGTTTAAAAAATAGCATTTGGACAAACCTTAAGAGCATAAAAACAGGACATGCCAGATGTAATTTTATGACGTACAATTGGGGTCCCACAACTAATCAGCTTGCGGCTGCAGAGTCAACGATAAAACTTCGAATAATACTGATTATGTTTATAAGAAATTCAATAACAGTTAAGCTTGGCAAGAAGTCAACTATACAAAGACGGGATAGCTTAACCATATTTCTTTAACGATAAAAAATATTAGTTTATTTATTGCAATAGAACACATACGAAAAATGCTCTTTTAATTTTGTCCCGCTTCTGAAATGTTAAATTGTTTATAAAACAAGCCGTCAAAAAAACTCTTAAATTATTTTCAAGTGTCTTTATTCAACAGGACCTATTAAAATAATTGCACTAAATTGAATTCTGATCACATGCTTTATGATCTTCTTCTACCAGAAGCAATAAAAAAGTTACTTTCTGCGTGGTTCGACTTTTAATCAAAAGCAATCTCATTTGAATTCCCTATACATATGAGTCCGATGGTACATCTTGAACCTTATCCATCAAAATAATTATATACACGAAGATAAATAAATAATGATGTATAAAAATAACCTTACAAAATAATACCTAACGTCCTAACCTATAAATGTATGTGTTGTGCTTAACCACTTTTTTTTGAAGAACAAGAACTAATAGTGATCCATTAACGATGTATAAAATTAATGTTAATCATTTATTCCTAATAAATTTTCATAGCGAACTTTTTTTAAAATAACCCAGAAGAGCTTTATGACTAGTGAATTTTTGGTCGATATTCCGTCGAAGCGAAGTCGTTAGAAACTCGTTATATAACCGAGCAAGTTATTCAACAGCAACGGTGTGGTATCCGGTGCTGGGCCACAGCACAGGACGTAACTACATATTTGCCGGATTTTTGAACTTTTACAGCTTCCTATAGCACATCAACAGATAAATAGAGTAAGTTTTTCTCTTTTATTTATAGAAATATTTACGAACGAATGGAAAAATTCAATAAAACCTTTTTGCGAAATCAAGTGACCTCGGGGGAATTAACCCTGCACAAGAGTAACATTTAAGGTTAGAGAGAATCAAAGCGAAAGATTGACTTTTTATTTATTGAGGAAAAAAATTAAAGATTAATCAAAAAGAAATTCCGAGTTAATAAAATTTTTTTTCATCTAGTATTATTATGGCTGTGTAAGGTGTAAGAGCCAACCTACGCCTTTAAAATTGGCTTACATGTATTTACTTCATACTGTCAAATTTTATTTTATTAAATATTCCATCTTATATTAGAATGTTTTATTGAAATACACGAACTCACACCGGGTTTCAGTAATTAACAACTAAGAATTAACAGCTATCAATTAATAAGTAACAACTAAGAAAATCCTGCAGGTTTATTATAGAACAATAATAAATTAATAACTAGCATTCCCATACGGTCATATGTTCGCAATATTATATCATAAAGATTTGAATTTCACTTGCGATTTTAACTAACAATTATCAGAAAAATTAAAATAAATCCATCACTTAAAATCTAACCTAAAAATAAAAATTATACTGACAAACAAATTTAAAGTACGAGGTAAGCGCCATAAATTCTCGGCCTGATATAGAAAAGATAAACTTGGTAAAATATAATAATTTTTATTTTTCAATATAACCTCCCCTAATGTCAATAAACTTATTACAACATGGAATTAATAATTCAATGCCCTTGTAAAAATAATCTGAAGTTTTTCCTTCAAAATGTTCGATTACACCTGCTTGCGACTCGTTCTTCTCCTTAAAACGACGTCCCTTAAGGTCTTTCTTTAAATTAGAAAAGAAATCATAGTCACTAAAAGCCATATCCGGACTGTATTGTGGATGATCCAATACTTCAAAGTCGCATTCGCGAATGGCAGCTTGTGAAATTGCGGCAGTATGAACGGGTGCATTGTCGTGTAATAATCGGACACCTCTTGTCAATTCTCCTCGACGTCTTTCACGAATATTGTTTCTCAATTTATGCAACAAAGACGCAAAATATGTACTGTTAATAGTTGTATTGTGTTCTTTAAAATCAATCAGTAAAATGTCGTCACAATCCCAGAATATCGTTGCCATAACTTTCTTTGTCGATTGAACGACTTTCGCCTTGTTGGGGCGAGGGTCATCGGGTCGCCGCCATTCCATCAATTCCCTTTTGGATAAAGGATCATAATACAGAAGCACTGTTTCATCTCCAGTGACAATGGACTCCAAAATCGGCTTTGGGTCGTCTCCACACAAGTTTAAAAACGAGCGCGCACATTCGACGCGACGTTGACGTTGAACAGCAGAAAGAAGACGCGGTACCCATCTTGCACTAATTTTATTCATACCAAATGGTCATGGAGAATTCGGCGAACACTTGTTTCCAAAATGTCAGACATCAGTGCTAACTCCTTAACTTTCATCTTATCTTTTAATATCATTTCTTCAATGATTGCAACTTTTTGGCGCTTCAATTGGTCGACCGCAGCGCTCATCTTCAAGCGGAAACATTTTGACCACTTTTTACAGTGGAATATGAAGAAGATAAATCACCATAAACGCTATCTAAGCGTTGTTTGATTTGACTAGGCGTGTGCCCTTCTTTTGTTAAAAATTTAATGACCGCGCGGTACTCAATTTTCGTTAGCTGCGACATTTTCATGCACTCGTCACGATGCTTGCGTGGTTACTAAAATCTATTACGCTTTTAGCCGTAATATATGTATAGTGTAGGCCTCTTATAATTTCAACTATGACGCAACCGAGTTTGAACATGTTGGCACCTGTAGAAGCCTGCCGGGCCGACAATTTATGGCGCTTACCTCGTAAGTATATATTATGAGTCAATTGTAAAGGCATCAATTTGTTCTTTCATAGCCAAACTAAATGAAAATAATAAATGTTAATCACACCCTATAAATAAATATGAGGTAGTTGTTAAAATTGAAAAATCTGCTGGAAACGCGCCAATAAACAATTTTTTACGTGTTAGGGGAATATATTTTTCAACTAGGAAGTTATTAATTTTTACGATATTCTTCTGTTAAGAACGTTAAAATATTGCATTTTTTTATCAAACACGATCGCGAAATTTAAATAATGATTCTCATTTTGTACTCCTCAATAAATTTCGTTGTGTATAAATGTTTATTTAATGGATACCTGTAAATTTATTGTGTTGGTAGTAACTCTTTATTAAATATGGGAAATACAAAAGCGTACTTTGATGCTTGCAATTTATACTAAAGTTCCCGACCGTTGCATTTGCATTGTGTTGCATTAATTTGCATATCAAAACAGAAATATTGTATTCGTGACCTTTATGTAGTTTAACATGTGAAAGCTTTAATTAGATGCTGGGAAAACATTTGGGAAATTGGTTTGGAAATTTAGTTAAACGATGACTATTTTAAATAACTTTTTTTTCAGAAAAGGAGAACTATTATTCACAAAATTAAAATAGTTCGAAATTAATGTATGTATGTTGTTCCACTAGTATCCTTTAATTTCAAAGCTTTGATTAGAGGTTTTATAATTGCACAAGGAAGTAATTAGGGTTTGAATATTACATATAAAAGCAAATGCTTCTTTCTTCAAACCAATCATACTACAAATTACTTTGTAGATTCTCATTTAAGTTAAAATCAGAGACATAAATCTATAAACAATATTTCCTGTTACCTCAAAGAAAGATTTTATTTACTATTAATAGATGACCCGGGAAAACTATCTTGGTGTTGATAATTTATTCAAGATTATCTAGACAAAAGGTCATCAAAAAAAAACAGAGATTTGTTTATTTATTTCTTTAAGCCAAGGCATAACAAAGCATCAGGATAGAAAAACACCCATCGTACCTCTTGGGACCGACCACGACAACCGTATGATTAACCTACTACAATTTAGCCGAATCTGGGGAAAATAATTCACTCCCATTAGAAATTTTGAACGTTGGGTCTTACTTTCGTAATCAAGAAGAAAACATGCTGGAATATTTCTTCACTATGAAAAATTGCAAGAATGAGGCTTAGCAGGTAAATACTCAACCATCCAAGCTGCTAAACAGAAATTTGTTTTTGGAAAATTGAAAATTGAATTTTTACAAAATAGAGTGACAATATTGAATCCAATATCTTCCTATAGCCTAATCTGAAGAATAAGCTTGCGGATAAAAACGGTGGGTTGGTTGGGGGGGGGGAGTATCGGGTGTAGTTTTGGGAATATGTCTACTTTTCTTTTCTGTGCATGCATTTGACCATAAAGTTTTAGTGTGTTCTTTCTCTGACTTCTCTATTATAAATGCTTCTGTTGCATTACATCCCTACAGGCTGTTCGCAGTTATCGGCGCACTATTAAAACAAACAATTAATCGTCGCGTTTTTGAGTTATTTTCAAAAGTAACATTTGTTTAATGCGATACCCTGTGTATTTATATAAAAATGGATGAACAGCGACATTATAAATACAAAAGTTTGTGATCATGACATTTTTAAAATAAAAAAACAAAGAAGTTATAGGACACTTTTCTTATTTTTCATTCATTGAATAACTCGAAAACGCGATCTTCAATTGTATTTTTTTGTCTTCGCCATGTTAACCGGCAGAAGGATAGGACTTCGTAGCTCCAATAATAACGGAGATAACAATAGTGCGCTGGTAACTGCGAACAGCCTGTATAGCCGAAGTTGTTCGCAGTAGGTAGTCCAACTTCTATATATTTTCTTTATTTTTATTTTTTTGTAATTGGCAATTTTATGTTGTTTTGTAATGTTTCATGTTATACTTAACAGTTGGTTCCTTTCTGAAAAAGAACAGACTTTGGATTTTTATCGAAGTAAGACGCGTTGCGTTGCTTTCCATTACGCTGTTGTGTTGCTAGTAATCTCCCTCATGCCTGTGCGTTTATTGGGATGCTCCCCGGACGTGCCAATAAGACTTAGCCACTTTTTGTGTTGTATTTGGCTCCTCAGAGCCTGGGTGGGGTTGGTTTTGGCGTGGTTGTATAGTTTTTGGTGCCGGGCTTCTTCTTTTATTCTATGAGGGAAAACTCACTATAAAATTTGCAGTTGACACCGCCGGTAATGCTCTGGACGTGACTACTATGACGCAGGGTTTCAAATTTTTTAATGTCCCGACAATCAGACGAAGAATGTCTGTCCAGATGATTTATCTAAGGGTGTTCTACTGCTACGAGGTTCTACAACACAGAAGTGGGTAAATTTTTTCGAATTTTATTGTTCTGATTTTTTTTACAAAATCGTCATTTTTATCTTTGTCATTTTTTTGCAGGACGTTTTCGTATTCCAGAGAAATTGAGAAAACACCTGAAAAATCTGAAACCTATTTTTTATTGAGGTTAGGCGTTTCGGTTTTGAGTAATTTCTTCCCGTAGTAAATTGGTTGTTGTGGGGTTGGGTTTGTGGTTCTTCTCTAATCATTTCAAATTTTTCCTTCAAGCATTTCTGAAATTAATCTTTTACTAATAACAAGACGTAATTATGTATTGTCTAAATAACATTATGTGTTATCAGGCTTAACATATATTTTGATTGTGGGAGGAATTTGACTGCATTTTGTTAGTGGTTGGTCAGTTTATTGTTTCAGTTTTTTCCCACTTAACTTGACTATCGACCTATACTATTGACCTACCTGTATCTACCTGTCATTGGAGCTAGCGAATAATAAGAATTTTATAACTGCAGATCGAAATCAAGTCGTGTGTTAGTAATCTTCGACATATTTGATTGAATTCAGACAGACAGTAATTTGGAGGTAGGTCGTCATGTTATTGACCAATTAATTCAATTATAAAAAACCCTTTTTAAATAATCGCAGTAAGTAATAGAACTTAAGGCATACTTAGTCTCCAGCAGTAAACTTAAGCAAGGATAATTTTAAATTAATAATCTTAAACAATAAATTTAAATCTTCAAACAATTTTTGTTGATTAATTTGTTTATATACATGTACTTTTATTTGTACATTATTGTTATTATTATATACGAAATATTATGTGTGAGGAAATTAAAAAAATGGCTACAACAATATTTCTGTGTTTAAAAGAAGTAATTAGATTTATTAAGTAATATAGATTCGTATAAATGTATACGCATATGTGTTCACGACGATTAAGGTATTGTCACAAACGGAAATTACTTCTAATTAAATAATTCATAATATAATATACTATATTATTCCGTTAATGCAAATGTTACGACAAGGTTACGTTCCTATCTACAAGAGCGGCCCACGTTCTTCGCCCGTCTGCAGCAACGACCCACATTGTTCGACCATCAGCGCGGCCAGCTGCGATCCCGCAACCCACGACTTGGAGCCAGCTGTGCATTCCTTCACTAGGAGCGCTCCCGCTTCGCCCACGATGGATCTCAACTGCATTAGTTGGCATGCAACATATCTGCCTACGTTTCTCCGTATATGCTGGGCAACCTACGTGATTTACAAACAGCTGCACATTCCTTAAGAAAAAAACAGCACACTTCCGCTCAACCCCCAGATTGGTGCCAGATACCGACAGCTCGAATGCAAACTGGTTGCAGGCTTGTGGGTAGCCTGCAACCAGGAAGCGCGAGCTTCCTTAGTTTTATACTTAGAACACAAACCTACGGATTCTCACTATTATGACAAATTTTTCCGCCTTGAGCAGTATATAACCAGCTTGCTGGAGCTTATTCAATTCAGCCATATCAGCCAAGCAAGCTGGTGAGTACCTTTTAAATTATCTAATGCTTAGTCTGCTTAGTTGAGTGGGTGCGCTAAAACCCTCTCTGCTTAAGTTATGGGGAAGTTGTGACCAGGCTCCCACGCTTAGTTGTAGATCACCAGGAGCTTAACTCCTACGCTTAGTTTGTAGATCTAGTGCTAAAGCATGGTTGGTTCAGACCACCCTCATGATTGTATTAGTTTTAGGAGGACATGTACGTCCTCACGATGTATAACCATTATGTATGTGAACCTTTGTACTCTCTCTCTATTGTTGTTAGTATATAGTTGTTTTTTACGACTTGTGTTTATTTTCCTTCTACCTCTGACTACGTCCTCCAGTCACGCAAACCCCACGTGACAGTATATGCTTGGACTTTTGATATATTTAATTTATTATTTATGAAAGCTCAGATTGTAAATATAACCAAGTTGGCGACCCACGACCAACTCTTCCTTCTCAACGAGCCGAAACAGCTGTTCTTAATTACTTTTGTATAGCCAATTGGTACAGCATCTATAGTACTCTTTTCAATATCTTTATTATTATAAAGATTTATTTATTATTATATCAGTTGCTGCGTAATTGCGCTACTCTTCAACAACATTGTTGCCTCGCAGTAAATTGTGAGGCAACAATGCCTACGTTTTAATTACTATCGTTGTTCTTCTTATTTCAACACTCTTCGTACTGAGAATCTTTTAAAAAGACTGAAATTTACGTCAACTGCTGGGCAACTGTACTCTCCTTTTAGAAATTATCCTCATCTTCAGAATCTTGCCTAATCACTATGACTCTCCTTTTCGGAGTCTTCCTGTGTAATGGCGTCCTTGATCGGGCGTCAGATTTGTAATGGCTCCCTGCCCGTGCGCCAAATTGGTAAGGCGTCTCAGCTTGCGACACCAAATTGGGAAGCTTTTTTAAGAGCACTGGTTGGCTTTCTCGGTGGTCGGCGGTAATTCTCGGGTGCCAGCTATGTTAACGTGGTATACTCCACGAATTCGGTAGCTGCTAGTTCAAAAGAAGCCAATTCAGAGAACGGCCGAAGTCGTTAGGGGCCAATACCATCTATATGAGTTTGTGGGTGTCTACCTGTCTCACTAAAGCACTTATAGAAAAAAAGGGTGTTAATTTTAGCTCTAGTTATTAAATAAAACACACAATCTTTACACCAAATACAGTTTAATTACCCTCAAATGCCCCAACAAGCGCCAGGTCTAACCCTAAGCATACGGTTAACATAGCCATACGCAGGGTATTTGTCGAGGAACAACAGACAATTACGCGAGGACAGATTAGTCCTTTGATTAGCGGCATTGGGGTGGAAGCAGGTTGAGACCCAGGAATACGCTCAAGCGAGGTCTCGGAAAGGTTTTAAGCAAGATTAGGGATCGAAACTACGGTTAAGAGGTCTAATTCTTAGATTCTTTGCAAACTGGCCGACTGATTTGGCTGCTGGATGGTCCGGTTGCCTTCTGGAGTCTGGGGAAGGAACTGGTAAAATCGGTCAGCACATGCTGTTTTATAGGTGCTCGTGGAGAGTGAGCGAAATGGTAGGAATAGATCGGAGCGGCGTACGCAGAATGAACGTCAAGGGAAGAAACATTGTTAACTTGCTAACTAGCTGGTTATCCGGGCGGCGACAGATTGCAACGGTTGATAAATTTATTTACTCTTACACAAATAATAATTAAAAGTAAAGTAATTTCGTTACACGTATGAAAAATACTTTTCCAAATCGACAAAGCGCTCTGCTTAATCAGAATTCTCCCCATCGTCATACACCTTGCTTCATCCTGTCTGGCAATTGCTATACATTTTTTAAATCTACCATAAATAATATGAAATACAAAAATGCACATGCTCGTATTTGCACAAGATTTTCCCGACTACATTAAACACATAATTTCAAAATCTGCTTCTCTGCTATTTGTCTACTAAGATATTTTTTTGTATGACAGGCTGTGTTTATCCTGTACCATATATTTAATTTTTATGGAGGTTAAAAACGACAATAGCCCTCTCTTTTTGAACATCCTGTTAAACCGTCAGCCGAATGGCCGAAAGTCTTGGTCAATCTGTCAATTACAGCTGAATATGACACGGTTCAAACCCGGATGCCATTTCAAGACCAATGGCGTCAGCTGTTACAAGACTATAAAGTTAGAATATTGAAAAATGGTAATTGATATGTTCCAATATCTACACTATACGCAGCAGACATAGCAAGTTGGGAAATACTTTACAGCTTACAGTTCCCGAGTTAAGACAATTTGCACAATTGACAGAATATGACATCAGCTGCTCCGCAGTTGTAGCTCTCTTTACTTTGAATATACTACGCTTTCTTTAAGAAATTATTTTCCACTCACAACAACCGAAAAGGCAGGTTTTAATTGGGTTAAGAGTTTCCTGGAAATAGACAGTGAACAATGAGAACTCCAGAACCCACAAACCTTGATCACAGCACTGCCTTTAACAGACACGCTGTCAAAACATTTTTTACGAGGCATTCGTTTTTATTGATAGATATGCTTTTTCACTAGAAGGAATCTGAAAGCTAGATGAACCGGAAGTCATTTATAAATCAGCTAAAATAATCAGTACAAAGGGTATAAAATAGTAAATAGGGTATAGAAAAGTTACATATAAAGAAATGGTACTGCGTACCGGTACGAGCGTACTGCTGGAAGTGCTTATGGCACCAACTATCTTTCCCAAGCAGCATCATCATAATCTAAAGGGACTACGCACAGTTTGGCATGGATAACAGCTCCAATTTTCTCAAATATTTAGAACATTTCAAACAGCACTCATTGTGCAGTTTTGAAACAAACACCTTACTATTCTGAACATCCTTGATAGCCATATGATTGTGGAAGCAATTGATTTTGCCCGAAGTAACGTGTAACATGTCTAAGCTGATGTAGGGTCAAGTAGTGAGACCGCTATCAAGAAAACAAAACCCGGAAACCTGCCCTAAATCAAGAAAGCCAATCTAATATAGAACATCTACTAAAAAAGAAAAAGGGAAACCTATCAGTCAGAATCAAGAATATCAAATTGACTTGGACAGTCAATTTGAGGTCCTCATCATTATCATCAGGTCATCCCATCATTTTTCTCCGAAGAAACTCTTTCCGTTTCCTAAAAACGCCCCCCCCCCCATGTGTGAAAGTTCATCTAGTAAGCCTACCCAAGTAGCACAAAATATTGGCAAATGATTGGGGCAATATTGAACCTATATTGCATAATTGGGGCAATATTAGCAAGATTTAACCAATATTAGTTTTTGAGAATATGTTTTAACAATATTGTAATAATATTGGCGGAATATCTAAATGCAATATGGTGCTTTACTATAAAAAACCAATATTGCAGGATCATTTAGATGCAATATCCCATAAATGTTTACAATAAATATTCTAACAATATTGTTTTATAGGATTTATTTTTAAATTATTGAACCAATATTGGCACATTACTGGCAGAATAACTGTAGTATTTTTCTTTTAAATATCGTATAGCAATATTAAACGATTATTTAAATACAACATCGCATACATATTTATAGTAAATACTCTAACAATATTGTTTTATAATATCTATTTATCTATTTATATTTATAACATTTTTTCAAATTTATTTGTCTAGTTTTCTCAGTAAACGATTTAAACTATATCGAGGACAATAACCCCAAACACAAAGCCGAAAAAATCAAAGCCTGGTTAGTTCGTAAATGTCCAAAAGTTATTGAAACTCATTTCAATAACTACCTCAAAATTCAAAGTCCGGACTTGAATGTTATTGAAAATTTATGTCAATTGAAAATTGCAATAATGATTATAAGGAATCATGAAATTTTAAACAAAGAACAACTAAAACGATCGCTTAGAGAAGAGGAGGTCAAAAATTTTAAAAAGATTTTAGAGTTAGTTTTAGTTATTTTTTCTTTTTACTGCTTTACTAGGTAGAAAATTTTGTATGAGTGTTAAAAGATACATATTTGTAACTAACTAAAAAGGACAATTCGTTCCGCTACCTACCTACCCCTAATCGTTGCATTTCTAAGAAGTCCGTTCCAGGTGGATGCTCACAGGTCAAGCCGCGAGAATTCACAGTATGTTTTAGGATGCAACGCAACAAGTTCAAAATAAATGAGTGTCTGTGTGTACGACTTCATTATTTTGTTTAATAAATAAATTCGTGAAAGTGTTAACATGTGTGTGATGATAATTCATGTGATTTAATTCAATTTATTCATTTTCTGTGATGATTGAACACTGGCTGCTGCGAACATTGGTCAGTGTTGAACCAGGAGGCCAGGACCAATGCCGTTATTTTGTGTAACACCATTATTGTATGCATGTATTGTAGGTAAGTTTACGTACAGTCATAAAAAGGGGTAGTTATGTATCGGTCAATACCCTACTTATTGAGACGTGTCTCATGTTGTTTATCTTTTAATACAGGAATGGACCAGTCAACCGGTTTTAGTGTGATAAGCCATCCTTACTTTTATTAGATGTTTCTTCTTATTACAAGTTCTACATTATTGTAAGATTCATGTTCTTTCAGGTTAGCTATTTTATTTTGTTTATAATTTCATTTAAATATTTCCGTCGTTTCTTTTATTATCTATGTATTTTTAAAAATTAACATTTGATTCTTTCGAATAAACTTTTGTATTTATGTATGTAGTTTTCAATTTTATTTATTTATGTTTTAATAATAAATATGATGCAATTAACTCCTGGTTTTTTATTTATTATACCTTTATTTCTCTTGTTTTCTAATACAGTGACAACAATATAAAGCAATATTTACAATCAACATTTCACCAACATAGCATACTATTATTGAGCAATGTCTAAAGACCATATTGGACCAATAAAGTAGAATATGGTTGAGCAATATTTAAAATCGACATTGCACCAATACAGGATACTATTATTGAGCAATGTTTAAAACCCATATTGAACCAATAGAGTAGAATACTATTGAGCAATATTTAAAATCAATATCGTACCAATAAAGCAGAATGTTCACATTTCTATATTGGGTCAATATTTGTTAGGAACATTGTACCCTTATTGCCGTAATTTCTAGCCAATATTGCACCAAGATTTTGTGCTACTTGGGTAGATATTAACAGATACTTCTGAAAAACAAGAGAAGGCCTCGAGAAAGATCTAGTAGGAAGATTGAAAGGAAGATTGAGAAAATAAATAGGAAGTGTGGGCGTAATTAACAGAGAAGTAAAAAAGGAAGTAAGCAAGAAAAATGAATTGAAAATGCAGAAGACTCTTCAGAAGAAGTTCTTTAAATGTGGAGATTATGAGCCTACTTGATAGCAGCGATGTTGACTCAGAATTTATGGTGGCAGATCTAGATTCTGAAGATAAAAGGGAACAATTCCTTTTTGACGAAACAGACTTAACCCTTGTCGGGAAGTAACAGGTGACGGGCGCAATCGGGGCTATTCGGGAAAGCGGCAGTTATTTTAATTTTACCTGCCTGCAAGGTACTGTGAGTAAAACTCTGTCAGAACAGAAGCAATTGCACATACCGCCTAATGGGCGGTATATGCAACATTCTGGCTTGGTGATAATATTACGCCCGTTCCTTTCAAAACAACTGGAACTGTTCCTTATTACAATCCTTCACCCTCAACTCAACTTAAAATACCACCCTGCATTATAATGTCTTGTTAAAACAAATTTAAGTTGACTGTTTTGAAAGGATGCATTTTATCGCACTTATCATTACTATAAATATTTAATAGCCTGAGAAAAAACATTCTCACTGAAAACACATTTAGGTTGGACACAAAAATATTGAATTACACAGGGAAAATTTTGAATATTTATTATTCGCCGAAAATGGCTTCGCGACTTTTAAATACGGGATAAAAAAGTTTCTTTGTTCAGACCCTGATGGTTATTAATTTAACACAGTTGTGATCAGTTAAATATTTTTAAATTTTAAATAGTTGTTAAATTTAAGCAACTTCAAGTTGAGACAGGTTTTCAAAAATTTTCTTACCGCACCGATAAACCTTATTAATTCAATTCAGTAGTGGTAAAATCCCAGGTTTGGAATCTGGTAAAATTTAAACAATTCAAGTTTAACAAGTTTAATGATCTGGGGACGCGTTTTAACCATCATTTGTCTTTTTTTGGGTAACTAACAAAATAGTCTGCGACAACGGTTAATACGAATTTGATGCGCAGGGTAAATTTTTTGTTTAAACTGTTCAACAGAAACAAAGAATTACATATCAGCAAAAAGTTCCAACTTAATATTGAAACAGTTTAGTGTTCACCTCCTATTTTGTTTTGTGGCAAAGAAAACGAATTTCTGTCGTCGCGTTTCCACGGTGTAAGTCTCTTTAAATTTAACGAAATATTCTGCGAGGTTTTTGTGAAATGTAGAAAATGTAACAACATTTCTGTAAAAGTAAATCAAGTCATAAATAACGTCAACTTTTATTCAAACACTTGGTAAATATACTTCCCTAATTTTAAAGTCTATTAAATTAAGTGCATTAAATTTCAATGCTTTTTTATTTCTTAGTGGAAATTATTTAAAATTGTTTTATTAAGTCAAACTGGCATTTTTTTTATAAATCTTCTGTTATAAATGTGTACTGTGTTATGTTAATCAAATGGTTTTAAAAGATAATATTGTGAAATTTGGAAACATGAAATTGATTATCGCGCAGCTTTATAATAAATTTTACACCGCATGTAGAGTATTACAGTTTCTTATTTTATTATGAATTTTTGCGTGTTACATATTTTGGCGCTCAACGTGGGGCCTTATATAGTAAAATTCATTACAACAGTTTATAACACTCACGTAACAATATCGATCCTCCTTCTGTCCGTACCTGAAATAAATAAAGAAATAATTTAGTGAGTACAACAAATTGAAGCTTTCTACATAAAAAATAATAAATTCGTTCATTTTTACGTGAAAATATAAAAACACAGAAGATAAGGAGGCGACTTTTTATTCTTGTAAGACAGTTTTATCTAAAATTGATTATAAAAAATTGTTCTAGACATCCAAGTAAAAAATTCGATTACATACAGTTTTTCATGTTGTTGTTTATGAAACACAAAGTTTTTTTGTTAAATAAAGTTTTATATCTAATAAAAAGAATAAATAAGACCCAAGTTAACAATTTAAGCAACGCTTACTTGCTTGAACTTTATCCTTATTTTCTATTCTTTTTTTTATTTTCCAGCAGGGTCTTTTTACTAACTGAATTTGAAAACTAAATTTATCAAACTGAAAATGTAACTTGCAGGTAATAAGACAGAGACAATAAAAGCTGGAAAGGAAGATAAAATAAAACTTATTACCCACTTTGTTTGAACTTTATTACTAATTCTCATTTCTCGACTTATCGCAACACAAACAAATTGCAAACCAAGAGAGGTGATTTTTTTTCATTTTAAATTATCCTTTATTAATTGCAACATTAAACTTAATGTGCAGAAGTTTTGGTACATATCATTAGTTACTTATTAATGATTTGTACAAACTGAAAGTTGTTATTATTGTTTGTTTTGATCATAAAGAGAAATATATAAAGCAAAACATAAAAGATCTTTTTGTTCAGCTTTTTTTCCTACAGATTTTGACTAATTGTTAGTATATTTGTGCCAGAACAAAAAGAAATAGATTACGTTTCTGCCATTGTTTCTTTTATTTTAAACACAAAGGGAAACATCTAACAAGGAAAAATAACTCACAATGGATTTCAAAGAAAAAAAAAAGCTGATCGACCTTTCCCTCCACTAATACAGATTTTTTCCTTCTTATTTTCGATTGCTATCATTTAAAGAAAAAAAAGGAAAAGAAAGAAAAAAGGTGTAAAAAATAAAATAAAATTTCGCCTGTGTTAATGATGATCAAATTGTTCGATAAATCTCTACGTACAAGGGGGATTAATTCAATTTGAATCAATTTATCGATACATCGATGCGCCCTATTACACCAGTGCCATCCTTAATTTAAATTATGCAAATTTGCGTGATATATTTTATAGGGCGTCGCGAGGCCGTGTGAACAGCAGCCTTTTCAACTACATATTTTATCACTTAAAACCAGAATTATAATGCACATCCGTTTTGTTGTCCATGATGTGTATCCTTTCAAACGAGATATCATCTGAACTGAGTAAGTGAGTTTCTGAGTCATGCAAAACTTTTAATTATCTACAACTAACTACATTTTATCTATTTAATGTAAATTTCCACCACCAACTAATAGCCGAGTATTAATCTAATCTAATTGAGAGATATTAAAATTAAACGCAGGATGACAAAAAAGACGAAGAACTCAAAAGGAGATTGAGCGACACTAAAAATTCCTTTCGGATTTTAAAGTAGGTACAAATATAATAATAGTAATTCCTAAATTAATGAGTTGTTTAGACATGTAAGTTCAATCGGATTATAGTTGTCAAGTTATTTAACACAAAATTTAAATATCAAAGAATTTAATGGACATTTTGACAGTTTTAAAATGGTGTAACTGTTCAGTCGAAAAATCTTTATTGGGCGATTTTTGTAACAAATTGTTTTTTAGACTTCCACTTAATATAATTCCTTTTATGTTAAAACGCTCCTGGAAGGTTAAATTTACATTAATGCTTTTATATAAGAACGGTGATTGCCTAAACTTTGATGCCAAAAAAGCGCTTTAGTGCTTTTTTTGTTGCTTAAAGGCAGCAACTTGCTTTTTTCTGCTTTTAATCAGAACAACAAAAGGGAAAGAAATTAAAGCAGCATGAAAAGATTTCATGTTATTATTATTTTATTTCATTTTTTAAATTAATACTGAGTGTGGTACATACTATATACCATCTAGACCCGATAAGAGAGGAATCACCACCCCGGGATCACACTCCGGGGCCCGGTAAACGTTTGATGAATTAAAGATCTTAAAATAATTTACCAGCCAGCTTTAACATAAATTATATGAGTCTCTGTTTTTATAGTTTTTGGAAACAAAAACATTACTTTTTAGCGCTTGAGGGCCAGTCGCGTAATAAAATACGCATTGGATATACCCTGCCGACAAAAGCTATCACTGGACACGTTTCGGGTTGCAATATTTTTTTCGCCTAGCTGAACAGAAAGCGTTTCATTAATGTCCTGTTTTGAGGACAGTTATGGCTTCTTTTCTGTTCTCTTGTGTCAAACTTGCTTTTAGTTTTTTATTTAAGTTTTTAATACATTTTAATATTTTTTGTTATTGTTGTTTTTTTAACTTTTGCAGTCTAAAATAATAAAAACTTTTTTATATTCAAGTTTTGTCAGATACATAACCTAAGAAGTGATATATAACTAAATTTACTGCGATGAAATCCAACAATGAAAAATTAAAAATTACACAGTAAATTTCATTTACCCTTTTAAGCTGACTCAGGTTTAAATTAATAGAGCATGAGATAAAAATATTTACTTCAACCTTAATAGTTCCTGTACCTGGAACGAGACTTACTACCAAAGCATTTGGACTTCTGCAGCTAGACAACAGCAAGAGAAGCTCTGTATAAAGATAAGAACAATGTATACTTGTATGAACATCAAATAAAAACCTGAATAAATTCAAACACAGACTTTTATTTCTGTGGTTAAAACGAAAATCAAAATTCAAAATAAACACACAACACAAGTGTTTAACCAAAAGAAAGTCAAAATTAGGAAAATCTTCCTAGAGTTTGTTCAAGTGTTTTAGGTCTTAGTTACAACCTGACAATGGGGGTTGAAACTGGTATCCACTTCAACAAACTAACATAAAATAAATTTATCAGTCAATAAAATAATTATCTACAAATACTAAATGAATTTATTAAACTAAATTGAATTATCTTTGATAATAAACAAATTCAAAATTGTTTAATTCTTATATATTTGTTATTTAAAAACAATCCAAAATGATCAAAATCAAATTCTAGATTTAAATAAAAATTGTCTTTATAACTTTATAGTTCTTAATTTGTGAACAAAATCTTTCACTTTCTAAATACCTTGTATATAATCGTCGGGATCCTTTTAAAATCTTTTATTAAATTACTCCAATTGCATTGTTGGTAATACAGACTGCTTCGAATAGTCAGCTGATCGATTTTTCAAACCAATAAATAAATCTTCTTTATTTTGTTTAAATAATATTTACAATCCCAAATAATTATTTATATGTGGAAATATTTCTTCTTTATTCTATAAACAGGTAACTATGCCATAAACACTTTGTTTACATTCGACGTATGTTTATCAAAACATATGGTTATAACTTAACCTTACTTTATTTTTTTTATTTGTTATTTTTCCGAGCGTCTTTTATATGTTTTCACAAAACAATTGACGACTATGACAAAATTCCACAAACAAAATCTACTCGCTACATTCGTGACGTCACAGGATAAAAACATATGTTTAAAATTAGCATTAATCTTAAATCTAGAAAATCAGAAATATAGCTGGCAAAAAGACAACAAATTAATGTAATACACTTATAGCCTAAAATCAATCATAACTGAGAAAATCAACAAAAACGATTAACGATGAAAGCTTCATTAAAACTCAAATTACAATGGAAACTCATTATCTCCAGCTATATCTTTACAAGAAATGAACACATGGCTACTCTAGGTAACTCAAACATATAAAATTTACAAAGAAAATTATTTACAATAAAAGAAAAACTCAAATGAAAAATCGGTTTACACGTTTTAGGAGTTCAACGATGCTATACAAGATCCTATACAAATATCAACATAAATGAAATCAAATTATACTCAAACGTGTTTAGCATACAGTCCTCCAAGTGCTTGTATTCAAACAACGGTGAAAAATCTTCTATTAAAATCAAAATTTGAAAAACCTCTAACATATCCAGAACAGCTGATTTTCCTTAATGATTAATACAAATCCTTTAATTACAGGAATTAGTAAGTTAAATGTACTGTTATAGACATCATAAGAATGACCTATTTTAGATATTTCCAGTGAAATATAATCCCGAAACTGGTTCAGCTTACTAGGATAATGAAAATACTATCATCATCGGAACATCAAGTTTAAAAAAATATAAAAATTTTCTAAAGAAATGGACAAGCTATCCTAAACATGTAACATGGGTTATATACATCATGTTTTAGTACAAAACAATCAAATTAATTGATATTCCGTTTTTTAAATATTCTTTTTAATAAAATTAGGTTAAATATTATCGATACCTATCATATTCTTATTTTTACTAGATAAAACTATCTGTAATCAAGCATGTAGTCTTTAGCATGAATAAAACTACTGTTCTAGCATATACATCTTTTCATTTGTTGCATGAATAATTATATAAATGCTATATGGCTAAACCCGATACCGATCGTAGCCTATTGATTGTTTTTAATATGTTGTAAACTCATGAAATTTTCTAATAGATGATCCATATCATCGCAATACAGTATGTTTGATTTGGAAATGAAATATAGGGATTGTCTTGCTTTGTAAAATATCTCCTAATAAATAAAGTTATTATTTTTTTATTATTTTCTTCATTAGTTTAAACAGTACTCATATTCTAAAAATGGCAAAAAATTATATTCAATGCTTTTTTTAAGAAGATCACTTACATTACACAAGTAGTAAAAAAAAGCTAGAATGGAACTCGAGGCAGCAACGACGAGATTATTATCACTCCGCTCCAGCTAACTGTGCCATACAGATTTCCCTTTGCCCTGAGATTTCCAAATGACACATACAGTATATAGTTTTTCACTTATGTACCTAATTTGACATCTGTCAAAATTAACCTTAAGATTTACAATAAATTAATGCTTTTTATAATTTTGTGTAAACGAATTTAAAAGAATTTTTTGGCTCTTTGAAGCGTTCACGTTTTGTGTAAAAAAATAATACGTTTTAGATAACCAGACTTCTGGTTTTGGTTGGAATTTGGCTTGAATTAGTATAAAAATAAGTTTCTGGAACGAATAAGAAAGTTGCCAGACGACACGGAAGCGGAGTCTGGCAATCTTATCAGTCCCAAAGAGACACATTTCTTTGTATGTATTGAACATACTATTTTCTCCAGCAGGTTTTAACTAGCAAATTTCATGAGACCACTGTTTAAAACGAAACAACATGATGTTAACCTACTTTTTATTTACTGCAATTTGTTATCGAATTCTTGTTACCGGGTAAAAAGGAACAGTTCAGTATTAGTATAATTAAAAATTCCTACAAATGTGTAATTTCATGCCCCAATTCATGAAGAATCGAAAAATTTTCGACAGGCGACGCGACAAGACTATGCGTTTACAGAAAATATGAAGAGGTAAGGATTGATTTTTATTTTCCTGACGTCATTGCGAGCAGCAATCAAGATTTTTAATAGAAACGTCAAAGTTTTAATAAATTAATTTAAAATTTTAATACTATAAAAAAAGATGATTGTTATTAAATTGAAGATTTCTATTTATTTCGCATTATTCTTATAAAAAAATGGTTAAGAGGTATTTATTGCCAAAGATAATCTGTCCATAACGTCAAATTATTTTTTGCACTAATATACGAAATGATTTTTTTGTACAGTTGCTATGGTTCGTAATTGGCCTTCTTTTTGTATAAAATAAATTGATATTATATGTAGTGCCATATTCGCGCGATTGGAGAAAAAGTATGGGCAGGTTGCATAAAGCATAGTTAACCACATTGTTAAATTAATCGCGCTGTTAAGCAACCTGATCGGATAAAACTTAATAACGGTTTTAAAAGAACCAATCACACTACAACACTTGCTTTGAATTAACGAATCACATGTGGTAACAACGTATCAATTACACACAGTACATAGTTAACGAGCTGTATGCAACCGACCCTATATATCTTTTGGCCAACCACTTCGTTTTATTATGTAATAAACGGGCCGAAGCTCGGTTTAATTCTCAACGGCTTTAATACCACCGGATTTATGGATCAAGGTCCGAGTTGCCACCACTACTCAACACGAGTACTGGGAGTAACCAGTATGCAGTACTAAATACTTTTTTCTTTGAAGTACTTAGTAACCAATAGTTTCCAAAGTACTTGAAAGCACTAAGTATTTTCCTGAAAATTAAAAACATCAAGTATTAATTAAAACACTCTTTCGATACTTCCAATATTTCTGAATACTTAAAATACTTTTAAATACTTTAAGTACGTAACTATTTCAAAGTACTGGGAGTACTTCAAAGTACTGATCAGTATTTAAAAGACTTGGGAGTGCTTTTAAATACTGGTGCTTCAAGTATTTCTAAGAAAAAGTATTAGTTTTTTGACATTTGGGCAAATTTTTTACACAGACGCAAATTATTTCTCTAGAATAAGACGCTAATTTCATCCTCTAAACTGACAAGTTTTTTAAGTAACAAGTAGTACTTCTTAAAATTTATAGAATAAGTACCCAAACCAAGTACTTTATTTCCAGAGTATTGGAAAGTGCCAGTACAGCAACTTTAAGAGTACTTAAAAGTACTGATTACCAGACTTATGTACTGAGCAAGTCTTTTAACTAACAAGTAGTACTTCATAAATTCCCTAAAACTCGATACGGGTACTGGAAAGTACAGGTAAAGAAATTTCTTAATCCTTAGTCCTGAGTCCTTAGAGTACAGTACTTCGAGTACTCAAAAGTATTAATTACTAGATTTTAGGTACTTTCTGTACTGACAAAATTTTTTAACTAACAAGTAGTATTTCATAAACTTCCTAAAACTAATATAAGTACTTTATATTATACATAATACTGGGAAATACAATTACAGTAATTTCAAATGGTACTTGGAGTACTCGAAAATATTGATTACCTGACTCTAAGTACTTTCTGTACTGAGTAAGTTTTTAAATAATAAATAGTACTTATTAAATTTTCTCAAACAAGTACCCAGTACAAGTATTATCTAGGCCGAGTACTAAAAAGTACAAGAAGAGCAATTTCAAACGTACTTAAAAGTACTGAATATTAGAGTTTAAGTACTTTCTGTACTAAGGCAACTCTGATCAAGGTTTCTATATTTACCTGTTGAGGACTTGTCTAACTATCAAAGCTGTTGTGAGGATGGTGCGTTTTGCTTCCATGGTATTACTTTGTTAGTATTGTTATTCCAATGGTTCTTATAATTATTTGTGAACGATACCATTCGCACTGATTATTAAACGTAGTGTTTTAACCACTTTTGCTTCCCATAACTGGTCAATTTCAAATGCCAAAGATTTCTACCTTTAGGTATATATTTTTTCTTCGTGCGTTCTAGGTTCTCGTGTAGTGGAACTCAGGAATACAATAATTCTTTTTTATCGATTTTGTCCCAAATTAATGCCAGGCGATGGGCCTAAGGATTATAATAGAGGTGTCACAGAGTACTATACATGTGTATTTTTTAAGTAGGACTCTGCACTATATTCCCATTTTAATTTTAATGATGTTACTGGTTAATTTTACCATTTCTAAGAATCCTTCCAGGTGTTGTGTTTATATAGCATGACTTTTAGATCGTCCATAAAAAAAAGATAGAACAGCATTTTCTGCTGATCTGTGACATATCCTATGGTCTCTTTAGCATTTCATATTCACGGATTAAGAGTCATACGGAGCTATAGCGCACTAAAACTGTTTTCTTGGAATGAGGAGGTCTTTTCTGATGAGGATTTCCTACATGTTATGAGACATTCTTGTTTCCTTTGACGTATAGTGTCGCTCTCCATAGGATCTGTCACCAGTTGCATAATGTTTGGCTCGATTATGTGCATTTCAAGTATTTTTCTAACCCTAAACTTTAGTGTAGTCAGTGTATACAACAAACAGACTACGCACTTGCGACTTTTTGCTTGCGTAGTCACGATACTCTCAATGAATAGTACCTCGATCTTCCTCTTGCACGTAATCTATTCCAAAACTCTTTACTATTCCTTAGTTGTGCAGGCAATGGTCCGACAGCAATACTAGTTTTGTGAGAATGACCCCAGTAAAAGAAGAGGCTGTCTTCAGACGTTACTTTAACAGTCAAATATATTCAATTATGATCAGGATATAACCAGTCACTGACTGTGTTACATGTAAAAGCTGTGGGTACAATAACGTATCAGTTACCATCGATATTCATAATGTCATAAGGAATATTCAATTTTAGCTATTTTTTCTAGTGTTCCAATTCTAAATCCAAATTCAAGACCAATTCGCCTGCTGCGCAATACATCGTTTGCGTGACGTTACCCTCGCTCCTCTTGCCCGGGGTAGATGATGCAATATTTCTGAGTGTTCGTCACGTTTGACCCAGTCTATCTCGGCAATCGTGAGTTCAACACGCCTATGTCTGGTATCATTTTAAAGCTCTCTGTGAGGTCTATTCAAATGTATAAAAAAACCATATTTTACTAGCTCATTTCAACCCCCCGAGTTGTAAGCCGTAGTCGTACAATCAAAACTGACGGCTCAATCAGTATTGCAAGGAAGGATGTAGGAGGTCCTGGCTATGAATAATGGTAAGTAGAAAGTGGACATACTGTAACGGACTTTTGAGAATATTTATTTCGCTCCGTTTTAAATATAAATATGGTATAAAACGAGAATATTTCCGTCTTTGTACCCATCAAAACAAAATTTTCATGATAACATTTCGTTTTTTAGTAACGTATGAAAATTTTTTTCTTATTGTATTGTAAAAAAGGCTAACGAAATAAACATTATCAAAATATCAAAATATATAGCCTTCTACAACCCCTTTCTAAACAAATAAATTGTTACGTGGAGTCGAATTTCTTCAATATTAAAATGTTCATAAAGGAACAAAATGCTCTCAGAATCATAATTCATGTCTTACGAGATACAATTATAATTTAGATAAAGTTGCATTATGGTACGCTTGCTTTTGGTATTAAAATTTTATTGCTGTTTGCACCTTTTAATAAAAATATGATGGAAAATTTGGTCAAATTTAGTTAGCAGTACTAGTGATGCCATGATTATTTGATGCTTGGAATATAATCGCCCCGCTTAAAAATTAAAAAAGATATCTGAACATTTTAGATTTAGTCAGTAGAAGTCTGTAGTAACCTTCAGGATACGTCTAGGCGTTGTCGCCGCGTAACCTTTAGCGATACAATTTGTCTCGTGTCTTGTTAGTAAAACTTCAGGAAACGAATCTCCTTTTCTTTTAGTTTGGTGTTCATAGAGTTTTTCTACCGTATCGTACCATTGGGGTTACCGTTATCAGCATAATAATTTGGGTTAATAGTTTCCTTCGAAAAACTTAAGAATTTGTCTTGGCAGCTAAAGCTTTTATGTTTTTTAACAACGAAATTACTTTCATAATTTAGAAAAGTTACTAATAAGTGTGGATTGAAGATTTTGACAACCGGCTAATAAGTTGAAGTGATTGCAACGTTGGGAGATTTATTTTATGTAAACGGTTCAGGTTTCAACGACAGCTGTTCAGGTTCCAGCATCTTTAAAGGGTGAAAGTGATTTTTGTGCTATTTTGGAATGATGTCCACTAAGAGTGTCAGTGCCAATGTGGGTTAATGTGTACTTCACTTTGTATTTCATTATTTTCGAACTTCAATCACAACATGAACATGTGAATTGTGTTCTGTGTTTAGATAATAGTAAAATTGTATTTTAGTAAAAGACCTCTAAGTAAGTAATGTATAATGCTTTGAAATTCGTTTGTTTTAAACGGCAATTAAATGTTGTATATGTTTTATCTATGTAGATTGTGGACTGCATGTACTGTAAACTTAATCTTGATCTTCATAAGTTAAACAAAACAAAATTAAACAAAAAATCAATAATCGGTTGTTATAACTTATCAGGACACATTGTTCATCCATCATCCATTTAACATACAAAAAAGTAATTCAGATAGAACTTTTTTCCGAATTTTAGAATCCCGTCATTGCTTTTTAATAATAACAACAAACAATTTGGGTGGCACCCTCTATATTGTTCATTTATTCCTGTGTCTAATCTAAAATTAGTAAGCTTTTATGATTAACACCCACTACACTACATATCATTCAAATAAGTAAAAAGTTTAAGCCAGAAGCTATATTTTGCGTAACTATAAGATTTTATGCATTATCAATTTATTGGATAACTTTTGCGTTTGAACAGATTTGCTGGTTACAAATTGTGCACGTGTATGGAGCTTTAGTTAGTTTGTTAATATAGAGAAATTTGGTTGGTTGCAATATTGCTTAGATTTAAAAATAGCGATGTCCAACTTTTTATATCAGATGCAGTTTAAAATTAAACTGAATCCAATAGTAGACACATCGAAAATAACGATCAAACAGAAACTACGCAAGTCTCAACAATAGTACCCTAATCAAACTAGCGTGCGGTATGTTTGGATAGAGAAAGACTCTTAGTTTGAAAATAAAATTGCATTACAAAGTTAGTGGAAGCAAGATAATTTAATATGGCCGCTAAATGCACTATACACAGGATGACCTAAATATGCTTTTCATAAAATTATACACATTTTAGAAACATGTACAAAGTCACTCTTGTATAGTTGACAAAGAATGTTTGCAATAATTAAATTGTTGATGGATGATAAAAGCTTCATCACAGTCTACAACATAAATTCATTGTATACCTTGTATAAAGAAAAATGGACAGAAAATAACTAAAAAACAACATTGAATGCATTCATGCTGCGTCATAAATATTATAGTTACAGCAACAACAAGAAAACCATCAGAAATGGTGCAAAAGAAGAATAAGAAACATTTTGTTAATTAAATATGAACCGCCTTGGCTTTAAATTAATAAACGCAAACAATATTAATGCAAAAAGAAGGTTTAAATGTGCTGCATGTGCAATGGCCATTATTTTCTTTGTTGCAGTAAATTAAAACTAATATACCTGTCTTATTGTTTTAGTTGAACAATAACATCGTTTCTAAAATAAAGCGGAAAAGAAATTGCAGAAATATACTAGGGAATTTGAGAACTCAACGTTGCAGTCTCATTAGTGTAAACTTTTCCTTCGTTATCCTCGAATATACATTTTTATCTATCTATATCTCTACAACCCGGCTCGGTTTTAAAATTATTATAAGAATAAGTTTGCTTCTTTCAGCTAGGAGCGGTTCTAGTTTTTCAGACTTAATTGCTAGAAATTGGATTCTTGGAAAATTTGCTGAGCGGTATTTTATAAGAGCACCTTAGCAAATCTAGCAGTAAATTGCTTTTAAGAATAACTTAAATATTCAACACTAATCTACTAAAGTTAGATTAATTATTAATATAAATTAATTATTTTGTAGATAGGTGACAAGTTATTGGCTTATTTATATTCAGCTACTTTTGCATCGTTAGTTTTTAAAGCCATATTCCAACACTGTTAGATTTGTACCTTTGCATCGCTAAATATCAATAATAAATTATATCTAAAATAAACCTATAGTTTTACATAAACATTAATTGACCAAATTGAAAAATTGACTAATATCTATTGTTTGCTTGAACTGTTAGTGGGTGCTACGCAGACCTCTCCATAAGCTTTCTAACAGAGCTTGTACGAGCTATCTTAATGAAAGTATAAAAAAATTAAAAAATAATTTATAAAATTCATAACCAAATTGTAAAAGAAGCATGAGAATTTTAAATGAGGTACAAATACTAAATATTTTTTAAATTATTTCGTCTGTGACACTATACAGCAGTGATGATCTGGAAATTCTATAGTAACTATATTGATCTACCACGAACAACAGCAGTCGTTACAAGCTGCACTAGCCGTATTAGCGTATTTTCGAAAATGACTCTCAATAGAGATTTTATAGTTATGCCTAAGCACAAAAGTATAATGTCTGACAATTCGAATAAAAAAGAAATAAGCAGATTCACAAAAATGAAATAAAATTAGGTCAGCTCGAATTGCAACCTACGACCGTTCGAAAAAGCTTAGAAGTTGGCATCCAGGGATATTACTTACCTAGCTTTTCGAACTCAATTACGTGACTCAGAAACCTTAGAAGTTGGCATTCAGGGATGTTGCTTACCTAGTTTTCTGAGCTTAATTACCAGTTTGATGTTAAAGCTGCATAGTGTTTAAGTTATTATGCAAGTGCATGTTGTATGATTAACAACGAATAAATATATTATTGTGCTTAGCAATAAACTGTTCATTCTGTAACCTGGACGTCATCTTTTGTTTTTTAAATCTTTATTTATTTTATTAATGAATGTTTTTAATTAATTTATGTTTTTAAAATAAAGAATTTAAAAACATTTTTCAACGTAAAGAAAAGTTAATTCGAGGCATACTCCCACTTCTTAAGTGTTACTGCTATTTTTATTTATTAATGGATACCGATTCGGATCAAATCAGAACACAAACAGAATAACTAAAGTTATAAAAACATAAAAGAATTGAAAAGATATTAGAAATTACAAAATTTCTATAATGAATCTAAATACAGAAATACTCTTAATACCTTATGTAGTAAAATATGAAACAATAAATAAATCAATAAGGTGCAGTTCAATTTCAGTACTTTAATAAATACCTATTTTTTCGAGATTGTGTTCAGGATGTCAAGTGCTGCGTTAATTTCTTTTGTCTATGAGCTTCATTCAACTTATATCCAGATAATTGGGACCCATCCATTCGCTTCTTCCATTCTTGCTTTTCGGACATTTATCTCACTATGTTAGATACTATATTTTTTCTATTCGTAATGAAAGTATGACTTTTTCGTAAAATATTTATGTACGTAACAAAACTATATCCTAGAATGAATTTGTAACACGATAAAAAATTTAGTCACTAGTAATAATTACTTGTCATGTTTATTTATCTTTATTCAAATTTGGTTCAAGTTTTTCCTTGTAAATACATTTTTCCATTGATTCTCTAGAGGTTTCCTGTATTAAAATCCAAGTTTAACTCTAAATTATTCCAGTTCGGAACTACATCTTAAATTGTAATTACTTGTCCTATATTTAGTGAATGCCGAGTGTTTTTAATGTCTTCTGGGAGCAAATGAATCAGACCGGTTGTCTCCTTATTTCACTCGGACTCCTTTCTTGAGGAGGTTAGTTAAAGTCCTGATTTGTTATTCGATCGAGATTTGTGGATTTCGGATACTTCTTGGAAATTTACTAAATTAAACTCTAAAGTTCTACAATTTATGGCGCTTTTAATCTGACGTTATTAACTACATCTATTCATTTCGGGTTTGAAATGTTATCCTGTTTAAACGTTTTCGGTGGTGTGTCTCCAAATCTTCTCAACGATAAAATTGAGTGCGATTTCGGTAGATAGAAATGAATCGATTCTGACGGTTTCCTTCCAGTTACTAGTACCACCTCCTCCTCTTTTTTCCCAAGCAAAACGTCGTTGTCGTCGTCGTCCTAGAAATAAAATAATAACGGAAAAAAGCTTTCCATTGTCACGTATACTTATGTAGTTGTCTTCCTAACAAGACAAAACACGCTTTAAGTTAATAAAATCTTTGTCCTGTCTCTTTTAGACACAAACTTCGTCATTTATGTGAGTAACTCGGCCAGTTTATCAAAAGTAGAAACTTTCTGCTTTACACAGAAAGCACAAAATACTGTCTCACGTGCTGCCGCCATTACGCAGACATAGCTAGTACATTAATTACGAAGTTTTGCACAATTACTTATTTAGTCCGTGATAAATATGAGAAAATTTCACATTATTCCTTGTTACGTATCGTGTTAAAGGAACTTCTTTATGTTTTACTGTTCATTTGAAAAATGGCTATATTTATGCAAGAATTAATTGTTCCGTTAAGTAATGCAATTTGCAGGTGTGAATTGTAGGAATGCGTTATTCTTTGTTATTTGAATATGCCAAGCAATTTTAAATCCCCCGAAAGCTTCCAAGCGTTTTTACTTATATTATTTTTACAATTTATTAACATAATTGTTTAGATCTAGTATGATACTCGATGTACAATTGAGAAGAGTTATTCCAGTTTGTGTGGAGCACCGCTATCTAGTTAGTAACAAGATCTTGTTTCGTAATCATGTTTACGTAATTAATTAAAGTGAAATTATATTGTAGAAAATGGTACAAATTTGTAAAACAAATTCTTCAACTTCAACTATTTATTTCTAATAAATCCCACTTTTTTAATTATATTTTAACCTCAGATTTTAAATTTGAGTAGCAGGAGGATACATCCATTCCCTTTAGTGATGTAAAGCTACCCCATTATTTGTTCAACTTAGATCTACATATACCATAACAGAAAATAATTAAATATTTTTAAAATCTGGACATCCATGATGTTCAATAAATTTAACCAGTATTTGCAATTATTATAAAATTATACTGAAATCAAAACGGAAACTCTTATATCTAATGAATCATAATTATAAAAATTTATATATTTTAATAACATTAATAATTTTATTATAAATACGTAATTAATTAAACTAAATTAGTATTGTACTTTTTTTTTATTTGTTTTATCATATACATTTACTTAAAACCGTGTAACAAAGTTACAGACTTTTTAGTTAATTCTTTTGGTAATAAATTGAAAACCTTATCAGCTGTGCAATCTTAAACCACTCGGATAAGCGACCGACTCAAGCGAATGCACTCGTCCTTTCCCTAACTTATATTAGGAGTGCGCCGCTTAGTTTCACTCCTACCATTTCCCCGACGCTCTGAGAGCACCTATATAAAGAGGTGTGGCGGCCGATTTATTCAGTCCGCGTCCAGGACTCAACATTAACCGGACGCCGGACCAATCAGCCCAGCCAGCCCAGCAGACCATTCTGAGGGAATATAAGAGTAAGTCCTCTTACCGACATTCCGCTCCCCTTTCTGCCCACTCTCTCCTTGCATTCCTCGCCCCGTTCCGAGACTTCGCTGTGCGTAGGCTGAGGGTCTCTTCCTTGCACCCCTTTCCGAGACCACGCTGTGCGTAGCCTGGTGTCTCTTCCTTACTTCGTACCCTTTTCGAGATATGGCTGTGCGTAGCCTGGGGGTCTCTTACTTTCTCCTTATCCTTTTTCCGAGACCTCGCTGTGCGTAGCGTGGGAATCTCTTCCTTTCATCCCTTACCCCGTTCCGAGATCTCGCTAGGTCTCTTTTTTACTTCGTACCCTTTTCGAGAGACCTGGCTGTGCGTAGCCTGGGGTTCTCTTCCTTTCTCCTTACCCTTTTTCCGAGACCTGGCTGTGTGTAGCCTGTGGGGTCTCTTCCTTACTTCCTACCCTTTTCGAGATCTCGCTGTGCTTAGCCTGGGATCTCCTCCCGCTCCCCTTATCCCAGTCCGTCCGCCATTGCCCGACACCCCGTTGAAAAGATTTATATGTAAAATTAAACATCCATATATAATACAACGAACTTGTTCGGTTTATGTGTCTTACTTTGAAACTTCGCCAACAGAATCGCAACTACGCGGTATAAATTTAAGTGGTCTTTATAACGGCGTTACAGAAGGCGCCACTGCGCGGTTCAAACTTTAAGTTAAAAAGTGCATTCTAGCGAGGAAAATAACTGACATAAAACCAGCTCTATTTTGCTATAAAAACAGCGTACTTAACTCCAGGGTTCGTATTACGTGCATCCACATTTTAAATACTGAAATTAACTTTTTAGTTTGAACTAAAAACTAAAGTAAAACTATTGAATTGAAGCGTTTAATGGTGTTTCTGAAGCGCATTAACGGAGTGTTTTAATAGTTAAAAGTAATTAAGTGCATTTCTAGTGAGAAAAATTTGAAATCTGAGAAGCAGATCAATAAATTTAAGTCAGCGTGGACGAGCTGGGTGTGCTTTATTTGCTTTGTTTCAGTGATAACTGCACCTACTCAGGTTTTTGATCCTTTTGCTTTAGTCATCTACCTTACTTAGGGTCCCACTTTAGTTTTAAGCAGTTGTAACGGTACGTTTTCAATCAAAGATTTTATATCCCATGATCCTTTATTTAGGGTTTAGCGTCGATATCCGATGAACTGTATTGTAGTTTTGTTTAACTGATCATGCGCGTTGAGCTTAGGGGGATTTCTGGTGGAAACGTTCGTTTTTGCGTTTTTGACATTTTTGCGTCGTATTGCACGTGCTAGAGAAGCATAGGCTATTCTAGTGATGAATTGAAATAATTCGATTTTTAAGCCGCATCTGTAGATGGATATTTGCTTTCTCTGGTATTAATAAGAAATTAGCTAATTATAGTTGTCTGCGACGCTAATTTCATCTTTTAAGGATTTGTATCGTGCGTACGACTTAATCTTTTCTAAAATTCCGCACAACAGCTCAGGTATGCAGTTCCTTTTTTTATCTTATCTACATATGTTGTTTTTGTCAATTTTGATGCTAATTCTTTTGTTCTCCGTAGGGATTTTATTTTATTTTACTCCTAATATAATCCTCTTATGGATTTATTCTTATCGATTTATATATGGATTTTATTAATTTCCTTCTCTTCGATATTATAATTGATATGGTTATGGTAGTTGGAGTAAATATATATATATATATATATATATATATATATATATATATATATATATATAATATATATATATATATATATATATATATATATATTTACGGCCACTTATCAAAGTGAGGACATATCATGAACCATAGTTAATGAGGACCACCCTTATAAATGGTCACAGCTTTGCAAATTTTTTTGTCATCACTTGTTTACTTGTTCTAGTTATGTATCTCGCAAATATACACAGATTTCTTTGAATTTAAAAAAGTTTTATTTGCTGTGTATAATAATACCAAGTGAGGCTACACTATACTACTGACGACGTGAGGACCATATAATTAGATACGATTTAATCGCAAAGTGAGCCCCAATTTCAAATTATACACAGGTTTTAAGTATAACATGAGGACCGGCGCTGTTGCCATCATTTGCTTTCATTATCATCAGCAAAAAGGCATGCTATTCTATTATTGGAATTTGTTAGTTGGTCGGTCGTCAGTATAAAACTAATTTGATGTGGCGGAGACGGGTATGCTTCCGTAGCCATTTTAACAAACCCGTTTTTGAAAACATCTCGAGAATGGTTGGTTCTACGAAAAAAAATATAACAGACTTTTTTGTAGAAAAATAAATTATCTATCTTTTTTATTAAAACAATTTTTTAATTGCTTGCAAATTAATGTTTTAAGAGTTATTACACAGCAAAGTTTTCACTTTTTAGGTTTGCTAAATAATTCGCAAACGGCTAACATCTCACTGAAACAGGAAAACATTGCAGTGTAATAACTCTTAAAATATTAATTTAACAAAAAAATTGTTTAAATAAAATAGATAGATAATTAATTTTTCTATAAAAAATGTCTGTTCTGTTTTCTTCGTAAGACTATTTCTCCAGACTATTTGGATTATTTACTGGCTCCCTAACTTAACTATTTCCTGTTGGCTGTTCCATTGCCTTCTAGAATGTTTAAACGAATGCTTGACCGCTTAGATCAATTAAATTTAGACGAAAAATTAGATTTAACTATTGATTAAGATTCTGGTGTTTCTCATCATTTTAATGGTAATTGTGCTAGTAATATTAACAGCCTGCTATTAGTGGGACAGATTAGTGAATTGATAGCTAAGTACCACATACTTTACTTTAAAATCTAAATGTATTACTCCTAATAATTAATTATTATTAATAGTTAGATTAGTTTCACTAATAATTATAGATGTAAATCTGTATAATATGTTAATTATTCTGAAAATGCTAGTAAAATCAGTAAATATTGTCGCCTAATTTAAAATGCTGAGTTTGTTCCATCTCATTTTTAATTAAATTTAAAAATTTGTCTGTAATTTCCTTACGGTACGTGTTAAAAAGAATATATGTATTTATCTTCCTACCTAAACCGATCTTGGCTTGTAGCAAATAAAAGTGGTTATTCTATATTTAGGGTATTTATTAGGCCAAAAAGAATGCATATAAAATCTATATTTCCGTGTAAAAAGATATAAGAAGGGGGATTAATATCGCTCTTGGTATTTTTAATATTTAATTCTAGTTATTTTTTAAATGCTTGTAATGAACCGTATGTGAATCTGCCACTTAAATTTAACCAACCAATAATTATTGTGAATGACTTTTCAGCATTAACTGTGCCGTCTATGAACTCAAATCTTACTAATCCTCCAGCTGACATATAGGTATAAATCATTAGGCCTTGAGGAAACTTAACATTAGGTTTCAAGCAGTATTTATGGAATGCTTCTTGTTTAGCTCTGATTACTCTTTTGCGAGAGTAAAACTAGAACAAAACTGCTTAATGTTAAGTTTCCTCAAGACATAATGATTTGAGGCTGTATGTTATCTAGAGGATTAAGAAGATTTTAGTTCATAAACAGCATAGTTAACGCTGACAAGTATCTGCAAAACGACGAGTAGCATGGGCTAAAACTAAGTTGTCCTGGGCAGAAATGCTGGTCTAAGGTCATATTCATCAACTAGTTAAAGTCTGGTGTATCCGTTAGTTACTCTCGCAAAAGATTGATCAGAGCTAAACACGAAGCATTCTATAAAGACTGCTTGAAACGTACCGTTAATTCTCCTTTTAAGGCGTAATGATTAGTACCAAGAACTTATAAATAAAGGAAATTAGGATATCAAAAAAGGCGAAACACCTTGTGCATATTGGGTTAGATTCAAAAATTCAGTAGTGCAGGTACTCTTCTAAAATTAACTTGCCAATACGAATTTTTCAGCCGACTGCTATCAAGAATATCGATAATATCGCCTGATGGATTTTGCCGAAGAGATGCTAAGATAAAGGATGACTATACCACGATCGCGTCCGGTTCTCAACGAATTTTTCTTAGCTACTTCATGGCAATAGGGGACCATAAAAAGTTACGCCAGAAAGTTCCTTGAGCAAATTTACTGGTGCAAATTGCTGATCCGTGTATGACATATCTCCTTTCTTCGATAACACAGAAAGAAGGCGAAGTACGAAAAAAATTCGAACACTTTTGGTAGGGCTTTAAATAAGCTTTATCTTACCTAACCTCCTTTATCTCGATAACCCTAATGGTTTCCGAGAAAAACGACAAACCCGGTAGGGGGCGTGGTTTATCCTCATTATTTCTTCGAGCTCACCACCTACAGGTGTTGACTTTTAAGGAGTTGTTTAATAACCCACAAGGAAACCGTATGCAAAAATCCATGGACTTACCTCAACTTTCCGCTATTTTTTCTAAATTGATTAGACTAATTATAGCAGTCCAACATAAAGCTTTGTATGCAACTCGTACCTTAATCTATCTATCTGAGAAATCGCCAACATAAAGTTTGACAAAGTGGTAGTATCGATTGGCTTTATGGTAAGGTCATTTCAACCGAGGATATTTTATTTAACTACAATAGAATTGGTATAGGCACAAGTGAAACATGTAGTTGCTAATAATACAACATATACATACACTTGCTGATCTAAAAGAGCTTCTATCAAGGAATTTCTACCGTCACAAATATCATAAATTTAGGATCGAAAAGTTCCAGCAAAGAATTAACAAACGCATCTGACATACGGATGTTGATACGAGGGATGCTCTGTTAATAGTTAGTAGCAGGCCATGGAAGCTCAATTGGCTAGAAACAATTGCAACAATTGAATGTCGCATTAGTTGGCATTCGTTACCCACAATTGTCAAACGTTTCGATTTCTTGTGAAACGTAGTTAATTTTGTAAGGTAAGTAGTTGTGCATTTTTAATTCAGTTAAGATGAGCATTCCGCGAACTGCCTTTAGAGCTATGATTTTCTACGACTATAAAAGACAGTTAGGATACCAGCAAAGCCATGAAAATTTGATAGCAGATTTTGGCGTTGCTGCCCCTCCATTATCCGCTGTTAGTCATTGGTTCCGCGAATTTCGACGAGGGCGAGAACGGCTAGAAGACGAAGCAAGACCTGCAGAAGCTGCCTGTTCAGAAAATGTTGATCGTGTGGCAAGCTTGATTCATTCCAATCGAAATATTACTTATAGGGAGATTCAGTAGGAAGTGAAGATTGAATCCTCGGCGGTGAATACCATTTGGCATAAACATCTTGAAGTAAGAAAGCCAGCAAGCCGTTGGATATCGCATTTGCTCTCAGAAAGTCAAAAACAGGCTCGAATAGACTGGTGTAAATTTATGTTGCAAAAATTTGACGGAGGAGCTTCCAGGCAAGTGGCATACATTGTAACTAGTGACGAATCTTGGGTATACAATTACGACCCTGAAACTAAACAGCAGTCTAGTGTTTGGGTATTCGAAGATGAAGACTTGCCCACAAAAGTAATTCGTGGCAGAAGCTTCAAGGAGAAAATGATTGCTGTTTTTTCCGCCGATGTGGTCCTGTTGCTGTTATTCCACTTAAAGATCGCAGAACTGTTAATTCTGAATGGTACTGCGAAGTGGCTTTACCACAGATGTTTGCAAAATTACAGGCAGGTCGACAAAGGACCGGTTTGCGTAACATCTTAGTCCATCATGACAACGCATCCTCCCACACTGCTGCCAGAACATTGGATTTTTTGAAAGATACGGAAGTTCAATTGGTAACTCATCCGCCGTATAGCCCAGATCTAGCGCCGTGCGACTTTTTTTTGTTTCCAACTGTTAAATAAATGATGCGAAGTAAAAGATTTTCCAACGCAGATGCAGCAGTTACAGAATTTCAAAGAATTTTTGAGGACCTTTCAGAAAATGAATCTTCCGAATGTTTTAAAAAGTGGTTTCAAATAATGCACAAGTGTATTAGTCTGAATGGAGATTATTTTGAAAAACAATAAAGATTGTTTGTTAAAAAATGCAACGGTCTTTTTGCTAATAACAATTTTCAGCGCAACCCTCGCATTGTACCAATATAAAATACTTTTTAATGTTTTTAATGATAGTGTTGCATTATGTCATCAGTCATATTTATAAATTGTTCACAACATAATAATAAAATAATAAATAAGTACCTACTAAATAAACTATATTTAAAAATATATATGTATAAATATATATAAAATTTTGTATTTCTTAATTTTCTCATTGAATTCATAATCAGCAACCCCAAAAACCCTTCAACATGAATTTCGCTCAAGTTGATGTAAAACTTCCCGAGTTATTAAATTGGGGGTGTAAAATGGGGGTTTCAACCCCCCGAGGTGGCGTGTCCCCATTTTAAACAGATTACATTTTATATTGGTCCAGTACTGAAGGCATTACAAAAGATTTCAAGTCGCTATCTTTAGATAGTAAAAACTAAGAACGTAATGCAAAAATTTACTCTACTACTAGGGCAGAGAGAAAGGATTACATAATAAGGTAACCAAAATGGTGTATTACTTTGCAAAATCACATATTAAACACTTTTTGACTCTTTGAGCTTTTCTCTAAAATCAATAGAAACGGCGTAAATCGCATTCTCAATCTCAAATGCCGTTATTTTAGGACCGCCATTTTGGTGTCCGCCACTTTGAATTTTTCAATTTTCTCATTGGATTCATAATCAGCGACTCCAAGAACCCTCCCAACATAAATTTCACTCAATTTGGTACATATAACATTTTATATTGGTCCAGTACTGAAGGCATTACAAAAGATTTCAAGTCTCTATCTTTAGATAGTAAAAAATAAGAACTTAATGCAAAAATTGACTCTACTACTAGGGCAGAGAGAAAGGATTACATAATAAGGTAACCAAAATGGTGTATTACTTTGCAAAATCACATTTTAAACACTTTTTGACTCTTTGAGCTTTTCTCTAAAATTAATAGAAACGGCGTAAATCGCATTCTCAATCTCAAATGCCGTTATTTTAGGACCGCCATTTTGGTGTCCGCCACTTTGAATTTTTCAATTTTCTCATTGGATTCATAATCAGCGACTCCAAGAACCCTCCCAACATAAATTTCACTCAATTTGGTTGCGTTATTAAATTAGGGGTACAAAATGGGGATTTCAACCCCCCGAGGGGGCGTGCCCCCATTTTAAACATATAACATTTTATATTGGTCCAATACTGAAGGCATTACAAAAGATTTCAAGTCTATAAGACTATAAAGTTGGGAACGACCTCATCATCCATCATCACATAGTGAATAATAAATATAATTGATATTCTAAATCTGTTCTAATAAATTATTCTTATTGTTAGTTTTATTAAATATTAATTTAAAAAGAGACGTTTTGATTGTAATATTTGGTACTTATAGTTATCAATTTTTATAAGCCTGCCTTGAGAAGTAAGAATTAAATTCATTGCGAGCTTTTATAATACAATGAAAGTTGAGAACATTTAGTAGTTGTGTAGGAAAGCCCTCATCTGATCGTCACCCGGTGATCAGTTTGAGGTTACAACTTATAACAGAATTCCACTTAATATACTATTTTGGGGTTACCTACCGTTATTTATTTGTTCATAATGATTACTATTTCCATTTAAAGATTAAATCTGAAATGAAATTTTTTTTCAATGAATTTAATAAATGACTTATTTAATTATTGGGTGTATTAAATGCAGAAAAATAGTCTGCAGAGTATGTTGCGTCTAACTTTTCTTTCTAAAAGCAATAATACAAACAAACTTGCCAGCCTCGGTGTGGTCATAACCACAACGGTCTCCGTGACCATAACGGCCAACAGCCACAACGGCCAATTTGACCATATCGCCCAACTCGAAACTTGACCATAACGGCCACCATGACCACAACGGCCAACTAGAAACTCCACCCCATCCGCCATTTTGACCACAACGGCCACCGACGCTTATGTATTGGCGTCGCTGGTGACGATGACCACAACGGCCAAAATGACCACAACGGCCAACTAGAGTGAGTGACCACAACGGCCAAAATGACCACAACGGCCAACTATGGAGCGTGACCACAACAGCCAAAATGACCATAACGGCCAACTGTGGCGAGTGACCACAACGGCCAACTAGGGTGAGTGATCACAACGGCCAAAATGACCACAACGGCCAACTATGGAGCGTGACCACAACAGCCAAAATGACCATAACGGCCCACTGTGGCGAGTGACCACAACGGCCAACTGTTTTTCATACTGTTACTTTGGTTTAGTTAAAGCTCATTTCTCTCTTTTAACTTAGCCTGTATTTCAATAAGGTACGTCCAGAATTTAACAGCGAGGTCTGATGTCAAAGTAGCGCCGATTTAACGTGACTTACCTATATTGAAAAATGCTTTTTCTATATATGTTACAACTGCAGCCCTATGCAGTTGACGACATTTTTCTTTCTTATTTTCTCGGCAAGTATCCCAGGCAGATTAAATTCTGAAAATTTGATACAGGTACACTATAACTATTTACAGAATCATGATACTTTAGTTCACAGGGTAGTTTATCTTTAACGACAAAAGAAGTTTTTTTTTCTATTACTTGTTTACCTACAGCAATCTTTTCATTTTGGGGACGTTTAAAAAAGTACGAAATAGAACTATAAAACAACACGTTTGACGTTTTATTTATAGATTTCCATTGCATTGAATTTGAAGTACGTAATTAGCTGTTTTTATCAGTTTTAAAATTTAAACTAAATGTAAATCTTCTCCTAAAAAATAAACACGATATCTACGAATCTGCCCAGTACTTAATAAAATCAATCTAGGGAGCAGCATGGGACGTAACCCCAGAAACAAACCGCAATAATCCAAAACAGTATTGCTCCATACGTATCCGAGAAAAAATACAAGAAAACGAGCTCTTAGAAAGTAATGACAGATTACTTACTCGCGTACCGGGCGATAAAACGTAGTTTAATAGGGCCGTCAAAGAGTTTAAGAAATTATTAGATGAGCAGAGAAATCAAGATTTCCAGAACTATTTCCACTGCCTAACATCAACTAAAGCAACTGGCTGCATTATAGAACGTCATAAATATCGTGTTTACGCCTCTCTTACCATTGAAGAAGAAAAATTCATACGGGACTTCCTTCAAGCGCGAAGTAAGGTCATCGAAACTGAAATAAATTCGAAGAAGTCCCCAGGTTTCGACGTAATAACTGGAAAACTCCTAAAGGAACTTTCATATGAGGGATTTCGCATGATAACTGTAATCTATAAAGGGATATTAAGGACGGGATACTTCTCTGGCCAATGGAAGGTGGCCCAAATAGCAATGGTCCCAAAACCGGAGAAACCGCCATCAGATGTGCCCTCATACAGACCTATTAGTCGTTACCCGTCAATGGTTTGTAAAAAATTGTTCGCCATGCGAATGTCACCGCTAATTGGCGAAAATCAGCGAAAGCCCAACTAACAGTTTGGATTTCGTCGACAATACGCTACAATTGAACAAGTACTTGCATCAAAAATCAGGTTTGACCTGGAGACCAAAACATTCTGTTCAGCGGTATTCATAGACACAAGCCAAGCATTTGACAGGGCGTGGTATGTATCAATTATTTTTTGACCATGTAAGACGTCTGTCTAGGTGGAACCCTAGATATTTGACCTAATCTTCTTGAGTAGTGAGTTTCCGTTAAGGTGAACTAGAGGGCAAGTAGTTTTTTTAGTAGTATAAGTGGCCTGTGTTGGTTTTTGTATATTTGCTTTAATGCGTCGTGTTCCATCATCTTTCAAAAAGGCTTAGGTGGTTTGTAAGTTTCTGAAAACTATATCTGCATTAGTATGGGAAGCCAGTATTGCCATGTAGTCCAAGAAGGTTGCTATTGTCGTGTTTCTAGTTGAAGATTAGGTATAATGTCGGACCAGTCGCGCGACACCAGATGTTGTGGATAGAAGGGCTGAAGTGGAGTCTGAATATTTCACGAAAAAGTATCTTTTAGTGAGGTATGACGTGAGGATTTGAAAGAAGGTATACGGTAAATGTCACTTGAGGTTGTAGAGTAGATCTGTACATACCACGCCCTGTCAAATGCTTGGCTTGTGTCTATGAATACCGCTGAACAGAATGTTTTGGTCTCCAGGTCAAACCTGATTTTTGATGCAAGTATATGTACTTGTTCGATTGTAGCGTATTGTCGACGAAATCCAAACTGTTAGTTGGGCTTTCGCTGATTTTCGTCAATTAGCGGCGACATTCGCATGGCGAACACTTTTTTACAAACCATTGACGGGTAACGACTAATAGGTCTGTATGAGGCCACATCTGATGGCGGTTTCTCCAGTTTTGGGACCATTGCTATTTGGGGCACCATCCATTGGCCAGAGAAGTATCCCGTCCTTAATATTCCTTTATAGATTACAGTTATCTTGCGAAATCTTCAAATTCAATGCAATGGAAATATATAAATAAAACATCAAACGTGTTGTTTTATAGTTCTATTTCGTACTTTTTTAAACGTCCCCAAAATGAAAAGATTGCTGTAGGTAAACAAGTAATAGAAAAAAAACTTCTTTTGACGTTAAAGATAAACTACCCTGTGAACTAAAGTATCATGATTCTGTAAATAGTTATAGTGTACCTGTATCAAATTTTCAGAATTTAATCTGCCTGGGATACTTGCCGAGAAACTAAGAAAGAAAAATGTCGTCAACTGCATAGGGCAGCAGTTGTATATAGAGAAAGCATTTTTCAATATATCGTTCAGTAACCTGAAATGGGGTATGAGGTATCAGTTGCATGAAATGGGGTAGTAGACTTTTTTTATATTGTATGTGATAGTACCAAGATGCCAAATCCAATTTTTCGACCTCCGCGACCTTCCGGATCACCGCCAAAAAGAGGTAAAACCGCCGAAATTTTGCACTTTTTTTAGGTTTGGCCAATTTTGACCATGAAGGAGCACTTTTTCAAAGAAGACAATTCTATTCATTTCAAAAGTACATTAAGTTTGTTACAATCTAAGACCAAAATTATTACTATAGGGCTAATAGTTTCCGAGATATAGCTCCTCAGAGTTCATCGAAAAAGCGGTAAGACCCCCGAAAATATGCTTTTTTTTTAGATTTGGCCAATTTTGACTATGAAGGAACACTTTTCCAAAAAAGATAATTATATTCATTTTGAAAGCACATTAAATTTGCTACAATTTAAGACCAAAATGGTTACTTAAGGTCTAATAGTTTCCGAAATATCGCTCCTCAAAATTAGTCTAAATTTACACCCATGCTATTTTTCAAGTATTAACCTATAGAACTGAGTTCAAAGGTTCAAAATAAGAATAGAATAGAATTGAATAGAATAGAAAACCTTTAGTCTTATTCAAACAAATTCATTTTTTACATTGGAATCTTAAAAATAATCCCTCGTAAATGGTTCATGTTGTCAAGTGGGTATTACCAGAAATATGAAAAGGCGACAGGGAAAACGCGTTTCAATTTTGTCTAAACCCCTTGGAAGGTCCAGGTACAAGATGCTCTTCAGCCTCTGTGTCCATGTTTTTTTGTTCTTCTTCAGCCTGGTCAATTCATTTTAAGAGTACATTAAATTTGCTACAATTTAAGACCAAAATGGTTACTAATGGTCTAATAGTTTTCGAGATATCGCACCCCAAAGTTGGTCAAAACTTCAACCCATGCTATTTTTCAAGTATTAACTTATAGAATTGGCATCAAACCTTTAATAATACCTCTCAAATAGTTCAATAATGTATAAATTTAGTATATGAAACATTCGGTTCGGGTTACATTAACATGCAAACGCATTTTGCGACTGGTTGCTGCATCACCCTCCATTCCCTAATACGAATGTCGTCATGTCTATAAGCAGTGGACTTGTTGGAGTGGAAGAGGTCAACTGTCACATGGCTAGAGATATGGGTAAGGAAGCGATGTTGAAGGTTGTAGGGGAAAACTACGAAAATTTCAAATTCAAAAGGAAGAATAAAGTGGTATCACTTTCTTCTGTGAATACTGTGACTGTTGGCAAGAGACAGGTGACGGTTGACCCCCTAACACTGTGTCACAGCCGGATGAAGAACTGAAGAACTTCACACACGAGCTTTCACCATATCCTCTGTCCCTACTAACACAGTAACATCTACTTTCAGAAGTGCGGAAGAGGTAAAATACCAGATGTCCTCTATTCAACCACCTCGATATCTTCTTACCGTCACCTCAAGCCCTTCACCCATGCCTTTAGTGGATGTGATTCTACGTCATGCTTCTTTGGTCAGGGATAAAACAAGTTGTTATCAATTGTTAACAATGGGGGTGGGTTCTTACAGCTCACGGCCTTTATGATATCGAGGGATGCGGCCCCTTCCCACCTCATGCAAATGATCTCCTGCAACTGCAAGAAAGGATGTGACAATGCATGCTGTTGCAGAAAAGCAGGCTTGAAGTGCTCTATTGTATGTAGCCAATGTAGTGAACAGTCCTGCGAGAATCGGCCAGATATCATCGTTGACATGGATACTGCCAAGCTCGATGACCTACTACATGACGATGAGCTAGATGGACTGCTTGTATATCCTAACAGCCCTCCAGATAAGGAAATTGACCAGGCTGAAGAAGTACAGGAGAACATGGACACAGAGGCTGAAGAGTATCTTGAACCTGGACCTTCCAAGAGGTTTAAACCAAATTGAAAGGCGTTTTCCCTGTCGCCTTTTCATATTTCTGGTAATACCCACTCGACAACATGAGCCATTTACGAGGGATTATTTTTAAGATTCCATTGTAAAAAATGATTTTGTTTGAATAAGACTAAAGATTTTCTATTCTATTCAATTTTATTCTATTCTTATTTTGAATCTTTGAACTCAATTCTATAGGTTAATACTTGAAAAATAGCATGGGTGTAAATTTCAACCAATTCTGAGGAGCGATATTTCGGAAACTATTAGACCTTAAGGAACCATTTTAGTCTTAAATTGTAGCAAATTTAATGTGCTTTCAAAATGAATAGAATTGTCTTTTTCGGAAAAGTGTTCCTTCATGGTCAAAATTGGCCAAATCTAAAAAAAGTGCTTTTTTTCTTCGGTTTTACCTCTTTTTGGCGGTGATCCGGAAGGTCGCGGAGGTCGAAAAATTGGATTTGGCATCTCGGTACTATCACACACAATATAAAAAAAGAAATCTACTACCCCATTTCATGCAAGGTAAAATGTACTAGGTTACTGGGCTAATAGGTAAGTCACGTTAAATCGGCGCTACTTTGACATCAGACCTCGCTGTTAAATTCTGGACGTACCTTATTGAAATACAGGCTAAGTTAAAAGAGAGAAATGAGCTTTAACAAAACCAAAATAACAGTATGAAAAAAGTTGGCCGTTGTGGTCGCTCGCCATAGTTGGCCGTTATGGTCATTTTGGCTGTTGTGGTCACACTCCATAGTTGGCCGTTGTGGTCACTCACCCTAGTTGGCCGTTGTGGTCATTTTGGCCGTTGTGGTCACTCGCCACAGTTGGCCGTTATGGTCATTTTGGCTGTTGTGGTCACGCTCCATAGTTGGCCGTTGTGGTCACTCACTCTAGTTGGCCGTTGTGGTCATCGTCACCAGCGACGCCAATACATAAGCGTCGGTGGACGTTGTGGTCAAAACGGCGGATGGGGTGGAGTTTCTAGTTGGCCGTTGTGGTCATGGTGGCCGTTATGGTCAAGTTTCGAGTTGGGCGATATGGTCAAATTGGCCGTTGTGGCTGTTGGCCGTTATGGTCACGGAGACCGTTGTGGTTATGACCACAACGGCCAAAATAGCGATTGGCCGTTGTGGCCAGGCCCCGCAGATTCGATCCCCGGCTGAGCTGGTAATGTTTAATAGCGGAGAAAAATTAAAAACATGCCTTCTTCTCGGATAGGAAGTAAAACTGTAGGTCCCGTGTCAATGCGATGTTTGGCACATTAAAAATCCCTACTTGGGGTGGAATTCCCTGAGGGAGTAAAGTGTTTCCTTGACAACAACAACAAGTAAACAACAAAAAAAAGTAATCGCGGTACATGTTAGGATTTATTATCCTGAAACTATGTGATTTTGGCAATTGTCCGAATGACATGTAACGAAATTTTGAATTTTTGCGATTAAGTCCTTTAGACGTTCAAAAAATAGCGTATATACCACTGGACTAAAAGTGTTTTTTAAGTGTTAATTAATAATTTAAAAAATGCATTTTAGTCCCTGAATATATAATATACATTATGTCCGCTCGGGTGATTATGACATGATTATGACCTATTTTGCGGACTGTTTCTAGAGCGTAAATCGCTAAATTAGAGCACCCCCTTTTACTACTCTTGTTTACGACGTCTCCATAGTAATAAGAATAATTATTTATTTATTTATTTATTTAAATCCAAACAGGCAAATCTGCCTAATTACATGAATTCAGTACAATGTGTTAGGATACATATATACAGATCAATTCAATACATTATTATTATATAATATGTTATAGACACACCAAGGGCTCAACCAGATTAAGATGATTCATTCATTCATTTTATAATAGTCGATCACACTGCATCTAAATTTAACATATGTAATATGAAAAATGTCAATTCTTAAATGCAAATGTACATAATTAAGTAATTTTAACATTTTAATCAACGGTTTACTATGGGTTATTACTTTAAAAGGTATATGAAATAAGCTAGTTGTTCTGACACTTCTTCTGGGTACTTTCAAAGGACACATTGCTAAAAGTTCGTTACAGTCGATGGCATTATTGACAATCTTAAATCCAAAGGACAGCATAGAACACTCGCGTCTGTCATGTAGTGACGGTAAATTGAAATTATTCCGTAAGTCCACTGTTCTTATTGTTCTGTAGTCAGGGTAATAACCAAACTTTTTAAAGTATAGGAAGCGTAGGAATCTATTTTGAATTTTTTTTTTATTATTATAGACCAATTATAGACCATAGCACCTACCTACTTGAAGTTTAGGACTTTTTAAATTATTTTTATTTTAAATTAAACTTAATTTAATCTTAGACCGCACATTTAAAGTACTTATTTCGGGCTTAATTAGTGTTTTAGAGCTCTTTATCGTCTTAGCGCCTTCGGTTTTCGCTTCAGGCGCTAACTGACTGCACGGGCTGTAAGACACTCAATTAAGCCCTTAATATACTATTAAAGACTAGAAAAAGCCTAATCTTGATTAGGCGAAATGTCATTCGAAAAAAAATTATTTTATTCTTAATTAATACAAAAAAATAAAAAGGCTGCAAGTCCTCGAAGATTTATTAATCTCTTTTACAATGTATTTTAGTTTTATTGCCTAATTACAAATAATCAGACGTCGATGAAATTAAATCTAAAAATTTCCCTATCGAAATTTTGTAACAGCACAATAATACAACTTTTCTAAACCGATTTCCGCTCGTAAGAAATAAAATCGGCTATTTAGGGTATTTCCGTTCTCTTCTGTAATAGAATTAAAATCAATATTGTATAACTTTCATTTCCATCGTTGCCACTTGTTCGGATCTCACTTTGCGCATCATTCATACAAGCTTCACACAAGAAATTATACGTCTGAAAAATATACATCTGGCGCAGCGACTCCAGGCGTCAACTCCTTGAACTAATCTGTATAATTCTAGCCGTTTTGGCAACATCTGAGGTCCAGCCCATTTTTTCAGTATCGCCAACTTATACCTTCGAAAAGCTCTACACGAAATATTATCGAATTTCAAAGTGAGGTCCGTATATTTGTCCTCACTTTGTTTGTGGACCTCACTTGAAACGTGAACTTTGTTCATACGGACCTCACTTTATACACTGGCCGTAAATATATATATATATATATATATATATATATATATATATATATATATATATATATATATATCAATTAGAGGATAACTAGTTTATGTTATCAACATTGTAAGATAGTAGATGAGTTCAAGGCCGTTTTTGGTATCCTTGAAGATTGGTTATAAAGAAGCTGGATTACCAAGCAGACCCCCCCTGAAGGTCAAATCAATGGTTTTGAGGACGAATAACTGATACAATACAAAAACTTCCTTTGAGGTCTATTCTGGTATTCGGGTAAAATGTTTTTATTTTGTTTTTAATTATTAATCTTATTTGAAAAAATGTTATGAATGATGAGTGCTTGTTGGTTGTTAGAAAACATTTGGGGTAAATAAGGTATTAGACAAGACGGTCATATCGATAATTTATCTATAACTCAAATTAAGTTGGGTTAATATTGACTAATTTATGGATCATTACTTATTATTAATTGATATTTAAATTTCATAGTTAATTGATTACATACATTGAATTTCTTGTTGGTTCATATGAATTATAATTATATTTTTAAACAAATAAGTATCTTATGTACGTATCTTGTATCTTGTGTAAGTATGTGTTTATGTTGTTTAATTCTATTTGGGGTAATAAATATATGAAACGATTGTTTGTACTGTTGATTACATTATTTGATTTGCCTTTTCATTATTTATGTGTTAGCAAGATTTATGATCTGTCTTGGAGCCGATCAGCTGCGTTCGAGATACTAGTAATCGAGTATTTGAGGGAGTCAAGGGCAAACGATTACTGGCGCCCAAGATCATCCTCTTTTTTTGTTGTTTTTGCTGTAGCTCTTGCGAGAAACAAACCGCACGACCACTCTCCGACAGCTTAGCTTGGCTTCCATTTTCTTTTGTTTATTTTATTTTGCAACTCCAAGACTACCAACACGTATTTTGTAAATAGGTAACTTCCTGGGTATAAGCCCGTCATACAGTGGGTATGTGAACTTTTAGCAAGTTCAGAATAAACTAGCGAATACGGTCGGTTCTTCAAACCTTGACCAAGAAAATTTACCAATTCAGGAATTCACAGTATCAGTACCAGTTCAACAAAAGGCTGATCCCACAACTGCACTGCACAATCTTTTTTAATGCGGAGTGCATTTAGCATTTTCATTTAATCTACAGTTCAGTTTTGGGTCTTCTCAGTCTTCTGTTTAACTGTACTGGTATTGTGAAATCAGTGGGTGGGCTGGGCTAAAGGTTCTTATTCCTCACTTGGGGTTCTTGTGCTACTGGTTCTTGTTCCTAGCTTTGTGAATTTACCTGGTATTGTTTCTAAATTTGGGTTCGAGGTTCGAAGTTCAAGGTTCGAAGAACCGGCTATATTCGCTAGTATTAATATAATTTACTTCATTTAATTGTTGCTTCGAAACTTCCATTATTTTACAGAGGTAATACATAATAACCACATAAACCCGATATAGGAGTCCAATTATTACGGGTCCAAACCTCATTTCATCAAACCATATTTGAACAAATTTTAAACATCAAACTAGAAAAAAAACAGTAAAAAATAAAAATAAATTCAAGAAATTCATGTTTTCACCTTATTTCTGGAGCGCTAGCAAAGCGAAAACTTAACCATATAAAACTTTATCGTGAGCTTCTTATTGTAAGTATCGTATGATCAAAAAGTCGCAATAGCCATGAAATGTAAAAACCACCTATAGAATTATTTACTTCTTCTGTCCGTAGTTTTTGTGAACTGTACAGAGTAGCGTCAATGTATCGTGTGTTGAGTAGCGCTAATGGAGACACAGCCATCTGTGTCAAGAAAATACGACGCGCTGATACCTCTAAACAGAGCCCCATAGTACACAAAAAATGTTAGGTTAGCGTACGCATCATTATTTCTTGTGCTTGCAGTTATTTTAAGTATTACTTGATAACATTTATTAAAAGAACACAGAATGAAATTTATTTGAACTATTATCTATTGACATGACATGATGTGAAGTAAATGTCAAAAATAATAGAAATAAATAATTTCATAGATAGCTTATTAATTTCATGGAAACCCTGATCCAAAGACTTTTTGATCATACTATTGAAGTGGCGCAAATGAACCCTTACTGGATGGTCTGATATATCATGAGGCATTGAATCTTTGAAGTTTATAAAATTAAAAAAATTTAGATTTCTTAATCTCTAAACCATTAATTTTAGAGCTGGAAAGCCATAAATAAATCTAATGGGTCTGTGAAACAGAAAGTTCAATACTAAAATAATCAGAAATTCTATGAAACTTCTATAGTGTAGTCTATAAAAGTCTATAGTTGTATATTTTCCAGAACTGTTCTAATTTTACAATTATTGCTCTGCTTCAAGTTGCATTTTGTTAAATAGTGAAGACCATTTAAATTTAAATAAATAAAAATTTGCTTTTTGTCTGGACGTGTGCTTGTGTAAATTTGGTTTCCATCACCATCTTTATTGATTCTTATGAATCTATTTTATTCATATCACATCCAAAACATTAGAGTGATTTGCTGCTGACTTTTGTCTCGTTTCTACAGCAGAAAAAGGATTTTTTGTAGACAATTCTTCAAATTTAGTTCATTTTTTAAGTCCTATTATGTTGACATAAATTTAAATGTAGTCGTTTATTGCTGTTTAGTGTATAGGATTCGATATTAAGGATATATCAGTACTGGTCAATCTACCAAACTGAAAATTAATAAAGATTCCTAAAAAAAGTAATTATTTTGATATAAAGGCCAAAAGTTAGCTACAGGCAATAAAGCTTGACAAAAACATAATCAAGGGAAAGTATTAATCTTTTCACCTAATGGATGTTTTTGATTTAAACCCTTTGAGTTGTTTTTCGAAACCACATTTAGAACTTAATGGGAAGTAATTGATGTTTGATCACTCAAATAAACGGATTTGCGCTGTATATATGTTGTTTTGCTCCTATTCAACGTAAAATGTGCACCCTTTTAGTTAGAACAGTTGATTAGCAAAAAAAATTCCATTAGCTCTCTGGTGGTTAAAAAACTGAAACAAATGAGGCTTCCTATTATAATGAATTAAAAGCACACAAAAATGTTAAAAAGTCGAACGGGAATGTCTAACAAAAGAAACGAAAGGGCCTAAATATTTAAAATTCTCATCACTTTCCACCTTCAATTATAAATAAATTAAAATCCAAACTTTTAAATTGTATTTCAATTTTATACTTTTAGCTGGTGTGGTTTTAGGACTTGGGGCATATTAAATAAAACAGTTCAAAACTTCGGGGAAAAATTAACTTTTTTATTTGATTTTTCAGGTGCTCTCACCACCATCTAAAAAGGGTAGTTGTGAAGTGGCAAAAAAAAACTGAAACTTTCTAATTATTTACAGGTTGCGCTTGCTAACTTTCATTGATTTCAGTTAGTTTTTGATGGTGAAAATGATCCAGGGCAGCTATCGCTGCTATTTCAGTAGGCGTATGCACAGCACATTAAAATATTCATCCTCATGAAATTTTGAGAGTAAACTTTTCAGTTTGCGCGGTAACCTCGATGAGAGAACATTAAAATGTCCGCCCTTAACCCTCCACTCACCTAAATTCAGATTTGAGGGCGCACGTACACCATCCCATCAAAAACTTTTTATTTCCCCCTTCTAGCAAACACCAACAGCAGCAGCTTCCTAGTACCAACCATTGCTGAAGCAGCTTCCTTCTCCAACTTTCCTTTTTAGTCCCAGGTTTCGGTTTGGGTAAGTAGGAGGAAAACGTGCCTGAGGGTAAGAAAATTATATGTTATACCCTTCGTATGTTACATTGCCGAAATGACCGTTGAGTCTAACTTTTAAAGCACCTTTTGGGACCACACGCATATAACTTAAAATACTAAAGGTGAATGTAGGCAGTATATAGTGGGGTGTTGTGTCACCAACTCTCTTTGCAAAACAGTATGGTGCAGATTCATTTCGTCGGGTGTCACGTCCCACTCTTTATACTGTCACCCACCCCCTGGAATTAAATGAAGTTACGTTAAGTAAATGAGAAACATTATAAAAGCAGGAAGTCGGTCTTAACATTGAGTTCATGTTAAGTTTATATTATGTGATGACTTGTACGTCGTTAAATTAGCTTTCTGGATAGCTCGACGTGATACTAATTTTCCAAGCTGAAAACTTTTTGAGAGTTTTTAGTTGTTTGTCTTTTAAAATTGAGTTCTCAATTACTTTAGATTATGTAAAAGCATCACCTGTTTTGTTTGCTTTGTAAAAGCGAAAGTCTCCCGATAAAATCTCTTTAAATTTAACGCAGAAATTTGTTTGTCTTCGTTTAGATAAAAAAAATTGATATTAGGAGGAAGTTGATGTTTACGTTACTAACTAAGAGGCTCTTGGTTTGTTGATAAATGAATAATTTTGTTTACAAGGAGATTATTTTAGTGCTTTTTTTAGACTATTAGTATAAACATTTGAATTAAGGTAATTTATGGAATTTCCAACCATTGAGCTTGGGATGGCTCAATCTAAACCTGAAAGTATAAAATAAACAACATGATGGGGTGCCACAATATTCTGTAGGCAACAGAAATAATGCGAGTACAATTTAAACCTACTGAAGTTCGAAGGCGACTTGACATGTACAGGTGAAGTACATCTGAAAAAGACTATGAATAATTCCTTTTCCAAGACAATAGTGCTGTATGAGTTCCAAGATTAACAATTCGCTTGGCTATTCAGTCAAGCTTTGACTTTATATCTGTACAACTGTTTAGCAACATTTATTTAGTAGTACGCAATAGCATCTTTGTAAATTCTGTTTAACCATTGTAGCTCTTGCAGCAGAGTAAACAGCAAAAAACCATGTCAAGCTCATTAACGATGCAGACCACTTAACCTCTACATTTGTCTTTAGTCAATTTTAATTTTCTTAGTGATCTTGTGATAATTTATATATGAGAACATCTGGTAATCTGTGCTTGAGATTTTCAGGTGATTGATTGAGATGTTATTATTTAAATAAAAAAAAAATTAATTAATGATGTTAAAATTACTTTGACTAGCTTTATTAAAGAAATTTTAAATAACACCCAAATTTTCTTTTACCCAAATAGGCTGACTCAGGTTTAATTCGATAGAGCATGAGATAAAATTTTACATTGATCTTATTAATTCCTGTACCGGGAAAAAGAAACTTACTACCAATACACTTGGACTTCTGCAACTGGACAAACAGCAAACTTAAACTATGTATGTGAAGAAAATAAATGGACATCAAATGAATAAACACATAGATAAATTGAAACACAGATTTTTATTTTTATTATGATAAATAGGAAATCTATTTCAAAAGAGAAAATAAAAAAATATACTTAAACAGAAAAGTTAAAAAAAATGGAAAATCTTCCTTGAGCTTGCTCAAATGTGATAAATATTAGTTACCAACCTGACATGGGGGTTGTAACTGGTCTCCATTTGAACAAACTGACAGCAAATAAGTTTATCAGATAAGAAAAATATTTACAATTGCTAAATAAATTTATCTAACGAAAAATTAATTATTTTTGTGAGTAAATATATTGAAATTGTTTAAAAGCTACAACTTTGTTATTGAAAATACTCTCAAATAAAAGAAATAAATTCTGAATTTATTAAAAAAAATGGCTTTATGATTTTGTTGTTCTTAAAGTGAACCAAATCATTTTATTTCCGATTTACCTTGTATATAAACGTCAACGAATCCACTCAAATGTATTTTCTATTGTATTATCGGTAATACAGACTCTTCAATTCTACAGCTGATCCTTAATATCCGTACAAGTCGAATTATCCCAATCACTAATGATTTAATTTAAATAAATCGATCACATTTCATATATTTGTTGAAGAACGAAAATAAATCTTTGATTTAAATATTCAGGGTAACTATTCAATTCCATAAACACTTTGTTAAAAATTGTCGTTTGTTTACAAAAAAAAACATCTGGTTATCACTTAATTTTACTTTATTTTGCAGATTTTTCGTCTGGAGTCGAGCTTGGACACTCCCAATGCGTTTTATCGACTGAGATTGTTCTTTTTCGGAGAGTATATAGGATTCACCAAAACAATTGAAAAACAACACAAATTTTCAAAACAATTGCACATCAAAATTTTATCATGACGTCACTAACGAAAAACATATGTTCATAATTAGCACTAATCTTAAATCTAAAAAGACATAAATGTAGCTGGCGAAAAAGCAATTAAAATAGTATAACACACTTATGGTCTAAAATAAACTATAACTGAGAAAATCGACGAAAACGACCAACGTTCAAAAATTTCATTAAAACTTAATTACAATGAAATAGTATATTATGGGACAAGTGGTTGAAATAAAATTTCAACGTTGAGAGTGGTTTTTTTCAACGAGCGAGAGCGAGTTGAAAAAAGTAACTCGAGACGTTGAAATTTTATCAGCCACGCGTTCCATATACTATTTTTTCTTCGAATTTTTAGTAGATTAATGCACTTTAGAAAAAATATTACATTTAAGTGACAAAACATGACATTTCTCTTGTCAGCAATTGAATGTCGAACAGTTTGAAATTCAAAATCGCGGTAGTCCGATAATTTCAACCTCTAGAGGTTGAAATGCGATTTCAACCATTGTTATCGATTGCAAAATGAGCGATTTCAATGTCATGAGTAGAAAAACTCATTAACTCCAGCTATGCCTATGCAAGGAATGACTACATAGCTACCCAAGGTAACTCATACATATGCAGTTTATATAGAAAAATGTTTACAATAAAAGAAAAACTTAAATAAAAAATCTGTTTACACGTTTTGAAGGTCAAACGATGCTTTGCAAGTTCCCATACAAATGACAATATAAATGAAACCAACTATACTCACTCTTGTCCAGAATACAGTACTCCAAGTGCCTGCATTCAAACAACGGTGTAAAATCAATAATAAAATCACTATTTGAAAAATTTGAAGCATATCAGTAAAGCCAATACCTTCACAAAGATGAACACAAATTTTTCAAATACAGGAAATACATGTAAGTTAAATGTACTGTTATAAACATTACAATAATGACCCGTTTTACATATTTCCAGTGAAATATTTTCCCGAAACTGGTTCAGCTGAGTAGGAGCAAGAAAATTCTGTTTTACGTTAATTATAGTCAAACCTCATTTAAAGAAAGATAAAATCCTCTAAAAAAATGGATAAACTATCCTGAACATGTAACATGAGTTACATAAACCAATCTAACTGATTGATATGCCTTTTTATATTTATAAACCTTTTATAAAGTGAGTTTAAATGTGTATTAAAACAATCGCACTCCTATTTTCCTACTTTAACTTGATAAAATTATCTGTAGCCAAGCATGTGTCCTTAAGCATGAATAAAACTAATATCCTAGCATGAGTATCTTTTTTTTTATTGCATGAATATTACGTATAAGTGCTATTTGAGTATTTGAAAGCTTCCGGAGCCTATTAAATGTTCTTAATGTGTTACAAACTAAACAAATTTTCAATTAGATAATATGATATCATGTCAAGATCTTTTCAATGGTTTTTTAGTAAAAAGTGTTTCCATATGCTTAATACCTTTCATAGTAAAGAATTATTGATCTTTTATATAATAATGAATCGCTAATAATCTTTATTTATCATGTGTAACTACTGTTTCCTTCTTCCTTAATTTGTGAAAAGTTTATAATATGAACTCCTAATCAGCTAGCTCGAGAAGTTAATAGGGAGTCCCGCTATACTTAAACTTATTAAACAGAGCAATAATCTAAAATATTATTTATTTATTTAGGGTCCGCTAAACGCCTGCTATAAAGTAAACAACCGCCGTTCAATATAAAACAATAGTTGACAATTGTAAATGAATTTTGAGAAAACCGCAAAAAACTACCAAAAAGTTTATTTTCCATAATATTCGGATAATTTTTTTCTGTAGAAAAAGCAGCATTTAATTAAATCGTGCAACAATGTTAATAATATTCTAATAATCTATTATATACTTAAAAAACTTTCATACTAACTTAAAAAAGTGAAAAAATTCACAGATTTTTCTACAATTACAGGAAACAGTAATAAGGTAGAATCGACCAATAAATAATTCTAAATTAAGAAATTGCCGTATATAGATTATCCAACAGAATACTTAAAAAAGTAACACCAACAAGATTGAAATTAATCTTCTTAACACAGTAGAGAAAAGCCTATTAACAAAATTTGTAAATTAAGGTACACGTGAAATCCAACAGGGAAAAAGACTAAAAAAGTGCAATAAGTTTGATTTGTATTTATTAAGTTCCTATGTAGGTGAGTTTAAATTGTTTCCATGTTGAATGTTATAACTTAATTGAGATGCTTTAATAAAAATTCTTTTCAAGTGTACAGCTGTAAGCTGATAATGTTCGTTGAATTTATTTTGTATATGGTGGAATGCTTCTGCAATTGCAAAGTTAAAGAAAGGAAAGTGAGTGTAGCTAATTCTTTAGATGCAGCATAAATTTTCTTTAAACTTTCTATTTTTGTGAAACTTTTTATAATACAAATATCACTTCGTCTGCTTTTTCGTGCAGAATCCGAAAATACCTATGTGTTTGAATATACATGCCCCCGGTGGCAAATGTCCAACAGTATCAACATTGCATTTTCATTGTGTGGTACTTGTCGTTGGGGTACACTGTGTTAACAGGCAGTAACCTGTAACTTAAATATCGTTACATGCATTTACATTTAACATTTTTTGACAAAGAGCAGCACAGAGACTTTGTTGAGTCACTACACCCCGGCGATCGGTGGCGCAGTCAACGTAAAGTACTAAATTAAGAGCGGCGACTAACATGTTAACCAACAGTTGCGGCAAATAAAAATAAGCTAAAAGTTAAGATACGATTTCCGCTCGCCATAGCACTGATGCTGCATTTGACATCTTAGTCAAAACACTTTCAGATGGACATTTAAAATGGTCACGTTTACGGACACTTTGACCGTTTGCTACTTCATCAAATGTTCATACTTGCCGTGCTATACAATCATTTTGTAATAATCATTACATAATCATAACATCATTACATTATTTTGTATCCAAAAGTACACTGGTTAAAAGCTCGAAATAAAAAATTAAGATAAATGAGTAACAGCCATATAAAAATAAAATATTTTAATTTTTTTCGAATAAGTTGACAGATAATGAATAAATTCTCTTGACATTAAACACCTATATTAAAAATGTGTCATATTATCAATTTCAAACTTTTCAACTTACTAAAAAATATTACCAGCAAACAATGCTACATGTGATTACTTTACGTTTAAACGTTAACTTAACTTAACACTTAAACGTTTAAAAACATATTTAAAAAATAAAATAAATTTTCAGATTTATGCACTTCAACGCGCGTTTTAAATTAATTATTTTACATTAAAAAGTTAAGCTATATAATCTCTACATCACTTTTATAATATATCTTAAATTAAAAATGTTTTTCTTAAATGTATGTTAAATATTTATAAAATATAAGGATCTAAATGTAAATTTCATAGGTACTCAAAATGATAAATTTTATGTTACGTCTTATTTGAATATTAAACGTTTATTAAATATTAATTTTCTAGTCTTATAAAAACATTTAATACATTGTGCTGAATGTTTATATATTTTATCCAAATATGTGTTAAATATACATGAAACATAAAGATTCAAATTCAAGTCTAAAGTATTTGTTGTAAAATAAAGATTTCATCAATAATTTTTATATTAAAAAATTTAATATTTAAAATACATTTAACAAAAATCTATTAAACATATATAGCATGCTACTGGGGTGTATTAACTATAATATCTGAAATTTATTTTTTTACTAGTTAAAACTACTTAATACGACGTATTATAATTTTATTGTTTATTTGTCGCTAGTTATAATAAAACTAAATAAAAATTTTATATTGTAATATTTCAAATTTTACCTTGCCGTTTATAATAACAAATTAGAGAAAGTATCAATTGTTATTGATTTTTTCTGGTTCTTTTTTTGTGGTTGCTCGGTCGGGGAAAAAAGTCTATATTTTGCTAAGTTTAGCAAATTTGCTTTCGTACCGTTTGAGTTATGTAATGCAAGCCAAGTTGGTTATTTAAATTTATGTTTGAATTTTAAATGTTGGTAAAAGTTAAACAAATTCGAGTTAAGTGAGAGATTTTGCAAAAAGTCCACTTTCATGTGTCTGAGGGTTATTAATTTAACTCAGTTGTGTTCACTTAAAGATTATTGAAGTTTAAATAGTGGTTAGATTTAAATAACTTCACAAACAACAAGATTTTCTGAGATTGTTTTACCGCATCGATAAAATTCATTGATTCAATTTAGCGCTAGTAAAATTCTAATATATCAGCAAGGCTTTCAATACACACCTAAGACTAATTTGTTTAAAAGCAATAAAACTTTACTTGTATTAATTTTGACCACAATAATGTTCCATCTCTATATTTTAAAAGTGATGCCAATTGCTACCGTTTCTACACCCGTTTCCAGTCAGATGCATGCTTCCATTTATATCAAGATCATCATAAAATGTCAAAATGAAGATTTTAGATTGATAGTTGTAATAATATAAATCCATACAAAATATTGTTATATTTATAATTGAATTCAAGTACAGGATATTTGTTAACAATTGATAAGTCAAAACATCCAACAATTTCCATAGATTTTTCGCTTTGAGAAATAACTTTCGATGTTTACACTTTTAAACCATTAAATTAAACAGTTTGTTTATATTAGATTAACCATTTTTTAAGTTTTACTTTTAAATTATAGTCTCGAAATTCTTAATAAGTGTTATTGTAAAGTAAATTCATTTATTTTTCTTTATAATACAACCTAACAAAAATGTGATTTGGAACGCTCCCGTGCATGTCCCCTTTTCGATGGTTTAGAGTTACTTAAATGTTGAAAAATGGCTTCATTCATATGCTTTTCCAAGAAACATTTGAATTTTGAACAACGAAACAATGAAATATGACTTTTCCAAATTTCCATTAACCCTAATTTATTTTACAGAAAAACTATTTATTCCAACTTGTAGATCACAAAATAGCGAATCTATCGATATATAACATTTGGCATAAATAATAGACTATAAACTGAGAGGATATGTAATCATCGATCATGAAAATTTATAAAACATTAAAATATTTGAGGGCTACAATTAGGCTCTGAAAACAAAAAATTAATTGTTTCATGCATAAAATAAAAAGATAGACATGCTAGGATATTAGTTTTATTCAATTTAAAGGATACATGCTAGGCCACATGGATTTTTAGTAGTATAAAACAGATACATAGGAGTACCGTGGTCAATATTACGACTTAACCTCAATTTTTATAAAAAGTATTGAATCATAAAAAGGATATAAATCAATTATGCTACTTTATAGTAGAACATGTTGTATGTAACCCAGATTACATGTTTTGAACGTTTTATTCACGTTTCCAGAAGGTTTTATCTTCTTATTAGATTTGAGGTCTGTCGTTGTGTAACGCAAAACAAGTTTTCTTTCCCAAATAAGGCTAAGTCAGTTTCGGTTACATATTTTGCTGGAAATAGTTGAAATGAATCATTACACTTTAATGTTTTAAAAGTTATAATTAACTTACTAATTCCCGCATTTGTGAAATTTGAAGTCAACGATATGAAGATATCAGCTGTGCTGATATTCTCTGTTTTTTCCAAATTTTGAGGTAATTTTAATATTTTGCACTATTGTTTAGATACAGGCACCTGGAGTACTGTACTTTGGACAAGATTACTTCATATTTGAATTTATTTATGTTGTTATGTTTACTGGATTTGCAGAAGCGTCGTTTCATGTCTAAAATGGAAGGGTTAAGTTTTTCTTTGTTAATTTGTTAGAATTTACGTAAACTCCATGTGTTGGGGTTACTTTGTGTAATTATGTAAATAGTTGACGTAAAGGTATAGCTGGAGATTGATGGGTTTTCAATGTAATTTAGTTTTTATGAGATCGGTGACAGCTGATCGTTTTTATTGATTTTCCTTGTTATTGTTCATTTTAAACCACAAGTGTATTATGTCAATTTATTTGTCTCTTTGCCCGCTACCTTTCTGTCTTTTTAGGATTAAGATTAGCAATAATTTTTATTAGGTGTTTATTTTCTGTGACGTCATGACAGAGTGTGATGTTTCGTTGTTTGTTGAATAAAACAAATACATATAGCTATACCAGAAAAAGCTGTATTGAACTGTTGCATAAACCTTTTGACAACCGGTATAGACTAATTAATTTATTAAGAAAATAAAAACTTATTCAATAATAAACCAAGAATAATTCTGTATAATATTTGAAGTCGCGTCATCATTGGTATTGAGGTGTAATAAGTCCACCTCATTGAAAATTTTATTTAATGATAGATCGTAAATGTGAAGACAAATATTTCACATATGAAATCTAAATTAAAAGATGGATATGCTAGGTGATAAGCATAATTAATCTAAAGGCTACATATTGGGTCACAGTTAGGCTCATCAATATTTAAAATAGAAATCAAGAATAAAAATTTCATACAAACATAACCTCAATTCATATGCATATAAAAGGTTTGATTTTTAAAAAAGAATATCAATCATTTAGATTGTTTTATGATAATACATGTTTATACAACCCAAGTTGCATATTGGGATGTTATTTTTTTCATTTGTAGAGAAGATGTAATCTTTTTATATAAATTTAGAGTCTACGATCTTTAACGTAGGATGAATTTTTCTATTTTCCAAGAGACCAACTTAGTTTCGCGCTGTCAGTTAACTAAAAACAAATAAATTAGATCAATCTTGTAATGACTTATATAGCACAATTAGTTTTTACACTATTATATAATAATCCTGAGCATTTTCATTACTGAAGGTTTCGATCTTGTTGTTATACTTCAGTTTGACGAATATTGACTCTTATACTATTTTCCTCACCATTGTTTTAATGTAAACACTTGGAGGACTGTATACTGGACAATTTGATCATAAATTGATTTCATTTGAATCAATATCAAAGCTGGAACTTGTAAATGCATTAATTGGTTGATTCGATGCTTGTAACGGATGGAAATTAATGTTTTTCTTAAATTGTAAAGATGATCCTGTGGAAATTTAATATGTATTAGCTGTATTATGTAATTATGCATCTATTTTGTAAAGGATAAACCAGATTTATTAAATTTTTTATGCAATTAAGCTATAATGAGATTTGTACATTGTCAATCGTTTTTGCCTCATATCTTCGTTACGATGCATTTTAGGACATAAGTGTATGACATTGTTTTAATCCTTGCTTTATCAGCTATAATCCTGTGTTTATAGAATTAAGATTCGTGAGAAAAATGAACAGCTGTGAGAAATGGTGACGTCATAAACTTTTTCCGTGTTTCGTTTTTTTCGAAAAAGTGTCAGTGCCGGCAGTTGTTTCTACAACCTATATAGGTTGGAGTCACATTTAACAAATTCAGTCGATCAAAAGCTTTGGGCGAATCTATGCTCGACTCCGGATAGAAAATCTGTAAATTTCAGTGAGGTTAGAAGTGTTGACCATATGATTTATGTCAACTGTAAAAACAAACAAGATTGAAGTTAAATTGAAGAGTTTACCTGAATTATTATAAAGTTTAAAGGTTTTATTGTTGTTCAACAAACTATTTGGAAGTTGAACGAGAAGTTTAAATAAATTCTGGGAGAATTTATTTCCATTATTGATTTTACGTATTGACGTTTTATAACAAGAAATCAGCTGATAAACATTAATACAGTGAGACCAATTGAGGATAGTATTTAAAGGAAATTCTATATTTTTATACATACCAAGTTGGTCGAAATAGAAGGTTCTTTTAAATTTGATTGACAATATTAAAATTTATAAAGTTTATCCTGAATAATTTCAGAATTATTTTGTTTAACCTTAAAGGTTCTTAAAAGAATTTATTTTTCTAAAAATAAAACAATTTAATTTCTTTTTATTTAAATTTATTTTTCATAAAGATAAACATTTTAACATTTGTGAATATTTTTGATTTGTGTTAGTTTGTTCAAGTGAATGACTGTAATAGTCCTATGTCAGGCTATTACGACTTTTAATTACATTTGAGCAAGCTTGGGAATTAATTTGCTAATTGCCTGATTGTACTAATTTGAACAATTTTTCTTTTTATTTCTTTCAATTTAAATTTCTATTTATTTTTCTTGAATTAAGTAAAGTTTGTGTGTTTTAAATTATTCATGTGTTTAATTGATGCACATACAAGCGTCCAGTTCTCTTTCTTTTTGCATTTAGATTTTAGCAGTGGTTGTCCAGTTTGCAGGAGCCCAAGTGTCTGCAGTATAAGTTTTTCTCCTCTTTCAGGTGTAAGAGTTAATAAGAGTCTAATAATTCAAACAATTCATGCTCTATCGAATAAACCCTGAGTTGGCCGATTGGGAACAAGAAAAATATTTGGGGTGTATTTTTATTTTAATTCACTGCAGATAATTCATGTTTATTTTGATCGTGTTGCATATTATTTATTTAAGCTTTAATGCACCGCAGTATGTAGTACCTTCTTGCAGTATTGCATACAGATTTTTATGCATACTTCACATTTTACCGTTACTTAAGTAAGTACAATCGCGTATAGTAAACATTAGATTCATGCACCACTGGATAGAAAGAGATAGCAGGTAAGAGAAATTCCAGGAGTATCTGATCAAATCCCAATGGATTTTTCAAATCTGCCGCTACTATAAAATCTTTACTAATGAAAACTTTACTTAAATTTTATGCTAATGAAGTAATTATATTTAAGTGCATTTTACTGCCTTTTTAGTGTTCTTTATTTATGATAAGTTTATAGGCTATAACTTCAGTGGTGACTTATTTAATATAAAAGGTATTAAATAATTCGAAACGAATCAAACAACACTCAATTCCAAGAGATATACAGATTTGCAAATCATTAATTATTATTTGAAAAAGAAGCCAAATTCAGCTGTCATGAAGCACTTCAACAGTTCCTTCGAATAAAACATAAATCCATCGAATTTATACCAATGGTTTTACTGTATTTTCCCGACTGGTTTAATGGATGACAACACCAATCAAACTGTACTAATCACCCTTAAACCCATTTAATCTGACCAGCAATAAATTAAACCTTCGCTTTAATGAATATCGAAGAAAAAAAAATTCAAATTAAAAAGGGGTTCATATTTTATCAATTCTAAAAATCTCGAAACATTTCGCAAAGCTACTATCTCCAGCATATTCGGTGTGTTCGAAAAATTTAAATATTTCAGGTAAATGGGCACGTTTTCGTTTTTCTTGTAAAAGTTATCAGCGTTTATGTGTAAATGCATTTCGCTATACACTTCGTTAAGAAAATAAAGAGAGAAATTCCCTTAACGAATGGAATTCATTCAGCAGCAAACTTCAAAACGTCTATCTTTTTATTTCCATTTCCACATTCCCGTGAATGATGTAATATAGAAGCTCTTTTCAATCGAAGTAGTCGTTTTACTCGCCATACATTCTCAATATTGAACCATTGTGTTTATCAGCACGTTGATTATTTATTTGAGGAGCCTTTCCTCTATCATTCAAGGGGATCTTTTTTATCGTTCTATTTCGTGAAGCTGAAAGAAAACTGCCACTCTCTACCTTCTCATCCTTTTTGTCTAACACAAACGATTATACAGACAGATATAGCCGCCTCTCCCTCGAATAACTCCTATACCGGAAGCTCTTAAAGAATTAACCTTACTATCTGATTGCGCTTTCCTCCACTTGACGTTTCGAGTAGAATCCTCATCATTTTGTACGTATGGTTATTACAGATGGAGACCCCAAATCGTGCGATAAGTGATTTTTATCTAATTTATGCCGCAATTTTCGTCGAGATAGAATTCCCTCGCATTATAATACACCGACGTAATTTTACAGGAAGGAACCTAATCATAATATCGGAAGGACGCGCGGTAATTTTTGCGTTTTCTAAATTTAATTTTGTAAAATTTACTTTTTCCTGTTGGTGTTTCGTTTTCAGTTTCTGATCTGAATCTTTCTAAACTTTGTTAATAATAAAAAAAGCATACAAATGTGTATCCACACTTTATTACTCGACAGGTATGCATTTATGGTATATTTAATTTTTATTGCCATTTGGAAAACAATGGAATACTGAATTTATCATTTGGTATGTATATATTCATAGACTATTTGTTTCACAGTATGTAAAAGGAAATTAAATTTATTAATGTGAAGTGGACTAACTCGCTAATTCGTTCACTTTGAAACACTCATTTTGAAAGAGTGTCATTTCTGCACATCATGGGAGAAGTTTGATAAAATATGTGAATGTTGTTTTTATATCCCCACTATCTGCAAAATGATGTTCCTAATATTGTAAAATGTAACTTTATTTCATCACCCTGTATATAATCAAGCAAAAAACTAGGCATTACAAAGAAGTTATAAACTATTTTAATATAAACATCTTTTATACTATAAAAATTCTTTTTACAAAACGTGCAATTTTTAAGATAAGATATAAGCCCATATTAAACGGCCTACCCTGTATATTTTTGTATTTGTTTTGTAATATCGCTCTACAGTAAAACCACAGATCATACCTAGATAAGGAGAGTAAAACATTTGCAATCAAATACAGACTTTTAGGATAGTAAACAATTAAAATCTAAGGTTAGGATATAATTATAAGATACATGAAACTCAAAAAATATTTTCAATACAATACTGAAATAACCCGGAAATTGTTTCGAAATTAGGAAATATTTTCGAAAATTTCCAAACCTGTCGAAATATTTTGCATAAAATGAAATACTTTTATGTAAAATGTCCAAAAATTTCATTTCCCGAGATTTACATCCCTGCATAAAACTAAGATAAAAGGATTGCTAAAATGCAAAAAGAGTTACGTATGTCTATAAAAGATACCCGACTCAGCTGATGACTAAGGACCTATTTAAGTTATGCTGATATATAACCGCGCTGCAGCGTGCTTTAGTTTCATTCCTACTCGAAACTCGAAGACGTGCTTAAGCATCGTATAGGCATACCTTTTTTTAGTTTATATATTATTTATTTTTGTTACGGTACCTTTCTCTTTCTATTACATGCATCTCTCTTTTACTAACCAACAATGACACCAACTCCACAAAATATTCAAAAAAGAGGTCCATTCAGGTGTAGTTGAGGAAATGAAGGGGATTATCAACTGAACTCTGACTCAATATTCATCGACCTTTTCTAAGGCTGCGTACTGTTATGAAGGTTATCAAATTCAGCAACGCCTGTATTCGCAGAATTTGGAGAGGACGGGCTAAAATATCTTTAAAATATATTCTGGTGAATGTCCCACACTTTGGGAAAAGACAATTGTGTAATTACAACAATCAAGCGCCTTGTCTCAAATAGACGAATAAAATTCCCAAATATATATTTTTCTTTATCAGCGCAATGATAATAATACTTAGCTCGTATGTTTTATGTAGAAGCTCCAATCTCTTGTTTGATAAAATACTTTGGCTTAATTTTAAATAAACTTAATTTAATATTTATAAACCCGCGCGCGGTAGTCTTGCAACGCATAGCTGAAGCATAGCGTGGCCCACACCAAGTAAGACTAAAATAATTGTGTTGGAAAGAAAAGAATGGCAGTTGGAGGTCTTAGCAGGAGAGTACAGGTCGAGAAGGTGATTGGTTTTGGTGCTGTTTAAGTTCTTTCTGAGTTATCAGCACTAGAGTAGAATTTATTAAAGCGAGTGTCTCAAAAGTTGTACAAATCACTTGTACGGGTACATCATTACCTCCCTAATTCGCCAGTACAGGTCTCGGCTGTACATTCTTGAAATTGAGTTTTTTTCAAAAACTGTTCAGAATTTCCGTTATGTTTTAACCAGACGTACTTACGATAAAGTGTAGAATCGAAAATCGTAAAAATATACACGGTGTTCCGTTTAAAATAATGGAACTGATACCAGCCATATAGAAACGACTCACCCTGTATATACGAAAGTATTATAAAATTAAAACTGGTTTTATACCGACCAGCTTTAGCATGAAACTTTTGTTTGTGGCTCTTACAGTTTCCAACATATGATACAATGTCATCTTACTTAAAAGCTGCCTGATCCTTGATAAAAGCTTGATGCAGAGGTACCTTTGAAAAATCGTAGTGTCTTTGATTATTATATCGTACGAACGAAACTTGGCAGTGTTTTAGAAGAAAGTCGGAGCTATCATTCACGCTTAACGGGAACATAAAAGTCCGATTAGGTTTCGCTCCAGTGGCGTTCAAAGAGGACCACAAATGGGACATGTTTTGAATCACCCTTTATAACCGGGTGGTGCTAGAACGGAAACAAAAACACTATTTGACACTCCTCGACGCCCTCTATCGCCCTCTATCCGAGCTAGCTGTTACCGATCTCCCCCTCTAGTTTTCTTAACCTAACATTTTTTAAGGGTACACCATATCAATGGGTCAACAATACGGTGTAGTCGCCGTCCCAAGGAATCGTTTGGCACGCTTATCTTTATTTTGGGTTAATAAATAGGCATGCTAGAAGGGGTCAAAGCCTAATGCATGCTCCGTACCGGGCGTTTTTGAAAGTCGCGGTTTGGTTAACTAGTGGCGGTTTCGATCGACTCGCTGCCATGGTTAGGCCCTTTCCGCACTCGTTTTGGTTTTTGAACTTTTTGACCCCGAAGATGGTCTCTGTTGTGGAAAATGCATATAGGATTTCTTATAGAGTGAAATAAATAAAGATTAGTAAAAAGTTTCACAGTATTTATTAAAATATAACCTGATAATAGTCATCCATTTCTTATAGAGGATACACAGGCCTCTCTGCTAATATGACGTGTTTCGTTACAGGTCTATAATTATAGGCGGCACGATCTTCCAAAGTTCGAAAGAGTCGGTTTTTTGGCCACAACTGTACCTAAAAACGGTCACCGATCGACTATACTCCGATATATCATGCAGGGTCCCAGATCCTATCTACCAGTGAACATCCCATGTCGATGCGAAGTTCCGTTCCCGAGAAAAAGGTTATAACGCGTTTTTAGGGGGGGGGAGAAAACAAAAGCAAATCGGACGAAACTGGGTTTGATGGTTAGAGAAACAAATTTTACACCACATACCGTAATCTCAAGACGTTACGTTACCAATATTCGCCTATTTTCAAAAATGGCCACCATTTCGAAAAGCGGCATTCCTGGAACGACGATCTTTTGTTTTTTATCGAAAATCCGTGCACATATGGGGGAAAGATAGGCCTAATAGTTTCCGAGCTATGACCATTTGAATTTTGAAAAATCCGAAAATTGCCACCCCTCCCACTCTAGCCTCGCCACAATAAATGGGAAAAATATTTTTGATACAGCTATAAACAGGCCTGTACTGGCTATACGCTCACCGATTTCCACGGCGATATCTGTAAAAAACCCATACGCCCCCCCCCCACCTATGGAACCAAACCGGACTTTGTTGGGCTTCAAATGTTCAGCAGACACGGTGGATCATCACAGTACCGTCATGTTCCCCATTTTATGGCGCATAAGGCCACAGCTAACTTTTCTCAATATCTCCCCCCCCTCTTATCGTAGGGGGATGGTGACGGTACCAGAAGGTGCCGGACTTCGAGGGGAATATTCCAATTAAAAACGATTAAAAGCAGTGTTTTGGTCGCTAAAATATAAAAAAAAAAATTTCTCAAAATTAAGTAAATGGCAACTTTGGCCTCCTCGTTCTCCGAACCTATTCGGAATTTATCCAACGACGCTAGCTTTGGACTATGCTATACTGTTGTTAGCATTAAATGGAATAAAATATAAAGAATATAGTTAAATATTTTTACAGGACGGAGTTGTTTCCTTTTTAAAAATTCAAATATATCAATTTATTATTAAAAAGAACTCCCTCTATTGAGTTAAACTAGAAAGAATTGACAAAAAGTCTGAAATGAATTAAGTAGACACAGAACTTTGAACAATATACAGGTAAGTACTATCAATTCACCTTTTCTGTTAATTTTCCATAATAATACTCTCACTTTACTTTGTTTCAGCACTAAAAACAACACCGACTTTCCAATGAGATAATTCATGGAGAAAACTTGCACTTCTCCCTTTTCTTCCAGTTGACTATGCTTTGCCCATCGAGATAGGATCAAGCATTAATAAAACCTAAAAGTTCTCTTTCAAAAAACTTCTGCAAGCCCTATATAAGGAATATCATATCCAAAATAGTTTAATCCAATGAATAACCCCAAATATCTTTTGTGAACACTTTTATTTATTAATTCATTCTGACCGCTTCTTGTTTTCTCCTTGGGAGACGTTTATTGTACCTTTCAAGATTACACCTTAACATTCAGTTAATCGTCTTGAGAAATAGTTGGATTTTTTCGCCTTTATAAGATATTTATTATTTTTGACGTGAGATCAAATCTCCATGCATACCAAGATTTACCACTATGTTTGACTTTATGTCAAAACATGTACAAAAACGTAACAAAAAAATGTTTAATTCTTTTTTATTTTGTAGCAAACCTTGGATGTGCCAAAATACCAATAAGGAAAACTTTTGAATAAAGAACAAAACTTTAGGTGCACAAAATATTGAAGAATTTGAGATTGAATTTTCATCAGAATTTGCACAGGAAACTAATTAATATTTTCTGGAAAGGCAAAACCCTTACTTATTGCAGCAAATTTCAGTTTGTAAAATATACAAGCAAATATTCAGCCTTGCCCAACACCAAATAAGCTGACTTTACTAATTAATACATAGCAAATTTATAATTTGCTATACTATATATGTAATATGCTCATTTAACTATTTAACATTGGAATAAGTTCGGATAGTCCCCCTCTTCTAGTAGATTTTTCGCTTTTGTTTCCATTGTAATCCTATAATGTATTTCAATTATAATATTCGTAGTACTAATAATAACACTAAACATGGTATTGTAGAGTACAATTATTACGAAAGCTCAATTTTCTTAACAGCGCCTTCTTGTTGCACAAAATAATCCAATGCAACAGGTAGTGAACACTCACCAGACAACTGAGACAACCTTGCAGACAAGAGATAACAAAGGAACGTAACGTCCCGAGTCCGATGCGATCGTAACCAAACTGATCGCCGATTGCGTACACGTGTGATAAAAAGCTAAAAAATATATTTGCTATAGAAACTCATTAGTTTGTTCCTACAACATCAATTAATTTGTAATTACAACACTTTGTTCTATCAACAAAAATTAATTCAGCAAATGAGAATTTGTTACCACAGACAATCTATTTCTTAGTGTATTCTCCCACAGCAAAATAATTTGTTGCAAATTCTACTAGTGTTGCACTTGGATAATATCATTTTTCACAACATGACTTTTGTTCATTTTTGTTAGTGTGTTGGATTGTAATGCATTTGCATATCGTCTTGCTCACAATCTTTTTTTGAATTTTATTTGCGATTCAAGGTACTGAAAAAACAACTGACTCCTATTTGCTTTGGTATGCACATAATATATGCATTTATTTAAATTCTGGCGATAATTTTACAGAATATATATGCCAGTGAAAGATAATCAATCCAGAAGTATATAAAAAGTGTAAAAAAGCTTAGATTGATGAATACGCCGAGAAATATTTATGACTACTCAACAAATTCGAATAATTCGAAATAATAAGATTTGCTGGTGCAACACCAGGTACTTTTGTAGTAAGTAGCTAAGTGGCTTACAGGGATAAAAACTTTGTTTATTTTAAAAATTGAAACAGATTCTGAGTTATATTTGCTTGTCATATTCAGGAAAAGCGCTTGGTTTAGAGAAAATTAAATCAGCTACTGCCAATCTAGTCTTTTTGTCAAGTTTTAAAAATAAAATCAACTGCAATATCAACACCACTTTTACAAGAAAACTGCGAAGTAAACTATTGTATTTGTCAGTTTTAAAAAATTGTTTCTAGGTTATCTGCTTTTCCTGATCCTTACTGTAATCTACAAACTACAATACTGTTTTTCATATCCCAAAGCCCCTCTAGCATCCTTTTCCATCTGGTGTTACAAACTTTTAACTCTATTAACAGATTACGACAGAATGGCACACTGTAATAGCTTTTCTGGAGTTTCTATTAAAATTTAATTAAACTGTCTATGATGACGATGAGTTTCACTTACCTTTTAGAAATAAATTCCTAGCAAACGAGACGAACGGATATTACATCATGCGCTGTTTATATCTGTACCTGGAAAGAATAAAAACAACTAGGTTACAACAATTTATACAAAAAAATATCAATTTTACAAGGAAATTGATGTAGTGCTAAGTAAGTGCATGAAAATGTTATCATAAATATAGAAAGTGAATATGAAAGTGAGGTTCAAACCCGCTTAAAGCAGCCATGCCCAAGTAATTTAGTCCTTTAGCTACTTTTCCGATCGTACCCTAGTTTACAGCATGCACTATACTTGCTACATATATACTGTTTAAGCTTAACAATATAATATTGGATCAAAAGTTTACTTGTAAAATATTTAGGGTATTTCCTGGGATTTGTAAATAATAAACGTTAATAACATAAGTAGTTGTAGAGTTAGATGTTGTTTAGCACAGTTAACTAAAACACGCTGAAAGGTCTACATTTTTTAAAATTAATTGAAAAACCTAATACCAATCAAAAAGTGGCTCTGAACAGCAACATGCAAGTAGAATTTTAAATTTATATTATTTCACTTATCCAATATAAATATTCTTGAAATAACCAACACATAAGAGTTGGTGACGAGAGTCGGATAATTTTACTAAACTTTTTATTTTAACCCATTTAAATATTTGTGAGAGCTGTAGAATATAAAACAACGCAGTCCTAGACAATTGACTCATTAGTAAGAACGACGTTATTTGAAATTCTAGAAAACAAAGAAAGCGCTGATAGAGTTGAAGAAAACTAGAAAAATATTTCAATTATAATTTGTTTATAATTATTCTTTTATATTGGTATCTTGCTCTTAATAATAATAAAAGTTGATATTTATATTTATAAAAAAAACTCACGGTTTATTATTTAATTCAATTAAATGTTTTGGCTACAATCAAATTTGATCTCCAACTTAAAAAGTGACCCCATCTCTATACACACGTTTTTCAAATTCTAATTACAGCTGTTATGATTTCCTCGTACGATCTCAACATAAAGATTCCAGTTCGATCGTTAATTAATAAAGAATTAATTACTTGCTTCTACTGCAATATCAATTAATTATTATTTATAAACCAAAGGTAAGTCCTAATTTTTCATTGATTCCATTCACCTTCAAACATCTTGATCTGATCAAGAAAATTTCGCTTTATAGTTGAGAAATACATTCGTTGTTATTATCAAATTTTGTTTATCCACTCTCACAACTAAATTAAACACTTTGTTTAAATATTAAATCGCTTTATTATGTTTGACATTTAAATTATAACTTCAAAATAGTAGCTGACGTCTATTGCATTTGTTTGTTTTTATTGAATATAACCTTATAAAAATTGGTTTTGGAGTGCCCTATAAAAGCATTTTGTTCCTTCAACGATTCAAGAGCTACTGACTTGTTAAAAAATGGCTTCCTTTATATACTATTTCAAGAAACAATCGAATTTTCAACATGAGACAATAAAATATGACTTTTCCAAATTTCCTCTAACCCCATTTTATTTCACAAATTTTCATTCACAGAAAGACTATTTACACAACTTGTAGATCACAAAATTGCGAGTCTGCCGATATATAATATTTGGCATAAATAATAAATTATACATCTAAATTTTTTTGTCAACGGAACAACATTGTATTACACTTTATTTATTATTGTATAAAACTGGACATTACACATTCTATGATCTTATTTGAATATTTTTCTAAATGCTACAAAATACTATACAGCCTAAATTAGTCCTGTTAGTCCTAGTTTTATTTACATTAAGAAAAGGTTAATTAAGTAAAGGTTAACTATAAATAAATTAAATCTTCTCATCTCTGTACATATTTGAATTGAAAAAATCTTAGTAATATTAATAAATACCTTTAATATTGCTCTGCATGACAAATGGAAGCAATAACGTAATTGATAATATACATTAAAAGTAGGGTAGTACACGCACACAAACATAAAGCCTTTTTTGTGCTGTACTACGCTTTTAAGATGCAAAAATCCAATAAGAATTTTTAATTTAACGGAATGAAAAGCGAACATTTTTATCTGTGCTTGTTGATTCTTTCATCTTAACATTCCGGTACTAAAATAAAAAAAAGTTTATTCTTTGTCAATGTTAGATCCAATTCAGCTCATCAAAAATCACAAAGGATATTTGTCACCCTCTGCATTTTCCCTGCAAATTCGTCTTCACGGCTACCTAAAAAACCTTTCAAGGTACATTTAACCCAATTTGCCTTTTTCACAATTCCGTCTGGGATAGCCACGTTTTACGCTTACAGGCAGCATTTGTTTTCAGAGATGACGCAGCCTACTTTCATTCGTTTAATGGCGTTGCTCCTGCTGCTGCTTTTTCTTCTGCTTCAGCCTCGAAAACTTCCGATTCATTGCATTAAGGAAACGACAGATGATGCAGTACCCCTTCAAATGTACCGTAAAGATAACTTTTCTATGTGAAAATCGCAAATGCACACCACAAATATTGACACGTGACATATGCCATACGCTGATGAGCCTAAAGAAAACCTTTAAAAACCCCTCGATGATGGCTTAGGAATATTTCACATTCCACCCTTTCATTTTTAAACTTTAAAAGTCGCTGTGGTTCATACAAGAAAATCAATTTACCGGGAAATATTTTTAGCAAAATAAACATTTTATTAAATTGCAAAGAGAACGGAAAGCGAGTGCAACTGGCGTCAATAGAATGAAACTTAAGAAGAGAGTGAGGGAGTTGCTTCTTTGTAGCAACTCGTAATAAAAGGACAAAAAAGAAGATAACAGGAAACAATCTTAACAGTCTTTAAAGCGTCCTCTGTTCTACTCTTCTTTTTATTTTTCAACATCATAATATAAACGCGTTTTCCAGTAGATTTACAACAAAAATGCGCCCGACGCTCCTCGTTTCATAGTATAAGACTGTGTCACGTATTTTGAGCAAAGAATTCTTATTGCATTAAAGAAACGTTTCCGCTTTTAACTGCAAATTAAACTTGCATTTGTTTTACGATGTTTTGTAATTGAATTATTTCTTTTACGACGGTTTCAACGCCATGTTTACTAAATACGCTTCTAAGCTTTAATGTCCCTCAAGTGCTTCCGAACCCGTTGTTAAATGCAACAATTAAATGCAACCGAACGGAAACCACCCTTTAAATTTCCATTACACATTTTTTACAACCTTAGAATTTTAAACTAATCCAAAAGAAAAACAATTAAAGTGTTCTTTTTCACTGTAAGAAGTACTGCATGTAAGCCGATGCACTCGCAGGGAAATTTGTGATCGGGACAGTCAGTACTGAATCGAACACTGAAATATCTTACATTATTCTGGATTTTTACAGTAAAATTACATGTACAATTGTACCTACTAACTCTTATGTAGCTTACTTTGAAAATACAAAATCGAATTATTTCTTACATAAATAAATCTATTTTTAAGAATAAATAAGTGGGATAATACATTGTTTCCATTGTGATTTTACTACAAAAGTTATGTAATCAATACTTTAATTGGTAAAACTATTTTTATTGTAAATAATTATGTACATTTATATATGTTTTTCTCTTTACAATTCTACATTATAATAATAAAGCTTCCATAATATTCAGAGTGATTCAAGATTTCATTTTTCTCGACGTTGTAATTTTATATTTAGACGGAGACCTTCACCGTTTCCTGTTGACGATTATGTTATATATTATGTGACTTTCGAAAGTGACTTTAAGACAGCCTACCTGATAAATTATATACGCCCTAAAATTGGTTAATGTCAGAACAAAACAAAGAAAAATCACGGGATGAAGATCGTTGGTAAAACAGAGCGGAGCCCAGCCAACGCAAAAATTTAGAAGCGAACAGCGGTTTGAATTAAACACGAGAGTCTTATAAGTATAGATACACTTATTTGTCAAACTTGCAAATTGTATTTTATTAATTAAATACTGTCATATGGGGGTTTGTCGTGACTAGGGTCGCAGCTAAGGGTAGAGGTAGAATAAAACGCAAGGTTCACTTTAACAATATAATAGGTACATCTACAGAAGCATGAGGGCGGCTATCATAAATCTCTTACAAACACTAACGCTAGGGTGGTCGGAACCTCCCTAATAACTATATACTACGACTAGGCTTTAGGAAGACCAGGTAAGCGGTGTCCCAGGACACTAGCTTCTAGACTCCTAATAACGCAGCAGTAGGGGAATCAGGTAAGCGCCGCCCCAGGACGCTAGCTTTCCGAACCTCCACCATTAAATAATAAAAGAGATTATTACCAGGTTCGCCACGAGATCTTTATTAGGTGGAGTCAAGTGCATTGTCTCGAAGTAATCCCATCTATATACTGTATCTTCATGAATATAGCGGAAGTCGTTGATGAATATATTAACTTTTATGATCGTGTATATGAATGCATTAAGTTACATTTTACATTATCGTATTAATATCAAGTCGTAGGTGTTGCTCGTGGCAAGGTTATATGAGTTGCCAGTACTTCTTTGTTTTGAATTTGCTTGTAGCTGGACGTAAGTGTCGATTGCATGTGTTGTATCTTGAGTTCTCCAAATGTCGGGAGCAGCTGGCTAATAATACCAACCAACAGTGTATAACGTCGCGAAGAAGTGTATAACTTTGGAGAACAGTTTGCTAGTTGGAATTCAACTTGCGAAATAATGAATTATTATTGAATCGAAATAATTTCGTCTGTGACAATACTTTTAAAATTTTTGTCTTCAATCAATAAATATAAATCGGGAATCCACATAGACGATCTTAGTGCAAAATATTGAATGTTTATATTATAGCTGGTTACTAACTTTTGGATCAATAACGTTTTGTCCAATGATAATTTTGATTCATTGTCATTAGACTTTAGCCCAGTGAAACTTTTCATCCAATGGATCTTTGGCCCAATGAGCTTTGTATCGAATGATACTTTTAGTTCAACAGGACTTTTCGTCTAATGAGATTTTGCCCAATGAACCTTTTTTAAATTTTTATTGACGAAAAACACTATTATCAACACTTTTACAATAGGGACAGTTTTGTTAAGAATTGTTATACTTCATTTAATCACCAGATTGTTATCCAAATCGTATCTATTACAAAATCTTAGGTTAAGTTATTTGACGGAAAGTCCCATTAGTTAAAGAACAGGACGTTCACTGAACTGAAAATCCCATTGGACCAAAAGTTCATTGGATCAAAAGGTCAAAATCCCTAATAACTGAAATCTCAGTAATACCATCAATACTAAGTACCAAAACTATTGCGTTTGATAACTTTCAGCATAACGTAATGGCACCGGTGTGTATAAGTATGTACGTTAATGTATATTGAAGCCCGGTATAAGTTTTCGATGAGTTGCCAATATGCGATTATGTAATAGCTATTTACACTCGAATGCGGTAAGTCGAACTTTACAGGGCGACAACTTTGTTTAAGGCACGAGCCCGTAGGGCGAGTGCCTTATTAGTTGGAGCCCTGTAAAATGACTTGACGCATGAGATTTGTATAAGATTTTTTGGCCGACAAGTTTTATAAAAAATAAAAAAAAATAATTCAAAACATGCACATAATAGTGTGCTCTTGTATGACATTTGTAGTTTCCAAACGTGCAATAGATGGCGCTGCGGCGATTTAAATTAATTAAATTTTAATTTTTTCTATTAAAGCCCGAAATATTTTTAATAATAACTTAGGTAACATGTATTTTATTACATAAACTTAATTATTACAAGAATAGTTGGTTTCTTAAATATCTCTAATTGCCCAGTGTTTTTTAGTATTTTTACCACATTCGCTTGTCATTTTACGACATCATGCGTAAATATGAAGCTACAGTTGACGTAAACAAAACTGAAACAAACGTTTTAAAATACAGGAGGCCAAAAAGAACATTATGGCATTAATGGATAGATACACGTATAACACTCCGTTCTCATATATCTGAAATGGGTATATACTATTTTTTTAGTCCACATGTATGAGGCTGTACTATATAGGAACTCTACCTTATATTTTTATAAATAAATATTTGAATAATTTTGCAATCGTATTTTTAATTTATAGACGCTTCCATAATCCATTTAAATCGTCAATCCAGTTGACTTTTGACGAGTGGGTTTTCATTAGGAGCGTTTAGTTGGAAAACAACGCCGATATTTTCTATTGGCTGTTTTAGTTAAAGAAATTCTAAGCTTCCGTTTTGTAAATTGTAGAAAAGTTTGTTTTTGTGATAGTTTGATCATTAAACGTAATGAATTGGTTGAATTTTAATCCATTGTTTTAAACTTAAATTGCTTAACGATTGTTTTGGATATAATCATCGCATTATTTGGAATGTTCTAAAAGAAAGTAATTTTTTTGTCCTTGAGCATCTGTGAAAATGGCGAATTACAAAACTTTCCTATAATTTGTAAATTTGCGTTTCCCGGAGAGTTTCTTATCTGGGTGATAACAATAATAAAGCTCCAATTTTAATTGGGTTGGTGAAATTGTATTTCATTTCATGCTGGTATAGTTTTATTACTCAATATATTTTATTGAATTGAAATTACTTTTTTAAACCAACGAAATAATACTCGTAGTTTCCTTAAAAGAACCAAATTTTTATTCCTAAAATTAAAGGATAAAGCAGAGATTTATTTTATCGGCATAGAGATGTATTTTTTAAGTTTTACGCAGTGTGATCTAAATCTTTTATTCTATGTTTATTTACATCCATGTACATATGTTTTTCGATTGGCGCATTAAAATGAATTTGAGTGATGGCTTGCATCAAAGACCTTTTTTATAAAACGGTTTTGTTTTCGTGACTTATGATAAAAAATTTGTTATAATAGATTTAACATATCAGATTTTATAGAGAATTGTTTTTTAATGTCCTTTTTTGGCAATAGAATTTAGAGAGGGTTTATCTTGTAAATCAGCGTGAAAGACCATAAGGTATAAATAAATTTATTAATTAGTGCATGTCTTATCTTGGGAAACACTATGTAACGGTATATTTTTACAAGCTCTGAATAATTGTGGTTTCGTCCACATATTTACAAAAATCTTAAGTCGGGTTCTGCAAATTTACGTTCTTTTAAATTGTAAACTTGCGTTAGCATTCGATATAAACAACCCTATCAAATTATTTAAAAAAAAAGGTTGGTTTCAAATCTTAAAATTATAAACAATCTCTTTGGTTACACATATAAGCGTTTGCAGTTTTAGAGGAAAAATCAATACTTGCTGTCGAGTTGCTGTGCTCTGATTGGTTAAGCCAAAACACGCGATTCGGTGATTGGGTACTAAGAAAAATCAATACTTGTTCTTGAAGTGAGACTTCGCTATTGGCTAACTTCGATTTGCCTCTGGTAATGTATTTCTACGCGAAAAAAGAACCTTGAGTTTTTTAAAGGGAAAATTCTAAATCTAGTTCTCGTACAGTTTGGTCGACACTTGCCGTGAAGTGAGTTTTTGATACAGTTTAGTTTTGAATAATTCAGTTTGAAAGACTTGAATGTACAGTATCGCTAATAATTATATGTGGCTTGTTTTATTGTAATTGGCCATTAAAACAATTATTTCTACAGTTTTCGTTTTAAAATTAGTGCAGTTTTGTTATAAAAAATCTTGCAGACGGACTTATAATAATAAATTCCCGTTCTACATGTAGATAAAGATAAACAATTATCCGTTTTATTGGAAGAATTTAAAGTAGCAAGTGCTATCTGTGTTTAAATTCGTTTTAGCTTTTAAAGACATTACCGTTATTTATCGTGTGTAATTTATAAACAAAATTATAATCGAAACCGGATTGTTTAAATTGTGTTTTAACAAAGATTGTTGGTGAAAATCATATGGATTATTTCAACGTTTTGTGTGATTGAACTGAATCTGAAATAAAAATTATTTCTTTGGACCTGCTACATTCATACAGATCAACAACGGTCTTTCAAGGAGAGGCGTTTCCAGTTTCTAGCACTCAAGAGTAATGTTTTTTGCTATGCAAATAAACAATGGTTTAATTGGAATTCGATTTATAAGATTTAAAGTATTGTACTTTAAGAAATATAGATTTTTGTAATTTTTTTGTGTTTACGGATTATTTGGATAATTGAATTTTTATAGTTTTCTATAAAAAGAGAACTCTCTAATAGGATTCAATTTTAGTCTGTTACTTTCAGTGAAATTCAAATATTCTAACCTGAGTAATATCTAGTTAAATTCATTTCTGTAATATTTTAACAAATATATGTTCGTTAAATTTCAAATGATTTTATGTTTAATAAATCTTGATCTTAATAAATTTCTGAATAATTTATGTTCAATAAAATTTAAATAATTTTATGTTGAATAAATTTTAACTAAATTTTGAATCATGCTGTGTTCAATAATTCCTGAGTAACTTGAAAATTAATTACTGAATGACTAATTTAAGTTTAATAAAATTATGTTGTCAATGTTTTTTTATTCTATATGTATATGATTTTTTATTTTTTTTACCATTTAATAAATATGTTTTTCATTTTATACCAAGTGAGCTAAATGGAACCATATCATTATGAATGTTTTATTCATTTTTATTTTAAAGATTTATAAATATAAACAAAATTTTTGTTCAAAACCTGGTATATTGAATTCATTTTCTGATTAGTGAATTCAATATCTTTTCTGGCTTAATTAACGTCATTAAATTTCATAATCAGATGGCGCCCTTTTAGAGTATTTATTTGAGTTCTGAAACCCTTATCTACTCCTTTTCATAAATAAGACAACTGCAGAACCAATACCTGCGACCTGAAATTAAAAAAATTGTAAGAAGTAAGAGCTAAATCTCAAGCCGTGGTAATCTAGAGCATCTTTGTTAATGTGAGTATGATAATTCTATAATTTTTATTTCATTTTTATTGTTTATTTAGTTTGTGGTTCTTTGAGGGTTACAATTGACGGTCCAACGTGGGCCTTGATTTTTGTCAGTTACAATTGGCGACCAATCGCGGGGCATCATTTCGTTTACAGATTTTTGACGTTATATGCGAAGGTTCACATGATATATATTACTTTAGTTTAAATTGTAAGAGTATCTTTTTGAGTTAAACCTGACGCAGGATTTTTAACGTATCTGGAATTAGGGCTTGAAAATTTAGGATATTTATTTTTTAACCAATTTTTGATAGATGTATTCTAATATTTTCATGTTCATTAATTAACTTTAATTTTTGTGGTTATTAACCGTAATTTCTCTTGTAATAACAACTTGGAATATTTATCATCTTTTATAGGTAAACAAATTTAATATAATATCGCAAAAACGACATGCATCGCTTTTATTTTCTGTATTATTTATAAAAATATTTATTTCAAGCGAAATATGAATCGCTTACATACCAAAACATCAAAAATGTATACATACATATAGGAATAATTAAATAATGTCTGGAATATTAAATATTCTGGATATTTTCAAAGAGCAGATCTTGATACTACTACTTCCACTACATTGAAACAGCCAACAGAGCCCTGTTATATATATTGCCTTCCACTATAAATTCCCCTTTTTAAAAAGAAAACAAAAAGGCTGGATGCCGCCCGTTCGCCAAGTAGTATCGATTTTTTTTAAGGGCTCATAATAGAATCAATGAGGGAAATAAAATCTTTTCGCAATTTGCTGAAATAATCAAATGAAATGGTTCGCCCGTTCGCATTTAGATCACATCTAAGGTGGCTCTTCTGATGTAATCGAGAGGCTTTTCTTCTGAAGACCTGATTTCCTATCTTTCACATCCACCCCCATGTCCGACTTACATTAGACACGCAGTTTTTTCTCTTTTTTCCCTTTTCGCTAGAATTAATAAAACATCAGGAAAAATCTAAACCTCTTGGCTTTTGCGATATTGATTTCTACGTGTTAAATGGTCCATTAGGTTCAAACCAGATCAAATCGAGTTTTATTCTGTAATCTTTAAAAATGAAATACATGAGAAGAAACGTATATATAGAAAATAGAAAATTCTATTTTTACAGCGATCCTTGATATTTCTGTTTTTCCTTTCGAAATTGTTGACCTTTACAAAATAGGCTTTGGAGAGCTTTAAAACTGCTGTAAACATCGTATTCATAAAAGCTTTTCTGTACGGCTTTGTTCGAGAGAAGGCTGCAAAGCAACAGCTACAAGAGCAGGATTTTAAATTTTAAATAGAACTAGTGAGAATGCGCAGAGCTAGCATTGCCATGACGAACAAAAACAACTGTATACCTAATACACTAATTTATGTTTGAAAAATAATGTTGACGTAACACATTAGTTGTCATAAAAACTAAAATTCTAAGTCCTAAATTTTTTCGTTAAAAAAAATTGTTGCTGAAAATGTTTATTTTTTCGTAAATTTTAAAAAAATACAACATTTTTCAAAAATTTACCGAGATCTTCGGTGGTCATTTTGACCACTTTCCCGAAGAGATACAAAAAAATGTTTCAACCAAAAGTTTCAAAAAAGAAAAGAGAAAAATTCAAAAAAGTCAACATGGAAAAAGGCGACAGACCGACAGATAGACTTCACGAATTCAGAGACGAACTTTTTGTTCGTCGAAAATAGATAAAAATAATAAACACTATGATTTAATATTGGAGCTTTGCAGTAAAACAACCTTCGCGTATTTTTATTTTGTAAAAGTTAGTCGATTATGAAAAAGTCATGCAGTTGGTGGCTTTAAAAATGGTTCAAATGGCAGAAATTTTAAGAGTATTGTAGGAACTTACGTACATTATGTGTAATTGAAAATGAAGTGCTTACGGATATCCAAAGAGAAAGTGCAGCGAAAGAATGTCTGTGTTAAGCAGTTCTTTCCTCGAAAAATAAGAGATTTTTATATGACTTAAAGATGAAAGTTATATCCTGCATTTGAGCTTGAGTAAGTCTAAAGAAATCTATATTGAACAAATTTTAGTTCACTTTACTCTAAAAAGCTTTAAAAAGTAGCCCGCAATCCGGTAGCCACTAACACTTTCACGTTACTAACGAAACTAGCCATGAAATATCTCTAGATGAAGATCTATCATCTCATTTTCAACATTCACCTACCGATCCCATTACCAATCACCTCATTCCAAGTTGCCTAGAAACTAACCAAGCGGTTCCCAATAGTAGAAGCTTCAGTGTGCAATATAACCCCCAAAGATGGCACCTCAAAGATTCTTAAAATAGCACTAGCTACTTACATGTGTCATCGTTTGCTTGCAGCTTGTTCAACGTAACGTGATTTATCTACTGAGGAATTTGAATAGATGTACATAATTCATTTCATCGAAAATCAGCCATACAACAAAGTTTTCGGCGTAATGCTCAAACATTGCAAATCAGACGGATATCCCTTTATCGCATATTAAAAGAACCGAAATTCCATAAAGGTGCAGGAGTTCCGCTTCAATGACCAGCAGATCAGAATGATATTTGTGCCTAATTTAGCGTAATGATTGCTGAAAATCACAACTTGCTGCTTACAACACGGCATCATGACACTGCATGGTTTCAGCAAGATGGGGCTACTGTTCAGACTGCCCGAATCGGCATGGCATTTCGCGCTTTGCTGAAATCCGGCCTGTCGCCTCCAGGTTTTTTTGAGGCTACCTCAAAGAAAGAACCGTTTCCGCTCCCGGCAAACTGTCGCGGATTCATTCAATTTAAGTAACTTTTATAAACGAATAGTTGATTACTTATTCGTTATGCTCATCCACGGAAAAATGATAATGTCACGTATCGGGTTTTGCTCAGGCAATTAGAGAAGATACTTACATATGTCGTCGCTTGGCTTATTGACGAGAGGTAGATACGGAGCTTTGGGATCGAAAAGATTGGGTAAAAGAAATAACACATAAAACATGGTAAAAGATTAACAAAGGTTTATATTAATTAAGTGAATAAAGGGAAAAGCAATTGAACAATTATGGTATTAATTAAAGAGTTAACTTACATATTCAATAATGATTTATTCGTTGATAAATCATCCTTCGAAGCCAGATTCTTCAATAGTTCTATTATGACTATGTTTCGGATGTTTCTTGATAACACTACATTACTTGTTAACAAATTATTGCGAACGACCCCGTCTCAAGGAAATCTCCTTGGTTTTATTACTAAGATCTATCACGTGCTTCCACATGTATTACAGGAAGCTCCAGTCACGTAGTCACCGGAATGTTAGTTTCTTTAACGGATACTGTGGTTAGGCTTACGTCTGGAATTAGTAACATTTAGCCAAACTCAGGATACGTCTTAACCAAAGGATCTAATGATAAGAATTATATTTGAGAAAGAATTATAATTTAATGTATATTGAATAATTTAGAAATATATAGAATTTGGAAAATATCATTAAATAACATTTCGTGACAATAATGCAACGAATTTAAATCTGAAATAAAGTAAAATTTGATAATAATTTTAATTTGGGGTGTGCAAATCAGCTGCATTTAGTCAAATATTTAAGTATTATATATTTAACTCTTATATAATGTGAATTTCGTAGTAGTTAGTTGAAAACAAATCTAAACTTGCACGAATAAAATCTATTTCGCACGGTTGAAATCTTGCTTTAGGCAAGTATTCTTCAAAATTCACCTTAATATTAATTTTTAAATGTATCAAATGCTGGTTAGCAGGCAATAAAGTTGGGTATAAAGGAGACATAATCTATTTTATGATTTTATGTCGTCAACAGTATATTTAACGGTGTCTCCTAGCCACACATTGTATTTGACTAATGGCCAGTACATATTTCGGCAACGATGTTACCATTTTCTCGACATAAAACCGTCTGGTAGACGGTTAGGTTAATAAACACGGTTTTATGCCGAGAAAAAGGTAACATAGTTACCAAAATACGTATTGGCAATTAGTCAAATACAATATGTGCTTCAGGAGACACCGTTAAATATGGTGTTGTGATAAACCACAGTCCTTACAATTCATTATTATTTATTATTATTATGTTAATAATCCTTTATACAGCATTGAGTTTCTTAGAATGTTAGAAGAACAGATCTCTCTCAAGTTAATTATTCTTATTCGAGTTGACAGCTTTTATCGCTACACATGTTGAGGTTATTAGCTGTATGCACCTTTCATTAACATAAAAGAGAGAAGTTTGGATTTTAATATTGGCTATGCATGTTGTACAATTTTAACTTGAGTAGTAGGATTTATATAGCCCCTTTTAAAACTTTAAGACAACAATAGTTAGTTGGGAAGGCGGACGCTTCACGTCCAGTCTCTAACAAGTTTAAACATGTTTATGGAATTAGTTTGGTTATTTGTGAACTTCCGTGTCGTCGTGTAGGTCTAGATAGTGACCAGTTTTCTGCGAAAAAGTTCTATATGCTATTCTGTCGCTAGTTTTCCTTGTTATAGGAGTTGAAATTAACAAACGAAATTAATCGTACGATCTAGTGCACTTCGAGAATATGAAGAATTCGTAGTGGCTGGGTGTTATCTTTAATCGGAGTGTTCTTGAAGAGAAATTGGGTATTTAATTAGTAAATTAAATTATTGGATATTGTGAATAAGCAAAAAGTTGTGCATTTTAATATTAACCAGATGGCCAGCAAAAAAGTGACATTACAGAACATTAATCAACAAAACAAATCAATAATAATAATAAAATCAAAGTTAACAATGAAAATCATTAACGTTTGAAGATTTAGTTTTTAATGCAAATCGTTACGAATTCAGTTGTTCTCGCAATGATATTTAAGTTGCGTGATAATTGGTATTTTGTGTGATCATTGAGCATTTATGTTTAGTGCATTAAGCATTTATTTGCAAGGTTAAAGTCAAACAAAGAATAGCTAGGAGTGCTGGTATAAAAGGATTAATGTCACACATACGTTATTTTATGTAAGTTGTTTATAATTGTTCTTATTGCTACTTCATTTGTTGATAGCGAAGATTTCGATTGGTTCTTTAGATTATAAATTGAAGTAACAATGTATTTAGAATGGGATCCCACATTAAACTAACATGTAGAAATTTACGCTACAAGTGGGAATATTTTTATTACTTGAATTTATTTCAATATACAGATTTCAATATTAATAATCAAATCGATATATATTTGGCACGACAAATAAATCATTGGTGTTCCATTCATTAATTAAATCTCAAAATAAAAGAAAAATTAGTCAAAATAAATTTAACGTAAAATAATTGGGAATCCTTTTCAGAATTATAGATTTCTTAACTTTTGCTATTAATTAAAAACATCAAAAAATCTAGGTGGCACTCTCTAATCTTCTTAATTGTTCCTGTGTTCTCTTCGTAATCAGTACGCCTTTGCGATTAACATCCACTACATCTGATCACAATTTGAATTAATAAATCTCTATTGGGGGATATGTTTACGTAAGAAACAGTGATTTATTTGTTTATTGAGACTTTAGTTGGTTGCAATAATTGACTAGCCAAATCATGGCTATTTTTTGAGAGTATTTGTTGACTGTTGATTAGTTTCTCAGAGAGAGCTTCACTGTTACAATGCTGATAACGGCATATATCAAAGTTGAACATAATCTTGTTCCATGATGACGAGAAAAACTAAATTAATAACACAAGACCACAAAAAATGTCTTGTAGCTGAAAGGTTAGGTACCATACCGTATACTTTTTGGTGTGCTGAAAACGAATCCAGGGTCAGAATTACCAATCACCTAAGGATTTTTAGAAGTATTTTTATAAATTTTTTGAGGTTATGTCGAAATCCATGGGTGAAGTGTCAATTCTGACCACGGATTCGGTGTCTGGCTTCGAGTTCAGAACTACTGAATTCTCTAGACAGCTCGGATTAATTATAGACAATGTTTACATATATAGAGTGATACCGAAATTTATTTTTTATTTCTATGTATGTTGTTACCCACAAAATGGAGACTGCTTATTGGGAAACGGTAACAACCTTTAACCGCAGTTAAATCTGTCGGCTGCCAGTTAACTAGTGGGAGGTCGTGGGTCTCATTAAAGGTCTTCGGTAATGGGCGCCAAGAATCGTCTAAAATAGCTACAGTATTGGCCGACAAAATCTGAAAAGAACAACACATTTGCGACTACTACCAATGTGGTCGACTTCTCCCAATAATGGCTCCTCGATAGCTGAAAATATAAATCACAAATACCAAACATATAAATAATAAGTCTTCAAGTAAGAGATTTACTGTGCTTTATTATTAATTAAACAAATTATCAAGTAGATCAATTAAAATAAATTAGGCAAGTATGGTTATATTTTAATCAAGGCCAAATAGCCTTGGCAAAAATTAAATGCAAGTTATTGATTTCTATTTACAAATTTGATCTGAGTGAGGATTGATGCGAGCGACTTATTTACTTTAAACTTGACTTGACTTCAAGTCTCAAAAATGTAGCAGGCAGGTAAATTAACGCGAATATCTGTGATGTAGATTGCGCAATCATTAATCGTCAGATTTTCTTTCACCAATTCATTACGGAACAAATTCATACGTATTCACTCGCAAATACTCCTAACAATGTAACAAAATAAGTAATATGGGATAAAACTATATATATATATATGAAACAGATACTAGAATGCTAAAGTGCTACACGCACACTGGGGGAAAACCATTTAACACATAAGATTAGAATATACAAATATACAGAAACGTTTTATATACAATAAGGGTTGTCAAACGTTATTTATGTTGCAAATAGTTGCTACAATACTAACTCACGATACAGATGTGTGTTCTTCGAACTGAAGAGGAACGTCACCAACCAAGTCGAACGTAGCGTGATCCAACGAGACAACAGCAACCAAGTCTGCGTAATGGTCTTTTAACAACCCAAATATACAACGTATACTTGTTATACAACAAGTTATAAAATGAGTAAAGGTAAACCCAAAAGAAAAAAAAGGTCTGTAACAAACAGAATCAAATTACCAGAATGCACTACACAAACACTTTATAAATACCTTCGGTGTAATGTGACCTTAAGAGATAATTATACCGCCTCCATATAACAACGACTAAATATCGAATCCTGTCAAAGAATTATAGTATTATAGTAACAGAGAACGTGTGCTTCTAAATAACCTCTAAAAGAACTATGGAAAAAGTCCATTAAGGTTCCAATCTAAATTGGAAAATCTGCGCCACAAACTAATCACAGATCTGCACAAATGCAATTCCCATAACACAACATAAAGGAAAAGATTAATTAAACGGCGATGTCCACTAAATATTCTTTAAAAAGAAGCTTGACGAGCGTACGAAATCGTAGTGGGTGTTCTGCTATCAACCGGAAGTAGTTCCAAAACAAAAATAGCAACTACAAGGAGAGAGAATGCGAAAATACCTAAACGCTACACAACTTAACACAAAAGCATAGCTATACAGGGTGCTACGAAATTAGCACATAACAATGTATGTACTTGTACACGACCGACATAGCTCTATGTTGCCGTTCTATTTGCACTCGGCACAATGACTACACGAAGACTATTTTCAGTACTTATCGTGTAACGTCGCACCATAACAGCTTCGAAAAAGTGATTTATTTTAAATTGAATTTCATTACGCCAATATGTTAGGTCATACGTCCACTTGAAATCAATACCGAAGCTGACAAATCTCGATCCCATGTCGGTCCGGATAACATAACTCAAGTCAAGAGTAATGCGTCAGGCACTTTTACGTTACGTTTACGTTTACTTATAGATCCTGTAGCAGCACTTATTCTTGTTAAAAGTTTATTTAATTCCAGTCTTTAAACTCTTAAAGTCTTTACTAATAATTTAAATATACACCGGATCTTTGACCAACAGGTTCTTATGTACTTTTGGGTATACTAAACCAACCATTGGGCTAATTCCTTCGTTGTTATTTTTCACTTTATTGTTGTCAAAAACCATTTCATTCAGAATTAGATTTAACTTTGTAAAGTACTTTATGTGATTACCTGTGACGTGAATGTTTACACGAATGTTGTTGTGTTTTGGTGTTATAGGTTTCAGTATTTAAATTTTCTACAATATTATGATTCACCTCGTTTGCGTAAAGGGGACTTGATAATAGGTAAATAATTTTTAATTTTACAAATTAAAACACAGGTTTTCGAAAGATCTTTAAACATCCTTCATATAAAGCACTTTTAGCTTTAATGGGGAAACTCATCGTTTTTAATCAGAATTGAATTAATGCACAGGATATCAGAAACAAATAAATTATACAATTCTAAGCAAAATCAAGCATCCTGACATTTAAGCTGTGCAATATAAATATTTAAAATAAAAATTTAGGGTCGACAGTTGATAAGTCAATAAATCATTGTAAATATTGGCTAGTGAAGAAGGAAAACTCCGAATTGGGGTATCTCAGGGCTACTGTAAATCCATTCGGCTGGCAGTAAGCTACGAGTTTAGATCCAAGTGTGCGATAACCATGGCCCTCTCGATCAATACATACTCAATCTGCAAGCGAGTCGTGCATCCCTAATGTAGGATAGTAGGTAAACGATTGGGAGAAAACAGGGCCGAATGCAGAGAATTTAAAACAATGTTGTTTGTTGCCATTGCTTTAAGTACATATACGTGCTGCTTTGGAGATTTATTTTGCTTTTCCTTCGTTTGTTCTTCGCTTCTCGATTTCCACATCTTGGTTTGGAAAAATGAAAAAATAAAATCATCCTCAAATAAACTAATACGGGGTTAAACCGAACGTATAAATAATACAAGATACAATAAAGCTTTTCAAGGCTCTTAGAAAAGGGGTCAAAAATATACGAAAAAAAGTAGGGAAGGAAATGGAAAACGAAAGTTGGCCTCATCCGCAATTCGATCAACAGTGTTGTTAAAAGTTTTCGTCGTATGGAATAAGGATATAGTGTTATAGTATAAACCTGAGAACGTTGAGGGGTTTAAGCAACCTGTGCCGTTTCACAAAGCTAACTCCGGGAAAAGATTGTGAGGAAAAAGTGTGACGACAGAACATTAAAAATGAGGGTTAGACTGAAATTTAAAACTTTTACTTTTTATTCTCGTTTGTTTGTACAGATCGGAAAGAAAATCTTCTGTTTGGAGCAACATTTAATGTATTCACTCTAATAATAATAATAATAGTTTGAATATTCGATATTTTAGACAAACTTCAAAACCGTGGTATAAGTTAATTTTACGGAGATTTATCTCGAATTGATTAGATTTTGAAACGGATTTTCCGGACTTTCTCATTAAACTTTCTGAGATAATTACAATACTTCTCTCTACTTTGTTCCAAGTTACAACTGTCTGGATTAGCCTTGGTTTTGAGAAATGGATATTTTAAATTTTCATCTCTTACGTCAAAAACTCGGGGAAAGAAAATTTCAAAACGAAGATAATGTCTGTAATAAGATTATGAAAAGGCCGCCTCGTTTCTGAATTTTTGATCTTAAATGCGTTTGAGAAACTCGCGGCCGAAAGGTGTATTTAATATAATCTTAATAATAATAATAAAAGGAAGGGAAGAAGAGAAAATTGAAATCGTTTTTTTTCTGTTATGATTTCATTTAGGAGTATTAAATGCAAATATAGTCTTGTTATTTTGCCACTCTCAGCTATCCTTGCGGAAATTTGCTTTTTGTAATTGGAACATATTAAGATTTATGCATAGTATATGTAATAGAATTTAATAGTTAAAGAAAGGTTCCTAATGCATTATTTATTTTATTGTACCATCACAGGTCGAATAGATTTCTAAGACCTTCAGGAAATCAGTTTATATTAAGTCCAAAATCCACAAATCTTAATCTTATTAAAGTTTGTAAGGCTAATCCTAATAATTTTTATTTATATAAATAACAATCATTATTACAATCACCAAGTTTGTATAACTTCAATTTATAAACATCAACATTTCTGTTATCTTTATAAGCCTTTTAAAAAGCTTAAACGAAGCAGCTTAAAGGGGCTGCAAAAAAAGTAACCGAAATGTTTTCGTTACCACTATATAACTTCTTAAATAACCGCATTTTCTTAGTAATAAGCCACAACCTTACGATCACCAGGGTTATATAACTTTAATTTGCAAACAATAGTAACGCAAACGTTTTCGTAACCACAATAAACACCATACGATCACCAAGTGTGTATATATTAATTTAGTAACAGCGACATTTCTGTTTTCCTTATAAACCCTTTAAAGAGTTTAAACGTTACAGTTTAAATAGGTTGCAAACAATAGTAACAGAACCATTTTCATTACCACTATATAACTTCTTATGTAAACCTATTTTTAAGTAATAAGCCACAACCTTACAATCACCAAATTTATATAACTTTAATTGAGTAACAGCAACATTTCTGGTTTCTTTATAAGCCCATTAAACAGCTTAAACGTGCAGTTTAAAGGGGTTGCAAACAATAAACGTTTTCGTTACCACTATATAACTTCTTTAATAACTACATTTTTAGTGACAAGCCACAACCTTACAATCACCAAGTTTGTATAACATTAATTTAGAAACAGCAACATTTCTGTTTTCTTCATAAAACCATTAAGGAGCTTAAACGAAGCAGTTTAAAGGGGATGCAAACAATAGTAACCAAAACGTTTTCGTTACCACTATATAATTTCTTATATAACAGCATTTTTTTTGTAATAAGCCACAACCTCACGATCACCAAGTTTGTATAACTTCAATTTAGAAACAACAACATTTCTGTTTTCTTTATAAGCCCTTTAAAGAGCTTAAACGAAGCAGTTTAAAAGGATTGCAAACAATAGTAACCGACACATTTTCATTACCACTATATAACTTCTTATGTAAACCTATTTTTAAGTAATAAGCCACAACCTTACAATCACCAAGTTTATATAACATTAATTGAGTAACAGCAACATTTCTGGTTTCTTTATAAGCCCATTAATGAGCTTAAACGAAGCAGTTTGAAGGAGGTTGCAAACAATAGTAACCGAAACGTTTTCGTTACCACTATATAACTTCTTATATAACCTTCTTATATAACCGCATTTTTTAGTAATAAACCACAACCTTACGATCACCAGGTTTATATAACTTTAATTTAGTAACCGCAACATTTCTTCTTTCTTTATAAACCCTTTAAATAGCTTAAACGAAGCAGTTTAAAGGGGATGAAAACAATAGTAACCAAAACGTTTTCGTTACCACTATATAATTTCTTATATAACAGCATTTTTTTTAGTAATAAGCCACAACCTCACGATCACCAAGTTTGTATAACTTCAATTTAGAAACAACAACATTTCTGTTTTCTTTATAAGCCCTTTAAAGAGCTTAAACGAAGCAGTTTCAAAGGATTGAATACAATAGTAATCGACATTTTCAGTATCACTATATAGCTTCTTATGGTAACATATTTTTAAGTAATAAACCACAACCTTACAATCACCAAGTTTATATAACTTTAATTTGCAAACAATAGTAACGCAAACGTTTTCGTAACCACAATAAACACCATACGATCACCAAGTGTGTATATATTAATTTAGTAACAGCGACATTTCTGTTTTCCTTATAAACCCTTTAAAGAGTTTAAACGTTACAGTTTAAATAGGTTGCAAACAATAGTAACAGAACCATTTTCATTACCACTATATAACTTCTTATGTAAACCTATTTTTAAGTAATAAGCCACAACCTTACAATCACCAAATTTATATAACTTTAATTGAGTAACAGCAACATTTCTGGTTTCTTTATAAGCCCATTAAACAGCTTAAACGTGCAGTTTAAAGGGGTTGCAAACAATAAACGTTTTCGTTACCACTATATAACTTCTTTAATAACTACATTTTTAGTGACAAGCCACAACCTTACAATCACCAAGTTTGTATAACATTAATTTAGAAACAGCAACATTTCTGTTTTCTTTATAAAACCATTAAGGAGCTTAAACGAAGCAGTTTAAAGGGGATGCAAACAATAGTAACCAAAACGTTTTCGTTACCACTATATAATTTCTTATATAACAGCATTTTTTTTGTAATAAGCCACAACCTCACGATCACCAAGTTTGTATAACTTCAATTTAGAAACAACAACATTTCTGTTTTCTTTATAAGCCCTTTAAAGAGCTTAAACGAAGCAGTTTAAAAGGATTGCAAACAATAGTAACCGACACATTTTCATTACCACTATATAACTTCTTATGTAAACCTATTTTTAAGTAATAAGCCACAACCTTACAATCACCAAGTTTATATAACATTAATTGAGTAACAGCAACATTTCTGGTTTCTTTATAAGCCCATTAATGAGCTTAAACGAAGCAGTTTGAAGGAGGTTGCAAACAATAGTAACCGAAACGTTTTCGTTACCACTATATAACTTCTTATATAACCTTCTTATATAACCGCATTTTTTAGTAATAAACCACAATCTTACGATCACCAGGTTTATATAACTTTAATTTAGTAACCGCAACATTTCTTCTTTCTTTATAAACCCTTTAAATAGCTTAAACGAAGCAGTTTAAAGGGGATGCAAACAATAGTAACCAAAACGTTTTCGTTACCACTATATAATTTCTTATATAACAGCATTTTTTTTAGTAATAAGCCACAACCTCATGATCACCAAGTTTGTATAACTTCAATTTAGAAACAACAACATTTCTGTTTTCTTTATAAGCCCTTTAAAGAGCTTAAACGAAGCAGTTTAAAAGGATTGAAAACAATAGTAATCGACATTTTCAGTATCACTATATAGCTTCTTATGGTAACATATTTTTAAGTAATAAACCACAACCTTACAATCACCAAGTTTATATAACTTTAATTGAGTAACAGCAACATTCTTGGTTTCTTTATAAGCCCATTAATGAGCTTAAACGAAGCAGTTTGAAGGAGGTTGCAAACAATAGTAACCGAAACGTTTTCGTTACCACTATATAACTTCTTATATAACCGCATTTTTTTAGTAATAAACCACAACCTTACGATCACCAGGTTTATCTAACTATAATTTAGTAAAAGCAACATTTCTTCTTTCTTTATAAACCCTTTAAATAGCTTAAACGCAGCAGTTTAAAGGGGTTGCAAACAATAAACGTTTTCGTTACCACTATATAACTTTTTATATAACTACATTTTTAATGACAAGCCACAACCTTATTATCACCAGGTTTGTATAACTTCAATTTAGAAACAGCAACATTTCTGTTTTTTCTATAAGCCCTTTAAGGAGCTTAAACGTTACAGTTTAAAGAGGTTGCAAACAATAGTAACAAAAACATTTTCGTTACCACTATATAACTTCTTATATAATCGCATCCTTTAGTAATAAGCTACAACCTTACGATCACCAGGTTTGTATAACTTTAATTTAGTAACAGGAGCATTTCTGTTTGCTTTATAAACCCCTTAAAGGGCTTAAACGCAGCAGCTGAAAAGGTTTGCAAACAATAGTAACGTAAAGGTTTTCGTTACCACAATAAAACATCTTATATAGCTGCATTTTTAGTGATAAGCCACAACCTTACGATCACCAAGTTTGTATAACTTTAATTTAGTAACAGCAACATTTGTGTTTTTTTATAGACCCTTCAAAGAGCTTAAGCTTTTCAGTTTAAACAGGTCGCAAAAAATAGTAACAAAAATATTTTCATTACCACTATATAACTTCTTATGTAAACCTGTTTTTAAGGAATATGCCACAACCTTACAATCACCAAGTTTATATAACTTTAATTGAGTAACAGCAACATTTCTTCTTTCTTTATAAACCCTTTAAATAGCTTAAACGGAGCAGTTTAAAGGGGTTGCAAACAATAAACGTTTTCGTTACCACTATATAACTTTTTAATGACAACCCACAAACTTACGATCACCAGGTTATAACTTCAATTTAGAAACAGCAACATTTCTGTTTTCCTTATAAACCCTTTAAAGAGCTTAAACGTTACAGTTTAAAGAGGTTGCAAATAATAGTAACAGAAACATTTTCATTACCACTATATACCTTCTTATGTAAACCAATTTTTACGTAATAAGCCACAACCTTACAATCACCAAGTTCGTATAACTTTGAAATAAATAAAGATTATTAAAAGTTTCACAGTTTTATTAAAATATACCTGACAATATTGTTTCGACAGCTATGCTGTCATTATCGAAGGTAATATAATTATAAACAAACACATTGCTAAGGTAGATACAAAATAGGTAACTAGATAAAAATAATAAAAAAAAAACTTTAATTGAGTAACAGCAACATTTCTGGTTTCTTGATAATCCCTTTAAAGAACTTAAACGTAGCAGCTTAAAGGAGTTGCAAGCAAAAGTAACAGCAACGTTTTCATTACCATTATATACCTATATACCGCATTTTTTAGTAATAAACCACAACTTACCATCGCCAAGTATGTATAATTTTAATTTAGTAACAGCAACATTTCAGTTTTCTTTATAAACCCCTTAAAGAGCTTAAAGGGGTTGCAAAAAACAGTAACGTAAACGTTTTCGTTACCACATCTTATATAGCTGCATTTTTTAGTGATAAGCCACAACCTCACGATCACCAAGTTTAATTAGCTTTATTTAAAATTTACTATTCAATCTATTACACCAGATATAATAATTAATAATATTGTATTATGACTTATATTATAACAATATAATATCACACATATGTGTTCAAGAGAAAAAGACATGATTGCCAGATGGAAAAATTAATGGAAAATTGGTAACCGCAATATTATCAACACTGCAACTGATACAAAACTATATTTTATCGCTAAAAAATGCCGTTATATCAGAAGTTATATATTGGTAACGTAGACGTTTCTGTTACAATTGTTTGCAACCCCTTAAAACGGCTGCGTTTAAGATCTTTAAGGGGTTTATAAAAAAACAGAAATGTTGCTGTTACTAAATTAAAGTTATACAATGTCTTAATACAATTAAAGTTATACAGTTATTCACTGTCATGGCGGAATCCAACAAATACTCTTATAAACACTGGGAACTAATATGGCCAATAAATAAATTTAAGTATCACTATACATCTTTAAGTCATATAACGTCACTGAAAGCATTGTTCATGCAGAATTTTGATTTCAGTTTCAGTAACTTTCCGCTTTCATTAGGGAGTTAGTTGTATTTCAGTATTAACTATAATATCTGCCAGTTGTCAGTCCAGTAGAGTATGGACGATAGAAATTATAAAAATTATCATGTTATACGTAAAAGATGGAAGACTTTTTTTTAAAATGCACTGCAGTATTTAACTTTTTCAAAGTTTTTAATAAGCCACCATCCATATTTCAATTACAATTTTCAACAAATAACAATTAAGCTTATGAACAAAAATCGTATGACAGTATTTATAGAAATAATTGGCAACATCGCTGTATAATTCCACAAACACTAGTTTTATAGTGGCAAGTGATGGCAAACCTGATACAAATTTGTTAATATTTACTATGGTAACACTTCTCAATAAACATTTTATTTATATAATAGTAACCACAAATTTAATTACTTTAATAACTTTAGTAATCATAAGCTTATGGTTACTATTATATAATAATACCAATAATGCTTATTGGTCTGCTACTATAGGTCTCATAAAATAGTATTGGGTATTTTATATATTTTCATTATAAACTTAGAACTTACAGTAATGTTATAAAACCTGTAAACCTTGTTATATCCTTTCGATACTTTTATATAACCTTTATATAACCAGGTGTTATCATCAGTAACGAAAAATCTTTATTGAGTGGGAGCAATGCTCTATACTTTTAACATTTTATAAGTTTTAGATTTTAAATGTCTCGGCTTCTTGAAACCGACAGTGTGAGTTTTAAACCTTTAACGATTCCAACAGTCCAAGTATTGACTGAGCATGTAAATAATAAACGACGAGTTTTATCTAATGGAAGTGGCCGGAAACTACGATGCAGTAACTGTGAAAACAGCAACTACGATCTTCTGAAGATTATTTGCATACTTTGGTCTATGCTGAATCCAACCATTTAGGTAATTTGTATGTGAGACAGGATCTGCGTCTAAAGAGGAACAAATATTCTTACTAAACACTTGCCACGCCCACTAACATGAAGCCGCACCTACTACAATAAATTTCAGGAATTATTTCTGGTTTCTTCCTTAAATAAATCCAAGATCTTTTCGTCATTATTTTCAAGGAATTGAAAAAACCTTCCTATCTCTCAACAGAGCATCATCCCCCCACTTCACTAACTTGATCATCGGAAACGGATCTGGTTTCTTATTAATCCTATTCACCAGATTTCGCACTTTTGAAATAGTTTTGCGTATTTTTAGAAGCGTGAAAACACTTCTTTTATATAAAATTCGTTTCAGACGATAACGTCTGTAAAGGCTTTTGAAAGTTTGTATGGTGACTATGAACAAGCCGCGACTTCCGAGTTTGAAGCCCAATGACATATTGGGAACAACGAAGAAACTGCGAGAACAACGAGTTTATTCATTTGTCTCAATATGACAGGATCCAAACTCTGAAGTCAGTCCTTGTCCATTGACTCTGACCGTGAAAGTGTTTGTGACCACTATGATAGAGGATAGTCATACTCAACTACTTGGTGATTCAAATAATATACGATCTTCTATACATAGATTCCTATTTTCTTGTAGGAGGCTTTACATTTTATGACCTATCTATAGGAAGCTTCAGAAAATTTAAAAAATATTTAAAACTACATTGGAGAAGAAAGAAATAGTTATTCATTGTAAATGCGGTTTGAGACGTATTGGATCTGATTGTGAAGCTAACTATGTGCAAATAGAAAAGGAATTCTTGGCTATTCTTTTTGCTTGTAAAAAATTTATAATTTTATATACGAAAACAAAATAATAATACACATTGACCATTTTAATGTATTATTACTACTGGAGCATTTGTGCTCATCTACAGCAGTACCAGTTTTTTAATCTGATCATCGGTCTTTACATTCATAAAATACTTATGGTATACTTTTGTAACTAGTACATTAATAACCTTTACTCAGAAATCTTTATTTCTACACCTCTACACTACTATTTTATCTATGAAACTTCAGTTTTCAATTTGCACTACATTATTTATAATAAACAAACAATTTAAGTCCAAAAACATTAATAACAACCAAAAAATAAGAAATGCTTCACACGAATCACACATAACACGCGCGTAAATCGACTGCCTTTGGTTTCGTGAAGATAACAAATGGGGCGACACGCAAAAAATGCAAATCGTTAACTACTAGCAGGGCTCTTGCTAAAAGCTGATAACACCATTGTGATTTGTTTTACCTGAAAACTCTGAATAAATCTTGTATTTTTTATACAATCAATTTCAAATTTCCTTTTACGGAAACATTTTTTTTTCTAATGGCATGCCAAAAGGGGAAATTTAGAAAAAAAAGAAGAGGGTAGAAAAGGGAAACGGAAATGGGTAGAAATCGAGCGCCATGCAAAGCAACACAAGAATGACCAAACTGTTTTTCGATTCTCTTTGATGTGCTAATGGCTTCTTAGCTCCGAAGTCCTGCCGCCACTGGGATACGTATTAAGGAGTGAAATTGTCCACTTTAAAGAATCGTTTTGGGAGAAGATTGTGTAGGCTCTTTGACGAACCAAAATTGTTCCTTTGTATACTCAGTCACATAAAAACAAATAAAAACAAAGAGGAAAAAACGGAAGACTGGAAATTAAATAAAATTTTATTAAAGCAAAGATGGTTTGTAGGTCACCAGACGCCGAGAAGACAAATATTTTCACGATAAAGTTAATTTCCGAAGATCAAATAGTAATTTTCTCTTTCACAATAGTTCCGCTTTTGAGATGCAGCCAGGGAGAGATTTACATTAGTTTAAAATTTTATTAGGTTCGCAATATCCTCACGCTGAACTGGGGTAAGTAAACATATGATTTTCTCAGCCGTCACTCCAGATACTTGAAAAGCAATTCAATTCTAACACTTGTTCAGGATACCAAAAGCTTCGCGCTGTTAAATCTATTGATTAAGTGGTTTAGTTTAAGCGATAAAGATTTTTTGATGAAGTTGTGAGAATGTATTTGTTTTTGCAAAATTGAATTCTTGCTGCTGCGAACGCAAGTCGGATCTATTCACTAATACTCGTTTTTCTCACGTGCTTGCAATAAATTTCAATGCACATTCCATTTTTTGGTTTATGAAATCGGGAAGATTTTGAGAGAAATTTTTAGCACCTATCAACACAAAAAATGAATTGTTTCTGATAGAATAACACAAATGTTTAAAATATTATCTACTTTAAACTTCCTTGCATTAGAAAAAGTCTAGACCAGGATTTAAATTGTACAAGTCTATGCTTCATTGTACAAGGGATAGATGTAATTTAATGAATAAATCACCCAATAGGTTGTCGAATATTTGAACAGAAAGCATTTATTTAAGGCTATTCTTGGGCACGACCAAATCAAATAACACTCACACACACCATGTTATTTGATTTAGACTTATTCAATAATAAACAGTAACATAAATTATTACGACCAAAAGAGGAAGAAATAATAACAGAAAGCATTTAGCTTTCATGCTTAAGTTTATTATTGGTTTTGGATCATGTATGTGTTGTTAGACCAGTTAACTAAAGATTATATGTTTGGATAACTATTCAATCCGATTATAATTTTAGTAATGCTTAATATAGAAAATATTAGTACCATTTTATACAGTGTGTTTTTTTATAAACAATAATTTAGGAAATCCAATGGAATTTTATCATGTTCCTCCTAAGTCTGTACCCTTGTAAATGTAAGTGGAAATTTTGGTATCAATCGAAAGAAGAATTCATTTTACGTCAAAAGAATATTAAACTTTATGAAGAAAACCAAGATCTATTTAGAAAAATACTTAAAAAGCTTATTGATTTACTGCTTTTGGTTATAAGCTATTTAAAAAAGCTGGAAGCTGTAAGCTGATTGGTGTAGCGGTTAACGCTTCAGATTCCTAATCAGAAATCGCGGGTTCAAGCCTCATCTTTGTATACTTTTTTTTTTAAATTGTATTGCTTACTAATTATTATTTTTATTTCATTTCGTATTTCAAACAATTCTTTATATACCACAATTAGTAATAGTATATCTTGATCTCCGTTGTCAATGATACCGGAGTTCAAGACGTTCTTAATCTCCGTTGTTGTTGGCAACGTAAATAATTTGATGTTGCATTATAGCCACATGCATGCATGCATGCTGCTTTTTATCTCCTTAGATACGCGTATGATGACACAAACAAGGCAACTTGCTTCTTTATACAATAAATTCGGATGGATTTTAAAAGGGAGAAATTAGGATTGAAATACGAAATAAAATAAACCAACTCAATACGGAGATCAAGCTTCTTTAAATGCTCGAAGATGTTTGAAACGAAGCTTTTTAGCCACGGTAAAATAACAATAAAACTATAAAGTTACATAAAATTATTCATACTTACTTTATCATACATTACTCAAAATATTCACCACAGCTTGAGATTTAAACTCTTTCTTACAAATTTATTTATTCAGATCGTAGGTATTGGTTCCTCAGTTGTATAAACTGTGAAAAGGAGTAGATAAAGGTTTCAGAACACAAATAATAACTCAAAAAGGGCGCCATCTAATTATGAAGCTTAGAAGTGTTTATAAGTATAAACAATCAAAGATGTTAATTGAATAAGCTTTTAAAAGAATATAAAATTCACTAACCAGAAAATGAATTAAATATTAGATTGAAAACAAAAAGGTTTTGTTTATGTTTAAAATTTAGAATAAAGATGAAATAAAATGTTCATAATGATATGGTTCCGTTTTTAGATCTTTAGTATAAAATTTATTAAACAATAAGGGAATAGATAAAAATATAACAATACACATGAATAATAAAGCACACACAAAATAGGTTTATTACAATAAAATCCATATTCCTTTACTAACGATTAATCTCTCTAAGATAGTTACACTAAAACAACTCAAGAAAGATTTACACAAAACCTTTTAATCAGCAAAAATAACCAAGAAATCTATTATATTGGTCAAATAGAATTAATCAGTAAAATTTATTGAATTATGAAAATTATGTGAACTCAACTTCGTCGAAAAAATCGACAAACAAATATCTAAAGGATATTAGGCAAATTAGATTAATCTAAATATTATCAGCATTGATTATTTTACAATTCTTTAACATTAATGATTTAAGGTTTCTGGATTCTATAGAGAGCTCTCTTCCTAATAAAAAATTACAAAATTCCTGGTATAACGAATTTTTAAACTACACTGCAATAATAAACAATCACTTATAAAATACGGTACCTTTAATTTTTATCCAACTAAATTCGTAGAAGACAAACAAAAACAATCCATTAGAAATTGGAAAATGGTCTCTATTTCGGACGATCGTCGTTGACACCTACTTGGTCTTGAAGTGTTGATTTTCAGTGACAGAATCCAGGAATGAGATTCAATTTAATTACTATCATTTGCGCATATGATTTCACAAATAAATTTGATCGAGCACACATTAAACAATCCAATATTTTAAAATGTTTATACGCTATAACGTATTTACTTTTATTTACGAAATAAAACGGTAGTGTTTCTCAGAAATTTAAATAATTTTAACCACAAATAGCACTTCATGCGTTTAAATTCTTCGCACGTAGTTTTAATTTACTGTATTATTTTATAGAAGAACGAGAATCTGTCATTAAATTCTGGATCAATTTTACGTAGTTTTTCTTTACAATAAAACTGCACTAGTCTTAAAACCAAACGAAACGAAATATTTGTGTTTAATAGTTCTTCACCATAACATGAAACACCATTGTTTATTCGCGTTACAAAATTATAAATCTTTCTAACACGATTTAACGAGACGTAATTCCTTTCAAAACTTGCACTTTGCGACCAAATAACACTAAAACTGTACTGTACTGTATTTAGAATTTATATTAATTCTAAAGGATTAATAAACTGTAATTTGGTAGCATTGATTCAAAATCAACCACTATTGATCGGAGCTCAAACGATGAACTTTCACACCCTAGGCTTAAGCGGAAAAATCTCTAATATCGACCACAATCGACCGCTTGCTGTAGGGGCTTGATCAGGAATATCTCGCGCCAACTCAAGGCGATTTTATCATCTCGGTCCCGAGTCTCGCGCGTAGAAACATATGTTTTTATACAGTAAGGATGCTTTTTGGTTGACCTTCTACAGGACTTTCGACCCAAAGCAAGAGAAAGTAGTACTTGAGAAAATTGCGCGCAAACTGGTACGAAGTGGCACTCATCTGGCGTCTAGACTTACAAAAATATTAGCTTCAAAATTACTACGCGGGAACTCGTTTTTTAGATTTCAAATACACATAAAAGACAAAGAAAAATTTGTTTTTAAGTCCTGTATTCTCGGAATATTAGCAGAAGTGTTTTTGTGAAATTGATGACCAAGTACTTCTCACAGTGCTCTGTATCAAGGTCTCTCTTGAAGTAATTGATATTAATACAGAATTATAAACGAACAAAATGCTAAACATCAATTTATGACGCTTCGTTCTTTAGGTGTATACAAATAAGAAACAATCCTGTCTTGAAATGTTTTTAATTTATAGGAAATATTTGCATGACGAAATTATAATTCGAATAAAGCAGTCTTGCAGGACCGAACTTAAGATTTTTAATAAGAATAAATGCAAAATTCTACATACTAAATGCCGGTGGAAAATGTACCGTTACATGTTATAACGCCTCGGCTGGCGCCTCGGCGTTATACATCTTCTTGGATTTAAAGTATCGCTTGATCTCCTAATTACATTATATATATCAGAACTTTATTACACCGATTATTAGTTTTATGCCCTTTTTTCATTTGCCTTTCTGATAGGTAGTTAATATTGTACAAAAAGTAACGGTAAACCACCGTAGCAAAAATATCTAATAATAAAAAAATTAATAATAATTGTAATAATGTTCTGAAAATAATAATTAAAGCAATACAGTTAAAAAAAAGGAGGATGGGGTTTGAACCCGCGATATTTGATTAGGGATCTGAAGCGTTAACCGCTACACCAATCGGCGTTCAGCTTCCAGCTTTTTTTATAGATTAGTACCAAAAGTAATAAATCAATAAGCTGTTTTAAGTACTTTTCTCGATAGTTTTTGGTTTTCTTCATGAAGTTTAATGTGTTTGACGTAAAATGAATTCTTCTTTCGATTGATACCAAAATTTCTATTTACATTTGCAAGGGTACAAATTTAGAAGGAAAATAATAAAATCCCATTGGATTTCCTATATTATCGTTTACAAAAAACAGACTGTATAGTAAAGATATGTTCAATTGTATATAATGTAAATTTATTCAGAATAAGTGCAGGATGGTGCAACACGGCTGTACCAAACGATGTTATAGCTGGAAATTATCTAATTACGAAGTAATCAATGTTTTAAATTTGTATTTGACAGATTTGGTTAACATTTTGTAGCGGCTTTGTAGGTATATTAAGGTATAAGTATTCGATGTTTTGTTCATAAATTTATATACTACATTCCTATGTAAATCGAATTAAGAAATTCGATAATTTTTATTATTGTTAAGTCAATGCGTTTGAAAAATTCCTTGGTTTCTAGGCAAATTTTTAAATTGTTCTGCAAAGGATATAAATGGATCTGCAAGAAAAAAAACAACATTCAGTTAGCATAAACAACATAGATGAAACCACGTCTTGCTAATTCAAAATTATTAAAGAAAAATAAAAGTAGGGTTATGTGCCTATTAATATTGCAAACAAATAACTTGAATAATTATAAATTCAATTTATTTCAAAAAACTATTTATGGGTAATATCAACTCACTACAAATAATGACTTTGCTAATTAGTATAGGGTAAGTGTGGTACACCCGTTTAAGAAAAGAAATTCGGGGAAAATTATATTCTTGAAATTACAAGAACTTAGCTAAATAAGGTTGCATAAGATCTCAGATAACGCTCTATAGATTAATTAATTTAAAATAGTATAGTAACATACATTATAACATTTACATCAGATCAATAAACGAGTACAGTACACTATATGATACATATTTTGTTAGTTACTAAAAAAATGAAATGATATTGGTATTAATATAAATCGATCCCTTTGAATTCATATGTTAACAGAGTTACTAAAATTATCAAATTAGGTTTGTCGATTACTATTGATAGGTTATAATACGCAAAGTATGCTACATTAATTAGATATGTAGCTTACTAATTGTAATTAGTAATCCAATTAAATGAATTACAAATAATTTGCGACACAAGTAAAATATTCGTTCCACACAAGTTTCAGATGAAAGTGCTTCGTCCTTAGTTGTTAATAAGAGGGTAACCTCGTCGACGGAAGATTCTCTACTACGGGCGGTCTTTAATGTAGTTCCGCCAATTCGCAAGTTTATTTCCAATGATTAATAATTTGGGGGGACAAGAGCCTCATCCAAACACCCCTGATGGGAGATGAAGACAGCTACTCTAAACGGCAAAATCCCATCAAATGGAAGGTGCAACAGGACAAAACAGTCTAACATAATAACAAAATAAATCAATTGAAGCATTAAAGAAGTCGGCGTAATTTCAGAAAATAAACAATCCAAACTTCTGCCGGATAGATTTCTTCGCTGCATGCAGTCGAGAACGAACGAAATGTATTTCCTCGTTCTTGCTAATCAGAGGACACGAAGAGGGGAGCACAAAATTTAAAGGCAAGCTTACTCTAGAGTGCGGACTATGTCAATGGAGCATAATAATTTCTAATAGTTTTACTCCCGAAAGCGAATTCGTAGACAATTAGAATCAAAAATGTAGCAACATGCTTAATTGTTAGGTAGTAGTTGTATTCAATAAACAAATCAAGAAAACTTAAATTCAATAATTTATGGTATTTGTTTCCATTTTCTACGTCAACTCTGAGATTTAATAAAGCAAATGCTTAAAACAGAGACATCCTTAGCTTTATATTTGCAAGTGCAATCTCCGAGGATTGAGTTCAAAGTGTATTAAATAGGTTAATGCCGAGAGTGAAAAGGTAAACTTTTGATCAAATCATGGAAAACACTATGAGGAGATTTTCGGCTCTTTCGTGAAATTTTTCTTGTGAAACCGGAATGAACCGTGCCTTGAAAGTCATAGAACTATTAGGATACGCAAGTAGTATGTTCCTACATGGTTTTCAATGTACAAGAAATGTTTACGTGGCTTTCTTCTTTTGTTACAGTTAACACAGGTGACAGTGGTCCAAGCTTTTGTACCATTTTCAGAAATCTATTTATTTAATTTGGTTCAAGAATGGTAGCGTTACTTCTTTTTACTTTTATTCAGACCACCTAATTCAGAACCATTTTCTGTAATTGTCTCTGTTGAGAAATATGATGTAGTGCTCATCCATTCACTTTGTGAAAATGCTTTCCTGCATCGAGAATTTTGTCACAAACGGAATTATTTTGACTTGAAATAATTCATAATTTCTCAACTTGCATTTCGTTCAGTGCAAATGTTACCAAGGTTACACTCGTCTCTGCAGCAGCTGCCTACGCCATTAGACCACCTGCTGCCGCTTTGCCTACGACCCGCCATTTATATAAAAATGTGTGCATCTCATTATAAGTAATTTATTCGTTTATACAGTATGCATTTATATATGCATCTCATTAGACATAATATACTAATTTATGCATTAACGGCTTCCGCAATATTCATGAGGGTACAGTATATAAACAGCTTGCTTAAAGTCTAATATTCAGTCGTAAAAATGACTCCATCGAATCAACATCTAGAAGCAAGCTGGTAAGTGATTTTTATTATTTATTGTAGGGGGTCTAGAATCTGATGCCCAGGGGTAGTGATTACCTAATCCCCTACCGCTTAGTTTTAGGAGTCTTGAATCTGATGCCCAGAGACATTGATTACCTGACTCCCTAATGTGCTTAGTTGTAGTTTATTTAGGGGCCTAGAAGCTAGTACCCAGGGGTACCGCTTACCTAGTTCCCTAAGGCTTAGTAGTATGACATGCTAGTACAGGATGGTTCCGATCACCCTCATGTTCAATGTTAGTTTTAGAAGGACGTAACCGTCCACATATCTGTGTTTGTAACCAATTTATTGTAACTTGTTGTTTAGTATATAATTAATTGTGATCTGTATTTACTTCCTATCTCAACCTATGACTACGTCTTTTAGTCACGAAACCCCACGTGACAATTTTAAGTGTGTGAAAGTGGTTTTATGGTTTCACGTAGGTAAAAATTTATAATCCGCTAGAAATCCATTTTATTGGCATTTATTCATCACTAATTTATTTCACTAAACTACAAATTACTATTTATCTGATTTATTTCAAGCGATCCCTGCTTTTGTAGAAAATCTATTACTTATCAAAAATTTTATTTGATTTTTGAAACCAACTTTTCGGTAGGGCTTGGTTTATTGTAAACACATTTTGATTAATTGTAGGATTTTCTTTAGTGTTTCTTCCCTTACCTTGAACCTTTGGTTTTTTCTTCTGTGCCTGTTGTAGACAACGGGCCGGCGAACCTACAACACTAAACCTTTTAAGCAGTTGAAGGTTGTTAACGGGAGTGGTTAAAAATGGACTTCGTTAACACTAGATGGAAGTGTTACAGTGCCCTTTTTATTCCCATAACTGATATTACTCTTTACCCTTTATTTTCCTACTGTAAAATGTGCAAGTATTCTTTTATCACTTTATTAACCAACAATAGTTACTCTGGTTGCGATACCGTTGAATAAGACATTTATATAATACATACGTGCATGTTGAATTACATAACTTAACATAACATAATAAGGCGAAATGAGTTGTTTTAAATTAAGTAATATTTAAAATTAATAAAAATGTTTCATTTTGATAAAGAAACACTCTATAACACAGTAAACAGAAAAAGGATAAATTTTAAAGTCGATTTTTCTCTGAAATTTCGTATATTTTCTTGGTTAGCCAACGTTGAGCTATCGCTACATGATTTTTGTAGATAAACAAGTTTTACAGCCATTTCAAGGCTTGTTTTCACCTAAAACAGATAAAGGATATGGTTGTGAAGATGTATGCAGATATTTATTGCTTTATCTACTGTTTTTGTTGTGAAGAATTAAAGATTTTCTTCTTAATCAACGATTTGAGTAGTTTCATGTTAAATTTGCTAGTGTTCAATATTAAGAAGTTTTTGAACTTAAATATTTTATTGTGATTTTGTCAAGCAAGTTCATGGGCACAATTGAGACATAAATGCCAATATAAAGATCATTAATTGTAGAATATCTAAGCATTTGAAAAACAAATATTTTTGCGAATTACCATAGTATTCTGAATGTATGTAATCTAGTTATTAGTTAGGAGTTTGGATATCAAAATCTATTGTAATTATCTTTCCATATGATATAACCCAAGTAGCACATAACATTGGTTACAAATTGTTTTCATATTGGCCCCATATTGATTCAGTTTCATTGTTATTACAATATTCTGCCAATATTGACGCAATATTGTTTTGGAAATGTAAACCAATATTACTTCAGCATTGATTTACTAGTTTCAGTCGATGTTTGGGTGTGTCAATGTTGACCTTAAATGTGATTTACAATGTTGTGGTGTACAATATTGCTTCAACCTAATACATCAAAGTAGAGTTTGTTTTGTAGTTATTGACTCTTCCGATAGTGTCATGGTGGTTTAATGAAAGTGTTGTTTGTAAACGACAAATCTTGTTTTTTCTTGAGGTTACTGTTGTTAATTAACAAGTTGTGAACATTGAGAAGAGAACTGCGAGTTTTGTAATGTTGGTACTAAACTTTATTAATGACGTTAGGCATTGCTTACATTACGAATACAATACTGTGTTGTACTCTAGGTACTATGCATGTGTTAAGTTCTAAAACTTAAAATTTTCTTTTAGTTAAAATTAAATATTTTTCCAAAAAAAACGGTAACAGCATAGTGGATAAATACAATTTGTATAATACATATAAGGTCAATTGCATAGGTAGTTTAAATAGCACTTATTTATTTTGGACGGCAATATTGATATACGTTATTGGGTTAACATTACCATTGGCATATGCTTTTGGGCAAATATTGGCGTTATGTTATTGGGCCCATATTGCAGAATGTCCACATTTTCCATCGGCCCAATATATCTTCTTCATTGACCTAATATTGGAACAATATAGTTGTGCTACTTGGGAAGAAGGGAATCTGTAATCATAAAAAGAGGGACAAAGGGGTATTTATTAATTAATTCATGTTTTAATGTAAATTTATATGCATTGGAAAATTGATTTGGTTGCCATTCAATCGTAAGCTTATTATTACATGTTAGTATAAGTTTTATGTATCTTTGAAAAGAGGAACATTTTCTCTACCCAACTATAATATTTGTTTAAACAATAAATTTAATTTTAAATAACAATATGGTTATGTAGTTTTAGTAACAATTTTATTCAATTTTTCTACTAAAAAAAGTTACTAATCTAGTGTATTCCACTAGAAAAATTACCAGGTTCTCTTTTGTTTCTTGAAAACGTATAAATTGAGCTGGAAATCGGGATACCCTCTCTGAAAAATTTATTTGTGCAAATCACGCGTGTATATGCAGAGCAAAATTTAGAAAATTTTAACTTTATGTTGTATAGGTCCTTGAAATTGGGATGGAAGTGAATCATTTTATAAACTTAAATGAAGTTACCTTACGTCCAAAATACAGCTGGTTTAAATAATTTCAACTTTATTTAACAATACAAGACTTTTTCATGAACAGATGTAAATTTTTGTGGCATTTCTACCATTTTGAACCTTGTGGAAGCAGGAGATTTTGCAGATTGCTACTAATTTCTGTCGACAATTTTTAAAACGACATCAATGATTTGAATTTTGTAAATAATGTAAGGCATTTATTTTAAAGTAGTTAGATTAATGATAAAAATATTAATTTTCGAGATAAAAAGAAATATACTGTCTTAGAATTAATTTCTTCTTTTTTTTGATATCCAGTTTTCTTTTTATATCATTAATTTTAAGCGCTTTTAATTTTAATTTAATATTTGTTTACTTTGTTTTGTTGTTGAATAAAATTTGTCATCAGAATATTTTAAAAGTTACTTCTGGTTTATTATTTTATTTGCGTGTGAAGTTAATAATGTTTGCTTATTTAGTGTCCTATTAAAGCGACCCGTCTGGACAAGTCTCATTCAAGTAAAGAACTTACTTTCACAAACAATTTAGTTAGCCGGTGCATTTTTCTTTGATGAGTACGGTTTATATTTTGCATATGTCTTCACTGTACTTTTTACAAAGTCTGTTTTATTTGTTGGTGCTCTCAATTTTAATTCAATTTGAGCAAGTTATCAATAATAATTTATCATCGATTTAGTTGGTTTTTCTTTATTAATAATCAATTAATCCAGAGTAAAATATAATAGTATACTAGATTAAAAATAACCCCCATAATATCATAACAATATATATACTTTATTTCGGTCATGCTGAGTTGAACGGCGGCTGTTCATACATTTTGTAGCAGACTTTTGCTGTACCCAAACAGCTATTATCCAGATTATTGCTATGTTTTATAAATGTTTATTTATCTGAACTCCTTATTAACACCGTGGGCTACGCGTACATAGTCATAGTTAATTGGATGAAGGATGTAGAGGGCAACATCGAAACCGCCTGCGATATCTGAAGTCTGTTTGAATTTATATCTGTCTGAAGTTATTCACATTTGATTTTGAATTTTTTGTACACCATGGAGCTGTATTGTTGTCTCCTCCTCCTAATTTAATTTGTATTGCTTCTCCGTATGAAACAATTGATTTTAAACACAGAAAAAAACCTTATGGTATTCTATTCAATGAAACTGAATCCTGTAATAAAAGTTATATTGGAAGCGGATTTGCATTTTCATTATCATTGGCATTTTTAATATGAAAAAAACCGAGCACACATTTTAAAATTTAATCAGATTTCAAATTCCCGCGGGACAAAAAGAACTAATTTTACAAAAGCGTTTGTTAAACCGTAGCGTAAAAAATTGAAACCTGTACCACCGACGGGCCTTAAATATTTTAAGCGTAAAATGATTTTTGCCGGCAAATTAAAGGACAAAGTTAGAATCAAAAAGCGCCCCCACTGCGAAACTGACAGCGATTTAATATTACAATTATTAGAAAATAGAATGAAAGAGAGGGGGGTCGGAGGAAAATTCATCTCGTCCAAATTTTTGATACGAGAATAACGATTTCTTTTATATCCCTTATCTTTTTGTTAGTAAGTAATAAAAAGTAATTTCTTCTTTTGTTTTCTCTGATATCTGCAAAAGTTGAAAAACAGCAGTTCAATTACATTATTCAGGTTTTAAAAAAGTTATAAAATGCGAAAATATATTCGACTTCTGGCACTTCTGTTCTTCTGGGTTCGAATTCTAAATTCGGAAATAAACCAACTTTGTAATAAACCATAATGACTTCGGGCACAAAAAAACGCGAACGACTTTTGGCATCGGAGAGTAAATTTGAATATAATCGATAGTGTGCTGTAGGGACGTTGGGAATAAGGTTTAAGATTGTTCCTATTCACCCCCTTCGCTCATAAAACGACCATCGATATGCGAAATGTGTTTAATTCAATACGTTTACGAGAATAGGCGGGTTATGTTGCAGAAATGTACCTATTGTCTTTTATGACGCTGAAATTGTGCGGTTTTAAGAATGGAAAACCGAAAATAAAAGAAATATGCGGCTACCCATTATTGATGTTGGAGAAAATCCAGGATATTTTATATACTTAACCTAGAAATTCCTGATTTTTGTAAGCTGAAACGAAGAATTTTGTTGCGCTACGAGAATTCTTTGCGGTTACAAATTTCAATACAATATTTGTGTTATATATCATTTAAAGAAATTTTATTTTTATGTATTAGACTTTTTGTCCAACGGACTATTGGTCTAATAGCATTAGTCCCAACGGGATCTTGAGTCTAATGGACATTTGGTGCAATGGAACTTTTCGTTTATGGGTGTTTTGTTTCAACGAGGCTTTTAGTCTGATAAATGCTTGATCCAACCGGATTTTTTGACTAATGATGACCTTCCTCTTTACCTAAAACGCATTTACTAGATGAATTCTCTTATTGTCCAATGGTCACCCGTTAACGTAACAAGTTTGGTAATAGTGTTTGTCGTCAATAAAAAATTTAACAGAGTATTTGATTTGCTAGACATCTCTTTAGAATTACTATTGGACATAAAATCTACTAGGCGAAAAGTGACGTTCGACAAAAAGTCTCGTTGGACCAAACATCCGTTTGACCAAAGTCCATTAGACAAAAAATCATAGGATTAAAAGACGGAAACGTATATTTGGTTATGATACCAAAAAAATTGATTATTTTAAAAACGCATAAGGTTTGATTAATAAACTATAACAAAAAGAATCGATACTTCGATACTGGAAACTGAGTTATGAGAAGGTAGAAAGTTACAGCTAAATTTAAGGAAAATTTAGAGTTTTTCGAGACTGACGATAACTGTGTGACGGTTAGATTTTCTGATTACCTTTTTGATATCACCCTGTATACGAGCCTAATTAATATTTCTCTTTCGAGAAAGTTTGAATTTTATAGATTATTTTATTAATTATTTATTAGAAATTTTAATTAGCACATTTACCATGGCGCCCACAAAAATAACTGAGAGCTAGAGAAGACTCAAAGATGTCTATGTGGAAAAGTGTGAGATACACTGACATCTGGCGCTAAATCTGCGTGATTAAACCAAATATCGATTACAATTAAAATAGTTAGTAACTAGAAGAAGAAGACTATATTTTTTCAAGATCTCCAACTTCAACAGTTGCGGAGTTATTGCACTAAAGCATTTTTAAGATATACAAATTGCATTAAATTGTATTAGGTTAGGCTATACAGGCTACACTTTTGTAACATGCAGTCGTTTTATGCAATTTGAGCTGCATAGTGTTTTGTGGTACCTAGAAAAATGTCAAGATTATAAATGGTGTAAGGCATAGATTTATAAGCAAAAGACATTGAAAGATTGTGTTATTATGAATATATGTTGTTATTTTAGTTGTAAAAAATGTTGTTTCGTCGACAACAAAATTTAGATGAACAATTTATTATTTATGTCAAGTGTTATATATCGACAGATTCGTAATTTGGTGATCTACAAGATGGTGAAAATAGTTTTTTTACATACTGATTTACATTTTTTTGGTTTATCTAAAAATTCAATATTTTGATCAAAAGGTATAAAAAGGAAGCTATTCCTTTAACAACCAAGTAGCTCTAAAACATCGAAAAGGGAACATCCACCGCTGGAGAGCTTTAAATTAAAATTTTATAAGGTTATGTTGATAAAAAAATAATTTAAATTTAGTTTACGTCAATTGAAAAATATTTAAGGTTATAATTTAAACGTCAAAACTTAAAAAAGTTATTAAACCAATTTAAACAAAGTGTTAAAGTTAATTATTCAAACGCGTATCATATATTGTTTATTTGTTTTAATAAAAATAAAGAATTTTGTTATTTTGATTTGAAAATATATTTATGTGTTGGTATTTAATTATTTGTATGGCAAAATAAGGCATTATATCTTCAAAGTTACCCGACCCGAGAGAGTCTCAATTTAGATATTAAAGTTTGTCCTAACAATAAAATATTTAGTCGGAGCAAGAACCAATACAAGCTGTGGCGTCTGCCATTTTTCAACGCATCCCCAATCATGATAATATGTACAGCTAAGAAAGTAAAATAATAAATGCATTTATCACAACCACTCAAATTTTACAACCAAGCGTTATCAGTTTGGAGGCAGATGTCAGAGTACAGGCTTGCCTTAAACAAAAACTATCAAATTTTAAAAAGTATCTTAAAACAACAACTAAACCGACTCTCAACTAGCATCAACTTACGACTAAAACCGTCGCCACAAAATTCTAAATTCTACTTCTCCGTCTTTTTTCACTTATATTTAAAAAGTATCAGTTTTCCATGCCGTAAATAAAGATTGAGAAAAAATTCTATACAGAATTTTCGTGTTCATTTAATATTTACTTCAATCCGTATATAGATTATCTTTTGCAAATATACCTAGTTATCTTGGTCACGGGCTATACGAACATATAAAATAGAATCCAATTTTCCTCAGATAATATTATCACTAATATTTGTTCTTGGTACATAGACGGAGATTATCAGCTTCAATGGTCTAAGCACTTTGTAAATAACCCCAAGATCTGTTATTGAGTTCAGCACGAACCTTTGGTTTAATAGGATTTCTTTCATTGACGAATTTTCTTAGTAAATGAATATAATGTTTATAAATAGGGTTTTTTAATAACTCAAAGTTATATCTTTTCTGGCATTATTATGTAAAGCAAATATTGCTACAGCAGAACTTTTCAATTGCCAGTATTTCAGCCGCCTACAATAATAATAATAATACAACCTACAGGAATATGTAGCCATCACCTACACTGAGTAGTATAAGAAGGAATCCTCAGTTTTCAGTCAAGTAAGGATCTTTAGTTAAAAAAAATTTAGAATTTAACGACTTTTAGTCTATAGACCTTCATAACATTATAAGCAACTAGATTGAGAATTGTTCTAAAAAATTTAAAACGTTAATTCTTCTTCCGTTAGATGGCAAAGAAAACACATTGTAATGTAAAAGTTGCTCTCATCTATGCTGAACAACGCATGTTCGTCCACATGCAGTCAAGTCAGAGCCAGAGCAGCTGCGCATTCCTATAAAGAATTTTCGCTCCAACCCATGAGCCTGCAACCAGGAAGTGTGAGCTTCCTTGGTTCCATACTTAGTTATGAGAGGGTTGTGCTATGGCTCTCTCTCGCTTAGTTCTGCTTAGTTCATAAGGAGTTGTGCCAAGGCTCCCTATTTGTATACGCTTAGTTTGTAGGTCTAGTGCTAGACAGGGTGGTTCTGATCGCCCTGATTTTATTGTTAGAATTAGGAGGGGCCTGTACGTCTTCAAAACTATATAACCACCATGTTCATTACCTATGTATTTTATTACTTTGTTATTAGTATATAGTTGTTTCTGTGCCTTGTGTCTTCTTTCCCTTCTACCTCTGACTACGACCTCCAGTCACTAAAACCCCACGTGAAATTATTCTTGTATTGTTTTCGTGTAAAAATTGTGTATAGGTAATCCGTTCGAATGGGAGTTCGTACAGATTGAAATTAATTCTGCCTACAGTACAAACGCCGAGGGTACAACCAATGCTGTATTCAGAATTTTATATCCTACCATCCACATTGACTGCTAAATTATGTTTTCAATAGACTGTCTTGACTACCTAGACCCCTTAATGCGTAATTCACGTGGTATAATTACATTTTACATAAAAAACTGCATATATTCTAAACTTTATATTTTATCCTATTTTTAAACTTGTAAAACGTTTGAAACACTTTAAATAAGTACCTTCGTATCTAATTATTCAGAATGATACATTAGGGATTTAATATACTCGCGTTTTATCCTCCACGTTTTACCACATATAAAATCTCTATCCGGAAATTAATTAACAGAAACGCGAATTTCACTGGTACTGGGCCAGAAGACCTGGTTTTGTGGCCAAAAGTCGAAATATTGTTTAATTTGTATAAAATGTTGTTTAAAAAAAACGTCAAAAGTTCAAACTAGCGGATTGGATGTTGCAAAAGTACTAAAATTCGACTTATTTGCATAAAAATTAGCGTCTGAAGGTTGCGGTGCAATTTTAGACCCTATTTTGGGTAATTTCTTTTCTTTCCTTTAGTTTCCTTTCTGTTTCAAAATACGAGGTCAATTCTAAGCGAGTTCTTTCAGCCTCTCACTTCTCAGGGTGTTTTTAGACCTTTCAAAGTTAAAGTATTTTTTTATCATCTTTGGACAATTGTGTACTGTTTAAGGTTTTAAATGTTTTAAGAATACCTGGAAACTCAAAATCGTTGAGTTGTTGTCGCATTCTAAACCAGCCACACACATTTTCCTTGAGGAGTGTTAAATATATCTCGTACTTCCACACTAAAATTTAATTTTTAATGATGAAAAATACTTTAAGCGTAAAATGTGTAACACCCAGATAAATGAGAAGCTAGAAGACTTACTCAGAAAGCACCCAGAAAATAAATTTAAAATCGTACTGCAACATGCTCGTTGTAGACCTAGGTTTACTACCACTATTTTTATTTTATAATTTTATATTTGTAATTTTTCTCATTAAACTCGAAATTAGTATATATCCAAAAACCTTCCCCAGGTACCCAGGTTTATGCAGATAAGCCGAATATTGATCATTATGGTCGCCTAAACGTATCCGCCATTTTTAAGTTTTCAATGTTGACATAAAATGATAAATCTGCGATTTCAAAAACCTTCAGATGCTAAGTTTTATGCAAATAAGTCATAACTAAAGTAAATCAGTCATCATGGCCGCCATATTGATATCATTTAGTCATACAGGTGTGGAAAAAGAAGAACGAAGTATCTGCGACACCATATGTGTGTATGGTAAGGAACGCGCTAGTAAAATAAAGAAGGGTTTATATCGGGCCCCGCCTTTGCTCTTCTTGTTTAATTTGTGTTAGTGGGGTTGGGGAACTACACCAACGCTCGGTTTGTGATTTACTAAACAACTTTAATGCTCCCCCACTAACAAACTAAGACGAGCAAAGGCGTGACCCGATATAAACTCTTCTTTATTTTATTAGCGCGTTCCTTATCATACATATGGTCTCCTACGTACTTCCTACCTGTTTTTCTATATCTGTATAATCCTCCATTTTAAATTTTCAAATTTTGATGTCGAATTCAATCAAAATCAGAGTTATAAACCCCTCTGTACAAAATTTAATACAAATTCAATAATTATCGGTCAATTTTTTTGTTAACTCGAGTCTTGGGAGAAATAATCCGAGAACACAAGTATTAAATTAAAATTCTTACTTTAGAATTATATTTATACATAATACAAAGTATTTACAACCTGTCTATATAAGCAATTAATGAAGGAAAAAAAATTAGTTAAGTTAGTTAATTAAAAAAAATAAAGAAACTACCGTTAGATACGATACCTGGCGAGGCCATTCAAGAAGTAAACTTATACTTTTTATTCAATGATATTTAAAAAGGGTTTCGATTCGAAATTTCGTATCTTACTCATAAACAGGTACTACTATTTTTAAATAGTAGTCTTCCGAAAGACCTAACCAGAATGGTTTTACTTAAACACTTGTTTTCAAGGGGTAAACGGTCCTACGACAGCGATATTTTTGGTAAAGACAATAGTGTGATTTTATAATTGTTTATAGTGTTTTTACTACATTTTTGAATTCGTTTCATTTGACTTAGAAATTTATGAGCAGTTAATAAACCAAAAATAATAGAGTTGTGGGTGCAATACCAGGTATTCTCTTCTAGAAAATAGTAAAGTGGTTTGTTAATTTTAAAACTTTATTTCAGTTTAACTTATTCAGAATTGATATATGAGCGATATAAGGCTCATTGGTTTAAATTATTCTTTACTGATATTTACGATTAGATATAAAAAATAGAAGTCTAGTGCCCAATACAGATAAAACAGTCTAGTCTTTTTTTTAAACAAAGAATTATCAGTGTCGCTATCTTTGGTCTATATTTTATTAAAGTAAAGCAGCTCAGAATTAACGAACACACGCTACATAATTTCTGTGAAGTAAAACCCTTTGAAATACTGTCGACGTCATTCAACCACAAATTATAAAACAGATCTCTTGAAAAGAATGTTGCAAATGTTTAACAGTTCTATGTTTTATTTTTCCATTGGAATAGAGTACGGTCACTTAAAAGAACTAAATATAGATAAAATAGACCAAAAGCCGTTGAAAATCCCTTACGTTAAATTTCATGCTTTAACAATCTAAACCCCCCGTGACAAAAACAACCCTTTCAAGTTATCTACAATCAGAAAAGCCTTTGTGCGGTGCAACATGTCTAGAGACAAGCTGGTGCACACGCAGACAGTTGCAGTTTATTGAAGTAAGCAGCGGTCAACTGTCACATCCACTGCTTATCCTCAAGCTCCCTCAGGACGTAGAAACTACTACAGCACACTACACTCGCATCATCCTAACGTTTCTCTTAATTGAACCAACTATCTTCTTCCTTGTCTCTATCCCTCTCTTTGTTATCGCCGAATCCATATTTGCGGTATTATGTTCAGCATCAGACAGGTGCACCTTTTTTGCCCTCTCCGATGCAAACATTGACATTTCAGAGAGATACTCCCTCGAATGTATGTATATATAGACTAACAGTCCTCCATTTTTATTCCCGGTGATTTATTCAGAGGGTGCTACAGGAAATGAAATTGTTAACAATAAGGTTGATTCGGGATGTGAGCTGTGATATATGTACTTCCGTCCGGTATTTACAGTAGTGCACTTTAATTTCGGTCAATTCTCGACGCTAAAAACATCCACTTAACCTCGGTCACATAAATCTTTGCGGTTTAACTCGTAGCGGTGAGGATTTAAAGGTATCCTGTTGGTCCTACACTATTATAAAACTATTTATACACACAAACATTTAGTTAAGTTTAATTTAGAGCTGGTATAATTTAACTACAGGAAAAGTAGTTCAAATGAGTTGCAGGGTAGATAAACAGTACTTATACACAATGATTCACGTACAATTCCATGTGATTGGTTAATTCAATGTAAAGGCAGTGAGTAATTGGTTGTTTTAAACCTTTAGTTATCCAATCAGGTTGCTTAACATCATGATAAATTGGACAACATGATGAAGTAGTTCAAATGAACAATTCAAGTACGAAAAAAGTAGTTCAAATGAATTAGTTAAATAATAAAGGAAATAAGCATAAACAATATCGAAATTAATTGCACAAGAACTTCTTGTTGTATTTTGTCGCCATATATAAGACTAATTTATGCCTCAAGTTGTAGCGTTTTCATCATCGGCGTTGCAAATCCAGGAAATGTCAAGTACTTCAAGTGTTTTCCTGTTCTTTCATAGTGACATGCGATCCGGTCATAAATATTTCGTCTAGACTCAATACACGGTGACCATTTCACCTTTTGAAAGTAGTACTGTAAATGGCATTAGTTAATGACATAATTCTTTTGTGTATACTTATAAGGGAAAAAAAGTGTTAATTTAGGGTTTAATAGTAGATTGGGGGGGTCAACATGAAATTGAGTCATCTGCGTTTTTTTCGACATAGATTTTAATCTTTAAAATTCTATATTGGTTAATAAAATAAGTTTGAAGGTGAAATTCTGAGGAAAGTGTTACAGAATAAACAAGCTGAATTTCTAACGAATTTAATTATTTACATCGTAGCTGGCGGGAATAACCTTTAAAAATCTTGAGCTTATTGAAGGATGAATTTAAGTTTGCAAAATACAAAATTTTCAGTAAGTACTAACTACTGCTAAAAACAGCTCAATAACAAAATAGGAAAAGCGCTCAAAGGTGCATCAGGTAAACGTTGCAGAATACAGATAGGGTGCAACTGCACCACAGAAATGCAGTACATTCTATGTGTTCCATTTCCTTGTGTACATGTCAGAGGTTTTAGTTACTAAGTTTTACCGGCAAGTTTTCATTCAAAGAACATTACGACAAACAACATTCCAAGAGAAACATCCTCTTGTTACACTTGAGTTGATACGTCTGAGACGATACGATAAAAGCAATTATACAAGGTGTGCTGTTATTTTAATTACACCCAAATTTCTAATAAATTCTACCACTGAAACATTCAACCATCAGAACATTTCTAGGCTTTTATAGTTATACTAATCCAACATTTTATAGTTGACATCTTTGCAGGTTTACTCTTGTTGCATAAATCGAGACTAATAATTATTATCTAAAAACGTCATAATACGTTTAAAAAATTACATATTCCGTAACTTCTATTTTGTGTCATTTTCTTCTAGACCGGTACTTGTGGATTTCCAGCAGAACGAGCAAATCAGTTTCCGAGGTTTAGTTGTAACTGGCGATTTCTTGTAGTCTGATTATTATTATTATTTTATTTGCAATGATAGTTCTAATACACTTATTATGTGTTTACTGAGCTTTTAAAAGCTTTAACTCTTTGAAGCCCTAGTCCCACTTCGGCAGGCTTATTAAGTTAATCTTTTAGCTAACATATTTAGGTTAAAGGGTTAAGAAAAAGCATCACTATCTTAAATATATAGGGTGTCCATTTAATGAGTAGTATTTAATAATAATATCAATAGAAAAGTTTCTTGGTTGCCAAAAGTGCTCACTTTAAAAATATTTACAACTATACAGGGTGTTTCATAAATGCTATACAAATTATCCTACACTTTTTAAATGACTGTTTATTCAACGCTATATGTTTATTAATCTGTGGCGGTGTTGAAAACCCTTTCAATTCAAGTTTTGCATGGCCTCTATAAGGTTTAGAATTGTTAAATAGTGAGTCTAAAGTTTTGCCCACGATCAGAATTACTTCTACGACTTTCAAACAGAATCCAAAATATTGAACTTTACATTAATGAATAAGTTTGAATCAAGAAATAATGTTGGGCAAAACTTGAAAACCCTTTGAATGCCCTCTACAAGGTTTAGAATAGTTAGTGAGTCTAATGTTTTACCCAAGACCAGAATTACTTCTACGACTTTCAGACAGAATTAGAGATATTGAACTTTACATTAATTAATGAGTTTAGATCAAGAAATAATGTTGGGCAAAACTTGAAAACCCTTTGAATGCCCTCTACAAGGTTTAAAATTGTTAAATAGTGAGTATAAAGTTTTGCCCACGATCAGAATTACTTCTACGACTTTCAAACAGAATCCGAGATATTGAACTTTACATTAATGAATAAGTTTAAATCAAGAAATAAGGTTGTGCAAATCTTGAAAACCCTTTGAATGACCTCTATAAGGTTTAGAATTGTTAGATAGTGAGTCTAAAGTGTTGCCCAAGATCAGAATTACTTCTACGACTTTCAGACAGAATTAGAGATGTTGAACTTTACATTTATGAATGAGTCACCGGGTTTAGATCAAGAAATAAGGTTGGGCAAAACTTGAAAACCCTTTGAATGACCTCTACAAGGCTTAGAATTGTAAGTTAGTGAGTCTAAAGTTTTGCCAAAGATCAGAATTACTTCTACGACTTTCAAACAGAATCCGAGCTATTGAACGTTACATTTATAAATGTGTCAACGGGTTTAAGTTAAGAAATAAGGTTGGGTAATACTTGATGACCTCTATGAGGTTTAGAATTGTTAGGCGGTGAGTCAAAAGTTAATCCCAAGATCAGATATTGTTTAAGACGTGTGTAATGCGTTATAGATACCCTGTGATGCGTTTAGAACCCTGCATTCGTGAAGATCTGGTTTGATTTACGTAAAAAAATAAGGTTGGGCAAAATTGGGCATAACTTGGGCAAAATTATGGCCTACTTTATTTTATTGCAATCGTTTATGGGGGTGCCACACCATAGAAATTCGGCTTTTGATTCACGAATTAAGGGGGGCTGGGCAAAATAAAACAACTATTGGTCAAAACTGGGCATAACTTGAGCAAAATTATGCAATAGTTTTTTTCTCGAAATTCTTATATGGGGGTGTCCAAAACTTACACTATAGAAACTCGGCTTTTGACTCACGAGTTAAGGGGGCTCGGCAAAATAAAACAACTATTGGTCAAAACTGGGCATAACTTGGGCAAAATTATGGCCTACTTTATTTTATTGCAATCGCTTATTGGGGTGTCACAGCGTGTAAATTCGGCTTTTGACTCACGAGTTAAGGGGGGCTTGGCAAAATAAATCAACTATTGGTCAAAACTGGGCATAACTTGAGCAAAATTATGGCCTACTTTATTTTATTGCAATCGCTTATTGGGGTGTCACAGCGTGTAAATTCGGCTTTTGACTCACGAGTTAAGGGAGGCTGGGCAAAATAAAACAACTATTGGTCAACACTGGGCATAACTTGGGCAAAATTGTGGCCTACTTTATTTTATTTCAATCGCTTATGGGAGTGCCACACCATAGAAATTCGGCTTTTGACTCACGAGTTAAGGGGGCTCGGCAAAATAAAACAACTATTGGTCAAAACTGGGCATAACTTGGGCAAAATTATGGCCTACTTAATTTTATTGCAATCGCTTATGGGAGTGCCACACCATAGAAATTCGGCTTTTGACTCACGAGTTAAGGGGAGCTTGGCAAAATAAAACAACTATTGGTCAAAACTGGGCATAACTTGGGCAAAATTATGGCCTACTTTATTTTATTGCAATCGCTTATTGGGGTGTCACAGCGTGTAAATTCGGCTTTTGACTCACGAGTTGAGGAAGCCTGGGCAAAATAAAACAACTATTGGTCAAAACTGGGCATAACTTGGGCAAAATTATGCAATAGTTTTTTTATCGAAATTCTTATATGGGGGTGCCGACTTCACGCAGGCAAATATTAATTGCTATTGCTATCTTGCCATTATTTTTATCCGTTGTAATATTGCAGTTTTACTTCTTGGTTTTAGAGAAGGACAATTAAATAGTAGTAGTACTAAATTTGAAAATAACTGGTGCAAGTTAAAGATTATTTCTTCTTCTCCAAACATTCACAGAAGTATTATTATAAAAATGAAAAAACATTTTCTAACACTCTATCTTCTACTTTGGCAAAAGTTTTTACCAAAAATTGTCCTACTTTTAGTTGGATTCTACTCAGGCTGGATTGGTGGCAGTGGCAGGTAACTGGCCAGAAATCATTGAAGAAGGTAGACGGATTAACTTAAGATTTTAAAACGTTTGCGGGAGAATCTGAAGAGAATGCGACTTGAGAAACGATTCAACACACGGCTCCACCAACAAAACTCGCCTTCTCACGCAACCATCAGGACTCTTCGGATTTTTTGTGCTTACAACATGACTGAGTTGTTGTGTCGAAGTTGAAAGTGAAGCTGAATTTTCGAAGAAATGTGTTTAATACCAAAATAGGTGAATCCCCTGTTATATTAGCATGATCTTATATTTTACGTATGATATTATTTACTACGTATTATGTATGCACAGCTGTCTTTTTCTGAAACTAATAATGGTTTAAATTTATAAAAACCATTTACATAAATAGGTACTTAATGTAAGCTTTGCCTAAATCAGCATCAGTAATTGATTAAATATACTGAATGATTAAAGCTTTGAATTCCATGTAATTATTTTTGTCACGCAGTATATATAAATGCCTTTGTTCCTCCCTTAGTTACCGCGTCTTACTCCTCTTTCCAGTTTACAGCCCCAACTTATCTCTTCCTCAGACTTAGGTTTATCATCCCTCTTCTCTCTCTCTCTGGCTTACCCCCTCCAACTAACCCTCCCTCGGACTCCTCCCCCTACTTACTACCCATCTTACCATAAAGTTCTACATTAAATTAATATATCATTTGCTTAATATAGCAAATTTCTAGACTTAAGACATGCATATTCTACTTTTTCATCAAATATTCCAATGTGCAGTCAAAATTTAGAAATTCTAAAAAACAGACACTCAGAGACAGAGAGAGATATCGAATTTCGTGAATATGCACTACATACTATGAAACTCAACTGAGAATTCTTGGTGGCGTAGTAAGCAAATATAGGGAGGATGTTTAGTTTCAAAACGTAACGATGCAAACGCTGCCAGTGGACAGTCATGCTTTGGTATATTGAAATGCATCGATTACAAATAATGCTTTTAAATTAAAAATATAAATAATTAAAAAATCAACTAAAACTCCACAGACTACAAAAAAGAACGCTATAAAAATACAAAAACTAAATGAAAATAAACGGTACTGTTGACTAATTTACAGTGTAATAATACATTTAAATATATGGATTAGTAAATAATAATTGACCTACACAATAAAGTTCAATGTAGCCAGTGTATTCACTAGCGAAGGCATAAGATTTTCGTAATCTAAAGCAGTGTTAATGGGAACATGATAAGTTTAATCGCCAATAATGAAATATTTATAATAATCGTCCCAGTCATTTACAACTTTTGCAACAATTTGCAAACGTATTTCACGATGATTTGTTTTGTCCAAAAAAGTAAATGAAACAGCTATAAATAAGCAATAGTCATCACCTAATATTTATATAATTTGTCTGCTTTCCATGGTTTTCAAATGTGCGGGTTTGTTGCAGCAAACTTTTACAATCGTGAATAGTTCCAAAAGTTAACAACACTGGGAAGCGAGAGGGCGCTGCTAGTTGATCGTGGCTAGAGTCACTATTTCTAGTCACCTAGGCCGCGCTGTTCGATCAGAGTACCGCAAAACGCCGCCATTTTGGGACAGAGAAGCGTGATCTATAATAACGCACAAATTAAATTATTTGCTATATGAACTTTCATAATAAGAAAAACCTTTTAAACTAAACGTGGATTTGATTAAATTCAATATAGATAAAAATAATGAACAATTTCGTGCTTTATTTGCCTCAATATGGCGGCGTTTTGCGGTACTCTGATCGAACAGCATGGTCTAGGTGACTAGATGTAGTGACTCTAATCGTGGTTCTCGTGCGTATCCAAATAAATATTTTAGATTTTTCTTTTTATCTAGTTACCTATTTTTTGTATTTACCTTAACGACGTGTTTGTTTATATTTATATTACCTTTGATAATGACAGCTTATCTGTCGAAACAGGGTGTAAGGCTAGGTCGCGTCCTTAGTAAGACTACACGTGCACCCTGGGTAATGATAAATGAACTAGCACAACTGACGGTCACATAATCTCTGAGCTCTATCAAGACTTGAAGATCTCCTGACCAACACAAATCACAATAATTGCGAAAAATTACAAATACCGTCCTTCTAAGGACCCATCGACTAGAAGAGTCGGCCCTAGTATCCAAATTAGCCAACTGAACATTGAAATTATCAGCAGAGCTAAATGTCAATATCTTCATAAGATACTCGTTAATAACGATATCCATGTAACCGTCATTCAGGAAACTCACACGGAAAATGAACAATAATTAAACTCAAGGGGGAAGATACCTGAATATAACCTAATTGGTGCTACGTACCACAGATCGTATGGCACAGCTACATACGTAGGAAGCGATATAGACAATGTTGTTCTGATGTCAACCCATTTGTCTGACAATGTCTACGAGGTCATTGTAAAAGTTGGTACCGTGAGCATAAATAACATCTAACATATAAACCCCCTTGCCACTTGAAGTTTTTAATAGCCACCATCTTCTGTGGAAATACAGAACAAGTGATCAGAACGGTGAAAACCTAGTCACCTGGACAGAAGCCAATGATATCCACCTCATTCTTGACGCCAAAAACCGTAGTACCTTTAAATCAGCTGCATGGGGAAGCGAAAGTTGCCCAGATTTATGCTTTGTCACGGTCGATGCAAGCCTCCAAATACCAGCATCTAGGGAAGTTCTTGCTGATTTCCAGCCAAAAGACTCAAATGGCTCAGAGACAGTTGAGCAGATGGACTTCACAAAATCAAGCAGAAAATCATGGTTGCTACTATGTAAGCTAGGAGGTGAAAGCAAAGTGGCCCGAGATAAAATACCCATCTTACCAAACGTAGTTGCTGCGCACATCGTCAGTACTTCTAGAACCCCTCCCAAGATAGAGAGCATACTACTAGAGTCAAACGAGAACTTAAATCCCTTAAAACCACGCCTATCCGTTGGCTTCCTACACTAAGCGACATCCCATCCCCATGCTAGAGAATACCAGAAAATACAAATCAACCTATCACTTCCAATCCATACGTTCTCCGACTACGTTACCACCAATAGACTTCGATCCAGAAACCCACCAATTGTGACAGCTAGAAACCTACAGCACAGCAACTTCAACATGATGCAAAGTTGGAAAAGAGAATGGGACGAAACCTCGCCAATACACCTTAGGGGGTTCCCCTGTATATCAGAAAAGCCTGCTGGTTTCGATCTCCCTAGAAGATTATGGTGCAGTATAAACAGAATGAGGACCTACCATGGTAGATGTGCAGACACATTCCACAAATGGAAAATAAATCCATCTCCACAATGCGACTGCGGTGCAGATAGACAAACCATTAACCACATCGTGGAAGAGTGCCCACGTAGAGCATACCAAGGGCAGTTTGATGATTTCCTGTACGCTGAAACATGTACCTGTGTAATGTGACTACTAACTATATACAAATTGTATATATTTTATACATTTATATATTAATATTTACAATTTACACCTTATGGTTATATTGTGATTTACTTGTTATACGATAAATAAATAAATAGCTGTCGAAACAGTATTGTCAGGTTATAATACAATAAATACTGTGAAACGTTTTACTTTTATTAATCTTTATTTATTTCATTTTAGATTTATTTATTTAAAAATATAAAAATTAAAACAATACAGATATTAAGCAGTGTTGACTAACATACACAGCGAAAGCTTCAATATCAATCACGACCAAAAGAATCACGTAAATCGACCCAGTAGAACTCCTAAACGATCTGGAACAAGAATGAGCCTTGTATTTTAAATACGTTGAAATTAATGAAAAATAAATCTCTATTATAAATATTCGGATACAACCGTGCTTTTGTAATAAGAAAGAAGAAGAGTAAAAAACAGATGTGCTGAGATCACAGGAGCAAAAAATCGAATTTAATGACTATACAATTATGATGAAACGGGCAACAATTTCCTTGATTAAATTTGTGGAAATAACGCAATAAAATGGCCAGCAAGATCTCCAGACCAATACCACATGATAGTCTTGTTTGAGGAAATCATAAAACGTTGTTTACAGTACTTTGAAAGAACTGAAAAAGTTATAACCACTAAAGGTAAATTCATTTCTAACAGTCAGTTGGTTTAGTATGGAAATGTATGGAAAATATTTTATGATGACTTTGGTTACTGATTGGGAGAAATGGAGGATTGTTTGAATGTTTACTGAAGGTGATGCTATAAATATTAATACACTGATCTTAAAAAAGTTGTCGAGATTCAACTTTGCGATACTCACAGTTTACAATTATTATAAAAAAGAAAAAATAGTTTAAAATATTTACTTCTTAGCAATTATCAGGTAGTTATCACCTACAAGGTGATAATCGATAATCGCTCATTATCGCTTTTGCGTAGGTAAATAGCGTACCATTTCAGCAATTTTCACACGTTGTTTTTTAATTATAATAACTACTTACTACCACCACCAGTAGGTAGTTTACTTTTTATAGCTTTCTGCGGGGTAATTTGAATAATAATACTTAACAATAAAAATCCATAAAACGATCATAGAATTTTATGTGCAAATAACCATATAAATTAGCATACAATAAAATGCAAACCTGCATAAGTATCTCAATGCATGCTATGCCCATATTAGTCATATCCTTTTTATCGTATTTAAAGCCTTGCAGACAATTTTATTAAAGACAATAAAATTAGGTTTTCTAAGACAATACATTAAAACGTTAAAACCACAAACGTTATTACACTAACAGAAGGTAGTAACGTTTATGATTGTTGCAAGACGATATTTTGATGGCCAATTTAAAATATTTGTTGTTTTCCATGAATATCAAAGTCCATGTATAAACACGAAGACTCTCACGGCCTGAATCAATGGACAAGGAACGACTTCCGGGTTTGAAACTTGTCATATCGACTGCCTTCGTTGATTTGAATTTGACACTAGAGTTCCTACGTTGATATAAATGTGACATGAGAGTCCCTTGATTGTTTTCAATATGACACGATCCAAACCCGAAAACCGTTCCTTGCTCAGTTCGTCAGTTTTAAAATAACGCTTTTATAATAATTTGATGATAACAAGCTTCCAGAAAACAAATGATAAATTCATTCTAGAGTAGTTGCTGCTACACACCCAGTATTATGATTATTCTATTAAAGTACTAAGATCAGTTTGCAACAAAGCACCATGGTTAGGGGAAAGATGGAAGTCAAAACAAATTTATATTTACAAATATTAAATCTGAAAATAAGAAACAGCTGCAGTGTTCACCTGCAGTCTATATTAAAAGTACAAGTTTGAAAAATTCTGAACCATATTTATAAAGCTAAATGATCAAATTCAAGAATAGGATTGCACGTGTATATTTCTTATAATTCCTTATAATGATCTTCGTAGGACTGAAATTTGTCCCCTTTTACTGTTATAATGTTAAGCTCTGTTGAATGCAATTGAATCACAAAGCAAGTTTGGAATAGTGTATAAAATATAATGATAGCAGATTGAAGGTTAAAAAGCTTTCAACTACATTAATTTAAAAAAAACAAACAAGGACGAGTCAGAATAAGAAACAAATAAGTCGCAGCCTAGTACGTAGTCTTAGTGATAGCAGCCGCAGCATCCATCATCAACATTTCTCCCCTTGCTAGACGAACAAAAGTTAGCATTCTTCCAGGATTCTAATTAATAATAATTATAACAGTAAGTGTTGTTACCAGGCCCCGTAAGCTATGAAGCTTGTGCGGGAGGGAGGTGCGATTATTATTATTAGCAAGCTAAGGAAAACTGCAGAAAAAGCTTAAGCAAATCTTCCGACATCGGGAGTCGACCCTGATCGACTTGGGTGAGAGGCCAGCACGCTGGCCGCTACACTACCAAGGCTATTCGCCTGATAATTCTCGAAACTGGTCGTCAACACTGGAAATCTTTTGTTTTTATATCGATCATTCGTACTAGTCCATCTGGTCCTGGGTAAAATAAGGATAATTCTAAAAGTTCTGGAAATATTCTCAAAATGCTCGAATGTTCTCCCATTTCCCTCTTCTCTTATATAGTTATGCTAGTTATAGTTAATTTGACTGTTGGAAGGTAATGTATTGAAAAGTAACGTAGTAATAGACAATTAAAAAATATTAAACTCATTAAGTTTAGATTAGAAGTACCTTTACTCTGACCAGTCACAACGCCGACCGCAGACACTTCGCCGACACTTCCCTTTCCTTCCCCACTTCCCCGACCCTTAAAATAAATCTTGCTACAGAACACTTTGCCGACCGTGGATGATGATAATAATAATAATAATTGCTACTACTCATTTCCTGGCGAACCAGGTCCTAGAAGCTATGAAGCTTGTGCGGGAAAAAGGGGGCGACTATTATTATTACGTAGGCCCAACGTGTGGCTGCAACCGACTTAGCAGTTTGTAACAGCACAAATACCACATTTCTATTACAGCTAAGGGAAACTGCAGAAAACCTTAACCAAAGCTGCCGGTACCGGGCTACTCATCTAACCTAACCTAACCTAACATAAAGTCATATTGTGGGTAACATCACAGATATCATATTTGTAAAAACCATATTACAATCGATCAACAGGTTAATAAGTTTTAGCTTCGCAACTTTACGTTAACACCCTCATGAAATTTGTAACAATGGTTCTTAAGGGCCGGCGTAGTGTATACGGTCAGCAAAGTCTCCACTGCTTGCGGTTGGCGTAGTGTCCACGGTCGACAAAACATCCAGGACTTGTGGGCATCGTTTTGTCCACGGTTGGCAAAGTATCCAGTAGCAAAATTTATTTTAAAGGTCGCCATAGTGTCCACAGTACGCAAAATGCCCAAAACCGCCAGTCAGCGTAGTGTCCATGGTCGGCGTTGCGTCCGCGGTCGGCGTTGTATTCAGTCTGCGAAGTGTCCAACCACCTCATGCACAAAGAATACATTTTAGAAACATTTGTCATTATGTATTTGTCTAAACAAAATAGAAAGAAAATAAATAAAGAGTTCTTACATTACTAGAACAAAAAACAAAAAGGTGCTGCTGGGTTGTAACCCAAAATATTTGCAATGCTTTCAAAAGCATAAATTGTGCAAACTATGCTCATAATAGTGTCTGCCTTTTGAATATTCGACGCCGACAGCAGCTGCTACATTGTACATTTTGCATGGGCATGCAACGTTCGCGAACGTGCTCGATTATGCTCCCCAAGGGAACGTTCGTTTGATACGGTTTTATCGTGCGCGGTCCCTCCGGTTAGCATTTTTAGAATGTTCTTTCATTTACAACACTATACGGTAAGTAATCAAAATTCCACCAAATTTCACTTGTACCCGGATTCTTGGTCATCGACTAGGCTGGCTTCCATTTCTTCTTGTGAGAAAAATAATAGTGTCACAGAATACGCTGGTGAGCATTCTTCAATTTTTTTGGTGTGTTAAAATCAGGGTTAATAGGAAGAAATGTCGAATTGTTTTCATTAAGAAAACTTAATAAAGAATGGTGCTGGATGAGAAGTTCCAGATCCACTTTACCACTATTTTCCACATTTCAGCCATATGCCTGATACCCTCTAAAGAAAATCGAATTTACTATGAAGGTCTCGGTAAGGTTATTTAACGCTTATGTGAGTTCTCTTGAACTTTGTCTCAAGTTTTTTCCATTGTTACAAAAAATTGTTCTTGGAATCTTTTTACTCAAAGACATCCTTAAGACGGCCTTGATGATTGACTCGCTAATTAAGAGTGTGAGCTATTTATACGTGTATCGTTCGGATGGAGAGACAATTAAAGAGTAGAATTCCTAAATAGCCCATGCCTACATTTGTAACTGATGGATTAACTTATTTTCTCAGACTAACTTCAAGCAGATGTCCCATAAAAAGTGGTTGTAGTTTTCTAGAGTTAATTTTACAGGTAACACATTTCGAAGATGTCTAGAATTTTTCTTTTAAAGCTTTTAACGTTGGCTCTGTTAGAACCACATTTTCTCGCTTCTTGGAGTTCTACTATAAAAAGTTCTTTTTGGAACGTTTGTTCACCCAGTTTTTCTTCAAACATCCTTGATTTAGTACCATGCAGTATCATTTTTGCGCCCAAGACCATTTTCTTGCACTCTCTTCAGTATAGAATTTTCTACAAGTAAATGAGCTTGTTGTCAAAACGGTTTTACTTGTTTCAGGAATTCGAACGCTCTTCGAAGCTCTTGAATACCGCCTATTCCGATTGAATACCTTACCATCATTCATTATCTAAACGAAACACATCTGGAGACTATCCCAGAATTGGGGAATGGGTATTACAAGTTTATGATTTCATTATTCTATGTTGGTGGTCTCTGCTATTCTGTTCGCCATTACATCAGCTTGGAGTTCGAATCTGGGTCCAGCAGTTCTAAGCATTTCCATGACTTTCAAAGGAGCAACTCGGGTTTTGAATTTGTTATAGTATTCATCTACGAATATTGAATTCTGCCGCCAATCTTTTTCTATTCCTTCGTTTCAATGCCATAACAGCCCAATTATTACATGTCTTTCCGTTCTCGTATCATTTTCTCCATAATTTTGAATGGTTTCGTAGTTTCTTGGTTGAAGCGGTCTGGTGTGATCAAAACCTTCAGTAGCAAGTATTTCTTTCTTCGTTTCCTACTATTTCCCAAAGTTCATGACTCTCTGTGCTTTTTTGACTCTGGAGGTGTTTTGTTGGTCAGTCCGGAAACATTCTTGAGATGAAGATCTTCATATCGATTTTCATATAACTTGGCTGATGATACTTATCGTCATTTGCTCATTGTAGACATAAATCTTCTCTACAGCTGCCCTAACTTCGACTTAGAGCTATCGGTCTAATAGCATAGCTGTTGAAGCTTCGCCGCAAAGAGTCAATTTTATTTTTTCCCTAACCGTGGAGGCCATTCAAAACAAAGGTAGTTACCATCGGACGCAGTTTATTAGTGAAAACTTGAACGGTAAGTACAGTTTGTACGTTTTATTTAATCTTAATTTCCTCTAAATTCCAATTCTATAAATCAAGTGGATTAGATAACCTAAATGTTGCATTTATCTATCATATATACGTCTAATGGACAATCGCCAAAGACGACGTTCTTGGCCTCACTCTATCAAACCTAATTGGTCCGAACAAATATACATTAAATCGAAATGTATACTGTGAGCTGTTCAGAGTTCTTTCCCACCCTCTCTCACTCTGTCTCATAGCCTTTCAACCTTTCTCGGCATCACCTATTTCTTACACCAGCATAATAATTGTCGATTGTTTGCTACTAGAAATGGCTGGCTGCACCTACTAGGATACAACATGCGCACAATTGCGTAACACGTACATGCACTGCTCAAGAGGCCTACTTGCAGCACGTGTGACCTTGTCATGCGTAACAAAGTTCCTAACCCTGGCACACGCCGACAAAGTTGTTTCCTATGCAAATGAAAATCGTATATAAAGCCGTTTTCTTTTTCGGTATCGTATCGGTATTAAAACGTATATTTTGCTTGTAACGAATGGAATTAACTTTATAAACATAAAAGTCCCACTCATGGACGCCAATTGTAACATTCGAAATTTCACACACAAAAACCCCGCGATTAGAAGCCAATTGTAAGGTTCAAGTTTTACTTACACGAAATGATTCTGAATACACAAAAGAATTGCTATAAAGCTCATAAACAAATACTTACTGTACTGCTCCGTTTGAAATCTCTTATATCAAATTGTAGTTCAGGCGTAGGTCTGATTTTCATAACTTGCTAATTGTAAAGAAAAAATAACAGGAAGTAGGTAGGTACCGAACTTAACACAAAAACTATAACAAGTTGTCCAATATTGACGGCGAATCATACTGTATTTTACGCTAATTTACAGACCGCTACCGTCTGTCTTGAAGTGTCGGACCAGACTCTGTGGAGGGTTGTGTGTGGAATATGGTCGCGCCATAATCTTTTAAGAAAAGAATTTGAAACTGGCCTATCCGAGAAGAATTGATATTTCTTCGACCAATGGGAGAACCGACGCATAAAAAGAAATTTCGAGAACATTTCAGGGACTTCACCACCAATTTACGCGTGGCTTCGATGTTTTTATACGTCTGCACTCGTGAGAATTTGTTTATGCACAATGTCGATAAGCATGAACAGGAAGCCATAAATAAAAACTAAATGCATTTTAGGAACTGAAATCCTTTGTAAGAAAGGCGGTATTAGTTTAAAATATTTATGAATTAAGTTTTATCAAGGTTCCTCTCTACGAAATAACTTTTATAAGTATGGGAACGTCTTGAACTGAACTTTAACATTTACAAAGACGTCAACATGTTGCTTTTAGAAGCAATATTATCTGTAATTTTATGCTAGAAAAAATGTCGTTTAGACGAAAGCATTTTAGGGTAACCCCCGGTATTTTAAGAAAACACCATTTGAAATAAACTAAAGTCTGCAGATTTTTAACTCAACTAAAATGTATTGAAATACGCAGGGCCAGACTAAGATTATTTGCTATGAATGCATATAAAATTACATTTCTATACATTTGAGAATTTGAATACGTTACATGCTCCAAGCGAATTCGGTTTTCCTTTGGAAGCTCAACCAAAGACCATCTTGGAGCGAGCCTCGGTAAGCGACTTTAAAATATTATTTGCCTGAAGTGCACTTAATTCTCTTGTACTAATTAGCAGTTTATTTTTTCGACTTTGCGTTTTATTTCTTCTCTATCCTAAGCTACGCTCCTAGTCACGCCAACCCCTAACGTGACCGTATTTTCCTGCGTAAAGAAATTAAAGAGATTTTCTAGTTGGAGACTCCATCAAAATTAACAAAATTTCTAAATTTAAATTTTCTTCTTTATCGCATTATTTAGATCTAACTTCTTTAAAGCATTGACATATATCAAGATAAAGTGTCCATCCAACTTTAACATGCGGAAGATGATGCATACTGTTAAGATGAGAAGAAAAATGAAACAGAATCGCATTCTTTTGATTGAGAAGCTTTTCTTTTCATCTAGATTGTATTATTACCATTATACAAAGAGTATCATGAACTGATCTCATATACAGAGGCGGAGCAAAGCGACTGGAGTCCGGGCACCAGATGCTGAAACGGGCTTATTTTTTTTATTTTGTAAGTATTTATTTACAATCTATCTATTTTACAAGACATTAAGCAAATCTGTTGTAGGAAATATTTAACATGAGAGGAGGCATCTAATGATGCCAACTCTTAAGACTTATATAAACAATGGTTAACCTTAGTATTAGTATTAGTTATAATATTATGTTGTTATAAACCTGTATTGTAGATCTAAGGGTGTAGTTCTTTCTAGTCTGTACTGGCAATCACTATTATCTAGTAAATTAACCGCGAGTGAATTTGGATGTACTTCCAATCTTTTTACATATTTAGCACTGTAATTTACTATTTCTTCCTTAACTGAAGGTATACTGAGGTCGTCCCGAATGTCTTTATTTGAAACGAAGTATGTAGCAACAACTACGATTCGTAGTACATTGGACTGGAGTCTTTCGATGATTTCTATGTTTGAGGTAGAAGCTGCTCTCTATAACTTAAAAATGGATAGAAAATCAAATCTCTTATGTTTCTGTAGGGACTCGAATCGCTTAAAAGCCCAGGGCTTTGCGACGGGTTAGTCCGCCATTGCTCACTGCCTTAGTCTTGCCATACCTAAACTTTTGAGCAATTAAAATCCAAAATATGTATTTTTGTTGTAAATCTGCGATAATTCCAAAAAATATATACCTGAATACATGAATAAATAGACGCGATTATCCTGAATGTTAAAACACATAGCAATATAAATAAACCGAGTGGTCTCTGAAAAATGTTATTATGAACTTCAAGATCGTTAAGCAGGCAAAGTATCTGGCGTCTCTGCATCTGCCATGATTGTTTCTTCTATATTTGCTTCTCCATAATTGTATTATAAAACGTTTACATTCTATCCTTATCCTTATCCTTAGATAAACAAAATGGAAAGATACTATATGGGGTACTTACTGTAAATACTTCGACTACTTATCCCTGAAACATGTCTAATCTCCACTCACCTGAAACAAAAAACACACTAATTAATATTAACATTAATGTGATTTACGAAAATAAGTAACTATTCATATTCTGCAGTAACTTGCTAACAATATTTGGCTAAGGTATGCTAATAAATATAAAAATTGTAGAGCTTAACCTTAAGCTTTGGTAGAAGCGCCTTAAGTTTAAATGTCATCAAGACTAACAAGGTCTATAGAAACTTATTTTTATGCTTTATTTAAGATTTGATTCCATCTAAACTATGATTGATTATATCCTTCGGATTTTGGGCCTCCATACACCGCACTAGTACGGTGTGACGGAAAGGTAAGCTTCTTCTGAACATGTCAATATGAATGCTTATTGATAATGTACAAGAAGTACGTATTAAATATCGTTAATAATAATAGTTCTACATAAATTAAAAATTAAATAAAAGAGAAGAATAGAGGTTATAATATATAACTCAAATACTGACAAATAAAATTATGCAACCATCAAATCGATTAATATTTATTTATGTAGTATTTAAATAAATATTAAAATAATTGAGAAAAAGCTTATCTTTGTAAAAACGAAGGTTTTTCAAAACGGCGAAACAGGAAAATATTTGCCAGAATATATCAGAACTAGAATTTTAAAACTGGAGACTATCCAATTAGAAATCTCTACTTAGAATTACAATTTATTTATAAATTTAGCTGTAGTTTTGAGAAGAAGAAGCTTTTTGTAACATATTTATAGATGTAATATACTTGATGTAAATTAAATAATTCTAATGTCATAATAATGTTACAATTACTCTGTTGACTTTAAAAATGTAAAAATTCTCCAATTTCACCCAGTATGTTCCTTTCGTTTATTATACAAAAATACGTTGAACAAAAGCAGCAAATAAAAAACAAAATTATGTCAGGAATAGTAATAAAAGTCCCCCATGAAAGAAATAAAGATCATGTAGTGATATTCTAATCAAAGTCGAATACATTAATTACTTTCGATGTTAGAGGGTTGTAGAGCCATTTACATAAATATAAATTTTCATGTCCCTAACACTGAGATGGCACTTTTTCCTTCTCCTCGTGCGTATGTGTAAAAGGAAGTTTTTCATAAATAAAACATAAACACCCAAAAACACAAAGGAAGAGAAAAGCATTTTAGTACAGCAGAACTATTTTAAACGTGCCTACTCGTTTTAGGAAGTTAGCTAAAACAGATTATACTGAATGAAGGGTTATTATTGAATCAGTTGAATTAAATAATAAGTCCTGCCGCGCAAACACGTGTTCTGAATTGTAAAACATACGTGCACTTTATGTTTTAACCGTATTACTACAAACAGTAGGTATATTTCATTGTAGATTAGTCTCTTTTATAAAATAAATTAATTGCAAACGCTGTTTAAAGCTCTTGGATTTATTTGTATGTTTCAAATCCACGGGGGATTTTTTAAAAATATTTCTGCAGCCGCGCTTAGAGCTAAATTAGTTTAAATATCAAAAATAAAAAACCTCAAAGCACTTTGTTTGCTTTATTTTAGGTAAGTTAATAAACAAAATCAAATAAATTAAAATATTATTGTAATTAAAACCTTTTAAAATTAATTATACTAACAGGTAGAGAGCGTATTTAATCAATGCCTTTATTTAATAATCAGATTTTAATTAATATTTTAATTTTATCAAAAAAACCTTTTAAAGTATTTTTAACACTAGCAATATTTTTTAAATTTTCACCCAGAACAATCTGTTAGTTCTTGAGAAGTTTAACACTTAACGCCTTTATAGTCACAAAGTTTTTTAAAGTTTTCGTGTTTTCCTGGTTAGAATAAATTTTCAGCTCAATTTGAGGATGCAACATCCATTATATTTAACTTTACGAGCCAGTATATGTATGCATGTGTAAATTGTTTCTGAAGATAACAATTTAGGTTAATTAGGTTTAATGATGAAATTTATTTAAATCGTTCTCTTCAACTGGATTAAAGTAATTGCATATTCTCTTTCTGTAGTTGAAATTATTTTCTTTCTTTTCATTTCTATTACTTAAAAAGTTTTTACAATTTCCTGTCGCCAACTGCCCACGAACTTTAAAATAAGTTTAATTTATATAGCTTGGGACTAAAAATTAAAAGAATTGTTATCAACCAGATTGGAAAGTAGATAAAGTTTGAGAACTGTGAAATTAGTAAAAAATGATAATTAAACTTTTATGCAGTATTAAGTGCATTTAGATTTTACAAAGCTCGTTTACAAAGTTTACTCGTGTAAATTATTTTATATAATTTTTATTACAGTTTCAAACAGAATAATTAAATTTGTAAAAACTTTGCAAGTCATTTAGATGGACATCCGGATATTCTAAACTTAATTATAAAGGTAAGCTATTTACAATTAAAACAAATTTAATAAAACATAAATTAAATTAGAAAAATATAATATATTTATTATTATAGTCACATTTTCCAACTACTTAATGTATTGAAAACACTTATGTGTTGAAACATGCACATTTATGAAGTATTGACAGTTTCCATTTAATTTTTTTTTTATTATTTAATTTAATTTGAAGGTAAATGTCAATCATGCGGTTCGTAGGTTTTGCATTACGAAGTAAATATAAAAAATCCTAAACTAAAAACTCGTTTGAATATAATTGGCACTTTAGAAACTGAATATAACATTAAATAAAAAATACAAATGCATTTTTATTTAATAGTACATTTTTAAATTAATAATACAATTTATGGTTATTTAATTTTATAAATTTAATTTCCATTAAGTTTTATTAACTCTAAAAATTAAATTATACTCATAGTATTAATTTAAGCGAGTGGTTTAAAAATTTACTAACAAAACAGAAAATTAATGCACATTTCCATTATTGCTATTTCTTGGCTATTTTTGCAATGCAACTACTATTATCATTTATAACATTTTAAATAAATTAGTAATATGCAAATCAGTTAAGGTAAATAAGCTTTTCATAATTAACTATTGAATGCGTATATTCAAAATATAGAATTTTTAATTTAAAACTATTTTTAAATTAAAAAACTGATTTTGAACATTCTAATATACCATCAATTCGTACATTTTACATAAGAAATAAAAGTAAGAAAAAAGAATAATTTAGACTAAAAATTAACCATCCGTAAATTAATTTAAAGTCATCATTGGATGCTCTACCTTCATGCTTTTCATTTATTATATACTGTAAGTCAAACCTACATGCTGAATGTCGCAATTTGACAGATTGTAGTGTTATTAAATTAAAAAAAAAATTAAAGGCTAACTCCAAATAAATATGTTTTAAGGTTATGTTTAAATTGAAACTGTTTGATTAATTGCTTGAGTCTTTTTGACATATTGCATATTTTGAAATTTTCTTTATTTTTTATATGTCAAACGTTTCAACCCTAGTTTTTATGTTAAATGTATGATTTGAGTAGTTCATCAATTTCAACAATGATGTAAGAAATTAGTAATGAGTAGGTAGAGGATTTGTATGCACTTAAGAATGTTGAAATATGCATGCACTTATGTACTATAAAAACGTGAAATATGCACTTAAATATGCACTTAAAAATCATGAAATATGCGTTTATTAGAAATTTTTAATAAATATATGCACTTTCATTATTAAAAAAACACCTGTTTAGCGTTATTTACATTTTATTTACAGAAATTATTTTTATTAGACATCCTATGCAATAATTTAATTAATTATATTTTCTAAACATAGAGCGTTACAGTTCACAATGACGCACATTTTTAAATTTTCAAAAGTAAACATATGCCTATTATCCCTAAATATTGTTTTATACTTTGAGAAACTCCCTTCCACATCGCAAGACGTATTTGGGGCATACTTAAAATTGTTTAATTCTACAAGCGAATAATGTTTTAGCTCGTCTAAAATGTCTTGGCCAGATAATGCATCGTTTATGCTTTTAATTAAGTGAAAACCAGGATTTTTGTCTATAACGGATTTAAATTTTTGTTTTATAGTCACACCCTTTGGCCCTTTTACTTTATTCAAAGAAACACCTAACAATTTTACATGCTAAAGAGATTAATCTAATGAATTTCCCCGACTTTCTAATTTCTGAATTACTTTAGCTAAACGCACAAAATTTGTCAAAACAAACAATAATTCTGCCCTCACCTCCTTAGTATTAAAAGCATCCTGTGCGCTTTGTATGCATAGTGCATCGTGTTTATTAAGTTTACTTACAAATGCTCTAATAATATCAAAATTAGCTGCATAATATTCTGCTGCAGAAAGCCAAGTACCCCACCTTGTTATTACAGGCTCAGGTGGGAGAGGCACTTCTCGAGTAGTTTCCCTAAATCTTTGTATGCGATATGGAGCTTTACAAACAATTTTTTTACATCTGAAATTATAGAGTTTACGTTAGGATATATTTCCCGCACTTTTTCCGCAACTCTATGCATTGCATGGGCAAGACAAGTTAAGTGGATCATTTTTTCGTACAGAACTTGTAAGCCTGCTCCAGCCTTGATCATGTACGGTGCAGCGTCGGTGACGAACAGGTGTACTTTGTTGTACTGTATGCCGTCCGGCCACAAAATAGCCATCGAATCATTAAACAATTTTGCCACAGAACAATGATTGGTGCTCTTGAAAACGTCCATTGCTAATAGATAGGATATGGTTGTTCTCCGAATTTAAAACGCCAATTATAACGTTAGCCACGTATCTGAAAACAAAAATTTGATTTTTATTTTATCGAACTACATAATTAGTCGGTTACAAACAATTAGAGCAAAACAGTTATTTAAATTTTATATTTTATATTATATTTTAATCAATCAAAAATATTGTGATTAAATATGTAACTAACAAAATAGAAAATAAAACATCCGTAAATTGCTCTGATGTCTTTAATTAGTTAAATTTTACTTACAAAACGAAGGAAATGAAGTTTCTACGCACTTTCCGGTAGTGTCAGTAGATTCGTCAATCGAAACCCATATGTAGTTATTCGCTACATATTTTATAATTGATTTTATGGTCTCTTCGTATAAACGAGGTAAATAATTTTTCCTGAGTGTAGACTCGTCGGGTATTGGCATTTTTGAAATTTCTTCCAGAAAATTACGAAATGCTGAGTGATTAATTTTACTTAACGGGATATCTGCAGCCACTAATGCACTACATAGTTTTTTATTAAATTCAATCGATTTGCTGGACTCACCGCGCGAATTATTAAGGTATCCCCGGTAACAATGTTTGTTTTTTTTATTTCAGGGCAACACACTTTTGATGTCGAACCGTGTTCAGATGTTATGTAACTTGAAAGCGTTTATTTGCAGTCACTTTATCGTCGCACACTGTACAATACAACACCTTATCGTCAGTTGTAAGAACACTGAATTTGTTAACATAACTTTGAAGTGTAACAGACACAGACCGTTTTTCTTTACCCATCTTTACACTCTAAAATTTCAAACTGAAATGCAGTTTGCAATTTCTGAACTGTCTTAATTGAAAGATTACAAGATTAGTAAACAAAAGTACAGGCAAAGTTTTCTATGACCAGGAAGTTGTCAAAGAGTCTTTGGAATTTCCTAATACCTATTTATTACAATACCGCAGGATGTAAGTATTTAAGTTTTAGTTGAAACTTTTTCTTAGATAATATTAACAAGTACACAGATGGTTAAGGCAGTAAAATATTTTATAGCCTAGTATTTAACAATAAGCTTAAATTATGGGTTTCCCCTAGACTCAACTAAGCCGCCCTTGGTTGGTTGTCTAAAATGCTAAAATTATTTAAAAAATATTAGAAATTTCATAATTAAAGCATGTAAAACGCTCAAAAAGTGGTAAAATATGCACACTCGTTAATGCATTTATGTGGCTTAAACATGTAGAAATATAACTCTGCATATGTTTGCTATAAGCAGAAAAAACATGCAAATGCATAGAAATCCTATACCTTGTAATGAGTAATTTCTATTGGTAAACACAAGCAGAGACTGTTGAGAGCAGAGAGAAAAGTTGTTGCTGTTAACATTAATTGAAAACAAATTTTGATATTTGTGTGAAACAATCAAATTATTACTAAATTATCAACATTATAATTTTTATCTAGCCTAAGAGATGTTCGGAGCATTACAGGTGCCCCGCCCAGCAAGGCTCCCAAAGCTACTAGTACCGCAAGTATAGTAACACTTTAAAACCGCAAATTTGTTGGTTTGTGATCATGAACAATGTAATTTAACCAAGTTTAAATCATCCTTTGCCATATTAAATTTATGTAACTAGTGGTTGATGCATCAGCCCTATACTTATAGATTGCTACTGCAAAAAACTATTATCGATCTTGCCAAATGAGTAAAAGTTAAGTAACATTTAATAAAACTAGGGATTTTTTTAACGAAGTTTAATAATCAAAAGTTTGTATAGACAAATCTAATCATTGATATTAATAAACAAATTGATAAACAAGTGAATTATTCAGCAAATATATGAATGGGAGAACACGAAAAAGATTGGAACCGTAAAATAGCACACATTAATAATAATTGATATGAATCAGAGGTCATTAAAGCCGCAGTTAAAACCAGATTGCAAAAACGCATTAAACACAGTTTTAACCAACGGATTCATAATAAATAAGCACAATCTATATACCCACATTCAGATTCTAATAGATAGTTGACTTTAAGTTAATAAAGTCTTAAGTATCTTCCATAATGCAATTGTATTATTAATGTGGAAAAGTCAAATAGTTTATGGATTTCTATCAAGACAAATGTTATAATGTTGCTTAATGAAATTTTAATCTATATATGATTTATATTTTTAATACATCTAGATTATGTTTGCATAACTGTCATAATAATTGAGATCCTTATAAATATTTTTACAAGCTGAGGAATTATTATCATATTTCAAATCCAATGAACTTAAAATTCTAATTATGCAGATTAACTAAGTCAAATTATTTACTTTAACAGAATCATTTGAAAGGCACGATCTCGCTACCTATTTGTATTGTTAAGCATCTATTCAAACTAATCCGCACTAATACAACTGTTCGTGGAGCTGTCATTTTTAAACCAATGCATATATTTATAATGGAACTCTATAATATATAGCATGTACGCAGGTTAAATACTAATATAGTTGCAGTATTTAATAGTATTCTACTGTACACAAAGTCTGTTGACTATTTCAATTATGAATTCCCACAAACATAATATAATCGATTGCCTACCTACCCTATCTCAAATAAAAATCTTCGAATGATTAAAATCAAACCCGTGTTAAGCTGACGATGAAAGATACGGACGTTAAGAAGGGGGCGCGCAGAAAATAATATAGTAATAACGTGATATTATTTGGACATAAAATAACAATAGAGACGTGGTAAACTCTGTAACGTTTTACGTGGAGCACACGTGCGTTCGTGTATAAAATCGTTTGAATTATGACGTGATAGATTATTTACTGTTCGTGTCGGAAGCATCGGAAATTATAAAGGTGAATTATTAATGGGACAGGCACTAAATAAATCAAGTGAAGCAATGACCGCAAAATAGAAGAAAATAATGGATTGAACCCAGGCAGACGGGTCCGAATTAGATCAATAAAAATTAGCGGGTGCACCATAGATCAACCTATTTATTAAAGCCCGAAAGCGTGCGAATTTACCAACTCTCAACAAGTATAAATTTTTTTCCGCTGCCATTTTGGAAGCTTTTAATGCTTGCTTGTTGATCATAAATCAGCATGAAAAATAATGCTAAACGGTTTTTAAACGAAATATTCGAAAATTTCAGTCCTCACCTCTTTTTTCCCTCATTTATTTGTTAGTAAATATTATGTAAATCTGTGAAATGTTTTGATGTGGTTTTATATAGTGGCATTTAAAAGATTCTACATTGTTAAGATTTTCTTAAGAATTTTAAAGATTGTTTTTATTGACATAGAGGGTTAGAGGTAGCATTTTTTCCACTAAGTTGCAAGCTACCTCTATTGTTTAGATTCGGTAGAAATAAGAAGCACCAAAGACCCAAATATGTGTCTACAATCGCCTTTGCAAAAGAATTGTTTAGTGAATTATGAGCCGTTATCTAAACCACATGTTCTGCAGCGGACTCCATTATCAAGGTCTGTGTTTTGTGAAGTGATCATAAGAATGTCGCTCGAATGTATTTCCTATTGAAAGAGAAAAGAGTTTCACTTATCTGAATTGTCGAATTGATCTTCCATCGAGTACAATCCTCAAGAAGGAACGTTCATTCCAAAGATGTATTTAACAATGTTTTGAGACTGTCGATACTCGATTTTTAAAGACTTTTGATTCTTTACTTACTAAAATAAACTCCATTACATAAATTTCACAGTCATTTCTGACTGTACCTTGCACTGAAGGCAAATATGCTTTAGGTCTCTAGACTTCACGGATGCGTTCTACAACTTGAAGTGGGATGTGGTACTGCAAAGTTGCGTGAGTGTGGCTATAAAAAAAGGAAAGTGTAGAAAGACTACTTCAAGAAAATAGAGGTTTGTTTAAAAGGAGTATGTGAGAATGTAAGGATGGATGTCCACAAGAATCTGCTGTTGGGCCAATAATGTGCAACTCCATCAATTAAATGAGGACGGCTGTACAGAAATAGTGAGGCTGACGACTTACTCTAGAGTCGGTGCTAGAGGCAGAGAACCAAATAATTTTAGAAAGGTGTGCCACTAAATAAATAGCTTGGGATGGTTAAGTCATGGGGACAGAGATGTGCGTTGGAGTTATCCAAACGTAAAACCGTTAGTATGATACTGAAAGGCACTTTATCGAGTAATAAGAACCCAACAGTTAAACTTCAAGATGTTGTTAGCGTTAAGTACGCTACCAAATGTCGTATAGGTTGATTTTAAAAAGACCATGTGAGTAATCTTAAAGAGAGATTGGTAGGCGGAGTTGGAAGATTCCTTCTGAGAACAAGGAAAGAATTGGCCTTAGGAAAGAGAACGGTTAGAGCGTTGTTTACGGGCTGTTTCAAGCATGCGTAATATATGGTAGCCTTATTATTATTAAATTAATTAGTAAATTATGCCAAACACATTTTGGAACAGAACCACCCAATGACACCTCAAAACAACATTAAATTCTTACATATTTGCAACAACAAACACAAATTAGACATTTTAGAAGCTTTTGAAATATACAGACATAAACGCACAGTACCTTTAATGAATGAACAAACTGAGCTTAGTAATTCTCCTTTATTAGAAGTGTTAGATATTTAGTTTTTGTTATGTATTGTATCTAGTTACCTATTTTCTGTATGTATTTATCCTTAGCAACGTGTTTGTTTATCAATCTTATCTACCTTTGATAATGACACAAAGTGTCGAAACAATATTGTCAGGTTAAGATATTAATAAAACTTGTGAAACTTTAACTAATCTTTGTATTTATATTATATTTCATATCTATTCTATTTCATGTTTCTCTTCTATTTGTATACAGCACGACAGTAATCATTTCAGTACCACGACAATGTTTATATATTGTTTATATAATGTTTATATATATATTGACATGACAAAAATGAATTCGCCTACACTATAGTTTTAAGGAGGATACAGCGAAATGTAAAAATGTAGAGAATGACGTGAAATTTAAAGCTCGAGTTCTTTGACACTTATTCTATTCGGTAACTTTTTTTTATAATTTTCTTGTGTACCATTACCGAGAAAAATGGAAAATAAAATCCAGAATTTAACATGGGCTCTTATGGAGACCATCTATCCTTTAGCAGTTTTAACGAAAAATTATGATGAAGAAATGTAGGGAATCTGATAAAAAACTAAAATGACATACTCTCATATTCGAAGAACAATGCTGCCCAATATTTTTGAAATCTTGTGTCTAGTTAATGCACAATAATAATTTAAAGTAAACAAAACAAGAATTTTTCACGACATATGTGGAAAGACAGCAGAGATGTGACAACACCTCATAGCGCGCGAATTCAAATAACAGAACAGAAAGATGACATATAATGACTGTTATAATAATCTATATTTCATTGTATTAACTAATAATCATATATTTTATTAATCAAATTATGTTGAACAATTCAGTCTTCTGCGTTAATAATATCAGAATAGAAATGTTAATTCGACGGAAATATTGCAAAATGTAAAATTACCTTTTGCAATGTGATGAATACAATTTATCATCACAATCAGAATATCCACGAAATCAGTAATACAAACACACTAATTTTAAAAATATATGTATTAAACCTCAACAACTTTTTATATATTTCTTGTATCTGCTTAGCAGATTGTAATCTTTAGACTATACAAAAGTAAAAAATAGAATATTCCCATCTGTAATTGCATACAAAATTACAAAACATTCAACATGTTTCCACTTATATTTTGGGATTGACATTTGGAGGTTAGGATGTCAACTCAATCGAAAGCTGAAACCTAACACTGCTACCAACAAAATCGATTGATTTCTTTGAGGTGTTGCCACGATTCTTAACCTATTTGCATTTATATTTACACTTTCAATAATTAAACAAATGCACTCCAATCGACTTAAATTATTTTAATATATACAAATAATTAATAAATGCATTATAGGCATTCATAATAAAATGATTTTGTTCAGTTTTAAGAATGTCAATTTATTTTTTTATCGATTGGTATTTCTTGTTAGAGCCTATGTAAAAGCATAGGAGATATCCCCTTGCCCTTCACCCCGCAAAGATCCGCTGTAACCTCCTTAAAGAAGCTAATTTATGAAATTTCAAAGCGATACGTTAGATAGGTTGCATATTGAGAAATTTGTCTTTTATGAAGTTGAATATGGTTAATCATAATTAACACGCACACTATACATATAGTCAGATAAGGGACATCTTGAAAAACTGATTTATAGGCCAATGTAAGATTTAACCTAAAACAGGTAAGGTGCATTTTAATGGAGAGGTATTCAAGTATTTACTACCCTACCTGAATATTTAATAGTAAAAAATGTGTTTTCATGTTAACGAGGTTAAATAATTTGGGTGGAGGATTGTGAAGCTAATTCATTGCCACATCATTGTAACTATCTTAAATGCACGGGCTGCTTTTGTTTATGATGTCAGTTAAACAACATATAATTATGTTGCAGTTTTGGATTGTACATTGAAATACTGTAATTGGCTTGAATCTGTTGATGCCTAAAAATATGTAAATAATGTTTGTTAGGATATAATGTTTAAATTTGTGAACATAGCAAGGTGTGATACAGGTATTTTTAAGTAATAAAGTAAATAAAAGTTTTAAGGAAATAGAGATGTCATTGACATACACAAGAAAGTTAATTTTTCAATGTAGACATAAGTTTAATATACCATTAGATTTGGAATTTTTTTATCTGTAAGATTCTATAATTAGTTTTTGTATCATTTAAAAATTATAAACAATAATTTGCTTATATTAAATTGATTTGTAAAAGTATCTTTTGTTTTATGCAAAAACTGTATCGCATTAATTATAAAATTAATTTACTTATCACTATTTTATAAATAGATGGATTTGGAATTTCAGTTAGTAAAGTGGAAATATTTGAAAGAGGTCAATGACATACTTTCCTGATTTCATTGTCGATACGAATGAAAACCAGAAAGCAGATTTTTGGGAATTTATAGTAATATACTAATATTTAAAAAGGAGTTAAAGATATAAACGTGAGTTTTTAACAGCAGTTAGTTTTAATTTAATAATTAAGAAATATGATAATACTAAAAGTAATAATCTTCAAATAAAGAATAGTGAACTATTTTGGGATTAATATAAAGACATAATTTACCGATAGGATAAAAAAGATAGTAGTTAATAATCAAATTTTTGCATATGATTGCATTTAAATACTTAGAGATAAATTCATAATTAAGCAGCGTTTCTATATTTTAACTTACTAAAATAGAAAACCGATTTTCTTGGTATCTAGTTTTAATTTTCTTTTTATTTTGTTTTGTACACGCCACTAAAGTATTTCGTAAAAGGCTAACATGGCGTACCACCTATCACGTGACACTGGTCTTAATTATCATTTATATTTATAATATTTTCTTATGTTTGTATGTTTTTCTATTTGTTGAACAACCACTGTCTGTGTTTCAAAGTGCCTAAATTAGCAGTTTCGATTATATTAATTAACTTATGTTTGATTACAGTTTTTAACGTTACAAATAAAAATTTTACCTTTTGATAGTGTCTTTACCTTTTAAGATATGTTTAAAAAAAAGTTTTACACTGTTATGTATATTCTTATTTTTCGCTATACATTCAAAAACTTCAAGTTTTGTTCACACAAAATAAAGAAAATATTTTTTAACAGTATGCTTATTAATTCATTTTTGAACTTGTTGATAGTCAAAATGATTAATAGTAGACAAAATTCCTCTTCTTAATTGTGTCGCGTCAATCTGTGCTCCCAAAAACCACGTCAGCTGGGTGCATATTCCCTAAGACAGCGTCGTCAATATGAAACCTTTAGGGTGAGCTTATTTTTTCACCGTGAAAATGGATTTTCCCGAAATTTTAGTGTGTAATGCGTGAAGTTATAGAAAGATCCGCTCATAATCCGCTTAGTTAATGTGCAGACGTCCCAGGAAATTCGTCCAGGCATTCAACAGGATTTTGTCCTCCATGTTTTCCTCTCCTGGAATATTCTGTTTTTCATGATCAGTTTTTTACCCCCATTTTGATTTATACTAAATCAAAAATTTATTTATACTAAAAAGTTCCTTAAAGAAATAAAATATGAAAGACATATATAAAAGCATTCATTCTAGTAAGTCAATTTTTCTTCCATTTTTTTCTTTTTCTGTTACATTTCACATGCAAGGTCAGGAAATGTAAAATTATAGTGGCTGATTTCTTATAGTAAAGAAGAAGGAAAAATGGGCGTACAGAACTATTTATTATGGCGGGTTTTGTGTTTTATGTTATTGAATAGAAATTGGTTCTGTGTGTCATATAATACAAGAAGTACATTAAAATATAATGATTTATGAAATAAAATAATGAATAATGCGTTTGCATTATTACTACATTCCCGTATTTACATTTACTTACCGCTTAATGTCTTGAATATAAATTACTTCGGATAAATACACTATAAGTAAATTGTTACATTCTGATTTATAAACGACATTTTTATTAGTTATCTTTGTTGTTAACATACAAGTCATGCTGATCTATTTAAGGAAAGGTCGTAATTACCCTGAGGTATAGACATTATTGGAAAGCCAACCGTTTATTATTATTTTTTTAATTTCTTTCGTTTGGTATTTCACAGAACATTTTTAATAAAGACAATAAAAGGAAATGTGCATGCGCACCATCTTGCACTATATAGATCAATATAACATTAGCTTGACGAAAACAAATCCATTAACTGTGCATTTCATAAGGCAACTATAAGTAGGTATGTGGTTTTATTTAAAAATATTATTTTATATTCTTTATTGCTGTATACCTTTGCTGTCATTTGTTATTATTCGCTATGTTGCAAATAGTAAAATTTCTCAAGTGCTTTTAAAACAGAAACCAACAATTAAAGACTTTTAAAATGCCACACGAAAACTAATATCATAACAAATAATTATTTTAATGCTTTTCGATTTTTAAATCAGTTTTAATTTTTTAGCCTTTATCTGTCTTTATTTACCTTTATGTATTTTATCTTTATTTTCCTTAAGTAATTCAGCCTATTATAGTTGTTGCAAGTGAGTAAAATAACTTTTCCATATTCATTAATATATTTACAAAAGCTGTCTAGATCCAATTAAGTTAATTAATTATAGATTTTTATAACCTGTTTTCACCCCGCCTATAACATTCTAAAAGAAAGAAAAATTTAAAAGTTTTAATTACGTTTCGGCGGATTTGATGGGTCACTATTTAGGTCCGTTTGCCGTTTACGATTAACTACCTCTGGTAATATTTTGCTTTTTGTGCAAAAATCTCGAATACCTCGTAAGAGGATTTTAGGAAACGACTTAGCACGCACAACTATAAGAAATCAAAGCAAGCCGTTTAAGACGACGGGTAAGTGATGTGTTCTAATTAATTAAATCGTCAAATAAGTTTACAATGTTCTGCGATTCTAAAGCAATGCAGCTTTAACTGTTTTCCAGTGCATTTGCAGTTTTTGCCTTTATTTTTTTAGGTACTATTATGCCTGTTCTCCACTACACAAAGCCGTAGACCACGATTACGAATGGCTGTTATTACCCTAGAGCCAGCCGCCGAGAGAGTATTTGGTACAGTATTTTAAGAACCCCACGGCCACGGTTTCCTCCTGAGCTAGTATTCATCTTGTGAGAACCTTACACGACTTCTATGAAATATCATAGAAGTCGTAGAAGAATCGTAGAAGAACACAATAGTGTTTCTCCAGGGTGTGTATTCCTGAGGTGTATTCATTATTCTTATATTTTTAATGCGACAGTGATTATAAAAATGACAAAAGAAATAAATAAGGTGAATCCATAAGAAAAGTGAAAATTCACAGATTAAGAGCAACTACAAGAGTTTATGAAATGACTGTCCGAACATCGCAATGTAAAGCATAATTATATGATGACAAGATAAAATACTAAGTACTGCTAATAATATTGTGCAGGTACTCAAAACTTACCACAACATTAACAAAAATAACAAGAGGATATACAAGCACATGTACAGGAAAAATCATAAGAAGTAGAAGAGAAGAACATGAGAGTAAGCTAATAAAATAATTGAGGAAAACCTGCTTTTAATAGTTGCCCTCTGAAGTAATGCCCTAGATTTCATTATCATCTTGTCCTTCACAAGTTAACTCAATTTAGTAAAACTGTGATCACAGATTGCAGATCACCTATCGAGCAAGTAATTCAGGTACGTTCAATTAGTTCGTCGCTGTCTTTAAATGAGTGCTACCAGTTTTCTCTGACAGGAGCGAGGTCTATCCACTAGTTCTATTAGCTCCCCAAGTTAGTGCCGGAGCTGTTAACGTAGTCATCCGTCGGGGTACATTTCCCAGAGGAGTCTGTTCCCGTTAGTCAGGCATGGGGACTAACCCTTGCTCTGTTGTTTTGGATTTGCCTAAAATTTACCTAAGATTTTCTCATCCTGACCTACTAAATTAAAGTATTGATGGGCTTCGAGTCTACCTAAAGTAAAGACCCGGCATATACAGCGTGGAGGTGGATTTAGACTCAGCCGCGTAGTGAGAGCCCGCTCCCTTTAAAGGATTACTTAAACTTCTGCCTGCTCTGCGACCCTTTAAACTCAGGGGGGGCTAGTCGACTGACTAAGTCGAGTATAGCTAATACACAGCTTTGATTATACCAGGGTATTACTTGATGACACGATATCCCATAGGCCAGTGGTCAGGGGCCACTGACGGGATAAACCTTACTAGCCTCTCTGTACTAGAGTCCAGTTTTGATCTTTGACGACTTCCTCCCAAACCAAGGGATGGAAGCTCAGATCCGGTCGAGTTATGAACGAAAGTCATAGCCACCATGCTTCAGTTCATGTATAACAGAAAATAAAAAAGCAGAGGTGCTATAGAAGAAGAGGGGTTACACTGTAGAGGAGAGAGTGCTCTAAAAGAATTAAATGTCGCGACTTCAGTCCAGATTGTCTTTATTGAATCTAGTTCAGCTGTAGGATGATTCTGCTCTGCACCGCTTTTCTGCTACTCAACCTTTAAATGCACGAGCAACTTTTAAATACTCGCATAACACTAGTCTAATAACTGGTAACTTCAGCTTTTAGGAGATGCATTTTTGATAGAACAGTATAGGGTTGAAATGAGGCCTTCACCTTTTATTTTGATCAGTATGAACTCTAATAGTTACTGCTCTTCTGTATATTTAGACGTCGAACAACCTAGTATTTGCGCAAGATGATGCGCGTTTTCATAATATGGAAATAGTAACAAGATAAAGACTTAGGGTGGCCTGTTCGATCCCCAGACATGTCACCCACAGAATAAGTGTGAAAGTAATTTTAACTACACAATTTTTTAAACGGTGGCTCCTCCTAAGCACGCCTTTTTACGACGTAAAATCGTCGTCTATTTTTTAAACCAGTCTAGCTTCATTCTGGAATTTCAGGCTACAAAATTAAAAGTCTTCAAATCTGCTTTTTGATATCCAACAGGTAAACAAATACAAAATATATTTTTTTTATCTTCGTATCCTTTTATATTTACAGAAATTTATGTATACTACTTGGACTTTACATATTTCTGTTTTCAAGAATCTAATGTGGTCTGTAAATGACTCCCCGATCATACTCCAGAAGCCTCATGTATTATTTTATTTAAGAATATATATGTTTAGTTTTGTTTTTTTGGGAGTATAAATAAAGGCATTTATCATTATTATTATTGTTATCCAGTGAGAATCACTCACTAAAATGGCATATGTTTACACGTTACCGAATTATTTTAAACCGTTGTTGATCAAGTTAACATCGTAAATTCATACCCTTACTTACTCATAAAAAGGAAGAGAATGCACTACTCTACCATAATTGAAGATCAAGTCGGTGATCTATTATACTAAAATCAAAAATTTGTTTCTATGTTTGCCCCTTTATAGACTCCGCCTCTGTAAGTCCTACCCCAGACCAACTATATGGATCGACTCGGCATGAAGCAGTATGTTGCAATAGGTGAGCAAGGTGAAGATGGTTTTATGTCAGTACGTTTTGTCTTTTTAACCAACTAAGCAAGAACTAAAGGGGTGCTTATGGTGGGCGTGGTTTCAAGTTCGATGTTGTGGTAGGCATTTTTTATAACATTTTTTAAAGGGGTAATAAACAGAAAGAAAATTCGTTTAACCTGTCATATAGGTATTTTTCAAATAAATTTTAATATGTCATACTGGATTTAATCTACCACCATTACTCTACAGTGGAAATTTGAATCTCTGGAATTTTTACTTCGAACCTCAAATTTTTGAAACTCAATGTTAAAACTTCTTGTGGCTTTCTGAATCTCTAACTGTCGAGATTTAAGATTTTCGGCTTTTCATGTTTTGAACAAAAATCTGGATGCATAGCAAGCATCTTAACCTATAGATTCTTAACTCGTTGATGCTCTGTGTCTTCAAGAATTTGAAACACATACTGCTTTGAAACTACACACAGTAAATATTTAGCCTTCTATTTTTTTCAATATATCAAATTCTGGAAAAAATGCCATGGTGAACGGATGTACATATGATTATAGGTCCTAATCCATCAACTATTTCAGTTTTATAAAGAAATATTTAGAATTGAGCCCCATTTTTGTTCTTTTTCTAGCATAAAAATTCTACTGATATCTCCGATCAAAATTCTTTCCGACTTGAGGCAATAACTCCTGGTGGAACATATTTTCTAAATTATTTCTACGAAAACGAATTCATTCAATTATGATAGCAGCATAGAGTTTATCAACGATTTTTTTTTATTATAGTTCCACATCGCGTATGTTTCTGGTTGCAATCCAATACCCCCACTAGGCAATAATTTCTGCCTTTTATCACGAAACAAGTGGGGTATCCTCGGGGAGTAATAAGTTTGCTATTATTAGACCCAACGATTCGTTCTTTATCACCGGATAAAAGAAATATCTTCAATTATATACTCCTTCAAAAGCAATATAACCCACATGCTTCCATTTTTGCGGAAATAACTTCCTTAGAACTACCTAGTACTACTATCAATTAAAAGTTTATTTTATATTTTTTTTCTTTAATATCCGATTTGTCCAGCTTCGAATTCAGATCTACCAAAGAGAGAGAGAGAGAGAGCAAACGGCAAAAGAGTACCTCACTCTAAAAAAAAAAAACGTCACAATAAACTTTCGGTTCGCATTAGTAAACCCTTCAAGTTAACAACTTTTATTGAGCGAATTTTCTTTTCCAGAAGGGGGTTAAAGAAGAGAGAAGGAAAAACCAATAACATCAGCATACATTCCATATTTTATGAAATAACTTTGATAGTAGCGGATGCGGGCTCTTATCTCCAGATATAACTTGCTCAACTCTCATAATTTTATTCAAAGACAAAACTCGGGTCAATACAAAATTCACGTACGGGAAATAAGTTCTAAATTGGATGCGGTGTCCTCCTAGGCTTTAGAGTTATCCTGGAAAGAAGGATAACAAACTTATCCTACTTTTTGTTGGATGAATAAGACAAAGACTGGTATAGGCGCGCACGTCGTTTTATTACCCGAGTGTGGCGCAAAGCTACGGTTTAAAGCAAACAGGGATTTTGCGTGGACTGGCTCCCCCTTTTCAGGTCTGATGCCTTGTTCCAGTATCAGTTAGTTCTTGGCTTCTTACGCCTCGATCCCTACAGCTCCGCTGCGGTTAGCCACAATAAGATGTTTACTTTTTCTTTTTGCTTTACCCACGCTTTTTTATCTCCATAAAGATTTTGAAATTGATTACTTTATGATTGTTTGTGGTGTATAAATTAATTATTTTTTGCTTCGATTAGCTCTACGAGGGTATATTGATTCGGATATTGGCCAGGAATAACTTTTCCACACAAAAAATAGATTTGGCAAGTATGTCTTTGCATGAAGTTTCTCGGTTAAATACTAAAGAGATGTCAAAGACGAAAGTTATGCTATGCATAACCTTTATTGGACAGATTGACCAAATGAGCTCGAAGAACATAATTATTTTCATAGAAGGCCAGGAATACCAATCAGGGAAGTAATTAAGCCGGTACCTAAGAATTATTGCTGTTTTTTGGTATACCTGTTTCTGTGTTCATTCCAGAATAAGCTGATTTCATATTATGTAGGTTTATTGCAGAACTGGCAGAAATGCCTAAAAGAGTCGCCAAGAAGAAAGCATTTCACAAAAAACATTTAACAAAAATATCGAAAACATTCAGCGGTTAGTTTACTTTCACAGCTGCTTTATAGAAAATAAACTGAGATATGCTCAATTAGTGTGTTACTTACTTAAATGTGAGTAAAACTTACTTAAATTTGCTGATGCGGAAGAAGCTCCCCAAAATTGTGCCGGAACTACTCACGTGCTCGCCTGTCGATGTTCATATCCCCTCTATTTCTCTAGATCCAAATTCAATCCAACTGTGAGCTAGGTTTAGACAAGTTGTTCACTCCGATGTACCAATTAAAAGTCTAGTTGCAGCGCCCATCCGCATCTACCTAAATTTGAGACCCACGGTTGCCGAGCGAAGGTAAAGTTTTCCTTGAAGTTATTATGTTTCCGTCAACATCCCTAAGGTAATATTTTCCGTGCTGATATGTACTCCAAAACATCTCAAGACCACTTAAGGTTGCAAGTTCCTTGTATTTACTCCGCAATCCTCCGCACCGAGCGAGTGCCTGATCTAACCAATAACGTTCAAACTAGCAGATCAACTATTTTGATTGTATGGATCAACAACCTTGTAACACGGTTTCCCATAGGGCACTGAACCGTTATAAATCTAGCTAGTTCTCTCCGTATTGGATTTGGACTTAATTCGCGACCACCCGTTCACAAAGTGGTAAGGAAAAGAGACCAGTAATTCTCGCGGAATTCAAATCTTCTACTATAATTTGTTTCATATTGTGGAATTACCTTGGATTGCCCTTTTTTAGAACCAATTTCTATCCCCTTAGGACTACTCTATGTCATACAAGTCAATGGTGTTTAAAAGTAGTATTGCAGGGGGGTAAAGAGGGGGATAGATAGTAAGAGAATGTGAAATAAAAAGACATCTAAATCTAAACAATTGCGCAATGTCCATATGCAATGAAATTATATTTAAAAAAACTTTCAAATTTACCGTACTTTTATCTCAATTTATTGTTATTGTTAACTACCAGCAATAGACAATGGGCCATATGAATAAAATGTCGCAAATGCTTTTGCTACTATTAATAAAAGACTAGGTGCCAACTGCTTACCCTAATGGGTAAAGCTTTAGTAATTAACGCACTCTTACAACACTGCTGTTCTTACGTATTTCTTGTAAATTGTTGAAAGAAACTCCTTACTGTGAGCGCATCTTTGACGATTCAATTATTGTGAAGTCGCCACTTGTTGCTTTTGTTGAAATACGAAAGAAGAATTCAAGCTAGGATCCTCACCTCTCTCTCTTACATCGTGTAGTTCAATACGGTTTGGGTCATCCAGCGCTAGATAGTGCTGGCTGTCTCCACAGAAAAAATTTACCGAGACACATGAATGAATGAGTGAAAACACAATGCATGTACTTCAAGAGTAAGAAATGATAACAGATCTGATTTTTAATTAATAAGAACAAGATAGATAAGCTTTTGCTAAATTTTATTTACATGGCCCATTGCACACAAACAGTATACAAACTACGCACAAGCTGTACACAAATTACGCACAAACAGTACACAAATTACGCACAAACAGTACACAAATTACACACAAATTGTACACAAATTGCAAACTAAATACTCACAAATGGTACACGGTTTGTACACAAACTGCACACAAATTGCAAACAAATTACACACATATTTAATGAGACACATGTGTCTCAACAAAATGCACATAAATTGTACAAAAATTGTACACAAATTGCACACAAATTTCAAACTAAATGCTCACAAATGGCACACGAATTCTACATATATTGTACAAGAATTGTACACAAATTGCACACAAATTGTTTACAAATTGGACACAAATTGTACTCAAAATTCCACACAAATTGCAAACTAAATGCTTACAAATGACACACGAATTCTACATAATATATTGTACACAAATTGCACACAAGTTGTTCACAGATTGTACTCAAAATTTCACACAAATTGCAAACTAAGTGCTCACAAATGGCACACGAATTCTACAAATATTGTACACAAAGTGCCCACATGTTGTACACAAATTGTATACAAAATTAAACAAAAATTGCAAACTAAATATTCACAAATGGTACACGAATTGTGCACAAACTTCACACAAATTGAAAACAAATTACACAGGTATTTCACACATATTTATTGAGACACATGTGTCTCAACAAAATGCACATAAATTGTAGAAAAGTTGTGCACAAATTGCACACAAATTAGACACAGATTGTACATAAAATTCAACACAAATTGCAATGCTCACAAATGGCACACCAATTCTACATATATTGTACATAAATAAAACAAGAATTGTACACAAATTGCACACAAAATTTCACACAAATTGCAAACTAAGTGTTCACAAAGCGCACACGAATTCTACATATATTGTACACAAAGTGCACACATGTTGTTCACAAATTGTACTCAAAATTTCACACAAATTGCAAACTAAGTGTTCACAAATGGCACACGAATTCTACATATATTGTACACAAAGTGCAATCATGTTGTACACACATTGTATACAAAATTCAACAAAAATTGCGAACTAAATATTCACAAATGGTGCACGAATTGTGCACAAACTTCAAACAAATTGTAAACAAATTACACACGTATTTCACACATATTTATTGAGACACTTGTGTGTCAACAAAATGCACATAAATTGTAGACGAATTGTGCACAAATTGCACACAAACTGTGCACAAATTAGACGCAGATTGTACATAAAATTCAACAAAAATTGCAATGCTCACAAATGACACACCAATTCTACATATATGGTACATAAATAAAACAAGAATTGTACACAAATTGCACACAAATTGGACACAAATTGTACTGAAAATTCAACACAAATTGCAAACTAAATGCACACAAATGGTAAAAGAATTCTACATATATTGTACACACATTATACACAAATTGCACAAAAATTGCACACAACTTGGACAGAAATTGTACACAAATTGTACTCAAAATTTCACACAGATTGCAAACTAAGTGCTCACAAATGGAACACGAATTCCACATATATTGTACACAAGGTGCAATCATGTTGTACACAAATTGTATACAAAATTCAACAAAAATTGCAAACTAAATATTCACAAATGGTACACGAATTGTGCACAAACTTCACACAAATTAAAAACAAATTACACACGTATTTCACACATATTTATTGAGACGCTTGTGTGTCAACAAAATGCAAATAAATTGTAGAAAAATTGTGCACAAATTACACACAAACTGTGCACAAAATGGACACAAATTGTACACAAAATTCAACACAAATTACAAACTAAATGCTCACAAATGGCACAAAAATTCTACATACATTGTAACAAATTGAACACATATTTAATGAGACAGCTGTGTTTCAACAAATTACTCATAAATTGGAAACAAACTGCTCACAAACAATACACAAGCTAACCTCATAAACAGTATACAAATTGCAAACTTAATGCTCACAAATGCACACGAATTGTACACATACTGTACACAAATTTTACACCAGTTAGATACAAATTGTTCAAAAATTGAACACAAACAGTACGCAAACTGTGCACGAATTACACACAAAACAGTACAAACTGGACACAAATTTTACACACGTCCCACACAAATTGCAAACTAAATGCTCACAAATTGTACACAAACAGTATACAAACTACGCACAAGCTGTACAAAAATTACGCACAAACAGTACACAAATTACGCACAAACAGTACACAAATTACACACAAATTGTACACAAATTGCAAACTAAATACTCACAAATGGTACACGGTTTGTACACAAACTGCACACAAATTGCAAACAAATTACACACATATTTAATGAGACACATGTGTCTCAACAAAATGCACATAAATTGTACAAAAATTGTACACAAATTGAAACACAAATTTCAAACTAAATGCTCACAAATGGCACACGAATTCTACATATATTGTACACAAATTGTACAAGAATTGTACACAAATTGCACACAAATTGGACACAAATTGGACACAAACTGTACTCAAAATTCCACACAAATTGCAAACTAAATGCTTACAAATGACACACGAATTACATAATATATTGTACACAAATTGCACACAAGTTGTTCACAAATTGTACTCAAAATTTCACACAAATTGCAAACTAAGTGCTCACAAATGGCACACGAATTCTACAAATATTGTACACAAAGTGCCCAGATGTTGTACACAAATTGTATACAAAATTAAACAAAAATTGCAAACTAAATATTCACAAATGGTACACGAATTGTGCACAAACTTCATACAAATTGAAAACAAATTACACAGGTATTTCACACATATTTATTGAGACACATGTGTCTCAACAAAATGCACATAAATTGTAGAAAAGTTGTGCACAAATTGCACACAAATTAGACACATATTGTACATAAAATTCAACACAAATTGCAATGCTCACAAATGGCACACCAATTCTACATATATTGTACATAAATAAAACAAGAATTGTACACAAATTGCACACAAAATTTCACACAAATTGCAAACTAAGTGTTCACAAAGCGCACACGAATTCTACATATATTGTACACAAGTGCACACATGTTGTACACACATTGTATACAAAATTCAACAAAAATTGCGAACTAAATATTCACAAATGGTGCACGAATTGTGCACAAACTTCACACAAATTGTAAACAAATTACACACGTATTTCAAACATATTTATTGAGACACTTGTGTCTCAACAAAATGCACATAAATTGTAGAAAAATTGTGCACAAATTGCACACAAACTGTGCACAAATTAGACGCAGATTGTACATAGAATTCAACAAAAATTGCAATGCTCACAAATGACACACCAATTCTACATATATGGTACATAAATAAAACAAGAATTGTACACAAATTGCACACAAATTGGACACAAATTGTACTGAAAATTCAACACAAATTGCAAACTAAATGCACACAAATGGTAAAAGAATTCTACATATATTGTACACACATTATAAACAAATTGCACAAAAATTGCACACAACTTGGACAGAAATTGTACACAAATTGTACTCGAAATTTCACACAGATTGCAAACTAAGTGCTCACAAATGGAACACGAATTCTACATATATTGTACACAAGGTGCAATCATGTTGTACACAAATTGTACACAAATTGTATAAAAAATTCAACAAAAATTGCAAACTAAATATTCACAAATGGTACACGAATTGTGCACAAACTTCACACAAATTAAAAACAAATTACACACGTATTTCACACATATTTATTGAGACACTTGTGTGTCAACAAAATGCACATAAATTGTAGAAAAAATGTGCACAAATTGCACACAAACTGTGCACAAAATGGACACAAATTGTACACAAAATTCAACACAAATTGCAAACTAAATGCTCACAAATGGCACAAAAATTCTACATACATTGTAACAAATTGCACACATATTTAATGAGACAGCTGTGTTTCAACAAATTACTCAACAAACTGCACACAAACAATACAGAAGCTAACCTCATAAACAGTATACAAATTGCAAACTAAATGCTCACAAATGCCACACGAATTGTACACATACTGTACACAAATTTTACACCAGTTAGATACAAATTGTTCAAAAATTGAACACAAACAGTACGTAAACTGTGCACAAATTACACACAAAACAGTACAAACTGGACACAAATTGTACACACGTCCCACACAAACTGCAAACTAAATGCTCACAAATTGTACACAAATTTCGCAGAATTTGCACACAAATTGTAAGCAAATTGTTCTCAAATGTCAAACAAATTGCAACTTACCGCAAATTTCCATTCAGAACGTAATTTTTAGTTTATCATTCTAGTTTCTATTTAGATTCTACTTATTGTTTCTTGTTCTTTGATTTCATTCAATTCTTATTTATATTATTTTCCAGGAGCGGCCCGCGGAGTCTTCAAGAAGTGCACGCGGACTTAGATTGTTTAGAAAAAAACAATCGACAAAAGACGCAATTAGAAATTAGGCAATGGTAATAGAGGATATTAATTTTACTATTTATAGCTGGAATAGCTTTCGGAACTTCTTACGACAAGGAATGATTAAAATAAGGTGGTTCTTCTTTGACACTGATGGCGAGGTACGATCATTGTGTGAAAAACTTTATATTATGGAAAATTCAAATTGGGAACTTCTGTAGTTCTATTGAGTTAGCAACCGCTGGTGAAACCGTAACCAATACTCAATGCCATGCCTAGAAGTTTGGCTTAACGAGTGATTTCATTGTTTTATGACTACCCCAAATAATATCAGTCATCTGACTCGATCTTGGGATCAAAAGTTACCACTCCGTGAAGCACAATGAAACTCTTGTATTAATCATTATATTTATCTCCGAGAATTAGCTGGCAGGTGCTAATCAAATCTTCTTCTGTCTATGATAAATGATCAATCGCTTTCAGGAGATGTAGGGATCGTTATGGGTTATTAAAGCCTCTTTAGTCAATATAGAATATTTACATACCAACAAAACTGTGATTTTGCGAAACAAAATTCAGTGTTGATTATATCAATGAAGCAAAATGAAAGGTTTGGATTAATCTATTATGGCCAAATAGTCTCTTTCAAACAATCTAATCACTGGGGGAATTATTTTTCTGCCGTCTATAGATTCACTTTTCTGGACTTGATTAATTAAAACTTTTATGGATACATTGTAGGAGTATTTTAGGAGGAAATGGATATTTCTTGTGAAGCTGAGAGATTCGATGTGACATATACTCTCCGATTTTTAGTTTTACGAAGAATCCATTCTAATTTTGACGATATCTAGGAACAGTTTAGGTACCACTTTCTTTTACTTATCGGTAGTAGTTTTTGCAGGTTAAAGGATACATTATAAGCGTCCATTTTGTGAATTGTACAAAATAGTTGATTATGTGGTAGTTTAATCGTTAAACGTAACAATTTAATTGAAGTCCACTCCATTGTAGTGATACCATAGTTTTGAATATAATTATCGTATTTTTGGATGAGTTTTTTGATGAAAATACAATTTTCTTTGTTTACATCTGTCTTTAAGATAATGGCGAATTAACAAAAGGCCTTCGTAAAATTTGAATTTTTTATCTGGAGTTTGGTTCAACGGATAACCCAGTATTTTTGAGATTTTACCATTAAGTACGGTTAAGTACGTATTAAGTAAGGTTTTCACTTTGGAATAATGAAAAAAAGGTCTAAACACTTGGAGAAAACGACATTTGAAAAATTATCAAATTGCTGAAGCCACGACAAAGAGAAATTTGTTTTAAGAAATTATTCAAGTTATTATCATCATTTGATGAAGAATAAAAAAGTAAGTGACAGTCTTTAAGTTGTTTTACCTTTAGTTAAAGTTTATAAACAGGGAAAATTAATCTTTAATGTCATAATGTGAAAGGTTAATTGTCCAGTACATTTTAAGTGTAATTATGTTTGAAATAAATAAATAATAGTATTTATACATTCTAGTTCAATTTTTGTAATACTCATAGTGGAGCAAAATAAATTAGTTTAAACTGTCGTTTTTTACGCAAAATAAATACATATATGAAAATAACTTTTTGGTTGTTAATGCGATGGTTATTTATGTAGTATTAATGGTTATTTACGAATACGAGGGTAGATTGAAAAGTTTCCGGAATGGGCAAGAAAACGCAGTAATTGAACAGGTTTTTGTTTTTATTTTTCAACATAATATCCTTGCAGGGCGATACACTTTTCCCAGCGGTGCTCCAACTTTTTTAAGCCTTCAGAAAAATATGATTTCGGGAACTCTGCAAAATAAGCTTTAGTGGCGGCGATGACCTCCTCATTTGACGTAAAGCGCTTGCCTCCGAGCCAAGTCTTCATGTTTGTGAACAAAAAGAAGTCGCACGGGGCCAGGTCTGGAGAGTACGGGGGATGCGGTATAACGTTGAAATTCACAACCCATTATTTGTTTGATGGTCACTGTTTAAAACCAAGCTTCTCCGTTGTTTGGTTGTCACTGGTTTTCCCTTTCTTTCGGTTTATCGTGAAGTCGCTCCTGCGCGTTTGAGCTCCCTGCTCAATAGTAGAGTGAAGTAACAAAATGGCTGGCTTTTTGGTACGAGAAGTTGGATGTACGAGATATATTAGAAATTGGTTTAAATATTAATTCGCTTTAGCGGAATAAATCTCACATTCAACAGAACGATCGCTTGGTTATTTGTGTGCGATCGGTCGTCAAATTGGACGGATTAGGTTCTGGTACTAAGCATTTTAGGTAATATTATTTCCCTAGCCGTCACCTTGAGGGAATTGTATTTGTAAAAGACCTTTCAGTTTATAGAAAGGTAAAAATCTTCAAATATTTAAAAATAATACAATATACAGGGTGATTTCTTTGTAGGTCTTTTTGTTTTGGGTTTTGTTGTTCGTTGGTGTATTCTTGTTCCTGCCCGTCTGACCGTGTATTTTAATTGGAAGGTTCTTCCCCTTTGTGTCCGTACCTACATCTATACATATACCGGGTCGGAGAAAAACAACCAAATATCGAAGGGTGGAGCGAAAACCCCCTAAGCAAGGCTTTAAACATACAGCCGTGGATCAGCGAATGGTGGGATGTTGGTCTAAATTTGTATGTATTATGTGTCATTTTATTTATGTATATGTATATATTTACTCAATGTGTTTACAATTTATGCATGCATGTTAATTTTAAGGATAAAACGAGATCTCGAATAGTGGAATTGTTGTAGGGTAGTTTTAAGTACAACCAACTGTGATACAAATCACCATTCACATTTTTTTTTTGTTGAAACATTACATTTTTTCCTATCTGCACAATAGAAAATAGTTGCAAGTAAAATAAAGCCCTACTTAGAACGTTTACATTTCACTACGTGCGTTTTATTTATTTATTATTTATTTATTTGTATGATTTTAATATTACTTTCCAGTTCGTCAATTGTAAGTATATATGTACGGTACGACCAAAATATTGGAAGTTGCCCACATTTTAGTAGATCTATTTCTTCGTTTGTCTGATAAGCTTGAAGCTTTAGTAATAAGCATTGTTTTTAAACGAAGTGGCGCTTGTTTTTTTTATCTTTTATATTTTGTATTACCCCGCCCCTCTCCGACTTATTGGGGGCTAGCTGGCAAAAACTAAAGCAGTGTTATTTGGATCAAGCTGATACTTCCAGCACAGCTACATTTTGGTTGGTTAAGTGTTTCTTTATATAAAAATAGCCTTTGTGTTTCTGTAGGTTATAGTAAATTAGCGCCCATGCGTGAGGCCTGTTGTTGAAAATTCCACTTTGTTAAAACCATTTGTTGTTCTTGCATGTTAGGATATTTTTGGGGAATATATTTTGCCTGATAGATTAAGTATTTAGTAATTTAGGATAAAGAACCAACTCCAGGATTGATTTTGTAATTTGTTGTATTCTTGTTACAAGTTATTTGATTAGTATTGATTATTAATCTTATTATAAATTGGTTATTCGTTTTGTTAGTATTGATTGTTAATTAGTTCATTATGGAACGGAAGATCCATATAGATAGGTTAAGTAAATCAGAACTATCTTATGAGTTAGCTATTAGAGGTCTTCCTGACTCTAATGTTGATAGTATGCGAAAGTCTCTTCGACAGTTAATGAGAATGGAACAAGATCAGTCCGTACTTGAGTTACCAACTCATCCGTTTACTTTTGAAGAAGATTCAGATGCTATTTCTACAGCTCTTATTGAACTTAATACGGCTTTGGAGTCATTTGATGATAGTGTGGATTCTAATCCGTATAAAAAATTGCAAAGTAGGTTAAGTCACCTATTAGGTAGGGCTGCGGCCATGAAAGCCAAAGATGAGGCTTCTGCATCAAAGCGGGCCGAGTTCATTCAATCCATTCTTGGATTAATGAGCGATATTCATGATAAAGCTTCAGTACCACAGGTAACTGATGAAGTAGCTATTCAGTTAGGTTTAGGTTTAAGCGTTGGGGAAGCTATTGTTAATTCTCCTGCGGGCAACCCAGCAGCTTCTTCTACACTTGCTGCTCCTGATCCTCAATGTGGTCAGCCGAAGTCTGTACCGGTCTTTAAATGGGGACTTGATAAATTTGCAGGGCATGAATCTAAGATTTCTTTAAATGCTTTTTTGCAACAAGTGGATGAGTTGTCTATTGCTCGGAATGTATCAAAGACCCAGTTATTTGCATCTGCTTTGGATCTTTTTAAAGACCAAGCACTTTTGTTTTATAGATCTAGAAGAAATGAAGTATCTGATTGGGATTCTTTGGTTAAACTTTTGAAAGAGGAATATCTCCCTTTAGATTATGATGATAAGCTTTTAGAAGAAATTCGTAGGAGGACTCAAGGTCCTAGTGAACCGCTAGGGACTTATTTAGTAGCTATGGATAATTTATTTTCCCGATTATCAACAAAATTTTCTGAAGGGATTAAATTAAGATTACTGTTAAAGAACTTAGCTCCATTTTACCAATTTCATTTGTCGTTTAAAGAAATTAATTCTATCTCTGATTTACTACAATTTGGTAGGCAGCTTGAAGCTTCAAGGTTGAGGGCTGACAGTTATGTTCCTCCAACTAGAAGCAAAACCGACTTAGAGCCAGATTTAGCTTTTGTTGAGACTGCTAGTAATTCCAGTAGTGCTGCCTCAGATGTTTCGTCACGGTTGTGTTTTAATTGTAGGAAAACAGGACACGTGCGTTCTGCATGTTCTTCTCCCTTGATTAAACGTTGTTTTGGTTGTGGTGAGATGGGGGTCACTAAGACTTCTTGTAAGAAATGTTCTCCTAGGGATAATAATTCGGGAAACGGTTTTAATTCGGCATTAATGGGTGGTGTTAGTACCGAGTCTTCTTTTCAAGCAACCACTGTATTATTAAATTTTATCCTTGCTCATGCCGAAGGAGATGAACGCCCGTATTTGTCTATAAAAGTTTTGGGTCATGATTTGTTAGGTCTTTTAGATTCCGGTGCTTCTCGGACTATAGTTGGTAAACCAGGTTGGTCGTTTTTATGTAGTTTAGGTTTTGGTGCTGGTTTATCTAAGTTTGGAGCGACTGATTGTCGTGTAGCAAATGGTCAAACTGTGAAGAGCATTGGTCAAGTTGATGTACCGATCCAACTTCAGGATCGAATGCATATTATTTCCATTTTGGTAGTTCCGGATCTTCCACAGACTTTGATCTTGGGTATTGACTTTTGGAACCTTATGGGTATTGTTCCCAATTTGAGACAAGGCAGTTGGCGATTTGTAAAAGATTCTGACAATTCGTCTGTTGAACTGGAATCTATTGAGGTTATGCATCTTAGTAATTCTACACTTAGTTTTGAACAGAAATTGGAGTTAGAGAAAATTTTGAATGAGTCTAAAGCACTTCCAAGTGATATGTTAGGTTGTACGTCTAGGGTTGAGCATGTTATTCGTACAAATTCTGAACCGATTAAGCAGAGATATTATCCGGTTAGTCCGTTTATGCAACGTCTTATCGATGAAGAACTTGATCGTATGTTGAGCTTAGGTGTCATTGAACCGTCTTCTAGTGGCTGGTCCAACCCAGTCCTAATGGTCAAAAAGAAAGATGGGACCTACAGATTTTGCATAGATTTTCGTCGTCTTAATCGTGTGACTGAGAAGGATGCTTATCCTATTCCCTATGTTAGTGCTACTTTGGATAAACTTCGAAATGCCAAATTTTTGTCATCGTTGGATGTTAAGTCTGCCTACTGGCAAATTCCTTTATCTGAGGATTCCCGTAAATATACGGCTTTTACAATCCCCAATCGTGGCCTTTTTCAGTTTACTCGTATGCCTTTTGGGTTACATAATGCCCCTGCAACTTGGCAAAGGTTCATTGATAATGTTCTTGGTCCATCTTTGGAACCATATGTTTTGGTGTATCTGGACGATATAGTTATCGTGACAGATAGTTTTGAAAAGCATATTGAAATATTAAGAGAGGTTTTTAATCGATTGTCTTTGGCTGGTATCACTTTAAGTTCGGATAAGTGCAAATTTTGTGTTCCTGAGCTACGATACTTAGGTTATGTAGTTAGTCAGAAGGGAATTCATGTGGATCCTGAGAAAGTTCAGGCCATTATGAATATTCAGCCTCCTCGGAATGTGACTGAAGTTAGAAGTCTGATAGGTTTGACTTCATGGTACCGTCGTTTTGTACCACAGTTTTCTGATATCATTCAGCCGTTGACAACCCTTCTTAAGAAAGGTGTCAAATTTTATTGGTCATCTGAGTGTGAATGTAGTTTGCGGACTTTGAAAGAAGCTTTGGTTAGGGCACCTATTTTACGTTGTCCAGATTTTGAGTTGCCATTTACTGTTCAAACTGATAGTAGTGGTTTCGGTTTAGGTGCTGTCTTGACGCAACAGATTGATGGTGAGGAAAGTGTAACATGTTACCTTAGTCGTTCTCTCACTCGTCAAGAGCGAAATTATTCTACGACTGAGAGGGAATGTTTAGGAGTTTTATGGGCCGTAGAAAAACTTAGACCATATTTAGAAGGCCGTCGTTTCACGGTGATCACCGATCACTATTCTTTGGTGTGGTTACATAATTTAAAAAACCCGACAGGTCGTTTAGCTAGGTGGTCTTTGAGACTCCAAGAATATGACTTTCAGGTGGTCCATCGTAAAGGTAAAGACCATTTGGTACCTGATGCGTTATCACGTTCCGTACCGATTCTTGACAGTATTGAGTCAGGTGATGAGCCTGTTATAGTTTCAACCGATAAGTGGTATAATAGTATGGTTGATAGGGTTCGGGCTAAACCTGCTAAGTTTTCTCAATGGCGTATTACTAATGAAGGTTTATATAAATCTATGAAAACCGAAAATGATTCTGATACCGTTTGGAAACTTGTTGTACCTAAAGAAAATAGACTTGCTATTCTTCGTCAAGCACATGATCATCCTACTTCCGGTCATGGTGGAGTATATAAAACATATCATAGATTAATTCCCAAATATTATTGGCCAAAAATGCAAGCCGATGTAGCTCGATATATTAAAACTTGTCAAATTTGTCAAAAATGTAAACCAGATTTAAGACCTCCTGCTGGACTGTTAGTTCCGCAACCAATTGTTGATCGCCCTTGGCAGATGGTCAGTATAGATTTGATTGGTCCTCTCCCGAGGAGTACAAAAGGTTATTCATATGTCTTAGTCATCGTGGACTATTTTAGTAAATTTTGTTTGCTATTTCCTCTTCGGAATAGTTCAGCGAAGATGGTTTGTTCGAGAATTGAAGATGAAGTCTTCTTAGTTTTTGGAGTACCTAGATTGGTGTTGGTAGACAATGGAGCCCAGTTTACTGGTCGTGAGTTTCGCACTCTTTGTAGTAACTATTCAGTAAAAATTCGTTTTAATGCGCATTATCACCCGCAATCAAATCCCACAGAAAGAGCGAACAGAAATGTTAAAACTATGATTCGTTCCTATGTTAAAGAGAATCAGCGTTCTTGGGCAGATGAATTAACAAAGATTGGGTGTGCCCTTAGAACTGGTCGTCACGAAACTACTGGTTATACTCCCTATTTCTTAACTTTTGGTAGGGAACATATTTTAAAAGGCACTGATCATAAAATATCTGATAAAGTTCAACATTTGCAAGTTGATCGTTCGTCTGCTACTGTTATTCCTGATAAATTGCAGGGAGTTTTTGAGGTAGTGCGTAATAAAATAAAAACTTCTTTTGATCGCAATAAACGTTACTATGATCTCCGTAAGCGAGATACTCAATTTGTTATTGGTGACAAAGTTTTAAGGAAAAATTTTGCTCTTTCTGATGCGAGTAAATATTTTTCACATAAACTTGCTCCTCGTTATATTGGTCCTTTTACCATTCACAAAAAGGTGTCTCCTTGGACTTATATTTTAGCTGATGAACTTGGTAGGGAAGCCGGTAAATTTCATGCCAAAGATTTGAAAGAGTATGTTCCGAATCATGTCGGAGATTAGGGTCATTTGGTTGTTTTTTTTGGGGGAACCATTTGGTGGTTTGGGTTCCACAGAGTTCAGCGATGGTTGGGGCTGTCCTCATTTGGAGCGTTTAGTGATACGCTCAGTTCGACCTAATATCTGTCGACTTGTTAAGGCTTATTAGTTTTTATTTAGATCTTTGTTTTACGAATATCTATTTTTGGCTTTTATACCAAGATTCTTGATATAGCAATTTTGACTTTCGTTTTGGCTTAGCCAAACTATTTTTTTTGTATACCGGATTTGACAATTTCTCTTCTCCTTTTTACCTTCTCCTTCTTTCTTATACCGATTTTGACTCCATATTTGCAATAGCACGGCTTGGGCTGGATCCCCAAGACCGTGGTTCTTTTGGGTTTCTTTGGGCTGAACTCCCTTTTTAACCCCCGGTTTCTTCTTCTCTTGTTCTCTGTCTCAAACGGTACGTGTGTAGTGTCCGGGTGGTTAGTGTTGCTGAGTGGTGCTTCCGAACCTCGGATGCGGGGGTTTGGCGCTGTTCAGTCTCCACGACGTTGGAACTGGCAGTGCCCCGCATCGTGTGTGAAGTTGTGCTCCTCGGTGGCTCTGCCATCTGCCCACTTCACATGTGTCCGGGCGAGCCCTTCTTTTTCACTCTGTTTTCTTTTTCTTCTTTTTCCCTCTATACTACCCTCTCTTGGGTGCGAGCAGAGAGTATGTCGGCGGCTCTCTGTTCAGTTCTTTTTGCTGGCCATGTTCAGTGGTTCGTGCTGGTAGGTTTTGTTGTGAGTCGTTGCCAAGCCTCGGGCACTGGGAGTTGCTCAGTGGTCCCTTCCCGACGTGGAATACCACTGTGCCCAGTACCGTGTGTGAAGCGCGTCTTTGCAGTGAACCCTGCTTGCCCGACCATTGTTCATGCTTCGGGGTGGAACCTTTTGTTCCTCTGTTCTTTCCTTATCTCCACCTCCAATTTGTGTTTGTCCTTTGTTGTTTTTTTTTTGGATTTTTTTTGGATCACCTTTCTGGTGTTAATTTTTGGTGCCATGTTTTTTTGTCCTGGTATTTTTCATCCTGGTGGGTTGTTCTTTCAATTTATTTTGGGCAAGTTAGATTTTAGCAAGGCTAGGTTATGCTAAGCCGCGAAAGGGGTTTTCGCGACTGGGAGTTGAGGGGGGAATTATAACGTTGAAATTCACAACCCATTATTTGTTTGATGGTCACTGTTTAAAACCAAGCTTCTCCGTTGTTTGGTTGTCACTGGTTTTCCCTTTCTTTCGGTTTATCGTGAAGTCGCTCCTGCGCGTTTGAGCTCCCTGCTCAATAGTAGAGTGAAGTAACAAAATGGCTGGCTTTTTGGTACGAGAAGTTGGATGTACGAGATATATTAGAAATTGGTTTAAATATTAATTCGCTTTAGCGGAATAAATCTCACATTCAACAGAACGATCGCTTGGTTATTTGTGTGCGATCGGTCGTCAAATTGGACGGATTAGGTTCTGGTACTAAGCATTTTAGGTAATATTATTTCCCTAGCCGTCACCTTGAGGGAATTGTATTTGTAAAAGACCTTTCAGTTTATAGAAAGGTAAAAATCTTCAAATATTTAAAAATAATACAATATACAGGGTGATTTCTTTGTAGGTCTTTTTGTTTTGGGTTTTGTTGTTCGTTGGTGTATTCTTGTTCCTGCCCGTCTGACCGTGTATTTTAATTGGAAGGTTCTTCCCCTTTGTGTCCGTACCTACATCTATACATATACCGGGTCGGAGAAAAACAACCAAATATCGAAGGGTGGAGCGAAAACCCCCTAAGCAAGGCTTTAAACATACAGCCGTGGATCAGCGAATGGTGGGATGTTGGTCTAAATTTGTATGTATTATGTGTCATTTTATTTATGTATATGTATATATTTACTCAATGTGTTTACAATTTATGCATGCATGTTAATTTTAAGGATAAAACGAGATCTCGAATAGTGGAATTGTTGTAGGGTAGTTTTAAGTACAACCAACTGTGATACAAATCACCATTCACATTTTTTTTTTGTTGAAACATTACATTTTTTCCTATCTGCACAATAGAAAATAGTTGCAAGTAAAATAAAGCCCTACTTAGAACGTTTACATTTCACTACGTGCGTTTTATTTATTTATTATTTATTTATTTGTATGATTTTAATATTACTTTCCAGTTCGTCAATTGTAAGTATATATGTACGGTACGACCAAAATATTGGAAGTTGCCCACATTTTAGTAGATCTATTTCTTCGTTTGTCTGATAAGCTTGAAGCTTTAGTAATAAGCATTGTTTTTAAACGAAGTGGCGCTTGTTTTTTTTATCTTTTATATTTTGTATTACCCCGCCCCTCTCCGACTTATTGGGGGCTAGCTGGCAAAAACTAAAGCAGTGTTATTTGGATCAAGCTGATACTTCCAGCACAGCTACATTTTGGTTGGTTAAGTGTTTCTTTATATAAAAATAGCCTTTGTGTTTCTGTAGGTTATAGCGGCACCACCTCGTAGCCCAATTCAACCAATTTAGCATTGGCGATTCGGGATGAATGGGCCGGCGCGTTGTCGTGGTGGAAGAGCACTTTTTTTCGCTGCAAATGAGGCCGTTTCTCCTTCAAAATGCCGTTGAATTGATCCAATAAATCGCTGTAGTATTGTCCCGTGATAGTTCTTCCCTTCTGCAAAAAGTCGATGTGTATCACACCTTGCGAATCCCAAAAAACGGTGGCCATGACCTTTCCAGCAGATGGGACAGTCTTTGCCTTCTTCGGAGCAGATTCGCCTGGAGAAATCCACTGTTTCGACTGCTGCTTGGTTTCTGGTGTGTAGTGGTGGATCCATGTTTCGTCCACGGTCACGAATCGGCGAAAAAAATCCGTTGGATTACGATTTAACAAGGCCAAACACTCTTTCGAAGTGGTCACACGATTTCGCTTGTTGTCCATAGTCAGCAAACGCGGCACCCATCGCGCCGAGAGCTTCCTCATGCCCAAATGTTCGTGCACGATATTTTGCACACGTTCATATGAGATGCCCGTGGTCTCTACTATTTCGCGCAACTTCACTCGTCGATCGGCTAACACGAGATCATGGACTTTATCGACCATTTCTTCATTTGTGGCCGTTTTTGGACGTCCACTGCGTGGTTCATCCTTGGTGCTCGTACGGCCACGTTTGAACTCGCTCACCCAGAAACTAATAGTCGAAAATGAAGGTGTGGATGTGCCATGAACTTTCTGCAAAATATCTCGTATCTCCGTCGCCGTTTTCCCGTCCATCCAGAAATGTTTGATGACTGCACGAAATTCGTTTTTATCCATTTTTGCAAAAGTGCCTGAATTGCTTCACAAGATATCCTAGTAAACATAAACGGAACGACGCACGTGTCTGAAAATTTGACAGCTTTCCTAAAATAGGTTAGCCTTGACAACCATCATAACAATTTCACGATACGCGCGCCATCTCTTGCCCATTCCGGAAACTTTTCAATCTACCCTCGTATGTCCTGTTTGTTTGCATTCAGAATCGACCGTTTCGAGTTGTGTTCCCATGTTGAGGAAACCTAACAATAAAATAAAGAATATATCTAAAATTATTTAACCCTGCTCTGAAATGAGAAGTGTCACAGTTCATTTCGAATCAGCCAACCTTTCAATTTTCCCAAACCCAACAAGAATCATATTGAATTTGGGGGCAACATTCAAATTTATGAAAATACGGTAGGTATCCTACCAAACAACGGCTACGTTTGCAGGGACAATTCCACCCAAGTCCAGAAAGTCCACTGTCAGATCCAGAAAATAATATCGCGGTTGCGTGGTTCGTAGTCCCACATCAAAGTGTAAGTCCAAAGATGCAATGCAGTAAATTTTTAGATCACATTCGATGATCTAGAGGCAGGATAGTATCAGGTGGAACAGAAATTTGTCATCATCAAAGATTTTTCTTAAATGAAGATAGGAAAGGCTATGGAATAAAGGGATTTGCAGATCAAGTGAAGCTTCCTAAAAGGTTTCCACTTTTTATAGCATTGTATTAAGAAAGGTACATACACATTTGAATAAACAAAACTGTTTTTGGTTGCGATTTTTTTCTTCCTTGTGCTGAAGATATTAACTGAAATTGGATGCAAACCGTTAAAAGGTGCGAATAGGTTGCGTTTCTTATAGATGTTTAACATGAAAGAATGTGATTATTGACAAGCAGACAGGTTAAACCAGCAAAGGAGCGGTCAAGATTCACTTTTAATGAGCTTGCAGTTAACTACTGAATGTTTTTTAATCTTTACATTTACATTTTTGCTTCAAACCACCAGTTAGGTTTTTGCTTAATACTGCCCATTTGTGTTTAATTAATTTACGTAATAGTAAAAGAGAGTAGTAATCATTTTTCCCGATTCTATAATTAGTGTAATGCTCGGAATGTAAAAAACAAATGAGATGTAACGTCTGGCGACATTGATTGCTTAGCTTACGAATACATTTAGCATCGTTATTCAATAACCTTTTTTTTCGTAAACCTTTCAATAAATATTAATGAAAGAATTAATTTATGAAGACAGAAATGATTTGCTGTAAATAAGATGGCTAAATATTTGCAACGACTTAATTTTCTTATTTTTCTGTTGGTCTTCTTTTAAATTAGAAGTTATTACTTGTTGATTTGTTTTACCAAATGAACCAAACCTAGAACGGCAGATATATGAGTTTATAATTCTAGAAACTGTGAATGTCTCCGATTTGATTTAATAGGAATGTAGTACTGATATAAGAGCGAAGGATTTTCATTATATCCGCTGAAGAAGTGCAAATAGCACTAAGAATATTTTTTATAGGCCTTAAAGGAAATGATAGAAAAACTAGATCGGAATTGGCAGTTACGGAGATCAGCTTTAGTGCCTTCAGCTTATTAATTTACAGACAACGACAAGTACAAATTATATGGTTTTTCTAAATACGAATATATCTTTCATCTTATTCATCTAGCATCATTAAGATTTATGAGGATAAACTTTTTGAAAGTACTTAATGCTTGTAGATTCTCTTCAGTCTTTTTCAGTTTAGGGTTACTTACTACATGGTCAAATCTTATAACATGTATTTCAAAACAGCTTCATCAAAGTTGGCCAGGAAAAAGTCACGTGATGTTAATCGAAACTAGTGTTTAGTCTTTTGGCTTATTACTAACTTCTTCCAAAAAAAGTTGTTTATCGAGTCATGAGTGTGATACCAACTTCACTGGTGCATTTTCTACAAGTTGGACAGAGCTTATTTCCAAGAGTCGCAACTAGCCCATTATTCCCTTAATTATTTGCATTTTTCAATGTTATTGCACGCAAGCCTAATTCTGATACATGCTTATAAATTCGTATGTCAAATAGGCATGCCTATACAGCCAATTGACAATCTATTATAATTTTAGGATTGTTCACAGGTAACGCTCATAACATAATCTAACAAGTTTCTTGAAAAAGTTCTTATGTAGGGTGGCATTTTCAGGTTTTTCTGGATGAATTGACATGAAATGACCCTTTACTTAAAGTTCCATTTCGATGAAAATACGTTTTCGCTTCTTCGTCATTTAAGAGCTGAATTGCAAATAGAGTATACATTTTTAAGCATTCAGTATCCCTAAAGTACAAAATTTTATTTTATTGCTGATTTCGTAAAAGAAATTTCTCAATGAATAGAAAAACAATAATTTGTTACCTTGAAAGAATACGTGTTCTATTATGTGTATTTTGTTGTGGTTGCCCAATTTAAATTTTCTGCAAAAAAAAAGAGGAATACTCTTTATGAAAGAGAAAAACCAATTTTCCATGTTGGAGTGTAAATGAGGGTTCTCTCTCCACAATCCCTTGTATATAAAATTTAAATTTTACCGCTTGATTAAGAAATGTCAATACCTTTGATATAACTCTTTTACAATAGAAATCTGTTTTATCTGTTACCAGAAAAATTAGCAGCCTCTAGATTTTGGTGTGTCATTGTAATGTTTAATTTACAAGGCTTAATCAAGTATAGTATAGCTTTGTATTTATTTATAACAAACCTCTTCACGTATGAAACTTTAAAGATCAAATCTTTTTCACCTTGGTTAATTTCTATTTAAGGAAACGTTTTTTAAATTTTAATAAGCAAGAAGAAGAAAATTGACATTTATTTTTAATGCTTAGTTTTTTAACACCCGTTATTTATTAGTTACAGCTAACGATACCTTTCACCTATTAAACTATTTATCATCTCCACGACTAAATTTATCTATTATTATGTAAACAGATTCATTATCTGTACCTTTATTATATACACTCACACTGTTATTTTTGTTATCTTGTGTTTCACTACACTGCTTTTCATTAACTTTCTTCTTCAGCACTCAATACTTTTTTCACCCTTCTAATTACACTATTATTATCTTGTGACAGTAAATTGCATTTTGCATTTTAATTACAATATTTAATTCATTTCATGTAGAAATGAAACATCATATCTTAAATTATAACATTCTCTTTCTATTTTTATAATAAATGTTAATTCTTTATTAATTTGTTTAGAGTAGTTCTTATAAAATTTATTTAACAATCAAAAGCATTTACGAATATAGCATCAACAGAAAGAAAACTTCTAAAGAAAGATTATCGCACATCTAAGTACAAGCCTCCAGAGAAATTTCAGCACTTACAAAACAGAAAAATTTATTAAGAGAACATTGGCTAGCCTGAAATCGGGCCGGTTTTTTAATTCTGTAATAGGTTCAATTGTTTTAAAAAATATCAAAATTTTGTATAGGTCAAAATATTTGTTGCCTGTTAGTTTATTATTCTAGTTGTAATTTATTAAAACAGCAATACACAGAGCTCAAACTGTCTATATTGCTACGATGGTTCATGTTATTTGAAGTTGAAGAAATATTAAACATCTCAATAAAACATCTTTTATTAAGATTCTTCTATCCAAGCGTAATTTTTCAGAGTTATTATAACCAATAATATATCAAACTCATTAACGTATACTTAAAGCTGTTGAATTAGGCTTGTGTTTCGAATCACTCTTGTGATTAATTAGGATTTGTTTTAATTTTTGACCAGTTTGACCTATGTAGTATTTATTACACTGAATACAGTTTAATTTATAAACTATATTTGAAAAAATGAATAGTAAGAACACGATGTCCCGTTTTTTAGTAAATAAATAATTATTTTTTTGTAATATCTCAGAAAGTATTTTAATATTTTTATTTACAAAATCAGTATCTTTGTTTTTGATACCTTTAACAAAATTAATTTTAGTATTGAACACTTATCTAATACTTCCCCGGCGGTTTGTCAGAAGTTGGCAATTTTTCGGCCAATCTGTTGATTTTCAACCTAACGTGTTGGCAAGAGGCCTACGATTTGACTTCCTTATTCGAGAAGAAGGAATATTTTAATTTTCCATTTATAAGAAATTACGTGCTCGGAATTATATAGTCATTATCGAATGTAGAAATTCCGTTTTTATGTAAGCTCGTTGTTATTAAAAGTTATTTTGTATGATATTGACATCTATTTTATACTTTTAGTTGCGTGTAAAGTGGATATAATATACATACATATATTAATGACTTCGTCTTCTTGAAGCATTGATAATGTTTATATAGTATAAAAGTTTAAGAATTAAAATTGAAAATTACATTCTTAAGTAATTAAAGCCGACATTTTACAAGAATTTAACATTCTTACCGGCTGTCAGAGGAAATGATTTTTTCTTGATAATGTTAATTAATCTAGATGTATAATTATAACAGAGCAAATAATTAAATTATTAATAATTAGAATATATCTACGTGTTTTTTCTATTATTTTTCTCTACACTCTAGCCTCCTTTTACTTTGGTTAAAACAACTACTTTCAATGAATAAAGTGTCAGTACCCAATTTAAGGCTAATTTTTAAGATCTTATACTTGATTGCTACATAGTGCATTGTTACTGGATGTAACCAGCAAATTCCCGAATTAAATTTCCCGTGCGCGAACAGAGTGTAGTTTCGTGGTGGATCGTTGGCTGCAGCACCTGTGGAATGTTGGGTAAGCCAGTGAATGAATTGGCATTTGATTTTTTTTAAGAATACGTGCCTAAAACAAGATTTCAATCCGTGGGAAATGGATTTCACTCCTACATTTTGACTTGGTTTGAATTGGATAGCACGAAATTTGCATTAAATGAGACTGTCTGCATTCTTAAATATTTGTTTAAATGCAGCTGCCCTTTACACCCAAAAATAAAACTTTTACATTTTATACACCAAATTAAATAGTAAACAAAGCGAATTAAATATCAGCTATTACGAGATCGTTAAATATGTAATAAATACATACCGTCCTATAATTTTAATTCTTTTATTAAATAAACTAAACTAAACAAATTAACTTACATTAATTTAAAGAAATTTCCCAAGCTATTGACGCCATAAAAAAATACTAACTTGGATTAGTAGTTGACTGTAAATGTTGGTATGATAGTCTGCTTAAATATCAAGATGGTCAAAATGTTCCCAAATACCATCTTTTGTGAAAAAAGCAATTTATAATATAGGATAATATTTAGAAATATAAACAATAACTGTTTTCTTCTATGATGTAATAATAATAATAATAGTCCCCTTTCACAGGCCATGAAGGCCCATTGGGGTATGTATTCTGTGATGTAAGTCCATTTTAATTCATATTTATGAATGAATCTTTAATTTCGATTCCTAACTCCAATAAAATTTATCTTTCCCCAAATAAAAACCAAATATCAATTAAATCTCACTGCACTTTTATTTCATTCAAAAAAATTTAATTATTATTAAATGCACCACTTATATTCTAAACACTTTATCATTATATAAAAAAAAAAATCTGTGAAAGTTGACATAACCTCACATTTTTGACAGGAGAATAACGTTTGACTACTCAAAACAACCTCAAAATTTTCTAAGTTTTGCTCTCCAACGAAACGTGTGTTCTGCACAAATACAAAAATATAAGAGAGTGTCACCAGATTTCTGCAGTTTATATAAGATTTTGAAAAACAATTGAATAAGTTAGTGTTTTTCCTAGTTACAACTGGAATTTTTAGTGTGTTTTCCCAAGTCTAGTTCTTCTTTTAGTCAAGTTCCCAACTAAATTTTAAACTATAAACAAAAGCCTATCTATAAACTAAATTTTCATAACCAAATTGTTAATAAAAATTAAATTAATTGTTAATAATAATATTATAAAAAGGTAGAGGTAAATTTCCTCTCTCTGTAGGTAACCGACACTTGTTAATTGAGCCTAGGATTCAATGGCAACCATATTGGTTTTTCTCCAAATTAATATATTTTTAAAAATTTGAAATAAATGTTTTCAACACATTGATACTTCTTTTTCTTATCATACAATTAATCCTAACATCCTATAGAATAATTATTACATAAATTTATGTACTTTTAAATCAGAAATAAAGGCTAATTTCTAATCTTTCAGCAAACTATGCCAAAACGTAACAATATTTGGATTATAATAGCCCAGATCTTCTACAATAAAAGACCCAAACTTTGGCATATAAGTCTCGATTATACTCAACAACTCACTTGACCACCTTACAACAAAATATTTTGGTTCAAAATCTGAATAATATTGAACACCTCATATTTACTACGAAAATACACAAACCATTGAATATGAAGAACATTTTCTTCAATTGGACCAATAAAAACAGTAAATACAGTGATAAGTACTTGTGTACATTTCCACAACTACACCTTTAATATGTTTCAGGTGAAAACAAGCTTTGAAATGACTTCATTATCTAATTATGTGCAAGTTCCACACGACAGAAGATCGTTAACTTTGCCAAACAAAATTACAAAGATTAAGAGAAAAATCAATTTAAAATTTATCCTTTTTCTATTTAATGTTTTAGAGTGTATCTTTATCATAACAGAAAAATATTTAAATTAAATTGAACTTAAATGGATTTAAATATGTCGCCTGGAAGTTAGGCAACCCAAACCACACATATTTAATTATTGCTGCCTGAAGCATGTCATGTCATGACATTAACGTCGTTTCTGCATGAAGATAGATTGATGATAATGAAAAGCAGAACGGTAAATTTTGAACAAATTTATAGGAATTGAAATTGAAAGTACCTGTAATATTAGATGAAAATCATCATGTGAGCAAACGACTTCTAATAGATTTTCATGGGAAGATGAAACATGGAAGCACAGAAAACTGTTTTACATGAGTGAGACAACTACATTGGATTCCGAAATTGCCATCAGTATTAAATATAGTTGCATGAGATTTCGGGTAAGTAACCCAAGTGAGATGTTTTCCGATAACGCAACGAATTTTGTGAGTGCGATGCATATTGAAGGAAATTTATTCCCTCTTCAGCCCCGTACATCAATAGAGTGAGAGAGAATGATTAAGACAGTAAAATCTGCTCTTAACAAAACTTGACGTACTATTTATGGGAAAGAGTACCAAGAGTACTGCATTGCAACATAATCTTCGCCCACGTTGCTGTCAGGACTCGTGGGTATTGAGCGTTAACCATATTGCTGGTTGAGGTATACCTCCATTAACTCATAAGTTACCATCTATCCGACTTTTTGGGTATCCGAAATCCAAAATGTCGCTAAAAAACGAGAAGAATATTTCAGACTAGAGGAAATCTGAGTAGGATCGGAAGAACAAGAAATCAGTACCAGGGATGTTTTGCAAGCGTGTCTACATCGCGAGGATAATTCTCTAACCACAAAGGAGAACTAATTCAAGGTACACACCAGCTACCGATGTCTTTAAGCCATTGGTCTGAGATTTTCTGACGTAGCTGCTATGCCACAAGATAGCTTTGTCAATACGAGGCTGAAAAAGTAAAAACTTCTACAGCGGAGGAAATTTAGACCGGAAAGTCTAAGCAGGTAGTACGTACTGATATGCTAGTAAGCATCAAAGGCGGACTAATTCAAGGGTCACTATCTTTACCTCAATTATTCTAATTGAAAATCTCCTAATAATCTGATTCCTCTATAAAATGTTTCTATCAGTGATCGAAAACTGTACCTGTTATCCCAATGTAACGTCATATTACCCAATAGAGTCCATTTAGGACTACATCCTCTGTTCGTTTAGTTTGTTTGCCTATATTTCAGTCTTTCTTCGGTCACTACCCTATCCCTGCCATTTAAGATTATTGCAACCTGCGGTTATATATATAAAGTCATATAAACAACACTTTCAAGTATCGACGCATGTAAGTAAACATATTCGACCTTCCAACTCAAATATGCAAGGTTGTTAAGATACTTAAAATGTTTATGCTTGTTGGTAAAAATATATTTGCATTCATAATACAAGTCAGAAAAGCTATAAATTTCAAATAAAAACGAACACCGTATATTTTCTTTATCAGTATCAGTAATAATTTGTTGCAGTTTTAATAAATGAAGGAAAATAATTACGTTGACCTCTTTGCATAGTAATGGAAAATGCACTTACAAATTACATAGAATAATTAATCGTAAATAACAGTTATAAAATAAACCAATGACATTTATTACTTAATCGCTTAATATAACATATTATGAAGTTTATTAATTTTTATTGTTTATCAATTATGCAGATTTTGCATTGATTTCAATCAAACATTATTTGTTACTACACCTGTACGTATAACGTTACGGTATATTGCACTAAGGCATTAAAAATCGCGCAATTTATGACTTTTACAACTATAGCAGCAACAAATACATTCATTACAACGGGGTATGACATTGAATGCGATTACATTTTGCACGCCTTTATGCCTAGAGGAATGACTGACATGGAGTAAATAGAATGAAAACAATAATTTTAATTAGTGGAAAAATTTAAAAAAATGAAAAATTGAAAATGACATTTACAACGGTAGAACATTCACCAACTGCTGAAAGGAAAATTTACTTTCATAACTCCCACCAGCTCGTGGGTAGTTAGCACTCTTAATTTCGTGAAACCAAAACATTCTTAAGAGTTCTGAATAAATAGAGTTCTAGAGTGCCTTACAATATTAACAATAGTTCCGGTATGTTAAGCCTAGATGAATTTTAGGTTGCTAACTTCACGCTGCACCCTTATTTTCACACAAAAATAGTTTTGGTGGCATTTTTCAGAATATCTGTAAGAGTTCTAGAGTTCGTAATAAAAAATATCAATAATTCCGGTTAATATATAAACAAATATATAAACAATTAGAAATTTGACTTAAAATTAAATGTAACAAAATGATGGTCCTGAGTAGCCCCTGAAGAGTTCTGTAAAGAACTATAAATAAACAGAAGCATTACTAACTAAAAACTTTAAAACTTATAAACAATTTAAAGGGGTCATTTCCGACAATCTCATAGTAACCAGACAAAGAGTAACAAGTTCTGAGTAGCTCTCGAAGAGTTCTGTACAGAACTATTATCAGAACTACTAATTAAACAATAGTTTTAATTGTTATAAACAATTTAAAATTCGTAAATAAGAAACACATGATTTATAGAATTCGAACACTAGTTCTGAGTAGCCCTTGGAGAGTTCTGTACAGAACTGTTAACGGAACTCCATAATTAAAATATTTCTAATTCTTATAAAAATTTAAAATTCCTAATTAAGAAACACGTGATTTATTTTACTCGAACAATAGTTCTGAGCAGAGTTCTGAGTAGCCCTCAAAGGGTTCTCTGCAGAACTATGATCAGAACTCCTAATTAAACAATATTTTTAATTGTTATAAACAATTTAAAAATCGTAAATACGAAACACGTGATTTATTGAACACGAACAACAGTTCTGAGTAGCACTTGGAAAAGTTCTGTACAGAACTGTGAACAGTACTCCATAATTAACAATATTTCTAATTGTTATAAAAATTTAAAATTCCTAATTAAGAAACACGTGATTTATTTTACTCGAACAATAGTTCTGAGCAGAGTTCTGAGTAGCCCTCAAAGCGTTCTCTGCAGAACTATTATCAGAACTCATAATTAAACAATATTCTTAATTGTTATAAAGAATTTAAAATTCGTAAATACGAAACACCTGATTTATTGAACTCGGACAACAGTTCTGAGTAGCACTTGAAAAGTTCTGTACAGAACTGTTAATAGAACTCCATAATTAAAATATTTCTAATTCTTATAATAATTTAAAATTCCTAATTAAGAAACACGTGATTTATTTTACTCGAACAATAGTTCTGAGCAGAGTTCTGAGTAGCCCTCAAAGGGTTTTCTGCAGAACTATTATTTTGATTCCACTAACCACCAAGGATATTGAAATGTAGTTTAAGATGGGTAGTCACATGTGGAATAGCTCAGACGTTCAAAAATACCACACAAGACAACCATACACACGTAGCACATCAATCACCTCCCTTCAAAGTGACACGTGAGACGGTAACACCTCCTGTATGTCACTAGTTCAAATTCCTTGCAAAATTTAGGGGTATGAAGAGGTCGGTGTGTAATGTCCAACGGTGTTACCGTCTGACCTATGATATGTGTGTAATTGTATATGCATATGTGTATGATCGCAGGTCTTATCATTTTCTTGGGAAAAGGATACTATGTGTAGAGCAGAGAGTTAAGGTAGCTCTATTAGACTTCTGTGATGACTTAAGTCGAATCTTATGAAAATAATCAATTACATTACGAAGTATAAATTCTAATTGAAAAACTTTAAATTTCAACACGAAAATGAGATTCGCGGCAAAACTAGATTCCGAGATGCGATATAAAGGCCTTTACGTAATCCTAGAACGTATATAAGAATGGTACATCAAATTACCTTAAAACATCAAAATCCTAGAAATTAACAAATGCCAAATTATTTATAAATAAACGCATCCGTACCATCAGTTGGCAGCTTATTTATATACAATATGATTTAACTATAATATATATTTCGTAATTATATCCAGTTGCTAGTTTCCACTACCAAATGATCATATTCATGTGGTTATATATTCGTGTGAAAGCTTACGTCCAGTAATAAACATAGATAAACGGCGCTATATTTATATCTGACCTTAAACTACTTTTTTTTTTGATTAAATAACACCTGTGTGGTGCTTTGCATTAAAACTGATCAAAGCTGATCAACCATTAATTTTTATCTAATAAATCTTAAACTAAATACTTATAAGCTAGAGTTCATCCATTAATGTTCTGTAGTTTGTTCTGGTTGAAACTATACTAAACATTCTCACTCGCGCACAATGCTCTGCTTTTACCCAAAACACTACACAAGCTCAAATGGTTTTGTCCTCTTCAATCTTCGGACGAGATCTTGATTGTCCAGCAGCTGAAGAGCTTCTGCATTGATATGATTATGTAGCCTGGCTTCATGCCTGCTAGCAAACCTTTTAATGTCGTCTTGAACAGTTGGAATGCCAAGGTCCCGATGAAGGTCACTATTACGGACGTACCATGGAGCCTTGACCATATTACGCAGAACCTTGTTTTGGAAGGACTGAATGGGCTTAATGTTACTAGCTTTGGTACAACCCCAAAGCTGTATACCATATAACCATATCGGCTTCAAGATCTGGTTATAGATTAGGATTTTGTTATTTAGTGCCAACTTTGAATTTTTTCCAAGGAGCCAATAATATTGTTTATATTTTAGACCAAGTTCAGTTCTTTTCTTCTTTACATGCTCTTTCCATCGGAGCTTAGCGTCTAGTGTCATGCCAAGGTACTTGGCATTGTTCGAGTATGGTACTAAAGTACCATTTATATCTAGTGGCTGTATATCAACTAGTCTGTTGTTCGTAAAGATTACATGGATAGACTTGAGCTCGTTCAGCTTGATCTTCCATTGTTTTGTCCACTCTAGTACTGTATCACTAGCTGTTTGTAGTTTACTGGCGGACACATCCTGTTCCTGACCTATTGCGAGTAGTGCCGTATCATCAGCAAAAGTTGCAATTTTAACATCGCCCAAATGCGGAATATCACTGGTGTATAGCAGGTAGAGGATAGGCCCTAGGACACTACCTTGAGGTACACCTGCGTTAATTTTTTTTAGTTCCGAGTATTCATCTTCTTGTTTAATTCTGAAGTTTCTATCCGATATGTACGAGGAGAGAACTTCCACAAATTGTTTTGGAAGCATTCTGTTCAGTTTGTGAATGAGCCCTTCATGCCAGACTTTATCAAAAGCCTGGGCCACATCAAGGAAGACTGCTGAGCAGACTTGCTTTTCTTCGAGAGCTTTTTCGATGACATCTGAAATTCGATGCACTTGATCTATGGTGGAATGTTTCTGTCTGAAGCCAAACTGGTAATCTGGAATCAGCCTATTGTTCTCTATTAAAGGTCTCAGCCTTTTAAGAAGTAATTTTTCGAAGAGCTTTGAAATAATAGGAAGCAGAGAAATAGGCCTGTAAGACTTCACATCGTTGGGTGGCTTACCCGGTTTAGGCAGCATAATCACTTCTGCGACTTTCCAAATTGTAGGCACGTGCTTTAGTCGGAATGATGCGTTGAAGAGGTACGTAAGCATCACAATACCTCTTCTAGGCAGTTGTTTCATAACTTGGCCAGTGATGAGATCAAATCCTGGTGCTTTTCTAGCGTTTAGATTAGTCTTAATCTCATTAGCTACTTCCTTCGGAGTAACTGGAGGGATTTCTTCGTACAGTAGATTATTAACCTCTTCCAAGGCAGTGTTAGCTTTAAATTCATTGGGTTTGAAGATTTCAGTTAAATGATCAGCAAATAATTCTGCTTTTTGCTTATTATCTCTTGCCCAAGGCCCAGCATCCTTCCTTATAGGGGGAATTGATGTTACAGACCTCTTGATCTTATTGGTTGCTTTCCATAGAGAGTACTCTGTTTCCTCGTCCGCAGTTAAATTTTGTAGATAGGAGCTGATTGAATCTTCTTTGAGTTTTTGAATTTCTCTCTTGAGTTTTTGTGATTTGTTATTCAAGATGGTTTTGTCCGACGGATCTCTTGACTGCTGCCATCTTCTTCTAGCTTTTCTTTTTTCTGTTACCAGTATTCTGATTTCGATCGGATAATTAACCCCTTTAGATATATGGGTAATTTCCTTGGTATTGTTAAAAGCAGCTGTCTGAATTATTTTAACAAAATTTTCAGCTTCTTGTTCCAGTTCCTGAATTGTTTTCAAACTAATGTTAAGGTGAATATTTTCTTGAAGGTCGATTCTGAACCTCTCCCAGTCAGTAGTTTTATTTACGAGCGTGGGGCGGGCTTCTTTTTTAATTATCCTTTCACTCAGTGTTAATATAACTGCTGAATGGTCGGAATCTAAGTCCAGATTTTCTTCAACATCTATGAAATTGGGTGAAACCTTCTTGGTAATAAAGAAATCTAGCAAATCAGGGATTTTGTTGGGATCTGTAGGCCAGTACGTGGGCTTACCTGAGGAGTGGAGGTTGCATCCAAGTTTCCTCGTGGCTTTTCTCAGTTCACTGCCTTTTGTTGTGGTTAATCTCGATCCCCATTCCACATGTTTGGCGTTGTAATCACCACCCAAAATGAAACGTTCGCCAAGATGTTGTAGGATCGTTTTATAGTCAGTATTTTTTAAATTGTGCCTTGGAGGACAGTAAATTGCACCTATTTTTAAATTTTGTTTCGTGGACTTAATACATACCATAGTAAGCTGGAATTCTATCCTTTGTAGATGACATTCTTCGTAGTGGTTAATTGATTCTTTGACTAATACAGCACTACCGCCTTTAGCTTGATTGTCGGGGTGAATAGTGTGGTATAATCTATATCCTCTTATTTTTAGGTAGGATTGAGCAGTCAAATGCGTTTCTGAAATCAGACACACATCTATGTACTGGGTATGAAGGAAGACTTCAAGTTCCTGTTTTCTCTTTAGGATGCCATTGGCATTCCATGTAGCTATTCTTAAGTCTTGTTGGTCCATGGATTACTTCTTTTTGGGAATAGCACCAGTACTCCTGGCTTCTAACCTGTCGAGTCTCACATTGACTCTGTCCAGCATCTTCATCATATTCTGCATCATTTGCATCATAGATGGTTCGGTTTTAGGATTGGTAGAGTTAGGTTCTTCCTGTTTCGACTTACTTGCTTCTGCATATGAGACACCTTCCTTCAATTTAGCAGGCGCGAATGTCCTTGCTATAGGAGTTGGTTTTCTAGTTTTAGTAACGTTATCTCTCCGCTTTTGCAACTCTTTGGCGATTACACACCCTCTATAGTTGGCGGGATGTGCCTCAGAGCAGTTAGAACACTTGGCTGGACCATTCCCAGTCTTGGTACATTCTGCTGTTAGATGATTCCCTGCACATTTAACGCAGGTGGGGGTTCGTTGGCAGTATTTTTGCGTGTGCCCATATCTCTGGCATCTTTTGCACTGCGGTATTAATTTACTAGTTCTTAGTGCCTCAATTTTAACTTTCATGTGGCACAAATGCTGAATTTCGAAGATCTTCTTGATATCCTCTGTTTTATCGAAAGTTAGCACGAAGAGAGGGAGCTTGATATAGCCATCTTTCGTTTTCTTTAATTTATTTTCTGCATTTTTTATTTTGAAACCGTTCTGCTGCAGTTCATTAACGATTTCTTTTAAATCGCAAGTAGGGTGCAGGTGCCTAACCATAACTCTGATCGGTCTCTCCTGCTTGTTTTCGTAAGAATGCCATTCCTGATCAGAATTATTTAGATATTGAGTTAACCCTCTATAATCTGTTGCTGTGTCAACATTGATTTTTAGTTGATTATTATTCATTAGGGTTGCATTAAACTTCAGATTACTTGTCTGAAGTTTCTGTTTGAGCTCCATATAATTTTCTAAATTACTTACCACAACTGGAGGAGGTTTTTGTTCTTTAGCCAGCGTTGGCTTACTCTGGGTGGAGCTAAGGTTCTTCTCCGGTGACTCAGCTGCTTTCCTTTTCTTGTTCTTATTTTTTGGAAGCAGCCATTCTGTTTCCCGGGAAACTAATTCTTCTTCCTCATCGGAATTGGTCGGACTATAACGTTTTTTCTCACCTTGCAACAATGCAACTTGGTCTTTAAGTGCTTTAATCTCATCCAAGGCCTGTTTGAGTTGAAGACGCAGTTGTTCTATTAATGCGGTCTCTGCTACGGTGCTCGGTAAGGATAAATTAACTTGCGGCATGGTTATTTCCCTTTGTATTTCTTCATTATATAGAGATGTAATAGATATCGATCTCTGTTTTAAAGGAGATCTTTGTATTTTTTGATTTCCTTTAAAAGGATTTTTATTTGAATCACTTTCTTTTGTTTTAATTTTAAGTGGAGATTTATTTATTTTAAACATTTTATGTTAAAATAACACAATTATTGCACATTAATACACTTGGTATGCAGGTCATATTTTGACCTACTTACTTTATAATTATTATTACAATGTTTATTTCCGTTTACACTGTTGTTATTTGATACGGAGCACGACGACACGTCTTTACTCAGCGAAATTCAAATATTGATGATGATGATGCATAAATGGTGAAAAGGGAATAAAAATTAATTCCATAAAAGAAATGTTGTATCTACGTAGTAAAAAATCAGTCCCGTGAACAACTTTCAGAGTACTGGATAAAGATTCTAGAATTAAAAGTAAAAACACTTTTTTTTCACTCTATTCCGGCAACGAAAATAATTCTTTACTACTAAAATCTATTTTCTTTCTAAATTATTAATTAACTTAACTATGCAACTATTTGCGCCAAATACTTGGATATTTTAAAAGTAAGGTATTTAAGTTTAGTTAATTTAATTTTAGCAATTATAAATTCTATTGATACCAGAAATATTACTGCTCAGATAAAAAGCATTATACTATTTTGGGATTGATATTTCTAAGTTTGTGGTATCTAAAGTTTATTTCCTTTTATTTTAAATTTTTGTTTGTGTTCTTAATTAGAAAGCTTCTGTCGTTTTAAATTAGAAAAATTGTTATGTACTTGTAGTATATTACTATTGTTCCTAGATCTATATAATTTATTTAGTGCCCTATTCAAGCGACCCGCATGGGAGTCTCAATTTTGTAAAGAGTTTGATGCTTCACAACAAATCTTATTTAGCCGGAACATTAATAAATTTTAAAAGTAAAGGTAAGTGGGATATATTTTGTGCGCATCGGCATTATTGCCGCCGCGCGCCGTCTGTGCTGTGTAATCTAATCGATGCATCGTAGCAATATTTATATATATATATATATATATATATATATATATATATATATATATATATATATATATTTCTATGCGTTCTTATTTTTTAATTGTGTATATATCTTTTTTATGTATGTTTGCATTGCAATAAATAAATAAATCACTCATTCTATTATTATTGACTTTGACCTTGGAAAGCTACACTACTTTCACTCTAAAGTTTTAATCTAAATAGAAAATAAATTATACAAAAGTTTTATAACAATCCACTCTAAATAGGCAACATAGAAAAAAGATTCAAAACATTGTATTGAAGTTAACCCTATGGTCTACACGAAGGTGCAGATTAGATACTTTACCCTAAATATATTGGACATAAACACACACTTTTTAGAGTGGTTTAGTGTTCGCGTTTTACACTAAATTTTTACTGTGTAGTCAAATTCATAACTGCAAATATTCTCAGAAATCTATAATTTGTCTGGAATCAGAGGAGTCTCAATTTAGTTTGTCCAATAAGTGTCCGATATTTCGAATTACTCTGGTCAAGATGCTGATAAAAATTCTTGCTAATGGTTAAGTTAAACGTATTTACTTCGCTTTCCTTGTGCATATTTAAATCAAGACTTTTATTTAAATAAAAGGAACAAATTCTAGAAATTGAAAAGTGTATCTATAAGGCAAATCTTTATTATCAACGGTAGACCCACTTCACCTCCTATAAAAAAATAAATCATTTCTAAAGCTTCAACTCTTTTTAACCCTTAAGATCTCAGGTTTCAGTAGTGCGCAATTTAAGTCCCGTAAAATCTAAAACGATAGAATAGTGTGGGCTGTAAAGAACAATTCTCAACCCGAAACGTTGAGGAGAGAACGACAAAATTATCCATCCGCAGAGTTTCGGGCGCGCAAAAGAAATCATCATCCGAAAGAAACCTTTTCTGTAGTTTTCCTTTCCTCGTTGCTGCTACTGCTGCTGGTGCTATATAATTTGGTGGAGTCCCAATATCGTTTAAGTCTCGGCCCTCGCCTATAAAATACCCATATTTTAAGCTTTACTTGCATAAGCAAATGCGTTTGGGCTACAAGATATGTGTAACATATGGACACCCGCGGCGAATTCAAATGTGGTGTTAGGGATATTTACACTTTATTCATACTTTATAATTCTCTTGGTTGGCCTGTATAAAGTCGTGCAGCTCTTTACGCAACGCCTGATGCCGTTAAGATAAGTTTTACTGCCTTTTTCCCTCGCCTTTTTGTTAAAGCTCTGATATACCAGCTTGAATATGTATTACTTTCTGCTTGTATACTAAATATAAATTTTTCTCTGCCAAGAAATAACTGAGGTGGGGAGAGGACATTATTTAAGACATAAAATGGTGCTCTCGCTTATATGCACATTAATTTCACATTTCAAAGCCCCGCATCAAATTGACTATTCCCGTATATATACAGGGCCCTTGGTTTAAATTTAAATTTTATGGCGCCATGAATTTATCAAGTCAGACAGAAAATCGACCAGGAACGGATCATTAAGATAAAACAATAATAAAAACAAATGATAAAGGGAATTATATGATTCGAGTTAGTGTTATGGCAAAAATATAACTTGGTCAACTTTTAAAGATAAAGTTTATTAACGTAAAGGGAAGCTTGTAAAAAAACCCAAAGTGAATAATGCAGAGAAAGAGAAGCAAAGTAGGGAAGAAAGTGCAACGACCCCTATATTACCTTAAAGTGGTACTAAACAAGAACGTATCAAATGCATATCATAACCTAACTTTCTTAAGAGCTTATTTTATAAAGTGGCGTTGTTTCTGACGTCAACACTTTTGAAGTTTTTGTATTATCACATTGTTTTTGACGAAGTAAAAAGCATTCTACATCAGGACTCTACATTAGGACCTTTATTTTTCGATAAACCTTTTTGTTCATTATAAATACAATTATTTTAGATACGATCAGACTTCGCAAGGTCAAGTTAGAAGGTAGGTAGATCTAATGAACAATGAACCATTAAAATGATTCATAAGTAGAGTTTTGTGTTGACGCGTTGCATGCAAAGCTTTAACAATAGAAGAGGGTTAGGCACTCTCATTAGAGTTTAGCACTTCTTTCATCAAGCAAACATCGGGGCGCCTTTATTACCCGCAAGAAACAATCGTAGAGGCAGCAGCGATGACAAAAGTAAAAAATCCAACAGCACTCCAGCACGCCGAAAATCCAAACGAGATATCTCTACCGGGTACAGAAATTCGACCAAGAACATTTACGAGAAGATCTAGATGGAGGAGGTCGGTGACAGATAAAACAGCGTATGTCGTGATAAGAATTATGATTCCCTCCAAAAAACGCAATGGCTACATCTTCCACTCGCTCCCCAGAAGAGGTGGAGGCAAAAAATTATTAGTTAGAAACGCTCAAAAGAGGTGCTAGTTACAGTGAGCTGATATTCCTTCAGACGTATTACGTTCACCGGTGGACAGTCGAGAATTCAAACTTTTCGACGCCTATGGAATAAAAGATTTCAAGTAGGCTAGAATGTCGATTGGGAAACCTCAAACTTTGGCATGAAGTCATTTTCCAAACTTTTGGCATACACAGTCAGTGAGGACTTTATTAGGCATCATCCACTCAAAAATAATTAAAATTGGGACTATGGGTAGATATAAACAAAACAAGATTGCAAAAAAACTCAAAATTTCAACTTTAACCTTACCGTTCTCCGAATCTATGAGGTCATTAATCGAATGGCGTTATCTCTATTCTACACTTATTTATATTAAGTGATTAACTTGTTACTTAAGTGATTTAAGTTAAATTTTTATCTATTTTATTTTATATCACTTACGAAATTTAATAGGATAGTTAAGTTGTGGAAAATCAGATCACTCTTATCAAAAGTGTTGTTGTCGGAATATTAGAAGCAAAAATTTATCGATCGATGAACAAATCATACCTATAATGGTATTTATCAGTTGCTATATAAAACTTATGTTGAGTGGCTTTTACATTTGCGAAGAAAGAAAATCTGCTCTGTTTTCAATTCCATATAATCTTGATATTAGAGGCAAAATAATAACAAATCTTGTAATACTCTTCTAGTCAACACTTTGATAATTAGTTAAGGATGTTCTAGACTTCTTTCAAGTATTCTTCTTTTTATCGCCAGTTGTTGTTGCCCTGCTCCCCATAACTGTTAGCGTTGCTAAAGTATCGATTTTTCTGGAACTTCTGTCTAATACTTTAATATTTTTTGGAAGGATATCCTACCGAAGTTACTCCTGGCTTCAGATTTAATGTTGTTTACTGAGTATTTTTCTACTTCTTAACAATTCTTTTTTTTGTTTAGCTATTCATGATAATATAATAGTGAGGTTAAGGGATGTTGACATTTAAATAAAAGACGGTGTTTGGCATTGAGTTGGCATTGATTACACCAGTGAAAGAGCGCTCAAAAGTACGTGAAATAGTGTTTTTTTTTTGCTGAATACATCTCGGATGAACCCGAGCAACCCGACAAAATTGACAAAATGGTTGTTAACTTTTGTGTAAGAAATACGAAGGACGCACCCTAGTTCTTAGAAAAACACGTCGGTAAAACGATTGCTCTCCTTAACCACCTGTGTGTCCATCTTTGCCCCATATGTTTTATTACATGCAAAAAGTGTCAGAACTTTAAACAATTACATCTTCAAAACTATTAGCCACCTATCCACGGAAAAACCTCAAAAATATCTTCGGTCTTTGTTCTTTTATATAAGCAGAAAACTCGGATGAGTGTCTGGGTCCTTATTTTAGTCTGGGATTTTGTTATAGTAGAACTTACACACTTGAGCTGGCAACTCTTTAGTCAACGTATGAATCTGCGACATGTCCATTTTTCCCTGTACTTCTTGTATCGTAGTAGTTGCTTGCAACTATTCATGCACCAATCAGTAAGGGGTTTGATGACATATTTTCAATTGCGAAGCTAGAAGGAACTGAAAAATTTGTAATTTTGTAATTAGTTCAAATAGAGACAACATGACTGATTGTACTGGTGCAAGAAAAGATGCAGAAAATTTTTGGTTATACCATGAATCTGATTCTGATTATGCTTATCTTATAGAATAGTTAAAAAGAAAGATAATAGCGTGAGGATGTGTGTTGATTATAGGAATTTAATCGCATCTTTGTACACGAATCAACTGAAATCTGCTTGAATCAAAATAATTAAAAATTAAAAACTGCTCTTATCATATACTCGAAGCTTGACGTGAATCAACTGGTGGTAGGAAGAATTGGAAACGTCATCCGTCAGCGCTTTTTGCATAAACTTTAAGGTGGGAAGTACAATCATACTGATTCACAACAAGAGAAACAATTTTACAGAACATCTGTAAATGGCATTATTCCTCTTAAAAAGATTGTTTCATAGTCAAATATTAAATCCACCTCTAAATTTCATTAGGAAAGGTCTACTATTTCTTTGTAGAGAAAAATAAACTAATTTTCTTTCTATGCCATCTCGATTTTTCTTTTAAAAAACACACCGCTCTGTTTTACTCTCAATGTTGATTTAAGTAGAAGATGGGAGGAGAAAATGGTATTATATTACATCAAAATCCAACCGTAGTTCCATTATTTTTCTTATACACATCGGTTTCAATACCATACATGCAAATTTAACCTGATTTGTATGCATCATCTTATAAATCGAACTTAACTTCAATATCATCAGTGTGCAAATTGAAAATTGACACCTTGCGCGTTCATATACGTTCTTCTCCACTTGGTCCTTTTAAAACATTTTTAATAAACCATAGGGATACATAATTAATGAAACCTAACATTTGCATAAAACCAAAAAACCAAATAAAAACTCCCCTAAATGCTCATCTATGGTGTATAGTTTTCTAAATTATACGACACTTACGTTAGGAGTTGCTATGCAAATTGAAAGTGATTCAATTTAATTGTATGCTACTATCAGCTTGAAGCGAAATTATCGACAGACCACGAGAGTTATTGCCACACGCCGATAGCAGAGATACTTATTATATTTTCTTTATGTTTATCTATTTTTTTCTTATTGGTAAACCACTTGCCGGGACGGTTCGGTAATAATTATCGTTTCTTATTTAAAGTGAATTAGTTTACATTATAATGTGGCGGTTGGGTTTGTTTGCAACAACGCCTTTCACACACAAACAACGTTGAAATTTGAGCAATTCCGGTTGTTTTATTTGCAAACAATGTTCTAGTGGTCTAAATTAATGTATGTTCTATCAAGGACTATACTAGAATTCATGAACCAGGGATTATGCGGTACTGAGGAAGGATGTATACGACGTGGTTGTAACTTTCCAGGCTTTATTATTGCAATTAACTAGTTATAAGATATGGTCGAATTTAATTAAAATCTAATTAACTATTAATGGATTCAACACATCGAAACCGAAGTTTGGATATTGTGGATAAAATAAACGTTCCCTAATAAACACTAAGAAAAGCATTGCTTTGAATAGTCCCCTACTTATTATGTATATTTGTATTATCGTGCATAAGAACATGTTTTACACACTTAATGCAAATAAATCTTTAATAACCAATCTGATCCATTGGAAATTCGGAATGCTAGCACATGTCTTCGACTGTTTAGTTCGCATAGAAATGACTGACCATAATAAACGAATATAAATCTAGTACATTGTTGTGTAATAAGCAGCGGTGTTTGTATTTTCGTAACATTTTCAGTTATAAAGGTTTTTTGTGGAACAAGCGAGTTGTATACAATCAAAATAGTCTGCCCCAAAGATTTGTACTAGCTGTGTCCAAATCCATAAAACCCTAAACCAACACACCAAACAGCTAGACAGCCAATATGTACGTCTGCAGAAAACAATTTAACCACATGAAACGAACATTATTTTTCCGGGAACAAAAGCAAAACTTTCAAAATTTCAAAAATTCTTACACAAACTGTACAACACAACATATTTAATACTTACTGTACAAATCAAGATTGCCTCGGCTTGAGATATCTTTCTACAAATTTAAATTCAGGTCGCAGGTATCGTTTCCACAGCTCACAAATTATAAAAGACATCAGTTATACGTTTAAAGACACAATAAAATGGATATTTTTAGGCGCCATATGATTAGGAAAGTCCAATAGGTTTTTTTATTTATAAAGATATTGACTCGACACCAGTAACCAGAAACTGGAATCAGATCTAATAAATTTAATTTAATTTTTTAGTCATAATCGGTTGTCAAAATTAGGTTGAATAAAATATTTAAAGACTTTCATAAATATATGGTCCTATAATATTCAGTTTAATTAATTTTAAGTATAGATTTATGGATAAATAAGAATAAAAAAAATATGAATTGTCCAAATAAAACATCGTTTCAAAATTTAAATATATAAAAAATGATACCCAACGTAAGACTTCTTAACTACAGGAAATAATACATATTAAAAAATTATGGTTAAAAAGTATTCAATGCAAAAATAATAGTTCGTCTTATACAATAACATTACCCAAAAATAAAATCCATTAAGTCACAATACCTTATTCTAATAGTTCAATCCAACTTCACCTTACAAAGCAATTGAAACAATATTGCATATATCAAAACAAACATCAGACATTAAGCTCGGCCACTCGATGGAATTCAAAGAATCTGGAAATTACCACTAATGCCGCTACGGAATTCAAACCAAGGAACTGAAGCTCCAATACTGTCTCTCATTAGAACTATTGTTAATAACGTTCTTCTTTTCTTATAAAAATTTTTTTAAACAATCAAAAATAAGTAAAGCAATAAAAAAGTACGCAACGAAAAGTAAATAACCTTTGCAGGTGCGGTCTAGACAGCCTGTTCCAGAAAATTCCTTTTTGTCGGTACTTTATTTACTAGTAGAGCTTCAGCGCAATACGTTTTAAAGCTACATATTCAAGGTTTATTATTATTTTTAATGATAAGGAAATTTTTTGTTAACGCTAATATTAGATTTTAGCCCTTATAAGCTCGAAATTAAAAACAATTTTGTTTTTGTAGAACATTGGCGTGAGAACGCTTGCATCAGTAAAAATTCTGCTAAAATATAAGATATTGATTACGGACATATTTCGAGGTGACTCTTTTGTACTTGGGGAAACATTATTTAGATTAATGTAATATTTGCAGTTCCAACATAATTGAATTTCACTAAACTGCCAGGACCGTACTGGGATTCCTTTAATATTTGTTTCAAAAAATCATAACGTTACACACCGTTTAACTTGGAGAAGCAATGGGGAGTAAAATGGACACCCTTCAACCAACAACAACAATGCAATACTGTCGTTCCAATTACAACGCCTTCGGATGTGCAGCTACCTAAACAATGGAGTCGTCTATTACTCATAAGAATTGGGTATACCTGATGCAAAACAATTATTACAGTAGCATATCATATAATTCGAAAATCTCCTAAAAGATACCATGGAAGATATTGTACAAACTACCCTTACAATTCGCAACTGGTTAAGCTCTTCGGATATAGACAAATAAAATTGGAAATGAAAAATGCAACTAATCACTTGAAATTTTTTGCGAATTTTTTTTCATATAATACAAATATTGCATTTTTGCCTTTTTCATGTATTCATGTTGGCCATTAAGGGAATCCTATTATTTGCAATACACGCTGTATTGTCGAACATTGCCGAATATCTAAAGTTCAAGGTAGATTAGGGGTTTTCCTATTGTTAGGGGATTCCTTCGGTAACAATCTTGAGACAGCGGTCCATAGCAAGAGCTAGCGAGTCACGGCTATAATAAAGCTTTCTTCCTGGAACATCAGTAAAAGCTGCAAGAAGGTAAGCTTCTTCGTCACTTACAAGAATCGTATTGTGCGTTTTTTCTAAACAAGTAACGAGCACCATATTTCACTCGTCGTTTCAGATTTTCTGTATATCCCGGAACAACTTCCTTGACCCATGCCTTATATTAAGTTTCTATAACCTAATGCAACTAAGGGTATAGATTTACTTATCTAATTTTTTGTCTAATTTTCTTACCGAAATTAATGACCTCTTCTTAGTAAAACGTAGCTTAAGCTAACCCAACCTAACCATTAGCCTGATTTAACTTAATTACCTAATTTATCAACCTAATTAAAACCACAAACCTCTAACGTAATCTAATTTCTAACGTAATCTAACTTCTAACGTAATTTAACCTTTAACCTAACCTAACCTCCAACATAAGTTAACCTCTAAACCAACCTAACCTCTAAGAAACTCTAAACTAATTCCTAACGTAACCTAGCCTAACTAGTAATCTAACTTAATCTACCCTCAAATGTAACCTAACCTAAGATTTCTCTGTTTTGCTTGACGTGCTAGAGTAGGCCTATTAGATTATCTCTTGAAACATATACATACATATACATCTGTCAAGTACATTCTGATTTTAAATTTTCCAATATTTTTTACTAATGGTCTCTTCTTGAAATTATATCTTCTTAGTCCTTACAGATACAGGACGACCATAGCAGTGTAATTTGATACAATTCACTAATTACTCATATTAATAATGCTAGTAAGATATACATAACATAGATGCAAGCTAAAAGCGCGAAAGCTAAAAACCTTTAAGCTAAACTAACCTAACCTTATCTAACTTCTAACCTAAGCTAACCTCTAATCTAAACTACACTCTAACTCAACATAGCGTCTAAAATAGCGTAGCCTCTAATCTAACTTAACCTCCAAACTAACCTAACCTTTCCTAAACTTTATTTTCCTTCCTGGGCGGATATTAGAGCGCAACACCTGTTCACACATTACTCGTTTCAAGAATGACCTAATATTCACGACTTGTCTCTCTTGATGTTTAATTTTCACGTTTGTTAAGTTCAAAAAAGTAACGTATTTTCATAGCCTATTAGATTAAATGTATATGATATTAAAATAAGGTTATTGCTATTAATAGTGTTATTGTAGTGAATTGGTTCAGCTCTCCATGGCATTCTTATAAAGAGAAATAGGCCCATAATAAAATTCGTTTAGGACGCCATAAACGTACTTTCCGAATTAATACAGACAACCTAATTTAATCAAATCTAACCTAACTTCTAACCCAGTTTAATTTCTAACTTAACCTAACCTTATCTAATTTGTAACCTAAGCTGACTTAACCTACACTCTAACCTAACATAACATCTATCCTAGCATAAACGGCAACCTAGCTTAAAATCTAATCTAACCTAACCTGATCTTAACATTTTTCGTCTTCGTGAGATATTGCTGCTTGATACTCATTTAATTAACCACTTTGTAATTTTCAACTTCTACAAATTGAAATTTTAAAAATAATAAATTTTAAAACTCTCTGGCTTTGAAACGGTATAGGAAATGTTGATTCTTCTCAATTTCGTATACTGAGATACCTGTACAGGAAAGCCGTGTTCTAGCATGTTGTTGATGAGTATGGCCAGTTTAAGACACTGTGTAATTTTAATCTTTAAGGAACTTGTTACAGCTCCTTCTCTCCAGTAAAAGACCATTCCAGTTTACAGGTGCTTTTCAAAACCAGTCTTAACATTTTCTGACAGGCCAAGAGTTAATTTAGTTTACCAAGAGGTACAAAATAATTGAACTTGCTTAAAAATCTAAAAATCTATAGCTTACATTTAATGAGGTTGTTGATCTGTCGCTTTACAGTCTCTCAGATTGCTTTCTGGGTCTTAGTATAGCAATAATCTTGGTTCTTTTAATTTTAGATGGTAAGACGGCTATGAGGAGATGTTAGAAAATAATAGAGATAAGTCACTTACGAACGATGTTTCTTGCCATAAGTTGCTTAAGTTATGGAATTATGGACTTCGTTTTTGGCGAGCTCTTAAAGAGTTCCAAGACAGCAGAGCATGTTGCTTTCAGTTTGGATAGTTCTTTTATATGTTTTTATTTGCTTTACCTCTAGGCAAATTGACTTATATTTATTGGTGACTTGATTTTGGAAGATTTTGTTCTGATGTTTAGAATTGTAGGATACTGTATGTCTGCAAATTCATATTCACTGCCGTGTCGTGCCATTCTTTTCTGCAAGGCTCGTCTAGATGTTGTTGAAGCTCGCCTGTTACATTAATTCCGGCCAGTTCCTGGAAGTCTTCATATAAAGTTTTGCACACGTAATTTCATCTTTCTCACTCCTTTAGTGATATATTTCTTTTGCGATTGCCAAGCTTTCCAAATCCTCCAAGGGAAGAATAAATTGAATAAATTTTGGCCAGTTAGTTTTGTCGAAATCCCATCGAGGAAGAGGAGATAACTGTACCACAGGAGACGAAGCAAAGATCGGGGTTAGTTTCTGAGTTCCATCTCCCTAATCTAAATGTGTTCTCATCCTTCGGGTCAAATATCACTTGAAAATTGTTATGGTCAGCTCATTCGAGTAAAGTTTCCCCATTCAGAGCATTACTCCTATATTTTCGATCTATTATGTATACAAGCTGTACACGTTGATTACAGTCGGTCCTTCACACCTGGTACTTTATTTTAATCTAGAAGAAGTAAGTTGTACTAAACAGAATGTTTATTTTTTTTTAATTAGTGTACAAGAATAGAAAACTATGAAAAATGTAATTGTTTGTGCTATGTTTCAGTATAAGGTGGGAGAGTTGGTATGTTTAGAACTAAAAATAACTTGGCAGTAAAAATAAAGCAACCCCCATTCAAACTAAGGTGGTATAAAAGGTCGAATGAAATGTCTAAAGCAGGCAAACATGTACGTTCGTATGGATATAAAACGAACACATGAAAAACACCCTCAAAGAGAAAAAGCTTTTTAGCAGCCCTTTGCTTGGCTTGAAACTGCCCCGGTTGATTTTGACTAATTAAAGCATACAAAAACTGAAATTTCTTCAAAAAAATTAACTACGAAAATGACATCTACAATTTGAAAGCTTAAAATCGCCCCTTGTAAAATATTCTTCAATCTGTTTTCCTCCAACCTTATTATTATTCCAAGTTTGCATTTTCAACAGATTTAAAATGCGTCCAGACATTTTTAGTTTAGTAATAAAACATAAACGTGTTTCTTTGACGACGATATTTTCGCGTTGGTTATTTATATGGGGCACAAAACACGGATGACTAAGCGGAATATATGGCCGTTGCTTGCTAGAGACGGGGATTTTATATTTTATAAGGTTTATGCACTGTTCTGTAGCCGTAATTCTATCAAATCTATGACCTGTCGATCGGTATAAAATTTATACGGTATCCGTGCCTTCGTAATATGATGAGGAAAATGTTTGTTTTTAGCCTCGCTGTCAACGCCGTTTTCTTCCATCTTTAAATTTTAATTTTTCTCCCATTCGATAAATTATGATGGATGCACATAAAAAAGAGAAACGTCGCAAGTAAATAGAAAGTATAAAACTTCTAAGGAAATTGTTTGGAAAATGCAGTTTCCCCGATTTGCTGGTAGTAAATAAAGTTATCTAGAATTTAAATCCCTACATATACGTACGTTCGTATTTCTAAGTGCTAATATAAATTGATCCGTGCTCGACAAGTTCAGGATATTTATAGATACTATTCTTCGGGTAAGTGCAATATAACTGAAACAAATTCCCTAGATGCTTTGGTTTTAGAATCAGTCACTTTCTATGTTGCAATGAACAGTTTATATTGCTCTTCCTGCTTTTGATTAATTTAATCATTGGGATGCCTGAATATATTTCAAAGGATATCTCATTACATTTGAGATATCTGAAAGGTATTGTAAATTTTGTAAAAATTGTGAGTAGCGCACGTTAAAAGCAGATCAGTAGAACCAATACTGCTTTAATAAAAGCATGTCGATTTTAGAAGGAAAAATGCCAAAATAAAAAAACCGATTGGGAACCGCTGACATGTTAGGGACAGTGCATGAAGCAACCTTGTTCAATACGTTTTCCAAATCCAGTGGTTACTAAACGATAGCTTCTTGTTTAAAAATATTGATAACCCTCCGTAGTCAAGTGGTAGAGAGCCTACTTCTCGTTCAGAGCTACAAGGGTCTCGCTCTCGGTAGCGACTGAATTTTAAAAATGTAGTACAATCGTCATTTGAGCTCTTTAGGGTGAGGTATAAAAGTTGTATGAGTGATGAAGTATGAGGAAGCGCAATGTACTTGCCATAATAGCTCCACTACCTCCGTTGCACTCCCATAAGAGTTTGTGAGGAACCCCGACGCTGCAAAGGCGGTAAAATGGAATGGATTAACGATACGGAGATACGTATACAGTATGTATTCAATCATGGTAGGAAGATACAACCAATTATATATTATAATATTTAGCAGCCATATTTCATGGAAGTTTTAGAGATTCCGTTCTATGAGTGCCTCACCTCATATAACCTCACTTTTTAATATAATTGGTGAAAAATATTTTCTTAATATAAATAAAACTAGTCAGTTAGGACTAACATGCACACTAAAACACTTGAAACATAAGAAGGATATAGTAAAATCCTGTATTTATAGGTAAAAATTAATTTTCACTGATAAATGTGGGGATCGTTAACACTTATTAAGACTTATTTGAAGTTTTGGTGCTTTTTCAGAGTCAAAGATTACTTGAAACAGGCAGAACAGGTTGCATTTAAAGGTATGTGCAATGATATAACTACTCGCCTGTAGTATTTATTACTGAAATTTGTGTTTCATTGTAAGGAGGTATTTTGTTTGTGTGGTACCTTTGTGTAACATTCAAATTTGATATTATTAAAACTTTTTGATTTATTGCAGTTGAGTAGAGTAGCATCTTAACCACACAATTTATACTAGTTATCATATAAATATTGGTAAAGTTTTGAAATAATATGTGAAAAACATGTTTGACAGGCTACGCTTTTGTAACGTGCAGTAGTTGTATGTAATTTGGGCTTTATAGTGTATTGTAGTAGCTAGAAGAATATCTAATTAAGATCATAAAAGGTATAAGGCATAGATTTATCAACGAGGGACATTGGAAAATAGTGTTATTATAAATTTATGTTATGATTTTAGTTGAATGAAATGTTGTTTTGTTAACAACAAAATTATTTATGCCAAATGTTACATATCGGAGTGCATAATTTTGTGCTCTATAAATTTCTATAAAGAGTTTTTCATTAAATGAAAATTTGTAATATAAATTAGGGTTAGAGGAAATTTCATTTTCTTTTGTTTAATATTAAAAATTCAATTGTTTTATTAAAAGGTATATAAAGAAAGCAAATTTTTAACAATTAAGTAGCTTTAAACCATCGAAAGAAGAACATGCACCTCTGGAGTGCTTCAAATTAAATTTTTGTAGATTATGTTGAATAGAAAATAATTGAAATTTAGTTTACGTCAGTTGAAAAAAAATTAAGGTTATAATTTAAACGTCTTAATTTAAAAAGTGATTAAATCAATATAAAAAAAGTGTTAAAGTTAAATGTTTAAAAGTGAAAACAAAAATAATAACATCGAAGGTTAATTTCTTAAAGAAGAAAAAAATTATTAATTAATTAGTAACAAATTTTACGGAAATAAATGGAATTTGGAAGTTTGGACAGACCGATTGATAAGAAATAATATATAGAATTGATATTCAATTATATAATAATATTTTGTATCAATTTGGATCATTGCAAATATCGATCAATAATTTTAGTTTTGACAATTAAATTTTAATTTTAAAATTACAAGATACCAATAAAAAGATTATAAAGTTATTATTTATTACATGAATCCCCAAATAGAAATCGATTAAGGAATTTTGGGATTCATAAATTTAAAATACGAAAGGCAAAATGACAGATTCATGTTGGTGTCATTAAAAGGGACTTTACAAATTTGGCAATTCAATTTTGAATTAGCAAAGTCAGTCTTCTTGAATCAAAATAAAATATATTTCAGATTGGTATCTATCTTTGTTTCACTTAATTGTGTTAAATAAAAATAAAGAATTTTGTTATTGTTACATGAAAATTTATTCGTGTGTTGGTATTTTAATTATTTCTATGCTAACATAAGAACTTAGATATTTTCAAAGCGACCCGACCTGAGAGAGTCTCAATTTCGTGGGATATTCTGAGAGTTTGTTCTAACAATAAAACTTTTAAGCTGGAGCAATAACCAATACAAGGTACGGTGTTGTATACATTTGGCTTTTTATTTATCTATTTTATAATTCTATTTTGTGTAAATAACCTGTTGTACTATATTAAGTTTTGTAAAATTGCAAAAGAATTAAATGCTAATAAATTTTATGCGGTTGACAAGTCCTCAGCATTTCAAATTTCGTTTTTATTGCCCCATTTAACAGAAAAATAGAAATAAATTTGTTCAATTTTGCTATTGGTTAAGTCTGTCGTCACATTCAAGTTTGAGTGATTAAACTAAAAAAAGAACCCACTTAAAACCCAGATAATGAAATGCAAAAAGTTTACCCTTTAGAGAGAGTTAAGTTTAAACAATTGAGACGGTCGCTTCGCCTTCCTCCGGCGTCGTATGTGTCCGTGTTCCGTTAACAAAGTTAACATGCGATTTCAGAGTATTAATGTGTTGTTCCGCATCGTAATGTAGGTTTAGTTAGCGACCAGTTTAAAGTGAAGGAAATGTCTGCTAATTCCGTATTGAGTAATTCCGTGAGTCTAGTTAGAGACCAGTATCTGTGAAGAGTGTTTATTTGAAGTTCTGTATCGCATTCTCTATGTAGAGACAGTAGAGTTTTTGGAGCGGAAAATTTATTTACATTTTCGTACTGTATTGTCGGTTTATGTAGAGACCAGTTTATGTAAAAAGAATTTAAATGCATATTCGTCTATATAGAGAGTGTGCAGATTTAGCCGCGATTTTCCTTTTTTTTAAATTGAATGAATTTAATTGTGTGACTTAGTGCATTTCGAGAACATGAAGAATTTGTCTTTACAGGGTCATACCGTTTAAATAGTGTTCTTCTAGGTAACTTATGTAAAATATTAAATCATGTAAACACACAGAAAGTCACGCGTTTTACTATTAATAAATTAACATCCATCATCTCCTTTGAGGGATAGTTATTAAGAATTTTAGCATCATTTTAATTCGTTATTTAAGTTTAAATTAAAGAAATCTCTTTGGTTAATAATGAAATTCTAGAGATATTGTTTCTAGATTAGAAATTTTATTGGAAAATGTAGTTAGAATGGGATCCCATTTGGCACCTTTATGAGTGTTCATATTGTGCAACAGCTACTTTTTATTTGTTTAGATATACAAATTTCAAAATTAAAAATTAAAGAAATAGTTCGATACGACAAATATTGTTCCATTCACAAACTAAATCTTAATATTAAAAGAAAGAATTGATCAAATGAATTTCACATAAAATTTTTAAGGGGAATCCTTTCCCAAATTGTGGATTTCGCGATTTTGATGGAAAAAGATTTGGGTGGCGCCTTTTAGCTTATTATTTGATTGTGCGTTATTCCTAATCAGTAAGCTATTGCGGTTAACATCCACGACGCCTGGGAATAATCTAAATTTTAGAAAGACGAGGCATAAGACATTTATGCCGAGGCATAAGCTTTAAAGTAAGCATAGTGTTTTGTGATACATTTGTCTTAATTTTTAGTTTATTAGTTTTCGGAGAGAGAAATGAAGTATTACACATTCAAACATAAACGCTTTGCTTTTTATTTAGCGATAACCAAGTTGTCAATGCAAATAAAATCTATTTAAAGAAATTTTTAGAAAAACAAAAAAGGTTTACCACTAGCAAATGTTGCCAAATGAGATCAGGGCCGTTTTTGTAAAAAAACTGTCGAAGAAAAAATTGAGTAAGTGCCCACTTAACTACTACTTAACTCAAAAGAAAGGCTTCTGAATAATAGATTGAATAGTCAAGGGCTATAAACAGCAGGTAACATAACCTAAAATCCACCACCGTGAATGTTCAACGAATAATCGGTATACGTAAGTGTTACAAGCTTTAAGATTTAATTTACATTATTGAAACAGTACACCTCTTCAAAATAAAATAAATATCTGCAAATGTAGAAATATGATGAATAGGCAACCACAGTGTGCAACTGGGGAATAACCTTTAAACTTTATTTTTAGTAAAAGTAGTATAAATAAACAAACCGACGATTATTAATTTCATGTAAGACTTGTTGATTTCCGTATTTAATATGACTTATACAGGAATACGGCCGATGTTATATTGAAAGCGGCCCCAGCAACCGACGATTAACAATTTAATTCCATCGTCACTCAAAGTTGAATGCGTAAATCTTAAACAAATATCTACGGTCTGTGTTTATCGCCATCATAAATTTGATCATGCAAGCCATCTTTTTCTAATCTTTGTTAGTGGATAAAATTATGTTCCTCAAACCTGACTTGATCTGACCGGCATAGACAACTTAGTAAGGACGCTGGTACATTTCTCAAAAGTATTCTAAAATGGCTGTACTATTATTTAGATTACGTAAGAGGTACACCGCGGTAGGATATTTCATGGTATTATCTCCAAAATTACATGTAAACCTATTCTAATCTCACTAAGAAGAATTTCAAAGTCGTAGATGGAACTTTAATTGGAAGTTACCGAAGCATCAACTTTTATTATTATTACTATTATTAAAAATTTACTATCATCGTCACTGGCCTATTTTTTGTTGTTATTTGAGGAATTTTGCGTTTTTTGATTTTAATTGCAATTAAACTAAATTGAAATGTGTATACAATGTTGTTTATCTTTCTGTCATGCAGGTGATTAGAAGAGAATATTTGTATTCAACCATTATACAGTATTCAACTACATTATCTTATTCTACTAACGGTAACATCATAATTATTCGAACACCTCTATGTTTGATCTTTCTCCTACAATTTATAACTGCAGGTGCATAATAACCAAAAATAAGCCTCATCAATATGGCCACCTTTAGCACGTATTACTGCCTTACAAATTCGGATCATTCTGCTCAGTAATTTTTGTTCCAATTCTTGTTGCAACTTTTTAAAAGAAGTCAGTTTGCTTAGTTGGCAGAACATTTCTGTCCAACTCGTCCCACAGAAGTTCAATAGAAGACAGATCGGGAGACTGTGGCGGCCAAATCATTCTTTCTAAGACATTTTCCTTTTCTAATGTTTGTAGGTAATTTCTACAAACTTCTGGGGAATGTTTTGGGTTCGAAATTCTCTCCAGGCATTCTTTTATCAGATGGTATTTATTAGTAAGTGACATTTAAAATCTAGCTACTGTTCGAATAATTATGAACGGTAGTGTAGCTTAAAAATAACGGTCTTTGATGTTAAAACCACACGATAGCCACCAGTAACGCTTTTAAATTAAAAATGTCCCCAGCAAAGTTTAAACCATGAAACATTAAATGTGTTAGACAGAGACAGCCTGAGACTCGTTATCACTAGCATCACTGTTAAGGGAGCTGTACAAAAACAACTGACAACTAAAGAGTGGGGGAGATGAATAAAAGTCTATGAAGAAAAGAGAGATGAGTATACAAAACAGACGACCTAATGAAACTAATATAAAAAAGAGAAAAGATTTTATAGAAATTGTTAAAGTATTTGGTATTGATTATTTTGCGATTTTCTTACTATATGAAAATTCTAGTTGAACATTATTTAAAAGAACAAAATGAAATATAAAGACTCTCTGAAAAGTAACAATTGAAGCTTTCGTCGAAACGAAGGTAGATGTATTCGTAGATACATTTTTGACGACTGACATCAGTAATAATTTAAAATTCACACTCTATTGGCTTGTCTTTTATATTACCTTCGCATATTCTGAACAGTTTTATCGGAGGTGAGACTGACAAGACAAAACAAAACAAAACGAATCAAAAAAAGAAGACGTCGTCGTAAAATAAAAGAAAAAGTAAAACGATTCGTTTTGTGTATATATACTGTATTTCAGATGTTCATACAAGAATAAATACAAAATGGCTGGTAGATACGTTATCGGTTCTCTGTATTGCAGCTGTATATACGTATGCATTATTTTCTTTCGCTTGAGTTCTGATTCGAGTAGACGGTCCCAGGATTCGGGTCGTCCTGCAAACTTTATAGATAAATCCTTTCTCCTTTTCCCAATGTATTCCTTAAGTTTCTTTAGAAGATTTATTTCAAGGTATTTGTTTGGTAATGCAAACTTAAGGTTCCAGATGCTTTAGACTCTTCGTTTTTTCGGAACATAAAATGCCCTAAGTATTTATTTTGTTTCATTCTTTTACTCCCTCCCCCCTTCCTTCTCTCTCTGTGATTCGTGTGTCATTTCTGTTTTTTTGTTGGAACTTTCGACGTACGCTTTTAAAGTCCCGATTCGGTGGGATGTAATATTATATCCGGGACGCAGCAATGCCATTATTATTTTGTGTTTGTTATCCCGACTTAGCATCAAATAATATTTCGGAAATATTAAATTTGTTCGCTTTTAATATTATGAAAAGTAGCGGCGGCGGCAGCAGCAGGAAATCTCACTACGATAAATAACAAAAGCAATTCCACTCGCTTCTGTAATATTTGAATTAGGTTAGCAATTTGGTATAAATAGAGTTATCTTATTTCAAAATCCGAGATAGTGTCGTTAATCTGGACTAATGCAAGGATAATATATTTTCTGACTTTAACTGCAACTAAATCTATTTGTTGGAAATGTTTATAATAAATCTTTGTTTTCTAGAGCTATTGCTGCAACTAGCTCTGCAGTGTTAATTGATTACCGACTCCTTTATCTTAATTTCATTCTGATCTCAGACACTCTTGGAAATAAATGTATGTTAGCCTTTGAATTCTAAATAACTTTATTTAGTACGTGAGAAATTTTATATAACAGCTCTAATTTTTATTGTTCTACTTATCATTGCGTGGTGACTTGTCTAGTTAAACAGGATATTAGAAGTGAATACAAATCTTCTAATTAAATTAGATCAACTAGGCATACCTAATTAGGGGTTGATTAAATTGAAAACATTAATTATTTAATAGGTCACTGCTAATACTTATTAGGTTCCATCAATTGAAATTTTTAGTTTTTAATTTACAAAAAATTCATGTATTTAAATAATATAATTCATATTGTCACGGACAAAATCCGCTTCATGTTAAAATATTGTTGAAGCATCCGAAACTAGGCCTTTGTTCAAAAGCATAGCAAACAAAATTTATAAATATAAGAAAGCAGTTTCCTTTTATAGACAATACAAATCTAAAATTTAATAGATAGACGATTCAAGACGAAGGGCGTAACGAGGGTACCGTCCTCGACCAGGAATTTATAGAAATCAATCCCAATATTATTTTATAAATACTTCGGGCTTGCAAAGAACTGCAGCCCGTTTGAATTTTCCTGTTCTGTGAGATCTTAGCCGCAACTTCGTCAGTATTTTCTATGGCGTTAAGGGTCTTGGCGACTACTAGGTCCTGGTTCAGAGGGTGATCTATGAGTGTGTTTTAATGCATTTATTGCTACTTACATATTAGTTGGTCTCATAATATACTGGCGAACTGACGCACATTGTCAGTGAGTACGGCCCTAGGGTAACCATTTTGTTGGAACACGGTTGCTAGAACTCTCATAACCTTCGGAAAGGTCGAGAATTTTTTAGAAAGGCATCCCCCATAGGAGGTCCCCGCTTGTAGGACCACGCATAAAAGCGTTGACTATATTTTGATATTCAAGCTATTTTAAGACATCACCACATCTTAATCTTATCAAATATTTTGCAAAAGTGATACTTATCCAGCTTATGTAAAAACCTAACTATTAGACCAACTCTAAACGAATTTCATCGCATGAATTTCACCGAAAATCTTCAAAAACTCAAATCAATAAAATATTTGGTCATTAAAGCAGGTGTTCCACAAGGAAGTGTCTTGGGTTCTGTTTTATAACAAATATTTACCGCGAACTAAAGATGATTTTGCAACCTTTGCCGACCATTAGGTGATACTGGCTTCCCACCAAATCTCAGTGACAACAAACTTCAATTTGCAAATCTCTGTTAATACGCTAAAAGATTGGGTTACAATTTTGAAAACTAAAGGAAATCAAAACAATTCCACATTCATAACCTTTACTCTAAGCAATATTGATTCAATTCGGATAACACATGAATGGGCCTTTGCATGTATCTTAATAAAAAGTTTGCCTGGAAGAAGCACATCGTAACCAAATAAACATAATTAGCCATAAAGGCAAATAAACTCTGGCTACTAGGCTATTAACTAACAAAGATCTCTGGTTCTACACTTATTTTTGGTCCATGATATTCAGTTTTAGTGTTGCGCAAGATTTTGAAAAATCGCAGAACAAACTGCTTCGTATTATCACCAACGCTAACGTAAACAACGCATCCTTCACAACGTACTCAAAGTACCTTGGATTTGGAAGGTATAAAAATCCAAAGATTGAGGTAATAAATATGATTATAGTTTTCACGGGGAGACATTTGGACAAAGCGAGCAATCGTCCTAGTGAACTAATGTGCAATAATCTTCTTAATAGAATTGGGTGATTAAATAGGATGGGTGATAATTCCCCTCATGTGTTATTGCATTTCAATATTGTAACCGAATTTGTTTGCAGCTTGTGCTGTAAGTTAAAAAAAATATAAAAAAATAATAAATTTTAAAATTACTACAAAATTATAATAACTAGGGTAGCTTTTCATGATATTTGCTATTGATCGATTTTCAATACCCAGTTTGATCGTCATATTTCTATATTTCAGGTGTCAATTACCAATATTACAATCCTGATATTTCTAATATCAAAATTCAATCAAGAAGGTGCAGTCAATGTGTCCAATAAAGAAAATTGTGAAAGATAAATAATAAAAGCAACAAAGTTTGACCTATAACTGCGTAGCACACTGTACTAATTGTGAGGATGAATTTAGATATTCCTTATACAAGTATTAACAGCTCATAGTGCCGTAAGTAGCCAGAAAATAGCAACTACATTGAGGTAAACAGCCAAAGATTGTTGTCCACGGCGATAGAAGATAGTGGAAACGGTCATAGGGACATTATTATTGCGCCAATAGCAGGAAAAGAAAGGCCAACCAAGACATTATTGTGCTCCCCGCTCAGAAGATTTAGTTGGTGAAAACACAAATTGGAATAATCTGCACGAAAGAATCATCGTATGAGGTACCTGACAAGAAATAAAATAAATAAGTTCCTTGAAGAAATGAAATACAACTTAAAATCATGGTCCAATAATTTTTATCAAGTCGTGCATAGACAAAAAATGGCATGACTTTGTAGTCATTCATTGAGATGAAAATGAAAGTGTACCAGTAGAGAGAATTTACGCTGAAGGTATGCTTCCAAAGCATATTGACTAACGTCACACGTCGGACATGCAAATGAGGCAGCCTTTGCACCGTATGGGAAAATAGAATAATAGAAAAAACTGAAAAAAGGGAGAAGCCAAAAAAAGGCTAAAACAATGCTTGGAATCTGTTCTATTCAATTACAATAAACCTTATTAAGACCATCTTTTGAGCTGATGGCGATGATAATACCAGATGAATGCGGGTCCTTTTTTCAAAAGGTTGCTTAGAACTTATAACGTATTTTTCACCTGACAAGAGCCCGTCAAATCGTTCAGTGCGAGAACGGTCGACAGTTGATTGAAATATTTGTGGAATACATGCATTATCGTGCACAACCAAGGCGTTTAGAAAATAGATACGATCTTGAATATCTAATCATTCAACTGTAAGAGATTGATTATAAGAAGGGCCCCAGCTATAGGACAAGTGTTGGAAGTGTTTATACGCTTTTCAACCTTGGTTTAAAATTTCTTGAAGACTGATTTTCAATATTATTGTGTTGCATGGGTACGAAGATTTCCAAAAAACGTACCAAGGTAAACTTAAAATCGAAGAAGCTGCTAAAATGTGCTCCATAAAAAATGATCATGCTGATTGTAGAGGTTCTGGAAATTCCAGAAAATCTCAGAAAATATAATTACAAATAACTTACAGGAAATGTGTGTGTCAGTAATCCTTTTAGACTAGTAGACTTCAATTCACTTTCGCACTCACAGGCTTAAAATCACTATAAAACAAAAGATTAATAATCACAGAATGCACTGTTTAATCTAAGTTAATGGCACTCACAGCTCGCTAAGCCCTGAACTTTTTCATTAAGAAAACGGAAGCCTCGAAAGCAACAATCATTTCCATTAATAAATCCGTTAACTGTTTAAAAATTTTGCTTTACTAAAATTAATTAGTATTGGTCAATGATCTTAATAGCAAAACTGACTCAATTCCACAGTAACGACTCTTATTAAGGAAATTCGTTGTTTACCCAGATTTTACAAAATCTTGCTTTATTTATGGAGTAAATTAAATTAACATTGTTAAAAAGGGCAAGCATACGGTAGATTATTGTAATTTTTTCTTTTACAAAACAAGGTTGAAACAATAAATCTGACATAATCATAAATTAATAACAGTCTTGCGCCACTTTAACGGGAACGAACTGTTCTGAACTCTGATCGCGTGTGTCAAATCACTCTACTAGACCGTTCTATCGTACTGTCTATATTTTACTAAACATCAGCGAGAGAGGGGGAAAATTGTACATATCACGCTAATATCTGAGTTGGTTTCATCCAACCACACAATATGCTTAACGTCAATAATTACCGATGAATAACTTTAGTAGACGAAATATATATCTTTCTAATATTTTATAAAAGGTGCACAATGTTATTAAACATAAAACCAAAACATGCTCATCAAAAACCAACCCAATTACAATCTATAAAATTGTCTCGCAAAACATGAATTACGCTTCCAAAAGCAATTCATTGTTTTGAATTTGAAGGAAACTTCAATATAAAGCCTCATTTCTCGAGAGTAAAATCATAATATAGAATAAGTTTCTGTTGAACTCACATTGATTGTCTGCAAGCTATCATTTTGTTCGCTTTTTAGATGATTTTAAGCAGAATTGAAGTGGGTACGTGACTAAAACAAGATTTTGTTTAATAAAGAACAATAATTAAGCATAAAAAAGAATAATAGGATAAACAAGATTAGAAATATAAAGTCACACATAAAAGTGTACTCTCCGCCTTTTATTCTTTAAACTAAATTTACATAAATAGAAATAAATAAGTGAACTATTTACATATATGTGATAACGGTATATCCATCATCCTTCTACCTGCTATACCGCACCATTAAAGTTAAACTGACCAGATTGGTAATGAATTCATGCGGTTACCTATACAACTGATCACAAACAAGAGGACATGGGAGAACAGAGTCATTTGGGGAAACGCAAGATATTTCATTATACAAATTTTACTTTTGGCTTCACTTTTGTTGATTTGCAATCAAAACAGTTTTTATTGGTTGAAAAAGTTTTGGTGTTCATTGAAAACTTTGCAGTCGGAATAGTTTTTCAAATTTATGTCTATGTAAATTTCGTCGCTACAACTGTTGCTAAAAAGAAAAGATGATGTTGAAAAGTAATATTTTTCCAACATATTTTGTATCGTATTTTGTTCGATTGTTTGAAAATTGGTGAGGTTTTCAGTTCACGTAGAATATTTTACATGAAAAGACTTCGAACGTGACACTCGTTTTTCTCAATCGTCTCCAGATGTCTCAATTTCAGAGAGCGCCACTTACACCGACATCATCACAGTGCGAACTTTGTTCACCCCGCTACAAGCTATTTTACTTTTCAACATAAAAATTTCATGAGCCTTCAACTCTGAGCTACTGTAAAAATATTCAAATTTATAACAACAAACAGTACGTACACCATTTACTACTGAATACACCAGAGTGGTGTATACATATACCTACTAGCATTTATATATCAACAACACGGTACAAGAGATTAGTTTTAAACATGATGAAAAATTTTTGAATGAAAAATTTTATTGCCGAAAACTCCGACTTCAATTTTCCCGAAGCAGCGTTCATTCTTTTTGGATCCTGTTTTCCGGCGTAGGTTGTTCGTTGAGTTTAAAGCAGTGTGCGGTGGGATGTAAGAGCATCTCGTTACCGTGTGTAATTTAATTTTCAACAAGGCTTTATGTTTTAATCAATGCGAAATGGGACCTGTAGTTCGGGAATGGCTCAAGGAATTTTCGAGCCGAGATAACGACTTGCTCTTCGCGAAAACCAGGGCTTCAAAAACGCGAGCGAGAAGATGTGCTAAACTTTGTGGAGTGTCGTTATTATAACCTGCAGTTATTATATTTCCCTTCTACTGATAAAATGTTTCGAGATATTGCTCTCGTATACCATCTTCAAGATATACTGTTAATAACTTGTGGCTGAACGAACACCGACCTCCTTGTTTTCAGCTTCAGGTTACTGCGGGCACAGGAAAAACTTTTACCATTCCTAAATCAAGATTCCCTAATTGTCCTTCTCGAGAAATTACACAGATAATTTCGTTCAAATAAAATGTCTCGTTTTTGAACGATATTGGGTGGGAGGGAGAGAGACAGTTTTCGCTTGGCTACTGAAACACAAATGAATTAATTAACTAAAATGGGTTGATTCTGATTAGGGTTGACGTTAGAACAATCAGGGCAAAAGTTTCGAGGGAACTCGTTCATTGTTTTAAATGTTTTCAATTCAAAAAATAATTATGAATTATTGTGTATCTTTAATTATAAATGAATGGGATATATAAGTCCACAAGAAGGGCTTCCTTTCTTCTCGATCATTTATTACTGTCAGTGTAAGTGTTGTTAAATGGAGTAGGGACCTAAGTTTAATGCCAATTCTAAGACGTACAGTTGTTACGTATTTCTAACAAAGTTTTATTAGTAATTTTGGCACATACATATTTAATGGCTCTGACAAGTTTCGCTCCAATGTTACCTAAAGGGATGTTTTTTCCCCTTCTTCTATTTTACTGGAATCCAACTACGTACTTAGCAAGGCTGAAAACATTATCAAATACCGCGTTTAAATGTCTAAAACACTGAAGTACTTAGAATTAGAATAAAGCAATTTCATTAGAGAGTAAAATATATCTACTATCTCTCTTTCTAGAAACTTTCCTAAAGATAATCCAAGTATAACTTTTAAACTGCATATTTAAAATAGTAGACTCCATAGAGGAAAGCCTACTTTTCAGGCAGCTTATCTCCAATGATAATAATCTAAAAGCAGCTTCATTTTTTAATAAATTCTGATGCTTTTGTTTCTAGTATTTATTTCCTAAACACCAAAGATAATTGTAAGGTTCTACAGAGGCATAGCTACCTTCAAAGTTCATTTAATTCAAACTACACTAGCCTCATCATTTTGTACTAGGGTTTTTAAAATCTAACACTAGATATCCCATAGCTAGCACTTCTATTAAAAAGTTAGCACCACAATAGGGATGATAATGCAAGGATCGACAGTTTGCAGCTAACTGCTAAATATTTTGCACATTATCAACATATGAATCACATAAGAAGCATATATGAAGCACTTAATGTCCAAAGCCGACAATAATGCCATTCGCGAAATATTTACGGTATAATCGTCAGGGGCCGGGTTAATGCCAACCAAACCAATTTATCGCTAAATATCTCATAGCCTAGCACCGATATTAAAAAGCTAGCACTACAATAGGGTTGATAATGTATAGTAATTCCCTCCATGCAAACCTTTGTACGTTACATTATAAATAGATGGATTAAAAGCTTGTGGCTAGCACTAAGCAGGGTGCTGCTTAGTGCTAGCCACAAGCTTCGGAAGTTAGGTGTAAATTCAAAAGCTAGCAGTAATACCATCCACGAGATGTTTAAGTGTCCCGTTAATTAGTTTTATCGTTTTCAAAATCTATCGCTAGATATCCCACAGTCTAGCACCGATATTAAACAGCTAGCACTACAATAGGGGTGATAATGTATAGAATGAAACATTGACAGGTAGCGCCCTCCATGCGAACTTTTGTAAGTTACATTATAAATAGGTGGATCAAATGTTTGTGGCTAGCACTAAGCAGGGTGCTGCTTAGTGCTAGCCGCAAGCTTTGGAAGTTAGGTGTAAATTCAGAAGCTACCAGTAATACCATTCACGAGATATTTAAGTGCCCCGCCAATTAGTTTTATCGCTTTCAAAATCTAACACTAGATATCCCATAGCTAGCACTTCTATTAAAAAGTTAGCACCACAATAGGGATGATAATGCAAGGATCGACAGTTTGCAGCTAACTGCTAAATATTTTGCACATTATCAACATATGAATCACATAAGAAGCATATATGAAGCACTTAATGTCCAAAGCCGACAATAATGCCATTCGCGAAATATTTACGGTATAATCGTCAGGGGCCGGGTTAATGCCAACCAAACCAATTTACTCTATCGCTAAATATCTCATAGCCTAGCACCGATATTAAAAAGCTAGCACTACAATAGGGTTGATAATGTATAGTAATTCCCTCCATGCAAACCTTTGTACGTTACATTATAAATAGATGGATTAAAAGCTTGTGGCTAGCACTAAGCAGGGTGCTGCTTAGTGCTAGCCACAAGCTTTGGAAGTTAGGTGTAAATTCAAAAGCTAGCAGTAATACCATCCACGAGATGTTTAAGTGTCCCGTTAATTAGTTTTATCGTTTTCAAAATCTATCGCTAGATATCCCACAGTCTAGAACCGATATTAAACAGCTAGCACTACAATAGGGGTGATAATGTATAGAATGAAAGATTGACAGGTAGCGCCCTCCATGCGAACTTTTGTACGTTACATTATAAATAGGTGGATCAAATGTTTGTGGCTAGCACTAAGCAGGGTGCTGCTTAGTGCTAGCCGCAAGCTTTGGAAGTTAGGTGTAAATTCAGAAGCTACCAGTAATACCATTCACGAGATATTTAAGTGCCCCGTCAATTAGTTTTATCGCTTTCAAAATCTAACACTAGATATCCCATAGCTAGCACGTCTATTAAAAAGTTAGCACCACAATATGGATGATAATGTAAGGATCGACAGTTTGCAGCTAACTCCTAAATACTTTGCACATTATAGATATATGACTCACATGCTTGCAGTTAGCATTGGCTAGCACTGAATGTCCAAAGCCGACAAAATAGCCATTAGCGAAATATTTACGGCATAATCGTCAGGGACCGGGTTAATGGCAACCAAACCAATTTACTCTATCGCTAGATATCCCATAGCCTAGCAACGATATTAAAAAGCTAGCACTACAATAGGGTTGATAATGTATAGGATGAAATATTGACAGCTAATTCCCTCCATGCAAACTTTTGTACGTTACATTATAAATAGATGGATTAAAATGTTTGTGGCTAGCTAAGCTTTGGAAGTTAGGTATAAATTCAAAAGCTATCAGTAATACCATCCACGAGATGTTTAAGTGTACCGTTAATTAGTTTTATCGCTTTCAAAATCTAGCACTAGATCTCCCATAGCTAGCACGTCTATTAAAAAGTTAGCACCACAATAGGGATGATAATGTAAGGATCGACAGTTTGCAGCTTCCTCCTAAATATTTTGCACATTATAGATATATGAATCACATGCTTGCAGCTAGCATTCGCTAGCACTTAATGTCCAAAGCCGACAATAATGCCATTCGCGAAATATTTACGGTATAATCGTCAGGGGCTGGGTTAATGCCAACCAAACCAAATTACTCTATCGCTAGATATCCCACAGCCTAGCACCGATATTAAACAGCTAGCACTACAATAGGGGTGATAATGTATAGGATGAAATATTGACAGGTAGCGCCCTCCATGCGAACTTTTGTACGTTATGTTATAAATGGATGGATCAAATGCTTGTGGCTAGCACTAAACAGGGTGCTGCTTAGTGCTAGCCGCAAGCTTTGGAAGTTAGGTATAAATTCAAAAGCTATCAGTAATACCATTCACGAGACATTTAAGTGATCCGCCAGTTGGTTTTATCGTTTTCAAAATCTAGCACTAGATATCCAATAGCTAGCACTTCTATTAAAAAGTTAGCACCACAATAGGGATGATAATGTAACTATCGACAGTTTGCAGCTAACTCCTAAATATTTTGCACATTATAGATATATGAATCACATGCTTGCAGCTAGCATTCGCTAGCACTTAATGTCCAAAGCCGACAATAATGCCATTCGCGAAATATTTACGGTATAATCGTCAGGGGCTGGGTTAATGCCAACCAAACCAATTTACTCTATCGCTAGATATCCCACAGCCTAGCACTACAATAGGGGTGATAATGTATAGGATGAAATATTGACAGGTAGCGCCCTCCATGCGAACTTTTGTACGTTATATTATAAATAGATGGATCAAATGCTTGTGGCTAGCACTAAACAGGGTGCTGCTTAGTGCTAGCCGCAAGCTTTGGAAGTTAGGTATAAATTCAAAAGCTATCAGTAATAGCATTCACGAGACATTTAAGTGATCCGCCAGTTGGTTTTATCGTTTTCAAAATCTAGCACTAGATATCCAATAGCTAGCACTTCTATTAAAAAGTTAGCACCACAATAGGGATGATAATGTAACTATCGACAGTTTGCAGCTAACTCCTAAATATTTTGCACATTATAGATATATGAATCACACTCTTGCAGCTAGCATTGACTAGCACTTAATGTCCAAAGCCGACAATGATGCCATTCGCGAAATATTTACGGTATAATCGCTAGATATCCCCACAGCCTAGCACCGATATTAAAAGCTAGCACTACAATAGGGTTGATAATGTATAGGATGAAATATTGACAGCCAGCTCCCTCCATGCGAACTTTTGAACGTTACATTATAAATAGGTGGATCAAATGTTTGTGGCTAGCACTAAGCAGGGTGCTGCTTAGTGCTAGCCACAAGCTTTGGAAGTTAGGTGTAATCTTTTAATCGAATTCTCCAACACTTATGCTTCCCCCATCCCTTAACCAGGGTTCAAAGAATTTAATTATTCGTTATGTATAATTATACATAAATGTATTATTATATTTATAAATGTTTTGGTAGGTTTATTGTTTAAAATATTCAGTGTAACAATTCTTTATATTCTTTTTGGGGAAATAAATTTATTATATTCAAAAGCAAGCAGTAATACCAATCACGAGATATTTAAGGGTTCCGCCAATTAGTTTTATCGCTTTCAAAATCTAGCACTAGATATTTTAGTACTAGCACTAGTTAGAAAGACTCATGTTAGAAAGCTGGCATCACAATAGGTAAAGATACATGTTGAAAGTTTGATAGCCAACCCTCCCGGCGATTTTTTTACACTGCAAATAGATAGAGAACTAGCATTGTAGATATTTATAGGTTAAATTGAGTGGGGAGGGCAAGGCCAGCCTCACCAGTGTCATATATCGCGTTAACTAGCTAGCACCCGTATTAGAAAGCTAGCGCTTTCAGCAGATAAGGAAATATAGCAATTGGCAGTTCGGCAACTACCATCCCTCAATTAGTTTCAATCTTCTAGAGGTGCATTAAATAATTTATCTACCGAGTATGAAAGAAAGTACCGAGCATTTTTCAAAAAGTCCGTTAAAGATGATCCTGACACAGGTCGACCTGTGAAGCAACTTTCGAAGGAACGAGCAAGAAAATGGAAGATTTAATTTTGTCGAACAGACGAATGACGGTTATCCGAATAGCTGAAGTGATGGACATCTTGGCAGGTACAGCACGGAAAATAATTCACGACAAAACATATCGAGTTCCAAGAATGCTGTTGCTATTTCAGAAGAACAGGAAGTTCCAGAGCTGCCGGTGAACTTGACGGTGTGTGGATCAAGCCTATTAACAGTTTACTACAAATCGCCGGATGAGGTTAGCCGTCAAGTCTTATATTTTTGTGGTTATTGTAGTGCTAGCTTTCTAACATGGATGCTCGATAGTGCTAGGTATGGGATATCTAATGTTAAAATTTGAAAACAATAAAGCAAATAGCTGGGGTGGCGTTAACCTAGTCCTGATTTTACCCAATAAATATTTCATGATTGGCAGTGCCAACTTTGTAATTTAGGTGCTGGCCGCTGCTAGCTGTAAGAATCTGATCCATCTAGTTATAATGTAGAAAAGGTAACCAAAGGCGGGTTAGCTGTCAAACTTTAACTTTTATATCTCTATCCCTTTTGTGGTGACAGCTTTATACACGAGTGCTAGCTAGTGCTACACATCTAGTGCAAGATTTTGAAAGCGAGAATAGAAAAAACAATAGGACTGACATTAACTTGGACCGTTTTGACTTCACCATTAACCAGCTCTGGAATGGTAACGGTGCTAGCTTTAAAGTTTACGTGCTAGACGGTACTACGTAAGAAGACACTAGCGCTAGGTTATCTCGAAAATTTATAAACTTCACGGCGGCATGTTAAAGGACCTTCTCATATTGAGAAACCTCATACGAAGTGCACTTTTTATGCCCACGAACCCGAGCGATTTGTTCTCCCACAACAAACTGTTTTATCATGGCTTTGGGATTGTTTATCAGTCGACGTGCTGAACCAGAAGTGATTTGGTCCGATAACGTAACTAACCTGAAATGTGCAGATAAGGAGCCCAAGAAGTTTCCATAGCGCTAAATCAGACTAGCAAGGGACTTATTAAGACATGAAAAACAATTTTACCAAAGAACTGCTTTTTAAAATTTTGATGTACTTTTGGTAAGCCTATTCCAATAATTAAAAATCTCAGCCGTTGCAGTTCTGCAATTGTTAATGAGTGAAACTAAGACTGGCCATAACATATTGAAACTTGAGGTCTTAACAATTAGAAAACCGTACATGAAACTTCAGTAATTCTAAAGATGGATCCAGTTAACCTTTGGACACCAGAAAATCTAAAAATTTGAGATTTCCCAAGGAGCTACTAATCTATATTCACTAGTGCCTTTTAAAGGCCAACATCACATACACAAAACTGGAAGGAGTCAAAAATTCCATATTATTGATATAGATAGAACACGAATTTCATTTGCTTCGTCTCTGATGCTTCCTATCATCGATAGCTTCGAGTATTACATAGGAAGACCAGTTGCTTTTTATGAGTATGTACCTTGCTACCTAATTTCTATAGCAATGAACCGTCTTATTTGGTGGTCCAAGTAATCAAATCTACTTTTTCTTGTTCTAGTAGCACAGGTTGACACTAGTAAAATCCATTTAGGATATATTTACAGAACCAAGCCTCCAGCAAACACGAGAAGAATTGATTGGGATGAATCTCTTTTAACTCCTTCCAATCTTTCAGAATTTTAAAGGCTCATTATATATAAAGCTTTTTTTCATCTAAAGGAAATCGAACATGTTGACAAGATAAGTGAAAAAGTTCGTAAGTCTCACGAATTATTTTGGTTTATTTTAATAATTAAAATACTATAATTATTAAAATACTTTCTTAACACGTGACAAATACTCATTTGTTGTGTCACCTGAAACTGAAAAGCTTGTTCTCTATTAGCAAAAAACTGATATACTATCAAATACAGTGTCATTAAATTAAAATGCAATATAGAGTATTGAGATGATATGAAATCATCTGATTCAAAATTAATTGGACGAGTTGATGGTAAACACAAATATAATCACTTCATGCAATAAAATAAAATAAAGGATAGACATGCTAAGATGTTAGGTTTATTTAATCTAAAAGCTACATGTTAGGTCACAAATAGATTTATCAATTTTGAGATAGAAATTAAAGAAGGACAAATTTCATGCAGACATAACCTACATTTTTATATAAAAAGTCTGAATTATAAAAAGGATATCAATCATTTAGATTGTTTTCATAATAATACATGTTTTATGCAACCCAAGTCACATCTTAGGATGGTTTTTCCATTTGCCTGGAAGATTTTCTTGATTAGATTTGATTTCAACAATGGATAACGTAGGGAAATTCTTTCTGTTTCGAATGTGACTGATTCAGTTTCGGGATCATATTTAACTAAAGATATGTAAATTAGGTCAGTATTGTAATGACTACTTTAGCACAATTTAACTTACAATCTCTTGAATACTAATAAAGAGCATTTATCCTTCTGAAGGTTTCGACTTTGTTGATATGCTTCGATTTTTCCAAATATTGATTTTAATATAACATTTGACGCCATTGTTTGAACACAAGCACATGGAGGACTGTATGCTGGACAAGTTTGACTTTGAATTTAATTCCATTCATGCTGTTATTTGTATGGATTTTGCATAAGCATTGTTGAAAGTCTAAAATCGTAACAGATTTGAATTTGAATTTTTGTTATATTGTAAATAATTTCTTATGTAAATTGTATATGTATCAGTTACCTAGTGTAATTATGTATTCATTATTTGTAAAGGATTGAGCTGCAGATGTTGTGTGTCCATGTAATTAAGATTAATGAGATTTTTTTATCGTCAATCGTTATTGTTAATTTTCTCAGTTATGATAAATTTTAGACTATAAGTGTCTGATGTTGTTTTGATCGTTATTTTGCCAGCTACAATTCTATCTTTTTAGATTTAAGATTAGTGATAATTATTAACATCTGTTTTGGTCAAGTGACGTCATAAACATAGCGTGTTGATATTGTTTTTCTAAAATTTGACGTAGCCGGCAATTGTTTTGCTAAATCTATTGTTGAATTATTTGATTATACAATCAAACCAACTATTATCATTAGATTAATAATGATGAAAAAGCATAATTATCAATAAAAACAAAACATTACACGAAGTAAGACTAATACTCTGATATCTCCTGTATATTAAAAATTATGAAATAATAAAAAACAATGTTGGGCGCCAGCTAAGCTTATCTTAGCACGAGACTGATACTCACAGGGTCTTTTAAAATTATCGAGGTTCAAAAATATGCAACTCTGCAACACCTCAAAATTCAGAAATAAATTTTCATCAAATATCAAATGAAACAAAGAGATTCGTATATGGTGCAGTTTTGTTTTACAATATATCTGCCTTGCCTTTACACGAATTTTAATGGAGTAAGTATTATAATAAAATCATTATCTATGGTTACTGTTTATTGCGGATTAAAGTATGTTCAAATTTTGATTGCAAATGTTCACAATTTATTTCTTACCGCCACCAAAAGCGCTGAACTGTTGTAAACACGTTCCCCCATGCGATTGCTGTTGGATGCAGGTAGATGATTGACTCCTTCTGCCTGGGTGTCGAGAAGCTCGCCATAGATGAGATACCAGATGCTCATTACCAACACAAACTTTGGTAAGTACTTTAGAATGAAATGTTTTTTACTCAATATTTATTTTTTATGATTAATTATTTCCTTTTCTTTTAGGTAAGTTCAACAAACACTTATTAAAGACTTCCTCTATGACGTCAATAATACACTTTAGTTAGCAGAAATCCACATTTTATTTCACATAATACTTGTAAATAACTTTTTACAATTAAATACTTAAATTTCCATTAACCAAACGTGGTTATTTTCCTTTTTTACCTTATCTATACCTTAAATTGTTCATATCCAAAATAATCATTCATTGATTATTCAACAAATTAATTCTCGTAGATTCCTTTTTTTTAAAAAAACCTTAAAAACTTTCAGACTCTCCGCACAAATAATTCACTTTTCCTTTAAACACTGAAATTTCTCACTTAACGAAATTAATATTACAAACTAAATCTTCAACTTATCAAACTCTATTCGATTAATCATTTGCAAAACAACAATCTTCCTTTTAACATAATTAATATTTTTAGCATTCATTTTAGCAAAATAAATACATTTTCAAATAATACATTTTAAAATGCATGTCTGCACACGCTGCTGTGCACCTGCAAACTCGTACAGCTCGAAAACAACTGCCTGACAATTTTTATTTATTTCTAGGTAAAAGCACTCTTTAAAATTTTTAACAATCTCAACACATTGTTCCTTAACAAAATTATCATCATATCCACTCTTATACGAATTACTTATTAAATTTAGCATTAATTAAAATTAAACAAAATGTCCTGCAGAGCTCAGTATTTTCTTTATCAACATGTGATAATATTTTAAACAAAAATAAAAGTTTCCTGCTTAAAATAGCTTACCTTTAAATTCGAAACATGTATTTAAATAAAATTTATGCGTTATACGAGGACCGTTCAATAAATAATTGGCACTCAAAATATTTTCTTACTTTATGTAGCTAGAAACGAAATTACTCGCTGCAATTAATTTAAAATAAAGCAATATGATACAGTTTGATTATATAATGTTCATTAATTTTGACTAAATCCCATTTACGACAAAATAATACAACAATATATATAAAAGGGAAAGATTGTCTGTCTGTCTGTATGTATGTATGCGATTTTCTCCGCAACCACTGGACCGATTTGGATGAAATTGGTATCATTGGAAAGGTCTTGGCCCAGAATAGAAAATAAGACCAAATTGGAACCAAATCTGATCGGCGATCGTGGTCCGAAATAACAGCGAAAAACCCATATGTGACGTGGAATGAAGAAAGGGACCAATTGTATGAAAACCAGTTATTGCAATATTAGCAGGTAAAGTATAGCGGTACTTTTATTGTGTGGGGTGGTATTTACAACTGTCACGTGCGGTTTTAGTTACCCCTCTCGGTTGTTAAACTATGTTATCTTATAAATACTTTAGCTTGTTCAAATAGATTCATTATATTTCGTGTGAGTTAGTGCGTTGGTGTGTTGAATGTGTTTTTTCTGAGACCTTTTTCATCGCGACTAGTAGTTATTTTGTACTTTTTTTGGCGAATATTAATGTAATACATACCTATCAAGTTAATTATTAGGAACATTATTTTACGAAGCACTTACAGCATGGCGTTACAGAATGAATTGGACGAACTGAATGAACTGTATTATGTAGAAAACGTAAATGAATACGACAGTGATAATGTAAGAGGTGATGACAGTGATACTGAAAGTGGTGATCAAAGTAAGGATGCTCAACGTGCATCTGTAGTTGGAACAGCTTCTGAATGTGCACCTTCAACATCATTTGCTAGTGATTCGTTGGATAAATCCATAGAAGATATAAGGGAGGACGAAGCAATTTTACAAATGTACGGAGAAACTGCTCAACCCTGTTGCACTTCAAAATGTAATAGTCTCATACCTAAATCTATCGCTATTCAGTTTCGTAATTCGTTCAAAGAACTGTCGAAACACGACCAAGATTTAGTAATACTAAGCCATTTAGAATGTTCTAGGAAGCATAAATCACTGGAAGATAAATACGGTAAGAGAAACGTTAATGACTTATTGTAAATACAACAACTTTCTCATTTTTAAATCTACACATTTGCCGTGAAATGTATTTGTTTATACATGAAGTTGGAATTAAAAGATATAAAAATCTGGTTAAACATTTTGATGTACATGGTTTGGTTGGTCGTACACATGGTTTAACTAATAAGAGTCATTGTGTGACATCACACAATGACTCCTCAAAATAATATTAAATTCCTACATTTTTGTAATAACAAACGCAAATTAGACATTTTAGAAGCCTTTGAGATATACAAACACAAACTCAGGGTACCTTTAATGAATGAACAACTTGAGCTCAGTAATTCTCCGTTACTGGAAGTATTAGATATTTAATTCTGATTATTATTATTTATCTAGTTACCTATTTTTGTAGATACAAAAATGTCTTTTAACAATTAAATATGATCCATTTTTTTAATATGTCGGTTATTACAATGTCATTTACAACATCTCAACATCATGTCAAATATCGCTAAAACATGTGATCATCATCAGCTAAAAACCCTTCATACAAAGGTGAATATTGGTCGTAGAGATTCCAAACCCATTGCATTAGATGTATCATGCTTTTGTCTATAAGAATCACTTAAAAACCTAAAATCGATAGTTTGCGACATTTGGTCCCTTTCTTGATTCCACGTCACATATATGGAAGTTAAAAATGGGTACTGAGATTGATGTGAATAGATATGTTGTCAATTGTCAAATTTGGTAATTTGACAATTACAAAAAGTAAAAACATGTAATTTCAGTAAAGCGTAGCAAAGCGCGCCGGGTATTTGCTAGTCATATATAAAGGCCAAGAAAAATTAACAAAGTCAGTCAATAAAACGCTTTGGGCAAATTCACGTTCGACTCGAGATCAAAAATCTGAAAAATAAATGAGGTTAAGTGTCAACCATATGTTTGTATGTCAACAAACGAAAATTCAACAAAATATAAGGAATATTTTACCTGGATATTTTAAATTAAAGAAGATTTATATTTGTTATCAACAATTGTTTGGTATTGTGAACGATTCATTCATTAAATAAATTCAAGAAGAATTTTGTTTCCAATATTGATTTGGATAATCGACGGATTTTTATTATAAAATCAATTGTCTGAATTAAATGCAGTACTGCCAATTTAAATAAGATTGAAGTGGATCTCGACGTACTTTATATACAAGGTAGGTTAAAATAAAAAGTTTTGATTAAATTTTTCAAATAACAAAATTATAAAGACAATCTGAATAAATTCAGAATTCATTTTTCTCATTTTAAAAGTTCTTCGATAACAAAATTCTGCAAATAAAACAATTTAAATTTGTTTATTAAAATTTAATTGTCATTAGTTAAATTTATTTTAACAATTGTAAATATTTTTAATCGATAACATTGATTGATGTCAGTTTGCTCAAATGGAGAACAGTTATAGCCCTATGTCAGGTTAATAACGACTAATTTACACATTTGAGCAAGCTCAAGGAAGATTTTCCTGTAGTTTTTACTGCTTTCTATAAATAATTTTTCTCTTACTTTCTTTTTTGAATTAGATTTTTTTCATTAATAAAAATAAAGAGTGTGTTTTTCAATTTATCTATGTGTTTATTTGATGTGTATGCAAGCATCCATTTCTTTTTCTTTTCACATATAGAGTTTAGCTTGCCGTTGTCCAGTTGCGGAAGTCCAAGTGTCTTGGTAGTAAGTTCTTTTCATTCCAGGTATAAGAATCAATAAGATTTTATTATTTCATTTATCTCATGCTCTATCGAATTAAACCTGAATCAGCCCATTGGGAAAAAGAAAACATATTGGGGTTCTATTATTTTATTTTATTAAATTTCACCTCATATTTTAATGGTTTGCCCAGAACTTGGGGCATATTAAAAATCACTCCAATATTTTAATGCCGCTGTCAAAGTGAGGCAAAATTTTATTTTTTTTATTAAATAACACTCCAGTATATTGCATTTTAATTTAATATCCCTGTAGATCTAAAATCTAAGAAAATGAAGAAAGAATTATTTGTCAACGTGCGCGTCAATCCGAACATCCTTGGAATGGCAACTTTAAATTAATTTTCATCATTTGTAAGTAAGGAATCTGCATAACAAAAACGTAAACATCAAGAGCAAAAGTCTTCTTGTAGGAAGACATGGCCGTACATTGTTTCATCTCGCGTTGCAATACCGCCATAATTCACCCTGAAATACAAATCCTTATTCTCAAGTACTTATGTTAAGCCTACAAGGCTGAATAAACACACAAGATCTGGGATATCAAGGAATAAGCTCCTATTGTAGGCGTAGATGTCACTGTTTGAATCGTTCCTCCCGCAGCAATAAATTTCGCCATTATGTGATGTACAAGTACCGAAATCTGAAGCACGAAAATTACATTTTCTCTCTATCTAACACGCTCTAATCAAGAGGAGAAGTCGAGAAGATGTGGTAGCAGACGACGACTTATACAAGTATCAGGACGAAACTATAAACTCTGTTTCAGGATCATGTTTAGATAGACGGGTATATCTAAGATTGATTAATAGCTTTAAGCAAACGTAAGCAGTCTCGTATATAATGGTAATGAGAAGTAGTTACTTAACTTACCAATAAGATGCTGATGAATCCGTGCGTTCGAGAACTGAGGCTTAATCTCTCGATGAATCAGTGCGTTCAACGGTGCTAGGGCTTACCTATTATAACAAAAGCACTAAATTAGCGGAATGCTTCTACGCTCTAAATGCGAAACAGGCATGTATCAAATCCTCATGCAAATATAACAAAGGATTCTAATTCTAACAAGGATAATGTAACAGATATGATTCATATTGTTCAGGGCTCGAACTTTAATGTAGTATGTAACGAAAGTAAAAATCTGCGTTGCAATTTGCTAATTTTTTAGAATAACTATGTCACAAATTTTTTGAGGGAAATTTTTTGCTGAAAATATTTATTGATCATGGAGAGAATTTCGCGCAATTTCGAAATCTTCTCAAAAATCGAGGTAGCCATCCAATTTCATTTCGAACTGTTTAATCTGAAAATCAAATTGACAAATATAAACAGCTAATAGATTTTTTCTTAAAGTCCACCTTTTTGAAAGATAATATTTTATTATGTACACTACCTTCAAGTGCTCAAATTAGACCCACGTATCGATCGGATTATTTGACTTACGCTCCACCGATTATTATCCCTTTAAATTGAATAGCCAATATTGTATAGTACTAGCGAACTAAGTCAATTTCCTTAGCAATTACCTGCATAACTGTCAGTAGGTAGGTTCTGAACGGTCCAAAGTTCAATCAAGGCAGTTATACCTGCAACTTTTATAGAGTAGCAAGCGGGAAACAAACAGTCTATTGAAGATTATACCTCCCACAACGATTGCTAATAAATACATTGAGAAATATCAGAATTATGTTTTTAGAAAAAACAATTTTATTTCAAATTGTCTTTCTGGGCTTGATTTTGAAATTGTTGTGAAACTTCATTTTGTTATTTCAACAGTCAGTGTCAGCACACAAGTAAGGAACGAGTTTTCATTTTCAGTTAATTAAAATATTCGTTGGTCGACATTGAGTTGAAGCTTACAATTCCAAAGTTTAGTCGCTGTACATCTTGAGGCCAAATGAGGCCAATTAGAGGGTGCAACATAACCCCAAAAAAGTGCGAGCCCTTCTGGGACGTGTTCTTTTGTAGTTGTATAGTTGCAAAGTTTCAAACTTAAGAATTCCAGGCTTATGTTCTAGTTGTTCTAGTAAAATATTAGATGAGGCATGAGGTTTACTTATGGGTTAAGTGAAACTTGGTTTCAAACAAACTTCAAACATTAGAACATTAAAAGAAAATCCCAGATTTTTATAGTGTAAAATCCCAAGATCTGTGAAAAACCGAAGTTTCAAAGGCGCTTTTATTTTACAAAGAGCGAAAACTCGAAGTTTCATAAGCTCAGCAACGACAGAACTATTAGGTTCGTGACGTCGGGCGTACACATGTTCAAGATTTTTCTGAAAATTATGTCAATAATTAGTGGTCAATTTGTGCTTACTTGTGCCGCAAAATTTATAATTTGTGCTGATCCCCTGAACGAGATTAAAAAAAACAATGTGTAGATACGTCCAGCTGGATTTTTACATTTACAGTGCTACCGAATTTGTTGCTTTTGTAAAGTTCCACAGATTCAGAAAATTTAGAAAAACACTAAAATCTTAAGTTTTTACAATTTACAGTTCCAGGTTTCCAGAATTTTGAGTTCGCGTTTCACAAAACGCAACTTTTAGATCTGTGCAGAGCTTCAAGATTTCGGCTATCCACCCTCAAAAACTCATGGCTTCAGAATTTTATAGTCTACAGATTTTCGACTATAAAAGTGTGTAAATTAGTAAGATTTTTACGTATTGCAAGTTTCAACATTAATAGTGTAACAAAGCGGGTTCTAGTACAAAAAGTGACGTCATCATTCAATACAAAAACACGTGCTATTTGGAAACAAAAACGCATATGCTGTAAACAAATTATTTGATTAGTAATGACGCTATGACGCGTGTGATAATAAATAATTCGATTGGTGATGATGTCATGGTGCGTATGACACGTCACGTGACTCGATATAAACAAAAGAGTTGATTGTTGTGTTGCAGAGCTTACGTAGCTGTAAACACGAAAAGCACGAATTGTGATTAACAAAGGCACGTTGCAGCATGTTCAGAGTACACAGAACTGGGGGTAAATCGAAAACGGCTGTCGCCATTGCCAGCTTTTGGCGCAAGTGGATAGGTGGCGCTATCTCGCAAGAGTTTAAGAAGGGGTTAAGTTTGGCCACCCTTTACTAAATTATTATTATTATGACCTTGTATAAGAAGCAGCCCACTTCATCGCGACTTCCAGCCTGTTGTTTTTGCAGATAAGGTGATTAGGTGGAAACAACTAGGTCCGATACAAGGAATCGAAAGGAGTAAAAATTTGCCAACTTTCGACTAACAAAACTTCTTCAATAACCGGAAATCGATCGAAGACGAAATGAATTTTACTTTTCAACCTGGCACATGTCAAAATAGAACGAATGTAATCTATACCTTAAACATCACTCCTACAAAAATGATTACCTAATCCGCTATTTACAGAACGATTAGCAAACACACTATTTAAGATAATAAACTACAGAGGAACAAATTTTATAATTGATAAGAGAGATGTTACACAAAACCGTTGAATTCTTTGTGTATACAATTCAATTATGCGTCCCGTTTCAATTAAGAGAATGCAATTCCTAGTAATATCTTTTACTTAATAACAATAGTAATAATAATATTTAGCCCGTATCTTTAATAGAAGCTCCAACCGTTTGTTCTATAAAATAACTGTATTTATTTGCACCAATAAAAATACTTTATCGTTTTTCTTTGTTTATTGTTAAATTGTATTTAACTTTTGTGAAATATAAAGGATTCACTAGTAAAATTTACTTACACCAATCAATAATAAATTAAAATTTAAATAATTTAAAGACTCAATTAAAAGAATTATCATGCTGCCAAACAATGAAAGATAACCTCACTATATCAAGTTAATATTGAAGTTGATTAATGATTTTATTATTGATTAAAAAAATTTAGTTTTGTTCCAGATGATTAAACCTTCTTATTTAATCAAGTTTGCAACTTACTTTACAGTTGAATATACAGAATAATATGAGAGTATACAGATAAAATGAAATAAACCTCCCTCCTTTTATAACAAGTTCCATTATTAAATTAAAGACCACTTTATTTCAGCCCCATAACCATACAAACTTTCCAGTTGTGTAATGGTTTGTTAAGTTTCCAATCCTTCGCTCAATGGAAAACCAGCTGAATCATGTCTCTATGACTAGAGCTTATCAAGCATAAATAAAGTCTGAATCGTTTTCATATGGCATCTAAAAACACTACACGAAAAACATGGGTTTCAAATCTTATTATTATACTCCCTACATATAACTACCATAAATAATTCTTGTCCACCTTGTTATTGTAGATACTTACTACAATATTTCTTCTTTGGTTTTATAGTAGATTACAATTAATATAATGTTATTTAACACTTATTATAATTGTTATGTTGTAATTATTAAATGTAGTTTATAATAAATGTCCTATTATAACAAAGTTATGTTTGTTTATTTTATTTAACAACTTTTTCTAATCTAAACTTGTTTTACTAAATCATTATTATTATTATCTTGTATAAGAAGAAAATTCACCAACTTGCACAATTAACAAAATTTCTTCAACACTAGTCGTGAACTTTTGTCACCTGTCGATACAGATTCTGACAACTTTTCTGTAAGATGTGTCACTGCAGATGAAAGTTGGGTCCATCACCATGACCAAGGAAGGTAGCATTCCGGTGTGGCTTGGCGATATTCTAACTTTCCGTCTCCAAAGGAGTTCAGAATGAAGCCTTGGGTAGACAAAGAGAAGCGCTTGGTTTTCGGGGATTTTCTTGACAATGGTCATACCATCAACCATTAACCTATCAAACGTCGTGGAGAACTGCGATAAGCAATTATCATGCAACATGACAGAGATCATCTGAATGTGTTACGTGGAGTCCCCGTGTTAACATACCTCCACGTTCCTTCCAAAGGAGGAAGTAATTGAGATACGCTCAATCAGCGCACGAATTGCTCCCAGTCAACTCACTGGTCGGAGCGAGGTTGCCTATCCACCCTCTACTAGCTATCCAGGCTAGTACCGGAGCGATTGACTTAACACGTGCTCACCTGCAGGTACCCTCCCGTCCTCTTTCATACGGGGTGAAGTACCTCGTCCAGCAATAGGACTATTCCCCCAACATAACTCAGTTTGATAGGAGAACCCTCCAGTCCTATTTCATACCTTCACAAGTTCCCCCCCGAGACAGGGGTTGGGGCCACTTCCCGAACGAATCCAACCTCAAATGTGGCGGGACTTGGTTTTTAAGTGGGTCCGTCACCCCGATCTCCCAGTTATAAGCCTGGTGCGCCCTCGGCAGAGCTTCGTTTCGAGGCTACTTTCAGGGCCCATCAAAGTAGCATCCCGGTGTGTACCCATTAAGGTGAAGTTGTCTTGAACGTGATAGGTTATATCTCTACGCGTCAACGTTCTTTAAGTGTAGGTCTCTAGACGATTTCTGGGAATCTGACGCTGGAACATGACATCGAATGTCATGGTTGTTTTACGTGGGGTACCTGTGTGAACTTACCCCCATGTTCCCTTCCAGAAGGAAGTGATTGGAATATCCCCAATCAGCGCGCAAGTTGCATAACCAGCAGTACAGCAATTGCTGCCAGATCGGCTCACTGGTCGGAGCGAGGTTGTCTAGCTAACTCAGGTCTAGTGCCGGAGCAATTGACTTTACACGTTGCACACCCGCCGGTACTGTTGTGAATGGCTCACAACTTGCATTCATTGCGTAGATACGGGATGGTACTAGGCAACGAGAATAATAAACAAGTCGAATAAATATCTCATAAGTTATTACTTGTGTTTTACTACCTCCTACAAGAGAGACATATAAGTAGCCCTAACACTACATTGGTGTTAAAACCATCGCTACATTTGGTGACCCCACGTTCCTGAAGAAGAATTTACCAGCACTGGTATTTGCCTGCTGCCCTGAATTCTCCAGGTGAACAACTGCTAGTTCTCCCTTCATCGTCTGTCATCAGATACTACTCGAGTTCTGTCATCGTGAGATCCTGCTACCTGCTTCGCTTGCGTGACTTGTCGTGGCTGGTTAGAGGTGACCTTTGGAACCGGAACTAGTGCTCCTTCTCATCCGATAAGTTTCAAATTATATTTACTTACTTATTTAATATTTCAAATGGCGACTGTCAAAGTTCCATTTCCAATTTTTACGAGTAACGATATCGACCTATATTTTATTTTGGTAGAAAGATACTTTACTCGTATGCTGATTAATGATGAGCTCGCCAAATATAACTTATTAACACTAAACTTACCTTTCGACGTTTTAGGAGCTCATCGCGACCTGACCATTAACCCCCCTAGACAACGACCATACACTACCTTGAAACAGGCAGCGATAAAATCTCTCCTAGAACCACGAGAATCTCGAATTAATAACCTTTTGGAGACTCTTCAATTCTCTGGTAGTGTCAAAGAACTACTTTTTAACATCCAAAAATTGGCAATTGATCTGGATTTAACTGAGGAATTAACCAAAGATTTTTTAATAGCTAAACTACCTTCAGAACTTAAGATTCAATCCTTAAATTTCAATGACTTACCGTTAATATCCTTTGTAGAAAAATTAGATTTAATTTATTCTATGCAACAGGCACCACAACCTTTAACTACTCCTGCATTAGAAGCTAAGCTAGACAATTTGACGACTAATATTACTACCATTTCCAATGAGCTTTCTACCATGAACAAGCGACAATCCATTGTAACTCCCACCATCTCTCCGAACCCCCAAAATCCTCAGCATTTTAATAAACACCGTTCCATGCCTTCGGGCAATGCCAATTCCAATTGCAACCGTGCTATTATCACAGACGCTTTCAAAATAATGCACGTAATTGTACGGGAAATTGTTCATACCAAACAAAAAACTAACTTCGCACTCTCCTGGCCTTCAGGGAGGGCCATGCAGGGTTAATTCAATCCCTCCAACTTCTCCTTTACCAATCACTTATTCTTCAATCTTTTTACAGGACTTAACCTACAAAATTAATTTTGTGGTTGACACTGGTTTGACTCTGGTTGCAGTTTCCTGTAACAAAACCATCACGCCTGCCAATCTTTCATTTATGACCGTGAACAACACGTCAATTCCTGTGACAGGTATTGTAACTTTGAGGTTGCATTTCCCGATTCCTGGCCTACAGCCATGCCCCAGGAAATTTTATGTCGCTGACATATCTGCAACCATTCTAGGGCTGGATTTTTTACAGCAGCACAACCTAACCATTGACTGCTTTTCTCGACGAGTCATTTGCAAGACAGATGTCAAGCTCGCCCGAACCCGCAGCCAAGGTTGTCAATTTCCAGCTCCAACAGTGAATCCTCTCACTGACTGCTCTTCTCAGCGGTACATTTGCACAGCAGATGTCCAGCCCATCCGAACTCGCAGTCGAGGTTCCACAACCCCCCCAGTTAAGACTGGCACTAAACGCAAACTATTTTCTGCTCAGGCTAATGTTTTGACTCCTCCTTCCGAGTCAATCGTTACTCCTGCAATTTCTTCCCCTTTTCTTCCCTTACCTTCACCCATTGACGGGCCATCTTCAGGTACTGTTACCAACATGTCTAGCGATCTTGATGTTTATAGCAAAATGCTAAACACACACTTCCCGAAGCTTTTGCGTAAGTTCGACTACCATCAACTCGTAAAACATACTATAGTCCATCACGTTGACACGACCGGCCCTCCGATTAAAGCACGCTGTCGCAAACTGAACCCTAATCATCTTTCTTTTCTAGAAGATCATCTTGATGAGCTCTTGGACGCTAAAGTAGTACAGCGGTCATCATCTAGCTACGCTACGCCAATTCACATCGTCGGGAAGCGAGCAGTGGGCACAGCAGAGACGCTACCTCCTGGTAACGACTAGGACATCACATCCATCTCCCCAACAGGCAGTTATCGCTTGGTTGGCGATTATAGGAAACTCAATTCAGTGACAGTACCAGATCGTTACCCGACCCCTTTTTTAACGGACTTTACAAGAAAGGCCTACTTCGCAATACCAATCGCAGCAGAGGACATTCACAAGACTGCTATTATCACACCTCTGGGACTCTTTAAGTTCAAACGGATGTGTTTCGGACTACGGAATGCAGCCAGCACCTGGAGTAGTTTCATGGACACTGTATTATCAGGGCTTCCATTTTGTTTTTCATACCTAGACGATATCCTAGTCTTTAGTGCTGATTCGCAGCAACATATTGAGCATTTACACCAAGTGTTTTCCCGATTAAAAGACAATGGACTAGTTATAAACCTACCAAAGTGTCTCTTTGGAGTCAATAAGCTCGATTTTTTAGGACATCACGTTAATACACGCGGTATCAAACCAATGGCTTCCAAAGTCCAGGCTGTAATTGATTACCCATTGCCTTCAAGTCAGAAAGCACTCCGCAATTTTATTGGCTTAATTTCGTAATACCATAAATTTGTACCAAACTATGCGAAAATTTTGGCACCGTTAACCTCTATAGTAATTCCTGGTAAAGCTTCGCTAAAGCCTGTCCAGTTAAATCATGAGCAAATAGAAGCCTTTAGGCACGCGAAGAATGCTTTGATTACCGCTACTTTATTGGTACATCCGCGAATTAATAACCCTCTTAGTATAGCTGCAGACAGTTCGTCTTCCACTATAGCTGGAGTATTACAACAGTTTGAAGCTGGCATGTGGAAACCACTAGCTTTCTGTTCCCGGAAGTTAACCACCACAGAGCAAAGGTACAGTATTTTTTCTCGGGAACTTCTTGCAATATACTTTGCTTTAAAGAAGTTTCGTTACTACGCTGAGTGCAGAGACTTTCAAATCTTTACGGATCACAAACCTTTGTGTACGGCGATCAAAAATAATGGTGATCAATATTTACCAAGTAAGTCTCGACAACTAGAGTTTATTTCTCAATTCACAACTGACCTCCAATATATCAAAGGTCAAGAGAATATTCCGGCGGACGCTCTGACAAGAGTTAATCTTATTAACGTCCTTGGACCAGATCTTAATTACGAAGTCGCTCTATCTCAAGAACAAGATCCCGAGTTAAACCAGCTCCGATCTCGTAGTAACTTTCAATTCATTTCCCTTCAAACTGCCAATAAATCAAACCTCTGGGTGGAAGTTAGTATAGGCCAACCACGACCCTATATCCCGCTCAAATTCAGGTATCCCTTATTCCAACAACTACACAACATCGCACATCCTGGCATACGTGCTACTAGATTGAAATTGAGATTGATTACTCAGCGATATCTGTGGCCATCTATGCACCACGATATTCAGAAGTGGGTCATATCTTGTGCTGAATGTCAGAAACATAAAGTTCGGCGTCATACGAAAACCCCTCTACAATCTATTGTAGAACCAGATGAACGTTTTACTAAGGTCCATCTCGACCTAGTACACCTTCCTTCTTCGGGAGGTTATAAATTCCTCCTTACCATTATTGACCGCTACAGTCAGTGGCCGGAAGCAATTCCTCAGAAGGATTCTTCCGTGGAGTCAGTAATCACTGCATTTGTCGACACGTGGGTGTCCCGCTTTGGAATTCCCAAGTATCTCACCACGGACAATGCAAGAATATTCCTTTCTCATGCATGGATCAATTTCATGGCCATGTTAGGAATTAAACACGTCAAATGCACGGCCTTCCATCCGATTAGTCAGGGCGTTATCGAACGTTTTAATCGGACACTCAAGCAATCCATTCAAACCACAGGAACTTCTTCCTGGTTAACGAATCTCCCTTGGATTCTCTTGAGCTTACGTGCAACACTGAAATCGCAAGTTATTGTTTCTCCTGCAGAAATCCTGTATGCTACCCCGTTACGACTACCTGGAGATTTCTTTGAAGAAGAACAACTGGCTAACGACACGAACTTCACTAATTTCATAGCCAATCTCAAACGTCGTATGAGGAAGCAGAAGCATTTTTTACAAAAACGTATTCCGGTCAGTCATTCGTCCCCAGCGACTTGACCAACTGCACACACGTGTACGTTCGTAATGACACGCACACTCTGGATATGAAAGCCAGTTACTTAGGCCCCTATAAAGTGTTAGAACGAACAGTTAAATACGCCACTTTAGAAAATCACACTGGCCCTATCTCTTTAGATAGGCTAAAGCCTGCATATTTTTTAGATTAGTTACTTTATAATGTTAAGCCAACAATGAACTGATTTCAAATGCTACGCGATAGCATCTTTTGAAAACCTTTTATCTGTTGACTTTGAAAATTTGAACACTTTTCTGTTTTTTCTTTCTGTTTACAGGTTCCAAGAGTTGCCGTCGCAAGTTCCGTATTGTTAGTTAACTTAAGTTTTTTATTGTATACTACCTAGTGGAGTTTTTGTAGCTGGAGCATTTTACAACTTTATTTAAGTTCCTTTAAAATACTCCATTTTCTCTCCAAAATACCATTCCGTATTTTTTCCTTTTCATGTATTACCCTCGTTTCAGACCGGGCGGGGTAAATGTTGTGAATGGCTCACAACTTGCATTCATTGCGTAGATACGGGATGGTACTAGGCAACGAGAATAATAAACAAGTCGAATAAATATTTCATAAAAGTTATTACTTGTGTTTTACTACCTCCTACAAGAGAGACATATAAGTAGCCCTAACACTACATTGGTGTTAAAACCATCGCTACAGTACCGTAGTACCTCGTCCAGCAATAGAACTATTCCCCAGCTATGCGCTGTTGCAAAGTGGGACCACTGCCCGATCGAATCCAACCTCAATTGTGGCGGGACTTGGTTTTTTAATGGTTTTGCCACCCCGATCTACCAATTTTAGGCTTGGTGGGCCCTCGACAGAGCTTCGTTTAAGTCTACACAGTCTACAAGTTGTCTTGATTGTGAGAGGCTATGTATTTGCTTCAACTCTCCTTAAATGTAATGGCTTTCAGAGCTTCTCCCAATCACTGTACCTGGCTGCAGTCCGGATCATAGGGTGGTCGGGATAGCTCCTAAGCACATTTATCTGGCGGCCTGCAGTTTCCCATTAGCCCAAAAGCAGGGTAAACCTTACTTAGATTCTCCGCACTTGAGATTCAGCCAAACAGCGGGTTCCTTTGATTACCATAAATGACCTCGGTTAAGCAGCGGGTTCCGTTGGTAACCATAAATGACCTCGGTCAAGTAGCGGGTTCCGTTGGTGACCATAAATGACCTCGGTCAAGTAGCGGGTTCCGTTGGTGACCATAAATGACCTCGGTCAAGCAGCGGATTCCTTGGTGACCATAAATGACCTTATCCCAGGCGAGATTCGAATCCGCCCACACCGGTATCATATACCAGGGCTCCCCCTGATCGGTATGAGTTACCGTCGAGAATTCTCACGAATTTCTCTACCACACACTAAATCTGACAGCTTCATCCATTGCCCTTTACAGGGGTAGGGTAGAAGACAGCCAGTTTGAAATTTGTGACAAAACTGCAAAACATAGAGCTGTACATTATTTGCATATTAAACCAAGCGGCGCTACTGGCCACTGCAACGTGAATGCTCTCGTGGTATTCAAATATTGAACCTCCGTTAACAAAATTTCGAGAAAACCTTGCAATGATTATTGATGAGAAAGATATATTCTGTGACTGTCTCAAGTTAACTCTTAACTCAATGCTCTGCGAGTTCGGTGTATTTAATAAATACTAGAAGTTTATTAATTTAAATTAATCCATTTGTAGGTAGCTGACTTACTTTACACTCTGTATTATACTAATTTGTTAGCTACATCAGCAGCGTTTGCCTTTGAAGCCACATTCCATCTTTCGGTTCAAATTATAGCATCGCCGACATTTCTGTTTTAAAATTTTATTTTTTGAGTTTCCTTCTAATTTACACACCAGGCTCAGATTCTTTCAAAAGGGTAACTAAAAGCTAATCTTGAACGCGACTAAATAATTTAATTAAACACTTAACGTACCTAACGTAATCTTTTTTCCCCAATTATATAACAAAATGTAGAAAATCAAACAGTTTAAGCAAGAGTAATGCCAACTAATTTATAATTCATTAGTCGAGAATACCAAAACGTAATATATCAGCGTTAATGCACATATATTAATTTCAGAGCCTTACATAGAGGATTTTCAGAAAAAAATTCGCTGTCGCCATTTATGCAAAAATAACATACATTTTTCCCACCTTAGGCTAACATTTAACAATCATTTGTTTTCAGTTCAGTATTTACAAATTGAAATGACCGTATGGAGCAAATGAAATCATACACGGCCACCGCCCCCCATAAAAACGAACACAACTGGGTAAACCGAGAGGACAGGCCCATATCCAATTTTACTGTCTGTTTATTTTGTTGATAACGTGATAACACAGATATATAACAAGTTGTCGGACTATAGATCATGTCACGCCCTTTATAACAAAATGTTGTTTTACAATAAATACTACACTACGAGGAAAAACTTTTTTCTTATTAGCTAACAGTCCTTTTAGAAACAATTTCTTTGGCAACACTCTCGACTAGTAATAAACTTGGGTGCTGAAAATAAAATACGTGCATATAACATCGTCTCCTTCCTCAATATTTTCAATTAAACTTTTGAAACGTAGAAATTTTATACATATTTTAGTAGCTCTACAACTACTAGTGCGGCCATAAAAGTCTAAAGTTGAAAAAGTTCGAAAATTGTATTAAAGTTCTACTTTAGAGCACTTAATGAATTAAGAAAATGACAACTACGTCGACTTTGTGAAGAAATTTATACGAAATTGATGCCCGGAAAATTTTATGCTCACTTTTCTATTGCTGCTTACTTTAAATATTAACCGGAGGCCATTTTTGGTATGGGTACTATAGACATATTTTCAGAGAGAAAAGGAGTTCTTTATTTTCTCCGTTATTTCTTTTCTTTTATTGCAGTTTTTTCTTTTTGTTGAGTTTAAAAACTTCAAAGTATATCAGAGAGATCATTTTTCGTAAAATATGTTTTTACTGCTTTATGTTACGATTTAGAACTTTAATGAATGTAAAGTACGTGCGCATTAGCTATATAGAATGGACAAGAATAAAATTGCTTCATGCATAATAAGTCATTTTCCACATGGTATATAATAATTGCTATGAATTTAGATGTTTCTTCTAAATAAATAAAATCTAAATAATTGTTTCTAGTTTCTCAATCAGATTTTAAATTCCATTTGCTTTTATTTTTTGTCGCAAAAACACTTTAATCACTATAAACACGCACATTCCAATTGTAATTAAACTTTTATAAAACTTTTTACACTGTTTTATATTTAAACAAATACTTTCTGTTTAATACAAGCATTACTTGACTGCCGTTCAAGACGACTAAAGTTTACTTTTCAATCTAGCAAATTATACTTATCAGCTGTCAAAGCAAAATTAATTTACACCTTAAACACCACGCCTAGGAAAATGATTACCTAATCTGCTAATTACAGAACGATTATCAAAGATACTACTCAAAACAATGAACTATAGAAGAACAAATATTGTAATGAATGAGTTAAGTGTTACACCATACGGTTGTATTTTTTGTATGTGTGTAGTGATATACCCAACTCTTTTGCAATTAACTCAATTATGCGCCTTGTTGCAATTAAGTGAATAAAATTCCCAGTAATCTCTTTTTACTTAATAACAATAATAATAATATTTTAGGCCATAGCTTTATAAATAAGAAACTCCAACCTTTTGTTCTATAAAATAACTGTAAAAATTTATTTGTATGAATTCTGAATAAAACAATTTAATTGTTTTTCTTGTATATTGTTAAATTTTTTATTGTTAAACTTCTTTTAAATATAAAAGATAGTACTATTTAAAAAAACGGGGGTTCTGTTCCGGTTTTAAAAATTTGCTTTCGCCAATCAACAATAAATGAAAAGTTGAATAATTTTCTCCACCAAATAAAGCGCTCTCTAATCACTCAACCAGAAAAAAATTATCACGATGCCACACAATGGAAGATAACCATACTTTATCAGGTAAATATTAAATATAAATTTATTAATGATTTTATTATTAATTAAAAAATTTTAATTTCGTATAATATGATAAACGTCTATAGTTAATCAAGTTTGCAACTCACTTCACAGTTGGAATATTATTTATTATCTATATGAATGAATAATTCAGTAATGCACAGGTAAATTGAACAGGTAAATAAACCTTGCTTCTTTTACATCAACCCCACAACATTACAAACTCTCCAGTTATGCAATGGTTGTACTTTCCAATCCTTCTCGCTATGGAAAACCAGCCGAATAATGCCTTTATGACTAAAGTTTATCAAGCAAAAATAAAGCTTGATCTTTTCCATATGGTATCTGAAAACACTATACAAGAAATATGGGTTACAAATCTTATTTTTATAGCACTCCCACTACCATAAATCTCTCGCTCGTGCACCATTTTATGGTAAATACTTACGTATATTCAATATTTTTTCTTGAGTTTTATGGCAGTTCACAATTGATATAATATTATTTAACATTAATATACATAGTAAATGTAATTTTTTTTATAAATCATAACATTTTTTCGACCATAACAAAATTATGTTTGTTTATTTTATTAAACACGTTTTTCTAATCTAAACTTGTTCTAATTCTCTATGAGAGACGTTCATTGCCAAAACTTACCTTTCAAGTCTAAACACCTTAAAATTCGTTAGACGTCTTGAAACATTTTTCACCTGTAAAATGTATTCATTATTATTAAAAACTTTGTTTACATGAGATTAAGTCTCCTTATAAAACCAAGATTACTTCTAACCGCACACTTTAAATATTCAAGTCAAAATAGAAATACAACAATTTATTTTTACTTGCAAATCATGGTTTTGTCGAAATATAAATAAAACAAATTTTTTACAAGGAAAAACACTTTACATGAACTTGATATAAGTTAACAACTAAAAATTATTTTGATAATTTCCTTCTTAATAATCAACACAATGTAATAATGAAATTAACATATAACTCTAATGTATCCTTTGTATTTCGTGATAGCTATGCAAGAAAAAATCAGCCTCAGTGAAAATATCATTACAATATATTACATAAAAACTAGCCTAAAACATACAAAAATTATTATACAACCAATAGTACAACAAAAACTTAGACGAACAATAATTTCCACACGATGTAATAATGGTAGTTTATGAGAATTGATACTTCGACGTCTAAATAGCATGAAATTCGTTTATAATGCGGGATTATGGCATTATAAACCCATTTCATAATATACTATTATTAAATTTTTACCTACTACTATGCATAATACAATTAAATAACTGTAACTCATCTTAAATTTATAGTAAATAGGAATGCAAATAAATAGAGTTTAAAATTCAGCATGTTTTAACAAATTAAGATAAATAGGAACAATTTTAATTAACCAAGAGGAATTCAATCGATCTGAGTAAAATTAACAGAACAATCACCTCGTAAACGTTTTACATTTAATAAACTGATTTATAAAAATATAATCCAATTACTATTTACGTATCAGCATAGATATTTAAAATACAAGTGTAAAAAGCCATTTTTTATTGCGTGAACGGTTTAAGACACGAGCGAGGTACGAGCGAGTGTTTTAAAAGACGTGAGTGAAATGAAGAAACTTTTTACACGGGTATCTTACAACGTTTTATCTACGATCATAAAGTTTTACTACAGTATTCATTTTCATGTACATATATAGTGTTGCAACTTTTCCAGAAAAGTCGCAACACTATACATATATCAGCGTGGTTTGATTTTTACGTGCTAAGTTGTTTAGCAACCAGTTTGTAAAATATTCATAAATCATTTATAACATACATCTCTTGTTGACATTCGCGTGCAATAAAAATTTTATAACACTAGCTCAATAAAGGCGATTAACAGTTTACACGAAAATCAGTGTAAAAAGTAGTCACTATTTGTATGATCGTAGATAAAAGCTTTTATATTTGCACTTTATTCACTTTTACTTACTTAATTGGAAGTTTTCTCACAACTCACTTCATGCAGTTTGTTTCCAAGGTGCTTTTTTAAAATTTGCTGCCAAACGTTAATATATTTTATCTACACTCATACAAAAAGTAACTACTCACACTGATTTTCGTGTAGAAAGCTAAGCTTTATTGAGCAAGTGTTATAGAACTTTTATTGCACGCTAATCTCAACAAGAGATGTATGATAAATGATTTATGAATATCATACAAATTGGTTACTAAACAACTACAGTTATGTAAAAAGTACGCTGATATACATGACATAAGTCCCAAAATTACAAAAATATCAATTAAAAATAATAGTACTCTAGTAAAGCGTTATGATCGTAGATAAATGGTTGTAAGATACACGTGTAAATAGTCTCTTCATAGCACTCATGTCTTTTAAAACCGTTCGCACAATAAAGAATGGTTTTTTACACTTGTAACTTAAATATCTAAAAAGCTATTGCACTAAATATATGTCATTTCATCATATCATGTTCCAGCTGACAATTCTTTTAAAGATTTATAATTATCGGTTTTACGTGAAATTGCTTCATAAAATTACAAAGGAGGTGTTCATGCATATTACGTTTGTTATTTATAAAAGTTATATTTTCCCTTCCGTAATTTGCGTATATGAGGCACTTCAGGATAGGCCAAAGAAACACAAATATAAATAATGCTTTGTTTTATTTAAAGATTAAGGTTTTACTAATACAATTATTGTAACACTTAGTTTTGTTACAAATGTGATTTTCGCTTACAGTCATTAATAAAATTTAATTGTTCCTAACATCTATAGAAATTCTAATAGCATCGTCGGGTAACGAATCAGTACAAGCACTGATATTTACGTCTCTGAATTTTGGTTTTGAAGTTTTGGTGAGCAATTCCACTATATGAGTTTGATTGTTCTTGGAAGCATATTTAATTGCATCGTTTCCATAATAATCCCTTGCTTCAATTTCTGCTCCTTTGTTTAACAGTAACTCAACTACATCAAAACCTTCTCGTGCAGCGATCATCAAAAGTGTTACCACACCGTCAAAATCATTTACAGATGCACCATGTACTAAAAGCTTCTCTGCCACATGTTTATGTCCATTCGAAACAGCATAGAACGTTGCATACTCCCCTAGTATATCACTAGCTTCTACGTTAGCACCTTTTGATAAAAGCAGATCTACCAAATGATTATACCCAGATTCAGAGGCATACATTAGTGGTGTTATTCCTTGGCTGTTAATGTTGTCATTGAGTTCTGTACTATACCCTCTAGATAGAAGTTTGTCAGCAACATCTAGGTTACCATTTACAACTGCCGAAAGAAGTGCATCAAATCCTACATTATCTATTAAATCTGGTTTCGCACCTTTGTTTAAAAGCAGCTCGACTACCTTTGCAAAACCACCCTGGGAAGCAGCAATCAAAGACGTCACTCCACGCTCAGCGTGAACATTTATGTCTGATCCTTTTAATAAAAGTAATTCAACAATGTCCTTGTATCCTTTTCGAGATGCCCAAAGCAAAGCATTAGAACCTGAATTGTCTTTAGTTTCCATGTCAGCTCCTGCAGAAAGAAGAAGTTCTGTTAATGATTTGTATCCATTTTGTGCAGCATATATTAATGGTGTCTTTTTTTCTTTATCTTTAATATCCACATAGAAGCCACGACATAAAAACAGTTTAACAACATCTTCATGTCCATTCCAAGCTGCCCAAAGCAATGCATTAGTTGAGTCAGCATCTTTTGCATTAATATTCACACCGTCATCCAAAAGTAACTTAGCAATGTCAGCAAAACCATTCTGTGCAGCATAAATTAAAGGAGTCCTATTCGAATTATCTTTAATTTCCGTATTACATTTTGCTGATAACAGAATTTCTACAACTTCTGTGTATCCTTTCCAAACTGCCCATAATACTGCATTGCATCCTGACACATCTTTTGATTCTTTTTCAGCTCCCTTAGATAAAAGATATCTAACTAATGAAACATGCCCATTCTGTGCAGCATATATTAATGGTGTCTTATATTTGTTATCTTTAACTTCTATGCTAATGCCTTTCGATACAAACATGTCAACTATATCTTCATAACCATTCCAAGATGCCCAGAGTAGTGCATTACACCTAGCAGAATCTCTTGCATCAGGGTTCGCACCTCGTTGTAAAATTAATTCAACTATTTCCGTAAAGCCGTTCTCTGCAGCGTAAATTAAAGGAGTTTTCCCATCAATATCTCTAATTTCTATTTTCGAGGCACTAGATAGTAGCAAGTCAACTATTTCTTTCAAGTTGTTTTTAACTGCCCACAACAATCCATTACGCCCTGATGCATCTTTTGCTTCTTTACTGGCACCTTTATGTAAAAGAACTTCTATTACACTTTGGTGATTATTTACAACAGCTTTCATTAAGGGAGTCTTCCCTTCTCTATCTCTAACTTCTATATTAGCACCTTTAGATAGAAGTAGTTCAGCTGCATCTTTAAAACCATACGTAATTGTCCATAGAAGAGCATCCATTCTTTGTCTGTCTTTTCTATTAATATCAGCCCCCTTTGCGATCAATTTATTTATTATTTCTAAATTTCCTTGTTGGGCTGCAATAATTAAGGGAGTGTAACCATTACCATCTACAACTTCTACATTTGCATTATGAGATAATAGAACTTCCAAAATATCTATATTGTTATTCTGTAAGGCCCAATGCAATGCGTTCATACCAATGTCATCTTTTGCATCAATAATGTTTGGATACTTTGCTAGATGATCTTTTACCTCGTCTAGATTGTCGCTTTGAACATTGTCTAATAATAAATTAAGCTTATCATTTTTATTAATTTGTGCAAATGAAAAGTTGAACAACACACTGATTACTGCTAGAGATAATATGATCATTTTGATACACTCTGAAATATCGAAATTGTTGAATTCATATAAAATTTAAAAAATGATATGAATGTTTGCTTACGTGGTATCTGTTTAAAAAGTAGATGAATACCTCTTCTGTTTATCAGTGTCTGTAAGAAACTAGTTTACGACAAACTGGAACTGGAACACTGACACTGGAAAAACCTCAGACCTCAAGGAGTAGATAACATTTTACATAAACATTTTTTCAATAACGGAATCTTTATTAGCCTGTTGATATTATTTTTCTTAAGAAGTTGGTCTTTCAATTATTTATTTAGTTCTCAATTTGGGGTAAGGCTTTTCCCAAGCGGCTGTCTAATAATAATATATGGAGGACAATTACAAACTGTGACACCTATTAAGAGAAAGTACTTTCTTATGTATATATGTGTACTGTTACGGAATTCTTTGAAGATAACAAATATTTAAGTTGTAATTGTATTGTAATTTTTTCTTTGTAATTATTATAGTAATGACATACTGATAATAACTTGATAACTACATCTTATATTAAAAGATTCATACGAGAATGAAAAACATTTAATATACAGGGTGTTTCACTTAACTTTCGTATCATCCGAACAGGTGATAGTACACATAAAATTCAATAAAAAAAAGCTTGGTATCATTAGTGCCAATCTTCCATAATATCCGAGAAAATAATTACTTTTGAAAAGTGTGTTAATGGTCGGTCACTGGTTTAAGAATTACAGTTGGAGCTGGATGTACCTAACTGCATTTTCAACGTGATATCGGATACATTGATGCAGCTGTACTAGGTGATGTCACAGTTTGTTTTGACTATTATTTCCAGCAATTCCCAAAAGTTGACCTTTTTAGCAAGTGTTTCCTGATGTGCGTAAAATCAAAAATGGTTTAAGGATTTTTTGTTTCTCTTGACGAGTTCTATCACTATTATATTTATACAAGTGTTAAGTTGGGTGAAACACCCCTAATGTGCTCAAACCATTGTCATCTTTCGCATCGATAATATTTGGATTATCTGATAGAGAAACTTTTACCTCATCTACATTGACCCTTTGAGCATTGTCTAATAACAAACGAATCTTATTATCTTAATTAATTTGTGTTGATAATAAAAAATTGAAAAACACACACATTATTGCTAGAGATAATATGATTATTTTGATAGAATCTGAAATATTGTAGAAATTGTTGAATTTACATAGAACTTTTAAGATAAATATAAAAAATTACATTTCTATGAAAAAATAATATCTTGGTCAGTATCATTTTCGAACATTTCTATTTATAACTGTGTGTAATGTATGGTAAGTTGATTATTGAAAAAACTTTCTTCAGATATTAAGGTTGTTTATAAGATGGGTCAGTTCAATTTGGCCTTAATGAGTAGATAACATTTAACATAATCTGTTGGAATTAATCTTAAGCGGTCATTCTTTCATTTATTAGTTTAGTTCTTAATTCAGGACAATAAACTGTCTAATAATAACATTAATAATCTATTAACGGGAAAAATACTTTCTTATGTGCACTGTTATGTGCAATTATATGTAGATCCTCTTTTTAGTAAAAGTTTTCTATTCTAAGACATTCTAAGATAAAGTTATCAAGAAAAAATTTAATTTTATTTTTCTGGAAATGTTTCGATAAATCTCATTATAATTATTCAACTATGAAACTAAATTATTTAAGGAATTCAACTTTACGTTCTAAACGTAAATGGTTTAAGAAAATTAATCGTTAATAATAGTAATTTCTTTTTTGTCAAACATAAGCATAGAAATTTTACTTTAAGGGTCCCCTAAAATTTTGTTCGGTCTATATTTGTCATTTAGTTACTTCTTAAAATTTTCACACCCTTCTTGAACCAAAATATAGAGGAAAGTCCATTCTACGCCGCTGCATTTTTTAATTTGAGGAATAAGTGTTGTTTATTATTCGTATTTCACTTTGCTATATGATATTAATAAGACCAGGAGACGAATAATTGGAAATCAGTTTTCTTTATATTTTTAGTTATTATTGGTGTCAAAAGAGGCCACTACATTTGCTGAATACTGGAAATACTAAACATAGTTTAGAGGCTTTAGAGACATGCGTCGATATTGTTTCGCACGTGGATGTAACGCAGTTCGGATAATTTTTTTTAAATATAATATTTATAAAAAGGAATAATTACATAAAAGCATCCCTTACATTTATAGTCATTGGATGATATGAATAAAATGTAGTAATGCGTTTCCTTACGCTTTTATGTTTTTTATGCTTTTACTATGTATATGTCTCATTTTTACTAATTAAAAATTATGTCTTTCATTCTTTATTCATATAAGTAATCTCACTTACTACATTTTATTCATATCATCCAATGACTATAAAAGTAAGGGATACTTTTATGTAATTATTCCTTTTTATAAATATTATATTTACAAAAAATGTTTATAAAATTTATACAAACTGGGATTAGAACTCGGGTTTTTGAATTCGAATCTAGTACACGCCGCATTCGACTATGGCGCTGTTGTCATACATTTCTTCTTTAATGAATGTCCATTTATTATACCTTTCTGGTTCTCTTTTCTTTATTATTAACTTTTTAATTATTTTTTATAATATTACTAATTACAGTACATTTATTTATAAATCTATTAACATTAACTAATAAACGATTAAAATTACATCTACATAAGTAATATTTATGCCTCAAAAATCTAAATTTCGTTGGAATTCTATAACAAAGAGGGGAAATGAGAAAAGAGAGATGCATGATTCCCAATACTCAATATGGGCGTGTAATTTTAGCAAACGAATCCACCCACATTACAGAAGATCATTTCAAGGTTATGTCTAAAACAATAAATGCTTCTGCATAGAATAGGCCTTTAAAATCTTCAAAAATTAGGATTACCATCGATTATTTAAAAGGAAAAAGACGCCGAAGGGAAATTTCCTCCCAGTTGGCATCAAAAGTGCTTAGACAAGTGAATGTGCAGACAATAGAAATTTAACATATGTAAAAATTGTAATTTCTTTGTTACATTATTATTAACAATGACTAAAACTCATTCGTTACAGTTGAAATTTCTGAACACATTACATTTTGCGTAACTACCACATTTTCGCTAATAAGAACTTAAAGCAAACATTTACATTTTTAAATTCAAATTAGCAGACATTAAGACGAGAAAATGAAAAAAAGTACTTAAAACCATAACGTAGTTATGATCACCTGAGTGTGAAATTCAACCTTGCTTAAATAATGATAAAAATGGAAGGGTTTATATAAAATGCAGCTTGTCCTTAATTTCAAATATTAATTTCCAAACATAATGTACTATATAAATGTAAATTAAATGTTAATTTTTTGAAATGCAAACACCTCTGGCGATATTATTAATGATTTGTAAATACCACCGCGAAAAACATCAACAGTAATTTCAAATACAACTCATGCAAACGTGAATTATAAAAACAAAGCCATCATAAATAATTTAGTAGAAGTGTACGAAGTGTGATATTATAATCTAGAAGAAAGAGTATTTGAAATACAATTTACACATTGTCATATATGCTGTGCTCGTCTATAGTCGTTTGATTATTGTTATTATTAATTTGAAAAATTTCAATGCGGAGTTCTCAGCTTGAAGTTTTTCTTCATGTGTCCGTTTAAGAATTAGATATCCTGAAGTCAATGCATGATGAATTGTCAAATAAATTTATGACAAATGTCAACCTTTACTGAGGTTAACCTTCTGGATTATATGAGCATGTAAGGCTTGTCTAAATAAAATGAAAGGATACTTTTTTAATGATAATCTTCTTTGATAGATTTCAGGATAAATTACCCACCAGCAATTTAACAATTTATATTTGTAAGCAAGTAAGTAATTTGATTATTGCTAAATCATTTGTTTCTTAAGTATTAAAGGATTAAATACTTTTAATTCCTGTTTTCTTTATCACTCACTTTTAACACATCTTTGAGTTTCGATTATCATTCAGACCTTTCTGAGTTGACCTTACTGCAATAATTTCCTTTCAAATGTAGCTTCAATGGGACGATGACAACAGCTTTTTTCACTTTCCTAAAGGTAGGTCAACTAATGTTGACTTTTGTTATTATACTTGAAGTTATTTTACATATTTCTAACTGTTTATAAACTCATTAGAAAGATTGTTACATTGTTTGCTTTTACTAAAATTAAATTCTCTACTCAACTTATTTATATTATCTCCATTGACAACTTTATTCTTGGAAAGTCTTCACTTTTTTTTATTCTTTCCTCTCCTTTTCGACACCCAGTCCTGCGAGTATGAAACCGTTACAAAAATGTCTCATAATTATTAACGCAGTTTAAACAATTAAGACTTCTTAGTAAGATTTAATCCTTGTCGTTTTTTAACTATCAAGGCTGATTGTGATTTGGATATGATAAAATATTCTTTAAGGTAACTAATTTATTTATGCTTTTCTTTGTTTCTCAGGAGTAGTCACTTGTGAGATTATCGTGTTCTCTATAGTCTTCACTATAGCGATTAAACTGAACTTATTCATAGTAATAAATGTATTGAAAATTGTTTGTGTATCCTTCTCATACATTAAATCTCTCTCAAGGTAATTATTTTCTCATTTTAACTATTAACTCATTGGGTTGACTATCCCAATAATCAAATATCAGTATAATATATATATTTATCTGATTTAATCATTTTATATCAACATGCGCTTTCAGTTAGTGTAACTTTTCATCAAACTTGCAACATACAGTATGATATAAGTCTGCGACTAAAGAGAAACTAGCACGCCTGCATCCTATCATGACCACATGCTAGAAACAGACCTATTTGTAGCACGTGTGACTTGCCATGCGCAACTGAAAACTCTGAAATATTTGACAAAAATGAGCTATGGAATCATTTAGTTAGCAACAAGTAAGGATTCGTGCGTATGTTTATGTGAAAATAATACCCGAATGTAAGATGTCTGAAGCCTGTTAAGAGACAAATAATTACATGCATTTAGATTTGCAAACAAGAAAATGCTACGTCATTTTCCAGGTATGTTATAAATTTATTTTGAGGTTACAGGAATTAAATTGATAAAGTAGTTTTTTGTTATGAGTTACAATGATTATGATTCATTTATTTTTTTCTAAGTATTCTATATTGCGATAAACCCCAACACAAATAAAAAAATTAAAAATTACACAGTAAATTTCATTTACCCTTTTAAGCGGACTCAGGTTTATATTAATATAGCATGAGATAAAAACATTTAATTCAACTTTAATAATTTCTGTACCTGAAACGTGACTTACTACCAAAGCATTTGGACTTCTGCAGCTAAACAACAGGAACATAAACTCTGTATCAAGATAAAAACAATGGATACTTGTATGAACAGCAAATAAAAACATGTATAAATTCAAACACAGATTTTTATTTTTAATGTGGTTAAAACGAAAACCAAAATTTAAAATAAACACACAACACAAGTGCTTAACCAAAAGAGATTCAAAATTAGGAAAATCTTCCTAGAGTTTGCTCAAGTGTTTTAGGTCTTAGTTATAACCTGACAATTGGAGTTGAAAATGTTATCCACTTCAACAAACTAACATAAAATAAATTTTATCAGTCAATAAAATAATTATTTACAAATACTAAATGAATTTATTAAGCTAAATTGAATTATTTTTGATAATAAACAAATTCAAAATTGTATAATCGTTATATCTTTGTTATTTTAAAAACAACCCAAAATGTTCAAAATCATATTCTAGATTTAAATAAAAAAAAGTCTTTATCACTTTATAGTTCTTTATGTGAACAAAATCTTTCACTTTCGAAATACCTTGTAGATAATCGTCCGGATTCTTTTAAAATTTTTATTAAATTACTCTAATTGCATTGTTGGTAATACAGACTGCTTCCAATAGTCAGCTGATCGATCTTCCAAATAAATCGATTTTTCAAACCAATAAATAAATATTCTCTGTATTGTTTATAATATTTACAATCCCAAATAATTGTTCGAAATGTGGAAATATTTCTTCTTTATTTTATAAACAGGTAACTATTCCATAAATACTTTGTTTACATTAGACGTATCTTTACCAAAACATATGGTTATAACTTAACCTTACTTTATTTTTTTAGAAAATCTTATACGAGTCGACGTGGACTTTTCAAATACATAATGTCGACTGAATTTGTTAATTTTTCCTGGCCTTTTTATATGTTTTCACAAAACAATTGACGACTATGACAAATTTCTACAAACAAAATCTACTCGCTACATTCGTGATGTCACAGGACGAAAACATATGTTTAAAATTAGCATTAATCTTAAATCTAGAAAACAGAAATATAGCTGGCACAAAGACGAACAAATTAATGTAATACACTTATAGTCTAAAATCAATCATAACTGAGAAAATCAACAAAAATGATTTAACTATGAAAACTTCATTAAAACTCAAATTACCATGGAAACACATGATCTCCAGCTATATCTTTAAAAGAAATAAACACATAGCTCTACTAGGTAACTCACACATATAAAGTTTACATAAGAAAATATTTACAATAAAAGAAAAACTCAAATGAAAAATCTGTTTACCTGTTATAGGAGTTCAACGATGCTATACAAGGTCCTACACAAATATCAACATAAATAAAATCAAATTATACGTTTCCACATATAGTCCTCCAAATGCTTGTATTCAAACAACGGGGAAAAATGTTCTAATAAAATAAAAATTTGAAAAACCTCCAACATATCCAAAACAGCTGATTTTCCTTTATAATTAATAGAAATCCTTTAGTTACAGGAATTAGCAAGTTAAATGTACATTTATAGACATCATAATAATGACCTATTCTTCTTATTTCCAACGAAATAGAATCCCGAAACTGGTTCAGCTTACTAGGATAATGAAAATGCCATCTGCAGTCCCAGCATCGACACATCAAATTTAAAAAAAGATAAGAATCTTCTAAAGAAATGGACAAGCTATCCTAAACATGTAACATGGGTTACATACATCATGTTTTAGTACAAAACAATCAAATTAAATGATATTCCGTTTAATAAAATATTATTTTTAATAAAATTAGGTTAAATATTATCGACACCTATTATGGTCCTATTTTTCTATTTTTACTTGATAAAACTATCTATAATCAAACATGTAGTCTTTAGCATGAATAAAACTACTGTCCTAGCATAAACATCCTTTCATTTGTTGTAATAATAGTTATATAAATACTATCTGGCTAAACCCGATCCTATCGTAGCCTATTGATTATTTTTAATATGTCGTAAACTACTGAAATTTTCAAATAGATGATCCATATCATCGCAATATGTTCTATATGTTTTTTGTATTATTTCTATATTTGGTTTTCTAATCAATTTGAATTTAAATTGATATGGTATCTGAAAACATTATACGAGAAATATGGGTTCCAAATCTTATTTTTATAGCACTCCCATTAACATAAATAATTTTTGTACACTTTTTTTATGGTAAATACTTATATTCAATTTTTCTTTTCTGTTTTATAGTAATTTTCAATTAATATAATCTTATTTAACACCTTGTAATTACTATTAAATGTAATTTTTTATAATAAATTATTTTAGTAAATTATGCATATTTATTTTTTTGTTTATTGTTTCCAGCCTTATTTTGTGGAACTCCATAATCATAAAATAAATAAAGATTATTAAAAGTTTCACAGTTTTATTAAAATACAACCTGACAATATTGTTTCGACAGCTATGCTGTCATTATCAAAGGTAATATAATTACACTAGACTACAAAATAACCTTAATTGTCAGAACACTACAAACTTTTATCCTCGTTTCATAAACTTGTCGAATATAACATTCAATGACAGAGAAACACAATTTCTTAACAAAGGTTTCAAATTTTGTCCTTTTCCAAAATTTACCAACAAAATTAAAGAAATTTTGGCCGTTGAATGCGAAACTATACTTAAAAAAGATCATAATAACTATGCAAAATTCCAAATTTCGAATTTGTTAAAAGAGATGTCTTTGAAACAGAACAAAATATACAACACATCTAACATATCACTTCTTCAATCTATAAAACAGAAAATCACAGAGAACAATCTAATTTCTGTTAAAGCAGATAAAGGTAACACTTTGGTAATTCTTTCAAAAGATATTTACATACAAAAAGTTAATGAATTTATTAATAAAGAAAATTTAGAAACTTTAAACAAAAACCCAACCACAAAATTTCAAAAAGAAATAAAACAAGGTTTAGAAAACTACAATATCTGCTTTTCAGAAATAGAAAAGCAACAAATCATTAATAAAAACCCACAAATACCTAAACTGTATGGATTAGTCAAGACGCACAAAAAGAATATGCCAATAAGACCAGTTGTATCATACATCAATGCACCTAATCACATTTTATCCAAAAAACTGAACCAGATTATTAACACGATAGGTTACAAATCGAAATACTCTGTTAGAAATTCATTAGAATTAGTAGATAAGCTGCAAAACATACATCTTCCACCACATTCAAAACTTGTTAGTTTTGATATTTGCAACATGTTCTCCAGAATACCCCCACAAGAATGTATTCCTTTATTAGATAGTTTCTTGATCAATAGTAATATAGAATTAGTTAAAAGGTTAGAGTTAATTCAATTATTTGACCTTTGTATAAGTCAAAATTATTTCACTTTTAATAACATAATTTATTTACAAAAGGATGGTTTACCTATGGGTAATTCTTTAAGTCCTCTATTAGCTAACATATTTATGGACAAGTTTGAAGATCGAATATTCGAATTAAACCTCTCTAAACACATTATCTTCTGGTTTCGTTATGTTGATGACATTTTAGCTTGTTTTGACAGTTCTTTTGAGGTTATCAATGAATTTTTAATTCTTATAAACAGTATCCACCCTAATATAAAATTTACACTAGAAACAGAACAAAACAGGTCTATAAACTTTCTAGACTTAAATATCAAGATTAACGCAGACAATCTATTTGAATTTTCCATATACAGAAAACCAACACAAACAGACATAACAATACCAAATGAATCTTGTCACCATAATACACATAAAATAGCAGCCTACAGATCATTAGTACACAGAGCTTTAACTATTCCACTAACAAAATCAGATTTTAGCAAAGAGATATCAACCATTAAACAACTAGCACATGCAAATCATTATAATCCGAACATGATTGACACTTTAATTAAAGAAAAAGATTATAGGTTAGCTATCAAAAGAATATATCCCATTGACAATCAAACAGAAGACACAAATTACATATCTATACCATATTTTGGCAAAATATCAGAAAAAATTGCACATATACTAAGAAAAACCAACAATTATAAAATAACATTTAAAACCAACACTAACACTTTTTCATTTTTATTTAACGATAAAGACAGAACACATGATATCATGAAATCGGGCATTTACCGTTTAAATTGTTCTTTTTGTAGTTCGGTATATATTGAACAAACACTTCGAAATTTTGACATAAGATATAAAGAACACGTACGTCATTACAAAAATAAACATCCTGAAAAATCGAATTACGCCAAACACCTTTTAGAACAAAATCACACAATGACTCCTCAAAATAATATTAAATTCCTACATTTTTGTAATAACAAACGCAAATTAGACATTTTAGAAGCCTTTGAGATATACAAACACAAACTCAGGGTAGCTTTAATGAATGAACAACTTGAGCTCAGTAATTCTCCGTTACTGGAAGTATTAGATATTTAATTCTGATTATTATTATTATTTTATCTAGTTACCTATTTTGTATCTACCTTAGCGACGTGTTTGTTTATAATTATATTACCTTTGATAATGACAGCATAGCTGTCGAAACAATATTGTCAGGTTGTATTTTAATAAAACTGTGAAACTTTTAATAATCTTTATTTATTTCATGTTTATTTTATTAATCAGCTTTTTCTAATCTAAACTTGTTCCTAGTTCGTTATTGGAAACATTTATTGTTAAAACTTACCTTTCAAGACTAAAATTAATTAATCGTCTTCAAAGATAGTTACATTTTTCACCTGTGAAAGGTCTTTAGTATTAAAAATTTTATTTATATTAGATCAAGTCTCCTTATTAAACCAAAATTCGTTATAGCCTAAATATTCGACCCAATGTGAAAAAGTTATAAAGATGCAATGGTGCTCAACCCATGATCCTCACTCCTTATAGGAATGATTTATAAAAACCATTGCGTAGCTCGACTTAAATGGTTCATTAAAGTAATTTTGCAACTTGGCCTTATTATTGAATATTGCTTACCTCAATCGAGCCACAAGCTATCTTTGAATGAATAGAAAGTTTAGAAAAAAAAGCATTCAATTTTCCCAAACTAGATTTTTCATTTCAAGCATTTTTATAAAGCCAAAGTACATAATTTAACAAAAAAGAAAGAATGGTATGGTTTCATAAAAGGTTTTTCCATTATATTCAAGCTTTCACATATAACTAAAGAAAAGAATGCGCAAAATACATGAAAATGGTTTTTAAAAATTAAAAAAGACCACTACAACTTATATTTTGCAACTTTATACAGCGAACCCTTTTTTTATTTAATAAAAAACCCTTAGCAGCCTTCCAGTAGGTGGAAATTTTCAGTTTCTTTCAGCATTATTTTTTCACGTCAGGTTTCTGAATGTTTGGAAAATTCGTTGTCACATGATTTGTATGAAAAGTGATTGAGGGTTTTAGATTCGCAGGTAAGCGCGTAAGAAAGATGGATATACAGCATTTTTGAATAAATAAATGGGAAATACCGTATAGAAAAGGGATTGACGCACGAAGTACGCATGCTTGTGTGATGTCTCTATTGTCATTTTCCGAACGTATACCGCAGGACTGTAAATTGTCCTTTTTCTCCCGTTCTCCATGTTGCTACTCTTAAGAACCAGACTCTCGTGCACCCAGAGGACCCAGGACGTGCGGTAACCAGGGGCAACCAGGGGTAATCTACATAGATACAACGGAGCCTCTTGAGAAGTTACCTAAAGTGACAGGGGCCTATGCAAAGGCCACAAGAGGGACGAAGAGAAAAACTGTTTTCATTTCGCGTGCTTTGTTTGAAGGTTGGCAGAATTGAAAACACTGTCACGCGGCGTTTTTTAATTGTTTTTAGGGATTATTTTTTCAAGCCGGCTTGTTAACTTTGAAAGCCCTCTCTTTTAAGTTTATATTATGGATATTTGATAGGCAAATACGGTCTCTCTTGCATTTTAATGACGTTCTTTTTATGAAATAATTAAAACCCGTCAACGTAGGCAAATCACGTCTCCAACTTCGCCATATTGAAAATTCTTATTAAACGCCTTAATGTTTTAATTTCTGGACAGGGCAAAAATCGACCATCCGGCATTGAATTGACGAAAAACCACCACCGTTCGATACTAACAACAAAAAGCATTAAAAAGCTTTAAAAAAGGGTCTTGTTTTTATTACGATCCTGTAAACATAAGCCTTTTCCTCTTTTTCTAGTCGTGTATACGACCGAAAAGTGCGTACGCTTGACTTTTCTCAAATTTACCGAATGGTGGTTTTAAATGGCGTTCTTTTGTGGTACATTGCGTAGGCTATAAAAGTTTACACAAGTTACCCGGTTTTTAATCTTGTTCAGCGACCTTTGTGTTGAGCGATTTGATAGTGAACTTCGGCTTTTGACACATTAGAATTTTAAAAGTCCTTTGAGTTGTAAATTACAGGGCATATCGAATGCGCCCGAAACCGTCTGTCTTCTCTCCCCCTCACTCAGCATTCAGGCTATAATTATTACCTATTCTAATTTTACCCTCGTTAAATTGAGATTAAAACAATTTAATAAATAGACTGTCTGAGATAAAAGGTGGATTTTCAAAAATAGAAATGGAAATTACAGACGTCGATCTGTCAACATCACGGATGGTTTCGAAACTTTTATTATTATTGCGACTAGGCCGCTTTGACATTCGAGTTGTAATCTAAATTTACAACGTGGGGTAGACTAAAAGAAACCACACGCTTGTGCAACTACAAATTATTTAAATAATTACAATAATTTGAGTTTGCTGTTTTGACTTACAGCTGTAATAGAATTGGTAGATACAAAACAACGACGAGAATGTCAAATATTTGCACAAAAATAACTGTTCAATGTGGAATTCACTATTATGCAGTGCACAAACAAGTTGAATTTAATTAGAATAAACAATAAAATTAAATGTTTGTTATCTATGTGAATAACTGGTAATTCGATATTAACTAGAATTAATTTTTTCCGATAGCTATGACTATTATTTAAAATCTAGTTAAAAATAAAACTCAAAACTGTTTTTATTAGTCGCTAAAAAATGCGTTCCGATTCGTATACCGCTTCACCACACATACGCATCAATTTGAAGAGATCTTTATTCTCTTCTATTTTGTTTCTAGGGGGCAGCTGGCTCCCCTGCCCGTACTTGCAATACTACTATCAAATAGTTAAACCTATTATTTCCCCTTTTTAAATTTTCACGAATTCATTTTAATCTTCGTGGAAAATCAATGAAGGTTAGTAAGTAAAAATGTGGGTTAAATTCTTTCAATAGAATACTACTAGAAAATAGTTTCAAGAATTATTTCCTCCTTTTTAAATTTTCACGAATTCATTTTAATATTTGAGGATAATGAATGAATGTTTGTAAATAAAAATGTATGGATCTCAACTAGAGGGGGTAGGGCAAAGAAATACACGACGATTTCTTACAAAATAATACTCAAAACTATTGCAAAACTGTTTATTAGTCACTAGAAAATGCGTACTAATTCGCATGCCGACCGCCACACAGAATCATCAATTTGAAGAGTGCTTTATTGTCTTGTTTCCTAGGGGGCAACTGCCCCCCATAGAACCCAAAGTCATTGTTAAATTTTTCCAGAGCGAGTACTAGACTGATACAAAAACATTGGTTATATCAAATAATTGCATTCCATGATTTTTAATTTTTTTAGAATTTTTTTATTTAATTATTAGTAATTAATCTTCACTGAAATAAGGTATGTCATTTTAGCGTTGATGTGTCATTTTTTTCTTTTGAATATTAAAAATCAAAATATGCACAATTGCTCTCCTATGTAAGTTTTTGCTTAATTTTTACATATTTGGTAAAACAGGTTGTTGCATATACCAGAAATTAAATAAATTGTAACTAAATGGGAAATTAATATAATTATGATAATAATAATAATAACTTCTATAAACTTCTATAACTATTATAAAAAATCTAATCTGATAATGTTGAATTTTCTTATGTATATAATTATTCTTCATAAATCAGTTTTAATATTTTTTTAAATCAAAATCAGATGTAATTTACATTAAAATTGATTTGCTAACTACTAATTATATGTAAAAAATTACAAAAATTACTTATAATTGAATAATAAATATATTTAGACATGTATACAGTGCGAGTGTAAAGTCGGGAATCGAAATAAATCTTTTATTAAATATTTTTGAAAAAAATTAATGAACATCAATTTTTATCTTAAATGAAGCGTATTTTAGGTAATTGTTATTTTCATAAGGTCTTTTGTTTATGAGTTATGGCGATAGCGGAATTTCTTTTAAATAGCAATTCTAAATATTTATAAATATGGAAAGAGCATGAAATCATATGCTAAAAAAAGTATGATACTGAATTTTGAGATTTTTGAGCTAATTAGTTTTGAAGTTTTCGAACAAAAATGAAATAACAATCAAGAAAACCAAGGGTTTATCAACTAGCCGTCAATAAAATAATCAACTAGCCGTGTAATAAACTGAATTAGCGTTAAAATTATGACATTTCTTCCCAGAATTTTTAAATACTTTATTAAAACTTGGAACCCGTGACTTTTATTTGATTTTTGTTCTAAAACTTCTATAAAATTGCAAAATAAAGTATCTTACTTTTTTTAGCATTTTGGTCTTAGAATATGCGTGCGCTTTCCAAATTCATCAAAAAATTAGGGTTTCCAGTTCAAAGAAATTTCGCTATCGCCATAACTCCTAAACAAAAGACATTCTAGAAATAGATATACTAAAATAATGTCTTACTGTATATTATACGAAGGGAGCAGAAGGAGTCAACCATTTACTAAGATATTGTATTTGTTTTAAAAATATTTTTATTTATTTACAACACACTTTTAATTTTTAATTTATCACAAAATTGTGTCATAATTTTCAAGTAGTTAAATACTGATTGAAATCTGATTGGAAATCATTCCCTAAATTGTTAAATCATCTCCCATGTATGTAACCACAAAGTTATATATTGGTTACCATATTTAATTTTGAACTACTTCAATTAATTTAATGAATTTTACTTCAGAAATAAAATTCTGCTACAATTTTGAAGTAACTCCTAACTAATTGAAATTTGATTTGATATCATCCCTTAAATTGTTAAATCATCACCCATAAATATAACCACAAAATTAAATATGGTTTATCATATTTATTTTCGAAATACCATAATTAATTTAATGAATTTTAATTAAGAAATAATATTGTGTCATAATCTTTAAGTAACTAAAAGCTGATTTAAATCAAATTTCAAATCATCCTCTAAATTGTTAAATTATCTCCCATGAAAAAAAAACACGAAATTAATTAATGGATTTTTAATCAGAAATAACGTTGATTTTAAATCTGATTTGAAATCACGGCCTAAATTGTTAAATTATCTCCCATGAAAAAAATACATGAAATTAATTAATGAATTTTTAACCAGAAATAAAATCCTAAAAATCATAATTTTGAAGTAACTAAAAACTAATTTTAAATATGATTTGAAATTATCCCCTAAATTATTAAATCATCTCCCATGAATATAACCACAAAACTAAATATTGTTTGCCATATTTAATTTCGAAATACCATAATTAATTTAATGAATTTTAATTCAGAAATAAAATCATGCCATAATTTGGAACTAACTAAAAACTGATTTTAAATGTGATTTGAAATCATCCCCTAAGTTATTAAATCATCTCCCATGAATACAACCACAAAACTAAATATTGTTTGCCATATTTAATTTCGAAATACCATAATTAATTTAATGAATTTTAATTCAGAAATAAAATCATACCATAATTTTAAACTAACTAAAAACTGATTTTAAATCTGATTTGAAACCATCTCTCATGAATATAACCACAAAATTAAATATTGTTTGCCATACTTAATTTTTAAATACCATAATTAATTTACTAAATGTTAATTCAGAAATAAAATCCTGCCACAATTTTGAAGTAACTAAAAACTGAAAATTTGTAATCATCCCTAAATTGATAAATCATTTCCTATGAATATAACCACCAGGAGATCATATATGGTTTACCATACTTAATTTCAAAATACCATAATTAATTTAATGGATTTTAATTTAGAAATAAAACTGTACCATAAGTTTGAACTAACTACAAACTGATTTGAAATCATCCGCTAAATCTTAAATCGTCTCACATGAATTTAACCACTAAATCAACTATGGTTTAAACCATAATTTGTGATTATATTGATGGGAGATGATTTAACAATATAGGGAATAATTTCAAATCAGATTTCAATCAGTTTTTAGTTACTTCAAAACTATAGCACGATTTAATTTCTGAATTAAAATTTATTAAATTAATTTCGTGATTTTATTCCTGGGAGATGATTTAACAATTTAGGGGATGATTTCAAATCAGATTTCAATCAGTTTTTAGTTACTTCAAAATTGTGGCACAATGTTATTTCTGAATTAAAATTCATTAAATTAATTTCGTGGTTTTATTCATGTGAGATGATTTATCACTTTAGGGGATGATTTGAAATCAGATTTCAATCAGTATTCTGGCACGAATTTATTTCTGAAATAAAAATTCATTAAATTAATTCCGTGGTTTTATTCATAGGAGATGATTTATCAATTTATGGGATGATTTCAAATTAGATTTCTATCAGTTTTTAGTTACTTCAAAATTGTGGCACGATTTTATTTCTGAATTAAAATTAATTAAATTAATTCCCTGGTTTTATTCGTAAGAGATGATTTAACAATTTAGGGGATGGTTTAAAATCAGATTTCAATCAGTTTTTAGTAACTTCAAAATTGTAGCATGATTATATTTCTGAATTAAAATAAATTCAATTAATTTCGTGCCTTTATTCGTGGAAAATGATTTAACAATTTAGGAGATGATTTCAAATTAGATTTCAATCAATTATTTATTATTTACTTCAAAATTATGACACGATTTTATTTCTGAATTAAAATTCTTTAAATTAATTTCGTGGTTTTATTCCTGGGAGATGATTGTAACAATTTAAGGGATTATTTCAAATCAGATTTCCATCAGTTTTTAGTTACTTCAAATTATGGCACGATTTTATTTCTGAATTGAAACTCATTAAATTAATTTCGTGGTTTTATTCATGGGAGGTGATTTAACAATTTAGGGGGTGATTTTAAATTAGATTAAATAAGTAACTAAATAAACTAAATAAGCAACTAAATAAACTAAATAAGTAACTAAATATACATAGGATAAAAACAAACAATGTTTGTTTAATTATTATTTATTTAAAACAATTATTTTTCAAAAATTCCCCCTCCCCCAAAATAATTCTCTGGTTTCGCCCCTGTCCTTATGATGCAAAATTCACTAAAATACATATATGTATGAATAATCTATAGCTTAGATGTTGCTAATTTATAGCTGCTTATTTATGCTTAAATTTATAATTTAAATGGTGGATTTTGCGTAAGCAACCCTTACTTCAGTAACCTGCTCCATACTCAAATGTAGGTATAATTATATAACCCAGAATAAACAATTGAAAGATGCTCTTGATCCTGATCCAAAATAACTGTTTACTTATGCGAACTCATAGCATTAAAAAGCGGGCTTTTATGCAGCTACCCTTACTCCCTCCCACCACCATTCTCAGAATTACGTAGTCAGAATAAAAATCCCGTTCCTTAATGACGCAAGGATTAACGCATAAAATACATACTGATTGTAACCTGTATCTGTGTATGGTGGTAGGTTTCTGCAGTAAGGGTTGTTCTATTACACATAAGAATTACACTTATAAGTCACAGCATATTTTGATTCAAGAGGGAACAAAATTTTCTAATTTTGATTCTGATTATTAATATCTATATTTGAGTATGGTTGGGGGGGGGGTAGATTTCTCAAGTAAGGGTTGGTATCGACTATCTATCCTATATACACAACTCTTGTCTGGCAGAGACAAATATTAATTAACGAGGATAAAATGAAAAAAATACGCAAACAACAACTAATAAACATTTGTATAACAAACATTTGTACGAACAGATGTTAACATGTGCTTGTTTTTGATGTTTGACAATTATTAATAATCATCTTTTAGATAAAGTTAGATAAGTTTCTATGCCTGTTTTCTAAAAACTCATTTAAATTAAAAGAAAATATGACCTTTTTAATCATTTAATTGGCATAATTTAATAATCATCATAATCATCATGCTAAAAAGATCCACACTGACCAATAGAAGTGGTGCCACTTCCAGATAAAGAAATCCACTAACAACACCTTGAGATTCCGCTAGATCTGAAATAACATATTTTAAGCTAGTTTTGCACAAATCTTCATTTCTAATGAAAAATATACAAAATAAAACAAACAACGATTCCGTTTGTGAAACGAAACATTTCCTTTTCTTAAAACTGGCCTTAAGCTAAGTAATACTTAACGATTAAGGCGCGATAAGACCACACAATTGTGAAGAAATAGGGATAAAAAGATAGTTACCAACTGACTGGAAGTGGGGAATTATCCGTAATTAGTTTTGAAGTAAAAGAATGCGAGATGCATCCGGAATCTTGTACAGTCTGATTCCCTGGTAACTGCTCCTCTTGCTATACTCCTTGTTATAGAAAATGATCCTTGTGTAATAGTTCCATCAAAAGATAGTGTAACAAAGAGGGACCATCATTGCATTATTCTCTATTACACAACCTTAAAAAGTAAACGATATTTAGTCGTCCTTCAGTAGAAGAGACCAGCGTATTTTGATACTACTCGATGAGTAGAGGCGAATAGCACCGGTTCCAGCTTAAAAAGCAAAATTTAAAAAGTGAGAAATTAAGGTTTTCCGTGTTACCTATAGCAGATGAATTTAAATGGTTCCAAACAGTAAACCAAGCCTAACCCTGAGTTAACTGTAGCTGACTTTTTTCCCACTATTTCTAGTGTTGCCCAGGAAACAACGCTTGGATTTTTAAAAATTAAAATGTTTCATATCCTACTTAAATAAAAATCTAAACTATGCTAAATGCAATTGTTTAGCAAAGATAAAAATAATAAGAATTAAATATCTAACACTTCCAGTAATGGAGCGCAACTAAGCGCAACTGAGCGCAATCTGTTCATTTATTAAAGGTACCCTGAGTTTGTGTTTGTATATCTCGAAAGCTTCTAAAATGTCTAATTTGAGGTTGTTCAAGTGTAGGAATTTGATATTATTTTGGAGTTATTGCGCGATTCTGTTCTAAAAGGCGTAATTAGATTTTTCGGGATATTTATTTCTGTAACAACGCACGTGCTCTTTTCATCTAATGTCAAAATTTCGCAGTGTTTGTCCAATATATACCAAACTACAAAAAGAACCATTCAAACGGTAAATGCCCGATTTCATGATATCGTTTGTTATGTCTTTAGCATAAAACTAGAATGAAAAAGTACTCATGTTGCTTTTAAAGGTTATTTTGTAATTGTGGGTTTTTCATGTGGTATAATGTGTGCAACTTTTTTCTGATATTTTGCCAAATTATGGTATAGATATGTAATTTGTGTCTTTTGTTTGATTGTTAATGGGATATATTCTTTTGATAGCTAACCTACAATCGTTTTGTTTGTGTAACTAAAAAAACCAGATTTTTCTAAATACATTATATTTTGGTTTCGTTATGTTGATGACAGTTTAGCTTGTTTTGACAGTTCTTGAGGTTATAAATACATTTTTAATTCTTATTCATAGTTTACACCAAACCATAAATGTTACATTAGAAACATAACAAACCGGGGCTATTAACTTTTAAGACTTATCTATCAATGCTAACGCACACAATCTATTTGAATTTTCCATATACAGAAAACCAACACATACGGACATAACCATACCAAATGAATCATGTCATCACAAATCACATAAACTAGCAACTAAAAGATCTTTGGTATACAGAGGCGTAAAAATTTCACAAAGAGATTTCAACCATTAAACATCTAGAACATGCAAATCATTATGATCGAAATATTATTGACACTTTAGTTACACAAAAAGATTATAGGTTAGCTATCAAAATAATGTATCCCATTTACAATCAAACAAAAGACACAAATTACATATTGTCATGATATATTGACATGTGGTGTATTGTGTGTATTGTGGTGGTATGCTCCCTTATTTACAAACATGTTTGATGGGTTGCATAATCTCAAAGGAAAAAATATTTAAATAAATTCTTTCTTATATAAAGCCAAGGAAAATGTTTTGATTTAATAAATATGCACTTTGGAACACACTAGGCAGTAAAAGGATAAAGTGTAGAGTTGATTTTTCTTATTATCTTGATAAATTGTCATTGTTCAGCTAACAATGAAGTATCGTTACTTATTTTTGTGCATAAAAATGAATTATAAGCTATTTCAAGGCATATATAAATTAAAACAGACAAGGTACATGGTCGTGATGATATATGCAAATGTTTGCTACCTTAACTGCATGTTTAATTTAAAAAAATATTTCATTCAGTTGTCAAGCAGTTCCTTGGTCACAATTTTGTCATAAATGTAAATGTATGGATTATTTTTTATACGAGATATCTTTAAAATAAGATACAGATTTTTGCGGTTTTGCCATAGCAATCTAAAATAATGTAATTCAGTTGTTATTTCATGGTTGGATACCTTAAAAATATCTAAATAATGTTAAATAAGTTGTAAGAATGGACTTTGTAAGGATAGGAAGATGTATCTAGGCAAGTTTTAGTGAATTTATTTTGTTATGCAAATTCAATAGTAGGGTACCCTTGAAAAGGAAATTTTCTTTAGGTTATCTATTTATTGAAATTGTTTAAACAATCATTAATAGTTATAAACAAATATGTGGTTATGTATTATTTAGTTCCAAATTGGCTTTTGTTTCTAACTAGAAAAATCACTATAGCAGTGTTTTGTTATCAAACGGATATAAAAACAGCAGCCATTTTGGTGACAAACTCTGTTATTTTGAACATGTCATGCAGTGATTTGAAAAATCCCAAACGTCGAAATGTTAGGTTATACTTTGGTGAAATGTCAAAGTGATCAATAATTGTTGAAGTTCTTTGAATTTGACTACGTCATTAATAATAATTACTTTTAATTAAATCAATATTCAGTGATGTGAATTTTAAAAGTAAAATAATTTTAGTTTTCGCGAAGAAAATGTTTTTTAGTTTATGAGGATTAATGGAAGGAAATTGATATATTAATTCATTAAAGGGACTTACTTTATTGTTATCTCAAGAAAACAGCTGATTTTTAATTATTTTATTATTACAATTTAATTTGGCCATTATTTGGAAGAGAGGCGAATTTCATGTATTACAAGCATTTCTTATTATAAACCATATGGAAGAAAGATGATTTCTGTTTTATTACTGCATCCAGTTGGTAATTTAAAAAGGCGCCAAAATTTTAATATTATTTAAATATTGTAAGGTATTTATTTATTTATAATCTAGTGTTTAAGATAATGAGGATGACAGAGACATTACTCCTGAAGGTAAAAGGCATGACTTTCTTATGATTGATTTTCCTTTTATTCAGGGTTTCAAAATTTCAATTTTCTATTGTAATTATTAGTTGGGTTATTTTCTGTGTTTTTGTTAAATAAATTTTGTCATTTCAATTTTAAAGAAGTTTTTGGAATATTTCTTTGTGTACTTTAATTATGTTTCTTAGATCCATAAGTATTTAGTACCCTACATTAAGTTGTGGTAAGATTCAAGTTTCACAAAAGTTATTTTAGCAGGAGCATTTTCTTTTATGGTAAAGGTAGGTGGTTTCTATTTTGTATATATCATCACTGTGCTTTTACAGAAGTCTGTTGCTATACAGTGCGATTTTAAAGTATGGAATAAATTCGATAAAAGGGAAAGTATTGATTTTTGGAAAAATTCCAAAAACACGTCAATTTTGTTTTTAAAGTCCGCACTTTTTGACAAAATATTCGAATATACAGGGTGATGCGTTTAAGTGTGGTGACGTCATCGGCATTCTTTTTTAATGGCAACTTGCATTTTTTATTCCATATTCTGACACTTCATCTAATTGCCAAAATGGTAATGTAATAAGTTTGTCACATTACATAAGGAAAGTTTTGAAAAAAATAATCATGAAGACGGGAAAGTGCTATAGTCACCACACTTAAATGCAAAGAGAGACGCAAAGTATTGATTTTTGGAAAAATTTCGAAAACATGTCAATTTTGGTTTTAAAGTCCGCACTTTTTGACATACGGATATCGGATGCATTTAAGTGTGGTGACTATAGCACTTTCCTGTCTTCATAATTATTTTTTAAAATTTTTGTATGTGAGATAACAAACTTATTACATTACCATGTTGGTAATTGGATGAAGTGTCAGAATATGGAATAAAAAATAAAAGTTGCTTTTTAAAAAAATGCCGATGACGTCACCACTCTTAAACGCATCCCCCTGTATATTCGAATATTATGTCAAAACATGCGGACTTTAAAAACAAAATTGACGCGTTTTTGGGATTTTTCCAAAAATCAATGCTTTCCCTTTTATCGAATTTATTCCATACTTTTGAATCGCACTGTATAGCCTGTTTGTAAGGTCATATGAGTCAATCAATTTTATTTTTATTTTTATGCAATCAAAATAATTTTTAAGCAACAACAATAAACAGCTAACATTGCCATCTCCCCCATTTATTATAGCATTATTGTTGCCAGAAACTGGGGTTTTCTTAAATAATTATTTATCCATCGAACTAATAACCCCCCATTTATTATAGCAATATCTATAACATATTTTGGTAAAATATTAAGAAAAAGTTGCACATATGCAACGTAAAATTAACAATTACAAAATAGCCTTTAAAACCAACATGAATACTTTTTCATTCTTATTTAATGCTGAAGATAGAACACACGATATCATCAAATCGGACATGTACCGTTTGAGTAGTTCTTTTTGTAGTTCGGTATATATTGGACAAACACTGCGAATTTTGTCATAAGATATAAAGAGCACGTGCCTTGTTACAGAAATTAACTTTCCGAAAAATCTAATTATGCCAAAACCTTTTAGAACAGAATCATACAATGCCTCTCCAAAATAATATCAAATTCCTGTATTTTTATAACACACGTAAATTAGACACAAACCCATGGTACCTTTAATAAATAAACAGATTGAGCTCAGTACTTTTCCATTACTGTAAGCGTTAGATATTTAATTTTTATAATTTTTATCATTTTATCTAGTTAGCTTTTGTTTATATTTACCTTACCGGCATGTTTGTTTATATTCATATTACCTTTGAAAATGACAGCCTAGCTGTCGAAACAATTGTCAGGTTATAATTCAACAAATCACGTGATACTTTTTATTCTTCTTTACGTGCCGTGCTCTGTTGCAGAGCGTTGGCATTTCCCTCCTATAATTGTGTTGTGCGTGTTCAGTGGTCACAAGTATAGGGGACCTACAGCTTAAGGTGGACTCCGAACCACCCCAAGTACATAGTACTTGGATTTTTTATTAATTTCAGGAAAATTTCCTGGGCAAAGTATACCTCGGTGGTTTGCCATTGCCTTCCGAAGGAGCAGCGATTATTTATTAATCTTCTTAGCGACTTTTTATTTATTTACAACATCCACATATATTCGTATAGTGTGCCGCTGCAACCCTAATCAATCAGAATTCAAAATACTTTTGTCAAGATAGTGACCTTACATTTAGGCCCTTCGTCGCAATTTTATGCTTGAGTATCGGCACGACATTCTGAACGCTACTAAGTAGAACCTAGCTTTATGTCTCACAAAAGTTAAAGAAGGATCGTATTTCAAAATAATATGCGCCAATCTTAAAGTACTGTCTATTGTTCTTGGCCGTTAAGGAGGATACACCCTTGTTTCTTATGCAAATGGAATAGAATAAGAATAACAATCAAAAAATTGTAGAACTGCCCTTAAAGTTTAAATTTTAAAGTCTAGTTTACCAGCTTATTATGTATATGTCAGTAAACCATTTTTCCATCAGGTTGGTTCAATGGTGTTTGATGCCGCAGTAACTTCATAGATATTTGAAACAAATGCCGATCTTGTATTGTATACTTTGTGGATAATGTGTTTGACTCGTGATAATTCAAAAGAATTGCTTTCTCACAATAAAATAAGTTTCTTGAAATAGAGATAAAATATAGGGTTGGTAAAAAAAGCTGTAGAGAAGAAACAAAAAAAAACATAATAAAATATCCTTCAAAAATGGTAAATACAGCTAGTGTTACTAAAGGAAATATGTACTTCCATCCTTTCTAGATTACTAGAGATTGTAATGAAATGCTGAATAAGAACCGAATAATCATCAGATCATTTTTACTTCATCCTAAGATCATCAGTTTCCCTTCTTCGTGAAGTTAACGACATCAGTGTAGTTGGGCAGAAAATGAGAAATATCCCAAGGAAGTATTTAAATGAAGTAAACCTGCCTATAGACAACTAAATAGAAAATAAATATTCTGAACTCGACTGATCAAACCTATTACAAGCTAATTAATAAATATTTAGTCTACATAAAAATATAATATTGACATCTCTTGAGCAAGGGCAAGAGAAAGATATGCACGGAGTTGTTATCTTTCTGTTAAAAAATCGGTTTTCTGTACTATTAACAATTATTAATTATTTTTTTTAAAATGTTTCTTTCATTAAATCCATTAAAGCAGAAAAATCAAAATGTCTAAACATCTTTTTTTTTGTTTCATATATCTGTACACATGTCAGCTTAAGTTTATATCAAATGTTCAGTTTTGTGAAACCTCTAAATAATTCAGAATGGAAGGAGAAAATTAAATGAGTATCGTAACGGTAAATTTACAGTTGGAATTACACAATATAATATGTATATTCTGCAACCATATTTTATTAACATCAATAATAGGGAAGGCCCTCAAAATAATCCTCCTAAATATTCAGAGGCTTATGCTGTAACAAGTAGAGAGCTGGGATGCGAGAGAAAGTCTGTCTTCTAAGCAGCTCGTGAATTTTTAACACAAAATGTTGGAGTGTTCGCTGACAAAGAGTATCAAAAAGCTTTTAAATTATTTCTTTATTTTACGTTTTCTCAGAGGAAACTCGTTATAGACATGCTCTGTTTCAGATATATTTTAATATTTCTCTCTTGTTATGTTTATTCTTCGCGAGAGTGGAATTGTCAATTTGTTTTGTTTGTCGTTTGTAAACTCCGTTTGAAGGTTTTTTTTTTGTAAAGAGGGCACGGAGGAAAAAATATAATACGCGTATATGCGCAACTTAAAAAGGAAATTTAACCCGAACGTCCTTGGAAAGTAAATGAATCATCCCTTTGTCTTGTTTTAAAAAAAAGTAGAGATACAATTAGTTGGTTTATATAAAAGGATAAAACATGTTCGACATAGGTTTAGTTTTTACTTTTTTTACTCCGTATAAATATTTACATAAACATTTTAGTTAATAATTAATAAAGTCAACTCAATTTGAATTTGGAGGTTATATTAATATTAAATAGAAACATGCAAACGAGTATGCTATAATAATGTGTAAACAGTTGGGTTAGAGTTTAACTTGGACCTAACAGGTTTATATAGCAGAAAATTGCTGACCCAGCTATTGCTTACATTTCTGTTTGTATGTGTTTAGATCTTACTCCTGTACGTTTTGCACACTGACCTGCAGTAATTCTCGATGATGCAGCAGCGGAAGCAATTTGGAGTATTTATCAGTGGCGTGCGGTGAGAATTTAGGATAGGGAAGCAACCACGATTTTAATTTTAATATACCTAGGTACAGGCGCGGATTCACGGGGGGGAATCCCCCCCACCAGATTTACAAATAAGTATACATAGAATAGAAACAAATAATGCTTGTTTAATTATTATTTATTAAAACAATTATTTTTCCAAAAATTTTCTCCTCAAAATAATTCTCTGGATCCGCACCTGCTAGGTACAATAAAAAACAGTGTTATAATTATTAAGCTTAAAAGTTTTTCAAAGAAGAACTTTTACACTTTATACTTCTGGAATTTGTTGACTTTTGTTCTTTATTTAAAAAAAACTACTACTGTGTATTTATACTACAACTCGATTTTCCGGGCTTTGCAAAATACCGATGCAGGTTTTAATCTTTGTTGTTAAATTTGAAAGTTCTGGTTTTGATCTGCCTTTCTTAATAATTTCTAATTTCTCTCCAAAACTGTATGCAAAAAATTCTTTTTTAATAACTTACAAACTGAACAAAAAATCGACCCGATTCGGATGTATCGGAAGTACTCGAACCTACCACCGCAGCAGCTGAATTTGCAGTCGTGACGATAATGCAATTTTTAATTTGCATACAGAGGAAACTAAATAGAATTATTTGTCTTTATAAAATTCCAACTTATATAAATTGAAATAATAAAATGTGACAAAATACAGTCTCATTCTCAGATTTACATTACTTAAGTAACATTAGTTTTAACAAACACTAAATCGAACAAATAACCAAATTATAATAAATAAACATTTGGGCATGAAGCACACTAAAAATAACGGCCAAACAATGCTAACAGCATCGTCTGTACCACGACCGCTGATCCACGCCAAGGCTAGGAGAAGAGCAGTTATAAGCAACGAAATCAGTGCTTATATGCAGTGTATGTAACACATTTGAATCGGTGTTACCTTTCCGTGCAAGTTTAATGGGCCTAATTTAAAATAGTACTCTATATAATTATAATTTTTGGTGTACGGAATTGATATTGAGCTTTAAGTTGATTAAATATTACAAATTTAAATAAACGATAACCATAATTTTATAAAATTAGTTTTTGTTTAGCATTGGTTTTTATTTTTAATAAATTCTCAAGGGAAGCATTGCTTCCATGGACCGCACGTCACTGGTATTTATAGATCAAAATAACCGTATTGCTTATTTTTATTAGTGCTTCATGATAATCTTAAAAGAACTAAAACTGTTCCTGAGCACTGCTTGCTTTATTATATTTCACAAATCCTTTAACAGACCTATACCCTATGGAACATGCCTTAATAATATTAGATGTGTGCCTTGTCATGGGATACAGTACGTATAAATGAGTGAAAATTTTGAACAATATCCGAAAATGTACATTTTAACCCTTTTCCCCCAATTCTAATGAAACCCTTAATATATCTAGCTTTAAAGATAGACAAAATAATGGTTAAACATTAAACCCTAATTTAAAATCGGCCTGAAACTCGCATTTCTCATTAACAAATTACTTTAACATAGCTCGGGTCGGACGTATCTCGATTTGAACTTGACTCCTTTGTTCCTAAAACAGGCCCAGGCAATATTATTGACGATTTTATCTTTCACGTTATTCTTGAGTTTCTCTTTTCCTCTCTCCCGAACCGAACTAAACGAATAATTGGTTAGAAGGAAAAAAAAAGAATTTGCATTCACTTTTTTTTTCTTTTTTCCCCAAATATGAAAGCAAGTCAAATGGAAATTTGTTTTAAATGAAATTTTATACATTTACCTCTTAAAGTAGATGATGATTCTGATATGAAAGAACACGCATGGTACAGGAACGATCTGATAAAGGTCAGTTTCATTTTGACTTTGAGCTGGTTGTTTATGTCCAGCAGTCCTGTTAATCCTTTAAATAAAAGAGAAAAGATAGAAAGATAGATAAGATGTCTACATTGGAAGCAGTAATCACAGACACCAGTGTAGGTTTTCATAGGGTGTTTTAACATACATCGACGGGTGCTTAGCATTAACGTGGGGGTAGTTAGAAAGGATCATTAGGTAATTGGCAGCACAGCTTTGAGAGGCCCACAATGGCCGATCTGACTCTACTCCAATTAGTTTTAATGAATTAACAGCTAGATAGTACGTGTTCAGGCGGTGATTTGCCTGCCTAAATAAGAAGGGTTGTGAAAACTGTTAAGTGAAAACACCTTAGTGCTTTTTTCTTTCCTTGTTTATTTAATAAATGCGAGAAGTGGTATTTACGTTTTTCAGAATGTATTTTGAAGTTTTCCTTTTAAAATTAAAACTGATGGTTTCACAAGCAATTCAGACCATGAAAACGTGCACACATATTTATATGCAAATCACATTACCGACGCCATTACAAATTACCGACGTTATAAAAAAAAGCACACAACGTAGCTAAACTCGCAAAATTCATGTACATTGTACATGCAAAAATGTTGAAGAAGTTTCAAATCTTACAAAGTCTCGTGTACAAGTTTATTAAATCGACTTACTCTTGGTTGCGCAGAGCACTTACACGTCTAAATTGCCTAGGACTCACCTGAAAATAAACAAAAACAGAATTAATTACATGCAAAGATGCGAAGTAAATATCCTGAATAAATAATTTAAGTTAGATTTTAAAGGTCTTTGACTTCTCATCAACATGTTACTCATTAAACATACCTTAAAATTAATTAAACGCAAACTGTTTCCGGAACAGATACCTCTTAGATAGTTAAGATACAAACCTTTGAGTTTCTAAAAATACAGTTGGCCAGATGGCAGTTGTTATGAAAATAGTAAAACGCGGGATGGGTGCTTGCACACTATATAGCCACCTGAAAACCGAATCAACGGCCTTTCAGGGCCTTTAAAGGCCGCTCTATTTTTCCCTGATGTCCGTTGATGCTGTCTTCTATAGCAAATTGGAAATAGTTATTTAAATACAAGGTAGCCGTTGGTAGCATTGTTCCTCGTGTCAGATAATCACTTAAAAACTAAAAGATAACTCATTTTTTATCTCCTGCACTGATATCTTCGTCTGTTGAACACTATCAGAAGGGCTTCGACTATTTCATCCTCAGAGTGCAAGAACTATTGCTTGAAGAGCCATTCTCTTCCAAATTAAGCAAGCGCATTGTCCTGCTTCTCTCTTTTTATATCGTCTCTTTCTGGCGTGTATTTATTTAAATTGCTTGCCTGTCTAAACTCTATTTTCTGTTCATCTTCTTTGATTTGGCTTTTAAGTAGAAGTACTTCAGAAGATTCTCTTAGATGACTGCATAATAGTTTGAAGAAACGAGAGAACAGTTACATTCTTAGGAAAGCTCATAATCACCTATTTTCTTTCTATTTTTAGAGCTCGAGATATACCTACTCCAATTGAAATTTTTCTACCCCAAACATGTGTCTTTGAATTTATTAAAAAACTCGAGCGTGTGGTCTTGCGATTCTGCCCTAATGCATAGCGTAGCTCGCACAAAGTACAGAGTGATCTACTACCATCGCAATATGCAGTACTAAGTAGTGCACCATTCGCCGTCAAAGTAGGCCTTCATAGCCTACAGGGTGTAACTAATATAACTAAAAACCACGTAATGAAGGATAGCTGTAATGATTTAGAGCATATTTTCCTTATCAATATGTGGTCGCTTCCTGCTAAATACTTTTCGAGAAAATCGCAGATTAAATTTTAAGTACGGCCATTGTACTCACATTGAATCATACGGCTACTCCCATTACGAGCTTTTTAGTTATATTAGTTACACCCAGCATAGCTTTTGAGAGCTATAACTATTTTAAGGTTAAAATTTCTCGCACGCCACTGTACATCGCAAAAACATGTTTTTGACGTTTCAGTGAGTATGTCTGCCATCCCTATCCGTATAGTAAATTGCGTTGCGATACCTAGCACCCCCCCCACACTTGGTATCCCCCCACGTACGGCGCCTATGAAATAAAAAAATCACGGATGCAAAAATATCGCCATAACGTCATTTTTTTTATTTTTCGGCGCACAACATTACAACTCATTTTTCGCAATATCGCCCTTTTCCTTTTGTCAAGAGTGGCGGGAGATATTAAAAAGTGTGAAACTGTATTTGGCACCATGCTCTCAAACAATATCAATTGGAGTTAGGGTTGTCTAGATTAAATCGAAACAAAAGTGCAAAAAAGCCCAAAATTTGGACTGACCCTTGACTCTGTCGTTCTCCGAATTTATGTGGGCCGAAAAATCTCTTGAAGTTAGATTTGTTTTGAATTTGAATAATGATTCAGGTTTGTGCCGAATAGGAGCATGGGCATTCTTTATTTAATAATTATTTTAACTCATCTACTTCGTGTGAATCTACTTTTTTACTGTGTATTTTGATCACCAAGCCTAAATATGATAGGGCAGTGTGGCTAAATTCTGGGATATCCTAGGCGGATCCAGTTTTCAAATCCCAGCCACGCTTGAGATTAGACTCGTCCGGGCAGTGAAAGTCCGCATGCTGGACTAAGGGTGATGGCACGTAAATAGCTCCGGCACTAGCCTGAAGAGCTGCTTGGGCGTGATTAGGCAACCTCGTTTCCACCAGTGAGCAGTCTCACCAGTGGAGTAGCTCTTACAAACATAAGTAACGCGCTAATTGAGCGTAACTCAATTCGTAGTCCTCTAGGGGGGGGCCTGGTCATAAGCTCAACGCAGGTGGGCCACGTTAAACAAATATTCAAGCATGTGTGTTTTGGTGTCCTTTACAAAGATACTACAAACACTTAACTAAATAGTTATTTGTTTAATTAGTACAAAAAATGCATGTTTTGGAACGAATAAGAAAGTTGCCGGACGACGCGTTAGTGGAGTCTGGCAACCTTATTCTAATACGGGTAAAAAGGAGCAATTTGAATATTAAGAATTAATATCACTAAGAAATACTCAGACATGTATAATCTTCACTCCCATTTCGTCGAAGATTCTTCGAATTTTGATATTGTGTGAAGATATTGTGTTTACCGTTAAGTAAAAAGAGGTTAGGATTGGTTTTTGGTTTTGCGACGACCGTCATTCCCAACAACAACTAAAATATTAATAGAAACCTCAAATTTGTTTTTGTTTTTTATGTCTTTAATTAATTTAATATTTTAATATTGTTATGAAAAAGATAAATGATTATTATTCAAATGAAGAGTTCTATTTATTTCGTGTTATTGCTGTAAAACAAAATGTTTTAGAGCAGAGAGGAAAATAGTTCATACATAATCTCAGACTACCTTTTGTTCTAGTACAATAAATGATTACTTTTTGTACAGTTGCTATGGTAACCGATAACAGTTCCTAAATGGTCTACTTTTTATACAAAATAATTTGATATTATAGTCATGAAATAAATAAAGATTAATTAAAAGTTTCGCAGTATTTATTAAATTATAACCTGACAGTATTGTTTCGACAGCTAAGCTGTCATTATCAAAGGTAATATAAATATAAACAAACACGTCGCTAAGGTATATACAAAAAATTAGATAAAAACTAGATAAAAAGATAAAAATAATCAGAATTAAATATCTAACACTACCAGTAACGGAGAATTACTGAGTTATTTTTATTTAATTATCATTTATCATAGGTATGATATTACATTTTGCATCTCGGCCATTCTTACGTTTATTGTAAGTCTCTCTTTACCTTATCTTTTTCGAAGGCTTCTTACCTTTGTGTATTTATTACCTATTAGATTAGAATTGCGACGCTAACGTCGACTTGACTCTTTTATATTATCATCGTACACAGAATTTATACAATTTATATATCATCCAAACTATCTAGTTTACATTTTAGATAACAAATTGTATCTAAATATTCTAAATTTTATATTTTATACTAACATTTCGACATCTTAACGCCTTTGCACCACTTTAAATACGCAAGTCCCTAAAACGACGAATCTAATTAATAAAATTAATACATTAATATGTTAACAATTTAATATACTCTTGATTTATCCACCACGTTTTACTATATATAAACTCTCTATCAAAAATTTATTTAATTATTCGTCCAACTGGTTTTATGGGGAACAATTTTTATCAAAAATATATTGGATTGGTATGAACCTTGGTACAAAAGGGTTTTGTAAGGTTGTCAATTTGATGTCAATATTTCTAAATTCAAAATAGCTGTCATAATGACTAAAACTTGACTTATTTTCATAAAACTTAATACCTGGAGTTTTGGATTTTATGTAAAGTGTTACGCCTACAATTAGCCTCCAATAATAGTTTACCAGGATCTACCACGTAGAAAGTGCAGTACAATTTTGAACACTACTTTTTTTTATGGTGCTTCCTGGGTCAATTCCCCAAAATTCTCACATTTCGTGAGGTTTTCTCAGTTCTTGTTAGGGTCTTTACATCTTCTACAGGTAAAGTATTTTTCATCATCAGGGAATAATTCTATACCGTTTAAGGTCAACTCAGCCGAACATTTTCATTATTGCTTTTTCAGTCAGCCTAATCTAATTCTTTTTTTTTAGGAATCTTAACTAAGTCTTTTACTTCTTGATAAGGATTTAATTTTTTGGTGATGAAAAATATTTTAACTACGGAAGATGTAGACACTTTGATAAGTGGGAGGCTAGGGGAACTCGCTCAGGAAGTAGGGGAATTGGCTCAAAAATCATCCGAATCAATGCTCCGAACTCGCTAGCAAAAATGATACTGCAGCCTCGTGGTAAACCCTGGTAAATACTATTATACGATTTTATATTTATAACTTTTGTCATCAAATTCAAAATCGGCAAACACGAAAACCCAGACACCAAGTTCTATGCAAATAAGTCAAACTTTAGCCATCACGGCCGACATCTTAAATCCGCCATTTAAATATATTCAAATTTTGACAGACCTAGAATTTGAAATAAACGACTTTAAACACCGCTTTCTATAAAATTTCACACAAATCCAATCAACTATAGACTTCTGGACACGAAACTTAAGTCCCCTGTTCAGGCGGAGTGACTGGTTTTTCTATATTTTTTATTTCAAGACATGTATGGGTTCGTAAACTTGACACCGCCAGTTGATACATTTCTGACAAAACGTAGCACTAGTGCCTTCTTCCCTAGCGTCGTCCAGCAGCCAGAGTTTTACGCTAGCACCATTGCTGTTCCAAAGTTACTTAAAGGTGAAGTCGGGAGGGGCTAAGTTAACGCCAGTTCCATCATTTTGAGCATGGGCACTAGCTAGCACCAGCTAGTGCCCATGTTAGAAAGTCAGCACTACACTAGGGATGAAAATATAACGGTTGAAAATTTGACAGCTAGCCCCACCTGATAACATTTCGTATATTACTAGTAGATTAATCAAATACTTGTAGCTAGCACCTGAATTCAAAAGCAGTCACTAATGTATTTCTAATATATTTGGAGACGAAATAGGGAGAATTTAGCTTACCGCCAGCCCCACCAGTTTGCTATATCGCCTTCAAAATTTAGCATTAGATATCCCATAGCTAGCATCTAGTATGCGAAAGAAATAACGCCATAATAAGGGTGCACTTTTGTGCATTGTATAAGGGGGGACTTTTGTGCATTGTATACAGAAAAACCAAATGACTGCAGTTGGCACTAGCTAGCAGTGCCAATTTTGAATTTTAAAGTTTATAATAATACCAGCGAGATATTGAGAAATCAAATCAAAAGAGGGCAAGTTTACACTAGCGGTGGGTATCATTTCGGCGGATGGCACTGGCGGGTGCCATCGCTGTGTATCGCATTCAAAACATAGCGCTAGGTGTTTTGTAAATATTTTGTATATATTTTTGACTAATAAAAAAGTTGTCTGGCAACCTTATGAGTCGACCTTATGACCCGATTATGATTTAATTTTAATTATCTACTTGATCAATATTGTTGTTTCAAAGTTGTAACGTGTTCAAAATCTGAATTTTTTAGAAATGGAATTTTATATGCATAAATGGTAAAAAAACCTTAGTACAGTCCTGGGTTGTTCATTTTATTTCAGTTGGATTAAAAATGCAGACGGTATTCCGAATCAAATGGTGTTCTTTTAATACCAAGGGTCACCCTAAAATGTTTTCGTATAGAATGAAATTCCTTCTAGAATAAAATAACAGATAACATTGCGTCTAGAATAAACATACTGACGTCTTTGTAAATATCAATGTTCAGTGTAAAGCCTTCTTACGATTAAAAATTGTTTTTATCAACGAAAATACAAACAAAAATTAAGATTATAAAAGTAGAAAAATAATTTCGTATTTTTAACAAGGGAATAATTTATCTGAAAACGCATTAAAACGTGCCAATTTTTAACTTGGATGAATAGATTTTTAAAAGTACAGACGCAAAAAAGCATCATATGGCCACCCGCAAAATATCAAGTTTCCCCCAAAACGCAGACTTTAGGCGGTAATGTGCCGCTATTTAAACGAAATATTCTAGAAGTTTTTTTACGAGGTTATTTTCCTGATTGGTTGAAAAAAATGTTAACTTCCTTTGGATTGGTTGGTTTCATTTTCCCTGTTTTAGTCAATTACAGAGTTTATAAGAATCAACAAAGTGACGGGCCGGGTGGAGAGCTGTTTCCCGTGTCGACCTCGGATTTTCTCCTTGGAGAAGCTCAGTGAAAATTATATGTTAGTTGGCGTTCCTAAAATTATAGTTTTATGTATGGAACACAGTTACAGTTTGAAAATTATAAATTAGTTGTGTAAATACCGTTTTGTGTAGTTCGTTTCAGTATAGGAAGCTTACTTGCTTCATGTTATCGTTTAATTTTCGGTAACACGAATAATAACACGGTTTAATAAATTAACACGAATAATTTAGTGTACCGTCTTTCGAAAATTTGTGAAGAGAATTCATTCTCAAATTGACTTATAAAGTCAATTTTCGACAGCATAGCTGTCGAAACAATATTGTCAGGTTGTATTTTAATAAAACTGTGAAACTTTTACTAATCTTTATTTATTTCATGACTTTTAAAAGTTTGTCGTTTCGGTTAACGAAGTAAGGATTAATCCAGATAATTATTGATTGCCAATTTTAGAAGAGAATTTATGGCATGTGAAGATTCAACTCTAAGAATCTTTAATTTTGGGGTTTTTGTTTCAATAATAAAATAGTGGAGGTACAGAATTTGTGTTAGCCTTATCAAATTATTACGTTGAAACAATATAACCTTCTAATAACAAAAATTAGTCAAAAGAAACTAAAACTTGTAATTAACAAGTGTAATATTGGGATTACTGCAGTTTACGAGTTTTAATATCGCGGGTTAATGCCAAATGGTTACAGAAATAATAATTTTCATAACATTTATGAACTTTCCGATAATTATTACAGCATCTTTACCAGTATTCCATGTTCTTCAAGTTTATAGTGTGAAGCATTTTTTATGTTAAGTGCATGACAAGGCCTTTTTTGTGAAAGTGAAAGTGAAGTGAAGTGAAATTTTGGTGTATTTTAATAGACTATAGTACTGTATCGATTTATCCAGGTGTAACTAACATGCTGCTTAATAGAAGTGTTATGTTAGATTTTATTAGAACTATTATCATGAAAGCTGTTTGCTAGTTATACAATCATTCTTCTCAATAAAGATCTTTATGAGAAATGCATTAACATTGTTTTTATGGTCTTTTTAATTTGAAACAATTTATCATCTTGTCTACGAATAAATGAGAACTTAAATAAATAATTATTGTTGTGATAATATCGGACTATTCGCTTGTGAAAGTCTTTAGAATATTTTAACCGGCTTAATACTAACGTAATTAAACATGACTACTAATTTAATTTAATCAATAAAGCTAACTTCTTTTCTATTTGCGGATATTGAGTTTTAAGGACATACAATCAGATGGCGCCCATATTTTTTATGGTGTTTTTTACCTCCTGTTTTTCTTTACAATTCGTAAGCTCAACGAAAATCAGACCCACGCCTGAATTATAATTTGATATTAAGAGATCTTAAAAGTCGGAGCATTACAGTAAGTATCGTTTTTATGAGCTTTGCAGTAAATATTTAGAGTGTGAATTTTTTAAGGTTACACTGACGTCCATCGCGCGGTGTATTTGATGTTCAGTATGTTTTGATTCAATAATTAAGACTAACGAAACTTAAATGTTACAAAGTGACTTACTTTGTAGACCGACTAAGGTATCGAGGGTGGGATTCAGAACACTGACAGTAAACTGCATCATTTTTTTAATTTTCTCAAACTTCAGCAATTAAAAAAACAATTTTTAAAGATTAATTAGTAGTGATACACACATCGCATAGAATAAAGTGTTCATGTTTATTTTATTAAACCTAATAGTTAGTAAAATTTCGATAGTAGGTCACCGATAGCTTTCATGCTTTATATCTTATTACGTAAAGTTCTACTATTACGGAGCTTTAAACCATGATTGCAAGTAAAGGTTTTGGCTCTGTATAAATGGATCTATAGTAGCTTACAGTAAATTAGAACACAACTGCATAGTTGCTTAGAGTTTAACAACAATGTAATTTTGCGGTAAAACTCGTAACAAACTTAACTAACGCTACTACTGTTCAAATACCTGAATATCGGTTAATAAGTTGGATTAAAGGAATTACAAACATATATCAAGCAAGCTCAGAATTTCTTAGTGGATGAATTTTGTTCTATTTACTAAAAGGCTTCCTTAAACGATGAAAATGCACGTAGAATCAAACCATTGGAGGCGATTTTGAATACAACGTGGAGTCATTAATCAAAAAATATTTGATGGGAATTTGACGTGTGAGTCTGAGATAAGCTCACGAATAAAAGTCATATTTAAGCTTGTGGATATAACTTCCTTTGTGGATGGGTCAAACGTCTAAGGGCAGTGTAATTTTTCAAAAAAAAAAGTTTAATACCTTGCGATTGAAATGACCAGGGAAAAATACAATTTTTTGATAAATGTGCTTGCATATGGAAATGTTTCAAAGAGCAGGAGGAAATGTAAAAAGGAAAGATATATTTGAATGAATTTGTGGATTAGTTTAAGAAGTTTTCTTTTCTTTTTAATCTAAAGAGACGTCCGTCCGTTTCCATCTTCTTTACAAAATCACAACTTTTCTTTGACATAATCTTTTATGAGAACTACATTGGACTGAAGCAAGATGAAAAATTTCCAAGACTCTTGAATAATAATCTTTCGTTTCTAATTAAAGGGGCTTGAATACTAAATTAATTTTAATAATGCTTTCTATATTCCAAAACTCGAGTAAATACCTGGAAGTCTTTTGCGGAAATCCTTAGTAATCTGCTCATCCTTCCGCGCAAGATAATGCGGCGGACTTCTCTTTTCAGGTATCTACTCATTTATGTTGAGAGCTGTTTTATTTTGGACGAGGAGGATCGCGATGAAAACGTCCTCATCGCTGAAATGGTAATATTATCATTTCATTGCGGAGCACAAGAGAAGTTGTGGTTTAAGGATAGAATGCTTTGATGTCTCTGTTTGAGGTTGGTTTTGTTTTATAAGCCAGACTTTTCTAACTCGACGAAAAAAAAAATAAAAACCAAATAAAGCTTTTTAAGCTCTCTTACATTACCATTAACGGGTTTTGTGTAAAACAAATAACCTCAAAAAGTCTACATGTAGTTAACTATTGGTGGTAAATAAGCACCGTTGAGTTGATTGAATTTTGTATTTTCACAATGTGCTTGTTCACACAACGAGAATTAAATAATATCGATTTTGTTGTAATTAGTTTTATCCCGAAGCGATTGGATTTCAGCGTATAGTATTTATTTTGGCAAATGATATCTCTTGCGCATCTGAACAATCCCATTTTGTAGAAGTATTATAATATATACATATATAATATTTTTGTTTTGTTTCTATTTACTGTGTGTTTGGAGATTACTTTTTTTTGTATAGTCAGCATTTCATATTATTTTCTTCGTTGCCATTTAATAACTTATTTAAGCATCGAGAAAGATTTATCTCTATAATTCAACTTATCAGTACCTTTAGTAAGTAACACACACGGATTTTCTTTTTAATTCAGATTTTGTTGGCCAAGAAATGTATATAACCTAATCTTACAAGCAACTGCTGTGTATTACCTTGGGATAGAGGTTTTATTCAAAATTTTAATTTATTTTCTTCAAAATGGCAGGATTGATTCAATTATCCACGTAACTGCAACTTACTTCACAATTCAAGGCAATTTTAGTTTTAATAATAAATCTTCAATGGTGAACAGATAAAAAGTTGAATTTTTCAATCACCCAGTTTCATTTTACAATTAAACAGTTTATTTCAGCTTAAGTGAACAAAATCAAGACACTTTCCTCTACACAGGATACTTTCTTGCAAAATTGACAAGAAAAATTAACTATTACCATTAAAAAGTGCCCATTACAAAATGTCATGGAACATTGATTAAACAAGACTAAACCACGTAAAGAATATAAACATGGATCAACATTTAAAACTATCTAAATAATTATCTTTCTTACGTAAATAAACCTTTTACTGCTAAATATTATTACAATACGTAATAAAACGGTGATGCAAACAATATATTAAAATTCCGTAAACATTAGCTTCGAATAAAAAGGAATAATCTACGAAATTATTACTTCAGGGACTTTTTCTATTATTCCTGTAGGATTGTTTCTTATCTCGAGGTGTTTTCTTTTAGGTTGAATACTTGGATTACGTTAACTTCTAAGACTACATTTGGTTCCTAACAGAGAGAAAATAAAAATGAAACAAATATAAATATCAAATTAATTGTAATAATTGCAATAAAAATTATATAGGACAAACAAAACAAAATTTTAAAAAAGTATAAACTAACATAAAAATTCAATTAAAATAAAAATCTCAACGCCTTATAAACCAAACATCGCATTATCCGACCATGGAATATAGAATTTTCACAATTTTAATTATAGTTTTCCAAAAATATTGCAAAAAAATGCTTTTTAAGCAATTTATTTAGGTCTATTTCAGTCTCTTTAAGTCTCTTTAGATCTCTTTAAGTCCATTTAAGTATCATTAAGTCTTTTAGGTTTATTTAAATAGTCTCTTTAAGTTAGTTCCTTTAAGCCTTTTTAAGACTCTTTAGATCTCTTTAAGTCCCTTTAAGTCTCTCTAAGTCTAGTTGGGTCTCTTCAAGGTCCTTTAAGCCTATTTAAATCTCTTTAAACTTCTTTAAGTCTCTTTGAATCTCTTTAAGTCTTTTTAATTCACCTTAAGTCTCTTTAAGTCTCTTTAGATTTCTTTAAGTCCCTTTAAGTTTGTTTAAGCCCCTCTAAGCGCTTTTAGGTTTCTTTAAATAGTCTTTTTAAGTTCCTTTAAGTATTTTTAAAACTCTTTAGATATCTTTAGGTCCTTTTAAGTCTCTCTAAGTCTCGTTGGGTCTCTTCAAGGTCGTTTAAGCCTCTGTAGGTCTCTTTAAACTTCTTTAAGTTCCTTTAAGTCTTTTTAAGTTCCCTCAAGTCTCTTTAAGTCTCTTTAGGTCTCTTTAACTAGTCTTAGTCTTGTTTTATAAATAATTTATTCCAACCATGCCCTTTAAGCAGTCTCTTGAAGTCTCTTTAAGTCTTTTTATGTCTATTTGAGTCTCTATAAGTCTTTTTAAGTAGTCACTTGAAGTCTCTGTAAGCCCTTTTAAGTCTCATTAAGTCTCTTTAAGTTCCTTTAAGTCCCTTTGAGAATCTTTAGGTCTCTTTGTACCTTTTCTAAGTCCTTTAAGCCCCATTAAATCTCTTTAGGCCCCTTTAAGGCTCTTTTAGTCTGTATAAGTCTCTTTAAGTTTGTATAAGTCTGTATACTGTAATGACCTCAGTTCTACAGTACTTCATTAACCTTAGCGCTCTATGGCGATCTGAAAATGGTTTTTCAAATTTTTTTCAAAATTATATTAACTTTATTTGTAAGACGACTCTCATATATTTTGCAATGTTTGACACTAGTCTTCCATTCATAACTATTTTGTAGTTAGTTCTCAAAGATATTGAAAATAACTCAAGAGTCTACTTATGTTTTGGGACTATAGCAGTTTGGGAGAACTGGGAAGAATACGTAATGCAGTTTGCAAGTCAATGATCAACTAAAACCTGTTCTCCGTATAACAAATAGTTTCCAAGATCTATTGCCCTCTAAAAGTGAAGTACCTAGGCTTCGTCCGAGTTGCCCTTAATATTGTGATGGCTTTATGAATAGTGTGCTGCATTATAAGAGTTGCCCGATAAATCCTGTGTCCTGCAAATTTTCATTGATGATATTGTAGTGACGAGAAATCCGATTCCTCGGTGTAAGAAAAGACTTTATTCTTATCAAACACGGAAAATAAAGTTAGAGAAGCAGGATGGAACGATAGAACTGCGAGCTGAAGCTCTTTAAGCGTCTTTATGTCCGTTTAAGCTCCTAAGGTCTCTTTAAGTCTTTTTTAGTCCCTTCAAGTCTCTTTAAGTTTCTTTGAGCCTCTTTAAGTCTCTTTAATTACCTTTAATTCTCTTTTAGTCTTCTTTAATCTCTTTTAAGTTCTTTGAATCTCTTTAAGTCTCTTTAGATCTCTTTAAAGTCTTTTAAGCCTCTCTAAGTCTCTTTAATCTCTTTAAATCCCTTTAAGTCTTTGGAAATCACTTTAGCTCTCTTTGAGTCTCTTTAAGCAGTCTCTTTAAGTTTCTTCGAGTTTCTTTAAGTCCCTTTAAGATAGTCTCTTTAAGTGTTTTTAAGTCCGTTTAAGTCTCTTTGAGTCTCTTCAATTCTCCTTTAGTCTCTTTAAATTCCTGTGAGTCTCTTTAGATATCTTGAAGTGCCTTCCAGTCTAAGCCTTGTTACGTCTCTTCAAGGTTCTCTGAGCCTCTTTAAGTCCCTTCAAGTCTTTCAAAGCATCTTTAGATCCTCTTAAGTTCCTTTAAGCCTCTTTTATATCTCTTAAGGACTCTTTCTGCATTCTTAGGTATATTGAAGTACTGGTCCTCCGATGAAAATTTGTGGTTTGAATGGGTTGGAAACACTATGTTCCAAAAATATTATAAATTACCCCAAACACTATATACTCATAAGGCCGATCAAGCGAGAGTTTAAACTTTAGGTCCTTGTTGAAACTAAAAACCCGCTAAACTTATAATATCACCAAAAGTATTAAAATTTTTATTAAATTAATGCAATTTTTGGTACACCAGTAATATAAAAAATTTAATAAATATTTTTATTTATGATGGTAGTCTAATTGATAGTTAGGGTACTAAATATATCTAAATGGTAGTTGCTGTAATTTTATTAAATTTTCTTAAAATAATGAAATGAACAATAATTTGCAAATTACGACTGTAAAATATTTTTTAAAGACTGGCTGGTTTTAACAAAAAGCTTTGTAAAGCACAAAACCTTTTCTTGGACAGAAAAAAGGATAGAAACTAAAATTGAAAAATGTTTTGATCAAAAATTTCCGGAGCAACCTTTGTAATTGAGTTTTCCTTCCTTTTTTGTACAAATATCAAATTCAACTCGAGCATAACACGCTCTTAAAAGTTTTGGCTTTGTATACAGAAATTTCGACGTCCGTGCCTTTCGTGTGCGTGAGTTTAACAAAAGACCGATCCAAATTGAAATCAAACAAAATCGGAAGGCGAAAACAAATAATCTCGACTTTCAGCTCTCGCTCCAAGTATCACTCGAGAGTAGATTATAAGGAGTTTCATTATTTTTATTGGCGTCCGAAGTACGCGAAACGCACGCCGATTCGAGTGCAGCCGCTAGCGATAATTGGTACAACTACGGAACTGAATTCGAGATGTCTTTTGATCCGCATTAGCGGCCCTTAACGCGACAAATATTAGACGGGCTCTGGACTACTTCACGTTTTCTTCCCGCTTTTCACTATGACAGCCTCTCGCTGCAATTTTCAGATAATCACAATCCGACGACCAATTCCCCCCACTACACACCCTTTTACAGTCAGAGACGACGAGATATTCTCTTTTGACCCGTGACTTTTAAAATTTAATTAGGAAGTGGGAGAAGGCGACGCCGTGCAAAGGGGTTTTCAGGTAATGTATTGAAGAATGCCATTCAATACATACTTGTTAGATTTGATTGATAATATTGGATTTTTTATTAGTTTGTTTGTACCGAACAAATCTTTGATGTATTTTTATTCTGTCTCCGCTTCGACTTCGATTTTTAAATATTGAAAAATATCTGAAGTCGGTTGCTTCTTATAAAACGTGACATGAAGTGACATATTTATTTTTAAAATAGTCTATTAGCTAGAAGTTCCCCTATACAACAAACTTTTAATACTGAAATATTTTTCTAAATAAAAAGAGGGTATAGAAGAAGCAATATATATTATTATTTCATAGACAAATGACAAAAACCCAGAATAAAAATGTGTCGAGACTCAGCTTATCACTGTTAAACCCTTATTAAACTAATATGGGCACAACATTGCATTCAAACTAAAAGATGTATATAGGTACTTGAAGAGCTTATCGAAGATATTGAATGATGGGAACGGTTCCCAAAGTAGCCCATCCAAACTAACAAAAATGATTAATTCTTCATAGTAAAGGGTAAGTTGGCCTTTTATTACTTTTTATTTGGTTACAATTTAAAGAATTTTCTTAATTATACTCATCTTATAGTCACAAAATTTTCTAATAAGGGTACATAACAAAGTTAATAAACGCTCGAAGTTTTCGTAAGTTGTCCATTTACGTGCTTAAGCACATCTTGCTCTTTAAACACAATGTTAACTATCTAAGAAGCCTTAGAAGTCGAAAAAGGAAATTAGATATTTATCACTTTAGGTATGAAAGTGCTAAATTTACTCGTTGTACTTGAATCATTAAAGTTAGGAAAGTGCACTAACATTCTACGGAAAAAAAATAACAAAAAAATGGAAGCTTTTACTGTAATGATCGATTCCTCCAAGTGCAAACATTTTGAAATATTTAAAACTGCCTGAAGTCGTTTGTTTCTTATAAAACCCGAGAAGAATTGACATATTTGCTTTCAAAATGCCTAACTACCCGGTAGGGTCGTATATAAAATAGAAAAATTTTAATATGAAAATACTTTCCTTATCTAAAATTGTTTTTTTGTGATAAAGCGTTATCTATTAACAGTTCCTTCTAGTTATTACCTCATATGTTGAAAAGATTTACGTGTCAGCTAAGTTATTTGAGTGAGTTGACAACTCTTAGATTGTCCTTCGACCCCTTGCACGCTCTTTCGTTCCTAAAACGATCGTTCGATTACATCTAGAACACTTGCAAATCCTCGAGAAGAAAAGAATGAACCATCAGAGGTACGAGTTGAGAGTTGAGCTGTTGATAATCTAGTGCTATTATACTTTCACCAACATCACCACCACCACCACAGTGAAAATCTAGGGATCTAATAATATTTCCATTTGCAATTGAAAACAATTTCAGCTAGAGGGGTTATAAAGAAGCATTAGTAGGGCACATTGCCGTAAATAAACATCACCTAATACCTCCCGCTCGGAAAGTCTTTTATAAATTTATTACTTTCTTAACTAGTTAAAAACAAATTCGAAACTCGGCACGGGGTGAGGAAGGCGGAGGTAACGGAAGAGAGAAAAGCGTCCGCCGGAGCCCCCGCGTAGTCACAGTTTTGGGATCCCGTGCGTATTGAAGACTATCATAAATCTGTCAAGCAACTTTGTACACATCCCTAACGGAGGCCTGAAAAGAGGTATTAGTGGTTTTACGGCAGATTTGCATCCGCGAAGTTGGTAGCAATGCGTTTTCGCGTCCCCCGGGATACTTTACAATGTTGGATACACGGTTGGCAATCTCTCGCACAGATTTATATCCTTAGTTGGAAATTCCGCGATTTCGTCTAAATATGGAGTTTTTAGGAGGACGATGCGATGGGTTCTTTCATATCCTTTCCACCTTTTCAAGGTACATGAGGCTTTTATTACAACCTCTTTTACGAGATCGTATAAGATATTCTACTGCGTGAAAAAAGCACATTGGCAAATTACTGAGGAAGGGTAGACATCGCTCTGAAAACGCATTCAATTTATTTACTATTTTATCAACAGCCTACTCGTAAATCATTTTACTTCACGAAAACGTTCAAGTTGGAAAATAAATTCAAGTGAATGTAGAATAAAACTAAGAAGAAAATGGAAAAACGTATCATGTTTCGTTATCTGCAGAACAATAATTTTCATAATTCTGTCAGAATCTCATGTTGCGTAAAATGATGTAGTAACAAGGAAATCAGCAGTTTACTGTATTGAATGTAATTTATGGAGGTTTTATAAATGATAATAAATTTAAGCACCAATAAAAACTATTAAAATATGAACCAATATTATCTAGGCTACTTGGCTATCGATACTTAATTCTTGGCCCCCAACTTGGGTCCTGACTCGTCCGTCTTGATTGTGACTTCGAAAGTCATTTACATTTAATTATGTCCCTGACCATGACAATACAGGATGTATAGTCCACTGCTATGGCCAGAAGTTTGTTCGAAAAAGTGAGCGTACCCAATGAACAATTTTCATCACCTTAAGTAACAGTCAGTTTCTGTAAGGGTTTTATGAAGGTTGCGAGTTTATATTGGAGGTTTATAAGATTACTAATTGGTTGCGAAGTTATATAGTGGGTATATAAAATTACTAAATAGCCCAACAGCTTTAGGTTTTATAAAGTGGTAACAGAAATGCTTCCATAACTAACTTATAGTACTTATAGTAACGGTTACCAAATGTTGTATAATGAATTTTTATAATAGTTACCAATTTATAAAACCAATAGTGTTGAGTTCCTATGTAGGTGTAGGTGGTGATAAATATAAAACTTACTCAACCCACAGTAATAGCAGTTACCGTTATAAAAGCTTTTTTCTACACCAACAGCTCTCGCTGTTGGTGTAGAAAAACACTGTAATAAAACCAAAATTAATATTATTTTCAGGTTAATTTTCAAACTTGTAACCATAGTTTCTCTTAAGAAACCTTTGGTAACGCACAGAGACGCCAATAAAATAATATTTTAAAAGACATTTTCACACAATAATCCAGCACAACAAACACGCACCACAAACAATATAGAGTGCGAAATACTTTTGCGAGGTTATGAGTATTGAAAATGCGACGACTGACGGAAACTTGCAAGTTATATAAGCAGTGTTGTAGTGGCGGTTCGTAATTTAGGAGCTTACCATTACCCACAGTGAGGAGCGTTACCATAAGTTATATAACAACATCTAAGCGCCGTATTGTTCCATGAATTTACATAGAGATTTAGTAGTATTTATAAGCACACTAAAAGTTACATATTGGTTTTAAATGTGCTATTGGCTCTTTTATGTAGATACACCCACCATATTTTTGGTGCATTTATGTGGAAACAAGCTAAAAAATTTGTTTACTGGCATTTTAAAATATTTGACATCGGCGGCGCTCTATTATTTTATAGGTACTTTTATATTAGAAATATATCTTGTATGCGAAAGAAGAGACTAGCCCTGTGAAGATGTTATATTCTATAATTAACCTAGTTTCCCACCAACTTGCATAGGAAATATAGAGGATAATGATAAGTGCAAGATAACCAAGGATAACCAATAACCGATACGGGTGCCTAAACGTTGTGGTTACCATTATAAAGAAGGTTTATAAAGGTTGCGAAAACATTCTCGTTACTTGATTAAAAGCGCATAATGCCTATAAGGGGCCTATAGAAAGTTACATAAATGTAACAGTTATATCTGTACCACCGTTATTATAAAACGTAGAGTCATATAAGGACAGAACAATGGTAACGGTAACCCTTATAGGTAACAATTTATGTTACCAAAGGTTTTATAATTTGGTGATGGTAATATTTCAAGAACCTTTATAAAACAATTGTTTGTATTGGGTAGACTGTTAAACGGTGCAGAACCCGTTAATTAGTTTTAGAACCGTTATTATGCATTTTAGACCTGTAGTACCTTAATACTTTTTTTTATTGAAAATCGCACTTGTTATGGATTTGCATACTTAAAATCTAATAATTACATTTAAAAAATCCAGATGACGTCATGTGCGGTACCAGCACATATTTAAAATGAGATATCCAGAAGCTGGTCAGAATGATTGAGTGTAAACTGTTAAAAAGGACACCCTGTATAATTTGGCCTCTGCCTTCCCTGTAAAATTACAATTTCCCTGCCTACTGGATTTAGATTTAGATTAACTTCAATACAATGCTTGCATTTATCTATTGTGTTCACCGTGGTATTCTGAACTTATTTGTACAACCCAGTAGTGAGGATTTTGTAGGGCATGAGAGTTTTATTTTAGAAATCTCCATAAAAACAAGAGTTAGTCCTGGATTGACTGTTCACCATCCATAAAATCTAGGAAAACATTTATTCTTGATCTAGAAACAATGGTATCATGTAGTGTTATGTAGTAGAAAGATAAGCAGATGTCACAAATGTAACAAATTTGAACACGTGCAAGCATTGCTAAACTAAGTAAACATATCAGATCAAAGTTTTGAGAACATAACAATAGATATCTCGCAAAAAGGGCATTTCTTTACTAAAGTTAAAGTATAATAGATCCAAGAATTTGGTAATGATAAATGTTTAGGGTCCACCGGTAGAAGCGCTTAGAGCTCAGAATTATGGTGAGTATGGCGACAAAAGTTAAAGTCGAGTTCTTTCAGGTGTGACTAAGTAAGTTGTAATAGAGTTGGTCAGTTCACTACCTGACATCCATCCAATCCAGAACAATGAAACATACAATAGGTACCGAGATGTCTGCATTTCACATCCTTGCTACCAAATTTATGAAATTTTTGGAAACTGTGAATGTATGTCAACTTGAATCCTGAATATTTCTGATAGTACTCTGAAACTAAAAAATTTAAAGCTACTATAAAAGTACCTTCTATATCTGGAGTATAGGAATTTTAAATGATTTATTATTTATATCTTTAAAAACAAGCAGTTTTAGCATTTTAATTTAAATCTATTTTGAACTATGAAACACTGAAAATCGAAAGTTTAAAATACCCACATACAATAAAATTATCAAAGTTACGGAACGTTGAAAACTTGAAAGTTTTAATTCTAAAAAAGTTGTAGCATTATAAAGTCCAAAGGTCTCAATCTCTTTAAGGTATCTACAGTTGGACACTTAGAAATATTTGGATTTTGGAAAGACCTATAAGACATCTAACTATGAAATATAAAAACACCGAGTCAATAGTTATCACTCAAATATTTTGATATTTTCGAAGCACATCTAAAATCTTGCTTCTGAGTAGATATGCTAGGAGAGTTCTAGCGCAATCCTTATGGAAATTAACATGGGAAATCGCTAAGGTCCAAAGTAGTAATTTCTGGTCAATTCCAAGGTCATCCGCAGTCTAACGTGTGACCTCAGCGCGTGACATCACAACGTATACAAATCAAATCTACACATGCATACGCGAATTAAATTGATTCACGGTATCGTTTGCATATCTCATCTCTCATTTACATAACTCATCTCTCATTTGTACATCTCATTTTTTATATATCATTTGCATCTGTCATCTCTCTCTCATAAATTTATTTTAAAATAAATCTTATGTTGTCATTCCTAATTGGTATTTAAATATAGATCTATACGTCATATGATTAACATACGTGTAATATAATTAACATGTAGAAACATCTAGGATAATTTTACGAGAAAAATTTACTTTCAAGTATACAAGGTACCTCTAAAGGGTTACTGTCAATCACCTGTCGGATTATCTTTATTGCATTTTGACATGTTTAAATCCAAACGTCATAAACATTTTAAATACAGTCTACAAGTAAATCGATAATGGTCAAGTAATTATTATCTTAGCATCTTTTCATTTATAATCATCTAGTAAAAATGTATTGTTTCATACGATTGACAAATATTAACAGATTAGCTTTCTTTTGAAATTTATTGAAAGGTTTTTAGTTGATTATTTCTCAGGAACGCAAATTTAAGAAGTTACTTCAAACTAATGTTATTGCATGAAAATACGTACAAGGGTGAGTATGTTAAGAGATGTAAAACCAATTAACAGGTTAAAATCTTTGAACTTGAATTCATCAGTCATCTGTAAGAACGTTTTGATAAGTTATAGTTGAAAACAGTTTTAAGGAATGTTGAAAAACAACGTGACTAACTACCTTGTACGTATTTTCATGCAATAACATTAGTTTGAAGTAATTTCTTAAATTTGCGTTCCTGAGAAATAATCAACTAAAAACCTTTCAAAAAATTTCAAAAGAAAGCTAATCTGTTAATATTTGTCAATCGTATGAAACAATACATTTTTACTAGATAATTGTAAATGAAAAGATGCTAAGATAATAATTACTTGACCATTATCGATTTACTTGTAGACTGTATTTAAAATGTTTATGACGTTTGGATTTAAACATGTCAAAATGCAATAGAAATAATCCGACAGGTGATTGACATTCACCCTTTAGAGGTACCTTGTATACTTGAAAGTAAATTTTTCTCGTATTATTATCCTAGATGTTTCTACATGTTAATTATATTACATGTATGTTAATCATATGACGTATAGATCTATATTTAAATATCAATTAGGAATGACAACATAAGATTTATTTTAAAATAAATTTATGAGAGAGAGATGACAGATGCAAATGATATATAAAAAATGAGATGTACAAATGATAGATGAGTTATGTAAATGAGAGATGAGATATGCAAACGATACCGTGAATTAATTTATTTCCCGCATGCATATGAGATATAAAAAATGAGCTAGGCAAATGAGAGATGATATATGCAAATGATACCGTGAATTAATTTAATTCGCGTATGCATGTGTAGATTTGATTTGTATACGTTGTGATGTCACGCGCTGAGGTCACACGTTAGAGCGCGGATGACCTTGGAATTGACCAAAAATTACTACTTTGGACCTTAGCGATTTCCCATGTTAATTTCCATAAGGATTGCGCTAGAACTCTCCTAGCATATCTACTCTTCTGGTTAACTGATTTTAATTTCCCAACAGTGCAATATTGATCTGTCTTGAAATCTTCCCTAGAATCTGGCAAACTAAGAACATTGTCTTTCTAATTTTATTGCATCATTTATATTCAAACAATTTAATTTTCCTGTATTTGTATTTCTAATTCAAAGAAAATAATGATGGAGAGCTATCTTACAAAACTTCTTTTATTCTTACTTTGAAACCGTACGACGAGGTTAATGCAATTCAATGCTCAGAAACTAGTTCAAATAAAACAATTTTGCTTTATCGTTCCTTATGAGGTGATTCTCCATTCACGGCAACTATTAATATAAATTCTTCCTCTCCGATTTAAATATATAGCCGGAACATGTGCAAGATGACGGGGTCCTTTTCCCTTGAAAATTCAATTTTTCTTAATGGGCCAATCCGGTAGTTTTCCAAAAGATTTCAATGTTTCCAATTTTGCTCAAACGTCGGTGTGTTCCTTTTATGAAGGTTTTTGCGCGTATCTTAAGGGTAACTCGCACCAACAACGTCGCCGATCTAAAGGCGTCACTGAATTAGAGGTTTTCCGGCCCTTCCTTGTACGAGCGTCGCATTCTTATCAGCCAATTAGGCGGCGGCGACGGTGGTGGTGCATCCACAAGAGCGGCTGCGGCCGCTTACTTTACAATATTTCGTTTTGAAAATTAAAGCCGCTTAGGACGTTTCCTCCATGTTCTGGTGTCCTAGTTTCAATATTGAATTCGGCGAGTTTACGGGATCTTCTTTCCTCTTTCATTCCTTTCGCTCCAGTTTAAAAAGTCGCTTTAAACTACATGTTGCAGGAATTGTCTGGTTCCGGGTCATGCTAGGTTAAACTGCAATGTCTGTAAGTTGGAATATTGCGCTTTATGGTTTAATCTCTCGTCGTTTAGTGAGTGCCTGCAAGTGTTAACTTCACTTATTCTTTATACGACTCATTCTTAGTTATTACATTTTTATTGAAACTATAAAGCGTTGGTAAATACAACTTCTAGGGGTAGTAGTAGTTTTATTCCGCAACAGAATGTAAATTTAATATCCGCAGACAAGTAGTTTAGTAAGCATTTTCTTGTATTTGAAGAAGTTTTATGATTAACATTACCTCCGAGTCTAGTATTAAACAAGAATATTTAATTGGTTTTCTTAGAAGATATACTTTGAACAATAAAATTCATGTTAACATTGTTTTGTGCGCAACTGTAGTAATATTTTCCCGTAAGAATTGCGTATAGATCATTTGTTCGAATAATTATTTATTCCGATTAAAATTAGTTTTCGAACTGCTATATTTATGTAAAACATTTTAAGCATGCCCTGACAAACAATATTCTGTTCAAGATTTTTCCACTTGATTTGTGTGGGAGATTGTCATTGCATCTCTGTGTTTCCCACCCAGACTTGTTTTGCTCTTACGGTCAGTTATATTTGGTATATCTCTGTCTAATACGCTATTATTATTATTATTATTTAATCCGATGCCGAGCTGCATGATGATGGATCATCTTCAAAACCGAGTATATGAAGCTTAAACTCGTATACAGTTCTGACATATACGAGTAAGGCATCGGAACTAACTCAGCAATTCTAAGCGCATGTGTAGGTATCGCTGAGTATGCGATGTCGAGCGCGCTTGTAGAGATGACACTAAATGCAAATGTTAATTCTTTTATCTTGCTCCTACCTATAGGACTATACCACGTTTCACTATTTTGCTATACAAAGAAATCGTGTCAGAATGTGCACTCTTCTAGAACCGACCATGAACTGTTCTTAGTGCCAAGTTTGAATATGGTTTCAGATTTTACTCTGCATGGGTGTAGCCTTGGCAAATTTTTTTAACCTGTTATTCTGGTTAAAGTAATTTTTCAATAATAACAACAGAATTTTATTCTTATAACTTAACAAATACCAAACAACAAAAAACAAGAAACAAAAAAAAATTGAAACTAAGCAAAATAAAAAAAATCTGTTTTTTTTAGTAAGTAAAAGATAGAAAGGCTGCTTAATTATGAATTTATCTCTAAATATTTAAACGCAATTATATGCAACAATTTGATTATTAACTTCTATCTTTTTAATCTTATAGTTCAATTCTTTATTAATCCCAATATAGTCCAGTATTCTTTGTTTGGAGTTATTCTTTGTATTTATTTGTATAATAGTGGTAAGTAAATTAATTTTATAATTCCAGTCAAGATTTACCGAACTTTCTTAAAACTTTAAACACTTTGACGTTTTACACAAATAACATTAACCTCAAAATCCTGACATCGCTTTGCATACATTTTTAACTTAAGACATAACCTTAAATTACATTATGCTCTCCAAAAGGTTGTGCACTTCTTGAAAGATTAAATAGAAGAGATTGTTATAAAAATGACCGTGTTTATATATGATTTTGACGAAACAAATGAACGTGATACAATTTTACATAAAACAAAGAAACTTTGACGAGTAAATTTAAAATAACCTAATGGTATATTATACTTATGTTTTTATTACAAAATCAACCCTCTTTTGAACGTCGATGACGTCCCTATCTCTTTAAAATTTTTATTAATTTAATTAATTTAAAATACCTTTTCACACCTTCCTATCTTCACAAATTTGAACATTATATCCTAACAAATAGTATTCGCACTTTTATGCATTAACAGTACGAAGATTTAAGCCAGTTACAGTATTTCAATTTACGATGCAAAACTGCAACATAATTATATGTTGTTTAACTGATATCATTAACAAAAAGCAGCCCCTAAATTTACGATAGTTACAATTATGTGGAAGTAAAGCAGCTTTGCAATCCTCCATCAAAATTACTTAACCAAGACCTGTAAAATTCTGAAATACAAAAAACTTCTGCAACTGAAGAAGCTCGTTAACATGAAAACACATTTTTTATGATTAAATGTGCCGGTAAGGTAGTAAATACTTGCATACCTCCCCATTACAATGCACCTTGCCTGCTTTAAGTTAAATCTTATATTAACTTTGGGCTAAACTTTATTTAAATACAAAATTAGATAATCAACGCCCATATCGTTAATGAATAAGGAAAATTAACTAAATTTTATTTAAAAAATCATTTTTCCAGATATCCTTTATCTGACTATAGTGTACTAGCATGCATGTTAAGTATAATTAACCAAATTCTACTTCATAAAAGACAAATCACCCAAAATTATAATATATAAATTGTGGTTATGCAACCCATCTAACGTGTCGCTTTGGAATTTCGTATATAAGTTGATTTAAAACTATAGAGTGAGTGAACTCCGTTTTCGTATGTCAAATATCATGACAATATGTTGTCACCATTTATTTTCACCCTATCTTATCTTTTATATTTAACAAATATATTACCAAATTATTAATATTAAATATATTAATAATTAAACATACGTACGAACTAATATTAACCAAATTATTAAAATATTCTAAAAGTCATCTAGTGGTCATTTTGAGACTTTACGGCTTATCTTCGCGCAGGCGAATTTCGAAATTTGTCAAATGTTGGAACGCAGCGACATTCTTCTTCCGGGTCTTCTCGTTATATTGGGAGAAAATTACAACGATCTCGTGGTTGTGTTGGTTTTATTAGGAAGTCATTTAATCCTACCCCTATATGGATATGGTATTATAGAAAAGGGTGCACATTTATTGTGGATTTTGGGTTGTTTGAATTTCGCAAGAAAATAAGTAATTCACAGAAGAATTAATTATTCCCGTTGTAAGGCGGATTCCCGACAATATACTGCCTTTACTGTGCCGAATCGTGGTTTATTCCAATTCTGTCGTATGCCTATGGGTTTACATAACGCTCCGGCCACTTGGCAGTGTTTTATTGATACAGTCTTACGAGGCAATTTAGAGCCTTACGCATTTAAGTATCTTGACGATATAATTATAGTAACGCAAACTTTCGAAACACATTTAGAAGTGCTCAAATCTATTTTAGAACGTCTTCAGAACGATGGCTTAACGTTGAGTCCACAGAAATGTAAATCTTGTTTACCTGAGCTTAAATTTTTAGGTTATGTAGTTAATCGCCTCGGATTAAATGTCGACCCGGATAAAATTGCTGCTATTTTGAGTATTCCTATTGCAAAAATGTGACCGAAGTTAGAAGAATAGTAGGCATGATCTCCTGGTATAAGAGATTCATTCCTCATTTTTCCTATGTGATACAACCTCTTTTGAGACCTAAGACCCGAAAAAACGTCAAGTTCCGTTGGGATCATTCTTGTACGTCTGCGTGGAACTCTATAAAGCAAAGACTTATTACCGCTCCTGTTTTATCGTGCCCGAATTTTGACTATCCGTTTACTGTGCAAACAGATGCCTCGGATTATGGCCTTGGGGCCGTCCTTACCCAAACTATCGCTGACCAAGAACAGGTCATATGCTATCTAAGTCGTTCTCTCACACGTGCTGAACGTTCATATTCCACCACAGAACGCGAATGCTTAGCAGTTCTGTGGGCTGTAGAAAAACTACGGTCATATATCGAAGGCACATGTTTTACCGTAGTGAGTGATCACTATTATGGCTTCATAATATGAAAGATCCGTGTGGTCGTTTGCCTCGCTGGGTCGTTAGATTGCAGCAATTTGATTACGATATCGTGCACCGTAAAGGTAAGGAACACTTAGTTCCCGACGCCCTATCCCGTACTGTACCGCTTGTTGATAGCATTAATTCCGCAATTCAGGATCATAGTGAAGATAAGTGGTATCGTAATATGATTCAGAGAGTTAATAATGCTCCGAATAAATTTAAGAATTGGCGCGTTGAAAATAATGTATTATTTAAATATCAGCCCGGTATATATCGAGAATTAACTACTGAAGAAAATTCATGGAAACGTGTTGTTCAACGATACGAGCGTAAGAAACTACTTCATACAGCTCACGATGCTGAAACGTCTGGACACTTAGGAATTGAGAAGACTTATTGTCGTCTGATGCAAAACTGTTTCTGGCCTAAAATGCGTGCTGATGTGACGCAATATGTTAAAGGTTGTCGAATCTGTATTGCTGCGAAACTAGATAGGAAAGGTCTTCCGGATTGGTGTCTCGTCGTCCTACTCCAACTCGCCCCTGGCAAACTATTTGTTGTGACCTTGTTGGACCACTACCAAAATCTACCTCCGGTTTTCAATATATCTTGTCCCTAATCGATTCGTTCAGTAAGTTTGTACTTCTCTTTCCTTTACGCAAGGACAATACTGCCTCCATTATTCAAAATATAGAAAATGACGAATTTTTGTTATTTGGGATTCCCCAATCTTTAATAGTAGACAATGGGACGCAATTTCGTAGCAAAGATTTTTCTAAACTAGCCGCAGATTATCATGTTACAGTCCTTTTTACTGCATTGTATCACCCGCAAGCCAATCCCACTGAACGGGTTAATGGGGTAATAAAACAAATCCTGCGCTGTTGTGTGTCTGAAAATCAACGTTGTTGGGACAAAATTTTACATAAAGTAGCTTGCGCCATCAGGAATTTTGTTCATGATGTTACAAAACTAACGCTATTTTTCATAAATTTTGGTTTTTTGGTCGAGAGATGACTCTTCCAAAAGCCGCGTTGGAGTCATCAATCCATATCGTTGACCATGCCCCGATGGACCCTGAAAAACGTAGTACTGGGTTACAAAAACTTTTCGTTGACGTCAGGAAACGCTTAGAGAAAGCGAAGTCAATAAACGTCGTTACGATCTTCCCCCGTTTCTTCCTAACGAACTTGTATGGCGTAAGAATTATGTACTATCGGATGCATCAAAATTCTATACCGCTAAATTAGCGCCAAAATATGTTGGCCCATTCATTATCCATAAACGCCTTTCCTCTTGGACATATGAGCTAAAGGATGCCTCCGGAAAGCATCGTGGTACTTGGCAGGCTACAGATTTAAAAGCCCATCCGCCTGAGTGCGAAAATACATAACGGAAAATTTCTTTGAAATTTTATTTTGGAAGAGGATGGTGTGTCACCATTTATCCTATCTTTTATATTTAACAAATATATTACCAAATTATTAATATTAAATATATTAATAATTAAACATACTCGCATACAAATTAATATTAACCAAATTATTAAAATATTCTAAAAGTGATCTACTGCTCATTTTGAGAATTTACGGCTTATCTTCACGCAGGCGAGTTTCGAAATTTGTCAAATGTTGGAACGCAGCGACATTCTTCTTCCAGCTCTATTCATATTCATGAGAGTATGATTATTTCAGTATTACAATAAATGATGGTCTTTAAAATATTTTACAAGAATATAAGTATTTAAATAATTACGTTAAATGGTAACCAATCAACCGAAGTAAAATTTAAAAAATTAAAGATTAGATAAAGATTTTGTGTATTTATTTTGCTTCAATTAAATGTATCGTTAAATATTTTATGCCCAATTTATTTTCGATGCTTTACAGTAATTAAAAGACTCAATATTTGTCTTTATATTTTACAGTCATTTATTGTTTAAGTTATTTGAACAAAATTAAAGCATCGTATTCCCCGCCGACGATAATAAGTTTGATTGATAACTCGATATAATATTTAAAAGCAAACTTTTTACTTTTGTCCTTTTGTAAGTATTTCGGCAATCATCTTTGAGTCCTTCTAAATTGAAATATTTAATGCTTTTAGCGGATTTTTGATTTCTAAAAAAACTTTCTGTTGGTGACGAACAACAGACTATGCGAGGGGTGTGTATAGCGGGTTCAAGAAGAAAAAGGCATCTGGGTAGATCACATCTCAGCAAAAGTACAATATAATCAGTTTTAACAAAATCAAAGAATAGGTGAATATGGCAGTCAATTTATCGCTTCTCAAGAATGCAAAAGTCAGACAAAAAAGGTCTTGAAAACGCAAGGAAACTTACTTGAGATTAATTCTTCAGAACAATGAAATCTCAAAGCAGGCAAGACACAAAATTTCTTTAAGACAACAAATCGGAATAAGCCAGATACAATTGAATTATTATCAGAGCATTCACTTTTACCAGTAAATTAAAGCTAACGGCAACAACTGAAAAAACCTTTGGGCTCTTCAAGCACAAATTCGTAAACATAGGAACAAGAAAACTTTAAAAGCACGAAGAGCTAATAGCTCTGAGAGATCGTACAACAGAGTGAAATCTTCTTGCAGTAAAAACTAAATTGGAGAGGAATGGACTCGTATCACAAAATGTTTAACTTATAGAATTAAAAATACATACGAGGTGTAATCGAAATAAACATGCAACAGGTGATGAATAGAATAGACTAGACAGAAATACATTAACGGATAAATCGTCTTATAATAAGTAATAATAATTTTAGTAATAACTTTTTTTTTTATTTTAATTTTTTTAATTAATTTTTTTTAATAGCTGTACATACAGAAAACAAACTATTGTTAAATGTTTTCATGTTCGAAATACAGATGTTGTACTAACATAATTGTAATGTTACTATAGCCTGTAATAATATCTATTATGAGAGAGAATAAAAGCATGAAATTCAGCTACATATGAAACAATTCAAAGTATGTTGGTTTATATAGAAAATTATTGTAATTCTTTTTCAAAGATAATACACGCGCACTTCATAGCGATAGTGGAGGTAATTAAATATGAATTAATAATTGAATGCAACAATAGTACCAGCAGATCCCTAAAATAACAATAGGTTTATATTATTATTTAAAATTATCATCACGGCTATAAATTATTATGAATTGTAAAGTACAAACTGATAGGAGCTGTCAGTACAAAACAACAGAGATATTATTATTGTTTGGATAACCATTTTATCATTTCATAAACAAAACATGCTTTTCAGGTATTTTAAAATCGATTAATGAAATAGAGCGCAATAAAATTGTAATTATTACTGAGTGGAAAACAACAACCAAATAATGCCAAACCATTTTTTGTGTCACTTAAAAAATAACAATGGCGTGGTTTCAGTAGGAATATCGCATACATAATCGAGCTTATGCTCGACACATACACATACACATAAATACAAACATATACGCAACAAAAAAGTATAATAATAACAGCTACATCGATTGAATGATAATGGGAAAATTTGTAACAGCTTGTCACGGATGAAAAAAACTTCACGAGTTGCATGTGAAAAGCATCACCCCGTACAAAAATAATCATATAACATCATCCCTTTAATTTTATTCTCCCTGCTATTGCACAAACGGGGATCCATCCACTTGTATACAACCATCCACTCAATCTCATTTTCACTGTTTGAGCTTGTGTTGCAATTTGTTTTGCACCTCCATAGTTCGTTTGCTCGCAATAATCAACATCGAAGTTCTGAATTTGATTAGGACGCGCTCAGTTTCTGCTTGGAATATGAATTTTCTCTTCTCTGCAGCTACCGCCACGTAGAGATTTAGTTTTAGACCTGCTGGTCATCACTATAGATTCTAAAGTTTTAGGGTAATGTGTATTTAGGTTTTGTTTTTGTTGTATTATCGACATGTTTGAAATTTATATTTCCGGCGTTGAAAGATAATTATAGTAACTTGCGTTGTTTCGTTCTGTTCAAACTGATGAGGCCTACTCATGTGAAAATTGGGTTAAACAAGAGGAATATACCCCTCCTAGGGTAACAGTTGGAAGACATATGTAGAATTCACACTGACTGTAGTACATACTAGTATATTATTATTTTGCTCTTTATAATTAAATTTGGGCTGGCAATTTGTTATGATATTTATTTGGGGTTAAAAGAAAATTTAAAATTTTGTGAAAAACCCCAGGTTATGGGGACAAATAATGCTATGATAAACTTGGGTGATACTCGTTTATTTCAGGGAAGGTATAAACCTTATAGAAAATTGATAAATTCTAAAAATTGATTTCATGGTGAGTATCAATAACACATAAAACAGACATCTGACAAACGTACAGTGAAAACATACACAAAACATAAACCACTTACCTATACCATCAAAGAAAAATGGACCGGCAAATAAGTAAAATTGGAAAGTAAGTTCCTTACATAAATGAGACTTTTCTGTCGGGTCGCTTCAACAGGGCACTAACTAATTTAGATCTATAAAAGATTGTTAACTGGCCACACACATACAAAATAAATAAACCAAAGGTTACTTTTTAAAATATCCAAATGAAAAAAATTTATATAACTCAACACAAAATAAACAAACTAAATTAAAATTGGAGAAATAAAAAGAAAGAGTTTGATATCAATTAAAGAATAAAAGAAAAATAAATTATAAGACAGTGTAATTCTTTTTGTCTTCTAATATTTCTATCATTATTAGAACTACTTGAAAATTTAAATAAACACCTTACATAAAGTGAATAATTCAGAATTTTAGCGCCTTAAAAAATTATCGGTTTGAATTATTAGTAATCAGTAAAAATTCTGTTTTCATATAATTAAGAATAAATTGGTCGAAATGCCTCAAAATTCCACCTCTCTTCATAAACAAATCTTGTATTGTTAACGATATTTGAGTTAATCAACATCAGCTGTATTTCGGACATAAGGTAATTCCATTGAGATGTATTGTATAATAAATTTCTATTATCCATTCCTATTAAAAAAAATTCCTTCCACAAAAGAAAATTCAAACACTAAATAACTTCACGGCACTGTTTATTTATTTAAACTAAAATTGTTTATTATTAATTAAATTAGTTAAATTTAAAAAAAACTTTATAATTCTTAACATTTTGAGGTAACAATAAAACATAACCTTAAATTTTTGACAGGAGGTTGACTTTGACGTTTCTTAACACAACATAACCTCAAAATTTCCTAAATTCTGCTCTGCATGTAAACGCGTGTTTTGCACAAATTAATTTTTTTCTCGCCAGAATTTCGAGCTTTATTTATACGTTTTTCCAAAACAAAAGTAAAACTAGTTATTTTTCTAGTGCCAAATACTGATTTCTAACAATCTTTAGTGGAAAACAAATGAATAAAATTGTTTAAACGAATATTATAAATGGATAGAGGAAAATTTCCTTTTTTTAATAATATAAGAAAACTTATACTAAAATGTAAACATAAACTTAGGATTGAATGGCAACCAACTTAATTTTCCACTAAACTGAAACATTATTGAAATTAGAAATAAATGTTTTAAAACGCTTTGTTACTTCCTTTTCTTGTTATGAACTTTATCCTTAAATCCTATAGAACACTAATTACACAAATTTCGGTACCCAACCCCTAACTAATAGCTAATTTACATATTTTCAGAATACTATGGTAAATCGCAGTAACCTTTGTTTTTTAAATGACCAGATCTACTACGATAAATGATCCCTATATTGGCATTTACGTCTCAATTGTACTTAAGAACTTACTTGACAAAATCACAATACAATATTTAAGTTCAAAGACTTCTTAATATTGAAAACTACAAACTTAACATGAAACCATCCCAAATCGTTCGGTCTAAAGGAAATTTTTAATTTTTCCAGAATAAAAACAGTAGGTAAGGTAATAAATATCTGTATACATCTTCAAAACCATACCCTTTATTTGTTTAAGTTGAAAATAAACCTTGAAATGGCTTTAATACCTAATTATGTGCAAATTTTAAGTAACGATAGGAAATCGTTAGCCAACCAAGCAAAATTACTAAAATTAAGAGAAAAAACACTTTAAAATTTACCCTTTTTCTACTTAGTGTGTTATGTGTTTCTTAACCATAATTGAAACATTTATATTAAAGTTTTTAAAAGGAAATTTAGCATGGATGTAAATGTAGTTGCTTAAATCTTCTGATGGAATGTTAAAAACATGACAATACATTTAATAAAAGAGCAGGTTGAAGATGCTCCGTAACTGCTTGACTTTTTTTGAAATGAAAAGTGTTATGAATACCAGTATTTTCTGCAAGTACATGCACTACATCGAATTATATTGTTTGTTCTTTCCTTGTCATGAAGGATTCTCACTTAATTAAAATATGTCCTCGCTCAACTACCCGTAAAACCAGTAATACATTATTCTTTATTTAATTCATTAATTTTATTTGATTAAAAAGTAATAATGGGGACACAGGAACATACTTAGACAGAACAGAAAGTTGTTAGTTATTAATCTAGCTATTTATTACTTACACAGTGTACTCACAAATTCAAGATGATTTTTCATACTATACACGTAACTACAACTTAATTTATGGTTTTATAGGTTTAATTACTTCAGTTTGGAATATTTTAGTAACTATATAGTTGTTTCTACTATTTATTGGAACTATGCAGTTCCATTATTTCTAAGTAGCTTTTTAAAATATGTAGTACGGTATTGCCACTTAGTATAATTACTTTAAAGTCGTTGCAACTTCAAAGTGGTATTATGATTGTAGCAGTAATTTGTTCAAAAATACTATAAAGTTTTTAAAACTTTAAAGTCACCTGTATGAAACCATTGCTTAACCTTTAAAGTAACGGAACCTTACAGTAGTAAGGTTGAAAGTAAAACTTACGTTTTTGCTACCCAGAAGAATCACTTGAAAGTGATTTTTACTACTTGTATTGCATCAGTACTACTACAAAGTTCCAGTTATTATTAAGAATTACAATGAAGTGACGGTAACATCTATTTAAAATTTTTCGCATGTTTGTATATCAGGAGAGCTATTTGCATCAACATTTCTCGGTCTAAACATTTTAAATGCTCCCATTTATAGAGAACATAGGTGAAGTATATTGCTCTTTTTCTTTGGTTGTCACAACCTTAAAATATGCCATATCTAATTATTACGTAGCAGTATAAAAATTTACTTTATGTTTGTGTTCAAGGTGAGGTTAAGACAGCGAGCACATTAGGAACTAGAAAGTGGCTACGGAAACGTTGATGTCGTTTAAACAGTGAGTGTCACTTGAAAGTTCCAGAATTTTTTAACTTATTTTATACTTCGTGGCAACACAACCTTGAAGAAGAATTTGTTCCCGTTACTAACAATTAATACAATACGCATTTCACAGTGAATACGAATTTAAGGTGATTTTTCTGAAAACTACTCTTAATACTAATACAATTAATAAATTTACAATTTGTTGCAATTGTTAAAAAATGTTAGGTTAAGGTATGAAAGTTGTATGAGTGATAAAGTATGGGGGAGCGTAATGTACTTGCTACAATAGCTCCATTACTCCGTTGCACTCCCATAAGAGTTTGTGTGAAACCCTGACACTGCGACATGCGGTAAAAGGGGAATGGATTATGTATGTATGTATGTTAAAAAATGTCTTACTGTAACCTTCAATAAAAGTATCTTAGGAATCTTATAAAAATGGTTTCTATCTTGTGTATCAACTTATAAGTATTTTTGTCATATTTTATTAAAGTAATTTTTTATTAAAAAATATATTTAAAGGAGGTTCGTTGTTATTGTTCGATCTATCATCATCACAGTTAACAGAAAAGCTGCGATGGTTTATAATTTTGGTATACTGGAATGACAAAATAATGAAACATCCGGGAATTCTCGTAGGCCTGTGTGCAGGGTTCCTTCAAATATTCCTTGCTATAACCAGGAGAGCCTCGAGTAATAGCTCAAAATAATAAGTCGTCAATGGGAATCCGTTTATCCATTAAACTACACTCCAACTCAAAAGATTTTAAGACAAAGCCGAAAAAAGAAAACAGTTCTAGATCAAAACATGGTTGAGACAAAAAAACGTTACAAAAATTTTGTGCTAGTAGCACTAAAAGGCTTTTACAAATATATTAACAAAGAAAATTTAGACAACGCTGCACTCAGAGAGTACAAAGTGTTGCCTAGATTCAAAGGCAATCGAAAGGATAACCTGTAACATAATCTAGGATATTTTGCTCCAGTTGCTTTCTATATCGTCTTTGTATTTGGTACTGATTTACGTATACTACGGGAGAGAGCGCTCAAAAGTGAGACGGAAAGTAGTTTTTCTTTCTCTAAGTATCCCGAAAGTGCCCAAAGAAATCGAAAAGACATTTTATTTATGACAGAGAATCATGATTTTCGTAAAACATTAATTTCTGACGATAAAGATATTAAACGTTTTAGTTAGATCAGTACCTTTTGGTTTCAGTAACATCCATTTTTAATGCATTTACTTCTACGTAATTCTATGTACCAAATAGCATAAACCTCTTTCGTCGTTAGTTATATCCATTCGTCTGATTTTTTTTTGGTCTGTTTAGCAAAATATTAAATTTTATAAGTGATGTGGGACAAGCCCATTCCCAACCCCTAATATAGTGAACCAGGAAGATTTATTTCGGAGTTTCTGCGCCTTCTCTGTCGTTGGGATATAGTATTCCTCCACTAGCTTCGAATCCATTGGACAGTTTCAACCAGGCCATGCAAGTTCATTTCTCTAGTACGGGGAGGCGGCCGATGGGGGACTACTAAGGGACTGACGATGATCTCTAGAAGTCAGGAAATCTTACATTATATATTAGTGTCCTTTATCCAGGATCCTCAGTAGTATCTAAATACTGATCTGAGTTTGAATCAATCGATGATGTACTACCTCTGGCCTTTAAGGGCCTCTAGCGCTATGACAGTCATGGAAGTCTCTAGAAATTTAAATTAAATAGTAACCGAGAATCTTTTTCCATTTACCCTTTGTCGACACTATTATTTCTTAAATGTATTACATATAGCTAACGACTTATTAGAAGTCGCGTCCGCATGGCATGGCATCTCTGCAGAGATGCCATCACTTCGTTTGTTTGAACCGTAATATGTACCGCAATGAATGCTCCACACGTTGGGAACTATTTTTATGTGTATATGATTTAGCCGAACGCAGCCGTTTTATTATATTATTATTATTATTATTTTGGATAAATTTCAATTCTTTGCTTGAAACTTCTCATCATTTTCCCGTTCAAGATTTGGGTATCCCACAATGTTTTTTTGTGATTGTTAACAGTTTGACATAATGGGAATTTTATTTGTGAAACGTCAAAACATGCTAATAACAAACGCTAACCTCAACTGAGATTAAACCACTAGATTATATGAGCAGGTAAGCTTTTATTTAATTAATTTGTAATGTAAAGTAAGTAGATTAATTAATTCTTTTTAAACCTTTTTTTCTTTGTTTATTACTATATTTGACCCTGTATAAGGAATAGCTTTTACCTTTTATCCATACATTTTAAACTATGATATCTTTTCCCCACTCACTATTTACACCCCTTTAAAGCACACCCAAGCAGCATTTAAGCAGCAGTAACTGAGATCGGAAGTTTGATTGAGTAGTTGTTACGTAACTACAACTAAATTTATATTTCTACTATTTATTGGAACTATGTAGTTTCATTACTTCCGAGTAACTATTAAAGTATGTGGAACGGTATTGCCACTTAGTATACTTACTTTAAAGTCGTTGCAACTTCAAAGTGGTATTACTATTGTAGCAGTAACTTGCCCGAAGCTACTTTAAGGTTTTTAAAACCTTACAGTAGTATTGAATGTAAAACTTACGTTTTTGCTACCCAGGAGAATCACATTAAAGTAATTTTTCGTAAACTACTGCATCTCCATATTCACTTGTAAAATGTTGGATTAATCAATAATCATTAATCAATTTGCAATTTGTTATGATTGTTAATAGATGTTTTACTATATAACCTTCAATAAAAATAACAAATTGATGCCAAATTGTGCCTTAGGGATTGTTATGTATGTAGGTTGAAGTTGGCAACATTTATTTGAAGTGATGTAACTAACCAATCCTGGCCCGTCCTCTGGGCGAGCGTCAGTAACACTTTAGTCGGCTTGGAGGATACGCGTCTTCTACACTCTATGCATTGTGTATGTAATTCGCCCTGCTCACTCAATATTAATAAAGTTAATTAATGACAATAATTGAGTATCTTTTATTTAAACACATAAAAGAACATAACAGGAACAATATAAAAACGGTTTCTATCATGTGTATCAACTTATAAGTATTTCGTGTATATTTAACATATTTTATTAAAGACATTTTTTTGCTAAAAAATATATTTAAAGAAGGCGCGTTGTTATTTTTCGATCTATCATCATCATATTTAACAGAAAAGTTGCAATGGTTTATAATTTTGGTGTACTGGGATGACAAAATAATCAAACATTTCATCGCTCTTTGTATTAAGTACGTATTACAAATAAACTGGTAATTCATTTTGTGACACGATCTATCATTATACAGTATAAAAAATGATAGAATATTTGTTAAGTTGCAAGAGCAAGAGAGAGCAATCACGCGACACGATGTGTCAAAGAGAAAAGAAGTTCCACGAAAGTAGCAGTTACTACGACGCTACGTACCTGCTACCCAAAAATTGTTCCCCATTTTGGTTCCAGGCACGTAACAAAACCGTAGTAATTACGTGCTTGTGACTACAGGCAAAAACTTAATAGTTCCACCGGTAGTTGCTGGTACGTAGCGATGACTAAAAATGCTGCTTGGGCACTACCTTGTAGATGATGACTAGGACCTCCATGTACTAACTTTGTTGCATCTATTGTATGGTTAAAAGCGTGGAATGACATAAAAAAGACACCATAATTTTTCCGCTGCTAAAATGTCAATTTTCGTCTTTCAAACTGAAGAATAATTTTAAAATTTAAAATCTGAGATGGACTATAACTCCTTATAAAGTTAAAAAAATCTAAAATGGGCGATATATTCAAACTCCTCATGATTCAAGTCGGGCTGATATATATATATATATATATATATATATATATATATATATATATATATATATATATATATATATATATATATTTATTACCCCATTTGGGATTATCAGGTAAGGAAGGGTGGGGGGGTGGTTAACATATAGTTGTGGTTGTCATAAGCATCTTTTTTGATAAAAGTCTTAACATAAGCAAATAGCTTGGCTCTGTTGAGTTTTTCCTTGATGGTAGTTTTTCTTTACGGTTTTCCTCTTTTATGGATGTTTTGAAAACGAAATTTTGTGGAAACGATGGAACTTGAACTAAAGCAGGAAACTAAGCAGTTCAACTTGTTTTGCTTTAAAACTTAAATTTGAATATAAACGGTTTTTCCTAGGCAGGTAGAATTATTTGCTAGCTGTTGATGTGCCCTTATGTGTTGACACACTTAAGACACAATATTTCACACAAAGATCTTGGGAATACAAGTGTTAAATGAATATTGACTTTAGTTACGGTAATGCAGATATTAATTACCGTTAGCTGCCTGCCTAACAACTTAAATAACTCCTTTAGTTGTTTGTTATTCTGTTAGCAATCAGTAAACGCATAATTAAAAAATATCCGCAGTGTTTTATTTACTTCAGCAGTAAAATATCACAACTATTCCTATATAATGTAATAAATTTCCATAGGAAAAGAAATCGATCGCTTTCTAAGTATGCATTAATAATAAATAATAACATCAAGTAATAGTGAGAGATAAGTAAAAGATAAATACACATCCAAGCAAAAAAAAAACTGCAAAACAAATTTAAAATTCTAAGTGTTAATTTCCGGATTTGACACGATTTATATTATCCTTGTCACGTATCCAGGTTTTTCCTTCAAACTCATTCTTAATCTTGTCTTCCACCGTTCGCCCAAAAACACTCTTAAAGCTCCATCTGCCATAATGTATTATCAAAGGATCTGCATAATACAAAACGGACTGATGTAGGTCTCGCTTTTCGGTTTTATCCTGTTTTATTATTTATTTATTCCTTTGCGAACATTTCAAAGGCTAATTTCAGTAATTGATGTAGCAATAATACACGTTTTCGAGTTTTAAATTAAAATATCCCCCTCGTTTCTAACAATAAAACTAAGAATGGAAAACATTTTTCAAAGCCAACTTATCGCGATTTGGGTCTTTAAGCTAATTGGTCGGTTGGAGTGGGTGCCAATTAAGAGGCGTCGAATTCGAGCCAAAGTTTTTATTACTGTAAGAGAGGGTGACCAGAGGAAAATGCCCCCTTTTGCTATTGACACAAGGGGGAAAGAAAAAAAGTTTTTTCCTTTTCAATCAATTTTGGTTTGATCCCCGATTGTGCAATGCTTAAAACCTATAACGAGCTCTTTGGTTCATGAAAGTAAAAATTTTTTGCTAAGTTTTCAGATTTGTGTCGAAAATGAAATTTTTTTTCTTCTCTTCTTGTATATAAGGTGTGACCTCTCGCGCTCCAGTTCATATTCTCTGAAATCTCTGAAGTCCACACGACTCGAGTATTTTGAGCTATTTCCGTGTGTACATCCAGGATCCCACAGGACGTTCACGGTTATCCTGCGTGAATCTTGACAGGATCCCGGAGGACAAAGGATGTGGTTACAATAAAACACACTTTTACTCACGTTGTTTTGACAAGACCAATTACTAGAGTTGTTTCAACATTGTTTTCAGTCTTTCTTTTCCCTGGTTGGTGCTTTCTAAAAATCGTTTTCATAGTTTTCTTGATATGATAAACGCTTTTAAAAAGAAATTTAAAACGATTGGGTCCAAATAATTATATATATATATATATATATATATATATATATATATATATATATATATATATATATATATATATATATATATATATATATATATCTCTTTACAGCTGACATGTGATGTCTAAAGTTTAAGTATATATAAATTCTGAAACATTTCTGAAAAGTTAAAATGTAATTTGTCTGATATATAGTAGACTTCCCTCGTCAGAATAAAATATTCGTAGGAGCTGACCTACTTCAGAAGTATCATGGCCTTTTAAGGATAATAATTTTTTCTTCTGCGCAATAGAGAAACTTCTTTGATTTTTTTTTGGCAAAATCATATTTGAAGAATTGGATTTCGAAAGTAATTTATATCCTAAAAGTGTGCCTTCATGTTATGAAGTAATAGAAGTTGAATGATATCAGTTTTCAAAACAATACGTATCAGTTTATGTTTTCAGAAAAGCTTCCATCGTCTAAAATGAATAATTAGTGTTTATATATCCAATACTAGTCACTATGTCGACGATTATTTGTACAGCACGTGTTCAATTGAAGATGCAATTAAGATACAATGCACGTAAGAAATATTTAGAAGAATGATGAATGATGCAGCTCCGAGGACGTTATGAATTCGTTTAAGACTTGAAGGCAAGCTAGAATGAGTACTAGAACTTCATTGGAATCTAAAAAATATTTTCAAGTTCCAAAGAAGGTTCAGAACTGTTGATGACAGAATATTGTCACGTGGGGGTTTTCGTGACTGAAGGTCGTAGTCAGAGGTAGAAGGAAAAGACAACACGAGGCATGCAAACAACTATATACTAATAACAAAGTAATAAAATACAATGGTATGACATATAATGGTTATATAGTTTGAGAACGTACAGGTCCTCCTAATTCCAACAATAAACTTCAGGGCGATCGGAACCACCCTATCCAGCACTAGATCTACAAACTAAGCGTCTACACATAGCGCCTTGGCACAACTCCCTATCAACTAAGCAGAACTAAGCGACAAAGAGTCTTAGCACAACCCCCTCATAACTAAGCAGAACTAAGGGGAATGGTAACCAATGCCGCTTGGCATCAGGTTCCAACCCCTAACCATAAAATCAATATAAAGGCACTTACCCGCTTGCTTGGATGTGACTTCTTCGAGTCATGGCACTGACTGACTTCTAAGCCCAAAGCAATCGGCTTATATACTACTCAATGCGGAAGAGATTAGCATAATAGTGGGTATCCGTAGGATGGTGTTCTCAAGTATGGTGTTCTCAATACTTTGAAGGAATTCGTAGCTGCTCGACTAGCGTAGGCCGCTTGACTGCATGTGGGTTGTTCAGCATAGACGAAGCAAGCTTAGTAGATGAAATGCATTGGAATGGCCAGACGTGGGTGACGCGGCAGCGGCTGTGGTTGCGTTTCTTCGAATGAGTGGGCTGCTGGTTAAGAGTCGTAGACGGCGAGGCCGCGGCTGCTTGATTAACGTGGGCAACTGAGTGTAACCTTGCACGATATTTGCACTAACGGAATGCAAGATGTAGAACAGTTGAAGAAAATCGATTTCAATAGTTGAAGTGCTTTCTAATCAAATATATCAAAATTTGACGAGCCATGTTCGAGTTATCAACACAGATACGACAAGATCATAATCGAGAAAAAATCGAATCAAGTCGACTGTAGCTTTGGAAAACTTTCCAATCGAGTTGTATAATTAAAATATAACGTTCGAGTTTTTAAAGATAATATACATACGGTTCTGATCAAAATCTAAATGGAACAATGAATAAATTCAACATTATTTATCATTTGTTATAGAAATTTGATAGCCTGGAAATAAAAGCGCATCATGATTAAGAACAAACATGCTTTATTTCTGGGAACCATTAAATTTAGGCGGTAACTTTCGCCTTTTTGTCATTGGTTAATCGTGACATAAACTAAATATTCCAGGATTTTTGAAAATTTTCTTTATTGGTTAAACCGCATGTTATGAGGTATTCAGGCATTCAGATGTCGTAGTTCAGGCGTCAATTCTTTATGGGCTCTGATCCAACTAACGATCGAGGACCAAATTTTGCTATCCTAATAATCTGCAATGGTTTTTAATTCATTCCGTAAAATCGTTTAAAAGTTTGTTCCAAGTCGAGATATTTTATTGAAGTTAACAATTTCTTGCCGATTCGTACTGCACGAAGTAATGTGTGCAGATCAGTTATTGAAACTAGATGATTTTTATTAAAATCTGAGGACTTTCTTGGTTATCGTTTACACAAAAGAACACAATTTAAACGATTATAACCCATTTGCAGAGGTACATTTCAATCGACTAGTGCTTGAAGGAGCACATATGCATTTGATAAAAAATCGCCTAAATACCTAAAAAAATTTATCATGAAGATTTTATTGTTAGAAGACTGAAGTAAAGTGAAAACGTGGGACTCTTAGAGTCCAGTTACTTGAGTATATTCTTATTACGTCTAGCTAGAATCCATTGAAGCAGAATTGCATAACACTCCTTCCATCTTACATAGTTATCTCAGACCTGCCATGCGTCCTGATCAAACTTGAATGTGCAAACTACGATTATTTTTTATGCAAATGAAGATTATTACAAAATGAAGAAAATACATGACCACAAAATATAACCTTAAAGGTTAACTATTTATATTTCTACAAATAAGTACCGTCTAAAGAAGGTCAAAAGTAATTATAATCGCCAGATAGAGAATATTAACGGAAGGAAGAAGATTTAATAAAATCCTTCCAGACGTCTGAATATTATCTTATGTATAATAAATAAATTATTTATGATTTATTAAAATTTATTAACATATGTTTGTATTTTTTACTATGTGATTGTAACAGACAGGTAAGAGGGAGAAGTTATCACATGAGAAAAAAAGATTGGAGAAATTTGGGTAAAATAGAGGACTGGCGCATAGTAGTAACATTAGGGAACCCACATTTTTCCTTTGTTTGGATTATATAGAAGTACCCACTTTTCATCACCAGTTACAATCATTTTCCAGAAGCGATTGTCTATGAGATTTTAAAGCAGTTCTTTGCAAACCTCAATCCAGCGTTGAAATCCATTCAAGCCTACTATTTTTTTTAATAAAACCCATTTCCCTGGTCGACTAATTGTAGGTTTGGAAGGAACAATTTTTGCTAATAACAACCGAACAAACTTGACTAAACCTTTGTTTTAAGATTACTATTATTGCATCTTATTTACATGTGTGTTACACCCCTGCCCCAATTTGTCCATGATTCTCATAGATATACTCCGTTCGGAAGCTCAACTGCGATTTCCATACACGTCCGAACTAAATTAATCAACTTCAGTTGAATATGTTTTTAACCGTGAGAGTCACATCGCAATGAATTCTCAAACGAGGATAGCGATTATGGATGGTTTTGTAGGTTTAGATGACCCAGTAATAAAAAACAGAATCAAAACATTTTAACTAGTATGGATTCACACAACCCCTACAAGTTTGGGCATGTCTGTCGAGCCAAATACCAACTTTAACTTTAACCAAAATTCTCCTGACAGAAATTTGTTCTTTCCATAGTTACCAGAGGCAACTAGAATAATGTAAAAAAATTGTAGACGAGTAAGGTTACAAAAACTGCCTATCTTTCATTACATCTTTTTTTTGGCTTCTCCCCAGTTCGATTTCACCTCTAATATTTAACCTCTTTAAATTCTTCTTAAACGGCTTTTCCCCACTGTGTTATTATGCAATCTTGGCATTGCCAATTTACACATGCTTTTAACTAGACATTTTTATTGGCTACTCCGTATTTGGCAATGATGACATTCGGAATTCTTGATTGGTAAATTCTGCTTATTACTTTTTTTTAGAAAATTTTGTAAAAGATATACTTTCTTTTTGCCAGTTTGGCTGCGATTTATCTTGAAACGTGTAATAGTAGTATGTAATGCATTTACTTTTGAAGTGAAATATAATTCTACTCTGAAATTTTTAAGTGAGTGGGAGTTTAAATATTTTAAAGTTTATTGTTTGCTTTAATATACAAATTTTGTTATTGCAATTGATTTAATGTTTACACGGTTGCAAGATTTAATTTGAAGACTACTGTTTCTGCAGAAATCGTATCGTGGAAATACCTGAGGTTTTGGATAATTTGCTGTTTAACTCTAAGGCAGGTTTGATTAATTGATTTTAATAATTTAAGAACTGCTTAATTATTGTTTAAATTGATTTATTCACTGATATATTATCAGTGAATATAAATAATCATAATCCAAAATTACTAGAAAGTTTTTAAAATGTATGTAAATAAACAAAAATATTGTAGATTAGCATCCGATAAAGTTAATATTAACTAGAAAATGAGAGCAATTGATGTAATAGACAAGAAATTTACGTTTCTATGGTTCACATTATACCAGAAGAGGGTTATTTAACTAAATTGAAGGAATCAACCCAACGTTAGATAGTTCTAGAAAACAATAGACTCAGTTATAATTAATTGACCAGGTGCTTTTAAACCTTCTTTGGCTTTTAATAAAATTGTACGATTGCAATAAGAACCGTCTACTACATCTTTAAATGGCCAAATAAAACAACAAGCAAATTTTGCAGATGCTAATTGGTTTTAAACACATTGAGAAATCAAAGAACAACGAAACAATGAGGGATAAATAAGATGGAAAGAAGCCTGTGTGAAAAGTAGGACAATACAAGTGCGTATTGTCATGATATGACATGCTATAAGCAACAACATTTACATACATGCTTTATAGGTTGCATAACTTTTAAGCGAACTGAGTTTGCATTAAATTCCTATTATTAAAATAATTTTAAAAAATGTTTCATTATGATTAAGAAAGACTCTAAAACACAGTAAATAGAAAAAGGATAAATCTTAAATTTAATTTTTCTCTTTATTTTAGTAATTTGTATTGATCAGCTGACGGTTTTCAATCGTTACTTAAAATTTGCCCATAAATAGGTATTAAAGCCGTTTCAAGGCTTGTTTTCACCTAAGACAGGTTAAGAGTGTGGTTGTGAAGGTGAAGGTTGTAAGGATTGTTTTTGTTGTTGAAAAATTAAAGATTTTAAACAGTTTGAGTCGTTTCATGATGAATTTGTAGTTTTTAATGTTGAGAAGTCTTTGGACTTAAATATTTTATTGTAATTTTGTGAAGCAAGTTCTTGGGCACAATTGAAACAAAAATGGCAATATAGGGATCATTTATTGTAGATTTATTATCATGGGCATTTAAAAATCAAAGATTACTGCGACTTTTCATAGTATTTTAAAAATATGTAAATTAGCTATTAATTAGGAGTTGGGTATCAAAAATTGTGTAATTGTTGTTCTAGAAAATTTAAGGATCAAGCTTATAACACGAAAAGGAAGCAACAATGTGTTTATAAACATTTATTTCAAATTTAGTAATGTTTCTGTGTAGTGGAAAGTTAAGTTGGTTGCCATTCTAACCTAAGCCTATGTTTACATTTTAGTATAAGTTTGTTATATCATTAAAAAGAGGAAATTTTCCTCTATCCTGTTATAATTTGTTTAAACAATTAGTTTAATTTTTGATAACAGGATGGTTATGTAATTTTAGTAACAGTGTTATTCAATTGTTTCAAACTAAAGATTTTTAGTTGTAACCAGGAAAATAACCAGGTTATTCGTTTGTTTTTCAAAAAGGTTTCAAAGGGTCATAAATTGAGATCGAAATCAGGTGACACTCTCTCGAAAAAAGTCAGTTATACAGAACACGCGTTCACATGCAGAGCAAAAATTAGAAAAGTTGAGGTTATGTTGTATTATGATACGTCAAAGTCGACCTTAAGTCAAAAATTTAGAGTTATGTTTTAATGTTACGTCAAAATGTTTAGAATTATAAAGTTTTTTGAAAACAAGTCGTGCTAATAATAATAAAACATTTAATTTAAATAAATAAACAGTGTTATGAAGTAAATTAGTGTTTTAAAATATTCTTTTTGTGAAAAGCGCATTTTTTTGTTTTAGTGAAGTTTAATAATGATCTTTGGAATGGGAATGTTAAATGGAAATTTAATTTTGAATAAATTTAAATGGATTTACCTTATGTCTGAAATACCGCTGGCGTTTATAATTCAACTTTAATTTATAATCCAAGATTTGTTTTTAAAGAGAAATAAAGTTTTGTGGAATGTCAACCTTTTTCGATCTGAATCATACGGAAACATGACTTTATGGTTAACTAATAATTCAAGTCGGTAAATCTTTTAAGTCGCCAAAATGTTGAATGTTGTACTTTATGTAAGGCAATTATTTAGATTTTAAAGTAGTCCTACTAATGATAGAAATATTAATCAACAAGACAAAGGGAATTATACTGTCTTATAATTCATTCTTCTTTCATTCCTTAATTGATATCCAATTTTCTTTTTTTTGTATTTTTTTTCTTTTTTTCAAATTTAATTTAGTTGTTTATTTATTTGTGTTGAGTTAAGTAAATTTTTGCATTTGAATTTTTTTTTAGGTAACCTTGGATTTATTTATTTTAGTTGCGTGTGGTCAGTTAACAATCTTTTATAGATCTAAATTAGTTAGTGTCCTAGTGAAGCGACCCGTTTAAGAAGTCTCATTTGTATAAGGAACTTGTTTTCCAATTTCACTTATAGTCCCCAAACGTGGGGCATTCCTTATTCTATACTTCAGCTGTCATTGTTATTGTATTTTATCATAGCAATATGTTGCCGTACATGTATTTATAAATATTATCATTATTAAGAATTTCTCAAATTACTTGTTATGAACTTTCACTGTTAGAATTGTAAGCACAGGAATCTTTCACAAAACCAAAACATCATGACCTTGTATAAATTTTTAAAAAGGGATTCGTTAGGATGTTTTATTAAACTATATATTTTCTAGGCAAATGAGTCTATATCTTCATATTAACTGGAAACCATTAAAACGTTTCCATCCTGTAAATTGGTCTAAAAGAAATAAATAAGAAGAATATGAAGTAAAAACGACAAGTGTGGTGAACAATTTTTCCAGTTAACAGAATAATCCCAATGGTGTTTTTTACTTTACAGCATTCCTTAATTCAATAACCATTCATAAAGTTTTTCTCTGTGCACAAGAACTCCCACGTTATAAAAATATGGATCGGTTTAAGTACCTTACATAATTAATAGTTCCATGACCAGAAGCGAAGATAATCTAATAAAGAGAAACGTGTACGCCTCTAAAGTTAGCAAACGGTAAACCGTTATCCGACAAAAAACACAGCTAAAACACGTTAGTAGCAATCCTTTCCATTATTATGACAGTAATTTCGTTAGGACTCCGGAGGGTCATACATCATATTCGCACAGCCAAGTTAAAACCGGCATGAAGAACCTGCAATTCCGAATGTCGACTGAAACTTCAAAACCAAAGTATAATTTATTGCTTTTCCTCTTCCGATCGTTACCGTGAAATTTTATGCGAGTAATGTTTTATTCCTTCTTTCTCAAGTCAAAGAATTTTTTCTTCCAGTGGCGCCCTTTCGACGATAATATAATAATATAGTAAAATAACGAGCTTAGTCCGATTATTAGGACATAAAATTTAATTTAAAAGTTTTTTGCGTTAATTTTCTCGAACTCAAAAGGAAACGCTAATTTTAACGAAAACACCGCCATACCATCGCTGGACAAACATTTTATATATTCAATTAAAATCTAATATAATTAACTTATTTCGAATTTGTTCTGTAATAAGAGGCGGAGAAATAACGAGTCCTGAACTTAGTTATCTTCAAATTTATTGGGCAGAATTTCGACGAGGAAAATATTTATAGCTTAATTTGGATTCTTTATTACCCCAAGCTATTTAAATTGACGGAGAAAAAGAATATTGTTCTTGGATATATTTACTCTAGAGATTTGTTTCGTTCCAGATTATGAAGCGTGCTTTTATACACTCTTTGCTTTCGCGTAAAATGGGCAAACTTTACGTTTTTATCACGTAGACTTTCTTACGCCCTACTCTCTCTCTCTTCTTTTTTACACTTTCTCTCCCTCTCTCGTTCGCTTAAAATTTTTAAACTAATTAAACACGAGACATTCATTAAAACGTTTAAGCACTTGTCACTTTCATTAACGGTGAAAATCTGTCTTAATTTTCTGAATTTTCTTACTTTCACCAATTTTGTATTAATCGGACAGTCAAAATTTAATTCTGTAAAAATGAATTGAGAGTTCGAGAGATGTTTTTGGCTCTGGAGAAACTCTTGTAATGAGTAGGAAGTCTTATTATTAAAATTCATTAGTATCATTGTGAAGAATAACATGGGCTACCACGAATACGAAAATCTATGACTGAGGTATTCAAAAAATACAAACAACACAAACTAAATTTATTATAAAATTAAATTAATTCCAACTAATCTGTGCTGTATGCTGTTCTATAAAATTTCAACATAAAATTGTGATATTTCACAGAAGATTTACAAGATAAGCTCAATTACTAAGATTGCTACAGTAGAAATAATCTATTTCTTCTAAGAATTTATCCTTTCAAACCTTAAAATAGTTGTAGCAATAACAAAGATAAGCAACAACAACAACCACAATTAACTCATTAAATATCAATAGAATCGTAAAATATGATTCAAAGTGAAACACTAGTTTTCTTAACACAAAAAAAACAAAGCCCTGCGATTGGGCGACAGTGAAACACTATAAAAATCAACGACAAAAAAAACAAGGCCCCGCGATTGAGCGGCAGTGAAACAAACTTTATTTTCTTTCCGGAAAAAACAAAACAGATTACTTTAACTTAAAAAAATCATACGCAAACTGCACAACACAAAATATTTAATGCTTACTGTACAACTCAAGATTGCCTCGGCTTGAGATATCTACACTACAAATTTAAATTCAGGTCATAGGTGTTGCTTCCACAGCTCACAAATTATAAAAGAAATGGATTATAGGTTTAAAGACACAAGAAAATGCATATTGTTGAGCGCCATCTGTTTAGGAAAGTCCAGGAATTTTGTAAAGATAATGACCTGATGCTCGCAAACAGAAATCGACATCAGATCTATTAAATTTAATTTAAATATTAGTCATAATTAATTATGTCAAAGTTATGTTGAATAAAAAATATTTAAAGACTTTCAGAAATATCGTCCTATAGTATTCAGTTAAATTAATTTTAATTATAGATTTATTGATAAAATAAAAATAAAAAATAGGAAGTTTCCAATTAAGATATCGTTAAAAATTTAAATATAAAAAATGATAACCAACGTAAGAATGCTTAACGACAGGTAATAATACACATACAAATAGTGGTCAAAAATATTCGAACAAAAATAATGGTGCAACTTACATTAACATTACCCAAAAAATCCATTAAGTCAAAAATACCTTATTGAAATAGTTCAATCCAACTTCACATTACAAAGCAATTGAAACAATATTGCCTTTTCTATCAGAACAAACACTAATCATCAAACTCGACCGCTTAATGAAACTGGCTTAAGCTGGAAATCAGCTTACTGATGCCGCTACTGAATTTGAACCAAGGAATTAAAGTTCACAATAACTGTCTCTCATTAGAACTAATGTTTAGTAAAGTTCTCCTTTTCTTATAAAAAAATAGCCGGAATAACCATATGAGTTCAATTATTAATTATTTATTAAAAATATTTTTCTTTAATAGAGGTGGAATGATTTTTTAAGGAGGGCGAAATTTTAAATGATCCAATAGCGAGATTTTCTTTCGCCAATAAAGTATGTTTACGTCATTTTGTTCTAGAATAAATTTCCAACGAGAACTTACGGGGATTCCTTTTTGAAATCCCACCTGCAGGTGGCCGTCTAGACAATTTTATTCTAGAAGGTCCTGTTTGTCGGCATTTTATTTACTAGAAGATATTTTAACCCAGTATGTTTTAAAGCTGTAAATTCGAACTTTCATACGTTTTAACCATAAGGAAATCTTTGTTAAAGCCAGTATTAAATTTTAGCCCTTATAAGCTCGGAATTTAAAACAATTTTTATTCTGGAACATTCTATTGCTCGGAAAATAAGCATTTGGTTAATGTGTGAACGCCTTAAAATAAACACTAGCATCAATAAAAATTCTGCTAAAATATAAGGTATTGCTTACGAATATGTTTCGACGTGACTCTTTTGTACTTGGAGGAAATATTATTTAGCTTAATGTAATATTTGAAGTTCCGACATAATTGAATTTTACTAAACTGCCAGGACCGTACTGGAATTCCTTTAGTATTTATTAGTTTCAGAAAACATAACGTAACGTAATGTGAGATTATTTGGGTTAGGAAACGCATGGAGAGGAAAATAAGAGCGCTGCTTGATGTCAAAGAACACGAAATAAAAGTCGAATAGTTATTATCGATGCTTTGTCCATGTGACGAATACAACACTATATGAACATTTCCTCTATTTATAATTATTATAGCGTTTTATTGAAGCCACTTAGAATGGAATGCATTTTTTAGCCAAAAAACTTGCGACAGCCAAACTTTTGCACAAGAGTTGCCACGTGCACAAGGGAATGTGTTACAAAACATGTCTCGGAATTATTCAGAAGATTGCAACAGTCCGACACAACATTACTGTCGGGCGCACGTCACATATCTGGGGCATGGTAATAACAAATAGCTGAGAAACCAGTTTTGCCACAGCGTTATGGTAAAAAAAACTACATTAGCTTTAAAAGTGCTCTGAAGAGCTGGCCTGAAAAAGAAAATAAATGCAAGGGGTTCACACAAAAACAAAGACAATTGCCATTTTCTTTTCATTAATTAATAAAACGTATTTACAAAAACTGTAGAAAGTTGAAAAAAGACGTAGTATAGTAAATTTAATCGCCAGTAATATTCATATAAACAAAGAGCAATTACAATTTTCGGATATGACCTTGTATATATTTAAATATTAATAAAGAATAAATAATTCAAATATTAAAGTTCTATAAATGAATGAGTGCTAAGAATCTATCGCTGAGGCCGGCAATTTCTGATAAAGACAAACAACGTACTGGTGTTATCGTAAACGAAACCTTGGATGCAAAATGCAACACAATTAAAAAAATAAAACAATACAGTTAAAAGGCTAATTAGTTCTAGGCTAATAGTTCTTTCTAGCATTTCATAATTATAATTCACAACAGATAATGACTTTGCTAATAAATATAGGGTAATAAATAATTTGGGAGAGGTAATACCCTCATCCAAACACTAAATCTTGGGAAAACAAATAAATTAGCTAAGAAAGTCGCTTAAAACCTATCAACCGAAAAGTGCAATAGGGCAAGACAACTCGAACAGTTGACCTAATAACCAAATAAACCCATTAAACCACTAAACAATTTGGCGTTAATCCAGAAAATGAAAAATTCACCAAACTTTTGCAAAATGTGCACTCAAGAACGAATGAAATGTATTTTCGTGTCCTTGCTAATCAGAGAACTGGAAAAAGGTAGAACAAAATTTGGAATAAATTACAATACAGGACTATCTCAATGGAACAATAAAAATGTAACAGTTTCCACAATATTACAACAGGGCGACGCGACATAGTGTCGGCTGCAACTCTACATGTCTGGGACACGATACTGGAAACATTCCCATACATAGAAACGAGATAAAGAGTCTGATAATGCTGCCGAAGATTCTGATCTGAATCTTGGGAAATACTGTTGGGAGTGTAAAGTACGTGAAGTAAGTAATTGATGTTACCGTAATTCAGAGCTAGCCCAGCAGAAGCTGCACCAGATAAAGCCCTCCCTATTATTTCGCCTCCGCCGCATTTACCCGATACAGACGAGATGTTTGAAAGAGCTACATTTCCAACTCCGCCCGAATCGGAACTCGTCAAACGATCAGACAGCAACATTCAAAGTCATCTTCTCTATTTAGTTGTTGTTTCTGTTTCCGTGGATAACTAGACTAATCGATTGAATAAAGTATAGCTTTTTAACCTATAAAATACTACCTCTTATTTTACGTTTCATCAGTACATTCAAAAAATATAAATAAGTATTATATGATTCTTAAAAACCCTAGAGTTTAACTGACGTAACGAGCCACCATTAAAAAAATGTATTAATTAGAAAAGCTGATATCTGAATGTTGAGTCGTCACTGTTCTATACCGTCGCGCCGCCCATTATTTCCACTTGAATAATTTTATAAGTTCTACAACATATGCAAATATTGTGCAAGGCCACACTCAGTTGCCCACGTTAGTCAAGCAGCCGCGGTGTCCTCGCCTACGACTTGGAGCCAGCTGCGCATTCCTTCGTTTGAAGAAACGCTTCCGCTTCACCCAACTGCATTAGTTGACATGCAACATATCTACCTACGTTACTCCCGTGTATGCTGGGCAACCCACGTAATTCACAACTAGCTGCACATTCCTCTAAAGAAACCAGTACACTTTTGCTCAATCCACAGTTTCGTGCCTGGTACGGCCAACTCGCATGCAAAGAGTTTCATCTATGCCAACAATGTGGCTATCACTTGTCAAGCCCAGCCTTTGTCTTCACCTCAATAACCGGTAGTCGAGAAGGAAATTACAGATAAAAGAGACAGTGGAGTGTTAGGGTTATCGCAAACATTCAAGTTATTTAATGCGGTTTTCGACATTCGGTCCCTATAAGGGTCGCCTATACACGTATTCTTGGAACTGTTTAAAAAATTTACCTCTGGTCACAGAAAAAGTAAGACCAAGGTAGACGCTGAGGTGTGAGTTTGGAAATTTGTTATTTTCTAAATAAATATTACTAATGTTGATTTTAGTATCGGATAACCCCAATAAGGCCATCTGGGGTTATCAGCCTAACAAGGTAATTTCAAATGTTAATTTCAAAAGATCAACCAAAACATTTTTCCGATCTAACAGCCAGACAGTCTAACTTCTTATGTATTGAATGAAAAAATATCATGTCTCAACGTGTAACATACTTAAAAACAAAGCCCCGCGATTGGGCGCCAATTGAAACGTAATAGTTTTCTCAACACAAAATATTTAATACTTACTGTATAACTCATAAATGCTCCAGCTGCTCAAGACATCTCTGTAACAAAGTTAAGTTCAGGACGCGGGTATTGTTTCCGTAGCTCACATATTATAAAAAAGAAAGAATAAGGCTAGTTATAAACAAAAATAAGTATACAAATAAGTATATAAGGTATCTGTCTAGGAAAAATCAAATTAGTTGAAATATATTTAAGGACTTTCATAAATATATGATCCAATATTATCTAGTGAGATTGAATTCAAAAATAGATTTATTTATAAACGAAATAAAAATAAAGGTTAAAGATAAAAGGTTTTAAATAATTGTAGATTTTAAAAAAATAAATACCCAACGTAAGAATTATTAACGGCGGAAAAATATATGCACATGCAGGTGGAAATCAAAATTAATACATAAATAATTATACACCTTACTCAAACTTTAACAAAATAGTATCATTCGATTCACAGTACGTTGATCGAATTATTTGATTCGATAACACCTCACAACATGATTAACACTTAGTCCCTTTTTGTTCACATTTAAACACTAAATGCCAAAATTAATAGCTTGATGAAACTGCAAAATCTGGAAAACACCTCGATTACTGAAACCGAACTTAGAACTTACTCGGATCGAAGAATTAGAGTTCACAATAATTGTTTTGTTTTAAAACTATTTTCAATAAAATTCCGTTTTTAGGTAACCGGAACAACCATATAAGTTCAATTGTTAATTACATTCATTAAGTAAAAGTTTTTCTAAAACCATCACTGGTTAATATGATTGACTAAAATGTTTTTCTTTATAAAAAAGGTAGCGCAACACTTAAATATTATGTTGTTTTAGAAGTTATTTCATTTTAAGATTTCCGTTTTTGAATTTCATTAAAAACAAGATCCCATATAAGCTTAATTCACCTTACGTTTAAGTCGATATTTACAATTTGTCATTAATAATAACAGTATTATTAATCTCTGGAAATTATTAAAAGAACTGGAATACGGTAACAACACACTTATTACACTATAGTTATAGCTTTTTAAATTATACGAAACTAATTATTAAACTTCGGTACGGTATTTATAATAATGATTCTAATTAAATCAAATTAGATTTCAGTATTTTTCATAACTAAACACGTTTCTGTATTTGGGAAGTGTCATCGGCAAAACAACCCATGTACGTATACGATAATAGACGGAAGAGCTCCGCACTCTATTAGTGTTTATTGCGGACTTCTGTTCAAATTGAAAATATTTCGGAGATCGTGTGGTTTTGGTAAGGGCAAATTTTTAAATAAACCAGTAAAAGAAATGCGGGATTCTCCTAAGCCAATGAGGGATAATTACGTCACATTGTTCCAGAACATTTCCAACGAAAACTTTCGGGGCTTCCCCTTCAAATCTATACATTACCCAAAGCACATTATACTTGCAGGTGGCTGTCTAGACGATTTTATTCTAAATGATTCTGTTTGTCAGTATTTTGTTTACTAGAAGATCAGCCAAATGTCTTTCAAAGCTGTAAATTCAAAGTTCAATGCATTTTAACCATAAGAAAACTTTTGTTAAAGCGAATGTTATATTTTAGTCCTATATAAATACAATATTGAAAACAATTTTGTTCTAGAACATTCTATTCCACAAGAGCAATTCCTATTGTCTATCAGAACATGAAATAATAAACATTAACACTTGCAAAGATGGTACTTTGTTAAAACGAAAACTGAAAATTTTTCTAGAGACAAATTTTATTAGTCTGGGAATATTTTTTGAAAGTAACCTTTGATATTTAGTAGGACTCATATTTATGCAGAACACCAACTGCAATTTTAAATCAAGAAAAATATACAATAATATGCAGGACCGCATTAAGAATTTTTATCAATTATGCAAACAAAATTGCAGTTTTCGAAAAAAAATGAACCGTTACAAACATCTACTTCATTTCTGGTCCGAAAATGGCTGAATGCCGTGGGAACCAAAATCCCCAAAAATATTTAGCGAACGAGTTTTTTAAAAATCTTGGAAGCAAACCTAGCTGCATTATTATCATCTACTGTTATACAAAAAAATAGATTGTGGATAATTTTGTTTAATTCTAAACCCCAAAGGATGCATATTTTTGCACAAAAACCAAAAACAAACTCACCTTGCACAAAAACCACATCACTCTTCTATTGTCATTGACTAGTAAGTATCAGGTGCATATCATTTACCAAATCATCTGCTGCTGTGAGTTTACATTAAGATGAGCTTTATTTTCATGCTCAGACCTAATTCAGTTTGGCAGGCATGTTTTACAAAAATGAATCAAAGACACAAGACTGCGTAGCTTTCCTAACTTGTCTCATAAGCACTATGCGGTGAAAAATAAGCCATAATCGATATACTATTTTAGTTTTAAGAATTTTAAACATTAGAAGTTTGTCAAAAAGATATTAAAGTATTATTGCACCAGCTGTTATTATTCTGATTTAGTGCCGCATACTGTAGTAATATGTAAGAGGTTAAATAATCTAGAGACAACGTTAAATAAGTTAGAATGTGACCACACAAATGTATTTTATCAATACAAAAATGACAGAAAAACAAACAAAACAGAAACATCTATATATATAGCTGCTGGCAGAAAAGATATAAAAGGTATTGAACGAATGGCCTTAGAATAACTATAATAAATTCGATCCATTAACGCTTTCCAGGCTACAAACTCCGGCAAACAAACTAATGTCGAGCCATCTATCTCTATTAATTCTACGTCTTAGTTACCGCTATCGACTCCTTTAGACTTCGGTGACATAAGTTCTGGCGACTTTTATGGCATTGTAAAACATATCTCTGTGAAATTCATTACTCCTAAAACTGTATCTGAGAAGTTATAAATCTGGAGACCATTTCTAATATATCATACTTACAACGGGCTACATTCTGTAGAGGCTTTTATTAGAGGCTAAAAAAGTCTCCTTTTAAAGATCCCGACACGCAATTTGTTCAACTCGAAATAATATAAGCAGTTTTATGGATTGTTGCGGAGAACACAAGACAAGATGAACTAACTCTATATGTAGAGTTAATGCAGTATCTTGCTACTCTACTACAGTTAATGCAACTTGTGTAACAACATGAGCAGATATAAATTGTAAGTGTATAACTATAATATATACCCACATTGTTATATACATATTAAGGAGAATATTGATGACGATATTAGCGGATGTAATTCCTTCCAACAATAACGTTCTGAGTGGAGAATCTGCTGCTTTTCTCTTCTCCGACCTACCTTCATCCTTACCTTAATAGAAACTTTGGTTTAGATATGCATACATCTATTGAAAATTTCCCCGGAGAACAGTTAACCGAATAAACTATTCCCCGTCTTAAATCAATCAACCTTAGCACATTCAAATCATGAAGACGATAATGGAAATTTTAAAATTTTATTATACTAACTTAAATTTGGATACAGCGAAATATGTAAATTAGCAATTACCATATTCATACTAGAAAATAGGTTGCCGGATGAACTCTTCTCTCTCTCTTTAAGACCTTCATAAAACAATCTACTTGTATTCATTCATTTTCTGACATTCGAGTTTAACAAAAATCGAACGATTCGAGTTGCATTTCAAATTCAATTTAACAGAGATGAAGACATAACCTCAAAATTGGATCGCAATTGTTCTTTATTTTCCTAGTATTAATTTGCAATCATTCATCTAAATTTGTAACTGAATGGCAATCCATTTATTCTACAGCGCTTTATGTAATTGTTCTACACGACGGAGATGACAGTGGTATCAGTAAAATCTCTCGAGTCTAGATAAAGGATAAAAAGTTCTTTGGAGTATTTATAATAACATCAATTGTCTATGTATTGCAAAATAAATACTACAGAAATTTTAAAAAGGAATATAATAAGAATGCTTTTTAAGTAAGGAATTGTTCAAATTTTTTTTTGTTTACTAGTGGAACATATCTCATTTACGTTCCTTCCGTTTCACCCATCTGCCTTTCTATTTCTTCATACTTTTAAGAAAATTCGTTAGTTTATTGTAATTTTTTCCTTTTTTTATAACATTCAAATATTTATTAAAGCTGCTAAATATTTATTAAGTATAAATTTTGTTATTTTAAAATTAATCGTTATAAATATCTACAGTTCGTCAAAAGTCGAGTTGTCACCATCATCGTAAGGAACGTTTCATGTAAAATAAATAAACTTGTGCGATTTACTCCCACTCCATTTTCACACACGTGTTGTTCGTGGCAGTTGATGCTTTATGCTTATTTAGTACACATCGCACGCGTTTTGTATTTATATAGGGTTAAAATATAATATTCGCTTTAACAAAGGTTTTCTTATAGTTACAATGCATTGAACTTCGAATTTACAGCTTTAAAACCCATTGGGTTGAAATATTTTCTAGTAAACAAAATACCGACAATCAGAATCTAATAGAATAAAATTGTCTAGACAGCCACCTGCAATTATAATGTGCTTTGGGTAATGTATAAATTTAAAGGGGAATCCCCAAAAGTTCTCGTTGGAAATGTGCTGGAACAATGCGACGTAATTATCCCACATTGGCTTAGGAGAATCCCGCCATTTACTTTACTGGTTCATTTTAAAAATTTGCCCTTCTCAAAACCACACGATCGCCGAAGATTTTTACAATTTGAACAGCACGTCCGCAATAGACACTAATAGAGTGTGGAGCCCTTCTGTCTATTATCGTATACGTACCGGGGTTGTTTTGCCAATAGCACTTCCCAAATACAGTAACGTGTATAGTTGTGAAAAATACTGAAATCTAATTTGATTTAATTAGAATCGTTATTATAAATACCGTACCGAAATTTAATAATTAGTTTCGTATAATTTAAAGAGTTATAACTAAAGTGTAATAAGTGTTTTGTTACCGTATTCCAGTTCTTCTAATAATTTCCAGAGATTAATAATACTGTTATTATTAACGAAAAATTATAAATATCGATTTAAACGTAACGTGAATTAAGCTTATATGGGATCTTGTTTTTAATGAAATTCAAAAACGGAAATCTTAAAATGAAATAACTTCTAAAACAACATAATATTTAAGTGTTGCGCTACCTTTTTTATAAAGAAAAACATTTTAGTCAATCATATTAACCAGTGATGGTTTTAGAAAAACTTTTACTTAATAAATGTAATTAACAGTTGAACTTATATGGTTGTTCCGGTTACCTAAAAACGGAATTTTATTGAAAATAGTTTTAAAACAAAACAGTTATTGTGAATTTTAATTCTTTGGTCTGAAGTAAGAAGCGGTGTCAGTAATCGAGGTGTTTTCCAGATTTTGCAGCTTCATCCAGCTATTAATTTTGGTATTTAGTGTTTAAATGTGAAAAAAAAGCACTAAGTGTTAATCATTTTGTGAGATGTTATCGAATCAAAGAATTTGATCAACTGTGAACTGAAGGATACTATTTTGTTAAAGTTTGAGTAAGTTGTATAATTATTCATGTATTAATTTTGATTTCTACCTGTATGTGCATATATTTTTCTCATCGTTAAGAATTCTTACGTTGAGTATTTACTTTTTTAAATCTACAATTATGTATTAATTGAAAACTTTTTATCTTTGACTTTTATTTTATTTCGTTTGTAAATAAATCTATTTTTGAATCCAATCACACTAGATAACATTGGACCATATATTTATGAAAGTCTTTAGATATATTTCAACTAATTTGATTTTTGACTTAACCGAACATGACTAATAATTAAATTAAAATTAATAGTTTTAAAATAAACGCAAATTAGACATTTTAGAAGCTTTTGAGATATACAAACACAAACTCAGGGTACCTTTAATGAATGACCAACTTGAGCCCAGTAATTCTCCGTTACTGGAAGTATTAGGTATTTAATTCTGATTATTATTATTATTATTATTTTATCTAGTTACCTATTTTTGTATCTACCTTAGCGACGTGTTTGTTTAGAATTATATTACCTTTGATAATGACAGCATACCTGTCGAAACAATATTGTCAGGTTGTATTTTAATAAAACTGTGAAACTTTTAATAATCTTTATTTATTTCATAAAATTAATAGATTTGATACCGGTTTCTGTTTACGAGTATTAGATTATTATTATTTTTTACATAATACCCGGACTTTCCTAACCAGATGGCGCCCAAATATACTTATTTTTGACTATAACCAGCCTTATTCCTTCTTTTTTATAATCTGTGAGCTATGGAAATAATACCCTCGTCCTGAACTTAAATTTGTTAAAGAGATGTCTTGAGCAGCTGGAGCATTTATGAGTAAGTACCAAATATTTTGTGTGTAAAGAAATATTTTGTTTTAATTAGTGCCCAATCGCGGGGTCTTGTCTTTTAATTATGTTACAATTGGCGCCCAAGTGTGGAAAATTCATCAATTTGGTGTTATGATCCAGCAAAAGTTTGAAAACAAAAATAATTTATTGCATTTCTTCAATAATCGTTATTCATTATTCAATAATCGTCGTGTAGAAAGCGAACTAACTAGAGGTGCGATATGTATTCTAGTGTGAGAAAGCATCAACTGTCACGATATCATGTAGCGGTCAACGCGACTTAAACAGTAAATAGCGCACTGGCTCTGGTAGTTATTTTTTTAATACTTTTTTAAGATGATATCAGCATTGTTTTGAATGTTTTAATTTATCTTACATTCATAAATTTTCTTTTAAGTATTGTGGAAATTGTTTTGCTGATATGACTTCTTGTTTTTTAATGATGCCTATTAGTATCATGTTGACCTTAATTTTTGGGGGTTGGTAGAAGTTAACGACATATTGCTAGTAGTTGGTCAATTAAATGTGCCTATTACTCCGTTTTACATTTTAAAGAGTGGGGGCCGCTTCCTCCGATTGAAATTCTACATGTTTGCATCAATCTTACTTAAAATTTTAACCCGCGACTGAAAAGTAAGGTTACGATTGTTGTTTTGCTGATTCAGTATAATGTTCAACCTTATTACTTCTTTGGTTCCTCTTATAGAGATATAAATATAATGTTGATGTGACGTTTTTGTTGTTAAAGGGCAAGTTTTTTTTCTTCTTATATGGCAAGGATATAGAGTCAGAAATTGATTAAAATTATTTATATTTCATTTATGATATTGTAAATATTTTGCATGCACACTATTATATGAATATTTTTTTGCAAGTTTACTAGGTTTGAAAATGAAATATTATTATTTAATATATATATCGACAGCGTCTTATTTTGTATGTCTCCTTACTTATGCCCAAGACCGCCTTCTATAGCTACATAGAGATACGTCATAAGTTGATAACCACATCTTTTATACACCTCATAAATATCAGGCATTGACGGGCTTTTTTAATCATTCGCATTTTTGTTTAAGGTGTATTTATTTCAAATTCTCTAACTCTCCATTAAATTCCTATATCGTATACAACTCAAAATTCTGAAACAGCTTTATGAGATTTATCTCTTAATTACTTTTTATAAATTACCTAACTGCGAACTTAATAATATTATAAACTTTAACTTCCTTATGCAATCACACTAAACGTTCCCGAGAAGCCTTAAGACTTCCCATTGCATCGACCACTTGTTCATAAGTTATGACAGGATTCTGAATGCATTGTGTTGAGTTCACTGAAGACGCTGTAATATCCTATACTGTACTTGTGCTGAATAATTGAAAGCGATTCCTTTGACATGAGTCTAATCTGAAACCGTTTGACAGGTTGCGCCTTGACACAAGAGCTAACGACAGACCCAATAAGTACCGTTGTGTAAACCATAGATAATGTGTCCACCTTGAAAACTAATCATAAACTTGATGTTAGTTAGTAAAGATGTGGTAACGAGGGCTTCCACTTTCACGATGACCTCGTTTTGACGGAATAAATAAATTTAAGTATCAAAAGGAAAATCACATTCACCGAGAACTTATTTTATACTTGGTTTCTGTGTTGTTTATTCGGGATAACGTGACAACTTTAAGAAACTTATAAATGTGCTACCTTTAATACATTGTATAGCTAGCTATCCTGTTTTTTGCCCAAAATTAGTTAATACAATATTCGAAAATATAAATTTTTTATATTCTACTGCCGCTGTTGAACCGCATTCCACAGTTCAGTTGGATTAGTGCAGGAACTTGTTTAGTTAATACAACAGGCTGTTTCAATTTTCCTAAAGTTCCTTTTTAATTTTGATAACTTATCTTCTAATACTTTTTCAAGGATTTTATTGGGATCTATATAATAGTGTACTATATTTACTAACTGTGTGCCCAAGAATGATATGAGCATATTGAAGCCTTGTTCAACTCCTCTGGCCAATAAGGGTGCTTATGAGAGTCGTAAAAACTTCTGGACTTACCTGTAAACAAAAAAGAAATGTTAGACACAGTTACTTAGTACATGATGAAAAATTAAAAATTAACAAAGTACATTTCTTGCACGTTGAGACTCTACTAAATACAAGAGACATGTGAGAGGTGGCTAAATGAGAATCTAGTGAGCCTGCTAGATGAAAAATTTATAAATTTAAATACCGGCTTTGAATCTTGAGATTGTGACAAAATTCTGTTCACAGTTTATAACTTCCTATCATTGTTGAAAGATTCAAACACTGAACGATTCCCAGAATGCAAAATTCCCAATAGTTTACAATATTTTGTTCCTGACGATGACGTCAAGTTAGGAATGACATGATATGGGAGTAGTGGATCAGAGTAATAAAAAAATAATCAAAAGTTTCTATAAACTGCATTATATAAAATAAGCAAGCAAGCAAATAATAACAGATGTTTAAAAACTTACAGCCATTCTTAGATATATTGGAGTTAATTTCGGTCATAAAGCATTATTGGCTCTTAGAATACTGGATTACATTTACCTCCAATATACTGATTATAAACTTGTCAAAGCTTGGTTTCTGCATTTCTGGTAGTAATATTGTTTAAATTTCATGTCCATACTGTGTTATCAACCTAGAGTTACCTCCTTTCCCAGTTATGCTAATCTATTATTTATTTCTATAACTCAAATATTCAATTCCGTAAATGATAGTAATATCTTTTCTACTCTTTTTATTAATAACTATTTTGCAGTAAAAAAATATTTTATGAAAACTAATAAGATGTAGTTATCTGTAGTTATCTATTTAAGTAATATTTTCACTTAAAAAATATTTTATTGAAACTAATAAGGTGTGTAACTCTGTAGTTAACTGTTCAAGTAATATTTTTACTAAAAAAACATTTTATGAAAACTAATAAGATGTAGTTATTTGTAGTTATCTATTTAAGTAATATTTTCACTTAAAAAATATTTTATTAAGATCTGTAACTCTGTACTTACCTATTTAAGTAATATAGTATTTACTAAAAAAATATTTTATTGAAACTAATAAGGTGTTTAACTCTGTAGTTATCTGTTCAAGTAATATTTTTACTAAAAAAATATTTTATGAAAGCTAATAAGATGTAGTTATCTGTAGTTATCTGTTTAAGTAATATTGTTACTAAAAAAAATATTTTAAGAAAACTAATAAGATGTAGTAATCTGTAGTTACCTATTTAAGTAATATTTTCGTTTGAAAAATATTTTATCAAGATCTGTAACTCTGTAATTACCTACTTAAGTAATATTTTTACTAAAAAAAATATTTTATTGAAACTAATAATGTGTGTAACTCTGTAGTTATCTGTTTAAGTAATATTATTACTAAAAAAAATATTTTATGAAAACTAATAAGATGTTATCTAATTAAGTAATATTTTTACTTAAAAAATATTTTATTAAGATCTGTAACTCTGTAGTTACCTATTTAAGTAAAATCTTTACTAAAAAACATATTTTATTGAAACTAATAAGGTGTGTAACTCTGTAGTTATCTGTTTAAGTAATATTGTTACTAAAAAAATATTTTATGAAAACTAATAAGATGTAGTTATCTGTAGTTATCTATTTAAGTAATACTTTTACTAAGAAAAATATTTTATTAAGATCTGTAACTCTGTAGTTATCTTTTAAGTAATATTTTCAGGGATAATATAATAAGTGGTACGCTTATTATCGATAATTTTTTTTAATGTTACGAATGCCAATCCCAACGACGAAAATACAACGAGTGCGAAGCACGAGTTGTATTTTCCAAAGAATGGGGCTGGCATGAGTTGACATTTGTAAAAAAATTATCGATTCTTAAGCGTACCACGAATTATATTTAGAAAGAGAATATAATAAATTAAAATGAGGACCACAAATGCACATTTAAGAGAAAAAGCTTTATTTAATTAAGTACATAATATTCCTCTTATAAATCAACGCAACTCATCACAAAATTAGTCATTGCGCGTAACACACTTAAAAAATGTATCTGACGTTTCTAAATTATTTTATTTGACAAGTGAAACAAACGCAAGTTAACTAATACCTAATCGATAATAATTGTTAGTCGCTTATTGTCACTACGGTACAAGGTCCTATTGGTCAATATTTTAAATTTAAGGAGCAACGATTGGCTCATTATTCAATGTATTATATTCTCACTTAAAAAATATATTATTAAAATCTGTAACTATGTAGTTACCCATTTAAGTAATATTTTTACTAAAAAAAATATGTTATTGAAACTAATAAGGTGTTTAACTGTGTAGTTATCTGTTTAAGTAATATTGTTACTAAAAAAATATTTTATGAAAACTAATAAGATGTAGTTATCTAATTAAGTAATATTTTCACTTAAAAAATATTTTATTAAAATCTATAACTATGTAGTTACCCATTTAAGTAATATTTTTACTAAAAAAAAATATTTTATTGAAACTAAGAAGGTGTGTAACTCTGTAGTTATCTGTTTAAGTAATATTTTTACTAAGAAAAAAATTTATGAAAACTAATAAGATGTAGTTATCTAATTAAGTAATATTTTCACTTAAAAAATATTTTATTAAGATCTGTAACTCTGTAGTTACCTATTTAAGTAAAATCTTTACTAAAAAAAAAATTTTATTCAAACTAATAAGGTGTGTAACTCTGTAAGTTATCTGTTTAAGTAATATTTCTACTAAAATAATATTTTATGAATACTAATAAGATGTAGTTATCTGTAGTTATCAATTTAAGTAATACTTTTACTAAAAAAATATTTTATTAAGATCTATAACTCTGTAGTTATCTTTTTAAGCAATATTTTTACTAAAAAAATATTTTAATGAAACTATTTTATTGAAACTAATAAGGTGTGTAACTCTGTAGTTACCTATTTAAGTAATATTCTTACTAAAAAATATATTTTATTGAACCTAATAAGGTGTGTAACTCTGTAGTTATCTGTTTAAGTAATATTTTTACTAAAAAAAAAATTTTATGAAAACGAATAAGATGTAGTTATCTGTAGTTACCTATTTAAGTAATATTTTTACTAAGAAAAATATTTTATTAATATCTGTAACTATGTAGTTGTCTTCTAAGTAATATTTTTACTTAAAAAATATTTTATTAAGATCTGTGACTCTGTAGTTATCTTTTAAGTATTATTTTCACTTAAAAAATATTTTATTACAATCTGTAACTATGTAGTTACCTATTTAAGTAATATTTTTACTAAAAAAAATATTTTATTGAAACTAATAAGGTGTGTAACTCTGCAGTTACCTGTTTAAGTAATGGTTTTACTAAAAAAATTATTTTATGAAAACTAATAAGATGTAGTTATCTGTAGTTATCTATTTAAGGAATATTTTATTAAAAAATATTTTATTAAGATCTGTGACTCTGTAGTTACCTATTTAAGTAATATTTTTACTAAAAGAAATATTTTACTAAGATCTGTAACATTGTAGTTATCTGTTTAAGTAATATTATCACTTAAAAAATATTTTATTAAGATCTGTGACTCTGTAGTTATCTTTTAAGTAATATTTTCACTTAAAAAATATTTTATTACAATCTGTAACTATGTAGTTACCTATTTAAGTAATATTTTTACTAAAAAAATATTTTATTGAAACTAATAAGGTGTGTAACTCTGTAGTTATCTGTTTAAGTAATATTTAAAAAAAATTTTATGAAAACTAATAAGACGTAGTTATCTCTAGTTATTTATTTAAGTAATACTTTTACTAAGAAAAATATTTTATTAATATCTGTAACTCTGTAGTTACCTTTTAAGTAATATTTTCACTTAAAAAATATTTTATTAAAATCTGTAACTATGTAGTTACCTATTTAAGTAATATTTTTACTAAAAAAAATATTTTATTGAAACTAATAAGGTGTGTAACTCTGCAGTTACCTGTTTAAGTAATGGTTTTACTAAAAAAATTATTTTATGAAAACTAATAAGATGTAGTTATCTGTAGTTATCTATTTAAGGAATATTTTATTAAAAAATATTTTATTAAGATCTGTGACTCTGTAGTTACCTATTTAAGTAATATTTTTACTAAAAGAAATATTTTACTAAGATCTGTAACATTGTAGTTATCTGTTTAAGTAATATTATCACTTAAAAAATATTTTATTAAGATCTGTGACTCTGTAGTTATCTTTTAAGTAATATTTTCACTTAAAAAATATTTTATTACAATCTGTAACTATGTAGTTACCTATTTAAGTAATATTTTTACTAAAAAAATATTTTATTGAAACTAATAAGGTGTGTAACTCTGTAGTTATCTGTTTAAGTAATATTTAAAAAAAATTTTATGAAAACTAATAAGACGTAGTTATCTCTAGTTATTTATTTAAGTAATACTTTTACTAAGAAAAATATTTTATTAAGATCTGTAACTCTGTAGTTACCTTTTAAGTAATATTTTCACTTAAAAAATATTTTATTAAAATCTGTAACTATGTAGTTACCTATTTAAGTAATATTTTTACTAAAAAAAATATTTTATTGAAACTAGTAAGGTGTGTAACTCTGTAGTTACCTATTTAAGTAATATTTTTACTAAAAAAAATATTTTATGAAAACTAATAAGATGTAGTTATCTGTATTTATCTATTTAAGTAATATTTTTACTAAGAAAAATATTTTATTAAGATCTGTAACATTAGTTATCTGTTTAAGTAATATTTGTACTAAAAAATATTTTATTGAAACTAATAAGATGTGTAACCCTGTAGTTACCTATTTAAGTAATATTTTTACTAAAAAAAAATTGTATTAATATTTAGCAAGTGATTAATAAGTGATATTTATTTTATTATGGTACAATCCTGGGGAAAAGTACATTTCGGGCGATTACCAAGAAAATACAATAGCAATTAATCAGTTGAAGAGATAGCTTTTTTGGTATCGAAAAATTTTATTTATTTAACACTACATACATTAAAGTGTTAATGGTTACGTCATATTATATATCCGTCACGTGAGATGTTTAATAAATATTTTTTCCGTAAAAAACTTTTGTTTGCTTGGAGTTTATGGTGTAGAATACTTGGCGTTTTTTTCAAGGTATGACAATATTTTAATAAAAATTTAACTATTATGCCATTTAAATTATAAATTTCTTATTAGTCCATGGAGATCACTTGGTCTAGTTTCTGTTTTAATATTCGATATTTTCATATCTAAGATCTAAAGAAATACCCACCCAACAAGGCTTCTTTCAACCCAACAAGGCGTTCATTACTTTTTATTGCAACCATAAGTTTGTTTAAGATAATGGTTGTCCGTCTCCACATTCTGGGTTCCAACAAGTTTAAATTAAAATAAATAAAAATTTCTGAATTAAAGAAATCGAAGTTAAACGTTTCCCATCGTTTTAATTTCAACCAATACACCATAACACCTTACTCTTTATTAGAATCTGATTAAGAGCAGTTTGCTTGATTTTTATTTTATTTCAACCTCAACTCAAGCTTATAAACTGCACTTCCCTGTTACATTTCAGAAACTCTATAACAATAGCTGAATAATAAAAATCTCATTCTTTCCTCCCAGATTTAACCGCAACAAGAAAATTAACCTCGAAACCACATTCGAGGCATAATTTACTCCTTTCAACGTTATTATTGTGTTTATATGTATATAGAACCAATCTACATGGTTAAAGTTAGAATTATACGAGAATCGTGGTGCATGCCGGACAGAATGCAAAAGGAGCTCGCTTTTGTGCATTATTAACAATCGACCAAATTAAATATTTCGGTCCCTGTTCTGTATGCACGTCCGTTTTAAATAATTCCAGTTTGCAACAAAGTTGCGGCTGCTTACTTCAACTTGTTCGGATTCTTCCTATCTCTATTGTTTAACCTTTCTTATAATCCTCCTTAGTTATTTAGTCAAAGTTTGATTGCAAAATAATAAAAACAAAACTGCTTCAGACGGGAATTTCTGGAGGGTTTGAATGTAAAATGTATTCTGCTTTAATTTACAGAGCTCACAGAACAGAAACACAAAAGGTGGGGAAAACAAAAAAAGTTTAATTGATTAAATCCTGATCTGAAAGGTTTGGTTTTGACATAAGAGCAGTAGTTCACCCTCGAGGGACGTCCATAAACGACAAAAAAAGAGTAAATCTGGGAAAACTTTCCTAAAGAACTATTACAACCCAAACTTTGTCGTGTCGTATAGGATCTTCGCCTCCTAAACTGTGTGGTTACAGTGATCCTCCAGTACAAAGCGTACGACTTTTTTTTTAAATAAAGGGAGAAAGATCCATAAAAATCTATCAGCAGATTTCCAACAAAACGACTTCTGAACAGGGATTTTCAACAAGGGGAAATGGGGATATATTTTAAAATGTTACACATACTAGCACTTGACCGCTGATTAATTGCTGCCAACAAAGAAACGGAAACCTGACTTCGGTAATTCGTTATTCTCGAGGTTCCCCTTGAGTTGCTCGGTTTTTATTGAGAACTTTCTCCCAAGACGCCTATCGGTAGTTAATACCAGACGTTTCTTTTGTGGATTTTTTCTAAAATTTTAAGAACGCTGGGTTTACATGTATCACTCACTCGCTTTTGATTATAAATGGTTTATATTTCGGTGTTGGTGTTGGTTATAAATGATATGTCAGCTCTAAAGAAATGTACGGTTGGCACTTTTCTATTTCCGTTTAGAAACGACACGAATATGACCCGTTCTAGAGAAAAACGTTTTTTTAACCCTCATCAGAGTGGTGGAACTAAGGTTTCCTGGGGTACTCTTCCCTCTTTTGATAAGTTTCATGTCTCTACTCTGAATAATAAAAAGACGAATTTGTATGTAAAGAAACCATCTTTAGTGTAATAAGTTGAAGGTGGAGATTTGTGTGCATTCGACATTTAAAGAATTTTTTATGGTTATGCAAATGCTACGGACTAACCCCAATTTCATGGCTATGCTGTGTGATGTAGCGTAGGTGCATTACTGCTCATGCTCAATAATCCTTTGCACGTTCCTTTTTGTGTACTTGCTGAAGATTTCTAAATGCTGCTCTGCATCTTTGAAAGATTCAATATTGTCATGACATTTCAGTATTCTAGGGGAGAAATGACACTTCTTATAACATTTCTTAGGCAGATTTATGCATTTTTACAACTTCCCGATTAATAGTTACATAACTTTAATTTAAATAGGTATTATATTTTATCAAGGTTTTCTTTATGTGAATACAAATAAACAAATAAGGTCAAATAGGGCACTAAAACACTTTATATAAAGAAAAGATATAACAGGATTCACTTTTTCTTAGTAAAAAGATAGTTATAGTTTATCAGCTTAACGAGATGGGCTCGTTTAGGTATTTTTCAATCTAATAAAGTAACGACTTATGTTCTGAAAGGGAATTAATCTGAAATCGATAAAATGTTGTATTTAAGGTGTATACACAGGTGAACCAATTTAGCTGGTAGAATTGTATATAGTGTCACAAACGGAAATATTTACAATTCAATATTACATACAAAACTCAACTTCTCTCCCGTTCGTGCAATATATTGTGCAAGGCCACAATAAGTTGCCCACGTTAGTCAAGCAGTCGCGGCCACGCCGCTAACAACTTGGAGCCAGCTGCGCATTTCTTCGAAGAAACGCTTCCGCTTCACCCACGACGGGTCATTCCTATGTTAATCTCAACTGCAAGTTGCATTAGTTGGAATGCAACATATCTGCCTACGTTACTCCCGTGTATGCTGAGCAACCCACGTAATTCACAACCAGCTGCACATTCTTTCAGAAAAACCCAGCACACTTCCGCTCAATCCACAGTTGGGTGCCTGGTACGGCCGACTCGAATGCAAACCACCCACCAGCCAGCAACAGGGAAGCGTGAGCTTCCTTAGTTTCATACTTGGAACACCAACCTACGGATTCCCACTATTATGCTAATCTCTTCCGCATCGAGCAGTACGTAACCAGCTTGCTTGAGCTTACAATTCAGTCAGTGAAAATGACTCCAACCATCCAACGTCTCCAAGCAAGCTGATGAGTACATTTAGTATATTTACTAAGGGATTGACTAGAATCTGCTACCAAGCGGTAGTGATTACCTGTCTTCCCCTCTGCTTAGTTATGGGGGAGTTGTGACCATGCTCTCTCTCTCTCGCTTAGTTTTTAGATCACCAGGAGTTTGACTTCTACGCTTAGTTTGTAGATTTAGTGCTAGAGTAGGGTGGTTCCGACCACCCTCATAATTATATTAGATTTAGCAAGACATGTTCGTCCTCACACTGTATAACCAATATGTGTAACATTTTGTATTCTATTGTTCGTTGTTAGTATATAGTTGTTTTTATGACGTGTGTTTATTTTCCTTTCTACCTCTGACTACGTCCTCCAGTCACGAAAACCCCAAGTGGCAATAGAATATAAATTCCATGTTAACGATAAATGCATGATTTTATTTTATAAAGTATTTTCAAGATTTTAAAGCTATCTGATAGATGTTTTGCTGGAATATTATAGAATATCATCTGTATCACCGAATTTATAAAGAATTTAATGTAAAAGTTGGATCTGTTTGATGCTATCACATAAAAACGTTTTCGAGAAGTAGCGATAATGTTGCGTTCCACTGGAATATGCAATTTGGGTTGCATATTTAATTTTGTTGCATCTGAGAGTATTAATTAAGTTAATTAGGTTAGTTTGTTAATTAAGTTAATTAATTTAGTGAATTAAGATGAAATAAGTTCAAATGTACAGTCGATATTAAAATTGAGTGTGCAAATCTATTTAACAATCTAAATGTTATATATGGTTGATGTACATATTGGTCTTTATAGTTTTACAATTTATTAAAATTTGTAAATAATAACTGAGTTATGATATAAAAGTCTGCAATTGTTTTGCAAAAAGCTATAAAAGAAGAATCCATTTCTATATAATTAAGTTGTCATAAAACACTAAAGGGGAAAGATGTACAAATTTATAAGGTTATGTTAAAACATGTAAATTTAGGTTATGTTGGAAAGAATTAAAGTGATGTTGTGTTAAACTTTAATAATAATATAATTTATAATAAAAAGTGATAAGGTTATTAACAATAAAGTGCATAATGGTAATTGTTGAAAAGAGAAATAAACAAATTTTTAATTGATTTTCAGCTGATCTTTTTAACCATCGTGTTGCAAATATCTAAAACTGTTTCAGAAGCTAACTTTTCATTGCCTGGGTCTTATGACCTGGGTATTATTACCTGGATAGACTTTTTGAGCACTTAACAAAACAAAAAATTTAGTAAACGCATAATTAAGCCTGCAAAATTGAATGGGGTTGCTCAAGTTATTGCTAAACTTGGTAACTAACCATGGACGAATGTAGTCGACATCGTTCAAGTTTTGGAGGCTTACTCCACGCAATTGACTTACTTAGAATGATGATGACTATTATAAAACGCAGCCGACGTCAAGTGGCATCGAATTAATTACTCAGTGCATTCGATTTACAAATTCGTTTTTGTTTTGATTTTCTGGACTACTTCCACCCTTTTGAAATTCGTGCCATTATCGCTATACAAAATTGTCGGTCTACTACGTCTAGAAATAAATTACCATAAAGTGTTTGAAAAAGAAATGATCAACTACTCGGTATACTGCACAGGTAAAAATGAGCGTGCAAACTTTTGTTGTAACTCTTAAAATAGAAGTCCAATTTAAGCCAGTTCCTTCAAACACTGCTGAATCTCTTACACGATAGTGTTTGCAAATAGAAATTAAATATTTGCTAAAAAGTACCCCAGGGGACCATAAATAAAAGTCAGATACTATATGATGTACAATTTCTCAAATAGAGATCTAATGCCCAGTTGACGGTCACTTATAATAATAATAATAATCTTTATGGACTATATCAAAGTGACCAAGAGAGAAGTAATTACGCTTGTCTGGTGATTTTGTGGCAAACAATTTTCAATAAGTTTTCAACAAGTGCCTATCAACTTGAACTAGAACAATAAACATGCGACTTCCTTTCCCACCTCGAAATTGAAGACAATCTGTGATTTCTCTATTGCAATCAAACAGAAGAAACCAACAACAGCCTGTTTATCCGTAGTGAAACGATATTTAGGACTTTTCTGAACCTAAGAAAATTCCATCCGGTTGTGACAACTTCAAGGGATTCAAATCATCCATCGGGCATTTAATTGTATTATATGTTACTAAACTTTTGACAAACTAATCAATATATTATAAAAGACTGTTGAGGTCCTTTCATGTACAAATTTGCAATCGTAATGCCTTTGGAACATTGCAAACATCCAAAAGGTGTTTTAAAGATTGTTACAATTTTATTTCTAATTATTGCACGCAACGAACATATCTATCCGACAAAAGTTCATGTTGTTCATTTCTTCTTATGCCAACTTTTTTAGCGATCCAATGGGTATCAATTATGTGACTAATTTAGGCCACAATAAGGCCTAACACACCATTTGATGCAATTTTGCCGTTTAGTGTGGTTGTCTTCGTCCCTAATCTAGGCGGGTTTGTAGGAGGCTACCATCCCTCTCATTATATCAAACTTTGGGAATGTATTACGAACGGGTCGATTAACATTGAAGACACTTTCCGTACCGAGAAACCCCGTTGAGGATGTTACTCTCTCCTCGGCGCCCCAAAAGACATTACTCCCGACAGCAGCGTGCGTGAGAACATCAGTTTTATTTATACATTTATAGTTTATGGTTGATCGTTGAACTAGCTACTTGTTTAATTATTCGTACCTTTTATAAGAATTTTCTATTCTACTGTTAATCATAAAATGGGGTTCAAGTTATAATAACGCGGAAATCATTTATTTTAATTCGTTTATAAATTTGATGTAAAGAGTTAATGTGGGAATTCTGTTTCTATCAATACTATTTTGGAATTAATTAATCTACCTCCTAAGGCGTTATCTGAGATCGCATACAAAGTTATCTTTATAGGGCTTATTATATTATTTTAAGTAAACCATTTTCCCCGTTTTTTTTGCTTAAACTTACCCATTACTTACCCTATATTTATATAAAAATAAAAAATAATAATTATTTGGTAATTATATTTGTTTTTCATTGTACTATTTTTAATTGTAATACCCAATATCTATAAAAATGCAATATAATCTCTAGGAAAGAATTTCATTTATGTTATTTTTATAACTAGCTCTTTCGACATCAAAAGCTATTTATTTAATTTGCTTAATTTAATTTCAAGTTTAAGTTTTCTAGCCAAGTTTCTGAATAAATTTCTAATTGTTTTCTTTAATTTAATTTTCAGTTGACCAAATAATCCCAATTTCCCTAGTAAAAAACTTTAAATAATAATAACAGAGCCACGCGTCTTATTAGCTTGAAGTGACATCAAACACGGGAAACAAAGAAGAAAAATATTTTACATAGATTTTTAATTTAATTTCGAAAATTAGAGCTTACATCTTGTTATACAATGAATGGAATTTGATAACACAATGGCAACAACGTATTCAGAAGCATGAGTTTGTCAAAAAGAAACGTAAAATGCAAGTAGGAAACACCCAATGCCATATAGAAAATAATTATCAGTAAAAATCTGTCAATGTAGTCATTGATTGATGAGGCACAAATAGAACAAATCAGTAAAATAATACAATACGAAAATCTCAGTATCATTTTATTAATTTTTTAAGTTCCAATCAGCTTTGTAAAAGGTCCTTGTTAAATGCTTTTAGGGCCACAATTTCGTAAGACATTCTTTTAGTATTGAAATTGAAACACACATTTCTTAGTTTAAATTTCGCTGCATTTCCACACTAAGGCCATGGTTTTAATTTCTGCAGTCAAATTAGAAAGAAAAATAAATTTTAGCGAGAGAAGAATATCTACTACATCAAAAGGGATTTTAATATTAAAGAGACCGTCCGGAATACTAAAAGATTATAACGCCTCTGCTAATTTTTCTGCCAAATTATTCAACAGGCAATATGCAAATTAGTAATAATTGTTGGCTTCCCTTCTGCCATATTTGGACCGTATCAACTTCCTTCGTCTCGACCCCATTTTCTGCGCGAGAAAGAGCCAGAAAAATGATCCTTCTCGAAACTAAAGTAGGAATGGATGTTCTTCTCTTTCCTCCTTCATCTAATCGCCCCTCTTCACCACCACCTCCTCTTCTCTTTTTCTCACACCCTTCACACAGACCAAACAGCCGGAGGAAATTAAGATGATTAGAATATCTTTATATTCCGGAGCTCCGACTTTAATTCTTCTAGGAAATAATAAAGGTTAGTGTTAATTCCTGCTACGTTCGCTCTTTTTCCGGGCATTTTTAATTTTTTTTAATATCCCACAAGAAAAAGGTACTTAAGGGAGGAGTGTTGATGATTAAAGTGATTTATTTTTTTAAATGTGTACGTGGCACACAATCAGCAGCAAAATAAGTCGGACTATTATTTTAAGCGACGCAATATAACATAGAGGGCTCATAAAATTAATCAAGGAAGCTATTCCGGAACATAAACCACCGGAGTTAGAGAACGACCGCGACTTAACAACTGCAGCAGCGACAATGTACACTTACACAGCTGCGCTTACAACAACCCTAAGGTTTTAGATTAAAGACGTGGCGAAAGAGATAGAGAATATAAATCGATTCTCCCTCGTAAGAATTGAATATTAAATCGTTTCAAAATTACTTTATCCCGCAAATATTTCCTTTTATATTTAACCAATAAGAAAACAAATTTAGGAAAGTTTCTAAATTGAAACGGACTTGATCCGACGGAAGAATGGTTTCATTGCTTTCCTTTATTTTTTGAACCAGCTTACATATATTTCATTCTTACAGCTCATTTGTTAAACAAAATATAATCGATCAATTTGAATAAGAAGGATAAATATCTACATACAGGTATAGCAAGAAACGTCTGGCCTGAATAAAAGCAGTTTGCAGTACGAATGTTTTTCAAGGAACATTCAATAAAATTGCAGCAAGTTAGAGCCGGGTTTATGCACCAGAATAGTGATGAGTTTAAGATTCTCAATTGTAAAAATAAAGGAAACTTTAGTGCAGTTCTCATTCGTCTCAGACACAAATTACGTTTCATTTGGTAATTTTGTTAAAATTACACTCGACTAGAATTTTATGTGAGCTGGCCTTTACTATATAATGATGCGATGGTCGATAACAATGTGTTTATGGATTAACATTGGTTTCTATCGTTTAACAGCGGATTTACTAAACATAAAGCTGTATTCTGAATTTAAAATGCTAGAAATCGTTTCAAAACGCAGTCTAATGGCAAACTCTGGAAGGTTTCTGTTTAGAAAGGAGCACTAAAGAAATCATTTTCAATTTATCAAGAATGTCTTGGAATGCAGCGCGATCATCTACAATGACATTTATAAATTTTGTGGCTGATAACAACATTCAGTATAAACATAAAGGTATAAAGAAATCTCTTAGCAATGAGGACCAAGGAAACGAATTATAGATAATTTGTTAATAATGGGTTGCATAACCTCACTTTTAAAAATTTGATTTTGAAGAAGATTTTCTGAATTAACACTAACATGCACACAAGAACTCTAGCTCAAGCACTTTAAGCAGATAAAGAATATATGGAAATTCTGATTCTCATAACTCTCATAACTTAACGATTTGGAGATCGTTTATGCAATCTTTTCAACTTAATAAAGTTTAGTTCATTTTTAACATTGTAAATCATCTGGAATAGACAAAATATATTATACTGAATGTGTATGCAAATATATAGAACAACCTACCTTGTGAGATTTTAGTTAAAATGAAAACATTGTTTTCATATTAACGAGGTATCTTCATTTTAGAGTTTTTATGAATTTTATAATTTTAAAGCTGTTTCTAGCTTGTTATTGTGGAACATTGCAGAGCAACATTTTATCCACAAAATTGATACACTATTTAATATAAAAGCTGGATTTTGTTTACTTCAACAATAAAAACAATAATCACTCAAAAACATGTTGAGCTGCTTTTTCCTAACGTTCAAGTGAATTATGTAAAACGGCCAGTAAGTCAAAATTTCTGGCATCTAAAAACATTCAGATAATGTTATTAAGGATGTAATGCTTAGTTTTGTGGTGACAGGAATGTGTAAAAAGGTACTTTTATGTAATAAAGCCATGTGTTAGTATTAAGAGGTTTGTTTGTAATCGACATTGAAATTAGGGGTATAATTATATTTTTTGACCTAAGTGTTGTATATGCTTAAATTAAGAACTTTATTTTCTAAAAATTAGTCTAATCAGTTTTTACGCTAATGAAATTTGTTTTCTTAAAAACTATATAAAGGGCCTCCATTTTTTAATAATTAAGTAGCAATTTAATATCAGGGAAACAAAATATGTTTCTAGCTGCTCCTGATATTAAAATTTGTGAGGTTAGCTTTGAACATTGATTCTGTTAAAAAAAGATTATGGTTATGTAAAATATCAATATTAGGATAATTTTGTTAAAGTGTTAAAAAATGAGAAGATACATCAAACTACCATCAGGACATACGCTCTATTACAAAAATACGACTGATCTAAGAGTAATACTGAAAGTGAACGGCGGATTAGCTGCAATGGATTTTTTGTTGTCGATTGTTGACAGGTACAATGGCAACCAAAAAATGGAAACACCATCATTAATCAAGTTAACGCTTTGTTATAATTGTACACACTGTAAATGAGTTTAGTGCTATAAATTATTTAAAGGTTATTTAAATGTCAAAAACTTTTGATAACAACTTACGACATTATATATATATATATATATATATATATATATATATATATATATATATATATATATATATATATATATATATATATATACGATATATTAATAAATAATACGTCATCAGCAATCTTGATTTTTAATTTAATATGTTTATTAACAATAGCGAAAATTGGTATTTTAATTTTTTTGGCTGCCATTGTACATATAACAAACGGAAGAATAAATAATTGATGACAAATGATTCTTAGCATATTTATATCGTATTTACTAGAGATGGGAGTTGGATACCCGAAATACATATCCGCTGCATATTCCATACGAGACGGGTTCGGAAAGGATACATATTGGGTCTAATACAGATCGGCTCGTATATATTTGAATATCGATTATCCGAAAGTTATCCAAAACTTATACGATAGATAAACGTTGTTATCTTTTGCATGGGGATAAAAATTCGGATATCGGATGAAACTCGGAATAAATATTCGGATATCGGATGTCGCTTAAAATTCAGATTTGGATATTTCTGATTCAATTTCGAATCGAATACGATTTCGTCAGATGCCGGATCGATTTCCAATATTTTTTCCGTTGGTCTTAATAATATGCAAAGACTTTGCGTACATACTTGTGGACCGCCTTGATGAAATTATCTCAGCATCTATATTAATATAACTAAAGATCGCAGATGAAGCTATTTTTTCATTTTCTACTTGTACGTGTTAAGATGCTACTTCCGTATGTTTTGCATCTCGAGCTATTTTAAATACGTCTACATCTACTTGCATAATACTCTAGTTAAGCATTTTGCTGTATTTATAAATCAATATTTAATTGTGTTTAAAGGTTACATTCCAGCTTAAATTATTAGTTGATAATGGGAATACTTTATATATTCATTCGTGACAATATTACTCAACTTAAAAATCTACTATTTAATTGGTGGATACTAGGTGAAATACATTATTTAAGAGATTATTTCAAGAACAAGATTTCATTAACTGAAATATACATTTCTATCTATCATTATCATTTCAATTATCTAGCTACGAGGGAAGAATTGAGTGTAAACTGGTAACTTTAAGAACCCATTTTCAGATTTCTGAAATGACACTTGTTTTTATCTCCAGACAATTTATTAAGTTTATTTTTGGAACGATTGTCTTATTCCTTCTTTTCAAGCATCATGGAATTATTGTTTGAAACAAGATAGCGCCAAGTTTCTCGCTTCATGCTTCCTTAAACAAACACCGGAAGCTGTTATAATCATGCATTAATCTGTAAAATCCGAGGATTTATTTTTATTGAAAGCAGTTGTATTGATTTACAGTAAAGCAGTTCGAAAAGTAATCACATTTATACGCAAGTAGTTGAAAGTACACTGAAGGAAAGGATATGGAGTACATCGCAAATAGTAATTATTCGCTCTGCAAAATCGATTTCAATGATACGATATACCTCTTTGTTGTTATTGGATATACAAATTTCTAACAGTATTAAATGCAAAAAATTTTAATTTTATAAGGAATGCAATTTAATTTTTTTCATATTTTCATATTTTTTTCGTATTATTTGTAGTAAATTTAAATCTTTTTACTAAAATTTTTGATTTTATTTTTATATACTTGACTACTTAACCGCTTCGTCATTTTTATTGAAAGTTTATTGTGATTTTTTAAACACAGATTTCTATTCTGTGACGATTTTCTAAAAAACTCACCGAAAAGAAGCAAAATAACCAATATTTGACATCAACAAGATGATGCACCGGCACATTATGTGGCATCATGTCGGGCAGTATATGCATGACGTATTCCCAGAGATGGATTACCAGACGTGAACCGAAGCCATACGATAATACAAGCCGGAATATAGTATTCGTGACGTCACAACTGTAGGCCTGAACGCCTAACCCTACAGCAGACCTTAGCAGACCTACGCCCAATCACAAAATGGATGCACCCTCTTGTACTCGTCGAACAATCATGTCGACACTCTTAGTTTATAATAAGAATTCCTGTTTTCTTTTTGCATAATTCCAAAAACGGTGGGGGGGGGGGCATTAAAGCAAAAATGCCAACATGAGCACAGCATGGTATTTTGTTTTTGGGTTATTATATAGAGTACATCAATTCCTTTCAATACGCTCATCGATTCATTTGTTAGTTTACTGATCCATTCATATGACACATCAATTCATCTATTCATTCCCTCAGTCATTCAAGACTTATTTGTTTATTTATCGATTCTGATTCTTACACCGATCCATTCATCATTACAATCATTTGGTTATTCATTCATTCATTGACTCAGTCACATCAATTTATTTATTAATTCGTTAATTCATTCACCAAAACATACCGATTTAATTATTTATTTATTGATTGATTTATTTATTTAAACATCAATTCATTAAGTCATTCAAGGACTTATTTATTTATTAATCGATTCTTATTCTTTCATCGATCCATTCATCATTGCATCCATTTGGTTATCCATTTTTGACTCAGTCACATTAATTTATTCAGCGAAACATTTATTCACTCATCGACTAATTCAATCACTTGCCGACTAAATTAATAATTTGTTCATCGATCTAATTATATATTTATTCATTCATTCACTGACTCAGTCATTAATATACTTCTTAATTTGTTCATTCACTCACCGAACATTTATTCACTCACCGACTAATTCAGTCACTTACCGATTCAATCATTCACTTATTCGTCGATTTATTTATTTACACATCAGTTCATCCAGTCATTCAACGACTTGTTTATTGATTTATCGATTCTTATTCTTTCACCGATCCATTCATCATTTAATTCATTTTGTTTTTCATTCATTCATTGACTCAGTCATTAACATAATCCTTAATTCGTTCATTAACCCACCGAACATTTATTCACTCATCGACTAATTCAATCACTTACCGATTCAATCATTTATTTATTCGTCGATTTATTTATTTACACATCAGTCCAATTAGTCATTCAACGACTTATTTATTGATTTATCGATTTTTATTATTTCGCCGATCCATTCATCATTTAATTCATTTTGTTTTTCATTCATAGATTGACTCAGTAATTAATTTATTCCCTAATTTGTTCATTCATTCACCGAAACATTTATTTACTAATTCACTAATTCACTAATTCATTACCGATTCAGTCACTGATTTATTCATCGACTTATTTATTTATACATCAATTCATTTAATCATTCAACGACATATTTATTTATTGATTCGTACAGCCTTGGTAGTGTAATGTCTGGCGTGCCGGACTTTCACCCAAGCGGCCCGGGTTCGACTCCTGGTGCTGGCAGATCTGGTTAAGGTTTTCTGCAGTTTCCCTTAGCTGTAACACAAATGTGGGATTTGCGCTGTTCCATCTATATAAGTCGGCTGCAGCCGCACATTGGGCCTACATAATAATAATAATCGCCCCCTCCCTCCCGCACAAGCTTATAGCTTCTGGGGCCTTGGTTTAGGTTATGGGTTGTATTAATTATTATTATTATTCTTTCATCGATCCATTCATCATTTAATTCATTTTGTTATTCATTCATTCATTCACTTACTCTGTCAATAATTTATTTCTTAATTTGTTCATTCATTCGCCGAAACATTTATTCACTCATCGACTAATTCAATCATTTACCGATTCAATCATTCATTTATTCATCGATTTATTTATTTACACATCAATTCATTAAGTCATTCAAAGACTTCTTTATTTATTAATCGATTTTTATTTTCATCGATCCATTCATCGTTGCATTGATTTGGTTATTCGTTCATTCATTGAATCAGTTACTAATTTATCCCCTTATTCGTTTATCCATTCACCGAAACAATTGTTCATTCATCGACTAATTTAATCACTTACCATTCAATCATTAATTTATTCGCCGTTTTATTTATTTACACATCAATTAATGCCGTCATTCAACGACTTACTTATTTATTTATCGATTCTTATTCTTTTTATCGATCGATTCATCATTTCATTCATCTGGTCATTCATTCATTCATTCATTGACTCATTCATTAATTATTTCCTTAATTGGTTTCTTCATTTACCGAAACATTGATTCACTCTTCGACTAATTCAAACCCCTTACCTTTTCAATCACTCATTCATTCAGCAATTCATTCGTTTATTTATCGATTCTTATACTTTCGCCCGTCCATTCATCATTTATCATTTGGTTATTCATTCTTTCATTGACTCAGTCATTAATCTACTCCTTAATTCGTTCATTCATTCACCGAAACATTTATTTACGCATCGACTAAGTCAATTACTCACCGATTCAATCATTCAGTTTATTCGTTGATTTATCCATTTACACATCAATTTATTAAGTCATCCAAAGACTTCTTCATTTATTAATCGATTCTTATTTTCATCGATCCATTCATCGTTGCATTCATTCACTCATTGACTCACTAATTACTAGTTACTAAATTATTTCCTTATTCGTTTATCCATTCGCCGAAACAATTGTTCACTTATCGACTAATTGAATCACTTACCATTCGATCATTAATTTATTCGTCGATTTATTTATTTACACATCAATTTATGCCGTCATTCAACAACTTATTTATTTATTTGTCGATTCTAATTCTTTATATCGATCAATTCATCATTTCATTTATTTGGTTATTCATTCATTCATTCATTGACTCGTTCATTAATTATTTCCTTAATTGGTTTCTTCATTCGCGAAAACATTGATTCACTCATTGACTAATTTAATCACTTACCGATTCAATCACTCGATCTTTTAGCAATTCATTCATTTATTTATCGACTCATTTGTTCATTTCTCGACGATTTCTTCATTAATTTTTCATTTCATTCATTACACATCAATTGATTCAGTTATTCAATGACTTATTCATTTATTTATCGATTCTTATACTTTCACCGACCCATTCATTTGGTTATTCATTCATTCATTGACTCAGTCATTAATCTATTCCTTAATTCGTTCATTCATTCACCGAAATATTTATTTACTCATCGACTAATTCAATCACTCGCCGATTCAATCATTCAATTTATTCGTAGATTTATGTATTTACACATCAATAATTCATTCAGTCATTCAAAGACTTCTTTATTTATTAATCGATTCTTATTTTCATCGATCCATTCATCGTTGCATTTGGTTATTCGTTCATTCATTGACTCAAATACTAATTTATCCCCTTATTCGTTTATCTATTCACCGAAACAATTGTTCACTTATCGACTAATTTAATCACTTACCATTCAATCATTAATTTATTCGTCGATTTATTTATTTACACATCAATTAATGCCGTCATTCAATGACTTATTTATTTGTCGATTCTTGTTCTTTTTATCGATCGATTCATCATTTCATTCATCCAGTGGCTCATTCATTAATTATGTCCTTAATTGGTTTTTCATTCACCGAAACATTTATTCACTCATCGACTAATTCAATCACTTACCGATTCAATCACTCATTGTTTCAGCGATTCATTCGTTTATTTATCGACACATTTATTCCTTTGTCTCCGATTTCTTCATTAATTCCTCATTTCATTCATTACACATCAATTGATGCAGACATTCTCTGTTCATTCACTCATTAATTTAACAATTCATTCATTTATTTATCAATTCACCTATTCATCGATTCATTCAATCATTCATTAACTTAATATTTCACTTATCGATTAATTTAGTCATTCGTCAGTCATTGACCAATTCATCCATTTATTTATTCATAAAGCATATCAAACAGAATTATATTTGTAGCCCCTAATTCACAGGATGTCCATTTAGTGTGTAATTATACAATATCTCCTAAACTATTAAAAATCAAGAAAAGCTTTTCACGTAAAAGTTTTTTGGATGCCAAGAGTGCATACTTAAAAACATTTATAATAGTACAGGGTGTTTTAAAAAAGCGGGACACATAAAATTAAATTTTTTTCCGCTATAGGGTTATTTTTTACGATCTGATGCAGTGCCAAAAGTGAGAAGGGTGGGGATGAAGTCCGAAATTTGCCGTTTTTGCAACTTTTGTTTCGCTTGTATCTAGATAGCTGTAATTCCAATTTGATCGCTTATGCGTGTTGGATGTCAAATAATGACTCGCACATTTCGATAGCTCCACCCCAATTAAAAATTATTAAATTAAAAATTCCCAATTCCTTCGTCTTCAACATTTAAAAAAAAACGTTATGGCGATATTTGAGGGTATGCAGTTGTCTTTTTGATTCTTCAAGATTTTGTTTCATCCATAGGCGTAGGTCGTGGGGGCACGTCGTAAGGGTTTTTCTGCGAGATACCGCTGCGAAGATTGTCGCTTGGTTAGCAAGGACAGGTATGTTTACACATATGTACATCAAAAATATGTTTTTACAGCTTACAGTGGCGTAGGTAGAAGGGGGACTATTTAAAATTTCAAATTGCGCTAGTTTATAAAGTATAAGGTCTATGAAAACGCAGTTTGAGGCATGCAGTGAACTATTTAGGTATCCATGCTCTGCTAGGAACAAATTCTCGATAAAAACTTAAAGATGATCGTTCCATCTTAATTAAGATTAAGGCCTTGCTATGTTCGAAAATACACAAAAATTAGGTAAACCGTTGCAGATCTAATAGATCACGTTTTCAGTTATATCTCGATACCAAAACGTGGTATCGGCATAGGACTTTCAAATGGCGTCTCTCTCTCTCTCTCTCCACTTCTTACTCCAAAACTCATGGTTTAAATTTACTGTGTGTGTACTACACTAAGCTTCAGCGCAGAGGAGCAAGACAACGCACGTAGATTACTTAATTGGTAAACAGCATGTAGGTTAAAGATTCTTTATGCAGGTAATAAGTTTATACACTCAGATGCAAGTTATTTAATTCAGAGTCAACCGTGAGGCAACGTGTTTTGGCTCTAGTTGCATTCTAAATAAAGTCATAGCCGGCTAGAAAATAGGAGAGCAATGGCATAATATTTCATGTAGCCGTGTTCAGCCAATTTGCTGATTACACAGACTTTAAAGTCGTTAAAATAATTTAGGGTTGTAAAATTTATCTGATTCAAGAATTAACACCCTCTGTACTATCCTACATTATACTTTTAAATATGTATGTATGTATGCAGGTGCATACGTCGGTTTAAGCAGAATTTACTCTTTATTACCTTCATAAATTGAATTTTAACACCACCAGAACATGTACATTGTGTAAATTTTCATTACCCAGTCCAGATTGAGCCATCAAAACTCAGTTAGAAGCTTTTAAATATTCCAATTGAAAAATTTACAAAAACCCTCCTTTCTTTTCTCGCACAAAAGGTATTAGTTTGTTTTTCTTTCTGTTAAGGGGAAGAAACCGAATTTTTCTTGAAAACTTCAAACTTCTAAACCACTAACCAACTTCCCAAACCGAATCTTTTTTACGTTACAAACTTTCTTCCAATTGAAATTCCTTACTTTTCCTTAGCAATCGAACCGTTATCTGCTTGAGATTTCTTTGATCGCTTGTCCCAACGACAATTTGGACACTTCTTTTTACGTGAATTTTGTCCCTTCTTTTGCTAAAGTCCTTCTACGTTGATTGTGGTATATCAATCAAAAATCAATTAGAGGGAAACTTATCGATAGATTTTTCTTTTCGAAAAAGTTTCTTTTTCGTATTATATATTTCATACTAATTGCATGCATTCATCTCAATAAACTGAATCCACTGGGAAAAACAGAAAATAACTAAATTTAAATTAACTTACCAAGAAGCGAAACTCAAAGGAATTTCACATTTTATCTCGATGTAGAAGTAACATAAAAATTCCTAAACAGGGAAAAAAGTAGTAAAAGTAAGAGAAAAGTAAACCTGTCGTCTTATTTTTAGAATTTCGCTTATATATGAACGAGTCAATACAATAGTAAAGCGATTTTACATTTTACAAGATTTCTAAGTAAACGACTTTTCTGTTACAAACGGAAATAAAAACGTATTTTCATCACTTTATAACATTGAGAACGATTTCTTTTAGAATATTTTCTGTGGAAGTTGCAATTTCCTTCGAGAAATTTAAATTATCAAGAATAATCTCGCCAAGAAGCATAAGTCTGATGACGTATTCATATATTATTCGAGTTTATATAATCTTGAAAATGAATATTTATTTCAGGAGAAAAATCTATGTAGAGTAAAGGAACTTGCATATGATTTCTCAAGAGGGAAGTTGTTAGTAAATTGTCTATTTGTTTATAGCCTTAATCAAATATTCTGCAAAATGATAAAGCAACCGTTGTAGCTGCAATAAATCTTGAATTGCCATTTTTAAAACCAGTTTCATTGGTATGTATGTATTAGTACCTATGACAGCCTTATTTTATGACTTAGTTGCATGCTATTAACCATTTTAAAACGATTGCGGATACCACTAATAAATAATAATTTTATCCTGAAAATTAACTTACAGAATTTTTAATCATAATGTACCGTTGGCGCCCCAGCTTTATAAGTACTCGAACTAAAGAAATATTTTTTTAATGTTAATGCTGATTACTACCATTATTCTGTCAAGTATACAAATATGGAATCAAACAAAGCTTAATTCCTAACAGCAAGTCTCGATATATTTAAATTTATAAAACAAAACATCAACGTCAAACTATTGCTAATCTTGGTTCTGGCAAACATCTACTTTAAAATAACAGCCGCCGTTTAAACTCAAGATAAGCAACAATATTCAAAATCTCAAGTACTTACATGATCCTATTTTTGCAGAAAAAGTAGCATTTACATTAAGTCTGGCAACCGTGTAAACGTTAAATTATACCAATGATTCTACTTCAAAAACAAACGAAAAGAGTAGGAATTGCCTTTTATGTTTTAGTTATTGTTTTCCTACAAAAACAAAAAATTGGTAAAAATGAATCTTAGTTTAGAAGGATACCTTAAAATGCATCAGTTAATTTCTAATCGTAATAGATTTCCAGTGCATTGTCACAAACGGAATTATTTGAACTTAAATAATTCACAAAAACCGCAAGTTGCATTCCAACTGGTTCAAATATCATCCAAGGTTAATACATTTCTTCGTAACATTATATAGCGTTGGCTTAATGATAACCACACACATAAGCCAGCTGCTCTTATTCGAAGAACCTCTAATTAGCACATGCGATCGACCTACGCTCAGCCACACCTGCCTGCCGAACAAGGAAATACCAACGAATACGCGAAACGTCGCGCCTACAGATTCACGTTAATATGCTAATGTCTTCAGCAATACACAGTAGATAAACCCGGCTGCTTCAAGTACAACCCAGTCATTCCAACGACTCAAACGAATCAACAACTTGAAGCAGATCTGATAAGAATCTTTTTACTTATTATTTTGTCGGGATTCTAGAAGCTGGCGCCCAGGGGCGTTGCTTGCCTGATCGCCTACCGCTTAGTATTAGAGATCTAGAAGCTGGTGTCCAGGGATACTGCTTACCGGGTTTCCTAATGACGCTTAGTTATAGGATATAGTTGGTAGTGCAGTGGTTCGGACCACTCTCATGTGTAATGTAATCTTTAAGAGGACTTGTTCGTCCTCGTACTTTGTGTACTATTGTAAACCCAATATAATCCTTGTAACTTGTTGTTTAGTATATCATTAATCTGTGACCTGTATTTACTTTGTGTCAAATAATTAGAAGTATTAATGCGCGTATAGATATACAAGAAAAGGTTACAATCATGGGATATCGCGCAACAAAGAAGAAAGAAAAAGTGAGTTGCATCCGTCTACACGTGTTTCACACTTATTAGTGCTCATCAGGACGGCATAGCAGATAGAATGAAGTAAAGGCAACAATGAAATAAATAAAGATTATTAAAAGTTTCACAGTTTTATTAAAATATACCTGACAATATTGTTTCGACAGCTATGCTGTCATTATCAAAGGTAATATAATTATAAACAAACACGTCGCTAAGGTAGATACAAAATAGGTAACTAGATAAAAATAATAAAAAAAAAATAAAAAAATAAAAAAAAAATAAAGGCAATAAACTTAAAAATATGTAACAACACAAGGTTTCACAGATAGTAACCAACCGCACATTTGCAGTATCGGCCCGAAGACACTGAGTTTTCAGTGTCTTTTGCAAATATGCTACGTCCCCCAATTACGGAAACCCCACGTGACAGTATTAAGAGTTCACTCGCGTAAAACCAAATTTACAAGAAATAATTCAACTTCGACCCACTTAAAAACCTCAAATAGGAAAATTATATTTGAAACTTCACAAGTGTATGGAATACACACTACTAAAAATGCCAAGAAAATCACAGCCAAACTGATAAATGAATAATTATCTTTTATAGAATTTTCCAGAAAACAGCGATAAGCAAAATTTATCAATCAAAAATCCCAAATCTAAGCGTTACCAAATATGGAGTAACCAATACCAATACCATTTATATACAAAACAACGTAAGCTGTAAATAACTGAACTAAAAAGTAAATTAGTCAAATTTGGACCGCTTCGATAAAATTTTATCGCTGGAATTTGTAAATTCCTTGCTGTGTCTTTTAATTTATTTAAATAGGACTGACCAATATAAAAGGATTGATCAAGACCACCATAATTAATGTTATTTAACGGATTGTATATGTACACGTCAAACCAAGTAAGAAGTGCAGGATTTCAAACAAAGCCTCTCCTACTGATAAGTTCAAGAGTAGGACGAAACAATTGTCTAGGAGTGTTTTATTTGAAATTCTGCTTCTCTCATAATAATGAAGTGGGCTTAAAGAAACTCTTTTTAAATATATAAGTTTTTGGGTGAAGTTATTATCACATAAAGCGTTTATTTGATGACTACGAAAAGTCTAAGAAGAGCATTAGACGTATAAACACAAATTATAAAGACGTCTACCTGCAATTGACTCCAAAGGAAGCTCTCAAAGATAGAAAAAAATATATTACTAGCATTTAATAGAGATACTACTGTCGTCCACATGTTTGGAAAATTTCATAGTGGTTGATAGTAGAGAAAGGCATATTATGCATATTTGGTTGATGCACAAGTAGGTATTCCGTCACTTGAGTCCATCCCCACCCTTTTTATGCAAATGACTCGCGATCTAATTAATATTCAAATGAAGTGTGGTCTAATTAAATGCGCGAATTAAATGCGCGAATTAAATTAATTGATCCAATTAAATTAAATTAAATTAATTCACGGTATCATTTACATATCTCATCTCTCATTTACATATATCATTTCTCATATGCATGCGCGAATTAAATTAATTGATCTAATTAAATTAAATTAAATTAATTCACGGTATCATTTGCATATCTCATCTCTCATTTACATAACTCATCTCTCATTTGTACATCTCACCTCTCTCATTTCTCATATGCATGCTCGAATTAAATTAATTCACGGTATCATTTGCATATCTCATCTCTCATTTACATAACTGATATCTCATTTTGTACATCTAATTTTTATATATTATTTGTCGTCTCTCATCTCTCTCTCATAAACTTATTTTAAAATAAATCTTATGTTGTCATTCCTATTTGATATTTAAATATAGATCTATAGGTCATCATGTAATTCTACGAAAACAATTTTAATTTAATTTAATTTATTATTCTGAGATTACAAAATCATATATTACAATAAAATTACAATTTAACATGTAGAAACATCTAGGGCAATAATACGAGAAAATCACCTGTCGGATTATCTCTATTGCATTTTGACATGTTTAAATATACGTCATAAACATTTAAAATACAGTCTACAAGTAAAGCAAATTATATTTGAAAGAAAACAATTAGCATCGTTCGTTATGATTTCTTAAAAATTTATTTAAATGATACTTTTTAAAAATATAGAATACTGTAGATTATTTTTAAAATTCAAAAAAACATTTTCTGTATTTATAAGTGTTTAAGAAGTTACTTCAAACTGATGGTTTGCATGAAAATACGTACAAGGCAATTAGTCATGTTATTTTCGACATTCCTCAAAACTGCTTTCATCCGTAAATAAACAAAACGTTCTTACAAATGACTGAACATTTCAAAGGAATTTAGATTTTCTAAATAATTTGTTAAGAGATGGTCATCTTAAAAGCGGTATAAATTATTGTTTTAAATGACAACTACTCACCCTTGTATTAATCTGTATAAGTTAGATGTGTAGAAAATTTGAATACCGGTTAAGTACACTATCTATTTAGCTGATTCAATAAAAATTTCGTTATTTTTCAAATTCCTAACAAGGGTTCAGGGTTCTTTATCTGTTTTAGAATATTCAAAGACAATATATGTATAAATTATCGTGAGACTCCTGCTCTATATAAAACGCCATATATAAAATTAGAGATAAAAATTTATCCTGTGTATTGGTGAAAACTCAAATATTCACGGAAATATAACAATCGGTACATATAACGATACTAATCACTCTAACGCGGAATATATATTTTATATTATACAAACGGAGAGAAAAGAATAGGTACAATCGGATTATGTTCATACCAAGCTCACCATTTATTATAAACATCTTAACAGAATAAAAAGGGCAATATGTATATAACTTATAGGATTTAATCAAACTAGAAAAATATCGATGAACAATAACATTTAACATTCTAGTGTAATGATTCATTGTTACGAGCTCTAGGAATTTTAAGTCCGTTTATTATTTTGCAGAGAAAAACACGGAGTACTATTTGGACGGGTTTTTATAATGACTAACAGATTTCTTTGTGTTATTTTAAAATGTTGTTCGTCGAGCGACGAGTCAGTCACGTGGTTACTTAAATGAGTATAAAAGTTAGAAATTTTTATATCTCAAATGAGTACCAAAGTGTTTCCATAGAGAAAACAACTATTATCAACACAGCTATCCAGAGTTTAACAGTGTATATTTAATTTAATCAGGTAAGATATTTATGTTTATCGATGTTTCCACTACTGTTTACCAGCTATATCTATAATATGTAAATGCTCTACATTTGTTTATGTAGACTAATCATTTGAACTTTTAGATTACATCTCATTATCCTGTGTTCGAGGTCGATCATTAAAGTATAATTTCCTGCTTCTTTGAAATTCATTAAGTAGGTGATTTTTATATTTTAACCATGTTATGAAAAATAACTATTTTGAACTTTTACATTAAGAATTATAATTTATTTTATTTAAAATTCATTAAGTAAGTGACTTTATGTTTTAACTATATTTCTACCTCTATACCTAGTGCTCAGGGAGTACTTACCTATCCGAACACAGCTGACCAGGTCTAAAATACTGTGTGAGAGACCGCACACCCTGTGTTCACTCCTGTTTCCCTTCTATACCTAATGTTCTTAAGCCCCCCTAATGAGACTTCACTTATTATTTTTGAAATTTGTTTCAGATTAAGTTATTTATGTTTTAACTATATTTCTACCTCTATACCTTGTGCTCAGGGAGTACTTACCTATCCAAACACAGAGGACCAGGTCTAAAATACGGTGTGTAAGACCGCACACCCTGTGTTGATTCCTGTTTCCCTTCTATACCTAATTTTATGTAAGCCTTCCTAATGAGACTGCATTTATTATTTTTGAAATTTGTTTCAGATTGATTACAGTTCCTATACACATACATCTTATCCAAAAGGTCTTCTCTCTACAAAGTAATTAACGAAAGTGTGTCCACTATAAAGAAATTTGGTATACAGAAACACAGAGTGGTATTTAAAGTCAACGATGCACCAGACGGCGAAAACCATTTGGAGTTTTTTAAATCGGCTGTTAATAAAATTTTATCGAATTTATTAAATCGAGCACAGTCTTCAGACAAAATTGGGGCTACATTTAAATTTGATAGCTTCAAGCAAAAACTGCCAGGCTACATGAGCTTCAAAAGAGCCGAGGAAATCACGTTTAACGATGTCTGGGGCATCCTTGAAAGCATTTTTCAGTCCGACCCCGAAGCGCTCAGCTCTGATACGTTTAGATTAATAGCTACAATTGTGACACCGCCTACAGGGCAAGGACGCAGTCGTGCCGGGCTTTATAGCTCCTTCGCTGAAGAATGTAAGCAGAGACGAGGAATAGTAGTTATTAACAATAAAGACAACCTCTGCCTACCCAGGGCTTTGGTTGTTGCTAAGTCTCACATAGATAAAGCCCTCAACTACAACGCCTTTCGAAGAAACCAAGGGGCTCAAAAGGTTGCTGCAGAAAAATTGATGCAGGAGGCCGGAGTAACATTTATTACAGCAGAGGAAGCTGGGGTCAACGAGTTAACACTCTTCCAACAGTACCTTACCAACTATAAGATCACTGTGTACAGTTACGGTACAAAGGGTCGCAATGTGATCTTTGAAGGTACTTTTGATGGTGAGAAGAAGATAAATCTCCTGTACCATGAAGGCCATTGCAACGTCATCACCTCTCTGACCTCAGCCTTTGCCTGTATCTACTTTTGCGAGCACTGCCATACACCGCATGATCATAAAAACGAGCATAGGTGCGAGAAGTCATGTATAGGGTGCGGTAGTTCTCCGCCATGTGTAAGACAAGCCTTGTTGATCAGGTGTCAGGACTGCAGACGTGATTTCCGAAGTCAGCAATGTTTTAGCAAACACAGAGGTAAAATGTGTCAGAGCGTTAAAAAGTGTGAAGACTGTTTTAGGATTATAAACCTCAAAACCAGAACAGAAGCTCATGTATGCGGCGAAATCTATTGTAAGATGTGCCAAAGCCATATGCCGGAGAATCATTTTTGCTACATACGACCATCGGGTAAAATGGCCGGGCAGCAAGACGTTCTCTTCGTGTTCTTTGACTTGGAGACCCGCCAAGAAAAGGAAATTGCACCCGACGTGAAACTACACGAAGCAAATTTATGCGTTTTCCAGCAGGTTTGCCCTGAACGCTATGATTCTCCGGGTATGCTGATATGTAAAACAAATCCTAAAAGAAAAACGTATAGAGGGTTTTATGACGCATCTGCTAGAGGTAAGGAAAAAATTCAAAAAGGTTGTAGCAGTTGCTCATAACGGGCAAGCTTTTGACACCCAATTAATTTTAAACCATGTTATCACAAACACCTCAATAAAACCAGAACTCATCATGCGCGGTACAAAAATTCTCCTACTTGAATTAGATAATCTAAAATCCATAGATTCGCTGAACTTTTTTACGATGGCTCTGGCAGAGTTGCCTAAAGCTTTCGATCTACCAGCTCCCAAAGGATACTTCCCGCACCTATTCAACACCGAAGCCAACGCCAACTATGTCGGCCCGTTACCCGACGTCAAATTCTACAGCCCGGATACTATGAAACCAAAAGCTCATGAAGAGTTCCTAAAGTGGTACGATGCAAATAGGGACACAGAGTTCGATATGCAACGTGACCTAGTCGGATATTGCCGAACCGACGTTGATATTCTGAAGAGAGCCTGTATCCACTTTAGGAATCTCTTTATTAAAGAATGCGATGTTGACCCGTTCACGGAAGCCATCACCATAGCCTCTGCCTGCAACCTCATGTACCGGAGGAAATTCCTTAAAGAAAGTACCATAGGGATCATTCCGAGAGGTGGTTACCGCCTAGCAGACAGCCACTCCGGAATAGCTCTCCAGTGGTTGCTGTGGGAGGAACAGCAACGCGGTGTACAGATTCAACACGCAGGCAGGCAGAGAGAAGTTATCGAGGGCGGTCAAAAGGTAGACGGGCTGTATGAAAGACAAATATTCCAATTCCATGGTTGCTTCTATCACGGCTGTCCTACTTGCTACATCACTAGGCGTGATGAACCTCTACATAACGACCCGGCTGATACTATGAATATGCGTTATGAGAAAACTCAGGCTACAACGGAAAAATTCAAATCCATGGGCTACGATGTTACTGAACAATGGGAGTGCGATTTCAGGAAGAAGTTAACACCTGAGATGAAACAGTAAGAGAAGCATCCAATACTCTTAAACACACCGCTAAATCCGCGTGATGCTTTTAACGGCGGACGTACAGAGGCTGCAAAATTAAAGAGGGTTGCAAAAGACGGGGAAAAGATCCGATATGTCGATGTGTGCTCCCTTTATCCATGGGTGTGTAAATATGGAAAGTTCCCCATTAGACATCCTAAAGTCTACGTCGGTAGGGAAGAATGTCAACAGTTTATTAAGGATAAAGGGGGTATAGAAAACATCAACGGCGTAATAAAATGTACAGTGTTACCGCCGCAAGATCTGTATCATCCGGTCTTACCCGTCAAAATGCATCAAAAGCTGCTGTTCCCGCTATGTCGCTCCTGTACTGAAGACCTCAACCAAGCAGAATGTCATCATTCCGTTGCCGAACGAGTCATTAGCGGAACATGGGTCGTGGATGAGGTGGTTACAGCGGTACGTAAGGGTTACATCATACAAGATGTACGGGAGATCTGGTCATACAATGTAGCCCAGTATGACAGAAAGTCGATGGACGGCGGCTTGTTTTCGAGATTCATAAATAAGTTCCTGAAAATGAAGCAGAAAGCTAGCAGATGGCCCTCTACAACATGCTCCGATAACGCTGCAGCTGATGAAGTCCGAAAACAAGCCTACGTTGATGAGTATGTCTTGAACGAAGGAGTCCTCCTGGAATCGTCGAAAATCGTGAAGAATCCCGGATTGAGATCGCTGGCCAAGTTGATGTTAAATTCATTTTGGGGTAAGTAGTACAATAGTCTTACGTAGTTTTCTTTACTTAATAATAATTGTATTCTAGGGAAATTTGGTCAACGTGAAAACCAGCCAAAAACTTCGATTATCAACGAGCCCAAGGAGTTTTTCGATTTACTTTCAAACCCTAGCGTAGAAGTCAACAACGTGCAGGAGATAAATGACGAGGTGATTGCGGTTAACTGGCAACATAAGGAGGAAGCAGCAGATCTACTATCGTCAGTCAACGTGGTCATCGCGGCATTTGTCACTGCACAGGCCCGACTTAAACTCTATTCCTACCTTGATCGATTGGGCGAGAGAGTCTTATACTATGATACAGGTAGCAATTATTCATTTCTCTCTTATAATTTGATAACTACTAAGTATGTTTTTTGTTACCGATTCTGTAATATATGTGTCCAGGCCCGCGGAAGAAGATCTACCAACCGGCAACTTCCTGGGCGATCTCACGATATTGTCCGGCCACGGGTCTAGTACACGTGGTGTACTAGAAAGGTGAAGGGATCACCCTCAATCACGCAGAGGCTCAAAAAATAAACTTTGAGTCCATGTTGCATCTGCTAGACGACATGGACTCAAAGATTATGATTGAGTCCAACAACATACGAAGAACCGCACAGCATCAACTCGTCACCAGGACCGAATTAAAGGCCTATAGAATAACGTTCGGCAAGCGACGTCGTATAGAAGATTTTGATTCCGTCCCATATGGGTACAAACAAGCTCGCATGTAAATATTTAAACTCTATGTATATATATATATATTTAGGAAATTTTACGATTGTAGTTTCTAATGTGTATATATTTTATTTTCACAGCCATCTATGTATCTGATCATGTGTAAACCAGATAAGAATAATAACTAGAGAACACTTGGTTCTTTTGAAATTCTAAGAAGCTTAATGCAGTATAAGCGACTATTTATACAAAATAAAATCATAAAATAGATTTGCTTACGTTTATACCAAATTTGATTGCCTGCAAGTCAGCATTCTGTTTATTTTTGTAAATAATATCAAGGTGAATTTTGAAAAATACGTGTGTAAAGCAAGATTTCAACCACGAGAAATAGATTTTATTCGTACAAGTTTTGAGTAGATTTCAACTGAATGCTACAAGATTTACAGTAAATGAAATTGCATTCTTAAAATGTTTGTTTAAATTCAGCTGCTGTCTGCATCCAAAAATAAAACCTTTTACGTTTTATACATTAAGTTAAACTCTAGAAAAAGTGGAGTAAGCCATTTTCTATACCGGAGGTTAAACATTTAACTTCAAATTTGAGCTGATACAAGATGTCAGTAACAGGTTAGAGCTTCATTAGAACAATGCTCTGTATATCCATCTTTCCAACATTTTCTCAAGTTAAAATCCTTATGAACAACCATCTCAAGACAAGTAAAGCACTAACGGACTAAGAGTAAACTGCCCGTATGGGGTAGAGACCCCATATGATAAGAGTATCATAACCCAATAAGGCAAGTAATACTGGGATGCAACTTTCTTTTTCTCTTTGGTGTGTTCAGTTTAGAGAATTTGTTATATTATTTGACTTTCTTTGACTCACATTCTCCACAGTTTCCATTTTTTAATGGTTTTGCAGCTTTATTCCATGTCCATCTGATACGATTCTCTCCTGTCTGTTCATAGCACGGATTTATTTGCTTGCACTGGTGCTCTTTGAACCATATTCTCCATAGTTGTTTTTGCCAAATTTGCAGCTTCATTCCTCCATTCGTTTATTTGGAGAATTGTCATTCCATTTAACCTCTTCTCTGGTTTCCTCGTTCTGTCGTTGTTCTCGCTTCCCATATTGTCTTCAGCTACCCTCTTTTTGATAGTCTGCTTAAATGGCCCAGTTATTTTCTTTATGCTCTTTTGGTATACTTAGTTGATTTTTAATATATCTGTTTCTCTTCTAGCTTTCGACATTCTTTTTCAGAATTTTTTGTGACACATTAACTCTTTAAGATGTGCCATAGTCTTAATTAAATGTGTCTTAATAATTATGTAATCTCCATGCCTATCTCTTTCAGCTCTTCCGAGTTTCTTCTGTGTTGGCTGCTAGCACTAAATTTCATGCAAACAGACACTCACTAACAGCTATTCAATTCGTTTTCTAATGCTTTTGAAAAGCTTACTTTTCAGTTTAGAAAAGTTTTAATTTGCAGTTTCTTACCACGTTCTTAAAGTTTTTATAGCGTAGGATATTTAAGGACTGACGAAGACGTAGTGCACTATCAAAATGACCCCAGAGTAATAAATTTTACCACATTGGAAATATAAATCGAGATCCTAGTTTTCAGTTCAGACATGTGCGAATGGCAAGACGGTTTTTGTAGAAAAAAGATTCCCTTTGGGTTTTCTAATTTTTGACGACTTGTTTTTCCCTTTTAAAACAACCGAACGGAGCATCTGAAACGACAAATAGTTTAACCAGTTCAAACTAATATCAGAATAAGACCGGGCAGCACCTTTGCTTGTCATTTCTAACACGTTTTGTCTCATAGTACTGTAATATTTATGAAAACGGAACTATGGTTCACCGCTTAATAAAATATTAATATTATTGCGCGATTTAGTTTAATGTTATGCTTTCTGCAGAAAAAGTATTTTGCAAGTACTATTAAATTTTTAAATTTGTTTGCTTTAAAAGTAGATATCAGCTTCACTTTCGTAATCTTAGTATTAATCAGTATGAATTATTTCACTATTATATTTTTAACATGATTTCTTAATTATGATGTGTTAATTGATTTATCTTTTGATTGATAAGACTTAATAACTTAAATAGATCTCTCTCTGTTTTTTGCGAACTATCGTGTTTTATTTCCATTTCGATTATGTTGAGTTTGGACGGCGGCTGTTTACTTCGTAGTAAATAGATGTTTGTCGGAGCCTGAATAATAATATTATTCAGATTACTATTTGTTTATAACGGGACCCCATATTAATACGACAGTCAGGAAGTTGCAGTTAAAAGTGATGGGAAATTTTGTGTGGTGTTACGAACGGTTATCCGGATTTCTGGATTGAATAGTTCGGTGTTGCATATCTTTAGAATTATCGTGAGGGTAGCTTGTTGTTGTTGTGAAGCTTTTTGCTCATTTTAGAGACGGTATGCATCACGAACAGACAGAATGATTAAATTATGGGGAAATTGAAAGGATCCATAGAAAACGCATGGAATAGTTGTAGAACATTGTGTGCGGTAAGCAATGTTAAAGCAAGCAGCCCAGGCTTCTCTTCTATGCAATTAATTTAACAACAATTAAATGCTACATATACTTACTGAAATAGACTATAAAGAATCCAGTGGGTCTATTTCAGTAAGCCTGAACTTGTGTAAATTTAGACATATAAAGTTTTATCTCAGCTAAAGTCCATTAAACAACATAAGTCCCTTTAAGAGATTTACATTCTCAACTAATTTCTTAGCAAGTTTGTAATTAATCCAAAAGCCGAATTAGCCGACCAAATAATAATAAACACTTAAGTTAACGATAAACCAACATTCCCCAAAACAACAAGACAGTAACATCTTGCCAAATAAGATTTAATTGCGCTAGTATTAAGCTGTACATAGAATATAGGATTATTCGGCTTTCTAATCTTGCCCAGCTTAGTTTTCCTGGTGCGTGTTGCTTGCTCTCCTGTTATTATCCTTTCGGGAAGATAGCAACTACTGCACTTCTTGCGATTGATATGCCAAAAGGTGCTTCGTAGGAACCTATTAAAAAGAATATTGGACTTGATTTATATTAAGTTGGGATTATGGAGGATTGAAAGAATTAATTTTCAATGGCGAATTTGGGGGGTGAATATTAAAAAATTGATAAGGATTAACATTAACTATTTTTCAGTGTCTGCGGTGGCAGTAATTGAAGTCGGTAAGCTCCAAGAATAGAAGATAGAGATTTTATGAACGGGTTTATAAGGGATTAGTTTAATCTGTGTACATAGGAGTCGCAGATACGCCATACCCTTTAGAATAATACGGAGATTGTTACATAGTTTTAACCGTGCTCCTCTCACACCCTGTCATAACGCTGCTCATAAAATGCTTATAGTATGAAGAGATTATGTAATGTGTACTTTCTTCCTGTGCTTTATCGGTGTTCACATTTCCGTTTGTGTGCACTTTACGCATTCTTACACTCTTTTTATGTATACTAATTATTTCTGTTTTTATTATCTGAGTCAGCTAAGTCTCGGGGATATTTTATAAATCCCTTAGTGTACGCAATTGTCAGTTCCGCAGATAAACTACCGTAGATTGCTTGAAATTCAGGATATAAGGTCGTGAACACCTACTGAGATTTTATTTTAAAATTCGCACCACGATTTAGTAATTTTTCATACACATACGCGCTGCGAGCTTTAGATTTCGCTGGAGAGATATTTTTGCTTGTTATTTGTGACTGGAACCCAAAGTGGTTGAAAAGAGATGTGTACCTTAAAGTGTGATACATCTCTCTTTGTATGGATCGCGATTAGAAGTTAGGACATGTACCACCTTCGAAATCTTTTGTTCGTCGTTTTGCCTTCCTCAATTTTTGACACTTTAAAAGAAATTGCTTATTTGCCCTTAGAGACTTCTTCCCTTTCGCTCTCCTTGTGTGTGTGTGTGTGTGTGTGTCTGTATCCCACATTGTGTGATCTTGTTATTTATGCGCGATTAAACTTTTAATTTTCCGCCCTTCACGTGCGCGTGTGATTTTCGACAAATGTTTTCTAAATTAACCGCATGTAATCGAATTAGGTGGTCCGAACTTCCAGGGCGGATGTAATAGTGCGCATATAATATAGTTTAGTGTTGTGTAAACTCCCAGTTTTGAAATTAATGAATGCATAATCTAAAAGTAATCAGTTTTTCCACACAGGCACACACACACACACACACTAACGGCGCTTTATAACACTGTGAAACATCACAAATAACGACCGCCCCGTAAAACTGTGCGCATAGTACACACGTAGTACATACACCCAGAGTTTAATAAGCGATTTAATTGATTACTTCGCTTAATTAACTGGTGAAGCGTCAGAATCAACAGTTAGTAAAAAATTCGATAATCGACTTTTGACATTAATGATAATTTAATTTCGTTATAGGAAGGGAAAAAAAGGAGCTTTTACAATGGATAACCCTCGCGCGCATACGTTTTGTGTATACATCATTATTTAAAACGGATATTAGTTTAAAATATTGAAAAGAAACTTATTGACAGCTAGAAACGCCCGTTTAAATCATTATCAAAATGAATTATTGGAAAAAGTTCCCCTTTCGAAGTATTTTTTAATCAAAGTTCCTAATTAAGGTTTTTTGTTTGTTATAAACAATCTTTTTTAGCCTGTAACGTTGCTTTAATAAATCTTTATTGATTGAAATGATGTAATAAAAGATAATAAAATTTGAACAAAATATAAAGCTGAGCTTCTTCTTTGTGTACTATAGTATAGGCTACCCTATTAGATTTCCGGATCTTTCACCTACACACATCTATATACATTAAGTATAGTAAATGATATAAATATGTTTTAACTATCTACAAGTATTATACACCATTTATTAAAATAGTTTCTTAAATAAATTTAATTTCATAAAATTTAGTCTCCTACTTCACTTGGATTTACGCTGGCATTGCTGGATGAAAGTTATTTTCTGAAGACTAAAATCATTTGAATACAAGACGTAAGTCGATGATTATTTATTTATTTCCTCCCTTAACATTTAATTAGTAAAGTTTCTCTACAAATTATTTTTTAGAATTTTTTCTTAAAGTTCTGATCGACTTGAGGACCATTTTCCGAATTTTTTAAGTTAATTATTACTGAAATGCCTGTGATCTTTTTATTTTATTTTTATCACACATACATTTAGTTACTTTAATTTTAGGTTAGTTTTACTATAAGTAAAATATTACTTCAGTATGTTACGATTTTTATTTGGCTTTTCCTCAGTTCCTTTAGTATTTCACTTTAGTTTTTAATGTAAACTTTTTCTTCTTAAGAGGCTTTTCCTCATTGTGATAATATCCGTTTTGTCACTCCAAATACGACCGTATTTGTGGATACACCTTTTTATTGGTTATTCCTTATTTGGTTATGTTTCAGTTCTGGCTTCCTCATAGGTAAATTCATCTTCTAGAAAGTTTTGATAATATAACCGTTTTTCTCCTTTTGAGAAGTTAGTTTTAAGTTATCTTGCCTCTTTAAAAGTTTCTTTTTGTATGAACTACATAATAATTCCTGGTGATTAGTTAGTTTCACGAAGGTGATAGTTTACTGTCACAGGCACCCAACTTGTTGGTCTTTAATCGCTACCAAAGTACACTTCTTAACTAATGTATTCATTATGGTTATCACTAACAATTCCTTGTTTTTGTAGAAATTCCTTTCAACTATATATTTACAAGAGGTAATAATCTTCCCTCTGTGCTTCTATTGTTTTTAAGCTGATTCCTTTCTCGGCTTTTTCTGGTCTTTAGCTACGTTTTTACCTTATTGGCAAAATACCTTCCAAAACGTTGGGTATTGCTATCCACCAACTAAGCTACCATTTGGTGCCGCAACTAAAAAGACTAGTGTATTTATCAACAATCAATACACAGAAAGAAGACAAAAACCATAAAATTTTCTAACACATAATTACCACCCATCTATAACCGTAGCTATAGATTTATTTTCTCTCTTCATTTTTCTAGGTTATGTAATAGAGTAACTTTATTATTCTTTTGTTGTTTTAAATATATTAGTGGTGCAGTTGCCAGTTGCAATCTAAATTACCTTTTCTGTAGAGATCGTAACTGATATTCTAATATTTGTTTCTATTAAGATCTTTAGTTAATTTGTTTATTTGATTATGTCTAATTACAGTATTTTAAAAACTGTATAAAAATGATTGATTTTGTCAAATTATTTATATTGATAGAGGTTATTTGCGAATTAATTTTTGTATGATCTATAATTGCTCGTTTGTTTTTATCTTAAATATTGATTTTGATATTAATCTTTACTGTTGCGGCACCTAACGTCATTTCTAATTGCTTCTGATCGCTTCTAAAACGCAAATTACTGAAGCGATTATTATACTGCAGGCATATTTTTTGTTAAAAAAAGGTTCTTCCTAGTGCGTTCCTGTGTAGCATGGCACTTCCAATAGCCATTAGGATATTTTTCCAATTAATATTGCTTATTTCGTGATGCACTGTATAAATGAATATAAACTTCCATTAAAATTGTAAAAAAAGATTTGGAAATGTTCGTAGGGCGCCACTGAAGTAAGTTTAATATAAATGGTTTAATATTAATTTAGTTCAATGATGCCAGAGAAAACTTATGGTTGCTTGACTCACTCGAAATCACACATTCTTATTATATAGTAAATAACCCACACAGACAATAACAACAACAACACAGCGTAAATGTTTGTTTCAGATCAAGGAATTAAGACCAAAATTTAAGAATAGCACTTAGCATAATTAAAATAGTCTGAAAGCGTCTTCCGATTACACCAAAAACTATTAATTTGAACTATAACTAAATAGTAAATTTTGGATATGACTAAATTATAGGTTAATTTTCAAATTTTATTAATGTAATTTTTGCAACTTAAGTTAAACCATTTTATGCTAGAATTTGAACAGTCTGCATGTTGAAACAAAAAAAAGAGCTATGTTAGAAAACTAAACAACGGCATAAATTGGCCTGGATTTGTTAGGTGATAATTAAGCTTCGGTACCCGTAACACGCTAGTGTTACACATTCAACCCCATTGACTAATTAATGTCTGCAAAATGTATTTTTTTCTTTAGTGTTTCTTAGCTTAGCTTAGCATATAAAGTGGCTATCCGAAACTGCATTCCATTCCAGTAGACATTATCAAGGACGAACTACCTGAAGAAGGTCATAAAGTTCGTAACATTATAAACATACGTCATACTAAGCAACCTCTTCCTCTTTTTATCGTGGACATCGAATCAAGCGAACCAAAACGAACATATTTGACGAAAACACCTCAGCAACATACTTGTTCCAACAACATTCCCCAATGCCTAAAATGCCAAGACCATGTACATACGAAAACATATTATAACAAATTTTTTATCTGCGCTCAATGCGGCGGTTGACACAAAATTTTAATGCGCAAGAATGAGTTCATTAGTCCAGCTAACTGCGCTTTATGCGATGGTCAATTATAAAGGTTGCACAATGCACAGTCTATCAAAACATGCAAGGAGCTAAAATCCCATCATTCAGAGGAATAATAAATTAAATTCGCCTTAATATCTAACTACTAAGAATTTACGAAGATAAAGAAATTACGCATATAAAAATGCTTATGTCAAGACATCGTGTCTGCCCCCCATTGCAAATTTCTTACTAAATTGTGTAAACTATTCTTCATATGTGAAGTAAAGTTTTTAAAATATGGCACTACCTTCATGACAGTATTTTCATCTGTATAAACTACAAATGAGTTTATTTATATTAATGAATATAACGAAAAGATTACTAACTATTATTTATAATTTAGCTTTAAAATAGACAAAAGGAGGATTTATTGCCAGATGGAAAAAATTATTTAAAATTCGATACTGTAGTATATTAATATATAAAGCTTAACTATTAAATGCATCTTCTCAAATTATTCAAGTTCAACTATTATAAAAAACTGTCAACACAACTTAATATAAGCGTAAGCCTAAGCCTAAGCTAAGCTAACGTAACCTAGCCAACCTAACCTAAACCCAAGCTAAACTAATCTAAGTTAGTTTAACGTAAACCTAACACAAGTAAATTATGTAAAACACATTTTTTTTAATTCTATTTCCAATACATTTACTATTGGGTATAATATACGAGCCATCTGCGATTTGCTATATTCCTCTCGTCATGAGTTATTGATTGATAATTTCCCTTCCTGACTTAGATCTAACCTAACCTATCTAACTTAAGCTTTCCTAAACCTAACAAAAGGGAAACGATATAAAACTTAAGTTTATAAATTTTATTTCAAATACTATATTGCAATTTACTATTTGAATGATAATACATTTGCAATAATTATGTATACTGTTCAAATAGCCGTAACTTTTGAATCGTTAGCCCAATCCATCTGATATTTGTTATATTCCTTCCGTAATATATTTATACGTCTCGATGGACGAACTACTAAGGTTGGCATTTTCACTTATTTTAGGGAAAAAATATTTTTCTCCACTTGTTCTTGAACCGTAAATGCATATATATCAACATTTCTGTATAGATACTTGGATTAGCTTCGAATAATATTAGAGGTACAGAATTTCAAAGCAAATGCCCGTAGAGAATTGTTTCGTTGTATCCTCAAACTCATCAGTGGGGGAGGTTTTACTTAAAATCTTCCAGTGCTTATGTTATGTGATTCTGCTGCTCTCTCGTAACTCGAGACTTCAAGTGAAACCTCCTTTACTCATGACATCAAAGGTAGGATGAAACAATAGCCTATGTGTGTTTTGTTTGAAATTTTTTACTTCTCGCAATATTTGAACGTAACCTATTTACCAAAATGCCTATTAGGAGGGTAGTTATAATTAAAATAAACTACAGTAAACTAACGTAAGACTATACCAGGTATTACGGAATGTAAAACATTCAAAATAAATAACGTTAGTAATAATCACAATTGTGAGCAACAGAGGTCGTTACATCTTTACGTCTACACTTTTCATTAAATACAACTGGCAAATACAAAATTACGCACTAATACGACTGGCGCAGTCTTACAACAATTAAAGAGAACAATCACAAAAATTATAAACATCTATTCTGGAGCTAGTAGCAAGCAACTGTACTTTAATGTTGCCCCCCACCACCGAAATTTTCCATTCCATATTAATTGACTTTTTGTTAGATGTAGGTATGGTATAGAAATATCCCGAGACGAGAACTACCATGGATACGGCATTTTAGAATTCAATATTTTTCACAATAAGAATTTTATAGGATGTAAGGGACAGATGATGATAATAATAATAAAATAAGGTGTAGGAAAGTTTAAGCTGATAAATCCGTCGAGCTATATTTCTGACTGCTCAATAAGCTAAAAATAATAAATGTTATGCATACGATGTGAAACACTCGCTTTTCTGTACGGCAAAATAAACAATAAAATACAATAAAATACGATAAACATTATACTTACTTTAAAAGATGCTCAAGATTACCACGGCTTGAAATTTAGCTCTATCTTACAAATTTTTAATTCAGGTCGTAGGTATTGATTCTGCAGTTGTCTAATTTATAAAGTAATGGATAAAGGTTTCAAAAAATACAAAAACATACACAAGAAGGGCGCCATCTGATTATGAAGCTTAATTATGATAATTAAGTAGATCAAGTAGATTAAATGAAGCTAATAAATCCATCTGAAATCACTAATCAGAAAATGAAATCAGACCGATATAAATTTAGTGCAAAATAATTAGTTAATTTCAACAAAATAAAAATTTAGATTAATGAAGGTATTAATAAAAACTTTCATAATTATATGGTTCTGTCTTACTGGTTTTAATTAACTTTAAAATCATATTTATTTGAGAAAACACCAGAAAAAATATAAAAATATAAAAAGATTACAAATATTAAGTTCAAAAATTTAAATAATAAGTCCCTGCCTAAGAGCTCTTTTACTAATAAAAGTTGAATGAATAAAAAAATATTGAAGTGCGTATAAATGAAAAACAAACTGTAAAAATTATTACCAGATTCAAAACGAGTTTACATAAATGTTCAACACTAAAAAATACATAAATCACAATACCTCCAGTTTTCTGTAATTCACAAATCAAACCAACGGTAAACTGCACAAATTTGACTCCTGCATACATCAAGCAATCGCCGCAAGTAGAAACTGGAAGGTCCGTAGATTTTTCTTTTCATAAATTAAAGATGCAAGGGAAAAACCCTCGTAGTATCGGTATATGGTGAAACATTATTTACGAATTCACCCCCAAAATACACTAACTGAATGCAACCATTAAAGTTCCATAAGATTTGGTTATTAATCTAATTTTGATAACCATCACAAAGGTTCGTTGTTTTCATTAGAACAACCCACATATTCTTTAAATCTGAACTGGATTTAGAAGCCACCTAACTCAAATTTATTTATTAATCGAAGTTTCGATCACTGAAGAGAATGTCTGTAATTATTAATTTACTTCGATACGGTAATTGTTTAAACGAGAGTACGGTACGATAACTGTAATAATAGGAAAAGCTAGATTTTCCATTCTTCAAAACCACAAACATCCGGAAAAGTGTTTAAAGATATATAACGGTACTTTTTATTAACCGCAAATTCTTGATTAATATCCGGACACTTAATTAAACGGTATAATTATTAACTATAGATTTTTAATATTAACTTTACCGGCATCCGAAACCGGCAATCGATTAAACTGTATGAAAACTAGATTTAGAATTTTCTTTAATTTTAAATAACTAAAGAGAAAACAGTAATTCTGTAATGTGAATCGAAGTCGACTATCTTCTTTGAAAGCTGGATCGAAAGTGTTTTTAACATTTTTTGGATTCCTACTGCTAGCGTGGAGGAACTATGCTTTTTCCCTCGCTCAAGATGTAGATCGGACCAACCAATCAAGAGCCTATATCATTTTGCAAGAGCAAATCAAAACTAACACACGCTTAATACACGTGGACTCCTTAAGGCAAATTCTATTAGCTTTTTATACGAGATTCTCGCCCTAATGAATCAAACTAAAGATTTTGTACGGGCGCGAAAACGGAAAACAAGCACGCCAACATCTGCAGACGCCAGACTTGCGGACCATGTAGTTTTTTTAAGTTAAGACGCAGAGGCCAGGTTGAATTTGTGAACACGTGTAAATGTCACCGTCCAGACAAAGGAAAAGTTTACTTTTTACCAATGCTTTCCCAGAATGCAGACTGGAATATTTATATAAAGCAAGATAACTTCTTAAACACGCCATCGGATTTTATCAAGGTCCTCTGTTTTTAACAACGCAACCGTTTCTACGAGTAAACAAGCAAAGTGCCAAGAAAGTAATTTATTACTTCAGCGTCCTCTAGTTTTATAGAAGTTCGAAAACAATCTTTTTTAAAATATTCTTTTTAAATGCATTTATACAACAAAATTTTAGCTACAAATAAAATATAGATTTGCAGGACCGAACTTTAAATTTTTCAGTAAATATACATGAAAAATTGCACATATTTGAGGCCGATAGAAAATATACCGTTGCAGATGCCAGGTACTTTTTCTAGTCAGTAGCAAAATGGTTTATAGGGACAAATGTATTAAAACTTTGTTTATTTGAAATTTTAAACAAATTACTGAAGTCATATTTGCTCATCTGAATCATCATTATCATTATCAAACTATTTAAAACTTGTCGACAACAATTAAAACTAAACAAGAAAGGGTTTTCAATAAAATAAAAAGAAAAAACATTTTTTATGTACATGGTCTGCTTTTCAGTAATTACAGCTATTTTTCAATGGGGATATTTGGGGGAAAGTGATTAGAGGAGTAACGTGGTTTTCTTCTTCTTATGTAATCCTATGTAAAATGACTACCCCAGACAAGAAATCACAACATGCAGGAATTCAAAACTTGTCAAATATCGCCATGACCCTGTTGTGAAAATATGATAAAGAAGGACCTGATAAGCACCCATAAGCATTTCTATATTATACAAAAGTATTTTCTTGCGAGAAATCCTCATTTTTATCATTTCTATGTACTCAGAAGATTGTATTAAAATACCGTCGCGAAAGGGTTAAGAATCAATGGAGATATCCAGTACTGATTTTTAAGAGTGGTCTGCGCTTCTTAACAGCCTGCTTTTTAAAGTTAATCTAAAATATGACCAGATGAAGATTGCTCTACACACTGCTAAATAAGTTCTTAAAGTGAGAAAATTGTTATTATTATCCGCAGCTTAATAGCGAAATCTGACGTAAAAGCGGGCAATAGCAGATGTAATAAAAATAATAATAAAATACCAGCAATAACAGTTACAGAAATACAAGTTAATATCGGTTCATAACATCGCTTTCGGAGAAATCCGAAGTATGCAATAAAATGGTTTTCAGCAAAGTTATTAGTTTTATTAATGTAATCATAAAGTAAACCAGGCAAGTTTAATTACCGATTATTTTAAAATACATTATTATCTATATGTACATATAAACATAATATGTACAGTAAATATAAATATCGTTGTAACTTGATCTGTTTAGTTTCTATTACTAAAAGGGTATGTTGTATTATAATTCTAAGTTATTGTTATTAACCTGAACATAGCATTACAATAATGTGAATAATATATGAGATGATTTAAATACTCGTAATTAAAGTAGGCCTGGCCAGGGTAATTGATTCAATTTAGAACATTATAACTACTTCTATAACCTTCACTATAGAGAAATTTAAAAGGTGAAAGTTAAGGTGATTTTTAGGTTTATATATAACGCCATTTGACAAATAAAGAATACATTTTGTCGCAGTTACCCCCCCCCCTTCCCCCTTAATAAAAGATTGATAAGCTGAGAAAATAAATTATTTTGTCACATTATTCAGGTCTAGAAAAAAATGACCGTAGAAAACGCGACCAAAGTCTGCAGGACACAACGTTATGGTGCAGTCAATTTTGTGGGAATCAAACTTTAAGGGTTGAACTTTGAAGAAGAGATTTGTTAATTTCAAACCAATTTACATTAAATCACAATTCTGCTGAGATGTACCGAATCGTTCAGTCACATATGTACTGTAGTGCGCTGTGAGATTTTTAAATGCAAACTGCGCAATTGTTTAAGATATGCTTGAAAATTAAAATAATTGTTATCAAAGTTACATGAATTTTGCGTCGAAACGTTATTAATCTAATTCAATTGTTATCTTTTAAAGTATTTTTAAAGTTTAAATAGTGGTTGGATTTAAACAACTTCAAGTGAGGGCCAACTTCCTGAATTTTTACAGCAGTATCTAGTAAGCTTTGTAATTTAACCTAGTGGTAGTTATTAATCCAAAATTCAAAATTAAACTAATTCAAATTATTTGCAGATGTTGATTGATTTCGCTTCCGTACTTTCCAAAGTGTAATTTAAACAAAAAGTTTAATAGTGTCAATGACTTTTCTGGTTGAGAAACATTTCGGAAAAGCGTTTTCTCCATCATCTGGCCTGATCTGGATAACAACTAACACAATTCTTGCCAACAACATGTTAATACGAAGAAATTCAATTAGCCAGATGATCGTTGGATTTTGTTGCTTGCGTGCGCATAGCAAATTAAGCACATACTAGGCGAGCAAACAAATTTTTTGTTTAGATATTTTACCGTAAACAAATATTTACACATGAGCTAAGTTTCAGCTTAATATTAAAGCAGTTTAGTGCTCATTACCTACTTTTTCTTGTGACAAGAAACGAATTTTTGCTATGAAATCTTTACAGTGTAGTTTCATGAAATTTAACTGAACATTTTGCGAGGTTGTTTGTAAGATGTAGAAAATTTAACAAAATTTCAATAAAGGTAAATTAGGCCAAAGATAATATCAACTATTATTATTTTTGTTCAATCAATTTGTAAATGTCGTTTAATTCCCCAGTTATTATTTTTATTGACCAGAAATGATTCAAAATTGTGTTTTGTGTTTGAACTGTACCAACATGGGTTAAAATTTAATAGTGTTAAAAAATAACATTACGAACTTTCAAAAGCTATTGGAATTTTTTTTATATATCAACTTTTTCAAATTTTGCGCGGATATGAATTTAACATCATATTAAATACGATGATTTATATACATACAATTTGGTGTCGTCCAATAAATTTTTTAAAGTAATTATCATTTCTTCTTAAACCTGAAATCAATAGATTTTACAGCTAACACCTAAGATCTAAAAATAATTTGTTTAGAGCTGATAGAGGTGAGCTCAATAGTGCAGGATATCTATTTGACTTTGTTTTGAATCTACTTGGGTATAAAGTACAAAAGATTTTAGTTTTTGGGTGCGCCGTGCAGCTGTACTTACCTAACCCTTTTGCTAACCACAGACAGTCCAACTTAATGTATGCATTTGTGGTATCTATTTGAAATCAAGTTAACACTTGTATAAACAAAATCTATTTCCCACGGGATGGTGTCTTGTTTTTAGCCACGTACCTACGCCAATTCTGCTTAAAATCATCTAAAAAGCGCGTAAAATGCTAGCTTGCATGTAATCAAATTGAACTCAACAGAAAATTAATCTGTTTTTTGCGGTATTCAATTAAAAGAGTTTAATTAAACATATATTTTAGAATATTTTTCAGAGTACAATATTAAATATGATGGAACCTATATGAAAAATACTTCGAAGTAGTAAATTAGTGATTAACTTTAATAAAACTAAATTTCTAAATAGTTAACGGATTTATAAATGGAAATAATTGCTGCCTTCGACTTCTTAAATAAAAATTCCAGCAACTGCAGCCGTTGAGAGTGTTGTTTGTGATTCTTAGACGTTTGTTTGTAATGAGTTTAATATTTTACCTGTGATTGCTGACGTGAATTAAAGGAATACTAGTATAAAATGGTTACTGACATACATATTTTCTGTAAGTTATTTGTTACTATTTTATCTAAGATTTTATTTTCGATAACAAAAATATCTATATTGGTTTTTAATTAAAAAATTTAATAAAATATATTTAGAATGGGATCCCAAATTAAGTTAAAATGTAGAAATTAATAATGCAAAACACGGAAGTGTAAATTGAAATGTTGAATCGATTTTTTAAGTTAAATTAATAACTACCCTATATCTTTAGCTCACTGCTATATTTTGGCACGACAAATCTTTCGTGTTCTATTTCTCAAAGTAAATCTTAAAAATAAGTATTTTTCGAAATTCTGGATCTCATATTGGTTTTAAACATAACAACAAAAATTTGGGTGGCATCCTTCCTTTTTTTATTCGTTTATTCATTCACCAACGCAACGCCCGCTAAAAACAATTTTAATCAATAACGCGACTCTGCCAGGAGATATGTTCAAAGTAAGTATTAGTTATTTATTTGTTATTTGTTTATATAGAGAATCTGATGTGCATGTGTGGGATACGACGTCCTTTATTACGAGTAGTATATCTTCAGAGTTCTTAGTGTGGACATAATTTCGAGATAACAAATATACAACAAGTATTTTCTGGTCAGATAGGAATTTTGATAATGATAATCGCAAGTTAATATATCTATACTACATACCTTAATAGATACCTAGTTTAATTTCGACTATATATCCAAATTGCGTTCAATGGCAGAAAGGTCGGCAAAGCCGTTTTTCACTACGCTCAAAAAAAACTTATATCTTGAGTTGCCTCTTGTATTATTCTAGTCATCTAACAAAAACTTTTTATATATGTTTTTGAACTGAGTAAAAAGTGGGCACGTATCAAATAAATAAATGCTATTATTAAGTAATGTAAGAGCAACATACTGGGAATAACTCCCAAATTTACTTGTTTTGTGTAGTGGAACATTAAATGTATGCATTTACATTTCTTAAATTAACATCATGTGCAATTGATCAATTAAATAGGTATTTTAATTTTGAGGCGACATACTAAATTATGAAACTTCTTACAAGCAAGCAACTCCTTTTCGACGTGTGCGTAATTAACTTCAGGTCTGGATGCAAATGACACTATTTCCCCTTCGTGAATTAGACAACAACCTAAGTAAGGCATTTTTACTTGCGGCACGTTGAATTTCTATAGCCTTTTTTGGATCGTATTTCTTTCCACTTTACGGACGACGATAGACAAGGACTATGAGAAGATCAAGATCAATTAGGAAGTGCAGATTATGCACTACTGTAAAAGTATCTTTTTCGATTTCCCAGGATATAGATGAAAAGATGTGAAAGATTTTTTCCTTTGCTTTGGACTTAAAGTCTCCCATAAAAAATGCTGAAGAATTTTGCCTATTTTTCCCTAAGACTCTCTTGAGTAGCCCTTCAGTGGATTTCGCACGCACGCAAAATATAGAAAACCAACTCAGAATGCCCGAAAGCATTTGAAGCATTGCACAAAAAAGCTCGTAAACTCTTTTCCTGTGTTCATACAATCACCCGCAAAGTGATTGGGTTTATTACATTTTTCACATATCTCTCCGGCAGCTAAACCATTCATCAACAACTTAGAGAAAGTGATTTAGAGACCTACAATTTCTGCTCGAAGTCCAGCTTTGCAACTGTAAGCAGATTACCGTATTTTTCAAGAGAATATGTTAGCTGGCCAGATGCTGATTTACGGATTCACGAATTTATGGATGGGTCCTGAACTTGTCTATACAATAACGAGAGGCGTATCAGTGTATATCCACGCCCTCAAAGTAACTTACAAATATCTTTTTGTTTGGAAGAGGATCTGTTGTCTGGGGAGAGGGGAGAGTATTTCTTCGACCGTTCGGATAGAACATAAAAATGGAATTCATTATAGCTGAAATGTACATATTGAACATCTTAGAGCATTAGGTACTGCCTCTTGCGTTATATGTCAAGCAAAATGCTTTGTTAGTTTTTTTTTCTGAATTGTAAGTACGAGTTATCAGAAACAGGTCGGAATTGACCCCATAGCATGGCCATCCCAAAGTCCAGTCTTGTCTCCTGTAGAGAACATCTGAGACGCCTTTGGTAGGCGATTACAATCAACCAACTTGGATGACTTAGGATAGAAACTGATTTAAATTTGGAAGGAGCTAAACCAAAATGAAAAACGGTCACTTGTTTTAAATATCAGTGTCAGTGTCTAGCAGTTATTGTTGTTACAGGCATAAATATTCGCTACTGATAATTTTCTCTGCATTTCTATTTTACATAAATAAGTAATAGACAAACATTAAAAATAATTAAAAAAGGTTCAGGTAAGGAGTTACTTAAATAATAATTAAACCTGCAAGCCAGTTTACACCTAGTTAAAATAAATGATTCGAAAGAAGAATCGCAGGTGTTAAGGGATTAGTTACAAGTCAATTAAGATACGAAAAACAGGCTAAATTAAGGATGGCAGTGTTTACAAATACCGAGTTTAAAAAACAAAGCTGAAGGGGTGAATAGTACGATGCAGTAAGTGTACTGGTCATTTTCATCAATGTATAGTATTCAAATTTCGTTTAATTTTACACTACATTGCTGATGATATGACTGAAAACCATTTGAATAACTTGCTGCAATTAATCTGTCATGTAAAAAATGGAACGCCAGCAAATAAAACTTTTTAAAATCTGCAATATATGACTGCTACAAAATATTCTTCGAAATATCTGTGATGAAGACTACAAGAAACTCAGAAAACTTAGGAGCGATGACTGTTAAGGAAGACAGTCCTTTCGTAAGAACGGGTAATTAAAAACACATTTTGACGACTAAATTCAAATTCCCGCCATTAAAAAAATCCAAATTAAATATTTTTGTAAGCACAATAGATGGTACAACCAATACATTACACTATCGGTGTATTTTGTTTAATATAATTATCTCTATAAATTAGCCTGGTACTAAGATGAATAATTTATATACTACAATTTAATTTTGTTATATGATATCTGAGGGTCAACAAAACCCAATTAACATGTCACTGGAACAGCTCAAACAAAAAGAAAATAAAAACAAGTTACATAAATGACTATATTTTGATAGAGAACACCAAAATTTTGTAAAGTTACAAATATATCGAAAACAATTTCTATTGGACGGATAATTAAAAACACATTTTGATTGATTAAACTCGAAGTCAGCGCAGTTTAAAAAAATTCAAAATTAAAACATGTTTGTGAAACTATGAAAGGCAACTATGTCATTAATATAACGTCATAGTTAGGAAAGTTTTTATGGCCTCGGTTGTAAATCAAGTAATTAAAAAATTCCCATAAGGAGATCTAAGATATCCCAAAATTACTGGAAGGTAAAAACAGTTACAACAGAAAAAGCAATTAGAAGCCAATCAATTGCCTTTTAGCAAATGTCCTACTGGTGAATCTCGATACATTAAAATCTAAAATACTAAAATAAATAAAATACTATCGAGTGCATTAGGATGCGGATGCGGTAGGGAAGTCTTTGAGAATCGGTCCTTAACGTGAAGTTGTTTAAATTTAACCGCTTTTTAAACTACAAAAATACTTTAAAGAGTCAATACTAAAATTTCAAACAAATTTTAAACATTGTTTGTTGTTTCCAGCCTTACTTTGTGGAACTCCATAATCATGAAATAAATAAAGATTAGTAAAAGTTTCACAGTTTTATTAAAATATAACCTGACAAATTTTAAACAATCAAAGCATACTATTCTGTGCATATCCGGTATGGTAAATTTCTGCGAAATTCTGCGTGCACATTCGCTACCAACCACTTTATCTCCACACGTTGTAGATTTTACAACTGAGCATGAATTGAAGGTAGAGAGATTTGTGGAAAATTCTGGAAAATTTGCCGAGTTTCACCTGGTGCATTTAATATTTTTATTTCCACTTAAATCTTTTTCTTAGGATATTAGACTTTTATCACAAGGATAGTTGAGACAAAATACAGTCCCTGTTTGTCAAATGGGGTCATAAATAAATTCAAAAATCAGTTTAACTTTATATTATTAAGGATCTCCTAATATTTAAATCTTTTACACTGTGGAGGCCTTTGAATTCAAATCTTTGGCGCATCAGGACTTTATAAATTATCATCATGTGTACATCATTTATGTAAATTTGGTCATATTGACACTCTCCTGAAGATTTTTCTTCGTTAAGAATTAAAATCATCAACGATTATTACAAATCAAGCACAATGTGGACCGCACATTTGAAAGTAGAACTTACCTATTTAAATACTTTTCAAAAATCACCTAGAACAAAGATATAACAGAAAATTAATATAATTTTAGAATCATTTAGCTAGTTTAGTAATAAATACTATTCACTATTCATATTACATACTACATATTATATTAAATATAATAAAACAAAAACGGGTTATCTTATCCTATATTTAATTCTATTTCAGATCCTTTTCAGAGTACACAACGAATATAAATAAAGCGAATGGCAATAGAAACATTTAAAATTTATTAATTTTGATATAACATGTATATGACATTAAATTTACACTTACTGTTACATATTCTTACATCTAACTGATAGTGTTCTATTGCCACCTATTAAATATACAACCAGGTTAATAAAAAGTTTTATTATAAGTAATATTACAATTTTTTTTTCAAATAGGGTTGAAAATTATCAGATTTTCCAAACATATTGTTGCATATTTACCTTTACAGTCTTTACAAATAGTTTTGACAAAACAACTTTTAGTAATGTGCTCTAACTTTAAGCAACAATAACAGCAACAGCTTTCATTCGAAATTTTATTTTTTTCTGAATGTGGTATTGATTTAACACAGTATAGTTCTAACTAGTAGCTTCACGCTCGCAAATATTGCCGGGCATTTATATTTCAATATTTAAACAGCAGCCTAGCGGGTTACGAGACAACAGGTGAACTGTAATATACGTTCCTCGTTATTAGCAGTATGCAATACGATGACAATCACCAACTAGTCGTGGTTTGTCACTGTTGTGTGCGAAGCGTCTTATCAACTTCAAAGTGCCGACAATCGAGTGGGTATGCTGTATATTTTTATGCTGTGGATCTAGAATCAATAAGTACCACAGTAGACAAGTACTGACCTGAAGAAGCTGCGATCAGTGGATGAAAAAACAGTGTAACATTCATTTTTTTTTTCGTACAGATATTACCTTTGTAATTTAAATATTTGCATATGAATAGGCAACCATTTTACACGAGCCAACATTAAATTAAGTTTTTTGGCGTGGGTGGCTTTGGTAGAGAATTTTTTTTCGAGTTTTTGAGATTGTCAAAAATAAAATCTAGGAAAAAGGAATTTCTTTTTCCTGTAAACTTTTAACAAAGAAAAGTGATTAACGAGGTCGAAGTCTACTGCAGAAGCTTATTTCAAATATCAAATCACGTAGAAAAAGACATCGTTTTGAAATAGACCCGAGTTTTTTTTTTCACAAACCCCTTTCAGTTATCAATCAACATTTACGATTTTGGCAAATTTCATAAACAAAATTGCAGAATCTGAGACACAGAAAATCTACGTGATCATGGAACAAAAGCGAGTTAGCGCAAAAGTTAACCCGTGGTGTGTCTTAATAATGAAAAGAGTTGCGAACTAACTGTTACGGGCACAACATAGCTGTACATTTAGAACAATTTATAATTCCACAGCTGTAAAAATGGCCATTCTATCTGGATGTTCGGCATTGTTTAGATCAACATTTTCCGGAGTGTTGGATTGGACGCGGTGGTCCGATAGCGTGGCGTTTCGGTTCTCCAGATATTACCCCGTGAGATTGCTTCCTTTGGGCCGTCATCAACGGTATTGTCTACACTGTCTAAACTGTTTATACTGTCTATACTGTTTATACTGTCTATACGATCACTACGGTCTATGCCGTCTATTTTGTCTATGCTGTATATACTGTCGATATTGGCGATGCTGCCTATGCTGTCTAGACGGCCTATATTGTCTGTATTGTTTACATTGTTTATGCTGTCTGCACTGTCTATACTATCTATACTGGCTACGTATACTGTCTAGATGGTTTATATTCTCTATACTGTCTGTATTGTTTACATTGTTTATGCTGTCTATACTACCTATACTATATATGCTGTTTATGTTGTCTATGTTGTCTATGCTGTCGGTGCTGTCGGTACTGTCTGTACTGTCTGTACTGTCTGTACTGTCTGTACTGTCTGTACTGTCTGTACTGTCTGTACTGTCTGTACTGTCTGTACTGTCTGTACTGTCTGTACTGTCTGTACTGTCTGTACTGTCTGTACTGTCTGTACTGTCTGTACTGTTTGTACTGTCTGTACTGTCTGTACTGTCTGTACTGTCTGTACTGTCTTTTTTATTTATAAATCATTTATTCACCCCATGCTCCATTACAGAAAGTAATACTACATGGCAAATATAAAACATTTACATAATTTATCATTCTTAAATATAAGTAATTAATAAACAATTATTAAACATAGCAACCTTATATAATTGCATTTTATAATATTAATATTACTAATTAACATTTTGAACATACTATAAGAAAATAAACTATTTTGTAATTTGTGTTATAACAGATCGAAGTTTATACTTTTAATAAATGCACTAAATAGTTTAAATAGTGTTTTATTAGATTCTCTTTTTGCACAGGCCAGTCCCCTCCGTCCATTAAAATGTTATTGCGTAGAGCTAACCTTTGCCGTCTCAATTTACTGCATTGGTATAATAAATGATCAACATTTTGATCGTCACCACTACAAGAGCAATTCGCGTTTTCAATAATTTTAAATCTGTACAGATAGCTTTTTAACATTCCATGTCCTGTAATAAATACAGTAAGTTCAGGCGACACTAGTAACCACGTTGCTAACCTATCATATACCGTTGGAAAATAAAGTTTTGTTTCAGCAGCTTTTGATATTTCTTCCCACCTTGTCTGACACTCCATAGTACTGCTTTTAACAGAACCATTCACTATCTCACTTCTTGGGACTCGGTTGTAAACACTAGGTTCGTTGCTTGATTGATGACTTCCCTCCTTTGCTAGTTGATCAGCTATTTCGCTACCAATGATACTCACATGTGACTTGACCCATCTGAATGCTACTTCCCATCCCATTTCGTTTAATGTTGTCATTTTGATTCTGATCATGTCTATGATTCTTGTGTGATTATTTGGATTTTTCAACGAGTCCAATGTTATTCGGCTATTAGTATTTATTATAAGACTTCTATCCTCTTCTACATCCTCATCTAAATCAATCACTTTTTCTAATACATTGCAGATTGCTAAACCTTCAGCTTGATTATTTAAGCATTTTTCGTTCAATCTCCTTTTAGTAGTCCATAAAATATGATTATTCACGTATAGTATTGCCCCCGACGTATTGTCTGTACTGTTTGTACTGTCTGTACTGTTTGTACTGTCTGTGCTGTCTGTGCTGTCTGTGCTGTCTGTACTGTCTGTACTGTCTGTACTGTCTGTACTGTCTGTACTGTCTGTACTGTCTGTACTGTCTGTACTGTCTGTACTGTCTGTACTGTCTGTACTGTCTGTACTGTCTGTACTGTCTGTACTGTCTGTACTGTCTGTGCTGTCTGTGCTGTCTGTGCTGTCTGTGCTGTCTGTGCTGTCTGTGCTGTCTGTGCTGTCTGTGCTGTCTGTGCTGTCTGTGCTGTCTGTGCTGTCTGTGCTGTCTGTGCTGTCTGTACTGTCTGTACTGTCTGTACTGTCTGTACTGTCTGTACTGTCTGTATTGTCTGTACTGTCTGTACTGTCTGTACTGTCTGTACTGTCTGTACTGTCTGTACTGTCTGTACTGTCTGTACTGTCTGTACTGTCTGTACTGTCTGTACTGTCTGTACTGTCTGTACTGTCTGTACTGTCTGTACTGTCTGTACTGTCTGTACTGTCTGTACTGTCTGTACTGTCTGTACTGTCTGTACTGTCTGTACTGTCTGTACTGTCTGTACTATCTATATTGACTGTACTGTCTGTACTGTCTATATTGACTGTACGGTCTACACTTCTACACTGCCTATACTATCTATACTGTTCTCACTGTCTATACTGACTATTTTCTATACTGTTTACATTATCTACACTGTCGGCATTATCTGCGTAGTCTCCGTTACCTGCGCATTTTCTGCATTGTCTACATTGTTTATGTTGCGTATATCGTCCATATCGGCTTTCATCTGGTACCCTCCAAGTAACAATGCTCCGCACGTGCAAATATTCTGACCACTTTATAAAAAAAAACTCTTATTTCGGAAATAAAAGTTTTTTGTGCAATATCATGATTGGGTTAATACATCGATATGAAATTGTATACTTCATTTTATCTGTGTACGTGCAATTTTTGTAATCATCCTCTTAAACATTAAAGGCACAGAGCAACAAAGCATCATCAGTTTTTAGCCACGTTATACATCGTTATTAATTTAATAGAAAAATTGTTCAACCCTCCAATTCCAATTTAATGTCGTAATGATCATTCAATCTTATAATTCATTATTTGCCGATTGATGTAATAAAACTTCCTGGATTTAATCCGAGAGGTTAATACTTTCTATTTTTATGGATCAATAAAACGTTATCCAAACAGTAGATGAGAAATATCGTAAAGCTTACAATCTGGGACAATCAGCGCAACAAATAGAAAGAGTCGAGTTTCAGGATTTTTCAAATATAAATTAAATTTTATTATTATTATTGTACAGAAATAACATTCATGGATTATCTTATTTAAATTTAAAGTTTGTTTTTAATTTATGTTAAAAGTAGCGCGTATAATATTAAAGAAAACACTTTTATAAAGTTTACCAGATTACCTTCTTCGAGCGCTACACTTTATTTTTTTTAATTAATATCCACACAAATCCTTCCATCTTTTTGAAGTTCTAAAAACAATCGAAAGGCTAATCCTGTTTTTCGTTAAAATATTAGATTTAGTGCAATACTAACAAATATTTCGGATGTCATGAATTGCAAGGATATTGCGATAGGGGTGAAGGACCATTGCTGCTGCTGCTATTGCTACAGTAGTCCGGCTGAAATTCCCGTAGTCCAGTAAAAGTGCGGCTTTTTCCGGGCTCTATATTATTTACGAGTTGGCTCTGGCAGTCCTGTTATTAAAGAAGTAAATCAAATGCTGTTGCACTCGCTCCAAAAAGCCCCATTACCTCTAGTTGAAGGCACATGGAAAAATAATTATAGCCCCGACAAACTTCTAATTACACTTTACAACCCCTTGAATAATTTTTCCTCCCCTTAAAACTTCATGCCATGAACCTTCGTTAATAAACAGTACCAACGAGAAATTTTAAAATTTTAAGTGTTTCAATCAATAGGAAATGTAATATTTATGGTGGTAGATAATCGTAAGTGTGTAGTATTGGGGGAAGAATAAATACACGATTGGATTGATAAATCAGCGGAGCGGCTTTAGCCGTAGGGAGTTGCGGAATTTTCGCCGCAGGAGCCGCGCATTGCAGCAGAGCTTTCCTGCAAGATGTGCATCTTCCTGCTGCTTTAGTCCTTCGTTTTATTTACGAGTACCCGGTGGATTTTAGACTTACACACATAGTGAATCAACATCTACATCAACACGCGGATAAATATTATCTCTTTTACACAGAAGACGCATCACGGTGGGAAAAGTTAGTAGAATTGATTTTAATTTTTACACATCCAAACACATATACGTATACAGAGGCTGTGTTGTTGTTTTCATTTTTAACAGCCGCACATTGATTACTCTATTTTAATTTATGATTTTCTTTCTGGAACGATTGTATTTTGTTCGCGTTTTATTCAACCGCTGTTATGTCTTTTGTTCTGTTTAATAATTGAAATCAATTTTCTTTTGTATCAAAAACCGTCGAGTTTACAATGGATTAAAATGATGAAACACAAAGATGATTTCTGGATTAATAATGATAGTAATGTCGTTCATTTAGAATAAATTTTCGCAGACAAAAAATTACTACCGCATAAAGTCATTACAAGACAACGACTAAATAGAAAGTAGAACAACCCTATCTAGTTTATTTTATTTACCAGTGATTACTATTTCTTTAAGTAAGTAATTTTAATATTGAATAACAATTGAATCTCATAATAATACAATTTTAACTTTAATCTTTGATTTTTCCATTGTAATTATTTAGCGTTGAATAATGGGCATCTTAATTGGTCTGCTATCGAGAATATGAAGATTTATTCCTCGTCTATTATTTTTCTCAATTCATTTTCGAAAATAGCCGAAAATCAGCCTTTTGTTTACTTGAAGTATCAGCTATTAAACTTAATCATGCTACCTACGTACGATTTCATTAATGTTATCATACGAAGTTTGATTTCTAAAATTACGATTTAGTCCCTGAATTGCTGTTAAAGCTTTACATAGTTTTTCATTGTAAAACGGACCGTTGTAAAAAAAGCTACATTTTCAAAAAAAAAACGTGCCCCACAGTTGGAGCGCCAAAGTATAACTTTACATTTCATAACTTTTAATAATCTTCCAAAAGCAATAAATGCACTTGATCAAATTATATTTGAAATGCAGGTGATTAAAAATTTTAACAAATCAAATAAATCACCTAGACTTAATTATAATGGTAGTAATAAAATGTAATACTATTCATTAATTCATTTTCTTTAAAGTTTTAATTGTTAAAACGTTTTAGAAATTTTGTATTACTTTTATGAATAACATGAAATTCCATATAAACTAAAAACAAAATGATGTCAGGTTTTTAAAACGCAAATTTTGCGTTGGAAGAATGCCGCAAGGCGCGTCTTTTTATTATAACGCCTGCTTAGAATGAAAATGAAAGTAGAATAATAAATTTTAGTAATGAGTAGTAAGTTGACAGTAGACAATGTGGAAAACAGAGGTCGCTACAATACATGCTCGCCAACGAATGTAAACGAATCGCCATGATAACTTCAATAAAATCATAAAAAATCATAAGAACCCATTTTTTAAAACAAAATGATGGCTAGTTTTTAAAACATATATTTTAAATGACATAAAAGCGTCTTCTATTTCGTATACAATAACAGTTCACTAGAACGAATAAATCCGCACTCTTAATTCAAATGGGAAAAAAATTAAAATGTAATAATTTAAGTGTTGAGTATTGGTTATTGAGATAGTATTAGAGATTGTGAGCAACAGAGGTCACTACAACACATATTTGATTTGTATAAAAAATACATAATTTTATTAATTATTTTCAGAGCTTCATTAAAAAACGCTCAGAATTCTTTAAAACCATTTATGTTGCTAAAGTTATTGTTTATAAAAAATAAATAAGAGCAACGGGCGTCGCTACACCCTATTGCTTTTTCTTTACTAAGCGATAAAAGCACAAAATTTATCTTTTAATTTATTGACAATAGTCTTTCTCGATATAACAACACAAGAGTAAAATTAATGATATTTGTTATATTTTGTCCGCTCCCATCAGATTGTGAATTTTAAAAAAACTTGATTTAAATTTTTATGTGTACGATTGACCGCATTACGCTAGCATTGGCCATACATTCACTAAATCTTTTTGGTGTTTTTCGCAAATGCGGCTCATGGACCAACGTGTGAGTTAATTTTTATTACTTTATAAATTTTGGCTCCTGCTATATATCCCGGCAAATATTATCCTGCATTATTGTTTTAAGAAACCTTAGTTTTTACGAAGGTAAGTAAGCCTTTTTATATAGCCTTTCCTCAATTCTTTTAATATTTATTAGTAGTTTAATATTTTGTATTTATTATATTAGTAATTTTCTTTTCATATATAACGTGTTCAAATTCTAAATTTTATAGAAATGCAATTTTATATGCATAACTGGTAACAAATCTTAGTACGGTCCTGTGAGGTTTATCACATTTCAGTTGAATTAAAAATGCTGACGATATTTTGAATTAAACAGTATTTTTTTAATGCCAAGGATCACCCTAAAATGTTTTCCTATAGGATGAAATTCCTTCTAGAATAAAATTTACTAATAACATTGTGCCGATAAAGGTAGAAAAATAAGATTGGCTTTTTAACAAGAGAATAATTTATCTGAAAACGCATTAAACCCCAAATTTATAGATCCTGTACGTGTCATGTTAACTTGGTAACTACGTACCATTCTCCGTAATGATTGTCTTGTAAATTTATGTACATTTTGTTTCTTTATTGAGAATTTTTATTAGGGTATTATTATCGAAACTACTATCATCAAAACCATCAATCCTGTCATTGAAAACAACTAAATAATTTGTTTATAATTAAATGAACATTTGAATTAAACCCTATTGTGAAATAAATAAAGATTAGTAAAAAGTTTCACAGTATTTATTAAAATATAACCTCACAATATTCGTTTCGACAGCTGATTTATATTTATAATACCTTTGATAATGACAGCTTAGCTGTCGAAACAATATTATCAGGTTATATTTTAATAAATACTGTGAAACTTTTTATTAATCTTTATTTATTTCATGATTATGGAGTTCCGCAAAGTAAGTCTGGAAACAATAAACAAAACCATATTGTAATAATATTGGACCATTAACTTGTGAAAGTATTTTAACCAGTTTAATACTAACGTAACTAAACATGTCTATTAATTGAATTTAACCGATAATGCCAGTATTTCTTTCTGTTTGCGAATACTAAGGTTAAGGACTTGCAAGCAGATGGCGCACATATATTTTTATTGTGTCTACTACCTCTTATTTTTCTTTACAATTCGTAAGCTATGAAAATCAGACCTAAGCTTAAATTATTTATATAATTATGTTAAGAGATCTTAATAGTCGGAGCATTACTGTAAGTATCGTTTTTATGAGCTTTGCAGTGAGTATTCAGATTGTGAGTTTTGTAAGGTTACAGCGACGTCCATCGCGCGGCGTATTTTATGTGAGTATTAAGTATTTTCAGTAAAGTAATTTCAGTAGAGTAACAAGAAAGCTTTGCTACACATAGCAGGTTTTTTCGCTACCATGGAACCTTATAACTATTATTATTAGCTATTATTACAAAACACTTTATTCATTTTTACCCTTTGTTGACACAAATAATAAGGCAATACACATTTGTAACAAACAACTTGTGAACATTTTACTCGGGTGCCATAGAACAATTTCATTTAATTGTTATTAGGAAACAAAAGGCTATTTAAAAGACAATTCGGTAATTTAACGATATGAACTATTAGTGACATTCCACAAATTGTTTAAAAAAATAATAACTGTTGACATTATATCTGACAAGTTATTTTTTCGCCGAAATAATTTGTATCGTTATCCAAACCAAGATCGATCTTTTTTGCTTAATTTTTCCACTAATTTGGATTTACTCCATCAAACTTACTATTAAACAAATCAAACTGAATTAACTTAAGACTTAAATCACGTTCTTTGGTATGGTCGGTAAGAGAATCTATCGAATTCTGCATTTTAATGGAATTGCTTAAATTTAACAGCTTCGTACTTATTGAAACAACCACAACTGTCTTGGATTAATAAATTTCACACAGTACGGTAGGATAATCTCTGAAAGTCTATACTTGACATTACTTTGTTTAGATTTTAGAATTATTTATACTTCGAACACATCTTAAACAATTACCAATTGACTTAAAAGACATTATCTCGCGTCTTCAGCGTAGCAGCGTTTTTGCTGTCTTGTAGAATCTTGCCACGACCCTCATTCTTAATACCATAAGAGAGAAAAGACACATCTTCATAACATGTATTAGATCATTTTCATAATCGTATAAATCGAATAGTTTGTAACCATTTGAATAAGTTTATAGTGTTGGTATTAAACTAGTTTCGCAGAAAGCAATTCTACAGCTTTGTTTATGTTTATAATAACCTAGAATAAACTAAATATTTTCTGAATACATGCCGTTATCTTTATTATGCAGCCTTTAAAAGAGCGCAGTCATTTTTATTTCTCCTTGCCCATTTTTTTTGTTTAACTTTGGAATTTGTTAATTAATTTATAGTTCAAACTTTTACAAAAAAGTTGAGTACAAATATTTACACATTATAAAGTCTGGGGTGCTCTTCATTCGAGCTGAAACTTTAATTTTTGTATCTTAAATATTCAAAAAAAAAGCTCGGTGAACTGTTTCTAAATAATAAATAAGGGACACAAGGTGCTTTGTTTATCTTATGGACCGAAACGAACTATTTCATTAAAAATTCCATTACACAACTTAAATACCTTCTGAAAATTAAAGAAAGTTATGACTTTAAGCTGGTAGAGCTTGCGAGGAGCTCTGGATTAAGTTGAAGTTTTAAGAGGTTCTATTTTATATAAACTTATGTCTTCATTCTACCTAAACTAAAATCTTTAGAACTAACTGAAATTGAATTCTCCCACAGACGAGCAAACTATAAAAAACTAATTTATGAGTTTGCAAATTTTCCAAGACCTTATATAAATTGAAAATGTGATCTAAATATATATTGTTCGCTGCTGCTGCTACACACTTCAGCTTTCACCTTTTCTCGTTTGGTTGGGTTGGAGACCTACAAAAGCAATCTATTCTTACATTAAAGCAAATTAAGATCTGCAAATCCCACAACTGCGTTAAATTCCGTACCAAAATTGTATGATGGATTTCGCACAAAAGCCCTAAGCAGTAATATAACTTCAATTTCACATTGGCGGATGCGCCGAATAGACAAAATTCCATTAGTGAACTTGCATAGCTGTTCCCAGGAGATGACCCTTACCAAAATACAGAATAGAAGTGTAGCCAACGGCTTCAGTTATTAAATAATGAGCCCGGATGATTCTTCATTATACATTCCACGAATACTCTCTACCACCCTGCGCCATTCTTTTTTTGCTTTTCTCCCCGAATAGCTGTGTTTTTGTTAGAGACAAAGAGAAGTCTGCAACTTTGGGGCGGCTGTTGCCACCATCAAAACTGTACAGCAACAAAGCCTAAAAATAACGTAGCTCGTGAGAGAACTAGCGAAAATTTATTATTGCGTGGAGCTATTACGCTAAGATGATCGTTGTTTCTATTTTATTAGTCCCTGGGATGTAATTGCTTGGTCTGGTGCTTTTGCTGATGCTGTACCAGCTAACAACAACTACAGCTGTTAAATTAAATGATAGCAGTAAATGTTACGCTGCTCGTTTGTTCATTTTTATTTCATATAAAAGAAAAATTTCAACTTTATATAGCTTTCGGTTAAAGACCCTACTAAAAACGCAACTTTAAAGAATAATTGTAATTGCTAACATTAAACATGTGTAAGACAAAGTGATGTTTCGTTTCAGAATGAAGCGGAAACCTTGTTCAAGTAACGTTATTTTTTTTATAACCAAGCATACACCAACATAATAAAGACAATATTTGAAGGATTCCAACTTTAAATCCCTAGCCTACCTGTTGGGAACTTGCATGTTTAAAATGAACCATGAATTGGAGATTCTGCAATTACCATTACAGTTCGAGCCCCAAATTGTTTTGAACACACTGTTACCGTTCGTCTTCTAAAGTTTTTGATTTCTAAATAGCTAAATAGCATTAACTTCAAAATTTTGACATCGCTATGTTTGCATATTTTAACATACCATTTTTAACTTAAAACACAACCTTAAATAACATTATGCTCTAGGAAAGATTGGGCACTTCTTGATAGATTAATTAGAAGATAATTTGTTACAAAAATAGCCGTGTTTATATATGATTTTGACAAAACAAAAAATGTGATACAATTTTCCCATAAAACAAGAGACACTTTGACAAATCAATTTAGCATATCCAAATTATTGTTTATAAATTTTAATTAACACAAAAACTAATTAGATAGTCTTATAGATTGGTTAGTAGATGTGATAGTTTTTTACGTAAATTTTAGACTACAAAGTTTGCTAGATACAACTTCTTCAAAACTAAGGCAAGCAGTTGATCCAGGTTTAATTATTTTTTAGAATCTTTGGAATTTTAAGAATTTTTGGACCAATGTAGGATTTCCTATGGAGCGCCCTTCAGAGGCACCAGATTATCTTTGTTATACTGTGGGTGAAGAGGTCTAATTGTAATATCCAATTATGTGTAATAACGGAGGTACGGGAACTTCCTGGCCGGCTAGCTCGTGCTGATAATAAGAAGTCACGTTATATTAACATTTATGAAACAAAACATTAACCTAAAACTTTACTAAATTTTAGGTCCAACAAACGTCTGCTTTAAGGTACAGGCGCCGTTTGAACTCAGTATACTCAATAATATAAATAAAAGATGCGGGATACAAAAGAAATAACAAAAGATTTATTTAAACATAAAATAAACAATAAAAGATTAAAAACAAAAATCAGGTTGCAATTGTTTCACAAATAACTCCTATAAATGTTAACAATAATATAAACGATAATTATTCACTTTTTAAAATACTAAAATCAAAAAGTATCAATAAATCAAATTTAAATTATCTAAAAAGAACTCTGATATCTATCAGAAATATAAATACGAGTTCTGCAGAAAAGGTAACTTTAAAGTAAATTTTGTAACTGTGTAAACACAATTTGCATGTCAAATACAATAATAACCAAGTGTTTGTGTATATAATACATATACAGTCGTGTAGTCTATCTTGTGTAGCGTAAAAAAGAAGCCTAAGAAAAGAATTATGCATTCATTACGAGGTTATCATCAAAACCCAAGACATACCGAAATAGATGGGATCGGCATGAATAAAGAGTTCCAGAGAGATAAAAATTGCCTCTTGTATTTAGGATCATCTTCCTACAAGACAAGGAATTGTTAAAAATATCCCTAAGGAATAAATAAAGGTATACTATCGTCGTGTGCCTTTGTTTAAGCATCTGATGATTGTCAAACCGAGCTGATCAAGCTGTGAGTGTCAGAGTAACTAAGGTATTTGAGGCGAAATCGTTAACGACACATTCCGAATTTTCAGATAAAGATCTCAAGTTCTGACTACAAAAACTTTATGTTCATTTTTAAAGCCGCATTCACACGTTATTTAAAAATATCAATTTTTCAAGAAACTACTCTTAAAGCAAAGTTACAATAAATGGAAGATATGTTTGATTGCAAATTACAGATCATTTCGCAAAAACTGCAAGTTGAGAAAGAATAGTTGAAAATTGACGACATCAACGAACGAAGTTAAAATAATTCTGATGACACTGAAGTTGTCGGACATGTGTTTGGGCAGTCAAACAAAATTAAATGAGAAAAATTAAAGATGTCCTGGAACAAGTCAGTCCTCAGCAGAAAACTACTAATGAAATTTGCCATATAGAACTACCGTTAACATTTGACCAAAGAGGTTTCGGAAAATAAGATAGATGAAGTAGATTATATCTCTAACATCAATATTATTTTCGGAATTGAATCCTCCAGAGATCATAGATCAACTAGTGACACCGTTGGGTTAAGCATTCGGTGACAACAGGAGAATACAAGAAGTCATTGCCAAAACAAGTATTGCTAAAGATCTTCCTCATTTTATAAAAACCCAAAAGATTGGCCAGTTTCTAAAAGGATTTGGCCAGTTTTAGATAATTTCTTGCAAAAGTAATTTTCAGAACTCTGAATTCAGCGGTTTCGGTGTTTAGAAATGACCTCTACAAGAGAAGAAGATTTGTTTAAGCTGTTTTTCCAATGAGCATCTGACAAAAAAAAGTTCAAACTTGAACGATTGCAAACAGGATAGGGATAGGATAGGATAGGATAAAATCATGGCCATCGTCGATATACGAGAGCCAAAAATATAAAAAATGGAGTACTGAAAATATCATCGTACATGATGCTTCCTGCTATATACGCCGAGTGTAATATTAGATGAGCCGCCGAAGATAAAACAAGTCATCTGTTGCAGATAGATGAATGGAACTATGAAATACTTCTAAATATCTATGAGGTTTGGATAACTGACAGTCGTGCAGCCGACGGTATTAGAAGACACCATGTTTGTAAAAACTACTACGTGGTATTGTATCCCACCAGCATCTCCTCGGATGGGAAGGAGTTAGGAGTGAACGAAAATTTAATTAAGAAACAAGAAACCCAGAGAAGATTGAGAACGCAGTTCATTGAAGTAACTGGAACTTTGAATAATATAATCAACTACTGACATACGTATCACTACGTAAGCTACCAGACCTACCTACCGGAATATGATAACTTTTCTATACGAACTACATAATCGCAAATATAGAAAAATTAACCTGCATCGATAGGTTGGCCTGGTAGCTCACTTGGGAGAGTGTCCATCCCCAGTCAGGGTAAAAAATTTTTCTATTTGGATTTGCACTCCTAATATGATTTAATGTAAAGCATTAATTAATAATCGGTATTTACCTTAAAATAAACAATTTAATCAATTACTATTAAATCAATAATACAGATAAAGGCAGATCCATACTAAAATTAATTAAAATATTGTAGTCCCCCTCAATCTTCCAAACCTATTAATTATTATCGTTCCCGATAAAATAAAATTATCAGAGATTGCTAAGGCCTTGGCATAAATCGAATAGTATAATTCAATGATACTAGATTAACGCACCCACTTAAAGTTTGGTCCTCAAAATTCTTACGTGAATAATCAGTACATAATCTTAAACTAGTTACAAAATTGCACAATCAATTTCATTCATTCGACACGCCTACGTATTATGCTAGATATAGTTTCCGAAAATATTTCTACAAGCGAATGGCAGGCAAAGTGCAGTAAATGGCAGATAATGACTGTCTTTTCGTTGATCACAAGAACCTGGATTTAGTTGTATGTAGTTTGGTATCGCAATGATCCATTTTTTTCGGTTCATTTTTTCGATTTCAATTTTTTTCGTAGATGATCTCTGTGTCATGGTGTCTTCGATGATTATAACTTCTTTGATTGTAAAGCGCTCGCAAAAAGAGAGTAGTGAGTAAAATGTAAAAAAGAAGTATTGAAGAGTAGTAAGAGGCCTCACGCATAAGTCAATCGAAACGAACAGATGAATAATAATAAAATTGATATAAGAATAAATGAAAATGTTGAAATTGATTTAGATAGATCGATTTTTTTATTATTTTCGACAATTAATGTCAAAACTAAATGGTTTCATAAAACACCTCACTAATAAAATCTACTTTTATCAAAACAGGAAAAGGAAGTGTAAAATTCTTAAAAGCAGATAACAATAATCAAAAATAGATCAATAAAACAAACATCAAAAGATCTTAACAACGCAAAATTTCCTTAAGATAAATAAAATGATTCAAAAATTGCTTACATATAGGTAACTCATTTTACACCTTTTACTAAATAGGACAGAAACTATAAGAAAAATCAACGATTTTGTGTATGGACATCAATTTTTGGAACATTTAGCCATTTTTTCTTTGAAAAAATTTTAAAGTTAACCTAACACATTTTTACATATCCTTTTTGTCATTTGCATAGTCAGCAAATTCTATGTACTTAAGATCGGTGATATTCAAAACCTTCTAGTTTGATTTGCGTAGTATTTGTGAGGGCAGATCAGGTTAATTTTTTTATTGAAAATGCCTTCAAGACCTTGATTACTTCTCTAGTTATTTTGTTTTATCAATTTATAAATATTCCAATAAATCTTAACATAGCAGTTTCTAAAGTTTTTTTTTATAAATGTTCGTTATATTTAGTAACGATAGAAAAACAATCACGTATAGTTGAGTTTAAACACCCGTCAGTTAATGTCCTCTTACTCAATATAAAAACATGACGGCAACCGACGTTTAAAGCGTTCGGGATTTTGTTGGAAAACATCTAATTTCCCGTTACATAAACTTTGACTGATGCGATCATTGTTACTATGTTGTGACTTTAATAGTCTTTGCAATTTCACCTCGAACAGTTTAAATGAAGTCCTTGTTGCTTACGTTATGCACAAGTTAAGCCTCAATTAACATACAGGATATGTTTGTAGAGTTCAAGTTCTCATACTGAGAAACTTTTAATTACGTAAAAAGGAACAACATGATGCATTGGCGGTTTCAAGGATAAAGGAGCTTGCTTCATTATTTACTAACAAAATTTATGAACAATGATATGTTTAAATTTCATTACTAACCCTTAACTAACTAAGCAATAGTATATCTCTATGAGTTTCTAAGTCGTTACCCTATTATGCACTAGATAATTAATTCGTACTGCTGAAAAGAAAAACAAAGCAATACGGAGTATGAAATATATAATTTTAATAATTACGAGTTTCCACAATTTACATAAGATGATATAAGGAGAGAAAGTAATTAACTACCAGCATTAAATGGAAACATGATGGCTCATTAACGTGGGTATGTTTCAAGAGCTTTAGGAAAAAAATCATTGACAGTCTAGCATTAAAGAGAACCAACCATTACTGGAAATAGTAACTGAAAATTAAAACAGTTTAGTTTTAAATTTAAGAGAATATGTACAGAATAAATAAATCAACGTAAAAAATAGACGGCCAAAAATTATTATTAAAAATTCTGAAAATATCTTGATACTAAAGTAGGGTAAGAACACATCCAACACCACATAAGAATGATTTTAGCTTCTATAAAATATTTTAATTCTTGGTATTTATCTAAATAAAGTTATCAAAACAGTCTTCTCACGAGATCGCATTCCTTTTTAGTAACGTACGCAAAGCATATATGTTTGTTTCATTGTAAAAAGTCAAACGAAATAAAGATTAATTCTTTTGAAATAATAAATTAGTTTTAACCAAAAAATCGCACTTTCATGATTTTCTTGTAGGCAAACAGATTGTAGTCCGATTCCAATTATCTTCAATATTAAAATGTTCACTAAGAAACATGTTTTTAGAACTATAAATTCATGTTGACGAGACATCATTATATATAGCTACACTACACATTGTTATCTTGGTTTCGAGTTTCAGAATTTTATGGTGTCTACATGTTTTTACACATCTAAGAGATATTTTCGTTAAATTGATCATTGGTACCCGTGAAGTCTTGTTTAATTGGACGGACAGTTTTGCAACATGCTGGCCCATTTTAAATTTAAAAACAACGTACGCTTTTGGTTTCTTGGGGGAATGTTTTTGAGGAGTGCGCAAGTACACCTTTGCAGGTACATGTTGTAACATGTACTTTTACTCAAGAAAATCTACTAAACAATAATTACTACTTAGGCCTCGGCTTAGCCTGGACAATAAGCATGACTCGTCTCTTAACAAATTAAAGCACCTTGTGGGCAAATTGGAACATCATAAAATTCATAGAAACTATAGATACGGGCGTCAGCACGATTAATTTAAACAACAGAATATTATCATTAAAGCTCCCAGTAACGGAATCTTAGATCTTAATCATGAAATAAATAAAGATTATTAAAAGTTTCACAGTTTTATTAAAATATACCTGACAATATTGTTTCGACAGCTATGCTGTCATTATCAAAGGTAATATAATTATAAACAAACACGTCGCTAAGGTAGATACAAAATAGGTAACTAGATAAAATAATAATAATAATAATAAAAATTAATAATAAAAATCATAATTAAACATCTAATACTTCCAGTAACGGAGAATTACTGAGCTCAAGTTGTTCATTCATTAAAGGTACCCTGAGTTTGTGTTTGTATATCTCAAAGGCTTCTAAAATGTCTAATTTGCGTTTGTTATTACAAAAATGTAGGAATTTAATATTATTTTGAGGAGTCATTGTGTGATTTTGTTCTAAAAGGTGTTTGGCGTAATTCGATTTTTCAGGATGTTTATTTTTGTAATGACGTACGTGTTCTTTATATCTTATGTCAAAATTTCGAAGTGTTTGTCCAATATATACCGAACTACAAAAAGAACAATTTAAACGGTAAATGCCCGATTTCATGATATCATGTGTTCTGTCTTTAGCATTAAATAAGAATGAAAAAGTGTTGGTGTTGGTTTTAAATGTTATTTTATAATTGTTGGTTTTTCTTAGTATATGTGCAATTTTTTCTGATATTTTGCCAAAATATGGTATAGATATGTAATTTGTGTCTTCTGTTTGATTGTCAATGGGATATATTCTTTTGATAGCTAACCTATAATCTTTTTGTTTAATTAAAGTGTCAATCATGTTCGGATTATAATGATTTGCATGTGCTAGTTGTTTAATGGTTGATATCTCTTTGCTAAAATCTGATTTTGTTAGTGGAATAGTTAAAGCTCTGTGTACTAATGATCTGTATGCTGCTATTTTATGTGTATTGTGGTGACAAGATTCATTTGGTATTGTTATGTCTGTTTGTGTTGGTTTTCTGTATATGGAAAATTCAAAAAGATTGTCTGCGTTGATCTTGATATTTAAGTCTAAAAAGTTTATAGCCCTGTTTTGTTCTGTTTCTAGTGTAAATTTTATATTAGGATGGATATTGTTTATAAGAATTAAAAATTCATTGATAACCTCAAAAGAACTGTCAAAACAAGCTAAAATGTCATCAACATAACGAAACCAGAAGATAATGTGTTTAGAGAGGTTTAATTCAAATATTCGATCTTCAAACTTGTCCATAAATATGTTAGCTAATAGAGGACTTAGAGAATTACCCATAGGTAAACCATCTTTTTGTAAATAAATTATGTTATTAAAAGTGAAATAATTTTGACTTATACAAAGGTCAAATAATTGAATTAACTCTAACCTTTTAACTAATTCTATATTACTATTGATCAAGAAACTATCTAATAAAGGAATGCATTCTTGTGGTGGTATTCTGGAGAACATGTTGCAAATATCAAAACTAACAAGTTTTGAATGTGGTGGAAGATGTATGTTTTGCAGCTTATCTACTAATTCTAATGAATTTCTAACAGAGTATTTCGATTTGTAACCTATCGTGTTAATAATCTGGTTCAGTTTTTTGGATAAAATGTGATTAGGTGCATTGATGTATGATACAACTGGTCTTATTGGCATATTCTGTTTGTGCGTCTTGACTAATCCATACATTTTAGGTATTTGTGGGTTTTTATTAATGATTTGTTGCTTTTCTAATTCTGAAAAGCAGATATTGCAGTTTTCTAAACCTTGTTTTATTTCTTTTTGGAATTTTGTGGTTGGGTTTTTGTTTAACGTTTCAAAATTTTCTTTATTAATAAATTCATTAACTTTTTGTATGTAAATATCTTTAGAAAGAATTACCAAAGTGCTACCCTTATCTGCTTTAACAGAAATTAGATTGTTCTCTGTGATTTTCTGTTTTATAGATTGAAGAAGTGATATGTTAGATGTGTTGTACATTTTGTCCTGTTTCAAAGACATCTCTTTTAACAAATTCGAAATTTGGAATTTTGCATAGTTATTATGATCTTTCTTAAGTATAGTTTCGCATTCAACGGCCAAAATTTCTTTAATTTTGTTGGTAAATTTTGGAAAAGGACAAAATTTGAAACCTTTGTTAAGAAATCGTGTTTCTCTGTCATTGAATGTTATATTCGACAAGTTTATGAAACGAGGATAAAAGTTTGCAGTGTTCTGACAATTAAGGTTATTTTGTAGTGTACGTTTTTGTTGTACAAGTCGATGAAGTTTATTTTTCTGTGTGGTGTATTTTTTGAATTTAATGTGACTGACGGTTTCTCTAATGTCAAAATCTAAGATGTCAAATTGGATATTGTGTAATTTATGAGTAAGTTCTGTATAGAGTACCTTTATATAAACGTGCATATTGTCTCTTATACTAAACCATTTCTTCGATTCTTCTTTAAGCCATCTTCTTTTGGCATTCCTAATCACTTTTTCAGTAATCGAATTCTTTGTTCTGGTAGTGATGTTTATGTAGTTAGGAATAACCTGACGTTTCAGACATTCTTGGTTAAACCAAACATTCTGACTTGCGATTCCGTGTTTGATCATAAGTTTCTTGTATAACTTGGCTTGTTCTTCTAACGAAGACGAAATAATCTTGTTTATTGTTTCCAGCCTTATTTTGTGGAACTCCATAAGGCTGGAAACAATAAACAAGATTATTTCGTCTTCGTTAGAAGAACAAGCCAAGTTATACAAGAAACTTATGATCAAACACGGAATCGCAAGTCAGAATGTTTGGTTTAACCAAGAATGTCTGAAACGTCAGGTTATTCCTAACTACATAAACATCACTACCAGAACCAAGAATTCGATTACTGAAAAAGTGATTAGGAATGCCAAAAGAAGATGGCTTAAAGAAGAATCGAAGAAATGGTTTAGTATAAGAGACAATATGCACGTTTATATAAAGGTACTCTATACAGAACTTACTCATAAATTACACAATATCCAATTTGACATCTTAGATTTTGACATTAGAGAAACCGTCAGTCACATTAAATTCAAAAAATACACCACACAGAAAAATAAACTTCATCGACTTGTACAACAAAAACGTACACTACAAAATAACCTTAATTGTCAGAACACTGCAAACTTTTATCCTCGTTTCATAAACTTGTCGAATATAACATTCAATGACAGAGAAACACGATTTCTTAACAAAGGTTTCAAATTTTGTCCTTTTCCAAAATTTACCAACAAAATTAAAGAAATTTTGGCCGTTGAATGCGAAACTATACTTAAGAAAGATCATAATAACTATGCAAAATTCCAAATTTCGAATTTGTTAAAAGAGATGTCTTTGAAACAGGACAAAATGTACAACACATCTAACATATCACTTCTTCAATCTATAAAACAGAAAATCACAGAGAACAATCTAATTTCTGTTAAAGCAGATAAGGGTAGCACTTTGGTAATTCTTTCTAAAGATATTTACATACAAAAAGTTAATGAATTTATTAATAAAGAAAATTTTGAAACGTTAAACAAAAACCCAACCACAAAATTCCAAAAAGAAATAAAACAAGGTTTAGAAAACTGCAATATCTGCTTTTCAGAATTAGAAAAGCAACAAATCATTAATAAAAACCCACAAATACCTAAAATGTATGGATTAGTCAAGACGCACAAACAGAATATGCCAATAAGACCAGTTGTATCATACATCAATGCACCTAATCACATTTTATCCAAAAAACTGAACCAGATTATTAACACGATAGGTTACAAATCGAAATACTCTGTTAGAAATTCATTAGAATTAGTAGATAAGCTGCAAAACATACATCTTCCACCACATTCAAAACTTGTTAGTTTTGATATTTGCAACATGTTCTCCAGAATACCACCACAAGAATGCATTCCTTTATTAGATAGTTTCTTGATCAATAGTAATATAGAATTAGTTAAAAGGTTAGAGTTAATTCAATTATTTGACCTTTGTATAAGTCAAAATTATTTCACTTTTAATAACATAATTTATTTACAAAAAGATGGTTTACCTATGGGTAATTCTCTAAGTCCTCTATTAGCTAACATATTTATGGACAAGTTTGAAGATCGAATATTTGAATTAAACCTCTCTAAACACATTATCTTCTGGTTTCGTTATGTTGATGACATTTTAGCTTGTTTTGACAGTTCTTTTGAGGTTATCAATGAATTTTTAATTCTTATAAACAATATCCATCCTAATATAAAATTTACACTAGAAACAGAACAAAACAGGGCTATAAACTTTTTAGACTTAAATATCAAGATCAACGCAGACAATCTTTTTGAATTTTCCATATACAGAAAACCAACACAAACAGACATAACAATACCAAATGAATCTTGTCACCACAATACACATAAAATAGCAGCATACAGATCATTAGTACACAGAGCTTTAACTATTCCACTAACAAAATCAGATTTTAGCAAAGAGATATCAACCATTAAACAACTAGCACATGCAAATCATTATAATCCGAACATGATTGACACTTTAATTAAACAAAAAGATTATAGGTTAGCTATCAAAAGAATATATCCCATTGACAATCAAACAGAAGACACAAATTACATATCTATACCATATTTTGGCAAAATATCAGAAAAAATTGCACATATACTAAGAAAAACCAACAATTATAAAATAACATTTAAAACCAACACCAACACTTTTTCATTCTTATTTAATGCTAAAGACAGAACACATGATATCATGAAATCGGGCATTTACCGTTTAAATTGTTCTTTTTGTAGTTCGGTATATATTGGACAAACACTTCGAAATTTTGACATAAGATATAAAGAACACGTACGTCATTACAAAAATAAACATCCTGAAAAATCGAATTACGCCAAACACCTTTTAGAACAAAATCACACAATGACTCCTCAAAATAATATTAAATTCCTACATTTTTGTAATAACAAACGCAAATTAGACATTTTAGAAGCCTTTGAGATATACAAACACAAACTCAGGGTACCTTTAATGAATGAACAACTTGAGCTCAGTAATTCTCCGTTACTGGAAGTATTAGATGTTTAATTATGATTTTTATTATTAATTTTTATTATTATTATTATTTTATCTAGTTACCTATTTTGTATCTACCTTAGCGACGTGTTTGTTTATAATTATATTACCTTTGATAATGACAGCATAGCTGTCGAAACAATATTGTCAGGTATATTTTAATAAAACTGTGAAACTTTTAATAATCTTTATTTATTTCATGATTATGGAGTTCCACAAAATAAGGCTGGAAACAATAAACAAGAATAAATTAGATCTTAATATTAATCGGTTTCAAATCGTGCAAGAACTGATTTCCTCCACTCTGTTATAACACCAGAATATCAATCAATAAGAAAACAATAAATAATTCCAATAATATCATTTATTTATTCACAGAAAAATTTCCTATCCATTCATTAGATTGATAGCGAACTTTGAGACCATGAATCAAGTAACGCTTCCACATAAAAAAAGGATTAAAAAAGCCCACCTGTTTGTTTCTATAAACGAAATTTGTTTACTAACGTAGTTTTCATTTACACATTGCAGATGATCACCAGGTTTTTATGAACTCTTGGAGAAGGCTTCCAGTTAATCACTTGTGGGGATTCAAAATGCTAAAGGCTGCAAAACCATTATTCGCTATTAACATCAAGCAAAGGTGAAGCTCTCAGTTTCCACCATGAAGATTAACACCAAAATACGTTGTTACCCAAAATGAACAGGAGACTTAAAACGTCAACATGAATTAGAGTCTTGACCTATTTTTTCAAACTAAAGTCTATATTGACCTTCCCTATAAATAATGATCGATATTGTAAAGAGGAGTTTTTAATAAAACAAGACGAAACTTTAATTAAGATAAAGATAAAAACGTTCCAAAGTGTAACTTCGTAATGCAAATAAAACTATAATTTCGTTATATTCCAACTTTCAACGACTTCGTACTTTTAATAATTCACAAAATCATTTTATGCACTAATTATACCAGAATTGGCAATCAAAAGAAAATTTGCAAAGTTAAAGATTACACCATAACTACGCTTCCCTGTAACGAACAAAGAAGCGTGGGTCTCGTGACCAAGAAGCTACCTTTTAATTGGTTGAATTCAGGCGTCATTTTCGCAAACAAGATATTAATTAGCGAAAACGGACAACCAAAGTGAATTGAAAACTTGATTATTAGTAAACAAAATATTAAATTTAAGAACAAGAAGAGAAAATACAATAAAAGTGCACTTATCACAAAGAAAAAATCGATAATTTTGCAGTCCATAAAACTAAATCTAGATGGCGGTGCAAATAAACATTGAAAGTCAACTTTTTATAGTATACAGGGTATCTTCTAAAGGATAACCCAATAACATTTTTATCAATATACAAGGTGGTCTTATCCTAAGAAAATAGATAGAAAAACTGTTTGTTACAATGTAAGCTTTGGCGGAGCAGGTAATTTCTACTACCCGGAATCTTCGGTTCCGTTTTGTAAAAGTTCCGGTTACCGCTTCGTTTCGTTGGATTATTGCTTAAATCCTAAATTTGAGTGGCGCCAGTTAACATTTATTCTTTATTAAATTTATATACACAAGAGAAGTATTATAAACACGTGCAAGATAACGCTTCGCAGCTGCGATATAAATACCGCCAACAAGTGCAGGATGCAGTAACTTTTTCTAATGCATTTTATGAAACGCTAGCGGAAGCAAAGAGCAGCTGCACGATAAAAGACCGCCAACACATGAACTATATTTAAATGCATTCTACGAATGTGCTAACGGAAGCAAAACGTTAGCGCAACGTGTGCGCAACTGAAGGATCTTACGCCCACAGAAAGAATATATAAACACCAGAGCTTTGTGGGACAGATCAGTTCGAGTTACAACGAGCTCCAGGCTAGAAACTGCTATCCAGAGATAGTATTTACCTGCTTTGAGCTACACTCACTCAGAAGCCGTAGAAACTGGTATCCAGGGATACTGGTTACCTCTGTCTTCTGAGCATTATTACCAGTTTTAAATGTTGAAACTGTATCATACTGTTTAAGTAATTATGCAAAAGCATATTGTCTAAACTCACGACGAATAAACATCTATTGTACTTAACAGTAAATTGTGTATATTTTTGTAACTTGGACTTCGTCTTTCGCGTTTTTTAATAAAGTATTATTTTTAAAAACGCCTTTCCACGTTAAGAAAAGTTAATTCGCCCTCTATATTGTTTAATCATTCCTGAATTATATCTAAAATCATTAAGCTTTTACGATTAACACCCACGGCCGCTTAAATAATTTGAATAAGTAAGAAGTCTCTGTCGGTAGCTATACTTTGCGTAAGTACTTAATAAGATTTATTATGAGTCATTTGGTTATTGGAATTTTGTTGTTAAATAGTGTGTTACATGGATCCTACCAGAATAAGTTGTTAAACCTCGAATGGTGTCAAGCAAAAACTTAGTAATTAATGTTAATCTTATTAACCGCATATTGATCTTATGCGTTTAACACATTGTCTGCGTTATCGGTCCCCGGATTGTGTAATTTTCTTTCCCTATGATTTGCCGACTTGCGAAAGCTATATCTTTCTGCATACGTGTGTTATAGATTTCTTAGAAACAGCATTCTGCATCAAAAACAATAATTAATCCAAGGTTCTTCAAATAAAGCATAGGACTCTAGGGACCGATACCGCACTAGAGTAATCCTTACCTTGATTGCATTTGTTCATAAAGTTTATTTAATAAAAAATGGCGACGCTTAATAAATCAGAAATGTTAATGACCCAAGGTTTATATGATATAGTTACTTCATTTTCATTTAAATTTTTGTTTTAAAACAAATTTAATGAAATATAAACAGCTCGATTTCTGTTAATTTATTTACAAGCATCAACTTTTTGATATTAATTACGGTCTCTGGATACCGGTACTGCTATAAGGTTAAATACATACGATTACTAGATACGAGTAGAAACCCGTAAATAACTTAGTTCTTTATATTAGATCGATCACAAAAGATGGAATTTCAGACGATAATGCATGCTGGTCTCCAGCGACCGATACCATATATTTGTAAAACCTGGTATTGGTCATCGGAGACCGGTAACGCATTGTATAATCAATAACAGCCAATGTCTTAATTATGATTAATCCGATTAGAGTAATCTTTAAGATACGATAATAAGATCGAATAACATCAAAACGTCAAACATAGCCGATCTAAAACTACTAGGACAGAGAATTAAGATGCATTTAATTAGTGCGTCACTTATGTAGGTGGCGCCGTTTACACGTATATAGTTTGCTGGCGTATTTAAAAAGTCAAGCATTAAATCAGTTAATGATCTAGGGTATTGTTCGATCAACCAAATTTATCTAACCTAACCAAACCTATTCGAAAACGAGGATAGTTCTGCGTTCCACGAAAAATCTCTAACATTTAATTATATTCTGCTACTAATGTACGTGTCCGGTGTTGCCTTCTCACGCTCCTAATAATTTGAATACAAATCCTAAGTATATACCCATTTTCTTTGTAGTTTCTTGTCCTAGAGCTACAATCGGTTTTGGGTGCTCGAATACGGCAGGCAATGAATCTCTTCCTAAGACTGTAAACGTTCAACAAATATAAATCAGGGCCTTGTAATTGGCCCAAAGCGCCAATTACAGGCAGCAAAAACTGAAAAAGCCTTTACTGCTCTTCTTGTGCAACTCTCTAAATACAGGAACTAAGAAAAATCTAAATGAAGTGGTAATAAATATTTTAATTAGTATTCGTAGTAGTTCAAAAAATCAATCGAATCTAATAATTATTCGAATAATTATTTTAATAAGAAAATCCAATAATAACTACATCAAGCGATGTAGGTAATAAAGCTTTAAGGTGAACTCTGAAACATTCAAAACAAAATGCATTTATTGAGTTAGATTTGCTGGTGAGAATAATTTAAGGTTGAGATACGTATAATTTTCCCATTATGCTTGGGCATTATGCATTACTGAACTTTCAGTCCTTCGTCAGTGTCTAAATAAGTACGTGTGGATATTGGATGCATTCCAAATCATGTTTATGTGCACTCTAACACCAACAAATATGCAGAAATGATGCCCTATTATACAGAAGGATTCTTAATATTACCATACATAACTTACGAAAGCAAAGCAATCAAATGCAGATTTGAATAGTGGATTTATTTCAAAAATTATTCATAGCAACAGGTCTGTTGTTGAAATCGTTTTCGTGTCCTAGAATAATGTAGCACGACATCTACTGCATTTTGAGTCGATACCATTCAAAATGGACATTTGGAGTTCTTAAAACAAATCCACTAACAAGAACATTGCAAATTCGACGGGCTCTCATGGAATTGCACCTTTTGTAAAACAAAGTCCGTGTGAGCTCCCTTTTAACTATCTCAATAAATAAAACAAAAGAGTCTCACGTACAAAATAGGATTTTATTCTTTATACTACTACTACTGGCTAATTTAAATTTGGTCGGTTAAATCAGAATTTAAAATGGTAGAAGTGAACAGAATAGAATACCATACAAAACGGTAGGACAGAGTGGTAGGGGTAACGAACGAAACGTAGTCAGTTTAAACTCGACCGGGGCTAATCTGTGCCATTTTTCCTAAATCCTACTATATGCGAGACGAAATCCTAATTAAACTGTGTATGAAATAGCGCGCATCAGGAAAATTTGCACACATTACCATAGCGAGAATTAAACTGCACTATATAACAGCAATATGCAATTCCATTGAAGTGGTAATGTCCATGCATAATAAAGTCGAATAACAACGCGGTTACAAAACACAAAACGGAATTCTACCTGTTTCCAGAATAGAACACGCCACGAACTATTTGAATATCTAATGTCCAGGACTGCTCGACTGGGAGCAGACGTATGTAGTATATGTACGCTCTAAACAACACAATATCACAACTAACTCAGGAAGTGCCTCATTGTTTCACATTAAATTTGTATCGATCAACTCAGGAAGTGGACGTTAAATAATTAAATTTTTAAGTTGCACTTAACGAATTTCTTATTATACCTAGCGAGAGGATTAGGGTTTGTTCTTCCATCCTCCCCCCCATCCTGTCACCATGCTTAAAATCGCGGTTAGCACTGAACGTGTATACTACTACTACTACAACCCTGCGTAAAAGTTATGTACGCGAATTAGAGGTGATTTAGACACTACAAAAGCGTAATACGAGAAATTATCGTGTTCCAGAAACGGGTATATAAAGTTTTAAGTGCGGGTACTACTGAATTTAATAATCGCTAAGATCTCTTTGTTTCTCGAGGAGAGCTTCCCCCAGCTTCACGTGAGCGACTACTTCCTGTTCAAGATATTCAAGAACTTCTATAGCCATAAAGTAAAATTTAACAAAAAAAGACTACATTTAGATGGGGTTAATTAAAATACTTTTTATATTCATTTTCGCAACTTACTCGAGATTAATTAGCTCTTCGTTATAAATTAATTCACCCAACACTACTAGTCTTGAACGTGCGCTTTGAAAAAGTTCTGGAAATTTTCAGGATGTGGAAAAAAGTCTCGACTTGTTTAAAAATTGTTTGATAGCAAACTTTGTATGTTGGGAAATCTGTGCATTTTAACTTAATCAACTTTAAAAATTCATCGTTAAAACTCGAGATGCTTTGCTTGCTGATAAACAATTCTTTTTGTCGTGTTTATCGGAAAAATCGCATGGCATATGAAGGTTTGTATGTTTGTATAAATGCTATCTGACAATTTGATGATTTAGTTATGTATGGAGAGATCGATATGTAGGAGTTTGCTGTTTTTTACTACAAAATGAGCCAGTTTTTAATGCTTATGTTGTGATCATGTATTGATGATACTATTTATCGATAATTGATTTGCCTTAAATGTGACGAAATTGCGAGCACATAATAAAACTAAATAAAAAAAGTTCTAGTAACAATATAAATATAAAGTAATGCAACAAGAAAAATAATAAAATGTTCAAAAACCTATATATACCGATCTAAGAAGCGTTAGTGAGCTCGGAGTTATCATAGCATCTCAAGATGCTATTGTATAAAAATGTCGTATTTATAGTGTAACATTGGTCGTGGTGGCTTAATTTACCTTCTTCTGATACGTTATATTGTGTAAGTTGTTGACATATTCTCCTTTGCAGTCGAAGGCACATTTATCATTTTTAGATTCATTTTCGCACTCTTTATTATATAACCAATAAATAAATATTAATAAATCTAAGAAAAATCTAAGTAAAAGTAGCACAGGTAAGTGGATTTATGTCTGTTCTACGTCCACTTCTATGGGTTCGTAGAATCTGGTTTTTAGGATTTCATAGTAGCGGCTTTCTTTCAACCCTATTCTCCCTTTGATCTCTCGTTTTTGATTATTTTAGAATCCCATCAATTTTATTGGTTAGTCTACACAGCACGCCTATCATTAGTATAATTATAGGTCTGACTCCACTAATATTGTCATCTATGTAAGTAGTGCGATCTACTACAGGAAACGGAACTTTTGTTCTGTCATTTCTCTTGATGTCTTTCGCTGTTTGAGCATTACTTTTTTTTTTAGTTTTTATCAATTTAACGCTTAAGTATGGATCAATTTAAGTCCGAAGAGATCAAGAGTGTGATTGAATCATTGATGTATTGTTTAGGCTCCAACAGTGTAACGTTACGTTTCTGTCGATTTTCAAATAATGCAATTTAGTATGCATATTTAACAAAAAACCCTTAGTGCAGTCCTGCATATTATTGTATTTTTTTTCTTGATTTAAGAATACGTTGGTATTCTGCATAAAATAAGTCCGTTAAAATAAAACTTTCAAACATTTCCAGATCGATAAAGTTTGCTTCTAGAAAAATCTGCAAATTTCCTTTTAAAAGCACCGCTTTTGCAGTGTTAAAAGTTTATTTCCGAGATTATAAGGGTTAAAATATAATATGGGAGTTAATAAAATTCTCCTTATAGTTAAATATGTATTAAAGTTATGATTTCTTTAGTAAATAATCTACCGCCAAAAGGAATTTTCTCGAACGAGTTGCCAAGACCACACGTGTGGAGGCTTCAGTTTTGTACTTATACTTTCAAACGGGAATTTCCTTAAGTTCAGTTAGGAAGGTTTTCAAACAAATGACGTAAACATATTTTATTGGCTAACGAATATCCCGCCACTTTTCTGTAGGATAGTTTCAAGTTTCGCCCTCTTCAAAAATCAATACCACCGCGAAATAGTTTCAGTTTATAATCAGGTTTTAATAAAACAAGAAGAGAATACACACGGGGCTAAACGCGGGGGGAAAAACCAATTTTAGGTAAAATCAAGTGTCAGATCAAAGTCAGCAGAAAAAATTTTTTTTTGTTGACCTGTGCTATGATTCTGTACCCTCCACAGTCATTTCGTTTAATGTCGTTATTGTTAAGCTATTAACATTTTTCAGAATTTAGCGGTTAAATATGCAACAAACTAAGTCCATAGAAATTATAGGGTGATTCTATGTATTGTTTAGGCTCCAACAGTTTCGGATTTTCTACTTTTCTATTGCTATCTCGGACTAACCATCGCTTCATTTGGTTGACTCGTCATTTTCTTAACTGAAATACCCTTTAATTTTTAGAAAAGGGAACATAAAAAAAGTAAAATTTGAATGGCACCTTACGGTCCCATTTTCACGGTCCCATTTCTCTTAATCTTTACAAGCTTTACAGCTTGTACAGATTTAGAGAAATAAACTTTGGCACGAGATTAGAAAAAGAAATACGTCTTATTTGCAACTTTCTGTAAATTATATTCAACGCGAGTTTGGCAAGTACCGACGTTTAACTCTCAAACTAACCAAGTCAGGCCAAAGCAGTCATTTTTAAAATTATTTTCTCTTCCTTTGAGCTTTTCAGTAATTCATTTGAATAGCACAATCTTAGTATTCTTTTTTTGCATTCTGAATATTAATTTCATCAAGCTTGTTGGTTAGTCTACATACCAGGCATAGTAGTACTTTAATTTTGATTCTCTGTTTGGTACTATTGTCATCTATGTAGGTAAGAGCTTACTGATGGCGTCTAGAGGAGAACTTTCTTTTCTAGTCTTGTAAAAGAAGGATTTTTTAATGGTTTTAGAATCCCATCAATCTTATTGGTTAGTCTACATAACACGCATATAACTAATTGGTTTAATTATGATTATGTCCTCTCCGCAATCGTTTCTCTTAATGTCGTTACCGTTAGGTCATTAACATTTTTCAGTATTTATCAATTTATTGGTTAAATATGCAATAATCTTGGTCCATAGAAATTGATAGTGTGATTGATTCATCTATGTATTGTTTAGATTCCAACATTTATTTTAATTTTCTCTTTCGTTCGATTGCAATTTCCGACAGACTTTGGTTGACGTTATGCTGACTTGTTGCTTGAGTTGGTTGACTAGTAACAAATGCTAGTAACTAATTAACAAATGCCCTTTACCCTAATTTTTAGAAAAGGGAACATGAAAAAAGTTAAATCTGAATGGGGCCGTAAAACTTGTACAGATTTAGAGAAATAAGCTTTGACATAAGATACGTTTTATTTGCAATGATTCCGTAAATCACTGAAAATATTCAACGTGGGTTTGTTAAGTACCGACGTTTAATCTTTAAACTAACCAAGTAAGGCCCAAACAGTGATTTTTAAAAATATTTTCTCTTCTTTTAAGCCTTTCTGTAGTTCATTAGAATAGCACAATTTTGTATTTTTTGTTTTTATCAATTTAGCACTTAAATATAGAATAATTTAAGTTTAAAGAGATCATAGTGTGATGATTCGTCGATGTATTATTTAGACTTCAACAGTTTCGGATTTTCTCCTGAGTTCGATTGCAATCTCTGACCGACGCCGACGCTTCATTTAGTTGACTCGTCATTTTCTTAATCAAAGCCCTTTACTCTAATTTTTAGGAAAGGAAACATAAAAAAATCAAATCTGAAAGAAGTTCTAAAATTTGTAGATGTAGAGAATAAACTTTAAGATGGAATTAGGAACAGAAGTGCGTCTTATTGATTCCGTAACAAGGAAACTTTCTGAGAATCTTTGAAAATATTCAATGCCGATTTGGTAAGTACCGACATTTAACTTTTCACTAACCAAGTAAGGCCCAGTCATTTTTAAAAATATTTTCTTTTTTTGAGCATTTCAGTAATTCATTTGAATAGCACAATTTTCGTATTCTATTTTTGCATTTTGGATTGTTTTTTCCTGATTTAGGTTTAGTGTTAATATGTGATTTTGGCTCTTTCCTTGTTTCGAAAGTCTTCATTTACAGATGTTTAACAATTTTCTTATTGAGTGATGCTTATTAAGACGCCTATGGAGATGAAAAATTTTTTTTTGAATTCTTGTTCTACCGAAGTATAATTAACATTTAGAGAGAAATCGTTTAAAAAACCTTAAGAAAAAAAAGAACGCAGAAATTTTGGGAATTATGTACCGAACGTGCTTCTTTCTATATCTCTCTAGCGAGTCCTTTCAAATTTTTGAAACGAAGTACAATGGGCATTCTACAGCATTACTGTTCACACATTTAAAAAGGAGCAATGTACGCACCTTACTGCTTGCCATAAGGTGCGTTACTACACTACCAGATGTGTACTGAGCTTGAGCTTGTTGTGAAGCCTACTAATCAAGAATTGGAAGGTATTATGTATCATTATCACTCTTCGTTCTAAAGTGAATGTTTTTAAAAGGCATCCAGGAGCGGTGTTTCTATCCCAGTACCATATGACCTCTCCCTCTTAAGGTAGCTATATTTTGGGACCACATCGATTTGGAGTTGAGTGCTTGGTCCTTACATTTTGTGTTTTAGGTCTTCATTGACTATTACTGAGTCCAACACAACACGATTAACTTCAGTTTACATTGGCATTGCAACAGTTTGAACACTTGTTTGAAATAAAATTAATTATGCAAAAAAGTTAACAAAATGACTCCATTTTTCTGATTCCAGGAATAATAACTTCAGATATGGTTTCTATTTAATGCAATTATTAAGTAGCAATTATTGTAATTGTTGGTTATAGATATTTAAAAGTAACTTTTGGCCCAATAACATTTTATCTAATGGATTTTTGCTGCAATGACATTTGGTCCAACGGAATTTGGTCCAACAACACTTTCCTTCTAACGAGACTTTTGCTCCACAGTTATTTTTTAACGTATAGCCCGTCAAATATTATTTTTTAAATTCTTTATCGACAGGAAAATACTAGATATTACTAAAGGATAGGTTAGATTAGGTCCGGCTTACAGATGATTAGTTGGTTACAATATAGGCTGAGTTTATACGAGCCCGGCCTCATTGAAGTTCGCACACTTGCATTTCTGTTAAACGGCGCCCCGCAATTCTCACCCCGGATTTTTTTTTATTTTTCGAAGTAGCTATTTCTTGTTGCTAAGGTAAAGTACTGTCCTTCTATATTATAAGTGATGTTGTTTTATTGTTATATTTCGTTGTATATTTATCTTTTATATTTTAAAACAAAGTACACCCCACAATCTTTTTCGCAAAATTCCCTTTGGTCTTCAAGGTGATTGTTCCTTATTGTTAGAATAAGGTATTGCTTCTGCACCTACTTCATGTCACGTTTTATAAAATCTTACTGAGGCGGCGTCCCTCTTACCACCTCTTTGCGTCTGCAGATTAGTCAGAGTTAAAGGGGCGGCGTGAGGCAACCATTCGATAGAATTTCATGAAACTTAACATGGATAAGTGCAAAGACAGTACTTACGATCTAACAACAAGAAACAGCTCATGCGTATATCAAAGAAAAAATGTTGGGAGTTCTTCAAATAACAAAAATAGAGTGTGCGAACTTTAACGAGACAGGGCTCGTATATGCTCATCCCTTAACGTAACCTATATCCTTTGGTAATAGTTTTTTCTCGTAATAGACTCCGGTATTAAAGTTCATTGTATTTAGACTAAAAGTACTATTCCACGAAAAGTACCACTGGAGAAAGTGTTCCATTGGATCAAACGTTCATTAGACTAAAAGTCATTGAACCAATATTTATTGGATATATAGCAAAATTCTCAAAAACTATTCAACTAATTTATACTACGTAATCTTTCACTTCGGACTTACAAGATCAGCTCAAGGTAAAACTGAAGTAATGTACTACGCACTAAGCAGACGCTATGATTCAAGTACACATATACTTATTGATAGTATCTAATACTACTTTTTAATTCATTTAAAATTCTTACCTTACACGTATCTACAATTAAAATTAATTAATTATTCCTAAAATATCTTAATTATGTTGAATTAAGTTTTTTGGCCAAAATTATCTCTTTATGGTGATATTACCCGAAACGTTTTAATAAGTTTTTGAATGACACTCGAGCGTATTAAATTGGAGTTCTTAACAGAAAATCCATTTTGTCTTCAAACAAATATGATTAAATAAATAAATAATTAGTCGTCGAGAGGAAGAGAAAAGGATAAATTAAGTTTGAAATTTAAAACGGCAGCACAATTATTTACAGTCGTATTCATTTTAATAACAAGTTAAGATAATTCGAGATTAACACTCGTCTTTCATTAAGCAGTATATCCTTTTAGAAAAGTAAAGAACAATAAGGGCAGTTTTAATAAGTAGGTGCGAATTTCCAATGAAACAGCATAAAAGAGAGGAGAATTCAACTTCAAACACAAAAACGACGGGGAAAATAATTCCTTTTGAGTGTTCCAATAAAATCGCGTACCCGCCAAAACATAATTTGAAGAGGAGAACGCATAAGAGGCACATAACAACAATTACGTTGATACAAAAGATAGCAGGAAAGAGTATAAACCACGGCGTGATAATTCCGACGAAATGAACACTTGAAAACGAAGAACCTATTTACATCGCGTTCATTTCATTGATATGTCTGGATAATGCATAGGGTATGGCGTTGAATGGCAAAATCGTCATCTCTCGTCCAGGATCGGCGCTCAAAAATTAAATACATCCCCAATTCGCGTGTAGCGACCGACTGAATTGAGTCTGCACGTGGAATAAACAGTACCGCATTGCGCCAGGGCGTCTTGCAAAGCTCTATACTTAGGGCAAATAAGGGTTGGAATGGTGCACATTCTATGTTGCTTTACCATTTACCGACAACAACTACTCTTACCGAATTACGAACAAAGGATTTTAGACCATAAAAGTTGGATGCCTCATTACCGGCGAAACGCGTACGATGTTGTAATTACGCGTACACATTTTACTAATTCCCTACATAAAATTCTTTACATGTTACAAATACAATACATCCCTTGTTCCTAATTGTTATATACATAATCGAATAGGATAGGAGAAAGAGGAAATTATAATACAATATTCCTTTGTAAACGCATTTCCACTTACTTCCTTTATTTTAAATTGTATCCTTTTATTAGATATAAAAAGCTGCTATTAGAAGCCCTTTTTAAATTAAATTATTCTACTAATAAATTTACTGTAACGCATATTTTTTAGAATAAGATACATATAAATAGCAATCTTGACAATCGACAAAAGGATATTCAATCATTGAATTTAAAGAATATTTTATTTTTCTTGGGAATGAAAATGTTATTTTGTATTGATATCCTTGATAGTGGGTGTTGTGCACGTATGTCTGCATTTTTTTTCTGTAAACTCAACATTTGGTGATGATACGAGTTCATTAAATCTTATTTACACTGATATTACCTGGCCTTGATTTCGTCCGTTCGTCGTTCCACGTCTACCATCTTGGGGAGCAATTAATTGCCTGCCGTATTCGATCACCCTACTCCCAGTAGATACAGAGAAAAATGGCATAAGGTTAAGATTTGTTAATTTATTGATTAAATAATATGGAAATTTATTAGCCCTTTAGTTATTGAATTATTTGTGCACTCTAAACCTTTGTTTTTAAAAATACATATAAAATAAGGCCATATTTTCTAAATGTCAAGAAATGTTTCATCCGTAAGTAGAATTCAATTGAACTATTTTTTATTGTATATACTCTGAAAATAATTTAGTAATTAAGCACTAATTTGAGGTTCTCGTATACCGGTGGGTAGACACAAATAAAAAAAAATTTGTAAAGTGCATGTTACGTTTTTGTTTAATTTTGTTAATAATTTGAATTATAAGGTTAGAAAGGTTTTGGTTTGCATGGAGATTTAATCGCATGTCAAAAATAATTATAACACCTTCTAAAGGTGGGAAGATCCAACTATCTTTCAAGAGGATTACTTGAATGTTAAGGTAGTCTTGAAAGGTAAGTTACGAAGAGTGCAAGAAAAAATGTATGTATGTAATAATTTAAATATTATAGGTTTAAATAAACCACAACATATTAAAATATGAAACATGACCCCCGCGGTTCCTTTGGCAGACGTCAATCCGCTTGATGAAATTATGACAATCTCCACATTTCTCTCGAAGTTTCACCGATGACACGTTGGATTTCGAATTTAACTTTCCTTTCACCTATCCCCACAAAAAACAATAGAGCGGCGTCAAGTCACACGAACGCGGTGGCCAAATCGCCGTTTCAAAAGGTAACACCCCGGCCGAGGAATTGCGTTCCCAGCAATTCCAGTGTGGCACGCGTCGTTTGACTTTTTGCACCGTCCTGCTGAAACCAAATGTACCTTAAGTCCATGTGCTGCAAACGAGACCATAAAAACTGATTAATCATGGCGCAATATCTTTCACCGTTTACCGTAATCGCTCTTCCGTCGTCGTTCTCGAAAAAGAACGACCCGATGATGCCTCTGGCTCAAAATATACACCAAATAGTAACACGTTCTAGATGCAGCGGTCTCTCAACAGTCTCATGTGGATTCTCCAGTCCCTAAATGCGACAGTTTTGTTTGTTAACGTGGCCACGGAGATCTAAATGTGCCTCATCACTCAGCATGATTTTTTGATGAAAATTGGGATCTGTCCTCACTTGCGCTAATATTCATTCAGACAACGCACGACGCTGGCCATGGTCTGGAACCTTTAATTCCTATGCCAGCTGAATTTTGTAAGCATGGAGAGCCAAATCCTTCGTCAGAACACGCCAAGTTATAATTTGTGAGAGGCCTGACTGCTGCGAACGACGAGGAATTGGGAGCGTCGGGTCCTTGGCACACTCTGACTGGCAGTAGTGATGTTTTCGGCCGAGCGGCCAGAACAAGCACGTACAGGCGGTCTTCGGTCCAGCACCGACCCGGCAATCCTGAATTTGTTGATAATGTTTCGAATTATCTGCTCAGTGGCCGATTAAATTCGTCTTCCTTACCTTCGAAAACCTTCCTTACGGAGGGTTTAGATTAATTAATTAATTCTTAAAAAAAAATTAAATGATCAAGAATTTAAATAATATATAAAACATTGGCAACGCTGTTCGCTCTTTTAAAATGAAAACATGTTTTTTAATTTAAGACTAGAATTAATAAACGTCAGTGTACTGAAAAATATTATAATAAAATGATAGATTTGGCGTAATATTTAAGTGATATCCCTATCTGTATTTGTTATTATAATACAAAATATGTTATGAAAACAAAACCACGTATTGAGGACAGGCACGTATGACTTATGGTGTAACTAAGTATTACGTACTTTTGTTTCTTTTTAATAATAGTAAAGGTATACAAACGCCGGAGTTAAATATAGTAAAATTGAGTATTTGAACCATGATTTGAACACATTGTAAGTCATCAGCGCTATAACACAAATGCGTTTGAAATTGTCTTTAAAAGTAATCAACTTGTTATGTGGTTTTATAGCATTTGTTTGTAAAACAGTTTGGAACTTAGTAACTACAAAGGAATGCAATGCTATTAATTATGTATCAACCATAATTTAGTAAAGCTTAGATAAAAAAATAATATACATATGAGCCATATCCAGAATTAAAAGAAGCTTTAAATAAGCTATCGTATGTCAATGTAGATTAGATATCCCTTGCATAGTCTTTCTCCAAAAATAAACACCTTTTTAATATAAGTTGGACTTTTGGTCTTTGGTGATCTCTGGAGATCACAGACCTATTTTTCACGAATTGTGACACTGGAACTTTTAGCTTGTTTTGGTCCAAGGAGTCCCTGTGGCAGGTTTCATTAAAATCTAATGCGTGCAAAAATTTCAAATTAAATGAGGTAGTTGATTGTCCTTATAATATAAAACTTTGAGTCTTTTAAGGTTTGTGAAATTTAAGTTGATTTACACAAATTGGTTATAGGTTTGCTTAATGCTTTATCCAGTCTCGATACGCAAGGTATAATTAGCTGGTTTTAAAGTAAAGGGAAGAAATGAAAATTTTCTCCATACGTTATCACGTTGGAAAGCGGGCGTTGTTTATAAACAAAGATTGTGCTAAACAAAAGTGATAAAGTGCAACAAGTATTATTATTATTGAAAATGAGCATTAGAGGAGAATAAATATTATTTACCCCTATATTGTTGGAAGTACTTTGTATAGTTAACTAATTCCAGGTTTTGTAAAGTAAGTTGCAAACTTGACTAATAATTATAACTTTTCTTTACATAAAAATTATATTTCATTTAATCAACAACAAAAAACAATTATAGAAATTTAATATTTATCTAGCAAAGTGAGGTTATGGTTTTTTGTTGTCAGCTTGATAATTTTTCTTGTTTAACTCAATAGCTTTGGTAATATAAATCTTTTCAAACTTCGTTTATGCTTGATTTAGAAAATTGAATTTTTAAAGAAATGGAACAGAATCCAGTCTTTTTTTAAATTGAATTCTTAATAATAATTCCTTTACATTTTCATTTAATATGATGATTATTTAAAAACGAAGGAAAATATATACATATTAAATTTAGTTTATTTCAAGTTAAACCAAGGTATTTTATAAAGAGTATCTACATAAAGCATACCGGCTAAATATTATTAGCATTTCTGTAAAAAAGAAAATATATATTTGGGAATTTCAATCGACTATTTGAGAAGTCGCTAAGTCGCTTGATTGTTTTAATAAAAAAATGTCTTCTCCTAAATTCTGAGGCATTCACCACAATAACTTATTGTATCCATGTAAAACATTATTTTTGGTATGAATTCAACAAATGGGCGGAAAGGTGAAAGAAATATTGGTTCCAACCCACGTGCTCTTTTCACTTTCAGCTTTACTTTTGTTAAAACTATTTATAACGAGATTTTTTTCATTAATACATGATATAGATTTGGTGAAGGTAACAGATAGACGGCTTGGACTGATTTATTATGATGAAGCAGTCCCTTCTGAGCAATTTGAATTATTGTGTGGCTTACGTAGACATTGGGATATTTCTTGTACGGCTTAATGATGGTTTGATATATAACGGGTTGAAATAGAGTGATTTATGTAACAGAGACTTTAAATTCTTAAACAGTGCATCAGAGATAAATTGCAATATAAACTTTTCCCTTAATAACAATTTTTAATATCTTAAGGTAAATGGGATATTGTGATACTTAGTTTTTAAGTTTTTTAAGTTTTAGTATTATCTGCAATTAAGAATTTGAAAAGAAGAAACCCTTGAACGGAGCTATCTAATTTTTATATTCAGTAAATAAGTAAACTAGCTACGTTATTTCTTAGTAAATTTAGTAGATAAAAACTTGTATCGTTTGTTTAGCCACCACTTTCTGTGCTTTAGGAGTTCAGCAATCGATTAAATTGAAATCATCAAACAAAGGTTTAACAAACGCGTTGGCGCTCTGCAAACACTTAAACGAGTTCCAATATAAAATAAAAATTATAGAGCTTATAGTAAATGCGCAGTGAAACCATTCTTTCGGCTGTGTAGTTTCCACTTGATAAGCAAACATGATTCGTCCTTTCGGTTAGTGTAGCTAGTAGCTAAAATCTTGTTTTTTTTAAATTCTAATGCCGATTCGTTTACAACTTCATCCAAAAATATCTGGAAAGTTTTTGTTAGTTTTAAATGTAATATATATTTTCCATTGTTTTAGTATTATATCATATAGTCAACTAGTCTTGGAATTGAAACCATGGAAAACAATGTCTGGTAAATATATCTATTCTCGATAGCATCGATACAGACTTCCAGGTATCGAAATTTATTTTTGTGACTAACCCAAAATAGACCAATGTTATTTCAAGTTGTAAAAACTAACTTATTAATATTTAGAATCAATCTAAAACTTAATCATAGGTGGTATTTATTTTAATGAATTGGTATTGTTACAGAAAGTTAAAATACCTTTTTGATTGGGTCATATTTTTCTGTTTCTATACTTCATTCCTATTGATTTGCAGTTTTGCTGTAAAAGAAAATCGCATATTAATACGTCTTTAATGTATGCATTACTTAGGGATCCAATTACATACGTATGCAGTTGAAAGTTAAGGATAAAATTGCTACCCACAAAATGGGGAGTGCTTATTAGGAAACGGTAACAACCTTTAACCACAGTTAGATCTGTCGGCTGCCAGCTAACTAGTGTGAGGTCGTGGGTCTCACTAAAGTTCTTCTGTAACGGGCGCCAAGAATCTTCTAAAATAGCTACAGTATTGGCCGACAAAATCTGAAAAGAACAACACATTTGCGACTACTACCAATGTGGTCGACTGCTCCCAATATTGGCCCCTTGATAGCTGAAAATATAAACCCCAAATACCAAACATATAAATAATAAGTCGTCAAGTAAAAATAAATCGGCAGGTAAAATATTAACGCAAGTTAACCAGAGTGGTGATCAATGTTGATAGCCATGGCAAAAATAATTATTTATATATATATATATATATATATATATATATATATATATATATATATATATATATATATATATATATATATATATATATATAAGAACGAGTTATAATAATGGGATATCGCGCAACAGAGAAGAAAGAAAACATAAGTTGCAGCCGTCTACACATGTTTCACACTTATTAGTGATCATCAGGACGGCATAGCAGATGGAATAAATATAAATGCAACTAACTCAGAAAGATGTAACAACACAAGGTTTCACTGATAGCAGCCAACCGCACATTTGCAGTATCGGCCTGAAGACACTGAGTTTTCAGTGCAACAACAAACGTCACTACGGAGGCAGCTAAAGCCACTACCGTGAGACAACCAATCCCAAAGTATAATATCAATAATTAGAAGTAATAATGCGCGTAGAGAAATACAAGAACGAGTTATAATAATGGGATATCGCGCAACAGAGAAGAAAGAAAACATAAGTTGCAGCCATCTACACATGTTTCACACTTATTAGTGATCATCAGGACGGCATAGCAGATGGAATAAATATAAATGCAACTAACTCAGAAAGATGTAACAACACAAGGTTTCACTGATAGCAGCCAACCGCACATTTGCAGTATCGGCCTGAAGACACTGAGTTTTCAGTGCAACAACAAAAGTCACTACGGAGGCAGCTAAAGCCACTACCGTGAGAAAACCAATCCCAAAGTATAATATCAATAATTAGAAGTAATAATGCGCGTAGAGAAATACAAGAACGAGTTATAATAATGGGATATCGCGCAACAGAGAAGAAAGAAAACATAAGTTGCAGCCGTCTACACAATAAAAAAAATGTGTAGACGGCTGCAACTTATGTTTTCTTTCTTCTCTTTTGCGCGATATCCCATTATTATAACTCGTTCTTGTATTTCTCTACGCGCATTATTACTTCTAATTATTTATATATATATATATATATATATATACATATATATATATATATATATATATATATATATATATATATATATATATATATATATATATATATATATATATATATATATATACAGGGTTATGATAATGTAATGCACAAAATTCATAAAACGTACAACGATCACTTTGGAACAAAATGCAAAAACACGTCAAATGTTTTTTTTTATTCCGCATCTTTTGACATAAGTTACAAAAATAACACGTCAAATTTGTCAAAGTTATGACGTCATTAACATATTTTTTTAATGGGAAGCTAAGATTTTTATTACATTATTGGAGAAAGCTTGTTTTGTTACACTAGGGAACAATAGTTGCAGTAGGGCTCACATAAGAAAAAAAAACGAGAAAATGAATAAAAAACGAAATAAACGTAAGTTTCATAATAATCGTTGTACGTTTTATGAATTTTGTGCATTACATTATCATAACCCTGTATATATATATATATATATATATATATATATATATATATATATATATATATATATATATATATATATATATATATATATATATATATATATATATATATATATATATATATATATATATATATATATATATATATATATATATATATATATATATATATATATATATATATATATATATATATATATATATATATATATATACAAAAGATTAATTCTTAATAATTAATAATCTTAAATTGACTGTTTCATAAATCAGAATTCATGTGAGTGACTAGTTACTTTAAATATGACTAATGTTCAAGTCACAAAAGGCAATAAACAAAAGGGCACGGTAAAGTTATCGCGACTACAGGTACCAATCAGATTGCGCAACCATCAACTCCAGTAGTGAGCTATTCAACTATTACGGAGCAAAGCATATTCGTTTTCACAGTCGCAATATATTCCTAACAATGTAAGGTGATAAAATATTATAAATGAAATAGACACGTGTAGATATAAGTTCAACACGCACACTGGGGAATAACCATTTAACATTGAAAGTTATTATGTACAAATATATACAGTAAAGCTTTAATTACAGGTGTCTTATTTCACTCGAAAGAGTTACGCCACCATCCAGTTCGAACGTAGGGGTATTTCAACAACCCACACCTACACGAAGTGTATGTAATTATTGTAATACGACCAGGAAATTATAAAATGAGTAAAGGTAAACCCAAAAGAAAAAGGTCTGTAACAAATAGAATCAAATTACCAGAATGCACCATACAAACCCTTAATAAATACCTTCGGTGTAATGTGACCTTAAGAGATAATTATATCGCCTCCATATGCGTCTAACGACGATTATACATCGAAACCTATCAAAAAAATTAAGTATAAGAACTGAAAGATAGAAAAGTTAAAACAATAAAAACTTACGACAACGTGCTCCTATAACCTCTAAAAAGAAGTAGTGGAAAATCCCTATACGGTTCCAATAAACTTGGAAATGTTCACCAAAAATTAATTATCGATCTGCACAAATGCAATTCCCATAACACAACATAAAAAAACTAATTTAACGTACAATTTAATGCAAACACATAGCTATACAGGGTGCTACCAAAATTAGCACGTAACATAATCTTTTGTCCACTAATACACAGAGGTTTTCTTCGTAACATGAATACACTCAATTTGAATATTGGGTACAAACTAAATTGCAGCAATCTACGTTTAATTTCTCAATTATCTTTTTCAGAAAAAAGTGTTTGTAAAGTTGTTTTAACTTAAATTTCATTACAAATAAAAAAAAGTATTTTTCTTGTCAAATTTTCCATTGTTTTTGCCCTCAACACAAACAAGTTGATTATATATATATTTTCGTTTTTTTAATCGAATTAAATATTAATTTTACATGTAGCCCTCTTTACCTTTTTAAGAAAATAAATTCTTATTGTATTTCCACCTACACCTATTGACCCAATGAAACAACAAAGATGTAGTCGCGTGGGAGGGTGAACATTTTAGTATAAATAAGATATTTTTGTCTTCGTTTTTATACGCCTATTTTATCTTTTTATACAATATAAGAACTTCCATAGGGATTTCAGAAGTCAAGTTTCATTTCATTTCTTATTAGCCTTCTTAAAGTTCAACATCAAAAAGAGAGTGTTGTAGGAGTTTTATCAGTTCATGCAGATTTGCTAATTCTAAATTGTGAGGGACGGTTTGAAATTCCATTCAGTGTCATTTCATTGATGTAGTGACTAGTGTGGTGACTAGTATTACAACAAAACTTTCGATGGAGCGTAACTATCCGATTTGCAGTGCTAAAGCGCGCGTGCCATTAATGTTAATAAACTGTTATAAGGTGTTTAGGCATTGTTGATTGCTGACATGGCGTGTATGTCAGTCAAGCAAGAATCCTGTGCCGTGAGTAATATGGCTGTGAATAGTTAGCAAACCATGAAGCTACGATTATTCGCTTAATTAACCATTGTTTATCCATTGTTGGCGCTGCGTTAACGGAGACAACACCTTTTCCGGACACATCGCGTTTTGTGCGCCAGCTAATAATCGTGGATTGAAAAATTGCAAAATGTACAGAGAGAAAACAAAAGGAAAAATATGTTCGTGATAATCGGTGCTTGTTTGCCGACTGGACTCGAATTAACCGCATGATTGGCTCTTGGTTTTTCGGGGTAATTTTATTGTTTCGATTTTTTCACACTGAAATGAGCTAATGGTGTAAACAGAATTTGCAATATGTGTAAATAGCAGTGAAAAATAGAAACGATATGCGAATTGTAGCCTTTTCATAAAATTGCATTTTAACATATTAAAAGTTTGCATGCACTGATGGAATAACGTTCACAGGCAAGTTCAGTTTTACAAAATTGCAGGAACATGTTAACAACTAATAAAAATGTGATGTAAAATAACGCCGTTACGAATATTTTATTAATAATACCAACATGAATATGTAAAAACGTGAACTAATAATTCGCTTGGGGAGGAGATATGAGTAAATGCAATTACTAATTACAAAGTAAGCGTGCCAGACCTTAATTAGCTAAGCATCTTCTAATTTTTGCTTTAACAGTAAGTTGGCTGCATATGCATGGGTGTATTTAAAAGCAAGTTACTGAAGTAACAATTGTAAACTCCAGTTAAACTGATATTACTCTAATTATTTAATTTAAACTAATTAGCTTCTTTAATTTTTAAAAGAAAAAGGTGGATGTATTATCAAGCATTCTAATTATATAATTAAATAATCTTTTTATCTATTATTTATTGTTTTGTAATAAATCTAAGAAAGTTATTTAAATCTGAAAAAATTATCTATGCTACAAAAATAATTTCTATGAGAACCAAATTTGTAGGATTCCAAATTCAATTAAATAAATTTTTTATTTATTAAAAATTCACTTTTTGTTTTTATATTTGGCGCCACATGAATTCCATCTCTAATCAGTTTTGAGTTGCTTGACAAACTCTGTTTATTAACCCATCTCTGTTCAGAACCATCCTGTAAAAATTATTCCTACATCTACAAATTTCAATCGACCCACGATGAAGTTGATCGATTCAAGCATAATTTCCAATCCAATTGAAAACCAAATTACTGTTGTATTATTAATACTTTAATTTCTTTATTATATTTCCACTAATTTATCATTGACAAGGTTAAATAAAATTTATGAATTTTTATTATTACAATAATTATGTTTTTATTGTATAAATAAAACAATATTTAATTTGATGAACAAGTTTAAACTTAAAAAAGCATTTCAACAAAATTATCAAATTTTGACGTTTTACATAACCTTATATTTTTACCATAATCAAAGTTCAAATCTAACCTTACAAATTTCAATATTAGAAGCAGCTGGAAACACACCTTGTTTCTCTGAGGTTAAATTGGTACTTATTTAAAAAAAACATTCCCATTTTATACCATTTTAGAAAACAAATAATTTCTTTAGAAAAACTCTAAAAATCAAAAGAATCTTGGCATTTCAAAATTTACATAACCCAATTTTTGTTTTTAAATTTTCATTAGCATAAAAACCAATTAACTAAACTTAGAGAAAATAAAATTCTGAAGTCAATGATCTGCAACACTTAAGTCAAAAAATAGTATTAGGCTTTTCATTTTATTGTCGACGACACAATATTTCCTTAATACTAAAAATTAAATTAATCTCATAAAAACACTTTTTTACACATTCCTTTCTCCACAAATCAAAACATTAAATTTCTAGATGCCAAAAACAAAAGAACTGATTTACAAACCAAATTACATAAATCAAATGAACGTTAGAAAAGCACAGTTTGTCAAACATGTTTTTAGCTGATTCCAACCTTTACAGTAACAACCTTTAGAGTAAAAAGTGTATCAATCAATTTTGTAGATAAAATGTTACTCTACTTATTTTCACTATAGTTCAAGCAAAAATACAAGAAATGAGTCATCACAGACACGTGAGCGAAAATGTAAAATGCATCTAGAATTACGCGAAGGCCACGCTGTAATCTAAATGATAAAATAAACAATAAATGAGTTAGGAAGATTCAGTAGCGAAACAAACCCCTTTTTAATTAAAAATAGATAAACGTGAAATTTGCACTCTTATCTTATCTTACCTCGGGTCGTATTTCTTTAGGTTGAAGTATAAAACGATTTAGCAAACATCTTTAAAATTTTGAAATTCAATATGAGTGCAAATTAAATTTATCTCGTTCACTTGAATTTTATATTTCAATAAGACAAGTTAAGTTGATTATTGCTAACATTAAATATGAAATTAAGTTATGAAAACAATATCCCTTATCTGCTAGAAATTAACTATATTTATTTTCATACAAAAAATCTTTTTCAAAATTTAATTTTTAAAGGTGAGGTTATGCAATCATTAAATCGGCTGGTCGTAGAATTGCATAAAATCAGCCAATTAAATATTTTCGTGAGAGTATATTCTCCCTAGTATGATCTAATATCATGGCAATACGTAGGTACAGTTGCAGCCGAAAAATTTTCAACGGTCTATTGCGACTGCGTAATTTCGACTATTAATTCTCATAAGAAACGTCGCTTTTATTCATTTGATATGTCATAAATAGCATACAAGCTAGCTTCATACGATGTGAATATCAGAAAAATGCGCTAACTTGATAAATTACCGTTGAAATATTTTCGGCCGCAACCGTACATGTTACACTTGCTAAATATGAGTTTATCCACCATCTACTAACTATTCAGGCCAGTACGAGAGATATAGGCCCTTGGAAGCGCCAGTATCCCTAGTACAGCATGCTAACTTGCCACTTGGGTTTTTCAGCAACCATCTTTTCCAAGACGGCCTTTTTTCAAAGCAAACTAAATTAACAGCTATTTATAATAACTCACTAAATAACTTTACTTCTTTAATACAAATTCATAATTAAAAGTCAAGTAAAGAAGTCAAAAATGAAAAATATAAAATGACAATAATTGAGGAAGAAATGATTTATTGCATCCGTACTCTAAAAAAAGAAGAAGAAAATATCTATAAATAAGAAGAGCGGCCTTTTAAAACAGCTGGTACGAATCTTTCCAGTAGTTAAAATGACTGATCTAGATACGTCCAAGCATACCAAGACTTCTAGATGTTCATTGACCCAACGACTAAAATCTCTTCAATTCTAGAAGGGTGGAAAAAGTTCGTCCATCCAGCCTAGGATTCCAGGATAGGGTGATTACCGGACTGGTCTCGCGCCCCCCACCACATAGTGAATGGTGGATGCGCATTAAGTATGAATCCATTACAGAGAGTACTGGCCTATGGGAGACCCTATTTCCAGGAAGTTAGTTAACCGGTATAGTAAACACAGGGATCTACTTTACTGGTTAGCTCGGGTCCCATACGCACGGGCGTCGAGGAACTGGATGAGGAGTGTACCGACCTTAAGTGAGTTTTGCGTCTCCGATAGTACATGGCAGTACGGCAGAGCTGAGCAAGTCTATCTCGGACATATGCGTCTCGCTGTAACCGCCCGGCTTGTACTTTTAGGTACGGACAGTACGCTACCGTAGGCGGACAGAGCTCTGTCGCAAGGCATATCATGTTCAAAAAAACCGAGACGTGCAAGAGGAGCAATGCATGACGTCACTTATTTTAAATCTGGCCTGCGAGTACTCCCATATGAAGATTTTGAGAGAAGGGGCAGATATCAAAAGGTTTATAATGTGAAATTTCGAAATGACTCCTAACCGAAAACTTAAGCTAAAACCTAACATCCAACCTAAAGCTCTATCAGCTCTAATCAATTGTGTAATTGAGTACACAATCCTGTGTGGTCGGATCTATCAAATACTACACGGAATTGAGTACTATATAAACTACATAATTGGCATGGTCATACCCGGACCTGGTCATAATTAATCGCTTTCTTATCCATGTTAAAGCAAGCATTCACATATTACTGTTAATTTTTTGATTACTACTTTCTCTTTTCGTAATATTGGGCGCAATATTACCTAACAATACACCTAACCGAGCGCACCAATCGTTACCACACATCGTCAAAACTTGTCACGATACAAATATAAGATTGTATGATCGTCATAGTACTATCAAAAGTGAAGAAATATATAAAATTATGCACTCAGATTTAGAAAAAAAAACAAAAAATCACGGCGGGAGTGTTCATTTTGTGATGTCGAGAACCTCCCAGTAAAAATTCTTCCGGTAAGAAAATCAGTCTCAACAAGAGCTTCGTTTTATTGCAAACTTTTAAATACAACGAACAGGTCACTATCGCTTGGCCGCAAGCGATAAATTACAATAATAACAATTTTTCTGAAATTTTATTTACATTCACGTAATATTAGGTACATTCCGTAAAACCATTTGATAATAAAAATGTCAGCAAAGCAAAACTACTACCAGGTTTTAACCAAATAAAAGAAAATAAAAACCACAGGATACCTTTTAAGTTTTCTCCAATCTATTTGATACCTTAATCATTGGAAGAGATACATTTCTACTAAAATCAGCTCAATTAATCCAACCCCGACGGTGCATAAGAAGTAGATTCCGAAATTAATGTTGATATTTTGAACTGGTTATAGGAGAAACAAATGGTTTGATGGAGCAGTTATCCCCATTAAATAATTTCTGGGACGTTACAGAATTATTAATGGTAATTCTAAACTAACATCAATCGCGCGTGAGCAAAGCAGGCAAAACTCATTTAGAAGCTTTTCAAATCGTTTAAAAACTAAATCAGAGCCTTGGTAGTGTAGCGGCTAGCGTACTGGTATCTCGCCCAAGCGAACCGAGATCGACTCCCGATGCCGGCAAATCTGGTGAAGGTTTTCTGCAGTGGTTCCTTAGCTGCAACACAAATGTGGGATTTGTGCTATACCATCTGTAAGTCGGCTGCAGCCGCACTCTGGACCTACGTAATAGTAATAATCGCCCTCCCCCTTCCGGTAAAAAGCTTCATAGATTCTGAGGGCTTGTTTCCTAGTTATAGATAGTAGTCGTTATTATTATTAGCAGCTTCATAGCTCTTTGAAGAAATCACCAACCACTACATTACCTCAACACAGCGACAGCACGCCTCCGCGTTTATTTGCATCACCGCTTACTCAGTCTCTAACGGCGCTCACGTTTTAACGTTTGCGTTGCGACTAAGCGACTAAAGTTTTAAGATGCTAACCCAACACCTATTACTTTCAGGTTTACTTAATCATTCCAGTCGCAACCACAATTAATCTTTATCACCATTAACAATCCTTTCGGACCTTTGTTTTTGAAGACAAAACTAGCAATTAGGACTTCTTCGCTAGCCTTACTCTAATTCTTTTGTTAAAACTTTGAGGTTTTCTACTACCATTTAAAAACCATTTAGGGGAAGCATCCAAAACATCAGATGTTTATTAATTAGTCCAAGATAACATCAGGAAGACAGACTTCAAACCTTTGTAAAGTGTAAAATCGTTTATTTTAACTTTTAGGTTATGTGGTCAATAAATAAGAAGCTTTATTATTGGATTTGGTTTTGATATAATAGAACGTTTACACGGTTGCAAGATTTAATGTAGGAACTACCTTTTCTGCAGAAATCGTAACGTGTCAGTAATTGCGTTTTTGAATATTTTTTGGTTAGCTCTACAATAAGTTTGATCGATTGATACTGATTGATTTTAAAAAATTTAAGAACTGATTAATTATTGCTTATGTAGATTTATTGTTAAGGGGGGGGGGCATTAGTATAATATTTGCATTCTGCTTTTTCTTACCAGGTTAGAGCCTTGACTTTTACGGATTTGTGCCATAAGTCGGACAATTAATCGACCAAACAAAGACGTAATTTTATAAATTGCTATGAATAGGATTTTTAAGAAGTTACAACGCGGTGCACACGAAAAGATGACTTGTCTATTCAGAATAATTTTTAAAGATTAGCTACCTCAAGTGACAGCAACGTAACCATTATCAATAAAATAGCACGTAATAATATCTTCAGGTTCATGAGAGACTTTTTTAATAATCTAGTGGAGGAAGAACTGCAACATGGTACCTGATACTTTAATAATGGAAACTATACGTAAACAAATTGTAGAATTTTTATATTATAAGAAAGAAGATATTACGTGAAGCAGAATGTCAGCCGTTCTACATAACTTTGCAGGATGTACTATAACCCTGAACTAACTAAATCTTCGAATTCACGTATTCAGAAGCGGAAATGGTTATCAATTATTAATATTAATATGATTTCCGCTTAATCTTGGTAGTAGTGATTATGTTGCAACAATGTGGAAGGTACCCACATCGTGGTTTTAGCGCTGCATTTCCGTATACCAAGCTCATAATTAATAACACAACATGTACTAGGAGACGTCGTAACCTGTTTTACTGTTTTAGATTAATTTATAAATCCGCTTTAATCTGTTATTACATTTTTGCATTTTCTTTTTACCAAACAAAACGGAATACTTAATGTAATAACTAATAGAATAAGGCAAGTTAACGGACTAAGAAATTAATATTTAACCAAATTAACAAAAGAAAACTCATTAAAATATTTTTCGTGCTTTAGTATCCCTTGTAAAAGAGTAGAAACAGGGCAATTACTTAAATTAGATTTAATTAGTAGAAACATATAAAAAAGGCAAGAACAAAAAGAAAAGAAAAAAGGGTCTGACCCTTAACATTCATAAAACACGTCTCTTAAAATTTAAAAGGAAGATGAAAAAAAGACAAGACGGCTTTTCATTTATCCATTAAAAAATCCTCCTTAATTTTCTTTAAGTACATAGAAATAATCTTGAGCAGAGAAAAATTAAACTCTGCATCGCGAATTTCTTGCCCTCAGGTTCAATTTTTTTCAAGGATCCGAAAGCACATTTACACCCTTGCCAAAAAGTTTTCCGGAGAGCCCGAGATCAAATGTCAAATGTGGCAATGTTCAAGGAAAGTTGAATGAGTTTGTGTTAATTGGAAAGCAGCAGAAGGGAAGTTTTGTAGCAGCGGCTCTAGGAGAGAGCATCGTCTTTTGACGCGCGTCGTCCTTAAAAAGGAAAATTCAAACACCCCCGAAGAGAGAGGTGATGGTCTATGGAGAAGAAAAAAGTGAAAATAAAAATGCTTCGCGACCCATTAACCTAATTAAACCTTATTTACTTTTTCATTAGATTTTTCTGCAAGCTTTTGAATTACAATATCAAAGAGAAGGAAATTTTATTTTAATGTTATCAATAGGCTAAAAAAATTTAATTAAAGACTCTTTCGCTTTCAAAAAATTCAAATCTGCAAGAAATCGATAAATGCGACCATTTAAATTTAAAAGTCATTAAACAGTAACGTCATTAAGATCTTAGCAGATTATTCAGATGAGGTGCGTTCTTGCAAATATTTTGATCTAAGGGATGATAAAACTAATTGACTGCATTTTAGAAAAAAGCTTTTTAAATCAAGCGTAACAGAGGTGGCAACTAATAAATAAATAATGTTTGATTTTGAAGTAGATAAAAATTTTAATACTTCTTGAGATATTTATTTTTGAAGAAACGTACGTTAAAGGAAATATTTAACAAATCAATAAACACACATATTAATTCTCAGAATAGTTGAAATAGGGTTCGAAGGAAAAAAGGGTACTAAAGTGGGTTTAAAGTGCTCAAAAAAATTATTTGAACCACATGTATTTATTTTATTGGCATCGTAGATACAAAATAATAAATTACGAATAAAACCCCTAAAAATGCCAAAAAAATTTTTAAGTATGTATCCAGGCACAAAAAAAAACTACAGCAGAAAATAAAACCTTCGGGCTAAAATTAAATAAACCTAAAGATAAAAATAAAATCCATCTTGTAACCATACAATATTACTCTCCTAAATCAACGAACTATTTTGTATTTTCTTACCACCTGTTCCAATCATGAGAAAATTCTTACATATACTTGTATAATAAAAATAATTAGGCCAATTTAAATCATCTTTGAGAGAAAAGACAATTAGATCAAGATAATTCGATTGTATCTTTGTAATCAAACAAAAACAGCTGAACGGCTAATTTTAAGAATTAAGAACATTGGAGGAGGGGATCAGTATACCGCAAGCAACATTTTTAGTCAACGCTACGTACCAGCATCTACCGGTGGAACTATTAAGTTTTTGCCACTAGTCACAACCACGTAATTATTATGGGTTTATTACGTGCCTGGAACTAATACGGGGACAGACAATTCTTGGGTAGCAGATACGTAGCAGTGACTTCTATTAAACTTGTCCAGCTACATTTGTAGTTATTTGTTTTTTTTTATTGAAGGTTATAGTAAAATATCTATTAACAATCATAACAAATTACAAATTGGTTAATAGCCTCCAGAATTTTACAACTAATATGGAGTAGTTTTTGAAAAATCACTTTAAAGTAGTGTTCAGTGTGAAATGCGTCTCTAAAGTTTGTGTCACTTAATTACCAGTAACGAAAACTAAACAAATTCTACTTCAAGGTTGTGTTACCACGAAGTATAAAATAACTTAACAAATTCTGGAACTTTCAAGCGACTCTTACTATAAAACAACGTCAGCGTTTTGTAACCACTTTCCAGTTCCTAATGTCACTGTAAAGTGTCATTGGAAACGTTTAAACTTAACCTCGCATTTAACCATGAACATGAATAATCTCCAAATCTCAAACTAACCTACAGCAGATATGCCTCTATTAAGCAATCCAACTACCAATCAAATGGTGTTTCTGTGGCGCCGACGGAAATACTCGCCTATAGGCTTAGGCTAATTTATTAAATAATCCAAAAATCTCACTCTGAAGTTGCAACAATGACAATGACAAAAACCCAAACTAAATAGTTTATGTTGCTAGTTAATGTTGCTTAATGCAACTCTATTTCTAAATTTCGTTACGATAAACTAGAATGTTGCATTAATAAGAAATTATTATTTTTTTATATTGGTTAATTAATCTGTCAACCCTTCTTTGTTTGCCCTGACTAAAAGTAGTACCTAGTTTATATGAATAGTTAATTTACTTTAAAATACTATTGAAAGCGAAGAAATAAGTTTCACTAGTATTTACTTTCTAAAATCAGAGCATTAAATCTAAAATCAATGAATTCTGAGATATATAATATAGATTTACGCAGAATGAATGTTAAACAACAATATTTCATGCAACAATAGGCTATAAAACGTTAAAAGTAAGTGTTGCATGTTTATTGTTAGCTTTTATTAGTTCCCATTATAATAAATCGAGATTCTAAAGTAAATGACGATGGACATTAATAAAATATCGTTATTCGCCAACGATATAATCTAGTGTATATAAAAAGTTGGAAAAGTCTCATTTGAACGAAATTACGCTTGCCCATATATCCATCTACCAAAGCGTAAAAGTAAAAATCTAAAAGTTAGCCCTAAAAATAACGTCCAGTATCGTTTCGTAATTTCATTCGGGCAAAAACACAAATTAAGCCTGCGCGCTATAAAAACGTCTAATCTAAATTACCTAAAACCAGAAATGGCATCAATTTAAAACAACACCAGCATAAATCGCTTTTAAAACACGATAAATTAGAAGAAAAAGTATTTCTGAACAAAAGTAGACATACATGCGTATGTAACGTACACTAGGATTGTATAGGTAATGTCCATAAATAACGCAAAGAAACATTGGTTCAGTTAAACAGTAATCAGTAGAGACTGATTACTGAAAGAAAAATGATACAAATTTTAGTAAAGTGAGCAAAATAAGTGTTAAACAAAATAAAAGTAGAAATTTGTGTCTTATAACTTATTTTTAAGTCACAAAATATTGCAGAAAATCTCAATACTGCAAATTTACAACTCGAATATTCTGAAGTTGCCGTAACTATAGTCTGTTACTATATTGGGTTGCATATTATATCTTCTACATCTTTACATCATACTTAGATTATTACCTACACGTGTTTTCCATTGGTGTAATATTTTGATCTGGACATGTGCTTGTAAAAATGCCTTGCTAACGGATTTGAAGTAAAAATGCACTTTAAAATCGGGATGATATCGTATCATCAATTTGAAAATTTTATCAATTTCATAACACATTAAGAATATTTAAAGGCTACGATAAGATCGGAAGCACAAAAATAATCAGGATTATATTATATAAAGTATTTATGCAACAAAAAGAAAGATAGACATTCTAGGATACTAGTTACATGCTAGGTTACAGATAGATTTATCAAGTTGAAATAGAACTTTTTTGAAATAGAATCGAAAAGGTTTTAAGTTTTTAAAAAGGATATAAGTTAATTATGCTGTTTTATAATAAAACATGTTTTATGTAACACAGGTTACAAGTTTAGGATAGTTTATCCACTTTTCTTGAATGTTTTATCTTCTCACTAGGTTTGAGTTTGACGTTTGTTAACGCAGATAGTATTTTTCTTCCTCCCACAAAACTAAGTCAGTTTCGGGTAGATATCTCAGTGGAAATAGTTAAAACAGATCATTACATTGAAATATAGCAGGTTACAATTAACTTACGGATTCCTGTATTTGGTAGAAATCATGTGATGTAAATGAAGATATCGGCTGTGTGAATATTCTTTGATTTTTGCAAATTTTGAAATAATTATGAGTTTTTGCACGGTCTTTGTTTTGATTCAGTCACCCGGAGTACTGTACTCTGGACGAGAATGGATATAGTTTTGATCCATTTATGTTGTTATTTATCTTGAACTTGCAGAAGTGTCATTTTTGCTTTAAAACGTAAAGCCAGATTTTTAAGTTAAGTTTTTCTTTATTATTTTGTGATAATTTGTGTAAACTCCATATGAGTAGGTTACCTAGAGTAACTATGTAAATATTCCGTGTACAGAGATAGCTGGGAACGTATGTATTTCCAATGTAATTAAGTTTTAATGAGTTTTGTGACAGCTGATCGTTTTTATTGATTTTTCCTAGAAATATAGATTTTAGATCATAAGTGTGTTATATTGTTTTGGTTGTCTTTTTTTACCAGCTGTCTTTTCATCTTTTTAGAATTAAGGTCGGTGTTAATTTTTAACATATGTTTTTATTTGTGACATGACATTTTCGATGTTCAGATTTGTAGTACGAATTCGTTATTTTTTTAAATGTTTTTCCGTAAACGTATATTAGAGCTTTCTTTTAAAAAGTTATTAAATATCTTTATTTCGTTTATAACAACTCATAGTTTATTGTTCCCCCGAACGTGGGGCAATTTAAATGAAACTCTAAGTAGATTTATTCATTTCGGCTTAAAATTAAATGCCTTGGTATCTTTGGTAGTGTAATGTCTGGCGTGCCGGACTTTCACCCAAGCGGCCCGCGATCGACTCCCGGTGCCGGCAGATCTGGTTAAGGTTTTCTGCAGTTTTCCTTAGCTGTGACACAAATGTGGGATTTGCGCTGTTCCATATGTAAGTCGGCTGCAGCCGCGCATTGGGCCTACATAATAATAATAATAATCGCCCCCTCCCTCCCGCACAAGCTTATAGCTTCTGGGGCCTTGGTTTAGGCTATGGGTTGTAGTAGTTATTATTATTATTGAATATAACATCTCAATATATAAATAACTTATTTGTGTGTATCAAAATAATAAAATTTGTATATTGTTATTATCCATCAAACTACAGCTTTAAGTTATTATTTACCACTGCCTTAATATATTTTGTAAAGCTTTACTACATTTATATCAATTGCTATTATTGATAGGTATGTTATGTTACACTATTGGATATATACTGCGGTGATCTTTGAAGATAAAATAAAATACTGTAACATTTCAATTTTCAATGTTTAAATTCGTTCCACTTATGTTAGTTAGGCAACCCATTTGTCGTCGGGTACTGACGTCACATGACAATTTCAAATTTTGTTTTTGATAATTCGGCCATTTTGGCGTTATACTCTTCGAGGAGAAGGACTGTCTCCACCTTCGAAGTTTTTCTTCTTTAAATTTTCCAGTCATCCTGGTACGTTACGAGATTTTACAAAATATCTCAAATTTCTAATTTATTCTTCTTTTAGGAGATACATTTATTATGAATATTGTCCATTGAAACATGGCTAGGTGTTGTGGTTTTGTTAACCTCTGTCCTCGTGTCGAGGGTAAGTTATTTAATGGTTCATTATACTTTCAAGGGTGCTAATATATTTTTCTCCTTGTAGTTTTACCCGGGAGTCTGGGATTTGGTTGTGGATGTACACATTTTGTTAGTTGAATGTGATTAATGTTTTTTTACTTGGAGCATATAAACAATACTTCAATTTCTTCATAAGATTTCATCTGGACGATCTAGAGCTTCATACTACCATGCAGTAACCCATGCTGATTTTGTTTAGAACATTTCAAGAAAAATGGCCAAGCAGATAAATAAATTAAAAAAGGTCAGATAGATTAGATTTTTGTAATTTCAAGGTTTGGTAATAACTTGATGTTTCGTTAAGTTTAAATATTATAAATTTATAGTTTACTTGATTTTTTCATATGGTAATAATTCGTACCTAATTTACATGTTAAATTTGTTAGTCAATTATCATTTAAATCATTGTCAGCCTGAGTGGCGAATAACTCGCACATTATCATGGTATAGATGTTGAGAGTTTTGGAAATGCGATTAACCTTTTTAAAGGTGCATATGTTTTTTTTGAAGCTAGTAGCCGTTCTGACATTTCTATATAACTTAATATCTACATAATTTTTAATATTTCATATAGATAAGGTTTTTAATCGATCTTTGATTTTTTTGTTAATTCAAGTTAAAGTTTGTACAGGGTATTTCGCCGGTAACATAACTATTGTCACCTTGTTTTATGATTTTTATAAATGCGTCGTACCTAGTGAGCTCACGAAGTATCGTCACGTTTTTCTTTAATTTAATTTCGTGCATAGGCGTTTCAGTACATACGCCTCGGCGAATTAGCCTATTTCAGGTCATTTAATTGTATTCAATTTCAAATAGCTTTCCATTTTAATCAACTAGTAATAACTCCAGTTTAATTATAATTTCAATTTTGGGAATTTTGACTTATATTTATAATTTTGATATATTTTATTCTTGATGTTATATTAACCAGTTACTCTACAATTATAATTATATGTTTCCAAGTAACAAGTTTGTGTTTTATTCATTTTCTCATCACTCAGTTGGAACTGTTTCACTGGGTTTGCTTAAAGTTTATTTTGTTGAGCTGGTCACTCAGCAACTTTTCTAAATTTTTATGACCTGGCGTCCATTAATAACAAGAAAATATTAAATATATAAATAACAACTGTGGACCCACCCCCACGCATTGAGCTAGCGGTGGATTTTTTTTACCAACTTTAAGCAAGCACTGTCACAGTGCCCAAAAGGGGTAATAATACAATACAATATGTCCACCGTTCCAAATATAAACATAAATTATATACGGTGGATTGAGATGAGAATACACCACAGATATTTTTCTTTATTCCTCTCAACTAGCTCAGGTTTGCTCAGTAAGACATAAATTATTTGAATTGCGAGACTCTTATTTACTTTTATGCCTGGAAAGGAAGAAAAACTTATATCGTAAGCACTAAAGCTCCTGAAAGCTGGACAACTGCTACTAAACTCTGAATTCAAAAGAAAAGAACGCTGGATGCTTGTATTAACATCAATTAAACACATATGTAAAATTGAAAACACATAAACTTTATTTAACGAACAAAATAAAAATTCAAATGGAAAATCAAAGTAAAAAAAAATGTTATTGAAAATATTACAATTAAAAATTGAGAATAAATTTTCAGGTTTGCTCAAACGTTAGAAATAGTTGTAGTGACCTGACATAGGATCAGTACGGTCATTCGTTTGAACAGACCAACACAAATGAAATTTATTTTAAATAAAAATATTCATCAAATGAAAATAAATTTTATATAAAAGAAATTTGGTTGTTTTATTTACTTCAAATCAAAAAATTCTTAAAACAACTTAATGAACTAAACCAAATAGTTTTATATTGAGAATGAGCTTTACAAGTTAATTATTATTCATGAAATTAACAAGAATCATTCATTATAACCAACCTTGTATATTACGATATATTTTCCCCTTTTTAAAAGTTAATCCTTTTTATTGGTAACATTGCGATGAAACCAATCAGCTGACTTCTTGTTTATAAAATGTCCTCGATACGTAGATCGATGTCAAAAAAAATAAATTCACTTGAATTTATTAAAACAATCACTTTTACTTTCAATAATTGTTACACAATAATTAAATCTACTTTTAATCCTTGAAAATTGTTCAGGTAACACTTATAGTTTAATTTAAACTTTATTTATACAATGACATTTACGTCAAAACATATGGTTAACTATCTAACTTCAAATTAATTACAGATATTTTATCCGGAGTCGAGGATAGGTTTTGCGTTGAACGTTTTATCGACTGACTTTGTTACAATTTGCCCCAGCTTATATAGTTTATGCCAGAACAACAGAAAACTATGACATTTTTTCAAAACAACGAAACATCGAGTAAGCTTGTGACGTCACAAATCCGGCACAGCTATTCTAGATCATCATTAATCCTAAATCTAATATTACAGAATTGTAGCCCTTGAAACGAAGATAAAAAAAGTATCATACATTCATTGTCCCAAAATGTATCATAACGAAGATATTCAAGAAAAACGATTGACAATGTACATATCTCGTTACGATCTAATTACATATAAAGTTCAACAAATCAAGGTTCATCCTTTACAAACTAGTTGCATGAATACATGACACAGGTAATACAAATAATATCTTCATAGAAACATCTTTACAATTTACTATAAACATAATTTTTTTAGAGTACGAACACCAATTAATGCATATACAAGTGCCAGTTTAAATATTAAGTCAATGTTTATCAATTTATACTCAAAATGTCCAGCATACAATGCTCTAAGCACTTACATCAAAACAATGGTGAGGAAAAACAGGATAAAAGTCTATAAGAGTCATATCAACACGAACGACAGGATTTAATACCTTCATTAATTGAAGTGATTAGAAATCTTATAAACAAATTCAAAAATTAATTGTATTATAGGAGTCATAATAAGATTGACCTAATTAATCTATTTTCAGCTAATTAGCAACATAAACTTGAGTTGGCATCCTGAAAAATAGAAAAATTTATCTAACGCTAAACATCGTAATGTGTAAATTTTAATATGGAAATTACATCCTCCTAACCAGTGGAAAACCGTTCCAAAATGTAACTTGGGTTGCATAAACATATTTATGATCAAGCAATCTAATAAAATGATATCCTTTTTCTAAAATGAAACCTATTTATTTATGCATAAGAAAGCTAGGTTATGTTTGCATGAAATTTTTATTTTTAATTTAAGTATTAATGAACCTAACTATGGTCCTATGTATAACCTTTATATTAATTATGCCTACGACATAACATGTCTCTCTTTTAATTTAAATCTGATATAAAAATATCTGTGTTAACGTTTCCGTTCCGTTGTTGCTAAAATTTTTAATACGGTGATTTGATATCACCGCAATACATATTAAATAAGGTCCCGTTTTGTTTATATACGTTGTCTTAATGTATCGATATCTCAATGTATCATTGTCTTATGTTTCGATGTTTCAATTTCTGAATATTTTAATGTTTCAGTTTCTCAGTGTCTCAATGATTCAATGTTCCAAAATCTCAGTCTGAATATTTCAATACGTCAATGTATCTATTCTAAACCGAGCAGCAAAAACTAACCGTTCTTACTCCCAGTGAAATGCGTGATGTGGTGGCTTTAAGTATATTAAAAGAATAGTCGGGGGGGTTCTTATTACCTTTACTTTATAAACAATCCGACTTTAACTTGACATAAAATTATATAAATTACAATTGCAGTAATAATTCAAAAATGACACTGGCTGTTCAGAGTACACTTTTTTCGTGCTTTTTGCATTCGTCCAATTCCATTTTCAACAGTATCAATATCCCGATATCTTAATGTCCCAATGTTTCAATGTGTCAATATGTCTGAATGTCGCAATACAGCAGTGTCTCAATTTATCAATTTCTGAATGTTTCAATTAAACGATATGTCAATATTTTACTGGTTCTATGTCTCAATATCCCAAAGTCTTGTTACGTGCTAATTTCGTAGCATCCTGCATAGCTATGCTTTTGTTAGTTTGTATAGCGTTTAGGAATTTTCGCATTCTCTCCTTTTAGTTGCAATTTTGGAACTAACTTCCTGTTGTTGATAAAAGAATTTTCTTTACACGAACGATCAAAACGAAGTGACAAAATCTCTTATCAACAACAGGAAGTTAGTTCCACATAAAATGCAACTAAAAGGAAAAAGAATGCGAAAATCCCTAAACTCTATACAAACTAATACAAAAGCATAGCTATACAGGGTGCTACGAAATTAGCACGTAACAGTCTCAATATCTAAATGTTTTAATATTTCAATGCATCAATGGTTGAATGTCTCAATGTACCGATGCCTCGATATCTCAATGTCTCATTGTCTTGATACCTCAATGTCCCAATGTGTCAATGTTTCAATTTCTCAGTATTTAAATGGCTGAATGTCCCAAAGTCTAAGTGTCTCAATATTTCAATCTATTAGTGTTTCAATGTCTCGATATGTCAATGTTTCAATGTGAGAATTCTTAAGCTTTAGACATTCGAAGCTCCTTATGAGTTGCAAAGCTAAAAGTGCATAGCTTCAAACTTTCGGAGACACATTTTTTACATATTGGTCTCAAAGCTTCAAAGTTTCTGCATTCTAGTAATAACAGACTTATTATACTTTAATCAGAAGTCATTAAGTCCCGAATTTATTTTAAGATTTTTACGTAGCTCTCGAGGAGTATTTCTAAGTTTTAAGATTTTTGGGGTTTTAAAATTCTAATGCCCAAGTTTCAGAGATTTAAATTTCTAACGCTTCAAAGCTCAGGATTTTAAAGTTTCATAATTTAAAAAATCTGATAGCATTTAAATTTCAGACCGAAAGATATGAATTTGAAATTTTCGAACATTACAAGATTAAAATAAAATCTGTTTGTAATAGGATTTCTATCAGGTTTCAGTATACGGATTTTTTTATAGATTTAAGTACATATATAAAATAAAGTTGTGAAACGTTTTTCACGAGTGACGTTATTGAAATTTACAAGTTTCTCAAATTTTCTAGATTTTTGAACTGCGGATTCGATTTTAAGTTCGATTTTAATACATTCAAGGTTTCGGTTATAAAAGTAGCAAAGGTCCGAAATTCAAGACTGTATGTATTGAAACTACAAAGCTTGCAATATCTAAAGGTGACTCAAAAAGATCAGTGAAACTTAATTGAACTTAACTTAATCACAGTTTCAAATCACCATGATCTAAATACTGCACTGAAGATGCTACCAAATAGTCTAGACTCAACACGGGATAACGCGGGGGATTCCCCATGTCCAGGTAAGTGCAATTGCGTTTGAGATTATATTGATGATTTTTATGTACTGTTTATATTTCAGGGTTACATACTTTGCCTAGCCGATGGACGATTGTACCAATCGAAGTATGTAACTTTTGAAAAACTTGTTACCTTTAGAATATTATTATTTTATTTAAAATCCTTCCGAAGTATCACGTTGTTAAGATTCCGATTGGCCTCTTCAGAGCCACTCTCTAAAATTATCAAACACACGATCTTTAGCATGCAAAAATATTGATGGGATGATTACAGGGAACAAGAGCTTTTGTGTATTGGTAAAGTGCACTTACACAGAAAGCATTTAGTTGATTGAGGACATCCGTGCATGGTTGGTACTGACCTGAAAAAGATAAAAGTAAATTTTAAATTATTATGGAAATTGAAAGAGAGCAAAATCTTAATTTAATCATTATCCGGCATTACAGTCAATTAAATAGTACAAACTGGTTTGCACTTAACAACACAACGGATGATGAAAAATAAAAGACTCAATCGTGCCTATATTGTGAAAACGGAAGAGTGCACTTGCTGGATAAACGGACAAAAACACTCTCAGCACATACCAGCACTTTTAGATTTTTAGTAGATGATATGAAAATGTCGATTGAGGAAACTAGCGCTTATTCGGGCACAGATAAAAATTAATAGGTTTGTCTTCATTCCAATCTCTATACATTGGATGTAATTAAACTTTCAAATAAAAGTCATTTAATAATAATCGATTATTTTATGCAAATCCCTTGTAAATTAAAAGTGACAAAATTCACGCACATCTAGTATTTATGCTTCAGCTTTCTTTATTACTTGATTAGAAACGTAATCGATTATTACATGCAAATTAAATATAGGTTCGATAGGCGTGTAAAATAAATCACTCTTTGGACTATGTTGCAGTGGTGTGCAACTTACGACCCTTAGATTGGATCAGCCTTCAAAGAAAATTTCCGTTTAATACAATTTAATGAAAAAATGACACGATTTATGGTTGTTTTAAGACTGATTTACTTACTTTGATTTATTTTAAAACTATGTACAATTACTGAACTGATTATTATCATCGAATCATTGAATGCCTGCGTAAGAATTATTTAGGTGCGAGTATTTACGAGCAGCATAACATTACAGTGATACCATTTGGTATTAGGTTAGAACTGCAGTTTTGCTGTTATCTTTTGGTGTTTTCAACTACATTTAACTATTGCATAAGAATGAGTGGCGACAAGGGTATTGAATGGTTCTCTTTTATTTTATCTAAGCAATTAATGATTATAAGTAAACACGAAGACTTTCGCGACCTAAATTAGTAGAACAAGGAACGACTACCAGGTTTCTGGACAAGGAGTTCAACGTTTCGGTCGCATTTGCATGGGGCTTCTTCAAGAGAATAATTAAAGCACTCAAGGGAACATTCGCATAGAATCGACACAATGTAACGAGCTCAAATCTGAAGTAATTTAATTTCTTTTATTTTAAATTTTCAAACTTCAGTATAAAGATAAATTTTACTCCGCTTTGTTTAAAATTTAATCTTATTCATTATGAAATTGGTGATATTCAGTTTAAACCAAGTCAAAACCTGTACGATTAAAACTTATTTCTCACGGTTGGAATCTTGCTTTAGGCACGTATTCTTCAAGATTCCCCTAAATATTATTGAAAGAATATGTGAAATGTTGGCTTGCAGGCAATAAAATTGGGTCCAAACAAAACCTAATCTATTTTTATGATATTTTGCGTCAATAATTCCTTATGTAGCATTGAGGTTAGAATTTTAAACGGACAGTGTTCTCAAGTCATTATTCTTATTTGAATAGTTTCTTAGCTTTATACATTTTTTACTAAAATAAAAGAGACAAATTTGTTCTAATTTAATAGTTAGCTATGCATGTTGTCATATGTAAAGTTGAGTGGTCAGATTCAAACCCCCCTTAAATCTTTACAAAATAGTTTAATAGTTACTTAGTTTATTCTTCTTAGGAAAATTTCAAGATAGCAAATTGCAGTGTGCAATCGCGGCGAATTCGCCCGTGTTTCGCCAATAGAGTTTTAGTGCGATTATCGAATTAGTATTCTTATGAAGAGCACATGTATTTGGAAATTTTGTATCGTGTTATAATAGATCTAGTTACAGATCAGTCTTTATAAAAAAAGTTCTTGGAAGTTCCATGTCTTATTGTAGGTCTATTTAAAGACCAGTTGTTGTGAAGAGAGTCTGTAAAATAACTTGCCGCTGGATTCCCTTGCTATAGGAGTTGAATTTAACGAAGGGAATAAATCGTATGACCTAGTGCACCTTGTCCTGGCTTGGTAGTACCGATTGATGAGTGTTTTTGACGAGAAATTATTTAAATCATTAAATATTGTCAATATGCGGAAAGTCACGCGTTTTAATATTAACGAGTTGACGGCCATCATTTTTCTTAAAGGATGGGTAATACGAATTTAAACTCTCCTCTAAAGGATGGGTAGTGAATGTTTAAACAACATTGCAAAATCATTATCTATGCTTCAGTTTAAGTTTAAAAGAAATCAATAAATATAAAATTAAAGTTAATAATAGAAATTATTGTAACGTTCTTTGACGATTTAGTTCTTAAAACAAATCGTCCAGAACGTTATGTGAATTTTGTTGTTAGTGGTATTTTGCTTGTGTGTACATTGGGCTTTTGTTTTAAAGTGAAATAAAAGCTTGCAAAAAGTACTAGTATAAAAGCATTAAGGCCACACATATTTTATTTAAGTTGCTTTTAACTGTTTTTGTTGAAATTTTATTTGTTGATAACGAAAATTTAGATTGCAAGAAAAAGTGAAAATGTATTCAGAATGGGATCCCAAATTAAGCTAAGTAATATGTAAAAATTCATGCTGCCAGTTTTTATGACCTTTACAGGTGTATATTTTTGTATTGCGTAAACTATTTATTCTTAATTTTTTTCAATATACAGATTTCAAAATAATCATAATAATCAATGATATAATTTGACATGACAAATTCATACAAAAATATGCCATTCATAAAATAAAAGAAAGATTGGTCAAAATGAAATTAACGTGAATTAGTAAGGAATCTTTTCCCGAACTGTAGATTTCTCAACATTTGCTATTAATTAATAACATCAAACAATTTGGGTGACGCCCTCTAATCTTTTTAATTGATCCTGTTTTCTGGCCCTAATCAGTAAGCATTTGCGACTAACACCCACAACACCAGAGCATAATTGAATTAATAACACGTCTCTGCCGAGAGATATGTTAACGTAAGTATCAGTGATTTATTGTGTTCATGGTTGGTTACAATTGACGCCCATAGCGAGGCTTTTGTGTGTTTATTGCTAGCAGTTCCTTGAGAGAAATTTAGTAAGACCGAACCAAGAGGGATATAAAATTAAGCGAAGAAGAGTAAAAAGACACTGCAACTCAAAATGTCATTTTATTAGTGTAACAATATATTTTTTTTAAATTGAGACCATTTAATCCATTAAATGAAGTTATTTTGTTTTCTCCGCAATGTAATTTCTTTAAATTAGAGCAATTTAATCTTTCAAATGATGATATTTCATTTGTTGTACGTATACATTAGAATTCGTTTAAATTAGAACAGTTTAATCATTTCAATGATGTCATTTTATTATTGTAATCATTAATTCTTCATATTCAATTCAATTCTTATAATTCAGGAGCAGTTTAATCCTCCAAATAATGCAATTTGATTTTCTTTGCAACATATACTTTTTAATTTGGAACAATTTAACCTTTTAAATGATGTTATTTTATTACACCCACAATAAAATATTTTTAACTTTGTAGGATTTAATCTTTCAAATAATGCAATTACATTAATTGATATCAAATATACTTCTTTTAAATTAGGACAATTTAATCCGTTAAACGAGGTAATTTTATTGTCTAATTAATTAAATAGATAAAAAAATTTCTTAAATGGTTTTATTACTTGATTACTAATACATAGAATAATAATACTTCACAAGCGACTGCATCTAGCTGATGAGACTCGAAAAGTTGAAACAGCTGTCCTTTGTGAATTATACACATATATTTATAAATGTGGGTACGAATACGCCAAAAATATTAATTTTTTATTATTGCTAATGTTTATCTTCAAACTCCATTAATAAGAAAGAAAATAGTTACTATTTTTATTTAATAAATCATTTTAAACATTTCTAAATATTTTTTATAAACAATTTTAAATATTTTATTTGTTTCCTTATTCACAAAATAAAGTAATTTTTAATAAATCTGGTAAACAGAAATGTTAAAAATATTGTTTACTTTAAATAAACTGATATTAATTGTTCTGCATTAAAAGAAATTGTGATTTGACAATTACCACAGCTTCGATAAGTTATGAGTTTCCCAAGTTTCCTAAATTTTGAAAATAATCAATAATTTCGATACATTTGAAATATTTTTTACACTATACGATATTCTGCTATATTATGGCCTTACCACAGCCTTGGTAGTGTAATGTCTAGGGTACTAGACTTTCACACAAGCGGCCCGAGATCGACTCCCGGAGCCGGCAGATCTGGTTAAGGTTTTCTGCAGTTTTCTTTAGCTGTGACACAAATGTGGGATTCGCGCTGTTTCATCTGTAAGTCGGCTGCAGCCGCACGTAGGGCCTACGTAATAATAATAATCGCCCCCTCCCTCCCGCACAAGCTTATAGCTTCTGGGGCCTGGTTTCCAGGTTATGGGTTATGGGTATTATATTATTATTATGAAGGAGTAATTTAAAATTCCTCCCTCTAAAAATTAAATAAAATTTTTTAAATAATAAATAATAAAATGTTAAGTACATATGCAAAGCAGTCTTTATATTCGTTTGAAAAAGGTGAAAATCTTTAAAATAATTAATATTAGAAAAAATTAAAATTGTGAAAATTTAAATTAAAAAAACGTGGGATATTAGAAATATCTATAAAATAAATAAAATGCCCTAACAGAGTAAGTAGTAGTATTACAATGATACTAATTTAGCGTAATAATATAACTTCAGTACTTGCATAGTAGATATGGAGTAGGTAGCTGTATTCTACCATCAGAATTCCGAGATAACTACATTGTTAGGACAAAAACTGAATACACACTGATCAAAACCACTTAAAAGCCTCTCAGAAGATGACTTTTGGAGAATGTATGAAAAAACTGTGATAGTTATACGTACGATTTTTGCAGAAAAGGTAATTTTAAAGTAAATCTTGCAACTGAGACGCTACAGAACGCAACATATATAATCAAATTAAAAGTAGCAAAGTTTAGGAGAAAGTTTAGTCCGGAGAAATAAAACTTGCCCCTTATATTTGTATATAAGGATAACTAGGTACGGTATTCCTGGAGAAGTAGCGATTAAATCCCAATTAAATAGGATTTCCTGTGTTTGCAAAACTATTAACGACGTGAAGCCAAAGAGATCGACAGGAAATGATTAATCTTCCACCCTCCTAAAAGCCTCAAAGAAGAAAATTATAATTAAACTTCACAAGTGAGTAAAGCGCAACACTGCTTGTTCCAACAAAAATTTACAAATAAGCTGATTAAAGGAATAATTATCTTTCGCAAAATCCTTGAAAAACAATGATAAGCAGAATATGCCAATGCAGAATCTCAAACTAAAACAACCAAATAAAGATGTCTGCTCAAAAATACGACCAGATTAGGAGTGTCAAGAAATAGTAGCAACACAATAGGGAAAAGCCTTTTAAGAAGAAAAGTTTGGATTAATCACTGAAGTGGAATCCAAATAGGGAACAGTCAAAACAAATTTTAACTTGTGCTAGGAGACGGTAACAAATGAAGATTCGCTAAAAAATCTTGATGGTAGATATATATTTTATTAACTGCCATTATTTTTTAAATATTTTTAGCATCAAATCTTCAAAGTTAGTTAATATTTAATTTTTTTAGTTCTGGCAATAGAATTTATAGCGAACAGGTATACTAACTATTCTTCTTCTCACCAATGTTTTATTTGCTATACAGTACCTAAACAGGTAAAATTTATTCTTGTATTTTGTTATTATGATAAGTCTGTATTGGATACAGATTGTTTATCTCCTCGACCTGGGTTTCGTAAACTTTAATCAATATTTAAATTAAACTCCATATTGTTTATTAATCATTTTACAAGTTGAATGAGTCGGTTTTCTAGGTTTAACTTTTAATTCTATATACCCTATAATTTCAATAACTCATTACAGTGCTATAATTTGTGGTCTAGTATTTGAAATATCTTAAGAGCAGCTCTATTTGATGCATCAGTAATTAAGAAGAAGACGCCAGTTAATACGACAAAAGGGAAAACAATTCTGAAATTATCTCAAATCTCATGCATATGAAACAGACAACAATATTCCCAAAGATAAAACAAGGAGACAGAAATAGAAAACCAGACCAGAACAAGAAAGAGTCTTTCTAAGGAGTTTCCACCTGAAGTAATTTGTCAGCTTTGTGTTGCATATCGCAGCAAACTTAATACGAATATGCATCTCGTGACTGCAGTTGTCATAAAATATTTCCGTGTGCATACTGCACGGTTATGTCTTATTATTAAGACACCGAACTTAAAATAAAACGGAAATCATTTATTCAAACAAATTAAAATCTAATTTGCTCGGAAACGAGAGCACTTTCGTGCAAAAAGGTTCAAAACAAAAAAAATTGATCGGAAAGAGGGAAACTACTACTTGGCAGTAGTAACTGGTACTAAATTGAAATCTCACATCATAATTCAATAATGAGCAATCAGAGTTCCGCATGTAAAACGTAACTTCGTTTCTGTAATAACCAGTTATTAAATCCCAGCCTAAGCCTTAATGGGGCAATAAATACCAGAGTTACTCGTAAAAGAATCCTGTGGCAAAGCATATAAATACCAGTGGCTCGCTTTTATTTATTGATGTTTCAAGACACAGATTGTGGCATTTGTAGGGTCGATGGGTCCGCCGGTTTATTGCCCTTGATTGGGATTCGCGCCCATATCACGCACACTGTTTCGTTGGGAGGGAAAAAATGGGAACGACCGGAATTCTTGAAAAACCAACTCGCATCCTCATTTGTCAAAGAAAAAGCAAACTCTTTGAAAATTATCTAGATAGGATACGTGTTACGTGTTCCGTAAATCTGAAATCGCGAACAACCCGTCAGGATTTCCGCGATTCTGAAAAAACAAATTTTAAGTAAAACTTGATAAGGTAAGGATCGCATTTTTTTCTATGGTCAAAGAATTCAATTTCGCCATATGAAAAATCCATATGGAAGAATTACTTTAATAAAAATCTCAAAGAAGAAATAGAAAAAATTCCAATTCAATTCGCCATGTGAGGGGCTGCAAGTGTTTACATAAATAGTCCGTGCTTAGCTTCAAGTTGGCTGAGTTGGGAACCTGTTGGGAATTTTAATTCTGTTTCATTTTAATATAAAAATGACCGGAGTTGCACAATTTTGACCACACGACACATATGTGCTGACAATAAAAGACACATTTGCTAGATCTTACCCTTGAGCACCCAATCATAATAATCAATTCTATCCAATCGAAAGAGTTCCCAATAAGCTGTGGAGTGGCTTCATACGTTAAGTTGACTGAGGGAAACTTGTAACGAATTCTAATTCTAACTGAAACTGGCGAGAGTTGCACAATTTCGGTAATAAAATATACACCACACAGCCACATATGTGCTGACAATAAAAGAACCCGTTCAAACAAACAATATTTCCTGCCCTTAATTTTCACCCCATAAGAAGCATTGAAAATTTTTTCCCAACAGCTGTCGTTAATGTAGTGCGATTTCAAGATTAAAACAAGGGAATTAAAATCTGGCCTTTGAAAAGCGCGGATCGATTTTGGTGAGAGAGAGGGTCACTTGTAATGCTGGATACGCGGGCCACCAACAACCCCAATAACACCGCGCTTGTAGGGTGCACGTGAGCGAGACAAATGATGCGTACGTAAGTGAGTAGATTAGAGGTCGATGTACACAATTCCGACAGTAATTTGTCGAGGTGTGTGAGTAGAACTTTGCTCGTAACATTCCGAATTGTTCCAGATTATTTTCTATCGATCCCACGAGTTCGTTGGGCATCGGCCCATGAGCTACACACTTTTTCATTTAAGCTTCAAATTACTTCAGTACGCAGACAACGCCAACTTTGTTGCAACTGGGATCTAGCGTAAATGGATAGCGGAAATTGCGACCCCAACTCCTCTCTCCATGACAGAAGGGTCGACGGGAATCCAAACCAAATTTTTATTCCCTGACTAGACTGATGAGGAGCTCTACGTAAAACCACAGTTTATATCCTAAAACCACATTTTCCGTTTCTGTCTCTTTTAGCTCGTCTCGTTTTGGTCATATTCTTCGTCTTTTTTGCATAACAGGGCATTTGCATTGAAAAACAAAAATTATTGGTAATATAGTAGGAAAATGAATGTTTTCATAGGTAGGCGAGACCTTTGTAAAATAATATGCAATATTCTTCACCTAAAATAATATTTATGTTTTCAATGTAACAGAAAACCTGTAATGTGAGAAGAGCCACCTGGTAAATTAAACATGCAAATCAAAGCAAATTTACTAAACAAATCCATAAATTTCATGGTGGAAAGCCTTGAACGCAATAACAAGCCTTTCAATAATTTAGTAATTCTAAGAATCGTTTTGTAGACGTTCTATATTTTCCAATATTTTTTATTTCATATACGAAAACCAAAAAGCAACATACTTTTTTTCACGTACAACTAAAATTCGGCGATCAGTTAGATTTTTTGCTACTATAATAATGTAACGTTCTTTCTAAAAATAATAACACAAGTGCTGTTTAAATCGTCTATTCACAAACAAATATTTATTTCTATACACTAATGAATACACTATAAATTAACGCTATGATTATAAACCATTAAAACTATTATTTACAGATTATGAATTTCTAATATAACATTTATCTATACAGTTACTATTTATTTTGTGAAACACAGTTAACGACTCGCTGTTGACTACCTCTCTTTTATCCGCGAATCCGCTTTTATACCCTCATATAATCGCACCAGAAGTCGCTGAAACCTTCTATGTATTCTAGAAAACGCTAGAATAAACCGCGTCTGGTTTACATGCTTGTACGATGCGTCATTATCTCGAATGCGGTAGAACACACCATTTGTTGCTCGAAAAGAGGTTCTTTCTTTTTCTCTCTTGTTACAATAATTTTTATAGTCAACATGTAAATTCAAAAATGTAAATTTAAATTTTTAAACATAATTTGAAATAAAAACAAACTGAAAAAAACTAACTAAGCTCAAAAAAATTACTGAACACGTAACTGTTGATTTCCGATGACAATTCATTGAAAAATAATTAGAACAGTTTTTCTAGCATCTTGGCAGAAAGCTAAGGTAGTAGAGAATCTCTCCGAAATCAGGGAACAAAACAGTACTTTGCCTCCCTAGAGAGTAAAATATCTATCTGCTTTATTTCTCTAGAAAGGAAAACAAACCACTCTGTCCCAAGGAGGAAATCTTTAATTAAATATAGTACATACAACTCAATGCTTTGCCGACATTAAAACCAGATGAAAATGGTATATAAAGCAGAGATTAAAATCTTACATCTTTTTAAAATTATTAAAAAATTTAGGTACTCGTTTTTATGAAAATTCATTTTTTTTCACTTTTTTAAAAATATAGTAGAAAACAAATTTATATATATATATATATATATATATATATATATATATATATATATATATATATATAAAATATTTGCGTTTTATTAAAAATAAAACAACAGTTTTCTTTTGCTGTAAAACATATAAGTTTAAACCATTTCTTGGGTATAAGCAGCAATTAAAATAATAATCAAAATAATGATTAGAATAATATTTGAGAGATACAGAATTTCAAACAAAATTCTACACATAAAATAATAAAAGCAATTATTTAAAATTATAAAAACAGAAGTTTTATTTATTAAAAATAAGATTACTAAAAAGAAAATACAGATACCAACACAAAAATTATTCAGAAGAACTCTCTTTAATTTATTTAAATGAATTGTTAATTTGTGAATGATATGACATAAGTATCACCACAAGTTTCATTTGAATACACCAATGTCAAAGAAACTTAAAATCTTCTTTGTTTCAAATCCATAAACGTAAATATCAACTTGAATACAATTGACGTTAGTTTACAAACAAAAACACGTGGGACTACTCTAACCGTACTTTAAATTTTCAGAAATTAATCTGGAGCCGACGTGGGTCCACCGTTATGCTTTTATCGACTGACTTTGTTTTTTTTTTGAAGGTCCTTTTATATTTTAAGCCAAAAAGCAACGAAATCGCACAAAAAATCTGAACATCGGATAAATCATGACGTCACAAATAAAAACATATGTTGAAAATTATCACCAATCTTAATTCTAAAAAGATAAAAAGATAGCTGCTAAAGAGGCAATCAAAACAACATAACACACTTATGGTCTAAAATCAATAATTCCAGAGAAAATCAATAAGAACGGTCACAATACCCATTAAACTTAATTACATTAGGAACTAAATGATCTCCAACTATCTCTGTACATGACACATTTACATAGTTACACAAGGTAACACAATCATATGGAGTTTACACAATGTATATTTACATACTAGAAAAAACTTAACTTATAGATCTGTCTACAACGTTCTTGTAATCAAAAGATGCTTTGCAAGTTTTAACAAAGGCAAAGGCTAAAGGCAACTGTGAAGATGTACTGCAAAATTAAGCCTAAACATGATAAAAACATAAACTGAATAAAACTTCAACTATTCTCGTCCACAACACAGTACTCCAGGTGACTTGCTTTCAACAAAGATGTAAAACATCAAATTAATACCAAGATTTTCAAAATCAATAAATATCAAAACTGCCCAATATCTTCATTTGTATGACATTACTTTAAACAAATACAGGAATCAGTAAGTTAATTGTAACATAATGAACTTCCAGATAAAGACCTATTTTAACTATTTCCAGTGAAATATCTACCCGAAACTGACTTAGTCTCTAGAAAAATCTGTTCTGCGTTAACTAACGTCAAAACTCAAATCTAACATGAAGATAAACATTTAAGAAAAATGGATAAACTATCCTAAACTTGTAACCTGTGTTACATACAGCTATTTTATTGTAAAACAGCATAATTAACTTATATCCTGTTTTAAAACTATAAAACCTTTTTATAAGAATTGAGGTTATGTCTGAATTAGAATCTTTCGCCTATAAATTCTATTTTAACTTGATAAATCTACCTGTAACCTAGCATGTAACCTTTAGATTAAATAAAACTAGTATATGTCTATCATTCTGTTATTTCCATGAATACTTTATATAAGCATAATTTGATTCTTCTTGTGCTTCCGATAACTATCGTAGCCTTTAAGAATTTTTAATGAATTCTCTAATCTGTTAAATTTTCAAATCGATGATAAGATATCATCTCAATATATATTTTAAACAAACTTTTATAAGAAATTTAATTATTTACTTTCAACAAAACCATTTCCAGTGTATAATAAATAATACATTCTTAAAAATAGTCAGACCATTGTTACGTTATAATCAGGTTATCCATGACGTATTATTATTTTTAAAATGGAACAGTAAAGCTAATGATAACTTTATAATTTTGATTATGTTTTTTATTTTTATTTTTAATATTTTTATTATTAACTGTATGTAGTGATGAATAAGATAAAATATTTAAGTCACTATAAACTAAAACTCTAAATCGCGGCCACTAAAATCTATTGTAAAAATGACCGTTATATGGTGGTGGCCGTTATTGAGAGAGAATCAAGAATAAATGAAAGAGGTTTTTATTTTTGTGCTTTCTTCATTAAAATAAATCTAAATATGTAACATGAAATATCATATTGCTATGATTTTCAATCAAGTTAGAAAGATACAACCCGTATTAAAACATTTAGCGGGCAAGCGCCCGCTAACAACACTTTTTAAGACTTAATGAAGTTTTGGCGCTTTTTCAAAGTTAAAATTAAAATGAAACAGACAGAACAGGTTGTATTTGAGATATATGCAAGAATATAACTACTCACCTGTAGTATTTATTACTGAAATTTGTGTTTAATTTTAAAGAGGTATTTTGTTTGTGTAGAACCTTTGAGTAACATTAAAGCTTGATATTTTTAAAGCTTTTTGATAAAATGTTTCGTTGGAATTAAATAGAGAAGCATCTTAACCATACAATTGATACTAATTATCATATAAAAATTGGTTTGTTTTGAAATAATATGTGAAAAACGTGTTTGACAGGCTGCGCTTTTGTAATGTGCAGTCGTTTTATGTAATTTGGGTTGCACAGTGTTTTGCAGTATCTAGAAAAATATCTAATTAAGATCATAAAATGGTAAGATTTATAGATAAGAAACACTGGAGAATGGTGCTATTATAAATTTGTTATTACTTTAGTTGAATACAATGTTGCTTCGTTGACAAGATTTTTGATGAATAATCTATTATTTACGCTAAAATGTTATATGCAGATTCGTAATTTTGTGATCTACAAGATGGTATAAATAGTAGTATTTCATTGAATGAATATTTCTAGATTAATTTAGGGTTAGAGGAAATTTGGAAGTCATTTTCTTTTGTTTAATGTTAAAAACTTTATTAATTTTTTATCAAAGGTATATATTAAAGGAAGCCGTTTTTTAACAATTAAATCGCTCTAAACCATCGAAAAGGAAGCATGTACCTCTGGAGCACTTTAAATTAGATTTTTGTAAGATTATGTTGAAAGAAAATTGAAATTGAGTTTACTTAAGTTAAATATCAACGTCAAATATAAAAAGTGATTCAATCAATATAAGCAAAGTAAATTATTTAAAAGTAATAACAAAAATAATAATTTAATCGGGAATTTTGGGATTGATAAATTTAAAATACGAAACAAGAAGACAGATCCATGTTTATGTCAATAAAAGGAAATTTAAAAATTTAATAACTCACTTTTAATTATGGTGAAAATCAGCCTTTTTGAATCATAATCAAAGATATTTCAGACTGATATATATTTTTGTTACTTAATTGTATTAAATAAAAATAGAAAATATTGTTATTATTAAATGAAAATTTATATGTTGATATGTTAATTATTTGTACGCTAAAATAAGAACTTAGATATCTTCAAAGCCACTCGACCTGAGAGAGTTTCAATTTTGTGAGATATTAAAGTTTATCCTCACAATAATATTAAGCCAGGTGCGAGAACCAATATAAGGTGAAGTGTTCTATATTTGTGCCTTGTGCGTAGTTTAATTACATTCAATTTGTCGGTAAATTTATGACTTATTAATACATCTATCCCCAATAGATGGATACCAATCCCGTATAATTGATTTTAGAATTTGAAAACTGTTTGTTTTTAGAGGTGGTCCCTTTTAAGAGGTGGACGAAAATAGAGGTTTTGCTGTATTATCTATCTTACTTAATTATAAACATTTTAATAGCTGTTAATACATAGTTTAAAATAACTCCGAAATTAAAAATTAAATTAATTTCTAGTCTTTAGCCTGGTTTGACAGTTTGTCCGGGGTTATCAACGAGTTTTTAGCTCTTATTAACAACCATCACTCCAGCAAAAGTATAACTTTATAAAACACGTTGCCAATTAACCTTAATTGTGTTGGGTTTTTGCTGTATAGGTTTATCCTTAAGGTCCTACAGCTATGAACACCAATTATTATTTAAAGTTATCTACTAATAAACAGAACTGCAGACGTTAAAATGTGTCTAAACATTGTCCGGATTATTTAACAAAGGCCCAAAAAGCTCTAATAAAACCCATCAACTCTTCCCCCTGGCACTCCCTTTTTTAAAAGTGTAATAATTCAAATTATTTACCGCAGGAATTCTAGAGCTTTTTAGAATAACCACTCGTCCTGATAAATATACATCGGCTGCATATCGTTGCACTGACCTTAATAGTGGCATAAACTGTTCTACATTTGCGAAACACGTCAATATTTCAACGTTTTCTATTTCTCTAGGTATGTACTATACATACCCAGTAAGAAGTTGCCTACTAGATATATACGTTTTCCGCTGATCCTTCTTTCTGCCATTCTTTTACCTAAAGGTATAACAAATTGACGTTGCAGAGCCTCTTATATATATCAAGGTAACGCCTAAAAATATTCTTATATTTCCTTTTTGAAGACAATTTAACGTGTTCACATACAAGGAAAAATATAACAAGATGACGTTTCACCTACGTGATAAATAATCATACAGAAACTATCTCTTGAAATTTTAAAATGCATTTGCAACTTCTGAAAGGCTTTCAGTTCTAGTTTAAACGACTATTCGTTAAGAGACCTTCCGGCGATATTAAAGTAATTAAGATGAAATATCGTAAGCATTTGTTTTTTTAAGTAACGTTTTAAAATAAATATGTGCCTGTAACTTGTTTTTCGCATTTACTTGAGGTACAAACTACACGCAATCGATAAACTATAAAAAAAGTTTTTTTCCCACATAATTTATTATTTTATTTTAGAGATGTTATGTGTTACACATACACACCTTGAAAGTGGCAAACTGCGCACAGATCACGTCAACAATTAACCCTGAAAGTTTTCTCAAAAGCTTTTACAATAACCTGACAATTATTTTATTAATAACGTAAATCTAAAGATAGTTCGCTGCTTGCCTAACATATTGTAATAACCCCATTTAATGATTTGTGTTAATTTAATTAGTATATTGCCGTTTACTGTCTCACATTTCTGAAGTCAAACGTGCATTACACAAACGTTTTAAGTGTTTTATATTACATCAATGTTTTTGTAATGTGTGACCTTCTCGAACAATTTCTGAACAAACATACTACATAGTAAATTCCATTATTGCCCAGCAACTTTAACATCTAGAACTTCTGCCTCCCTCCGAAGCAAGGCATTGAGAAGAAAAAAGGAAATTTTAAAAATTATGGTACATTGCTTAGATCTGGTCAAGAATCTAGATAAAGTTACCGGTCTCCGACGATTTTTACGATTTTTACAAATATGCTGTATCGGTCGCCGGAGATCAATATGCTTTAGTCCCAACCGCCGGTCCGTCAGAAATATTTACCGGTCCGCAGAGGAATAACAGTATTTTTCAAGATTTTTCTGAAAGAATTTTTTTAATTCGTGTTATTATGGAGCTAACGTAGGGTAAAATAGTTTATCGGAGTTGACCAAGGGTCAAATCTGACTAAATTTATACAGAGATGTGGTGGGGTAGTATCCAGTAATAGGTAATATGGAAGATCTCCCATTTTAGAATTTTTAAGCAGGTTTGGCGCGCACAGGTCTAGGCATACCGGTACCAAAAGAATTTCTGTCTTGCGTCTCCGATTAACGCGAACGCTCAAAATCCGGGTTTCGAGGGGCCGCAAAACTTGCTTCGATCCGTACCATTTTTTGTATGTCGATGCGTTGGGTAGTTCCAGTCTTAGATTTAAAGTCTTGACCGTCTCCGACAAGCCGTTTAGGCGGGGGCGGCAAAAAACTTCCCCTGCCTTACGGTAGGTTGGATCGAAAATCTGACAATGGAATATTTTCCAGCGGAGTGTCCCAATCGTTTCTACCGGAAAAGTTTTTTGCTGACACTTTTCCGGAGGCGGGGGCGGGGGCTAGGGGTGACATGGGGTTTTTGGGGGCGATTGAACATGTGCTAGCGGCATTCGATGTCACGCGATCTACTACGAGCGATGCATTTATTGGTTTTTCCGTACCTCCTCTCTAGGCAGCTTCGTCCGTTTTCGAGATGCGGTATCTCAGAAACTATAGGAGCCTAAACGACTATCTTGGCATCAAACGACGGCCAATATCAAAATGTTTCCCCTTCAAGTGCCGTGCGAAACCATAAGAAAGAAATTACAGCGGAAACACTCGAAGTTTTTTATTTACTTTTCAACCGAGCTAAAGTGCTATCGCCGCCGTCAGCCTAATCGGGTTCCTAAGTGGAAACCACTTCTGGAGGTCTTATATGATTGCCTCCTGCGTCGTTTGTGCACATTCCCCTTTTTACCGCCGCTCCCGAAACCCACTCGCCAGCGTTTTCGTTTATATCTCTGCTTCCTGTCAAGATATCTTGTTCTGGTTTTGAACGATGAACCGTCCTATGTGTCTAGAACCCGGTTATGGTCTTGGGGTCCACATCCCGTCCTGCGATCGTTTCTCGACGTTCGTTTGGCGAAAAAAGAAAACCTCCGGCTTCTCGGTACCCGCCGATTTCCGGCCGGTTCCCGTTTTGGCTGTTCAAGACTTGGTAAACGGATGAGGTACGAAAACCGACCTTTGTTATTATAAAGAATGAATATTTATTTATTTTAGACTGTTCTTGTACAGTGTAAAGGTAAATTTATTATTATAAGATTTATTTTGCAAAATGTTTTCTTTAATTTTTTACGTTACCGGTCCGCAAGCAAATGCTACGTCATTTGGCGGTCCGCGAACGAAAAACGTTGGGAACCGCTGCTTAGTGTACGAAATGCCATCTCTTGCGACCAACCTAATCTAAAGCACTGATTGTACAAGTTTGTGTTCGTAATAATTGTATCCATTTAATTGTAAAGCAGTATTAGTTTCTGCAGGCCCTACCAAAAAGTTTATGTCAGCTTGAAAACAGCTGCAGTCATGCCATCCACCAATTTAAAGACAACTGCACTGATAAAAGTTTTCTGCAATTTGAATACAAATTAAAACGAGTTATAACTTGATACATATCATTTTGTATAGGTATCCGGAGACCGATTCCAAAAGGTAAATATACTTACATGTTTATTACACTAGTGCAGTATCGGTCCCCGGACTCCGCAGCGGACGCATTCTCTAAAGATTCTTCAATTATTTATGATTATTACCTAATGTTTGTAAAATGCCTATAGCACACACGTTTGCAAAGGGTATGGCTTCAATAAGATCTAGGAAAAAAGTATACGCACTCTCTAGACACCCAAAACATAGATACCTAACCTAACCTAACCTAACCTAAACCTAACTTAACCACATCTCATCTCACCTCACTTCCTCCCACATGACCTTACCTGACCTGACCTAACCTAACCTAAACCTAATCTAATCGAACGCAACCATCCCAAACCAACCCATTCAACCTAACCTAAACCTAACCTAACCGAAACTCACCTAAACCTAACAAAAACCCAACCTAAACATAACCTGAACATAACCTAACTTAATCTAATCGAACCAAACCCAGCCAAATTCTGACCTTATTACATCCTAATTTTTTCGCCAGTAAAACTCGTGGAAGTTTCATGAGTATGTGAATCATACCAGAAATAAAGCATCTGTTATTCGTTGCATGACTGTCTACGACTCAAAGTCTACCAGTTGAGTTTTTATTTGAAATAAGTAGTACGTACCTCTTAATGTACTTTTCATGGAGTTAATATAAAATAAGATTACTTGCAACATCTGCAAGTGATATTATTTTATAGTAACTTCATGAAAAGTGTATGAATAATGTATCTACATTATAAAGACCAAAGTTTGGTCGCGGAAATCAAAGCAGGTTTGAGAATTTGCGATTTCGGATTAAAATAACCAACAAAATAGCAGAAGAAAATCTAATTATTTTGATTTATTCAATCATGAAGTAGAGCAAAATTAATTTATCCCTTTAGATGTTCCTAGGGAGTAGCGTAAAATACTTCTTTAATAAACTATTCTACCCCTTATTTAATTTGTATACAAAAAATATAACTTGCGTGACTTATACATACTTTTGTTTCATATTACTATCTAACAATAAAGAGAAACAAGAAGACATAACATTTAGAAGATATAAAAACAAGAAATCATAATAAAGAGAATGATAGTGGAAACATACATTACACACATAGTAACTAACTGTAGGCAGTAACAAAAGACACTAAAACATCAGAAAAATATAAAAACCTTTACAGATGTGGGAAAAAACTTAGAAAACCTTCATTTGAAATACAACGACTGTTTATATAACTCCTTCAACCAGGAAGAACCTAAAAATATAAAAATCTATAATAACAGCGTGCAAGTTTTCCGTAACTGAAAACAATCAAAACATTATTATTCGGCTATAAACGTATTTAACGACCACCACAAAACTGAACAAGAGAACAAGAATCAGAACACGTCTGTGGAAAGAGGACTAGTGTTGTATTTTCGCTCAGGTTTTCCTTTTTTTTTCTAACATGGCGTGCAGAAACCTTTATTGACGAGATTTTTTTTGCCAAGTTTGCATGTGTTTTTACTGTTAAAAGATTGTACCAACTTTATGGGCATTAATGACTTCAACTCCATTATAATAGTAACACTACTAATGAGTAGGTTTCGGAGTTTTATGCATTTAATATAGGAAGTTATAACACGAAATCCACGTTCTTTAAGCATAAAACAATTTGGATGGATGTTTCAATATCAAGACTACTATAATGCGTGTTTAATTTTTAATTGAACATTTACGAGCCCTGTCTCACATGAATTTGGATCTCTGTAATTAATATTTATCATTCAACGAATAATTATCAGTGATTAAACGGATCTGTTTTTGATCGTGCATGATATTAGCAACAAATAATTTAAGATGAAATATAGATTGTCAAGCACAAATTAAAAATAAAATTTATTGCGTGATCCAATTCATGTGAGACGGGGCTCATATAGATTTACTAAGTATAGTTTTAAAGATGTTGATTAAAACAGATAATGTTTACCCCTTTAAAGGAGGTAAGTATTGTGCAATTAATTGCGTGCATAGTACAAAAGCAACCGTTTTATACTAAATGCAATCTTGCAACTTCAAAACAAGATTATTGTATGCTGTAAAGATGCTGCAAACATTACTGATAGCTTGTGTCCCTTCGTGCAAGGGATCGAGGATCAATAATTACCCTAAGGATGTTGACGCGAACACATATTGTATAACGTTGAAATTCACAACCCATTGATTGTTTGACGGTCACTGTTTAAAACCAAGCTTCTCCGTGAGTTTGGTTGTCACTGGTTATCCCTTTCCTCCCTTAATCGTAAATTCGCGCCAGTGCTGTCAAGCGCATTCTCAATGAGGAGTTGATATAATAAAATGGTGGACTGGCATTACATGTTGGATGGGAGATGAAAATGAAAATTGGTTTTGATATAATTCGCGTTAGCGGAGAAAATCTCGCATCCAGCAATATGATCATTTGATTGTTTATATGTGACCAATCGTCAATTAGACGGAGTAGATTCTAGTGTTAACCATTTAAGTAAGCCTTTTTTATTTTCCACAATTATTATTTAATGTGATAAAATCTCATTAAATCTCATTAAAATCTTTTTCTATTTTAGGTAATATTTCCCTATCAGTTGCCGTGAAGGAATCGTGTAATAAAAGACCTTTCAGTTTATCGAAAGGTAAAATTCTGTTCAAATATTTAAAATTAATACCATATACAGGGTGATTTATTTTTAGGTCTTTTTTGGGTTTCGTTGCTCGTTGTTTTTTTTCCCTGTTCCTGCCCCTTTGACATTGGATTGGGTTTAATTTAAAGGTAATTATGTATGTATGCAGGTACCAACCCTTTGGGTTCGTACCTGCATACATACGTACAGGGTTGTATGTAAAAAGATTATACCGGAAGGTGAAACGAAAATCCCTAAGCAAGGCTTTTAAACCGTACCGTATCATCCGTGGGTCATCGAATGGTGGGATGTTTGTTTAAAATTATATGTATATATATTGTGTCATTTTATCTATATGTCTATTTATTTATAAAACATTTATATAATTTATTTATTCATGCATGTTAGTTTTAAGAACTAGTTAACACGAGATCTCGAGTGAAATTATCATAGGGTAGTTTTTAAGATTTACAACCAGCTTTGATACAAATCACCATTCTGTTAATTTAACTAGACATTAAATCCTTAATCAGTATAATTACCGTTTACAGTTGCATTAAACAATAAAGCCCTACTTAGAAAGTTTACATTTCACTACATGTTTGTGTTTTATTTATTACTATTTATTTATTGTGTGGTTTTAATATTTTGTTTCCAGCTTATAACCTGTAAGTATATGCACCGTACGACCAAAATTGTGGAAGTTGTCTACATGTTAGTAAAAGATTGATTACTTCGTTTATCTAAGAAGTTTGAAGCTTTAGTAAAAAACTAATATAGTGTTATTTAGGTCAAGCTGATACTTCCAGCACAGCTATATTTTGGTAGGTTAGGTATTTATAAATATAAAAGTAGCCTTTGTGATTCTGTAGGTTATAATTGTAGCTCTCACAACCGAGTCAAATCCATGCTGTAATCCTTAGATCTTTATTTTAGGTAGAGTGTCCTTTAGGCCTTTAATTGATACATCAAAGTTAGAAATAGGGTCTGGAGACCAAGTAGAGAGCGGATAGCAACCTGTGAGAATTGAGAGCACTTACGTAAGTAAGCTACCTGCTAATTTAGCTTATTTCAATTTCTTAACAAAGAGAGGCCCTTTGTAGCTAAGTCTGCGTGGTTGGACTTTGCATGGAGCAGAGAGGTGCAATAGTAAGGGTCTGGCGACCGTAACTTATTTATATGTCAGTATGTTTACCCCTTTATGAAATTCACATTACATGGGGTTGGAATAAGAAAGAACCATAGAGGTGTAATGGATGGGTCTGTTTGAAGTGGCTTTATGTTGGCGGGGGTGGTATATTTGTTTGTCGGTGTAAACACACTCATTATATCCTTATAGTATCCACCTATATATGATTGGACTGAACAAGGACTCATCAATGCTTTAAGAGATGAGTAGTCTTTGAATGAAATCAGTGCAAATCTTAACGTTATTATCTTATGAAGTGATGTGAAACTGGTGAAGAACCTAATCAGGAAGTGCAGTGTAAATGATTAAATATTAATGACTCTAATTTGAATTTCTTGATTTTAATCCAAAGTGAAGCAGATCTACACTGAAATCGAAGTATGTGCGTTACAAACAAAGTACAGTTTATAATTTTGAAGTAATCATATAACTAGTAAATAAAGTTAATTACCACTAATTTGTGCTTAGTTTAAGGCCCAATACGGTGTGAATGTGCCAACAAATAAAAGTGAAATTATAGAAAATATCTGGTGAATCAATAATATAAATAAAGGTTTTGAAGTAAGTAAGAAATAATTAATAAATAACTAGTAATTACACTGAAAACTGACGGTAAAGTGATTAAATGAAAATAAAAGCAAAAAAAGCATTGATGGTCAAGTACAGAAAAGCTAAATGCAGATAAGGGAGCCCCGCACCAATTTTGGGGAGCTGCCAAACTTATAAATTTAGAGTTGTAACACAGACCTATTGAAGAGCACAGAAAGTAGCAAGCTTCAATTAATGAATATTATAAAAAGAAAAAGAGGAAAACAAATACAATAAATATTAAAAGCGTTTAAGAAGAGTTAAACGACTCCAAGAACACCACCTAAAGGAGCAGAAAGCACAAATCAAACCAAAAAAACATAACCAAAATACTGAAAACGAAGAAAAGGTAGAAACAAACATGGAAGAAAATATTAATCCTGGAAAAATTTCAAAAATGCAAAATGAATTAAAAAGAAAACACACAGAATATAAAAAATACTACAAAAAGATATGGAAAAGAAAGAAAAGGAGTGGAAAACAGCAAATCTACAGTTATTTAATAGAATTAGTAGACTAGAAAGAATAATTGAAGCTCAAAAAATAATCGAAGAAAAATAATATAATAATAAAAGGAATACAAATACACAGATATAAACAGGGTAATGTACAGAAGATTTGTTGATTTAATTTATAAAAAATAACCTTAGTACGGCCCTGTATAATAAGGAAATATTTCATGTGGGTTAGGTTTAAAATAAATTTTCACAGCTACATTCAAAGTTGTAAACAGATTAAGTTGATAGAACTTTCATTTCAATTCTCACGGGTAAAGATTGTTTTTGCAGATGAAATCTTTGATAATTTTGCCAAGTAATAGAGATATTGAGCTTCTTTTTAGTTTAAAGTAATTTATAAGTTTGCAATACTTTTTTGTGATATATTCGTGATATTTTTGTGGTATGTTAAGCTACGAATAAAACTATTAGTATTCAACAAAATAATAAAATCCATTTCATGTGTCAAGTTTACGACTATAGATTTCGGTAGGTTTGATAAGCACTTCTTAAATGCAGCAAAAGCATTTTCTCTTATTAGATAAAAATGTCCAGTTTGGTTTATTTGGACAGTTTAATAAACCCTGTTTTTAAAATGTTAAAATGCATGAATGTTTGCACCCGGGCAGTCAATCCCCAACGGCTCTGTACCCAACAGCCGGCGTGGTTGATTATTCTTATTGTCATATCATTAATATAAAACATTGGTATGAATATTTTCTAAGCTTTCCGTATTGTAGAATACATTAGTTAAAAACTAATTTTGGTGAAGAAAATTAGTTTATAATTTCAATAATGTGGGTCTCCTTAATGACGAATATTGGGGAAAAGTGTTTGTCCTTGTATTCTCGTATCGTATAATCTAATTAGGGATTATCAGTTTTACCGTGCTGAGAATCTAGTTGCGTTTTTAGCTAATTTTCCGAGTTAATATAGACTAGTGTCTCTCGTTTGTACACTGTGTTTGTTTAAAGAATTAATTTAAAAGATTCAACAGTGTTTTCATGTTAAAGCGGCGCATTTAACTAATAATAAAATAACGCACTATATTCTGTAAGAAGAATTGATGTGGAAAATGCAAGTTAGTCGTAAATAATAATAACGAATTTATTCCGTAATGGAGATTGCAAAAGTATTTCGTTAAGGTAAAATAGTTTAAAATTTAGAAAATGTTTCCGCAATGTTTCTCCTTTAATTGCAGTTTCAGCAAAATTTTGTGTTGTGGTCGGTGGTTTTAGTTTTAACGGTTGAGCTATATTTAGTGTAGTTTTGGGAAATTAAGAGGTGTTGAGTATAATTGTATCAAGGATTAAGATTACTCAAATTGTTTATGTAAGTTTCTAAAAATGTTTTGTCTAGATTGTAGACCTCCCGCCTTTTTTCACATGATGTAACATCTATTTAGTTCTGTTAGGGTGGCGCCCTCTATCCTTTTTTTATTTGTACCTGGATCTATTATTTAATCAGAAGGTTTTGTGATTAACACACACGACGTCTGAGTATAATTTGATTTAATAGGATGTCTCAGCCGGAGCATTAAGATCTTTAGTACATATCGCATTATGAATTTATGGTTTTTGTTTGACTTTAGTTATTGTTATGTAATAATCTGATTACCGAGTAAAAGTTTTTTTGCCTGCTACAATAGATACAGATATAAACTAACTAAAACACTCAATGAAATCGAAGAAGAAGCAAGAAAACAAGAGATACGAATAGGACTAGGAATATCAGAAATGAATGCATAGGACGGAATATAAAAATAGAATATATATTTGAGGAAATACAATCGATGAGTTACTTAGGAGTATATAAAAATAGCAAAAATGGCATAAACGCCGAAGTGAAAGGAAAAGATAATGAAGGAAAATAAAGCCTACTACAGTAACGCTGTAAAAAGCCGGAAAGTAAGCAGTAAAACAAAGAAGAGAATTTATATGGACCTGAAACGACCAATATTAATGCATGCAGCGGAAACCCTATGTATCACGAAAAAAGAAGATACTCTATTAAAAATATGGGGAAAATAAAAAAAAGAAGAAATTCTTGAAGAATCAGGAAGGGGAAATATAGTAAAAGCCATAAAGGCAGAACGAATTAGATGGAACGAGTAACTGAATGGAGGCACACAGAATAAAGAAGCAAGGGATAACCGAAGATGATATGGTGGGACGAGGTGATAGAGAACTTGAGAAAGATGGATGTAAACGAATGACGAGAGCTGGTGAAGAAAGCAAAATGTCATGAACAACTATAAAATGATACAAGAGATAGAAGATATGTGGACTAATCCACTACAATAAATTGATTAGGAGAGCTCCAGAAGAGGAGCAGTTAAAATTCTGAAAGAAATTGGAAGCCTGTTAATAATAATGCCAACGGATACAATTCCAAAGGGTCTAATTCTTGAAAAGGTGTAATTACACCTTTTTTTGGACCAATTCAATTGAATTGGTCCATTTCTCTCTTAGGTTTGGTTACTTGGTAATAAGAATAATAAACTTTACCACACAGTCCACCCAAAACAACTTTTATTTATTTAATTATAAGTTTGGTACAATTGTTTCAGCCTACTGAATTCAGTGTATAATATACTATTTTTTGTAAAATTTAAATATCTATTTACAACGCCCCCTAACTCCTTAAAAAATACTGAATGGTATCAGTTTCACATCTTTTGCTTGTAACGTTACGTTTTTTAAAACTAATAAATACTAAAGAAATCCCAGTACGGTCCTCCGAATCCTATGTCGGAACCGTGAATATTACATTAAGCTAAATAATATTTCCTCCAAGTACAAAAGAGTCATCTCGAAACATATTCGTAAGTAATATCTTATATTTTAGCAGAACTTTTATTGATGCGAGTGTTTATTTTAAGGCGTTCTCACATTAACCAAATGCTTATTTTACGAGAAATAGAATGTTTCAGAATAAAAATTATTTTAAATTCCAAGCTTATAAGGGGTAAAATCTAATATCGGCTTTAGCAAAAATCTCCTTATGGTTAAAACGTATGAAAGTTCGAATTTACAGCTCTAAAACATACTGGGTTGAAATCTCTTCTAGTAAACAAAATGCCGACAAACGGGACCTTTTAGAATAAAATTGTCTAGACAGCCACCTGCAAGTATAATATACAGATTCAAAAGAGAATCCCCGTAAGTTTTCATTGGAAGTTTATTCTAGAACAAAATGGCGTAAACATACTTTATTGGCTAATGAAAATCCCGCTATATTTATATTGGATTATTTGAAATTTCGCCCTCCTCAAAAAATCCTTCCACCGCGAAATAATTTTTAGGTTTTAGTCGATAGATAGATAGTTTAAGATAGGGGCTGGTTGAATTCACAATTGAGCGAAGTGGCGTTTCCCACACGGAAGGCCTCGCGCCTTCTCCGTGAAGAGAGCTGTACGAGGGTTGATTGCCTTTGGCATTTTCCTAATTTTTAGTTGTATGTTTAATTATCGATAAAAGTGCAGAAATTTCAGTGATTGGTCTAGAATCGCTTTTACCGAAATCTAGTAATTAATTCCGTATGAGTTATCAAATTATAGTCAAAGTGCAGTTAATATTTGGCGGCTACATTTCAGTTTTGTTGAATGATTTTGTTTGATCGTAATACAGTTATTATAGTGAACAATTATATTTATCGAATTTGTCTTATCGTGAAGTAAGCTTTTACAGGATTCCGTTTTAATATAATTTAAAATCGGAAGTTTTAAAACTAAATAATTCTTAAATGATACAATTAAGTGTGGCGGTACCTTTATTAAAGGAGAATATTTTTAATAAATAATTAATAAATTGAACTCATATGGTTATTCCGGCTATTTTTTTATAAGAAAAGGAGAACTTTATTAAACATTAGTTCTAATGAGAGACAGTTATTGTGAACTTTAATGTCTTGGTTCAAATTCAGTAACGGCGTCAGTAATTTCCAGAATCCTTCAGTTTCATCAAGTGGTCGAGTTTGGTGATAAGTGTTTGTTCTGATGGAAAAGGCAATATTGTTTCAATTGCTTTGTAAGGTGAAGTTGGATTGAACTATTTGAATAAGGTATTGTGACTTAATGGATTTTATTTTTGGGTAATGTTAATGTAAGTTGAACCATTATTTTTGTATCGAATATTTTTGACCACTATTTGCATGTGTATTATTACCTGTCGCTAAGAATTCTTACGTTGGGTATCATATTTAGATTTGTAACGATGTTTTACTTGGAAACTTCCTATTTTTTTATTTTCATTTATCAATAAACCTATAATTAAAATTACCTGAACTGAATATTATAGGACCATATATTTATGAAAGTCTTTAAATATTTTTATTCAACCTAACTTTGACATAACTTATTATGACTAATATTTGAATTAAATTTAATAGATCTGATGTCGATTTCTGTTTACGAGCATCAAGTCATTATCTTTATAAAATTCCTGGACTTTCCTAAACAGATGGCGCTCAACAATATGCATTTTCTTGTGTCTTTAAACCTATAACCCATTTCTTTTATAATTTGTGAGCTGTGGAAGCAATACCTGCGACCTAAATTTAAATTTGTTGTGTAGATATCGCAAGTCGAAGCAATTTGAGTTGTACAGTAAATATTAAATATTTTGTGTTGTACAGTTTGCGTAAAATTTTTTAAAGTTAAAGTAATCTGTTTTGTTCTGTTCCTAAAAAATAATGAGTGTTTCACTGCCGCCCAATCTCGGGGCTTTGTTTTTTTGTGTTAAGAAAACGATAGTTTCATGCTGGATAAATAAGCTATAAAAGCTTCTTGGCGCAAAACCATTTAAATCCTTTCAAATCATCTGGCTTTCGACGGATGACGCAATTGAATTAAATGCGTCCCGCTAGAAGATCAATACATTTTTTACGACTAGTTTGGTTAAGAGTAGATCGTATGTGCAAATTTTGCAAATTGCAAAAAAGTTTTTTGTGGTGGTTTCATCGGTGGATATAACAATTTAATTGAAATCTAATCCATTGTGGTGGTTAACAATTGTTAGAGAGATTATTTATGAATTGATGAAAACCCCTTTGCCTGCACCTAACGTTGTGCGAATTGGGAATTAAAAACAGCCTTACAATTTGGAAGCTAAAATATTTCTCTAGTTATTTATCTACTTTTCACTTTAAGAAGGAGTGAATGTTTATGTGATGTTTATTAGTGAATCTTTACTAATGTAATAATTTAATTTAAATTTGTTTATTAAATGTTTTTTTCTGGGGGTTTTGTTCGACCCTTAGCACACTATTTTTGTGAGATTTTCTCCTTGAATAAAATGTATTTAGATCGTTTGAAATAGTATTGACCTGTTTTACGTCTTGGAATGATGCATTGAAGGTTTGAGAGTTGGAAAGCCACGTTTAAAAAATTATCAAGTAGCGAGAGCAACCGCAAACAGGAATTGAGATTGAATTGGGGGTTGAAATTTTTAGGTGATGTATCTCGTAAAAGTGTTGCGTAAGTAGCTTCCTCATAAAAAGCAATTTTGATCCAAGCGCAAGTTAAAAATAGTCAAACTGATCAGTACAGACATTAGATTCTAGTTAAAGACTATTTCCTGTAGATGCGCAATTTTTTCCCAAGAAAACTACCAATAATTTACTCTAGTTACGTGAATTCCGTGATATTCCCGAATTATTCTAATTTAGAAATCCTTATATTGTATAATATACCTAGCGGAATTTGTTAGCCACTTTAGAAACATTGACAAACTCACTTAGCTTAATCAGTCGAGCTAGTTTAATTGCACCTACTTGTAGGATCGTGAATCAGACAAGTACTTTCAAAATCAATATAACTACATTTGAACCTATTCAATTGCGACTGTTAGTGATTAGACATTTCGAGAGTAACTACATAACAAGTTCACCAGTAAAAATTGGAATGCATAATGGAAATTTATTCCTTTTTGTGATATGACTTTTTTTTTCAAATATGGGGCGAATATAAATTATGAAACATTTTCATTTTTATTTTGGATTGATAATGATAAAATATCAATACCTATGTTGTCTAAATTTGATTATTACATAGCAATACCACCTAGATGCGAAATAATCAAATATTGTTCAAGCGATTGTAGGGGTGATTATGTTGTAATTCCTGAGGAGATATGCGAAGGTGTATTTGTTGCAGGTGTTATAGCTAAGGCTGAGAATGAAAAAATAGCGATACAATTTCTAAATGTTAATGATCGTGAAATAAAGATCAAGAATTTTAAACCTAAACTGGAACAGGTATCTAACTTTGAAATATATGATTTTGGTAAAAATAAAATATCAGTAGAGCGTGTTGATAAAGTGTTAGATTTGATTGATTCATCTTCACTCAGTACTGAGGAGACACTGTCTATTCAAAAGATATGTGCAAAATATGCGGATGTCTTTCATTTAGAAGGAGATCCTCTTACAGTTACTAACCTGTACCAACACAAACTTCAACTGCATAAAGATGCTTCACCAGTTTATGTAAAACCATATAGGTTACCGCATGCTCAAAAAACAGAAATACACAATCAAGTTCGTAAAATGCTTAAGGAAGGTATTATTGAAGAAGCAAAATGCGAATGGTCTTCACCTCTCCTAATAGTTGCGAAGAAGGCGGATAAGGAAGGGGTCAGGAGATACAGAGTCGTGGTTGACTATCGATTGCTGAATAAACAAATCAGAGATGACAAATTTTCACTACCATGCATTTCTGAAATTTTAGACTCTTTATCCGGTGCTTATTTGTTCTCACATCTAGATTTGTCTCAAGGATATTTTCAGTTAGAACTAGATAAAAGTAGCCGACCGTTCACAGCATTCACAACAGATGATGGTCAGTTTCAAATGAAAAGGCTTCCAATGGGATTAAAAGTTAGTCCGAGTGCATTTTCTAGACTTATGACTGTAGCATTATCTGGTTTAAACTATAAATCATGTTTTATTTATTTGGATGATATAATCATTATTGGTGATTCGTTAGAAAATCATAACATAAATCTTGTAAGAGTTTTACAGAGGCTTAGAGAAGTTAACTTAAAACTGAATCCTAAGAAGTGTGATTTTCTCAAAAAAGAAATTTTATATTTAGGGCATCAAATTTCGTCAAGTGGAATATCCCCAGATCCAGAGAAATCAAAGGTAATTTCCGAATATCCCATTCCCCAAAATGCGGATGAAGCAAAGCGTTTTGTAGCTTTCGCAAACTATTATCGAAAATTTATACGGAACTTCGCACAAATTGCACAACCACTTACTGAATTGTCGAGAAAAGGAAAAATTTTTAATTGGACTGATAAGTGTCAGGAATCCTTTGCTGCTTTAAAACATTCACTAATGAACCCCCTGGTATTACAATATCCAGATTTTTCAGAAAATAATACTTTTGTTCTAAAAACTGATGCCAGTGGATATGCTATTGGATCGGTTTTGTGTAATAGCAATGACAAGCCTGTTGCTTTCGCTTCTAGAGTTTTGAATCCAGCCGAGAAAAATTATTGTACAGTAGAGAAAGAGCTGTTAGCAATTGTTTGGAGTATAAAGCATGTTAGACCGTATTTATTTGGAAGAAAGTTTCAAATATTGTCGGGTCATCGTTCACTAATATATTTATTTAGTATGACCAATCCCTCTAGTCGTTTAACTAAATTTAGGTTAATTTTAGAAGAATACGATTTTACGGTACACTACATCCGAGGTTCTCATAACGTAGTTGCGGATGCTTTGTCACGTATAAGTATAGATTTGAGTGAATTGAAAGATATGAGTGCAAGAACGAATAATAGTGTGAATGTGATTACGCGAGCGCAAACAAAAACTTAAATATAAAGAAACAGCAGGAATTAGTAGATTCTACTAAGGAAAGGCCTGATCATCCTGGACTTGTAGAAATATTGAAACGTCCTGTTGATAGTGTAGAATTATGGCCAATAGATAAAGAAGCATTTAATCAACAAAATAGGAAAAGAAACCATGGTTATATACAATATAAAAATTTTATATATGATGAGTTATCTCAAATTATTTATTTTAACTATGATCATCGATCAACGTTTGACTTAGGTACATCGTTGAGGGATCTAGGAAAAATATGTAAACGTTATAACATTGCGCAATTATGTTTTATTAAAAATACAGAAAATAATCAATTTATAAGACATTTATCGCGATACAAAATTGACATATTGACTAATAACATTAAAATATGCATTTTGAGCATTATAATAAAAGCATTCAAACCAATACCTTCTATAGTGTTTTAATTATCAATTATATGAAGCAGTAAAAGAATATAAGATGATCACAGCTCATATCTCTCGCTTAATTTTGTAATCTCTACAATTTTACATTTCTTGAAAATCACCATACTTAAGAAGTTGATATTAAACTGAAATATTGTTTTTTTTTGTGCTGTAGTTCGATTATACAGGCTCACAAAGAAAGTCTTGTAGCTGAAAGGTGAGGTACGATACCTTATGCTTTTTGGTGTGCTAAGAACGAATTGACGAAGAATTTTTTTAGATGTATTTTTATAATTTCTTTGAGGTGTTTTTTGAGGTTATGTCGAAATCCTTTTTTTTTCTTTTGTGGACCTGTGATATCATACCTTGCTGACTGTCAGGTCCTCGGACTAATGTATTGGTTGTTCTAGAAAATAGTTTTACAAGTAATTCGTTTAAATAATTCACCTTTTTTAAGAAATATGAAGCAAATTGTGTCCCATTGAACTTGTACAAGTTCTTGTCAGGGTAAGCCATTTGAATCATCGTTCTAATGAAGTTAATTTTTTCTGTGCTAATCTTTGCAACATTGAAATTCCTACTTGCCTCTGCAATTTCATTAAAGCTAACTACGCTGCTGAATTCCAAATGGCATTGTAATCACGAGCTTTATTTATGTTTTTGCATAATTCAGAATTATTCTATATTTCGAATTACAATAGAATATTCCACATGGAGCTATTACAAGAGCTTATAAGCTGGCTGTCACACATTGAAAGGGCCGCTTGTAAAGGCTTGTCTATGAATTGGCATTTTTATTTATTTCTCTTTTTTTGATGATTTCACATTCATAGTTTGAAAAGTTTGAGATGAATTAATATTTAAAAATCTCAATATAAATAACGAATCTAATAAAGCTCTTGTATGAAACTGTAACATTACACCCACACAATTTTCCGACAAATACCCAAGATACATTAAAAGATTTTAAGTGAAACTTAATAGCTTTTACAAAAAAATGTTCCTAATACTATGTACTTTATAACATAATAATGTACATAATATACAACTTTAACTTTAGTAATGACCCGTCACTTATACTTTCTTGTAAGTAAAGTTGTTGTCAAGTCCGAAAATAAACTTGATAATTGAAGAAATAAACTAAAACTTTCCTTCTTTAAAGTAATACCCGATAAAGTTTTAATGAAACACCGCAATGTATACTTAATAAGCTTATAAATAGTAAAGAACATTGCGTAGTACACCGACACACCGGTCGGAAAAACTTTCATCATGAATAATAAATTGTGAAAACTTGAACTAAATAGGGCTATTAATAAACTTGTAATCACATCTCTTTAAGAAAATCCAACTTTAATATTTCAAAGAAATGTACGTTTGCTTATTATTTCAGGACGAAAAGAGAGAGACGGAGGAAGAAAGAATCGCATGATCGTGCTAATAAAATATAGTATGCTAATACTTAAAGTGTTGACGTAAAGGACGACTTACAGGATTAATTTACGCACATAGTTTGCAAGAAAATGTTCAAAGTTATTTGCAAGATATTACAGAGCTTAATAATAATTAACATAATAAAAAAATAAGCCCCTTGAAGCAAATTTTAACAAACTTCGATTTTTCTATAATGTTGTTCAGGATGAACTTTTTTCATGTCTCTGAAAAGTTAGTTTACGCTAGTATTGAAGTTGTTCAAACTTCTTTTCCACGCAAACCAGTATCGATTTTCCTTTTATCTTATTGGCTCTCTCGCTCATCGGCTGACGTTTATTAATGTAGTTTATCTTTTGTCAGGAACAACATAATTGGGTTCGTTTATAATGGTCAAACAGTCTCTTCTGAGCAATCTGAGCCACCGAAGTGAATCTTTTATTTCATTTCCATTTGTAAAATAGTAGACCTGAATGTGAAATATGTTTTTCTCTGTTTCGGTATTAGAACAACGTTTTCTAGCACGCATTTTCGTGTAAGAATGGACTCCATTCTCAAACGATTTTTGGTAACTTTCTCTTTTAGTAGAAGTAGGTTGGTGCCCCTGATTCCACTTGGACAGCTGACATTGCTGACAGTTGACACGGCCGTTCGTTTTTTCTAGTTTTTTCAGTAGAAACGTTAAAACTAACAGGTGAGATTATTTGAATTTTACGATATTATTTACAATAAATTATATTGAATTTTCAGACGAAGTAAAATGTAGTCATCGAATATGGACAATATATACGAATCTGAAGTAAAGAAATTTCGTGAAATGACCTAACCTTGAACTCTAAACTAATTAATCGTATTAATGAATTTTTAATATACTTATTGAAATTATTATGTGCCCCTCTCTACAGAGGCAATGTAATTCTTTAACAAAAGTTCAGTAGTGTTTGATACAGGGAAAACTTTGTAGGGGCATGCTTCGAAATTTGTGTAATAATGCAATATTGAAATACTTCATCGTAAGTTAAAGACTGCTGCAGTAAGACAGACTGGACAAAATGAAGGGTCATTGGATTTTTAGTGAAATTTAATGTATAATGATTTGTAACATAAATAATTAAATTAATTTTCCTTATTGAATGTGCAATTATTATAAATTTTAATAGAAATTGTAGCATTTTTGCCTCCCTTAATTGAAATACCAGGGATGTTTTCTTGGGAATTCAAAACGATATTACTGTCTCCTTCAGTTAAATTAATTTCCTGATTCTTGGAAGTTGAAGGTCTAGAAATTGAAGTTGAAAGTCCAGTACTTGAAGTTGAAAGTCCAGCACTTGAAGCTGAAGGTCCAGCACTTGAAGTTGAAGGTCCAGCACTTGCTATTGAAGCAGAACATGAAGGTTCCGACTGGTTAGACAACATTGCCGCCACCTCAAGCCTCTTCTTTTTGGATGCATCTACATACCCCTCAGCCACACTGGAACTTTTCCAGCCGCCATGGCGTTTGAGGGTAATTAAATCCCCGCCATTATTTGCTAGGTGTGATGCAGACGACCTTCTAAGACAGTGCCCAGAATAGTTTTCAGGATCTGGTAACTGCAAGTATTTGGCAATAATTCTTGGGATTTCACCTATTTTATTGATTCCCATGGGCTGAACTGTACAACGGCCTTGCCGATAATACACAAAGAATCGTTTATGGGTAGTATGACCTGGTCTTAAGCCGGCATATTTTTTAATAAGTTCAATCCAGTGTTTACATGTTATTGCAAACAATCTTGGACAATTTGTTTTTGTTTTTGGTACGTTGATAAATACTGATTCGGCTTTATATTCAATATCATCTACTTGAAGATTAGTTAGCTCTTGTCTCCTGCATGCGCCTGAATAACCGATCAGTAGGATAACTTTAACTGCCAAGTAATCAACATCAGGTGCTTCCTTAATAAATTTTTCAATATCAGCATATTCCAATATCTTCGACTTTTTTGGTTGATATCCCGTTGAACATCTTTTCAAAAGTGATTGCAATTTTAAGAATTTGGAGATGTCAATATTTTGACGAATATTTAACATTGACTTTATCATGGAATAAGTCTTCCACATAGTAGAGCATTTATAATTTTTACTCATAGCGTCAAAAAAGGCAATTAACACATTTTCTGTAATAATAGTGGCCCCCTTATCTGAACACCACGCCATAAATTTTTCATATTCCTTTTCATAAATGCTTTTTGATTTATCTGGTAGTAAATTATTTATGGCGTTGGAGGCCACGTCTCGCAATTCTGGTGGCGTAGATTGCAGTTCTTCATCTGACATTTTGCCCACAGATAATTGTGTTTTTTCTAATTTAGCAAATTTTTCAATTCAAATCTTGCAAAAGTCAAAAATGTCAAATATAAATCAGTGCTACCAAGCGACTACGTCATTTTATCAAAATATCCCTTAATGTATATTTAAAAAAAAATCTATAAATAAATAATGTAAATACAATCCGAAACAGAGAAAATGGTATAAAACACTCGTAACAGAAGGCCGTTCCAGCATTCGTTCCTTCGGCCACTCGCGCTATACGCGCTCGTGTCCGAATTTGGAACTCGTGCTGGAATGAAAGGCCTTCTGTTACTTGTATTTTAATATACTATTCCATGCGATTTCTTCTATGTGTAGCCTACATTATTTGATCAGGTCCTAGGCCGCTTTCTTAAAACCAGTTCAGTAATTCCAAAGTTATAATAAGATGTGGGCGGATGGGTAATACGAAATCTATATTTTCTGTTTATTTTAAAACATTTTCTTGAAATCATCAGCGGCAACATACAGTCTGTTTTGTGTAAACGATAATATAGGAAATCTAATGGAATTTTAGTATTTTTCTCCTAAATTTGTACCCTTGCAATCAAACTTAATGAAAAAAACCAAAAACTATTTAAAAAAATACTTAAAAAGCTTATTGATTTTCTGCTTTTGGTAAAAAGTTATAAAGAAAAGCTGAAAGCTGTACGCTAATTGGCCTAGCGGTTTACGCATCAGATTCGTAATCAGAAATCGCGGGTTCAAGCCCCAACCTCGTAAACTTTTTCTTAAATTGTATTGCTTACTAATTATTATTTTTAGAACTTTATTACAACTATTATTAGTTTTATGCCCTTTTTTCATTTACTTTTATGATAGGTAGTTAAAATTGTACAAAAAGTAACGGTAAACCTCCGTAGCAAAAATATCTAATAATAAAAAAATAATAATAATTGTAATAATGTTCTACAAATAGTAATTACGTAGTAAGCAATACAATTAAAAACCGCTAGACCAATCAGCGTACAGCTTCCAGCGGTTTTTATGGTTTATTGCCATACACAATAAATCAATAAGCTTTTTAATAATTTTTCTAAATGGGTTTTGGTTTTCTTCATAAAGTTTAATATGTTTTATACGTAAAATCAATTCTTCTTTCGATTGATAGCAAAATTTCTACTTACATTTGCAAGGGTACAAATTTAATTTAGAAGAAAAATGATAAATTCCATTGGATTTCCTATAATATCGTTTACAAAAAACACACTGTATTGCGGTGCTCTTTGAATATAAAATAAAATACAATTTGTCCACCGTTCCAAATATAAACATAAATTATATACGGTGGATTGAGATGAGAATACGCCACAGATATTTTTCTTTATTCCTCTGAGCTAGCTCAGGTTTGCTCAGTAAAGCATAAAATATTTGAATTACGAGACTCTTATTTACTTTTATGCCTGGAAAGAAAGAAAAACTTATATCGTAAGCACTAAAGCTCCTGCAAGCTGGACAACTGCTACTAAACTCTGAATTCAAAAGAGAAGAACGCTGGATGCTTGTATTAACATCAATTAAACACATATGTAACATTGAAAACACATAAACTTTATTTAACGAACAAAAATAAAAATCTAAATGGAACGTCAAAATAAAAAATGTTATTCAAGATAATACAATTGGTAATTGAGAAATAAATTGTCAGGTTTGCTCAAACGTTAGAAATAATTGTAGTGACCTGACATAGGATCAGTACGGTCATTCGTTTAAACAAACCAACACAAATGAAATTTGTTTATAAATAAAAATATTTGTCAAATGAACATAAATTTTATATAAAGAAATTTAGTTGTTTTATTTACTTCAAATCAAATAAATTCTGAAAAGAACTTAATAAACTAAACCAAATAATTTTATATTTGAGTATGAACTTAACAAGTTAATTATTATTTATGAACTTAACAAGAATCATTTATTATAACCAACCTTGTATATTACGGTATACTTTCCTTTTTAAAAACTAATCCTTATTATTGGTAACACTGTGACAGAACCTGTCAGCTGATTTCTTGTTTATAATATCGATACGTAAATCGATGAAGAGAAATAAATTCACTTGAATTTATTTAAATAATCACTTTCACTTTCAATAATTTTTACACAATAATTAAATCTTCTTTTAATCCTTCAAGATTGTCCAGGTAACACTTTTAGTTTAATTTTAAACTTTATTTATACAATGACATTTATGTCAAAACATATGGTTAACTATCTAACCTCAAATTAATTACAGATATTTTATCCGGAGTCGAGCATGGGTTTTGCGTTGAACGTTTTATCGACTGACTTTGTTACAATTTGCCCCAGCTTATATAGTTTATGCCAGAACAAAAGAAAACTATGACACTTTTTCAAAACAATGAAACATCGAGTAAGCTCGTGACGTCACTAATCCGGCACAGCTGATATTTTTTATCACTAATCTTAATTCTGTTATTATAGGATTGTAGCCCTTGAAACGAAGATCAATAAAGTATAATACATTCATTATCCCAAAAGATATCGTAACGAAGATATTCGAGAAAAACGTTTGACAATGTACAAATCTCGTTACGATCTAATTACATATAAAGTTCAACAAATCAAGGTTCATCCTTTACAAACTAGTTACATGAATATATGACACAGGTAATCCAATTGGTTTTTCCATAGAAACATCTTTACAATTTAATATAAACATGATTTTTACAGTACGCAATACAATGAATAAGCCAATTGATGCATATACAAATTCCAACTTAAATATAAAATCAACATTAACCAAATTATGCTCGCAATGTCCAGCATTACAGTACTCTAAACACTTACATCAAAACAATGGTGAGGAAAAACAGGATAAGAGTCTATAAGAGTCATATCAACACGAACGACGGGATTCAATACCTTCATTAATTGTAGTGACCAGAAATCTTATAAACAAATTCAAAAATTAATTGTATTGTATCAGTGATAATAAGATTGACCTAATTAATCAATTTTCAGCTAATTAACAACATGAAACTGAGCTGGTCTCCTGGAATATAGAAAAATCTATCTAACGTTAAACATCGTAATATGTAAATTTTAATATGGAAATTACTTCTTCCTAACAAGTGGGAAACCGTCCCAAAGTAACATTGGGTTGCATAAACGTACCTATGATCAAGCAATCTAACTAATTGATATCCTTTTTCTGAAAATGAAACCTATTATTATTATGCATGAGAAAGCTAGGTTATGTTTGCATGAAGTCTTTACTCTTAAGTTTTTAATTTAAACATTAATGAACCTAACTGTGGTCCTATCTGTAACCTTTATATTAATATGCCCATGACATAACATGTCCCTCTTTTAATTTAAATCCGATATAAAAATATTTGTGTTAACGTTTCAGTTAGGTCGTAAAAATTTTTAATTCGGTGATTTGATATCACCGCAGTATATTTCATTAATGGCAAAGTTGGTACAAGACATACACTAATGACTATTGATTAAATGATTTTTCAAGTTATACGTAATCATAAAACGGTAGTTTGAAATGAAGAAATTTATAAAACGCCAATGGAAAATGCTAATTAAAGAACATCAGATATGATAGCAACTGCCGGCGACAAAACTAGGTATGCACAGCTGCCAGAAAAATAAAAATAATCATGTAACATGATTATTTACAACCCGAACCGTTATACAAACCATTTCTAAGAATGCTGGATTAGTATTCAAACGTTGCTATTTGTTTGTTACTTGATTATTTTATTATTCTAATGGTCTCTTTATTTTAGTTTCACATTATTCATATCATGTCATCATTAATCTTTTTACCTTTATTTATGTATAAAAATTAGTCAAAAGAAACTTCTATAACCCACATCGAATACGATGATGATTAGATGCTATTAACAATGCGATGTGCAAACACCAAGTTCTCTCATGCTTCTGATAAAGTATTAGAAATCCGATCAAAGGCGTTCAAGTCTTTCATAAAGCGATATTCCATTTAACCAAAAGAACTAGCGGTTAATGTAATGCGAATCCCTTTTGTTTGTAGGATGTTTTTACATTGAATGAACATTTGCCAAGATTTACTCTCGGATGCCATAATCCCTTACTTTATAAAATATGTTTAATTGAATAAAACATGATAATTAATTGAATTATTAAATGGATATAATTGCAAGCAATTACTAGTTAAGAGAGACAAACATACCAAATACAACTGTTTTGAATGATATATAAAATTCGAGTACACTGACAGATTGTAAGAAGCTCAAACTTGAAGTTATTTATTATCTAACCAATTAGTATAAAAATAAGTCTCAATTTATAAAGTCTCATCTAATAAAAATTTCGTAGTGTTCTGTTGAAATTAAGTCAAAACTTGCATCAGCAGAGTCTATCTCACACGGTTGAAATCTTGTTTTAGGCACGTATTCTTCAGAATTTTACGAAACCTAATCTATTTTATTATTGTATTTTGTATAGATTATAGAGGGAACTTCCTGACCGGCTAGCCCAAGGTGTTAAAAGAAGTCCCAGCTATATTAAAATTTACTACACAAAACATTAACCTTAAACTGATTGAATTTCTGGTTCCGGCAAACGTCTGCTCTAAGATAGCAGCGGCCGTTTGAACTCAGCACAAGCGTAGATAGAAATAAAAGGCACAGATATAAAAGAAACAGAAGGTTATTTATTCTAAAACACATAAAAGAAATTGTGTGGTTCACACCAATTATTATATAATTATTATTATATTGTTATAATAATAGAATGAAAAAAGTTTTTCTACTCTAAATGTTAACTCTAAAATCTTTACCCAGTACTCTAAAAATTGTTCACGGTGCTGATTTTTTACTGTATATGAACAGGCAGGAGACTTGCAATGAAAGTGTCATTGCATCCCTGACAAGTTGTGGAATCGTTTAACAGAGCATTATTTGTTGTAAATTCTATTCTACACCCAAGCGATCGAATACTGTTTATGTTAGCACAACAATCGTGCAAATATGTCTTAAAATACTACCTCTTTGACTTATTTTATATCGAAAGCTTTATTACGTTACAGGTAAGCATAGTAGTGCCCTTTATGGAATATCACACATTATTAACGAACGAACCCAAACGAGAAATGGAAGTATAATCGCCGGCCATAACAAATTACAATAAAGATTTTAGTTTGATGAACAATATCCTTACTCTTATATGTGCTTTAAGCAAAGAGCCATTCGAACGAATGAGTCTATAATTAGGGCAGTAGTACTTATGCGCTTAATTATTGCGATGGAGAACACCGGGTTAAGCTTTCATTTCATTACTTTAACATTAACACAGTAGTAAACAGGAGAGTAAGCGCTTCGATTATTACCTTATTTACGGATGGCCCCCTTTTATTACCAATCAACGAGTTCGTTTATGACGTCCTACCTTTCTTGATTTATTGTGACCTTTCGTCTAGAAGACATTTTGATGGTGGTTATAGCTTCTCGCTGATATAATCCGGTGGTTAAAGGGTGATTCGGGAAAGCAGTTTTATTTGTAAAAACAGATTTGAAAACACATCCGAAAAACATACCGATATCGAAGGATATTATGCCGGTAAATGAACTTCATTAGTTGATCATTTCGGAATTTATTTTGTAATAGTTTTGATGGAAAAGTATGTTTTTTGTACTCGTTTTGTCGGATACATAACTCAAAACGGGGTATACAACTAAATTTATGGCTTATATACCTAATTTAACATCTTTCAAAGTTTTTTGATAAAAAACATTGCTAACCAACACAACGGACCAAGCTTGATCTAAATGGTTAGATTTAATGATGCAACAACCATAAAAACAACTTTTTTTACAATTTTTACAAAATGGACGCTCACCATGGTGCGCACTGTAACCAAAAAGTATTAATATATATTTTAACGAGAATATCCAGGAAATTAGCCTGATTAGATGGATTTTGGGGGATATATTTTACAGCTATCACCAAGCGATGTGGGCAAAATCTTACCTTATATGGCAATGTGAAACCTGATAGTATTTAATACTTTTTAAGGTCTAAGGGAACGTTAAAAATAGATTTTCAAATCTTACAAAGAAAAAATTCACTAAAGTGGCCGTTAACATTTAATAAAATTATTTTGACGAAAAACTAAAAATTTATAATTAAATCTACTAGTGCAAAATATGGACAGACAATTGATTTGTCATTAAATTAATGATCTTGTAGCAAGCTATTTCTTCATTATTTAAACAAACAAAAGCCCCACACTTTGGCTTCAATTATAATAATCAAGCTCTCAATACAAAAAACTTTAAAAACTGATACTGATACTATGAAACTGATTACGTTAACATATATCCGGGCAGAGACGTCTTATTAATTCAAATTACACTGAGGTTTCGTTGGTGTTAATTGAAAAGACCGATTTAAAATAAAGCATAGGGACAATTAAAAGGTTAGAGGGCGCCACCCAAATTTCTTGATGTTAATTAATAGAAAAAGTTGAGAAATCTACAATTCGGGAACAGTTTCCCATTAAATTACGTTAAATTCATTTTAGCGAATCTTCCATTTATTTTGTAAATTGAATACCAACCATTTGTCGTCCTAAACTATAGCATTGATTATTAATTTAGAATTTATATATCTAATTAAATAACTTGAAAAATAAAGTTTTAAATGTATTGTATAAATAAAATTTCACATAGGAAATAGCTCTCGGTGAAATTGTTTCCAATTTTGATATTTTATATCCTGCAAATATTTAAAACGACTCTAATCACTTCATATGTTTGATTCAAACGGGAATTGCAATTATTGATGACATTGAGATGTGGAGGACAGTTTGAGACAAAAAGTTGTATCATGTTAAAATTTCTCATTTATAATAATATCATTTTGTATGCATTAATAATAATAAACATCCTTGGCACGGTCCTGCATTCTACAATGTATTTTTCGTTGGGTTAAAATCTGCAGGCTTCAGTTTAATTCAAATGGTGTTTTCTTAAATAGCAGGGGTTACCCTAAACTGTTTTCATACGAATGACATTCCTTCTAGAATAAAATTACAGATAAAGTTCCTTCCAGAATAAAATGTAGACTTCTTATTACAGTAAATGACGTCTTTGCATATGCCAAAACTTATCTTAAGGCGTTCTCATTTCTACAAATCTCGTTTAGGAGAAAAGTCTCAAGATAAAAATGAATTTATAAATATTCAAAGGTGCTGCCGTCCTTGTAACAAAAGGATTAAATGACATTTAGTTGAATTTATTATTTCCCGTACGTGCTATTTTAATGTTGGGTTGAATATATTTTTTTAGAGTGTAGTCAAATAAAAATTCCTTCTAGAACAAAATTGTCCGAAGGCCACGTGCAAAAATATCGATTCAAGGCAGATTTCAAATGCGGAAATTACCGTGACGTTTGATCTAAAAGTCTAGAAGGTTTGGTGCGTTCAATTTTCATTGGTTTATAAAAGTCAGGCTATTTCGCAATAGGCTAGTTTAAAATTTCTCCCTCAAGTTTATTTACAAAGCATATAAAAATTCTTCATCCACGAGGCAGTCTCAATACAGCCTCATACAGTCTAGATTGAAGCTTTACTTAGAGAGTCGAGTGGCTTTCTGCTCGGAGAAGCCCCTGGTGAAATTTTATATGTTAGTTCGCGTTCCTAAAATTCCTAAAATAAAAGTTTTATGTATGGAACAAAGTTACAGTTTGAAAAGTACTAATTACTTGTGTTAATACCGTTTTGTGTTGTATCGTATAGTACAGGAAGCTTACTTACTCCAGTTTACCGTTTAAATTTTTGGTGTTAATAAATAATACTTTCAAAACCATTAGTACTGTCTTTTGAGAAAATCAAATATTTTATTTACAAATAAATTAACATTTGAATCAAACCATACTGAGGTAGGACCATTTACTTGCAAAAGTTAATAAAATAAGTAATCTTGCCTAACAATAATTTAACTAATAATGATTAGTTATTGAATTCTCTCAATACATTCAGCATTTCTTTTTGGTTGCAAATGCTGAAGTTACAACTAGTGACTAGCAATCAAATGGCTCCCAACTCTTGTTTTATTATGTCTATAACACCCCTATTCCTCTTTATAATTAATAAGCTATGGAAATCAGACCTACGCCCAAGTTATAATTTGTATTTAAGATGTTCTCAGCCAGAGCATTAGAAAGTAACATAAGTATCGTTTTTATGGGCTTTATAGTAAGTATTGAGTAATCTGAATTTTATAGTTTTTAGTGACGTCCATCGCGCGGCGTATCATTTGTGTATTCAGAATAATGTAGAGTAAAGAAACCTTTTATGTTTCAAAGTATGGAGTGATTTAGATAATGTCTCAATTTGATATATAGCAGCGAAATTAAATATGCATACATTACCTTACTTCAGGGTATTGAAAATGATGTGTATGTATAAAAGGAATACTGATTGTTCATCAATGACTCTCGCAAATATTGAAAGCTGCCATATGTGATCTTGTATTCGCAGGCTGTTGGAACAACAATTATACTGTGATTGTCCCTTCTCGTTATCTATCAGCATGCAATAACAATGACGATCGGCAAGCCTCGGCGAACTGATCGTGGTGCCGACAATCGAGTGAGTATGTTATATATTTTTATGCCGTGTCTGAATTTTTTCCGATCAATTAAGAAATTTTCATTTTTTGTATTTTATATGCGTTTACCTACAAGTGTTCACATGTGCCCCACCCGTATCTCAACGTACATAGCGATGTTTGTAATAAAATTATAAAATTTTGATTAATGAATTTGACTTCTAGAAATAATAAATTCTAACGCAAAAGAACTTGTTGGCATTGTGATTGAAGTTGACATTGTTTCGTTCAAAGTTCAGATTGAAATTGTCGCAATGTGCCCCCTCTTCTCTAACGTGATATCAGATATTTAATCTGATACGTTCATAAATTGCTGCAATATGTTATACATCTTCATAATATATTGCGATGATATGGATCATCTATTTGAAAATTTCAGTAGTTTACGACGTATTAAAAATACTCGTAATCAATAGGCTACGATAGGTATCGGGTTTAGCCAGATAGCATTTATATAATTATTCATGCAACAAATAAAATAATGTACATGCTGGGACAGTAGTTTTATTCATGCTAAAGACTACATGCTTGATTATAGATAGTTTTATCAAGTAAAAATAGTAAAAATAGGACCATGATAGGTGTCAATAATATTTAAACTAATTTTATTAAAAAGGATATTTTATAAAAAGGAATATCATTTGATTTGATTGTTTTGTACTAAATCATGATGTATGTAACCCATGTTACATGTTTAGGATAGCTTGTCCATTTCTTTAGAAGATTTTTATCTTTTCTTAAAGATGTGCCGATGATGGGACCGCAGATAGTATTTTCATTATCCTAGTAAGCTGAACTAGTATCGGGATTATATTTCACTGGAAATATGTAAAATAGGTGATTATTATAATGTCTATAATAATACATTTAACTTACTAATTCTTGTAATTAAAGGATTTGTATGAATTATTAAGGAAAATCAGCTGTTTTGGATATGTTGGAGGTTTTTCGAATTTTGATTTTAATAGAACATTTTTTACCGCTGTTTGAACACAAGTACTTGGAGGACTGTGTGCTGGAAAAGTATGATTATAATTTGATTTCCTTTATGTTGATATTTGTGTAGGTTCTTGTATAGTGTAGGATCATCGTTGAACTCCTAAAACGTGTAAACAGATTTTTCATTTGAGTTTTTCTTTTATTGTAAATATTTTCCTATGTAAATTTTATATGTATGAATTACCTAGTGTAGCTATGTGTTCACTTCTTGTAAAGATATAGCTGGAGATAATGTGTCTCCGTGGTAATTTGAGTTTTAATGAAGTTTTCATCATTAATCGTTTTTGTTGATTTTCTCTATAAGTGTATGACATTGACTTCTTCGTCTTTGTGCCAGCTATATTTCTGTCTTCTAGATTTAAAATTAACGCTAATTTTAAACATATTTATTCTGTGACGTCACGAATGTAGCGAGTAGATTTTGTTAGTAGAAATTTGTCATAGTCGTCAATTGTTTTGCTAAAACATATAAAAAGACCAGGAAAAATTAACAAATTCAGTCCACAAAACGTATTTGAAAAGTCCACGTCGACTCGTATAAGATTTTCTAAAAAAATTAAAGTAATGTTAAGTTATAACCATATGTTTTGATAAACATACGTCGAATGTAAACAAAGTATTTATGGAATAGTTACCTGTTTATAAAATAAAGAAGAAATATTTCTACATTTAGAACAATTATTTGGGATTGTAAATATTATTATAAATAATACAAAGAAGATTTATTTATTGGTTTGAAAAATCGATTTATTTGGAAGATCGATCAGCTGACTATTGGAAGCAGTCTGTATTACCATCAATGCAATTGGAGTAATTTAATAAAAGATTTTAAAAGAATCCTGACGATTATATACAAGGTATTTCAAAAGTGAAAGATTTTGTTCACATAAAGAACTATAAAGTTATGAAGATAATTTTTATTTATATCTAGAATTTGATTTTGATCATTTTGGATTGTTTTTAAATATCAAAGATATAACGATTAAGCAATTTTGAATTTGTTTATCATCAAAGATAATTTAATTTAGTTTAATAAATTCATTTAGTATATGTAAATAATTATTTTATTGACTGATTCATTTATTTTATCTTAGTTTGTTGAAGTGGATACCAGTTTCAACCCCCATTGTCAGGTGGTAACTAAGACCTAAAACACTTGAGCAAACTCTAGGAAGATTTTCCTAATTTTGAATTTCTTTTGGTTAAACACATGTGTTGTGTGTTTATTTTGAATTTTGATTTTCGTTTTAACCACAAAAAAAATAAAAATCTGTGTTTGAATTTATTCATATTTTTATTTGATGTTCATACAAGTATCCATTGTTCTTATCTTCATACAGAGTTTATGTTATATTGTATAGCTGCAGAAGTCCAAATGCTTTGATAATAAGTCTCGTTCCAGGTACAGGAATTATTAAAGTTCAATTAAATATTTTTATCTCATGTTCTATTAATATAAACCTGAGTCAGCTTAAAAGGGTAAACGAAATTTACTGTGTAATTTTTAATTTTTCATTATTGTTGGATTTCATCGCAATATAAATTACAACTGAGACAAATTCTTGTAAGTAAAAGCGTAGCAACATTTGCGAATGTAAATTAATCTTGCGTGGTTTGAAACATTTAAGTGAAACTTGGTTAATATTGCAAATGCATAAATTTTGCTTGTACCCGAACGGCGTTTTAATCATTGCAGCGCTTGCTAATTGAACATTAATGACTAATTTTCATAATTTTAGTATCAAAATAAAATCAACGTATTTAGGATTTTCTTATAGGGTATTTAAATTTGTTTGAACCAATCACCAATTGATCCAATTACTTACACAATGAACGCATTCTAAATCTTATAATGAGTTAACAACGAACGGTCCATTCTAAACATAAATAAGTAATGGGTTTAAAAAAAGCGTTTGCATAACCTTATTCTAGCAGTATGGAAAAAAGGATAGAAAGCTCCAGCAAGATTAAGAAATGACGAAGGCAATTAAGAAGTGATCCTAAAATCGCAGAATAAAATTAAAAACTAATTACTATAATGGAAATTGTGCTACCGAAATGTCGTGCAGCATCATCAATTTAAGCAAACGTCTTAGGAAGCAGCACATAGTGAGAACAGCTGAGTCGTGTAACTCAATAGCAATAATGAATCTAATTGATCCATTAGCCCGAGTGAGAGCTAAACTGTGGTTCTAAATATTCACTATGCGTTCCTTAGAATAATTTAAATGGATATTATTGTGTTGCTCATCCTAATCTCATAATAAGATGCTCTCTATGTAAACTAAATAGTGTGCGTATGCCAGTTATTCGAACGAGAGCGCGAGAGAGATAGACTGAATGAAGATGACGATGATATTAAAAGTAGTGTATACTATATAACGAAAAAATGTAACGGAATTTAATAACCTTTATAAATTATTAGTAGAGGATTAGCGCGAGTAATTCGAAAGCCGTAAAAATTCCTGCAATGTAAGAACTTCTTGAAATGTATTACTGGCTTAGCAAGCTCATAACTCTGAAATAATGTCTGTTTTAAGCACACTACTAAATTACCCTTTCTGTTTATGGCGAAATCTCGTAAAATCGTAATTAATCGTTTTTGTGCGAACGCGGAGTAATTCAAAAGTTGTAAGTTTCGAAACAGCAGCACATTCGTGTGTGTTCGAAGGAAACTACCATATACATACATACATACAAACGCACTGGATCACATACACGCATACAAAAGAGAAATATTATAGTTGGAGAATAAATTATATCTCATATATTAATTTATACGTTAAATACTGTTGGAGTTTAGCAAGTTGGTGAGAAAATTATTCATACAGTCCACTGTATAATGTTTATTATGAATATGCCGAATTTGAAAGTATAATTTCACTCACTCTGCTAGCGATAAGCTAATGAACGTTATTAAACTCAACTGCCCAAACTAAAACTCTTATAATAACTCTACACAAGCTTAACTTACAAATTTCACACTACCGAAAATGAATTTTATCATCATCAGAGTCACGACTACGGCGACGACGCTAACGTCTCAATCGTATACGAATTTAGGTCAACAGAGGAAAATTGTTAAATCGAATTTTAAATACTTCCAAATTCGACGCCATTTTTTCACTCGAAATAACTCTAATCAGAAATTCAAATTTAAATGAAAGCAAAATATACAAACATTATATCCAGTATAAATGTTCCTTTTAGAGGAAAATTTTGCTCAAAACAGAATTTTGTTGAAGGACGCAGAAATCATTTTAATGCGACTATTACATTTTCCCCCTTTTTAAAGGTGGGACAGCAAAAGCTCCTAAAAACAAAGAGTTATAATGTCATCACATTCTTCAAAAAGTTCGCATGTGCGAAATGTAACAAATAAAGGTGAAGGTTGTGGACCTGACGGGATGTCAGAAAAGTAATTTTCTGTTTATAAACAGTGTAAGATTTCCTGCCTTACACTGATTTAAACGCAATTATTATAAGTGGCCATATACGGAGTTAGTATCTACCACGCAACTTTCTTCTATAATCTGATTTTTCTAAAAATGTCGGTTTCTCGTTAGTATGAGTATGTATAGTATTAATTACTTCCTTATTTCTCATTTGTGCAACATGATATGGCGCAAATATATAAGACTATAAGGTTGCTTAATTTGTAATAAAATAAATTAATCAATATAAGAAAGCCACCTGCTTCTGTGATTTGAAACTTCGTCTCCTGAACAATGATTCTTGCTTAAATTATCCATCTAATTTTATCCAGTTCGTAATTAAAATTTGTTTCTTGAACCTTGATAATTAGGTACGCGTATAAGACAACGTTCTTTCTAATGCATAGAAACCCGATTTGTGTACAATGTATTATTTTGAATAAAACCTTTATATGAGGCTGTATTAAATAGGAATTCTAAATATATTTTGCAAAATAAATATTTGCATAATTTGCTTGAAACATATTACCATAAGAAAACTAAACAACATGACAAAGGACGAGTTACCAAATATGACAGTAAATGACCTAAATAACAAAGTAGAGGAGACAATAACAAATGCGACAAAGGCAATAAGAGTATACACAAACAAACCAAACGAAAAAATATCAGATGAAACTAAGCGATTGATGAATACTAGAAGGAAATGGAGGCAAGAAAAGAAGTGGGACACAATCGAGTACTCAGAGCTAATCAAATCAATCAAAAGAAATATAAAAGAGGATACAAAGAACAATCATTGAAGAAAACGACAATATGTAGATCTTTAAAAACAACCTATTAATAGGCAAAAAGCATATACTTAAGCTAGGAAAACAAGATGGAACCGATATTACCAACGAACAAGAGATCTTAGAGGTAGTAAGAAGAAGAGGAGCAGTTACAAACGTAGGATCGGAAGAAATGCCGGAAATAACAACTGGCGAAGTAATAGGCGCATTAAAACACTCAAAATATAGGAAGGCACCAGGAAAAGACCACATAATCAACGAACACATAAAAAAACAATTACAGATCTTAAAAGTGTTATTTAACAAATGCTTATCAGAAGGAGATATACCTGAAGATTAGAACGAAGCCATAATGATATTACTACTACTACAAAAAAGGCGAGAAAACGAACATCGCAAATTGCCGGCCAATAAGTCTCCTCTTTCATATATACAAACTGTTTATCATAATCATAGCGAACAGGGAGAGGAAACTAGATGCCTATGAGCCTATAGAACAGCAGGGTTTAGGAAAAACTTCGGAACTACCGATCATCTACAAACGCTAAAACTAGTAATAGAAAAAGGTAAGGAGTATAACCTGCATTTAGCAATGACCTTTATCGACTACGAGAAGACAGTTGATATGTTAGAAATTTTACAGACCCTAGATGGCGCCGCATTAGCACCCGCTACTTCATCATAATAAAAAAATGTATATAAACGAGCAACAAGTGTAATAAAACTTAAAGGAACATCAGAAGCCTTCAAAATACAAAGAGGGGTCAGACAGGGAGATACGTTATCTCCGAAGTTATTCACCTTAACTGGAAAATATACTCAAAAAGCTCGATTGTCGGTCTGGGATGGGTGTAAAGGTGGATAGAAAGCACCCCACCCATTTAAGATATGATGATATATTTATATTCGCAAAAACGGAACATGAACTACAACTTATGATGGAACAACTGCAAAAAAACTCCAAATAAGTAGACCTCAATATGACTCAATAAACCAACAGGCGGAAATTAACAGAAGAGTCACCTTGGGTTGGGCAGCATTCGGCAAACTATCTTCGTTTTAAAATCAAAGATCTATCCACTGTATCTAAAAAGTAGAATATTCGACAAGTGCATTTTATCTGTTCTGACATATGGCATTGAGACCATTACCTTAACCAACAAGATCACGAAGAAATTGTCGCGAAAGAAACGCTGGGAAGATGAAATAAGAATGATAGCGGGAAGAAGGTGGAGAAGACTAGCAAGGGAAAGAGACAAATGGAAGGAAAAAGGGAGGAGTACGTCCAATATTGGAAATCCAAATTCTGAAAAAGAAGAAGAAGAAGAACATCCGTACCATTTGAAATGTCTCTTTTATTAACTTGTGAACAGTGAAAGTACTTCATTTAGTTTTTTAGTCATGCTCATTTGAGCTAATTTATTTGTTCTTCTTTGAGGTTTATTAATTCTATAGACTCGAAATTCTCAAAATCAAAGGTCAATAAATAATAAAATCCATTAAAAACGCAATTACTAAAACTTTTACCGAATAAACAACTAAATGTGGCAAAGTAATTTCTATCTTCCGAGTGTTAGGGATTTTAAAGAGACTTTTAATGAAAAATGTAGTAAATAATGTGACTGTTTCAAAGAAGTGCACAATGCTTCTACAATTTAACCATCCAGAACATCAAAGAATTTTCCACTTAAAGTAATTAACTTTTGTGGTAAATCTAGAAATGAATAGAACTGCGCACAGGAACTCTTTTCAGGAATGGTTTCTGACAAAAACTCCTTATTGCACTAAAAGGTCGCAAAGACCTTTCAAAGCTTACGAACGATATAGTTAAGTAATTGGTGTATATAATAAATATATCTTTTGTTCGCTTAACTATAAGAGAAAGCAAACAAGAAAATGTTATATTACAAACTAACAACGGCTGAAACTATTAAGCAAACAACATAGAATGCATAAATTGACAAAAATAAACAAAGTTATATAATTACATCGTGTGCTTGAATGCGTTAGCCATTATTCCGAAAATTATGTCCTTTTATAATTCTGTTTTGTAAAAACTCAACTGCTAACTAATTTGTGGTCATTGAAACCTTGCTTAGAAAAACTGGAAAATACGAGGTAAGCGCCATAAATTATCGGCTCGGCAGGCTTCTACAGGTGCCATGTTTAAACTCGGTTGCGTCATAGTTGAACATGTAAGAGGCCTACACTAGATATATTACGGCTAGAAGCGTAATAGATTTTAGTAGCCACTCAAGCATCGTGACGAGTGCATGAAAATGTCGCAGCTAACAAAAATTGAGTACCGCGCGGTCATTAAATTTTTAACAAAAGAAGGGCTCACGCTAATCAAATCAAACAATGTTTAGACGGCGTGATTGGTGATCTCCTTCATATTCCACTGTAAAAAAGTGGTCAAAATGTTTCCGTTTGAGGCAAGAGTCCCTTGAAGATGATGAGCACGGCACGGTCGGCCAATTGAAGCGGTAACGCCTCAAAAAGTTGCAATCATTGAAGAAATGGTATTAGAAGATCGCCGTTTGAAAATTAAGGAGTTAGCAGTGATGTCTTACATTTCGGGAACAAGTGTTCGCCCAATTCTTCATGACCATTTGGGTATGAATAAAATTAGTGCAAGATGGCTACCGTGTCTTCTTTCTGCTGTTCAACGTCAATGTCGCGCCGAATGTGCGCGCCCATTTTTAAACTTGTGTGGAGACGACCCAAAGCCGATCTCGGAGCCCATTGTCACTGAAGATGAAACAATAGCCCTGTATTATAATCCTCTATCCAAAAGAGAATTGATGGAATGGCGGCGTCCCGATGAACCTCGTCCCAAAAAGGCGAATGTCGTTCAATCGACAAAGCAACAATATTCTGGAATGGTGGCGGCATTTTACTGATTGATTTTCAAGAACGCAATACAACTGTTAACAGTACATACTATGCGTCTTTATTGCATAAATTGAGAAACAATATTCGTGAAAAACGTGGAGGAAAATTGACAAGAGGTGTTCGATTATTACACGAAAATGCACCCGTTCATACTGCCGCAATTTCGCAAGCTGCCATTCGCGAATGCGGCTTTGAAGCATTGGATCATCCACCGTACAGTCCGGATATGGCTCCTAGTGACTATCGTTTATTTTCTAATTTAAAGAAAGACCTTAAGGGACGTCGTTCTAAGGACAAGGGCGAGTTGCAAGCAGCTGTAATTGAACATTTTGAAGGAAAAACTTCAGATTATTTGTACAAGGGCATTGAATTATTAATTCCACGTTGTAATAAGTGTATTGACATTAAGGAAGATTTTATTGAAAAATAGAAATTATTATATTTTAGCAAGTTTATTCGTTCTATATCAGGCCGAGAATTTAAGGCGATTACCTCGTATAGTGCATTTTCAATATTTAACGAGTCTGATGATTTAGTTTATACCTTGAGCGTGCCATTTTCAAAGTAACTTGTTTAGTTTTTATCTCTCTTCAATATTGTTTATGCTGGTGCACTTATCCAAAAAGACAAAAAGTTATATTTATCTTACCAAAACATTTTTTATGTTATATTAATGCACTTGCTAGTACACGAGAATTACTTATATAAAGAGTTACTGAAGGCGACTTTCCAAACAGGTATAACCATTATGGCATCACAACCTAGTCTTTATGGGAACTGGGAACCATTTCAAATATCACGAATGGCATTCATGCTTTGAATTATATTTCATGTTCGATATGAGCTTTAAATGCAAATTATTGTTCGCAATGCGATCCTCATGTATTGGCATCTAACATTTCCTAATCTACAATCAACTGCAGCATCTTGGTGGCATCTCTGCTGTTCAAATATGTGAAAACCAGTTTTCATGGCGCTTGCTGTTTCATGTAAGGAAATCTTACACAAATATTAAGTTCAAAATAGTAAAATGTATATTAATATTTGCAATTTACTACAGTTAATTTTAGACAAGTACACTTTGCATAACAAGTTTGTCATTAGCAATTATGGTTTCCATAACGGCATTTTCAGCTTCCCAAAACAAAAGTAAACAGAAACTTGAAAATAAAAAATAAACCATGTTCATATAAATCCTCATTAGTATTCCGTAGATGAAAAAAAGAACTTTTAACTCACGAAGCATAACACTAATAATACACACACACATTTGCAGGTTGTACAAACAACGCGTCCTTTGCATGCCTACAAATGACTATAATTACTAATTTTACCATTTAAATTAACGCCAACGAAAAAATAATATTTAAAATAAAAAGGGATTTACATGCTGCAAAACTGCATTTACTAGTTTTAAATGCAAATTGGGTTTCGCTCGTAATTAACTATAAACAGATTTAGATTATCGTTGCCATGACAATTGGTAATTATTTCAAATACACAATTTCAATTTTAACTTTTCTAGCTCGTGTTTATTGTAAATGGGGTTGAATGAGAATACTTAACAACAGCAATAAATTCATGATATTAAATTAATGATTTTCAATAGGAAACAATTATGGATTCATTGATAGTATGTAAAGAGTATACATAGTATAATGGTTACTCCCCCCCTTTTGTTTGGAATACACAATTTACATATGAATTAAACGTGATATTATTCCAAAAGATAGAATTTTTTAATTTTAATAGACTTCTTCCAAATAAATATCACCAAAAGTATTATAATTTTTATTAAATTAATTCAATTTTTAGAATACAAGCAAGATATATCATTTTCTATCAATTACAAAAACAAACACGAATGTTGTGTATGTATTTATTAACAACCAGCATAAAAATTGTTTGTTACTACTTAATCCCTTTTATACACAATTTATTTTATTGTGGTTGCCAAAGCAAACTTGATTTAATTATTAAATGAGACTACCAAAAGTATCTGTAACTTTAACCATATTTTTTACATTTAAATAATTATTTAAAATCATTGTATATTGTTAATATTATTAATTATTACAAAAGACAACTTTTTATGAAAATTATTATCTTTTACAATCTATGGAACACATGGACAGACAGATTTAATGTACTTCTTATAATCTGTATAAAATTGCTTCATTTTAAATGAAATAAACATCAACTCAACTGTAAACTAAAAATTTATCGGGGGATGTATAAGTACTGTCAACTAGAAAAAAATTCCAAGACTTTTCCCATTACTTCTTGAAACATAACCACTGAAATAACTTCAATTACTGCTTATAGTTTTAAAGGGAAAACTCTGGAACAATAATGTCGTGTAACTTAAAGCACCAATGAAAGTGTTCATCTATGAAACGTTGAGTTAAAGATTGTTCCAAGATTCTTCAAATTCTTATATTCATCCAACTATTCATCCTCCAATTGAGGTAGAGAAGGATTTCACAGCATATTTGCATATAAACAGGATGTCCCGTTTAACAGTCTACACCCAATCATTTGAGCAAGCTTCTGGCTATGACAATGTAAATATGGGCTTTGTGTATTTTGACCTTTAGCCTGCGAGGTCAGTATTAGAACCCATTTTAGAACATTTGTTGGTACCCGATATAACGACTTCCATTTTCTAAATAGATACATTAGGTTTTAAGTATCAAAATTGATAGAAAGTGTGATTCTGAATAAAAAGAAATGTAGGTACCACAGATCTAAAACGCATAATAAGGGAGCTACGGGTTATGTCCCGTTTAACAATCTACACTCAATCATTCGACCAAGCTTCTGGCTATAGCAAAGTAATTAACGGTCTTGTATATTTCGACCTTTAGTTGACGAGTTCGGTATTAGAACACATTTTAGAACATTTGTTGGTATCGGATATGAGTTCTCAAAATTTTTTAAATAGAGCCATTTAGTTTTAAGTAGAAACGTCGATAAAAAGTGTGTCTGAATAAAGTACCACAGGTCTAAAAAAACCTGATGTCAGATCAAGCTGCAGCTTATGGGGAAGAGAGTGATGGGTTACTATAATATTATTTATTGTTTATATTAAGTTGTTCATATGCATAATAACAAAGCTAGAACCAATTAACTGGTTCTGTCCCGTTTAACCGGATATAATGACCTACGAAATTATTTAAACAGACCATTAGATTTTAAGTATTAAAATCGATAGAAAGTGTAATTCTAAATATAAATATATTAAGTATCTGAATAAAAAAGTATTGAGGTATCACAAATCTAAAGCGCATAATAACGTAACTACGGATTCTGTCCCGTTTAACAATCTACACTCAATCATTCGACCAAGCTTCTGGATATAGCAAAGTAATTAACGGTTTTGTATATTTCGACCTTTAGTTGACGAGTTCGGTATTAGAACACATTTTAGAACATTTGTTGGTACCGGATATGAGTTCTCAAAATTTTTTAAATAGAGCCATTTAGTTTTAAGTAGAAACGTCGATAAAAAGTGTGTCCGAATAAAGTACCACAGGTCTAAAAAAACCTGATGTCAGATCAAACTGCAGCTTATGGGGAAGAGAGTGATGGGTTACTATAATATTATTTATTGTTTATATTAAGTTGTTCATATGCATAATAACAAAGCTAGAACCAATTAACTGGTTCTGTCCCGTTTAACCGGATATAATGACCTACGAAATTATTTAAATAGAACCATTAGATTTTAAGTATTAAAATCGATAGAAAGTGTAATTCTAAATAAAAATATATTAAGTATCTGAATAAAAAAGTATTGAGGTATCACAAATCTAAAACGCATAATAACGGAACTACGAGTTCTGTCCCGTTTAACAATCTACACTCAATCGTTCGACCAAGCTTCTGGCTATAGCAAAGTAATTAACGGTCTTGTATATTTCGACCTTTAGTTGACGAGTTCGGTATTATAACACATTTTACAACATTTGTTGGTACCGGATATGAGTTCTCAAAATTTTTTAAATAGAGCCATTTAGTTTTAAGTAGAAACGTCGATAAAAAGTTTGTCTGAATAAAGTACCACATGTCTAAAAAAACCTGATGTCAGATCAAGCTGCAGCTTATGGGGAAGAGAGTGATGGGTTACTATAATATTATTTATTGTTTATATTAAGTTGTTCATATGCATAATAACAAAGCTAGAACCAATTAACTGGTTCTGTCCCGTTTAACCGGATATAATGACCTACGAAATTATTTAAACAGACCATTAGATTTTAAGTATTAAAATCGATAGAAAGTGTAATTCTAAATATAAATATATTAAGTATCTGAATAAAAAAGTATTGAGGTATCACAAATCTAAAACACATAATAACGGAACTACGAGTTCTGTCCCGTTTAACAATCTACACTCAATCGTTCGACCAAGCTTCTGGATATAGCAAAGTAATTAACGGTTTTGTATATTTCGACCTTTAGTTGACGAGTTCGGTATTAGAACACATTTTACAACATTTGTTGGTACCGGATATGAGTTCTCAAAATTTTTTAAATAGAGCCATTTAGTTTTAAGTAGAAACGTCGATAAAAAGTGTGTCCGAATAAAGTACCACAGGTCTAAAAAAACCTGATGTCAGATCAAACTGCAGCTTATGGGGAAGAGAGTGATGGGTTACTATAATATTATTTATTGTTTATATTAAGTTGTTCATATGCATAATAACAAAGCTAGAACCAATTAACTGGTTCTGTCCCGTTTAACCGGATATAATGACCTACGAAATTATTTAAATAGACCATTAGATTTTAAGTATTAAAATCGATAGAAAGTGTAATTCTAAATAAAAATATATTAAGTATCTGAATAAAAAAGTATTGAGGTATCACAAATCTAAAGCGCATAATAACGTAACTACGGATTCTGTCCCGTTTAACAATCTACACTCAATCATTCGACCAAGCTTCTGGATATAGCAAAGTAATTAACGGTTTTGTATATTTCGACCTTTAGTTGACGAGTTCGGTATTAGAACACATTTTAGAACATTTGTTGGTACCGGATATGAGTTCTCAAAATTTTTTAAATAGAGCCATTTAGTTTTAAGTAGAAACGTCGATAAAAAGTGTGTCCGAATAAAGTACCACAGGTCTAAAAAAACCTGATGTCAGATCAAACTGCAGCTTATGGGGAAGAGAGTGATGGGTTACTATAATATTATTTATTGTTTATATTAAGTTGTTCATATGCATAATAACAAAGCTAGAACCAATTAACTGGTTCTGTCCCGTTTAACCGGATATAATGACCTACGAAATTATTTAAATAGACCATTAGATTTTAAGTATTAAAATCGATAGAAAGTGTAATTCTAAATAAAAATATATTAAGTATCTGAATAAAAAAGTATTGAGGTATCACAAATCTAAAACGCATAATAACGGAACTACGAGTTCTGTCCCGTTTAACAATCTACACTCAATCGTTCGACCAAGCTTCTGGATATAGCAAAGTAATTAACGGTCTTGTATATTTCGACCTTTAGTTGACGAGTTCGGTATTATAACACATTTTACAACATTTGTTGGTACCGGATATGAGTTCTCAAAATTTTTTAAATAGAGCCATTTAGTTTTAAGTAGAAACGTCGATAAAAAGTTTGTCTGAATAAAGTACCACATGTCTAAAAAAACCTGATGTCAGATCAAGCTGCAGCTTATGGGGAAGAGAGTGATGGGTTACTATAATATTATTTATTGTTTATATTAAGTTGTTCATATGCATAATAACAAAGCTAGAACCAATTAACTGGTTCTGTCCCGTTTAACCGGATATAATGACCTACGAAATTATTTAAACAGACCATTAGATTTTAAGTATTAAAATCGATAGAAAGTGTAATTCTAAATATAAATATATTAAGTATCTGAATAAAAAAGTATTGAGGTATCACAAATCTAAAACACATAATAACGGAACTACGAGTTCTGTCCCGTTTAACAATCTACACTCAATCGTTCGACCAAGCTTGTGGATATAGCAAAGTAATTAACGGTTTTGTATATTTCGACCTTTAGTTGACGAGTTCGGTATTAGAACACATTTTAGAACATTTGTTGGTACCGGATATGAGTTCTCAAAATTTTTTAAATAGAGCCATTTAGTTTTAAGTAGAAACGTCGATAAAAAGTGTGTCCGAATAAAGTACCACAGGTCTAAAAAAACCTGATGTCAGATCAAACTGCAGCTTATGGGGAAGAGAGTGATGGGTTACTATAATATTATTTATTGTTTATATTAAGTTGTTCATATGCATAATAACAAAGCTAGAACCAATTAACTGGTTCTGTCCCGTTTAACCGGATATAATGACCTACGAAATTATTTAAACAGACCATTAGATTTTAAGTATTAAAATCGATAGAAAGTGTAATTCTAAATATAAATATATTAAGTATCTGAATAAAAAAGTATTGAGGTATCACAAATCTAAAGCGCATAATAACGTAACTACGGATTCTGTCCCGTTTAACAATCTACACTCAATCATTCGACCAAGCTTCTGGATATAGCAAAGTAATTAACGGTTTTGTATATTTCGACCTTTAGTTGACGAGTTCGGTATTAGAACACATTTTAGAACATTTGTTGGTACCGGATATGAGTTCTCAAAATTTTTTAAATAGAGCCATTTAGTTTTAAGTAGAAACGTCGATAAAAAGTGTGTCCGAATAAAGTACCACAGGTCTAAAAAAACCTGATGTCAGATCAAACTGCAGCTTATGGGGAAGAGAGTGATGGGTTACTATAATATTATTTATTGTTTATATTAAGTTGTTCATATGCATAATAACAAAGCTAGAACCAATTAACTGGTTCTGTCCCGTTTAACCGGATATAATGACCTACGAAATTATTTAAATAGACCATTAGATTTTAAGTATTAAAATCGATAGAAAGTGTAATTCTAAATAAAAATATATTAAGTATCTGAATAAAAAAGTATTGAGGTATCACAAATCTAAAACGCATAATAACGGAACTACGAGTTCTGTCCCGTTTAACAATCTACACTCAATCGTTCGACCAAGCTTCTGGCTATAGCAAAGTAATTAACGGTCTTGTATATTTCGACCTTTAGTTGACGAGTTCGGTATTAGAACACACTTTAGAACATTTGTTGGTACCGGATATGAGTTCTCAAAATTTTTTAAATAGAGCCATTTAGTTTTAAGTAGCAACGTCGATAAAAAGTGTGTCTGAATAAAGTACCACAGGTCTAAAAAAACCTGATGTCAGATCAAGGTGCAGCTTATGGGGAAGAGAGTGATGGGTTACTATAATATTATTTATTGTTTATATTAAGTTGTTCATATGCATAATAACAAAGCTAGAACTAATTAACTGGTTCTGTCCCGTTTAACCGGATATAATGACCTACGAAATTATTTAAATAGAACCATTAGATTTTAAGTATTAAAATCGATAGAAAGTGTAATTCTAAATAAAAATATATTAAGTATCTGAATAAAAAAGTATTGAGGTATCACAAATCTAAAACACATAATAACGAATCTAGAACTAAATAACGGGTTCTGTCCCGATTGATAGTATACACTTGATGAAATTAAGCTATGAAATTAAAAGAATTTTGTATATGTCGACCTATAGTTTACGATTAGAACCCTATTAGAACATTCGCTAGTACTAGTTACGACGTCATCAAGATTTTTTTAAATACCGATCTAAACGCGTAATAACGGAGCTAGAACCAATTAACGAGTTCGGTTCCGATTAACAGACTAAACACATTCATTCGGGCAAGCTTCTGGCTATAAATACGAAATTAAAAAAGTTTTGTATATCTCGACCTCTAGTTTACGAAGTCAGTATTAGAATCCATTTTAGAAAATTTGTTGTGCCGGATATAACGTCCTCGCATTTTTTAATAGAACCATTAGGTTTTAAGTATGAAAATCGATAGAAAGTGTGATTTTGAATATAAATATATTTAGGTACCACAGATCTAAAACGCATAATAATACCGGATATAACTTCTCGGAATTTTTTAAATAGAACCATTTGGTTTTAAGTATGAACGGCAATAGAAAGTGTGTCAATAGAAAAACGTATTGAGGTGCTACAGGTATAAAATGCATAATAGCGAATCTAGAACCAATTAACGGTTTCTGCCCCGTTTAACAATCAACACTCGATTATTCGGACAAGCTTCTACCTATAGGAGTAAAGTTGAAACGGCTTTGTATATTTCGACCTCTAGTTTACAAGGTCAGTACACGAATACATTTCAGAACTTTTGTCGGTACCGGATATAACGACCTCGCATTTTCTAAATAGAACCATTAAGTTTTAAGTATGAAAATCGGTAGTAAGTATGATTTTGAATAAAAAGATATTGAGGTACCACAGATCTAAAACGCCTAATAACGGAGCTACGGGTTCTTTCCCGTTTAACAGTCTACAATCAATCATTCGAGCAGGCTTCTGGCTATAGCAATGTACTTAAACGGTTTGTATATTTCAACCTTTAGTTTACGAGGTCAGTATTAGAACACATTTTAGAACATTTGTGGTACCGGATAGGACGTTCTTGGATTTTTTTTCAATAGAACCATTTGGTTTTAAGTATGTACGTCGATAAAAAGTATGTCTGAATAAAGACTTATTGAGGTACACAGGTCTAAAATGCATAATAACGAAGCTAGAACCAATTAACGGTTTTTGTCCCGTTTAACAATCGACACTCAAGCATTCGGGCAAGCTTTTTCCTACAGCAATTTAACTAAGGGGAATTTGCACATTTCGATCTCTAGTTTACAAGGTCAGTATATAATCCATTTTAGAACATTTACTGGTACCAGATACAATGTCCTCAATTTCTTTAATACAACCCTTTGGTTTTAAGTATTAAAATCGATAGAAAGTGTGATTCTGAATAAAAAAATATAAAGGTACCACATATCTGCATAATAACGCAGCTAGAACCTATTAACGAGTTCTGTGCCGTTTAACAGATTACACACAATCATTCGTGCAAGCTTCTGGCTATAGCAATAAAATTAAAAGGACATATTTCGACTTCTAGTTTACGAGGTCAGGATTAGAATCAATTTTAGAACATTCCTTCGCATTTTTTTAAATAGAACCAATAAGTTTTAAACATGAAAATAGATAACAAATGTGATTCTGAATAAAAAAAGGTTGAGGTACCACATATCTAAAACGCATAAATATCGGATCTAGAAGATATTAACCAGTTCTGTCCTGTTTAACAGACTAAGCATAATCATTCGGGCATGCTTTATGTAGCAAGCAATAAAATTAAAGAGCTTTGTATATTTCAACCTCTAGTTTACGAGGTCAGTTTTACAACCCGTTATATAATTTATTTTAGCTGGTACTAAATATGACGTCATCAAGATTTTTAAATAGAACCATTAGCTTTTTAATAAAAAAATCCATAGAAAGTGTAATTCTAAATAACGAAATGTTAAGGTATCACATGGCTAAAACGCATAATAACGGAGTTAAAACTAATTAACGGGTTTTGTCGCGTTTAACAATCTACACCCAACCATTCAAGCAAGCTTCTGGCTATAACAATGCTTAAGCAATGCAATTAAGGGCTTTGTATATTCCGACCTTTAGTTTACGAGGTCAGTATTAGAACCAGAACATTTGCTGGTACCGGATATGGCGTCCTCAGAATTTATTTAAACAGGACCATTAGGTTTTAATCATGAACGTTGATAGAATATGTGATTCTGAATAAAAAACTATTTAGGTACTATAGTTCTACAATGCATAATAACGGAGATAGAACCAATAAACCAGGCACGGAAAGTCTAGTTAGGTTTATGTCGTTAAGGGGCATCCCGTTCAATCGAACGTAAACGAAGCCGTTTGTCATCAGAACAGGTTGTATACACGTATCTATGAGTATCCTCTAGTATATTGCATGACTCGGGATCCTGTTGCGAGATCGCGAAAGCGAGGGCGAGTGACCCTAAATGGGTTGACTTGCAAGGTGGGTCACTTTGATTCACTGCAAGATGACTAACGTGTGTCGGGAGCCTCGTTGGCTTCAAGACTGGGCACCAACTTGATATCCACCGATTAAACCCAGTAGTGGGATCCTTGCAAGTCACTATCCACTGATACCTTAAAATTCCGAGCGGTTGCTGCGACTTCAATAGTCTGTCAAGTCCAACACAACCTCAACGCCAGATGGTGTCTACTGGGGTTCAGTAAAGGTTAACAAGACGCTGTCGAATGCACACAAGGTATATAGCTGGGACATCAAAAGGGCAATTTTTTTAAATTCTCCTAAATACTTGAAAGTGTAGTAGATATATAATTATACATGTATATAAATTACAAATTTTAAACGGGCTAATAAAATAATTTATTAAACGATGCAATACGTAGCTTTTATTGAGCTGCAGAACATATAAATGCTAACAGACAACGTCAAATTTAACCGATGCTTTTCAATGCCCATACTACACATGTCACATGTAGGTCTGAAGTCAATTTACTTGTAAATGATCTAGAGTGTGTATTTTAATACCTGTATTAATTTTTTACCTTAAAATAATCGTCTAAAGATTTGTGATTTTTATCCGACAACATAGCACTGATATTGATTTGTGCAGTTTTTAAAATAATTGTGTAATAGTGCTTTCTGTTCCTCAACTCGATGATTGTACACAACTGTACTTCTTACATCAATCTGCTATAATTGCTTGGATTTAATTTCCTACTAACGATTGTCACGGTAATCAAGTGAGTGTTTAACCACTGTCTCAACACGTTTAATTTTAATCTATGAAAAGACTTGTGTTACTGGACCCTTTCATTAATTTTGTTCTAGTTGGTTTAACTTATTACAATGTTAAACTGGACTTTGCTTTTTTACGTTTCCAGTCACGCCAACCTATAACATGACATTTTGGTGGAGGCGTCCGACATTGATACCGATACCTGTTGCTTTACTGAACGGAAACAGCTGCAAAAAAGCAAGAAATCCTCAAATTTAAAACCTGTTTACATATCGTTTTTATTTTTTTCATATTGATATATCGATTTAGAAACCTACAACCTCAAGGTCTGATAATTTAGATAAATCCTAATAATCATAACAGTTGAATTCTAGGAAATTGATTTCACTTAGTAATGGTATAATATGCATATGCATAAGAGGAGTACCTACTACTTTTTGATGGAAATGATGCATTAAACAACAATGTACCTTAAATCGTATAAACCCCGTTACGAGCACATGATTGCAACTGTCGTTCTATTGTACATTTTAGGTATTATTCATCCGTTTTTTTCATACGTATTCATCCCAACGTTATAAAATATAATAATCAAGACTTGTTTGATTTTAACAAAGCCGCTACTTATCCAACAATTTCAATATTGTAACCCTTCGTAATAATAACTTTAAAATCATGCAACTGTGTGCATAAAGTTTAAACTAACGAACTGCATACATATTTATTTCAAAGCAATGACATACCTCTTATCCAGGCTGAGCTTAGCTGAAAAGAGCATTCTTAAGCTCTTTAAACTGCTTCTCGCGAGCTCTTGATAAAGGCCGAAACATATGTGTGTACAGCATTTTACTGAATTATTTGAAAGCTGTTTATATATTTTTTTCTTCAAACTACATCTGTAACTTTTTCGAGTGATCCTTCGTTTTTTTCATATGTCTCGCATACGTGTAAACGTTGTAGACAGCTTTTGCACGTTTGTGGAAAGATACCACTTTATACTCAAAAGTAAAATTAGAAAAATAATAAAGAAAAATAAAGAAAATCCCTGTTTGCTTCCTTCTCTAACCCTCCAAGATCTTGATTTCACATCTCCTGTCCGCATAAAATTATTCGAGGTGAATTAAACGACACTGTACGACAGCTAAAACTGTTCAATGATAACATTACTGGGTTCTATATTTCAACCAGGAAACCTTCTGTAAGAAGATGTCCAAGTATCAGGTTCCCGACGAGAGGCTCTGACAAGGTCTTTTCTATTCAAGGTCTGGTGTACTGCAGAGATATAGATACCCCTATGAAACGCTGTCTTTACTGCTTAACTACATTTAAACACCGTATTCGTATATTTTCTAGAATTTTCTGTAAACAGTAACCAACCCTTTTTGATGGCCATCATTCAACAAAAACTCTATCGGAGATAACTATTTTTATGTTACATGCAAAGATTTAATTGAAATTTCTTGTGTAATCAATGAAGGTGAGTTATTAAATTATTTTATATACATTGAATTATGATCTATACGAGCTCACATATTTATTAAATACTAATAAAACTAATTTAGAAAAAGGTCTCAAATTATTGTTAAAAGTGGTATATTTACATTTAGGGGTTAAATGTTAATTTTATATTATTCAATTTATATCGTTTAATTTTAACCATATAATTAATTAACGTTAATTTCTGACTCTAAAATTGCTTATTTTCAATTAGTGTTCTTAAATCAAGCTGCCATAAATGAGGTTTAAGTAATAGCTAACTAAACCTAGTTATATAAAATTCAGAACAAGAATGGCACAAAGAATGCACGTTATACAGCACACAACAAACGTATAGAAGCTTAAAAACTCGTTTGGTGGGGGTATTGAAATGTTTAAGAAATCTGATTATATTTTAATAATATTAGAAATAAAAATAAACCTAACAATTATTTTGTAAAGATGAACATTCGATTCATCACTGCAAAAAATTTCTAAATTTAGATACACACAAAATTTGATGTTATTTCATTTGGACACAAAATGAGTTGGAAAAATTTCGGATAATTCAGAAACCTCCTTTATTGGGATCACTAGAACTAAGTATAGAGGGCTTGGAAGTTGAAGAGAACAGACGATAGCAGGTTTTTAGTTCAAATTCCTTTCAAAGAAAATCTATTAGTTCTTGGAGATACGCTTTAAATAGGTTATTGTCATAGAAACGAGCTTCTGTTTTGAAATAAATGTCCACAGAATTTATGTGGGGTATGAGAATATGGGTCATATGTCTACGCAATTTCAGACGGTCAAAGTAGTACATGTCGTATTTTCTTCTTTGTCATGCTGTAAGTGAGAGTAAACTTACAACAAAGTTATGAGTTGTCTTTAATGGGTCGGCTGCGGCTTTTTTTGGCATTTCTTTGATCGCCTTCAATATATTGCTGCTAAAATTGCCACAGTTCAATTTTTCATTTTAGTTTAAATGAACTATCATCTAGTAGGAATTTCACTAGCCTTGTATTTTATTTTGTTATATTCATAGGATTGTTACATTATTATGAGGGACTAATAATTAGCAGGACTTTTTGTGCACGTTTTATATTTTTCATCGTAAGGATTTTTCCCAAAAAGGTTTTTTTTTCTGAGAATGACAATATTGTATTTTGGTAGTTTACCACAAATTATGCATCAAGTGGATGTGAAAAGAAGATATCACCTCCTACTAAAGTCCCCAGTTATTAATTGAAGTAACTTAAGTACTCCAGTAGAGCAGAGCCTGTTAACTGAACTAAACATCTTATATGATATTCAATATAGGGGGTGTAAAAGTTAAATATCGATAACCGATAATATCTTAAGTTGGTTTAGAGGTTCTTAGGTCATTTAGAAGATTTGTCTCGCAAACAAGCAAACCTCAATTGACATACTCGGATAACGGGTCAAATTTCGTTGAGGAAAATACAGAGTTAAGTTAACTTTTAAAAAATAATTCAGATTCTTTGACAAAAACGTTTCTTGATGAAGGTTTAAAGTGGGATTTTATTTATTCAGATTAACCAAACTTTGGGGCTTTATTGAAAACAGGAGTAAAATTCTTTAAATATCACTTATAGCGTGTAGTAGCTAATGCATGCTAAGCTTTTGAACAGTTATGTGCAGTACTTACGCGAGTTAAGTTAATGTTGTAAACTTAACTCTAGATCCCTTATTAACCAAAACCTCTTCCCAAAAGATGATTTAACTGCTACTCAGGTTCTTATTGGTCAACCTTTAACTTCGGTACGTGATGCAGACCGTTAGAGAGCTTTCAGAGAACAGATTATCAAAGTTTGAACATACGCAAATGTTTTTGCAACATTTTTAGCAAACATCATTAAAGAATTATTTGGTATAGCTACAACGTAAACAAAACTGGAAAACGTCTTCTCCCAATATCTGCATAGAACAAGTGCTCATTATGAAGATAACAATACCGAATTGCAAGAGTGGTTGAAACCTAACAAGTTCCAATGCCGTAAAAAAAGTTAATATAAGTGTTTCGTCTGTGTCTCATTTTAGTGTAGTGAATATCTTGTCATTGTTAATATATTTAAATAAATTTAAAATTCTTTCAACGTCAGCAGAATGCACAATAATTTGTATATCTTAATATCGAAGCACACAATTATTTTCTGGTGTGTAGAAATATTGGTTTTTATACTGTAACGTTCTTTTTCAAATAATAATACAAGTGCTGTTTAAATCGTCTATTCACAAACAAATATTATTTCTATACACTAATGAATACACTATAAATTAACGCTATGATTATAAACCATTATTTACAGACTATGAATTTCTAATACAACATTTATATTCACTATTTATTTTGTAATACACAGTTAATGACTTGCAGTTGACTACTTCTCTTTTATCCGCGAATCCGCTTTTATACCCTCATATAATCGCACCAGAAGTCGCTGGAACCTTCTATGTATTCTAGAAAGCTCTAGAATAAACCGCGTCTGGTTTACATGCTTGTGCGATGCGTCATTCTCTCGAATGCAGTAGAACACACCATTTGTTGCTCGAAAAGAGGTTCTTTCTTTTTCTCTCTTGTTACACTGCCCCCCTCTTCAAGTCTGTTCTGTCCCAGAACAGGTTTTATGCTCTGGTTCCTGTAGAACGGGTCATGACGATATCGACAGTCTTCACCTCGACTACACGTTCCATTACGGTAGAAATAACAGTCTACACTCTTCGTTGGCCTTAATGCGGGTTGTGGGTCAAAATTGCAGACGAAGATCTTGACGTCCGTACCTCTAAAGACAACTTCCAGCATGTTTCTAACGATTCTCCAATCCAGCTGGTCCCGCCCACAGCCGAGTTTGGGAACTGCCAATTTGTTAATTCCCCTGGTAAGCAACTCGATCCTCAAATTCCATAATGCCCTCCACAAGTCGGCGTAACTCCGTTTCTGGTAGTAAAACTGCTTGGTTACCAAGTAGTAAATGGATCGGTCATGATCAGGCAAGCGTAAGGATTTACCAACAGAGGGATTTTGTTCTCGAAGTTCATTCAGCCGTCCAAATTTATTTCTAAACACTACTGCGATCCCCCTGGACATACGGAGATCCTCGGAGACACAGTGGGCAATGGAATAATCACCAGGGACCCGGAAGAGATCCTGTTGCATCTCAGTCGTGACTCCGAATCGCGCTTTTCTAGTTCCAGAGAACGCAGCCATAAATTCTCTAAAGGTTGGCTGATCATCTTCAAGCCTTACGGTATTGATAGCCACCTCAGCCTCATCTTCCCGATCCGGGACTGCGTCATTATTTCCCTCATAGTGCGCCAGACGATTGGAGTGTACCACCTTTGGTTTCCCCCTTGGCAATTTCTGGATGCGATAAATCAAGTCATTTATTCGTTTCTTCACCTGGTATGGACCCTCCCAATTTCGCTGTAACTTTGGAGAATAGCCACGACGCCTTTGCGAGTTGTATAACCAGACAAGCTCTCCAGGTTGAAACCCTCCTTCTTGGGCTCTCACATCGTACGTAGCCTTCATCCGGTCACTCGCGATTCGACTATTATTTCGGGTTCGGTCGTGAATATCCTCCAACTTCTTCCCTAAGTTGATGACATAATCATTCCCGGCTACCTCCTGCTCTATAGGTGGGGATCCAAATTCCAGATCACACGGTAACCGTAACTCGCGTCCAAACATCACAGACGCTGGTGACTGACCGGTTGTTTCGTGGACCGATGCACGATAAGCCATCAGGAACAGATGCAGGTATTGGTCCCAGTCTCGCTGATGATCGGAGACGACCTTGGCCAAATACTTGCCCATTGTCCGATTCATGCGTTCTACCATTCCATCGGACTGCGGATGTAACGGTGTGGTCCGAGTCTTGCGAATGCCCAACAATCGACAGACTTCTCCAAAGAGTACAGACTCAAAATTGCGGCCTTGATCCGAATGCAGCTCCATGGGCACTCCGAAGCGACTGAAAAACTCTTTGACTAGTACGTCAGCAACAGTCGCAGCTTCCTGGTTTGGTAAGGCATATGCTTCTGACCATTTGGTAAAATAGTCCATTGCCACTAATATGTATTTATTCCCATCGTCGGTTTCGGGAAATGGTCCGGCAATATCTATGGCTATTCTTTCCAGAGGACTACTCACATTGTACTGCCTCATAGGTGCTCTTCGTTTCCCCAAGGGTCCGTTACCAGTGGCACATAGTTCACATTTCCGGCACCACTCCTTCACGTCTTCTTTACAGTTGACCCAATAAAAACGCTCCCTAACTTTCTCCAGTCTTTTTCACACCGAAGTGTCCTCCTGAGGCACCGTCATGGAGATGTCGCAATACTGTAGCCACTCGGCTTCTTGGAACCACGAACTGAGACCTAATGGTGGTGCCATCTTCACTCTCCAGTACTCGCTTCAGGAGATCGTCTTCCACCTTCAAGGACTCCCATTGGGCCCAATATGCTTTGAGCGTTCTGTTGAAAGGGCTGACGGCCTCCCAGGCAGGCCTTTCTCCCACGCGCTTCCATTCCAGTACCATTTTTAATTCGGGATCAGCCTCCTGCTGTCGTTGCAATTCTTCCGGCAACCAATTGTCGTTGACGATGGTAGTCCTTAATACTTGGCAAACCCTCTCTTCCAAACGAGAGCAATGACGGCAATCCGTTGGACAGGGTCTTCTTGAAAGAGCATCGGCATTTCGATGACTAGTGCCCGCTCGATGTTCGGTGTCAAAGTCGTATCCTTGTAATCGTTCGATCCACCTTGCGACCTGGCCTTCAGGATTACGGAATTGTAGAAGCCATTTCAACGCTGCATGGTCCGTCCTCAATAAAAACTTCCGTCCGTACAAGTATTTGTAAAAGTGCTCGACGGACTTCACGACGGCCAATAGTTCTTTTCTGGTCACACAATAATTCCTTTCGGCTTTAGACAAAACCTTACTAAAATAGCCGATGACCTTTTCTTGTCCCTCCTGTATCTGAGAAAGTACACCCCACACCTGACACCACTGTAACGTTCTTTTTCAAATAATAATACTTAAATAAGTGCTGTTTAAATCGTCTATTCACAAACAAATATTATTTCTATACACTAATGAATACACTATAAATTAACGCTATGATTATAAACCATTAAAAACTATTATTTACAGACTATGAATTTCTAATACAACATTTATATTCACTATTTATTGTGTAATACACAGTTAATGACTTGCAGTTGACTACTTCTCTTTTATCCGCGAATCCGCTTTTATACCCTCATATAATCGCACCAGAAGTCGCTGGAACCTTCTATGTATTCTAGAAAGCGCTAGAATAAACCGCGTCTGGTTTACATGCTTGTGCGATGCGTCATTCTCTCGAATGCAGTAGAACACACCATTTGTTGCTCGAAAAGAGGTTCTTTCTTTTTCTCTCTTGTTACAATACAATTATGCAGCTACTTAGATTAGTTATTATAAAATAGACATAATTTGACAAACATAGTCTTCCATAGTAATCCAGTGCACAAACCAATTAGAACAGCCAGGATTTCTTTCTCAGTTTTGTACTAATTGTTCTCAGCGTTTATAAGCTCTATTGACCAATATTCTTTCCTAGACTGTCTCATGGAGATATTGACTCGAAATAACGCTGTTTTAAGTTTAGATGCTTATTTTCAAATTTTAGTATTACACAGTAAAAAATAATTTTCGTTAAGTTACATTTTGTCACATTCACTACAATTTTATGCAACAATGTCTAAAATTCTGAAATAATTCAACTAAATTCAAATATCACGTAATTTGTTACCGGGCGCTATTGCTAATAAAGAAAAACTTGTTGTCAATACAGTAAGTATTTTGTTGAAAATGTTTGTAGAAGTTACTAAACAGATGATTACTGTAAACAATAATCCTTGCGATTTATGCACAACATTGTTGTTCCACGTTTTCAACAAAATATAGAATCAATTGTGCAGAAACAAATGAATTTTTAACAAAAATATTTCAAAGGACTAACAAAACTAGATGAGTTATTTGACAATAATCTTGTTAAAATATCGAACGCACTTGCCACAGAAATCAAAACCTAAATTAGTGGGAAGTTTAAACATGTTCTAGTGAAATAACAACTAATTATGTTATATTGAACAGTGCCATGTGTGCATGGATTTCAGTTTTAGTTATAACAGCAAGAATGTTGTTATTCTTTTCTTATCTTTATAAATGCACATGCAGCAACTCGCGTTTTTTCAGTTAAACATTTACTGCATTAACAACCTAAGTTTTTTAAATCCTGACGTCGTGACGATTTGAAAATGTGGATTTAGCAGGATTTAACCCATGATGTTATGGGGGCGCTTGCCACGACGTAAATGATTCGCGCAGAAATAGTTGGGTACCATAGCCCGGCATTTGTACTTTGCATTTTGGTATAAAGGTGATACACTATTATACCTATTTATTATATACCTATTATATAAAACAGCCTTGGTAGTGTAATGTCTGGCGTGCCGGACTTTCACCCAAGCGGCCCGCGATCGACTCCCGGCGCCGGCAGATCTGGTTAACGATTTCTGCAGTTTTCCTTAGCTGTGACACAAATGTGGGATTTGCGCTGTTGCATCTGTAAGTCGGCTGCAGCCGCACATTGGGCCTACATAATAATAATAATAATAATCGCCCCCTCCCTCCCGCACAAGCTTATAGCTCCTTGGGCCTTGGTATAAGCTATGGGTTGTAGTAGTTATTATTATTATTATTATATTATACCGCGTTTATAGTTGGTGTTTGTGTTTTAACACATTAATTTTAACCATGATTCGCCTTCCATATAGTGAACTTAGATGAACCTCCAACCAAAAAATGTACTTTAGAGTCAAGTACAATAGAAAAGGAGATAATTAGTGCAGGTAAGTACATATATAAATATATTTTCTCTTTTAATACGTTTTTTATGGGACAATTATGCATTCTATGTATCTGAAAGTAAAATTTTACAATTAGGAAATTTAGGGAATTATTATTTTATCCAATACCTCTATACAGGGTGGGATTAAAGTATGGAATATTAAAAAAAAGCGAACTCAACCGGGTTTTTTAAAAACGTTGAAACAAGTCGATTTTGTTTTTTAAAAATACACATTAATATGTGTGCGATTCACTTTCCGACTTTCATTTGTTTCTAAGCTATGACGTCATCACAAAAAAATTTAAATGACAATATAGATTTTTTATAGTGAAATCCGATAGTGATTTTTCTTCCCTTTATGATCATGCAAATAAATCATAAGGTTGCATAACAAAAATTTTGAGAAAAATCGATTTGAACTTTGTAAATGTTTGTTAGTTATGACGCCATCACAAAAAATTTACATGACAATATGAATTTAGTAAAGATACTCTCGTTAGTGTAAGAGTCATCGTTCAAAAAATGTATTTCACTATTCTAGCATGTTAATAACATTAACGAGTGTTAATAAGATCCAACAAAACCGATTTAACCCTCGCGAGTGTCATCCACCGAACATCCATCTCCAACGCGAATAATCACGATTGGACGTGAGCACTTTTATTTACTGTTTGTGTTTGAATGTAGTTGGTTCTCTTTGAAAGTGACAACAATGATTTTTAAGATTCAACTAGCCAATAAAAGTAAATATGCTAAAATAGAAGAGGATGCATCTTTCTAACTATCTTGTGCAATTAAGTAAGTAAGATTTTAAAACTATTATTTCCACTCCTGGTTGTGTCTATTCAGCTTTTTCTTATGTAAAAGTTTTAGCTGCCATGTTGATACATTGTAATTTAAGTCATCAATATGCATAAATAAAAATAATTATTTTTACGTGAATTGTGGATAAATAATTAATAGATAAAGTTATTTTCAGATTTTTGGTTTACAAGGAACAATTTAAATGCAAAACCGTTTCTGGTTCCTGCTATGTAGTACCTAACCCTAAGTATGTATGTAATGAAATTATACTTCCATAGTTTAATTATTGCCTCGCTCTACGCATTGGTATAGTAGGTATTGACGGCCGAACTCAGCTTACAAAGATGGCGGCGATGGCGCACATGTGTTTATAAGATTCACGTGTGATTTTTAAGAACTGACATTGTGATTAGTGACATTAAATGTCGTTTCTATAATTACAGGTAAGGTTTGTAATGTAAATTAGAATGTGTCAATAATAAATTTAATAAAACTTTAATTACAGAAACTGGTGGTCTTGATGGTGATGGCTGGGTCATTTACCCTAATCATACAAAGGAGCTCATAGGTAATTGTTCAAAACTAATGTTGATTTCCTAGTAGTAAAGATTCACTTTTTTATTATTTTAATATTATCAGCCGTACTTATAGAAAGATTTACACGCGTGCAACATTAATAAACATTGTGTTACACGCGTGTAATTTATCTATAGTACGGCTGTAAATAATAATATGTAAATGTTATAATATACAAATTATAACATTTTGTCTATTCAGGTATTCTATAATATTTAAATATTGTACCTATTATATTGTGCATATTTTTATTTATTAATTCTGTATTTATAATTTAACCATTTATATTTTTAGGCCATAATTTTATTTTAATTGGATTTATTTTTCTTTCTATGAGAAACACTAGATATGCTTTATATACACTTGTTTCTATTTCCACAAACCTTATTCTGTGATTCACTTTATTTTCTTTTGTAGCTGCATGCTGCTTGGTGTTATGCCCTTCAAGATTCTGCTGCTGCGGTACTCCCAAAACCGTTCTCTGGGCTGGATAGCTGTCAATACTGAAATGGTGAGCTCAATTTTCTTTTTATTTATTTACCTTTCTTAAATAGCATTTCTTGATTACTATTCAAGAAACATTATTGCTAACTTCTTCTTTACTTGCTGCTGGTTTCTTGAAAACAACCGTATGTAGGATACTAATTAATATTTTACGTTCTTCTCCTGTAGTTCTTTTTTAATTATTTTGACCAATAAACTATACACTATTAACCCAGGATAACTTCTTAAACTTTTATTTATTAGTTTCTTTCTAAATTATACATTTATTTACTGGTCAAATTCATTTACAACCATTTTTATCATTTTATTAAATTCATGTCCCCCTTTTATTTACATCACTACCCCTTGGTAACTTAATTTTGTTTTTCTTGCAATTATTTTCCATATATTTTGATAATTTATAATTTTATTCAAAAAATAGCTTGACCTTGATCATTATTTTAGTAATTTGATTATTGTCTATAAAACAATTGTATTATGTACCCTACTAACTATATATGGTCGTCAAGACTATTTTTATATTGCTGTTAATAATGTTTGTACTGTTTTATAAACCTTTGTAACTAATACATTTTCTTTTTCAGATTTAACTGGAAGTGAAGATCCTGTAGACCCAAAATTGTTTTCCTGATCAAATTTTGTTACTATATACATGTATCCAATAAATAAATTAACTCAAACTTGAACAGTTTTAACAATAAATCCTTTTAAAAATGCAATTCATAATTACAAATGATAAACACAAACAGTCAACTTTGAACTTTTTTACATTGGGTAACAAAATTAAGAATTCATGATTTTCAAATAATGAAGGAAAATCATCACAATATGTATTTACATTGGATTATTTAGATTTAGAATGTATTTATATTTTGCATTTTGTTTTAAAATAAAACTAATATTTGTGTGCACTATTTTTTTACTTTTTTCTGTTTTATCCTAAATTACAAAAAAAATATCTGAACCAAAAAATAGAAGTATATAATTACACGAACAAAATAGTTATTTACACTCCAATAAATGATTGTAACCACTATAGTTGGTTCCTTTTCCATTAAAAAAATGTTCCTTACCATTATAAGCAATAATTTTTACACTAAAAGAATGGGAAATTAACACTCAGTTCGTGCATACTTTACACTCAACAAATGTTTTCTCAACAATATGGTTGTCATTTTTACACTCAGTGTCCATGACTTTAACCTGCATTGAAGGATAAAGTTGTTATATATTTTTATAGACCAATGTTATTTACACTCGTCAGTGTGGATAAATAGGAACCACTCTGGGTGTTGTTTGAGTGTAAGATTTAACACTCCATTTTTTACTGTGTACTTTAAAACTACAATACTAGGAGTTAACTAATCTTTGTGTTAAATTACTATAGATCTTTGTTACAGTAACTGACCGAAATAGTAAATAAAACGAACAAGAATGCTAAAACTACAACAATGCTTAGTAAGATCATAATTAACATTTTGAATTAAACAAACTGTTATACTGATAACATATAATTGTGTAATATATGTTATAATTTGTGTATTTCTACAACTAATTTCATACATCTCATAAATTTTGTTGAATTGCCAACAATACACAATTGTCAATTTAATACCTAACGGGATTGTTGTAACAATATTTTTTGCAGTCCTCTTTGTCCAGGAATATGATTTAACAAGTAGTTTTTGTAAATTTTAACAATGTATTAATGTTAGAGCTAACAAAATTCAGTATTGCTAAGTGTACAACACTTTGTAGTGGATCGTCTGGGACTAAACATTTAGTTAAAATTTAGTTAAATTTAACTACATATTTTTTACTGTGTAGAAAAAAATGCTTCAATGAACATATGTAAATAAACGTCTTTGGCATATTTACGATATTGACCTAAATGTATTTATTATGGTTACAACTTGCAGTTACGAACTAGAATAAAGTAAATAACATTAAATTCCTTTAAAAATTCGGGCTCGTTTTAAGGGTCACCACTGTGTGCGGAATGCTAATCTTTAAATGAAGGAAAAATTAACATTGAAACTAGATATACTGAACCTAAGTTAATGTTTGGAACGTTAATGCCAGATTATCAGATTTGTTTATTCAGTAATTTAGTATTACATGTAATTTTGTATAAAAGAGCTCGATTATCAAATTACAAATCAGTTTTCGAAATGAAGTTATTTAATTAAATGTAAATAAAATAATAAAGTTTTTGAGTACTATCAAATTCTCAAATGGACATATTCGATTAAATGAAAAAAAAACCTGAAAACGTGTTTTGGTAATTTCCATTATTTCAGTCTAACAACACAACCTTTGTAAAAAGCTCCAATCGTCGATATCTGGAAAACCTCGTGCACCAGAGCAGTTCGCTGCCAGATTTATCCCCAGGAAATAAAAATCTATAGGATTATTGAAGTGTCATCCAGGAAGCAAGAATCAAAGTTAAACCGTAATATAACACAATGACGTTCTTATTTTATCATTAAGCTAACACCTTTTAAATTGAAAAAAATGACATTAATCGAGACTAATTCTATATAAAGAACTACTTTTGGAATTTCCAGAATTCTTACTTTACCAATTTGCCAGAGCAGGACAAATAATATAACTTAATTGTACCGGAATAAGCCTAAAAACAAAATAACGATGATCTTAATAAGAATTAGAACACAAAACATAAAGGAGAATTAGTAAAGAAAACCACAATCAAACAAAAGCAGGATTGTTAGGGGGTACAAATTCATCCCTTGTATATACAACTTAAAATTCAGCATAATAAGTACGACCAAAAACATCCTTCTTGAGTTATTCATTCAAAACCAAATTAACTTAGAAAATGCTTTTTGTACAGAAAGAGAGAAAAGGATGTCTTTCAGGATTTCTTTATTTTTTGCGAAAAAAAAGACGAATCTTTTCTTCTTGTCATTTAAATTGAAAAAGGAGAAAAACTTGAATTGAATGTAAATGCTGTTACAACTAGTAATAGTGGTATTTGGATTAAAAACAAATAATAAGAAAAAGTGTGTTAGTTTCGTCCTCGTTAGTGCTCATCGGGGTAATTTATTTTAAAATTCCTATTTTAATACGATATTTTTTTAGTAACATTTACAGCTAATAAACTCCAGTAATGTCATTTTTAAAGCTAAGTAGTTTGATAAATACTTGTTTAACGACCATGGTAAAAGTATAATAAAATACATAACCAGTTGGTGATACCATATAACACATGAAAGGTTTAACATTCCAAGAGAGTAGAAGCAGTAAAACTTTACCTTTAGATATAATAATAATAATCCGCTAAATATTGCACCCAAGTTGTCTGCTTACAACGGTTTATGCCCAGATCACATACACTTTTGCACTATAAATTCTTATCACATTAAATTATCTAGCGCATTAATTTACGGCGGAGCGATACGATTTATGAAGACAGGAAGCTAAGTTTCTGCGGCTTTACTTAATCAACGTTTTCACTTATTAATAAATTAAAAGCCGCACTGTTTTGCAAATTTACCAATTCTTCCTTATAAGCTTTTAAAATGTTCAATAACATTCACCCCCATAAAATTTAAATTTCTAAATATTTTTATTATTATTTATTTAATTAATTAATTAATTAATTAATTACTGTTTTAAATCAATCATCAAGAGCCTACAGTAAAAGTTCAAATGTTCGTCTCCCACGTTTTGTTATTACGCTGCGAAGTTATATATATATATATATATGAGAGAGTAGTGTGTGTGTGTTTTGAGTGAGTGTGGAAAGCGTTGAATTTTCCGGCCGTGAAAAGTGCCGGTTCGCAGTTGCGTCTGTCGCAAACTGAGCTGGATTTATCCAGGGGAAACCCGGCAAAAGTCGCGCTCGCGCACACGGGGCGAAATATTGGCACGCTGTTCATTACCGTGATAATTGCCAGAGTTGGGGATGATTGCGTTTTTTCGCGTTTGTTAGGGTTAAAGCTCTGATTATCGAAGAGGCTACACTATTAGTAATTTGGCGGGCGCTTCCCCACATTTTCGGGTTTACTAATCATGATCAAACCGATTGCGCACTTTGCACACTCGCAAAATCTACAACCTTGGTCTTTGTGGCCAAAATTCTGTATTATTTACGTTAGACCTTTTAACCCCTCGAGGTATTTTCTTTTATTTTTTGAGATTTATTCTTCAAAGGAAATACATCTACTGACCTCTTTTCCGGATATTACTAATAAATATTCAAAGAGAAAACTTGTAAAAATCGTCCAAGAGATTTTCAGATGAAATTTTCGCAAACAGCATTGCAGGATCCATCTTTTATTTTTTCAGTTTTTCTTATTTCGAAGATGGGAAAACTGAATTTGCTCAAATCAATAAATCCTTTAACTGGCGGGCAATCATGCCGTTTACAAATTAGACTAATTGCAGTAAATGTTACGTAATACAAATCAAGCAATTTATGACCTATTAATTAATGCAAACAACACCATGATGAACAAGATTGTAACTAGACGGCTTCTGATTGCAAATGTTTCAGCTGTAAAAGATAATTATAACTTGAACTAAGAAAAGTTCAAATAAATAAACATGATTTTGTTTTTCAGTTTAGTTATTTTGCACTCAATCACTCGCTTCATTTTAATAAAATATCCAATAAGCTAGCCTATGATCCAGAAAAAATCGAATCGTAGAATGCTTTGGAATAAAATAACTTGTAAGATCTGAAGTAGGTATTGAAACTGCTCTCATTTGAACTACTTTATACTTACATATACTGCAGTTAAATGAATGACAGATATCACTACAGATATCTGACAGAGACTACATATTGAAGGTTAAAAGTTTAAATGAACTAATTATAATTCTTTTTTTATAATTTTGTTTTTCAAATACCTTTTAGAATTTTAAAGGATAAATTGTTCTGTTGCACCCACTTACATAATATATACTTTAATTTTTAAACATTTCCAATAGGTTAACCTGTTATCCTGAAAAAATTGAATCACGGCTTGCTATGGAATAAAATAACTTGCAAGCATGTCATTTAAACTATTTTCTACTTACTCTATGTATTGCAATTAAGTTTCTGGCAAATAAATGAGAGGTTAAAAGTTTAAAAGGACGCTTTGTTAAATTTTATTTGTTGACATATACGATATGGTTGTTACATAACCCCACTTGTTTTACAGATTTTTAATTTCGAGTCGAGCGTGGATTCTCCAAGAGCGTTTTATCCACTGAATTTGTTAATTTTTGCTGGGCTTTATATATGATTTAGCGAAACAAATGAAGATTATGTCAATTTTTCGAAACATCCGCCTCTCGAATGTTTTTCATGACAACAAACCGACACAGCTGATAAAAATTAACACTAATCTTAATTCTACAAAAATAGGATTGTAGCTGGCAAACTAACGATTAAAACAATATAAGACACATATATTCCACAGTTTACCATAACTGAGATAATTAACAAAAACGATTGACAATGAACAAATCTCATTAGAGCTTAATTATACACACAACTCATTAAACCCAGCTTTATCCTTTACAAAATGAATACATAATTACACTATGTAACTGATACATATAAAATTTACACAAGGACATCTTTACAATAGAAGAAAAACATACATAAAAATTCCTCTCTACGACATGATAGACCCAACAATGCTTATACAAGATCCATCTTCAACATCAACTTAAATGAAGTTAAATTATAGTCAACTTGTCCAGCATACAGTCCTCCAAGTGTTTGAGTTAAAACAATGGTGAAAAATGTTATATAAGAATGACTTGGTTTGCATAAAACATGTATTATCATGAAAACAATCTAAATGATTGATATCCTTTTTATAATTCAGACTTTTTATATACAAAAATTGGTCTTCATAAATTTTATCCTTCTTTGATTTCTATTTTTGAAATTGATAAATCTATCTGTGACCTAACCTGTAGCCTTTAGATTAAATAAACCTAACATCCTAGCATGTCTATCCTTCATTTTATTTTATTGCATGAAATAATTATTTTTATGTTTACGATCGAATCGTCTAATCAATTTTCAATGAGATGAATTCAAGACATCTAAATATATTGAGATGATATCGTATCATAGATTGAGAATTTAATACATTATTAAAACTTTAAAAATATATAAGGCTACGATTAGGCTACGAAAACACAAACATAATCATATCATGCATTAAATAAAAAATAGACATGCTAGGCTACGTGTAGGATTATTAACATAGAATACAAATGTAGGAGTACAAGAGTTTTCATCAGTACTTAACCTCACTTTAATAAGGTATTGAGTTATAAAAAGGCATAGCAGTCAATTATGTTGTTTTATAGTAAAACATGTTTCATGTAACACAGGTTACATGTTTGGGATAGTTTATGCACTTTTCTTGATTGTTTTATATTCACATTAGATTTGAGATTGACGTTAGGTTAACGTAAAACAGAATTTTTTCGTTTCCCACAAAGCCGAATCAGTTTCTGGAAAATATTTCAGTGAAAATAGTTAAAACAGATCATTGATAGTAGATGGTTATACTCATGGTAGATGGTAGATATTCATTGATTTTTACAAATGTTGCTTGTATTTTGTTGTTTGGATTGAGATACCTGGAGTACTGTATTCTGGACAAGATTTGTTGATGTTTGAATTTATTTATGTTGTTATTTATTCAAAACTTGCTCGTCTGGTTTCTGAAACAATTTTTAACAGTAACTGTAAACAGATTTTTGAGTTAAGTCTTTTCTTTAGTATGTGATGATGAATTTGTGTGAACTCCATGTGAGTAGGTTACCTTGTGTAACTGTGTAAATATTCCATGTACAGGGATAGCTGGAGAGTGATGCGTTTTCATTGTAAATTAGTTTTAATGAGATTTGTGACAGCAGATCGTTTTTATTGATTTTCTCAGTAATTGTTAAGTTTAAACCATAAGCATCTTATGTTATTTTAATTGTTCTTTTTGCCAGCTATCTTTTCTATCTTTTCAGAATTAAGATTATTGTAGATTTCTAACACATGTTCGTTTTTGTGACGTCATGATTTTCGCGATGTTCGATTTTTTTTAGTGAGTTGAGTTTGTTTCTTGCTCAAACATATAAAAGGGTATTCGAAAAAGAATAATTTCAGTCGATAAAAGCGTTAGGGCGAGACCCACGTCGGCTCACGATAAAATCTGTAAATTAAAGGGAAGGTTACAGTTTAACCCATGTGTCTCGTTTATAAACAAACTTCAATAATATTGGAATTGGATATTCAGCTGTAATATTTGAAACAAAGGAGATTTCTTTTCGATTTTCAACACCAATATTGGAACTGTGATCGTTTTACTTATCTAAATCAAAGAAGATATTTTTTTGTATCAATTTGGATATCGACATTGTATGTATTGGATCATAGCTGACTTGGATAAATGATGTTTATTTTACCGATTGCGCACAACGCAAATTATTTCAAGGAGAGATTAACACCACGTATTTGATTTGTCAAATTGATATACAAGGTGGACCAAAAATAAGATTTATTGCTTGTCGGGAACAATTGCTAGAACAATTTTAAAGTCATTTTTGTCAAATTCAAGAGGTTCTCACTGGACAAAGTTTGTTGTTTTTTTAACAATTTCAATTGGTTTATTAATTGCAAATATTTTATTGTGGTTGGATAAATTTATTTTGATATTAGTTTGTTCAAATGAAACCAGTTGCAACCCCCATGTCAGGTTGACAACTATCTTTAATTCATTTAAACAAATTCAAGGAAGATTTTTCTTTGTTTTTTATTTCTTTTTAAGAAATTTATTTTCATTTCTTTGATAAATTTTTATTTACTTTTAATGAAATAAAAATGTGTTTTTAATTTATAAAAGTATTTATTTGTTTTGATGTGGTATGCAAGTATTCATTTATTTTCTTTATACACAGAGCTTAAAATTACTGCTTGTCCAGGTGCGGGATTCCAAGTGCAGTTGGTAGTAAGTTTCTTTTTCTAGGTACAGGAATCAATAAGATCAATATTTTTATCTCATGCTCGATCAAATAAAAACTGAGTTAGCCTACTGGGTAAAAGAAAAACTATTGGGTTGTTATAGTTTCATTTTTATTGTCACAAACGGAAATATTTACACTTAAATATTTTATTTAAAACTAAACTTCTCTTCCGTTTGGACTACATAAACCATGCAAGGCCACATTCAGTTGCTACGCTAGTTCAACAGCTGCGATGCCACCTGCAAGGTCTTCTCAGTAGCGCGCCCGCTTCGCCCACCGTCGCATCCACTGGCATGCGATATCTACGCCTACTTACTCTGTCGAGGCGAGGCTTCCCACACGATGTGCCTGCAGATGTGCATTCCTTCCAGTGAACTCACCAACACTTCCGTCCAGCTGCAGCGTCGTACCAGGCACCGACAGCGCACATGCAATCAACCCACAAACTTACCGAGAACTTCTGCCTACGGATTCCAACTACGATACGAATTACTTCCTCATTCGGCAGTATATAACCAGCTTGCTTGAGCTATTCAAACCAGTCAGTTTCCATGGCTCCGACACTACATCTACAAGCAAGCTGGTGAGTACTCTTTTAATTATATAAATGCTTAGTGCTTAAAGTGAGTGGGCGGCGCTTAAATCGCCCACTCTATGCAGAATTATGGGGAGTTGTGTCCAGGCTTCCCCGGCTTAGTTACCAGGAGGTTATCTCCTACATGCTTAGTTTGTAGACCTAGTGCTGAACAGGGTTGGTTCCCACCTTCCCTGTATTGTAGTAGTTTAGGAGGACATATACGTCCTCACCATATATCAACATGTAAACCCTTTGTAATCTTTGTAAACCTTTTGTACTCTGTTTATTGTCAACATGTAAACCTTTTGTTCTTTGTTTATTGTCTTAGTATATAGTTGTTGTTACGACTTGTGTTTGATTCCTTTCTACCTCTGACTACGTTCCCCAGTCACGCAAACCCCACGTGACATTGAGGTGGAGGTGCCGGGCACGACGCTGCAGCTGGACGGAAGTGTTGGTGAGTTCACTGGAAGGAATGCACATCTGCAGGCACATCGTGTGGGAAGCCTCGCCTCGACAGAGTAAGTAGGCGTAGATATCGCATGCCAGTGGATGCGACGGTGGGCGAAGCGGGCGCGCTACTGAGAAGACCTTGCAGGTGGCATCGCAGCTGTTGAACTAGCGTGGCAACTGAATGTGGCCTTGCATGCTTTATGTAGTCCAAACGGAAGAGAAGTTTAGTTTTAAATAAAATATTTAAGTGTAAATATTTCCGTTTGTGACACTTTGCAGCATCTTCGGCGTCCATGACTCCAAAGAGGACCTTCAGGAAGGAACCTCCCAGGTCTATGAGTCCGCGTTTTGGTCGATGCGCAAAAGATTCATTATACTGACCCAACAGTTGTTGTAACATGGAATCATCGAATTCAATTTTTTGAAGCATATCCCTAGTAGCTGATATCAATGTTACTGGGTCAGTATCAGTTAGAAACTTCTACCCTTATTAATGCTGTCTTAGCAGCCCAAAAGGGTCTATTACACCCTTCCATTTTGTCCCCTTACCGACTATCACAAGAATTGCATAAAATAGACGCGCAACTACCCACTGATTTACGCTTCCCAGTGACGCTTGATACTGCCTTTTCGCATTTACTATTAAAAATTCTAAAACTAACCGTCTATTACTCAGATGGAAACTTGATTTACGTAATTTTGATCCCATTATCAGATAATCGAGATTTTTCTCTTTTTAAATTATTACCGTTACCAATCGCTATAATTCAAAATAAATATTTTTTCCTGCAACCTCATTCTACATATTTAGCCATTAGTAATTCTAAACGAGATTATTTATTTCTTACCGCCGAACAATTTCAACAATGCCTTGTTTACAAACCTTTAAAATTTCTTTGCCATCAATTACAACCCCTGTACTCTAATGGGAATATGTGCGAAATTTCTCTATATAGACATGCTTCGCATATTCCTGATTCATGTGATAAACGAATCACAGAAATAAAAACCACCCTTTTTACAAGACTTACCATATCGAATACCTGGATTTTTGTCTGTCCGTATTCTGAAATTTTAACCATAACATGTAAGGGACGACCCCCCTTCGACATCCTTCTAAAAGGTGTCGGAAAATTGTCTTTATCCCGTAACTGTAAAGCGTTTTCAGCTACTGCAGTATTAATCCCTCATACTAAAACTTTTAAAACAGAACTCCAATTAGAATTTACCCCATTAATGCAATTTACGATTGCGAATCTAACGTCCTCGAGTTCTTTTTTGACCAATCTTTCACACCTCGATTTGAGTTATACATTTAAAGATGTTACGAGACACTTGGAGGATTTACAATTTTCTAGTTACAAACTTAACGAGATTTCAAAACTTTCGCGTGATTTTGTTAATAATAATCCAACAAGCTCAATCAACCTTCCAGCTGTTTATATTTGCGCTGGAACGGCAGTTTTTATAGCTTTATCGTACTGTTTATTAGAAGGTTATCTCGTTTATAAACATAAGCAAATGCAAACACTTGCTGACACTACCTCCCTTGCCTGATTTATATTTATTTTCTTCCCTTTTGGTTCTCTCCTTTTTGAAAATCACTATTTTAATGTAAAATTTTTCTTTTTTTCTCTGCTTATGTAAAATTTTTACTCACCTTTTTTCTCTGCCTCGTTGTTACAATTATTGCTTTCTTATGTCACTTCACTTGTGTTCACGATACTTACGCTTCACTTATGCTCTTGCGATGTTTGCTATACCACACCTTTAAAATTATAAGTAATGTTCTGCAGACTACGTCACTTACAATTTCGGACGTTTCCACTACTAGGAACCATTTTGCATACCTTTTTTACTGTTAATAACACTCGCCTTTTAAAACAAAAAAATTTTTTTTAGGCCTTTATTTCTTTCCTTTACATTTTGAATTTTTTTTTAATCCAATAAAAAATCAGGCAAATCAACGGGGGGGTAGACGAAGTCTACCACCACGACGTGGGGGTTGGGGTGAAAATGGACCGTAGCTGCTACTCGCAGCACCCCGACCCCCATTACCTTATAGCGATCTCTGTCATGTACAATGACGATGAGCACCCCCTCATGGCTCCCTAAGTCGTTTACTATCACGGCCTCGTAACCGTCCAATATAACGAAAACACGATGCAGGCGGCAACCAATGTGCATTCCTGGAAATATAGAAAAATTACTGGTACCTTTTCTTTTATACACTTTTTTTTCTCTACTTACTTGTAGCAGGGTAAAAAGTGGGGCCGCTCTGCCCGCTGAACATCGTGACCTCATCGATCACATCCCCCATTTTTCTGTCTTTCTTCTTTTTGCTTCAATAAAGTAATAATACGTAATCTGTCGGAATATCGGTATATCGGTAAGGTATATCGAATTAAAACAGGCTCTCTGTTTTTCCCGCCCTTCTTATACTTTTAAATTTGCTGGCGTAAACTAGAATTTCCCTCCTAAGGGCTACCCGAACATTTTTAACGCTCGTGCGTTTTCGTCCGACCCTGTATCCTACTCTTGTCAATGTTTTTTTTTGCAATACACCTATATATGTTGTGTTGCATATATCGCCCCTAACTATGTAATTTTATTTTTGTAACAAATGGAAAGTATTGTAACCATTTCTTTTGATATAATGTACTTCCGTTATTTATAAGTATGTAAACTTTGCATTTGCTACCATACTTTGCTATTATATTATTCACCTTTTGTGAATTGCTATTTTATCAATCTAGCTTTTAATATTTTAATTACTCATTTGCTTAATTGTTTTTTTTTTAACTTTAAGAATTACTTTTGATAATCGCTATGGAAATGGACCTATCTATCATTTTAGTTATTCAATTAATTGTATTTTTAATCATCTTTGTATTTTTTGCTTTGCTTTACTTTAGAGTCTTATTTTATATACTGTTCAAGTACGTTCATTGAATTCCTCAGATGTTCACTTTTCTAAATTTTTGTTTTCGCGTTGTTACTTACGAGTACTACGAACTGTTGCTTTCTTCGCCTGCGCGAATGGATTTTCCATCAGCATTGGCTAAATGCTAAATGGGACTTAACTGGATGCATCCTCTGGCTGTTCCAATTGGTTCCTACCGACCATCACTTATGGTTCGACTTTGAGAATAATGCTCTCCAGACCAATATTGCAATCAATTACCACTGCAATCGAATAATTTGGTCAAGAAGAATAATTCTATGAGCCTAAGCTCTCCAGATGTGTTACTTTATATTACACACATCCGATGCTATGAATATGGAACAATAGCTTTTCTGGAACCTTTCGCCAACAACCGACTCATTGTGCCACTGTGGTAGCATCAACTTGCTTCGCATCCATGCCATACACACTTCAAAATTCCACACAAAGCAGTTCTCATCTTTAATCCTAAAAACGTCTTTCAAAACAGTCAGTAACATTATTTTTACACTATTTTGTATTCTCCGTATTTGGGAATCGCCATCTTTTGCTGCCAATATCCTCATAATCCTGGATACCTGCCTCATCGACACTACCGCCTACACCGCTCTTCCGTCGAAGAGGGGGAAAGTGTCACAAACGGAAATATTTACACTTAAATATTTTATTTAAAACTAAACTTCTCTTCCGTTTGGACTACATAAAGCATGCAAGGCCACATTTAGTTGCCACGCTAGTTCAACAGCTGCGATGCCACCTGCAAGGTCTTCTCAGTAGCGCGCCCGCTTCGCCCACCGTCGCATCCACTGGCATGCGATATCTACGCCTACTTACTCTGTCGAGGCGAGGCTTCCCACACGATGTGCCTGCAGATGTGCATTCCTTCCAGTGAACTCACCAACACTTCCGTCCAGCTGCAGCGTCGTACCAGGCACCGACAGCGCACATGCAATCAACCCACAAACTTACCGAGAACTTCTGCCTACGGATTCCAACTACGATACGAATTACTTCCTCATTCGGCAGTATATAACCAGCTTGCTTGAGCTATTCAAACCAGTCAGTTTCCATGTCTCCGACACTACATCTACAAGCAAGCTGGTGAGTACTCTTTTAATTATATAAATGCTTAGTGCTTAAATTGAGTGGGCGGCGCTTAAATCGCCCACTCTATGCAGAATTATGGGGAGTTGTGTCCAGGCTTCCCCGGCTTAGTTACCAGGAGGTTATCTCCTACATGCTTAGTTTGTAGACCTAGTGCTGAACAGGGTTGGTTCCCACCTTCCCTGTATTGTAGTAGTTTAGGAGGACATATACGTCCTCACCATATATCAACATGTAAACCCTTTGTAATCTTTGTAAACCTTTTGTACTCTGTTTATTGTCAACATGTAAACCTTTTGTTCTTTGTTTATTGTCTTAGTATATAGTTGTTGTTACGACTTGTGTTTGATTCCTTTCTACCTCTGACTACGTTCCCCAGTCACGCAAACCCCACGTGACATTATTAAAGCTAGCCAATTTAGTTCAAATCAAAGTTTATATTGTATTATCATAAATATCACCGCACAGTTTAATGTTGCCCGAACGTGTGTCATTTCTAGTACAATCATTATATTTTTTATTTTTGAATTTAATATCTCAATATACGAGTATAATTATTTTAAATAAAAGATTAATTTTTTATTTTGTGAATTAATGTTTTAATTATAATTATTACCTATATTTATAAAAAAATTATTTATTTATAAAACATATTAAATATTTCATAATTTTATTTTAAAAAAATGCCGGAACTGCGTTACATCCACGTGCAAAACAATATCGCGTCCATGCCCACTAGAGTAGGCGGAACCAAATTTGATATTTAGCAAATGTAGTGGCCGCAGTCGCTTCTTTTGACACCAACAATAACTAGAAATTAAAAAAAAATGATTTCCAATTATTTGTCTCCCGACCTTATTAATTCATCTATTAAAATGAAGCAAAAAGCAAAGTAAAGTACGTTTAATAAGCTACGATAACGCTTAGTTAATATTTTAGGATTTTTTAAAAATCAATCGATTTTTCTGTTTTTCTTGTGTACTTTTTTCCGTGGAAAATACTTTTTCCTCAAATTTAAAAAAGCACGGGAATAGCATAGGAATTGGACTTTCCTCTTTATTTTGGTTCAAGTAGGATGTGAAAATTTTCAGAAATAACTAAATAAGGAGTATAGAGAGAAAAGCATTTTAGGGATCATACTGTAGACTCTTAGAGAATTATTTGTATATCTATCTTTGTTTTTTGTTTATCAAATATATTTTAAAATTTTAAAGAAATAAAATATCCTTGGAACCCATTCGCATAAAATTTAATCTAATGTTAATATAATCTTGAATAAGATAACCTGTAACCCAGAAAAATGAAATCGTAGTTTGTTCGGGATTAAAATAACTTATGTCTGTAGTATGATCTGTAGTAGGTATTGCAACTGCTTTCATTTGAACTATTTTATGTTACATATTGAGATGTCTTGAATTCATCTCATTGAAAATTTATTGAACGATATGATCGTAAACATAAAAATAATTATTTCATGCAATAAAATAAAATAAAGGATAGACATGCAAGGATGTTAGGTCTATTTAATCTAAAGGCTACATGTTAGGTCACAGATAGATTTATCAATATTTAAAATAGAAATTAGGCAGGATAAATATTTTGAAGACGTAACCTCAATTTCTATATATAAAAGGTCTGATTTATAAAAAGGATATCAATCATTTAGATTGTTTCATGATAATACATGTTTTATGCAACCCAAGTCACATATTAAGATGGTTTTTCCATTTGTCTGGAAGATTTAATTTTCCTTATTATATTTAATTTCAACGATCGATAACGTAGGAAGATTTTTTCTGTTTTCTATGAGACTGACTCAGTTTCGGGCTAATATTTAACTAAAATTAGGTCAATCTTGTAATGACTAATCTAGCACAATAAAATTACAAACTCTTATATAATAATCTAGAGTATTTTTTAATGAAGATTTCGGCTTTGCTGATATGCTTCGATTTTTCCAAATATTGATTCTTATATAACATTTTTCACCATTGTTTGAACTCAAACACTTGGAGGACTGTATGCTGGACAAGTTGACTATGATTTGACTTCATTTAAGTTGATGTTGAAGATGGATTCTGTATAAGCATCGTTGGGTCTATCAAACCGTAGGGAGGGATTTTTATGTATGTTTTTCTTCTATTGTAAAGATGTTCTTATTTGAATTTTATATGTATCAGTTACATTGTAACATTTAAATTTCCACGGTTTGAGCACCGTGAGTTGTTTCTTTTGAAACACCCCGTGTACGCATACGATTTTCTTATTTTTCGAAATTCCGTGTTGGAAGTTTTGAGATTAGGTGGGCCGGTCGATTGATTCTCGAGCGAGGGGAGCTTGGTTGTTGGAACGCTTCTCGAGATGACTGGAAGGGGAGCAGGTTTTGCGGTGCTAGCGAAAAGACGTCTGTTGTGAGGATTAGGAAAATTCTTCCCGTACCGGATTATGTTTTAGTGGACCCGGTGTCGGTCTTTTAAATTTCCTCTCGAAGCCGATACTCAACGGGTGCTCAAGTCAATCGGTGGTTCCTCTGATTGCTTTTCCTTTTTGTATTCTGGCGACATGTCCATTGGTTATTAATTTAAATGGAAGCCCTTGGATTTCTTTAATGAACTTCAAATTTTGAAGATATCGACTGGATTGCCGAGAAGAGGCCCTTGAAGTTTTCTTTGTTATTACAGTGTCCGAATTTTTGAAATGGACCTCAAGTTAGTATTAGTTGTGTAAAGTGTTTATTTAAATTATAAAGGATTTATAAATTTGTCTTATTTCATTATTTAAGTAAAAACTTTATATAAGTTTTTGAATTTTATGACACCTGTCATATATTTTTTTGTGCTTTTTGCTTAGTGCGTTATCTGTATTATGGTCAATAATATCAACCTTTTGGTGTAACAGTAGATTAATAGTTAACATTTTGTAAGATTGTTGTTATATACAGGGTGTTTGACATTTTGAGTCAGCGTACTTATTTATGGTACGATTCTATTATCAATTTTCGAATTGCTTGGCAGTTATCGGTGTACTGTAGGGATCCCTCTGGTTAACCACGATTGATAATTTTTTTTAGTGTCAGCCGCTTTGTTATTTTTTTTATTCACTGAAAATTTTATTTATTCAGGCTTGCCTGTTGGTGAGTATTATGATTAATCTAGTTTATCTTTTGTAACTTACTCAGTTGTATTTTTTTTGTAAATTATTTAATCTTATTAACCACTAGCCTTTCTAATATTATTATACTTATTATTTATTTTCTCATCGTTGTTTTACTGTTTATTAAATCTAATTAAACACGGGGGTTTCGCTGTCAACAAACTGTGTTTTTATTTAATAATCCTTTAGTGTGACTGCTTAAATATTGCTTCCGTTGGAAGATCCGGCCAACGGCTATATCGTGTTCAGTAGGATCTGGCGCCCTTATTTCAAAATTTTTATCAGTGCTCAAATTATTTATCTTTTCATAATTTCTCGTACTGAGACCCACGCCCAGCTAGAGCGAAACCGTGGATCGTGTAATACAATCTTTAAGTATTCACACACAGTTACAAAAAATAGGTAACAACATAGTTAATTATTTATTCATTTTTTAAAGGATAAAGCTGGATTTAATGAGTTTTGTGTATAATTAAGCCCTAATGAGATTTTTTCATTGTCAATCGTTTTTGTTGATTATATTAGTTAGAGTAAATGTTAGAATTTAAGTGTCTGATATTGTTTTCATCGTTATTTTGCCAGCTACAACCCTATCTTTTTAGAATTAAGATTAGTGTTAATTATTATCAGCTGTGTCGGTCTTGTGACGTCATGAAAAACATTCGAGAGGCGGATGAATCGAAAAATTGACGTAATCTGGTTTTGCCAAATCATATATAAAGCCAAGCAAAAATTAACAAATTCAGTCAATAAAAAGCTCTTGGCGAATCCACGCTCGACTCGAGACCAAAAATCTGTAAATTAAGTGGGGTTATGTGACAACCATATGTTTATGGCAAAAAATAAAATTTAACAAAATGTAAAAATAATTTTACCTGGATATTTTAAAGTTAAAGAAGAGTTATTTCGTTAATCTACAATTATTTGGAATTGTAAACGAGTTATTTATTAAATAAATTCAAGAAGATTTATTTCCATTATCGTGTTAACAAACGATGGATTTTCATTCTATAAAATCATCTGACAGATTTGAATGCAGTACTACCAATTTTAAATAAGACTGAAGTGGATCTCGACGTACTTTATATACAAGGTTGGACAAAAAAAAGGTTTTGATTTAATTTTTCAATAACAAAAATTATAAAGACAATTTGAATAATTTCAGAATTCATTTTTCTCACTTTAAAAGTTTTTAAATAATAAAATTCTTACGAATAAAACAATTTAAATTTCTTTATAAAATTTAATTATCATAAATTAAATTTAACTTAACATTTGTAAATATTTTTATTTGATTACATTGATTGATGTCAGTTTTCTCAAATGGAGAACTGTTATAGCCCTATGGCAGGTTATTATCTAATAATTAACACATTTGAGCCAGCTCAGGGAAGAATTTCCTATTTTACTTTACTGTTTTGTGCTAAATAATTTTCCTTTTAGTTTTCTTGAATTAGATTTTCTTTTATTCTCATAAATAAAAATAAAGACAGTGTTTTTAATTTATCTATGTGTTTATTTAATGTGTATACAAGCATCCATTTCTTTTTCTTTTCACATATAGAGTTTAGCTTGCTGTTGTCCAGTTGCGTCCAAGTCCAAGTGTCTTGATAGTAAGTTCTTTTCTTCTAGGTATAAGAATCAATAAGATTTTATTATTTCATTTATTTCATTCTCTATTGAATTAAACCAATTGGAAAAAAGGAAAAATATTAAGGTATTATTTTATTTTATTTTATCATTTATATCACCTTAATATATTGCAGTTAAGCTTCTCCGACAGATAAATTGACGATTAAAAGTTTAAATGAACTAATTCTCGTAATAAAGCTAAATAATGACGTACATCTATCATACTTTTTCGCGGCAAACCTCGATTCAATATTCTTTGGATTACAAATTGTTTATAACCTCATTTGAAAAAAAATTCTTCCGAGTTCTTTTTATAAAGTAATTATTAATAAAGTTAGAAGGTTATGGTTTTATGACTCGAAATGTTATAACGGAAAGAACTACACTGACGTGAAACACCTTTTACAGCGAAAGACTTTTATGGCAAATGACAATTACAATGTAGAACCTTTATTATGAATGACAATTACAGCGACAGCATTAACTGCCAATTCAATTACAGCAAAAATCCGTTGCTGCGAATGACAATTACTGCATTCCTAGAAAGTATAGTGTCCGATTTATTTTATCTTTCGTAGTGATTGTCATTGGAAAATAGGTCCGACACTACAGTTTTTAGGAATGTAGTAGTTGTCATTTAAAGTAATGGGATTTCGTAATTGACTTTGGCAGTAAATATTTTCGGTGTAATTGTCGTTCGCAGTAAAAGGCTTTGGCAGTATTGACATACAGAACATCACCAATCTCCAGCACTGTATTCTTTTACCCTACCTTACCTGCATGCACAGAACGAGCCAAATCGGCGGATAATTGTCTATTGAAATCTTTTCACATTCTTCTATTAAAGTAGTATGGCTGTCTGAATAATTCTACCCAACTGCACTAACAAAATTGCTTTAAATGAAACTTTATATCTCTGAAAAAGTCTAGTACAGTTTTGGCCCTTACCGTGAAGAATTTTGGAATCCATTTTAAGAAATAACGAAGCGGAATCTCCTTACATTTAATTACACTTTTAAAAAATGTTTGGGGGCGAATCAAGTGGGAATGAAGTCAAAGGCGAATGATAAGGCTTTGTATTGTCATAGATTGGTATTGGCATTCAGTTTATCGTCAATATATTTAGCTTGATACTCCTATACGCCCGAAATAATTTGACTCTATTAGAAGCCAAATGGGGTCCATAATAACAAATTACTGTAGACAATCACAACGAAAAAGTAAAAGAAGAAAGGCTCTAGAATAATAATTTCTATTTAATAACCTCCAACTTTTCAAATGATCTGAGGGCAGGAGTGTGTGTTAACGCTCAATAAAATGAGCTCAAATGAAACTTAGTCCCTCAAATAACTTTCTTAAAACCCATAAAGCTTTTGTTTACGTTTTCGTCGGTTTTCAACTACAACGGAGGCCATAGGATTTTTTTGGAACACCGGTAAAAACAAAAATCTTAATTAGGTATAGAAGTTTATACGTTTACGAGATATTCCAACCAAACACATGCACCTAGGCGGGGAATAGCCATTCATCTTATTTAACTGATGATACAATAACGTCTAAGGACGCTCCTATAGTATACAGTTATAGCATACATGCATTGCGCATGTGTAGTTGCCTATCTTGAAGGGTATTATTATCCACCAGTTTTGTCGATTCTTATTGAATGACGCACTACTTCATTTGTTCCTATCAGCTTTATTTAGGAAAACTTAATTTACTGAACACATGCAACAAGAAGTTAATAATGAATTGGGTGTATTGGATTACTGTAACGAAAGATTAATATTACAAATAAGAATACTTATACGGATATCCGAAGTATGCCATTAGAAAGCAATTACAATTCTTGGATAGTTGTTTTGGTTAAAAAATGCGCCGTGGTGTGTCTCCATTTTGTAAACTAGTTTTATGTGGCTATTTTATCGTTAAATGGAACGATTTAGTTGAATCTTATTCCATTGTGACAGCGAATACTTGGAATATAATTATCGTACATTTTTTATAACCTTCAATTATCTGTGAGAGTAAGGTATTTCCCTAGTATTCATTTGTATTCCACATTAAAGAAATCTTTATTCAATCTATATTTTTCAATAATGTAATTTAAATTCAATTCATTAAAGGTTTTCACCCTGGAATTTTAATTTAATCTTCTTAAGATCTTATCTTAAGTAAAACCTATTAACCCAGTTTTCAATTTAGAATAATTGGGCGGAATGAAAATACAATTCTTGACATTCTATTTTTAAATTATTTAGTTTTTGTCCATTAATAGATATTTTAGTGAAAATGTTTAATTATTATTTCGTCAAATGTAATAACTTCTTGTAATGTACGTATTAATTCCTATTATTATGTTATGTCTTCTTTAATTGTTATACAAAAAACGTTTTTCTGTAGGTGCTTCTTGTAACCAAATTACTTTATTGTGTTTAATTATTTTTGATGTAAGAGTGAATAAGCTTATCATCCGTGCGATCTATAGCCGCTAGGATATGCCGTCGACTCAAGCGAGAGCGCACGTCCCTTCCCTAACCGTTTATTTGGCGTGTGCCGCTCCGTTTCACTCCTACAATTGCCCCTACGCTACCCGTGTACATATATAAGAGAGTGCGCAAGCCGATTGATGTAGTTCCATCCCGGAACTCGAAGCCAGCAGCTGGATACTTCAGCCGATATGACACACCAGCATCAACAGTCTTTCGATTTTGCTATCAACACTCTTGTAAATCCTTCATTCATTTTACTAAAAAAATGAAGGCTATGACCTCATTATACTGACGTGGCCTTAAGTCTATTAACGTGTCGAACTTTTAATAGTAGCAAAGTTTACATTAACAGTGTTAATAACATCGTTAAAAAGAACTATTTAATAAAACAAAACCGACCAACCATGAAAACGTTTTGTTAATGCATTTCCAAGTCGAGTGTCTCTTAGAGTAAAAATAATAAAGTAGAAAATACCTACAGGGTATCTACATATATCAAGTGCATCAAACTGAAGTGCATGTATTATTCCGTAAACATACAGAAATCCTAAGTCGATGGCTGAGATTGTATTAGAGCAACATCTCACAGCATTGTACTTGCTACAAAGGTACGTAAACATTATTGCATCTATCTGAAATCACGACACTATTAGCTGCTTTGCAAGAATTCCCAGAGAAAGGTTCCAGTTTCATCCATTTTGTAAGATTGTAGCTGCAGCATACACTTAGAAATGTTTAGAAATTCTAAGTAAAAGTACACAGAAATAAAGATAATATGGGAAAATATGGAGTTATGTTGTAGAAGGCATTTCGTTGCAAACATGAAATGTGATGTCAAGAAATTTAAGAACCCTTTTCTAGTAACAAGGTGGTAGGATTTGCACTAATAAGAATAGTTCTTCTTATCTAAATTTTATGGATGAAACTTTATTACAGCACAAAAATTAAAAAAAAAAGGTAAATTCGGTTAATGCAATAATAATTTAGTATTTTTACATATATAAAAAACATTTGCTACACGTGTAGATTATTAAATTAAAATAACATCTAAAAATAAGGCTTTTTACAAATATTTTCACAGAGGATTTTGTAACAAAACAGTATACTGCAACTGCAGCCTGAAATATTCAGAAGATCTAAGAACAACTTTATGAAAATGAAAATAAGACGGAAAATGCAAAAACATCGTGCATAAGGAGTTCTATGTATATAAATGAGAATTCGAGTCTTGAAATTTAGTAAAGATAGACGAACAACCAAAAAGTAAAATTGGCTTTTGACTTAAAAACCAAGATTTCGTTTATATTTGACACCAAATGAGAACTTTGCGATGCTCTTTACAATATGCACTAGTCCATTAATTTAGATTGTTTAGAACAAGGAAAAATACAATTTACAGTTTGTTCAACAATCGTTGAACTACGAGGGAATATCTAGAACTTTCTCCCATGAACGCCATAACGTTTACAATTGGGACCTACTTTTGTTACAAGCGGTCAACCGTTTGAAAACGTAAGTTTTGTACGAGTAAACTGGAAACCTTTTTTGGAATGTTGTTACTGGAATAATGGTTTTCGAATAGCTTCCTCGTTTATACCATTATTTGCAGACGTTTTGGTTTAATATTTTGAGTTCGTCCCGTGAAAAGGATTTTTAGGGAAAATTATATCACTTTCCCTTTACTAATTCTAAAAGCCGTTTGAGATCTTAAGTAAGTTACTTGCCTTTTATTTTTGCTTTTAGTTCAAGTTTAGTCAATTCTTTTAGTTAGTTAAGCTCTTTTTTCAGGGATTTTGTTTTCTCAATTACTTTTTTGTTTTCTATCTTGTCTGGATTTATTTTGTTGCATCCGTTAATTGGTAATTATTAGCATCTGGTTTGAACGGCTTGTTCAATTCCTGTAGGTAGTTAAATGTACGTACATTTAACCTGAAGACGAGGAACTAGAGAAAAATCTTCCTAAACAAAAACGCCGAGAAAAGCATTTTCCAACTTAGGTTTTTCAACTACCACTTAGATATTTTAATAAATTCAAAATTAAGAAAGGCCTTTAAGTCTTTGAAGACAACGGGCCGATACGGAATAGTTTTATCGATTTATAAATGAATATACGTCTTACGTTGACAGAATAGAAAAACAGCAAACCACAACGCATTCATTCCGCAATAAAGCGATCGGAATTTACCCCAACATAATGTACCAAACAGGTTAATTCCATTAAAACTGTAATTCGAATTTGTCAAAGTGTTACCAACAGTATCACAATCTTCGAGCAGTAAACCTCAAACAAATAGAAATTAGCATTTTAATGTTATATCCTCACCCGTTCCCGTCTCTTAACCTTTCTCTTCTATACACCTCTCTTTCTTTTTGGTAATAAACCAGCAAGGTGATTACACATCTATCGATAAATAATCGTTAATTTTTGTCCAAGGATATCTAAGAGGGTAAAATAAACCAAAGTGGAAATAGGAGGATAAACGTGTCATGTTAGATAATGTCTGAGATAGCATGCAGCCAATTAACTAGTGAGTTGCTTTCAGCAAAATAGGATTATATTCTGAATTAGTCGGACATGTTGATTCAAACTATACAATCACTGCACCAAATATCAACTTGATCTAAGATAGTTTTCTAGAAATGCTCCAATTCCAAAGAGAGTAACATAATACTCATCATTTTACGGCATCAGAAATAATCTAAACAGTCGATATCGTAAGAATCAACAGCAAATTCAACAGTTACTAAAAGTACATAGAAACCCAACGTACGCAATAATTCACGAAAATTTCAAAATGCAAAAAAAATTAAATTTAAACGCTAGTCAAGAAATAATCATAGGAGGGGTTTATGAAGGAACTTTGTTTGTACGAGAATTTCTACGAAATACAAAAATGCTTATACTGGTATTGGTATAGGCAAGAATTAGTTATGAGACAAGTCTTAAATAATTTATAAGAATAATATTATAAGAAATTCTAAAGGACCCTCTTAAAAGTCACCTTCATCGAAGAAACTCGACTTATGACGAAAATATTGAGTATTTCGGTATTAATCCTGAAACCTTTAAGCCCAAATTATCTGTTTTTACTGAAAGTTGTTTTAAGTTCAATATCTTAAAATTAAGGTAGAAATCAAGCATTAAAGGTGGGGAGGCTTTATGGAAAGTCCAATAATTTAGCACAACTTGTGCCGAGGCGTGATTTTTACCATTCGGTAATGCATGTAATGTGCGTATAGCAAAGGAACCATTATGGGATGAATTTTGCAGATTTCTAGCAATTATTGATACTATAGACAAGGAATAATTATAGGGCAGATTGTGAAGGATTTTTGCGATGAAGAACTTTTAAGAACATGTAAAAGTACCAGTACAGGTACGTATAATATATGTGTTATGACAGAGAAATGATATCTAATGGATTCTTAGAGAAATTTGAAAGATCTTTATGGCAAAACAATTTTAACAATACAGTAAATGACCGTACAGTTTTAGGTACGGACAAAGAATGATTACAGGACGAATTTTAAGTAATTTGAAGGATTTTTGACGTGAAGAGATTTTAACGATACGAACAGTGCAGACAAAAAATAATTATGTGGTGAATTTTGAAAGCAATTTTAACGATAAAAATAGATGTAACAGTATACCTAGATAAGGAATGGTCAGGGCATTGCATAGGCCAGGCATTATCTTGCTTTAAAGAAATTTTGAAATAATTGAGCATAATTATAAGGATAATTGATAAGGATTTATACCATTTCTGTAGAGCAGCAGTTCCCAACTTCTTGACTCGCGGAGACCTTTTTAGCATCAATTTCTATGGCGGAGCCCCTTAGGCCTTACCCTATGTCTTACAAGTTGATGGTGTTTGGGAGTAGTGTTATAGGCGGGGGGGGGAAGAAGGAATATATATATATATATATATATATATATATATATATATATATATATATATATATATATATATATATTGCGGTGACTTTGGCTAATTAACAATAAAATAATGTTTTTATATTCAAAATACTTTCAAATAACGAATAATTGTAGATAATTGATTTATAAATTGATATTTAAAAAGACTGTACTTTGGAAATGCTTTTCAACTTTCCTCATTTATAAATTCTTATATGATTCAAAAATACTTTTTAATAGTTTTAAATAATGCACTAGTTACATAACAATGTTATGTGAGTTCTTGACTAACTCAAGTTTACGTAAGAGAGTTGGGCGCCAATTAATTAACATAAAATAACTGAATTATATTAATAAGAAATACTCATCTCAGGACGAATGTGGATTCCTGTGGTTTTAAAAAAATAAACAAATTGAAATTAAAATCACTTTTTAAAATTGAAATCTTGTTACCAACAAAATGGGGACTGCTTATTGGGAAACGGTAACAACCTTTAACCGCAGTTAAATCTGTCGGCTGCCAGCTAACTAGTGGGAGGTCGTGGGTCTCACTAAAGGTCTTCTGTAATGGGCGCCAAGAATCGTCTAAGATAGCTACAGTATTGACCGACAAAATCTGAAAAGAACAACACATTTGCGACTACTACCAATGTGGTCGACTTTTCCCAATAATGACTCCTCGATTGCTGAAAATATAAACTCCAAATACCCCACACATATAAATAATAGATCTTCAAGTAAGTTATATACAGTGCTTTATTATTAATTAATTCAAATTAGCAAATTATTTAATGTGAAATAACCTTGGCAAAAATTGAATAGCGGTTATTGAATGCTATACACAAATAGCAAGGGGAAAAAGATTAATGCGAGCGCGATTACTTACTCTAAAGTTTATTTAAAGTCACAAAAGCAATAAGCAAAGGGCACGGTAAATTTAACACGTCTACAGGTACCAATCAGATTGCGCAATCATCAGCTCCAGTAGTGAGCTATTCATCTATTACGGAGCAAAGACTTACGTACACACTCGCAAATAGTCTTGACAATATCATACAATAAATGGTATGCGATTAGAATTATAAATATGAAGCAGATATCTAGTAATGAGTGCTACACGCACACTGGTGAAAAACCATTTAACACAAAATCATAATATACAAATATACATAAATGTTTTATATACAATAAAGAGTTGTCAAACGTTATTGTTGTTGTAACCAGTTGCTAAATTATAACCAACTCACGATACGGTGTCTGTTCTTAGAGCTGAAGAGGAACGTCTCCAAAGCTTGAACGTAACGTGATCCCGACAACAGCAACCAAGTTCGTGTAACGGTCTTGTACCAATCCAAACATTCAACGTATACTTGTTATACAGCAAGTAATAAAATGTGTAAAGGACAAACCCAAGATAAAAAAAGGTCTGTAACAAATAAATCGCAATAACAGAATGACCATCACAACACTTTATAAATACCTTCGATGGAAGTTGACCTTAAGAGAGATTTATATCGCCTCCATATAACGACGATTATACATAAAAACCTATCGAAAGAATTTAGTATAAGAGATTGAAAGATAAAAAAGTTAATCAATAAACTTACGAAAAGGTGTGCTTCCATAACCTCAAAAGAACAAGTGGAAATACATCCCATAAACGGCTTCCAATAAACGAAATCGGAAAACTAACGCCACAATCAATCATCAAATCTGCACTAAGGCAATTCCCATAACTCAACATAAAAGGAAAAGATTAATTAGACGGCGATGTCCACGAAAAGGTTCTTCAAGGAACTTCTAGCTTCACAAGCGGATCAAACAAGAGTGACAATCTCTTATCAAACAGGAAATAGTTCCACAACAAAATGGCAACTACAAGGAGAGAAAATGCAAAAATCCCCAAACGCTATACAACTTAATATAAAATACAAAGCTATACAGGGTGCTACGAAATCAGCACGTAACAATCTTAATTAAGTTTAATTATAGCTAAATTGTTCAAATCACTTAATTACACCTCACAAACAATAGTCTTTTCTTCAGCAGATACCAAAACAGAAGGAAATAACTTCCTACCTTCTTATATAGCGATGCTTCTTCCTTTTGCTATAGATGTCCTCTTTCCAAAACCATTAGCAGGGTAGGTCACTTGATGTTGACCCAGGGCTGGTCTCCAATTCCGGTTGACTTTCTTCCTTTTTCCTGGATTTCCCATATAATATCATCCAAAACTTGATTTTGGTAACTCACTTTTGTTTATTAATTGCGGGTATTTTTTTCCCTTTTTCGAAGAACTTGTATTTGTTTTTATGTTTAAATAAATAAAACACCAATCAATAGTTCTAATCGAAGATTTATTATCTTGCTTACTTAGCAAGTAAATTTACTATTAAAAGGATGTGGTTCTTTATAAACTTATACACACTTTTACAATTTATAGTTTTTACACTTTCGCCGTATTCAATTAACTTAACTATCTATTTACATTTGTACTGTATCTCTTACACGACTTTACTGCGTCGTTGTTTACCATCAAGTGTCCTAAAATTATCATTTTCTAAGCTTATATACTATTTCTTATTTACATAATTATATTACACAATTTGACGTCACCTTACGAACTAATACAAACTGTACACTCATATAATACATAATAGCAGATTAATATTCTTTATAAAAGTGACACATCTATTACACATTATTACACAATACTTTTACGCAATAATAACGATCTAATTACATAAACAAAACCTTAAAAGAATCACATAACCCGTCGATATAACACATTTGAAATTATCATAATTGCATTACATCATAACAATAAATTGCGACCAACTGGATGTTACGTATACTTAAGAAATCGGTGAATAAACTGTTTGATAATAACTAAAGAAACATGTATTATCTAATCTTATTAAAAAGTATACACATTGATTGTATAATCAATGACACACCATTAAATAACTTAAAATTATTTTTAACAGGGAAAGTTAATAAAATATTCCTAAAGTGTTAGTTTTCAATGAAGATTTTAAAATCTTACAATAATTTCCAAAATTACCAAAATTTTGACACTAAAATCCACAGCAATATATATATATAGTAAGGAAATGTGACATAAAGAGATATCTAACCAATTGTGCAACGTCCATACAATGAAATTATATTTTAAAAACATTGAAATTTACCATAATATCTCATTTATTCCTACCTACCACCCATACGTATGATTTTAAGCACTCAACTCAAACAAAAGATTTTTAGCGAGTGACACGTTTAACAAATTTTACACAAATTGTACGTAAACAGCACACAAGTTCTGCACAACTTTACACAAATTACACACAAACAGTACACAAATTGCACACAACTTGTACACACAATACAAAAAAATTCGACACACATTTCACACAAATTGAAAACTAAATGCTCGCAAATGGTACACAAATTGCGCACAAATTGTAGACAAATTTCACATAAGTTGCAAAGCAAATACTCACAAATTGCGCACAAATTGCACACTGATTGCATATAAATGGTTTAAAAATTGCACAAATTGCACATGAATGTAAATTGTACGCAAATTGCCTGCAAATTGTACGCAAATTGCATGCAAATTGTACACAAACTGTACGCAAGTTACACACAAACAGTACAAAAATTGCACACAAATTGTACACGAAATACACACAAGGTGTACACGAAATAAATGCACACAAACTCGACACAAATTCCACACAAACTTCAGACTAAATGGTTGCAAATTGTATACAAATTTCGCACAAATTGTACATAAATTATACACAAATTTCACAAAAATTGCACACAAATTACACACTAATTGCATAGAAATGGTTTAAACATTGCACACAAAAGTGCACAAATTGCACACGAACTGTACGTAAATTGCACGCAAATTGCACACAAATTGAACACAAACTGTATGCAAATTACATACAAACAGTACACAAATTGTACACAAAATGCACACAAATTGTAAACGAAATGCACACAAATTCCGCACAAATTACAAACTAAATGGTTGCAAATTGTACACAAATTGCGCACAAATTGTAAATAAATTATACGTAAATTGCACACAAGTTTTACAAAATTTGCAAACCAAATGCTCACAAATAAATACTGCACACAAAAGTGCACAAATTTCACACAAACTGTATGTAAATTGTAAGCAAATTGCACACAAATTGTACACAAACTGTATGCAAATTACACACAGAGTACACAAATTGTACACAAAATGCACACAAAGTGTACACGAAATGCACATAAATTCGACACAAATTGCAAACTAAATGGTTGCAAAGTGTATACAAATTGCGTACAATTTGTACACAAATTATACACAAATTGCACACAAATTTCACAAAAATTGCGAACCAAATGCTCACAAATTGCGCACAAATTGCACACTAATTGCATAGAAATGGTTTAAAAATTGCACACAAAAGTGCACAAATTACACACGAACTGTACGTAAATTGTACGCAAATTGCACACAAATTATACGCAAACTGTATGCAAATTACACACAAACGGAACACAAATTAAACACAAAATGCACACAAATTGTACACGAAATGCACAAAAATTCCACACAAATTGCAAACTAAATGGTTGCAAATTGTATACAAATTGCACACAAATTGTACAGAAATTATACACAGATTGCACACAAATTTCACAAAAATTGCAAACCAAATGTTCACAAGTTGCACACATACTGCACACTAATTGCATACAAATTGCCCACAAAAGTGCACAAATTGCACACGAACTGTACGTAAATTGTACGCAAATTGCAAACTAAATGCTCACAATTAAACACAAATTACTCACAAATTGTAGACAAATTGTACACATACTGCACACCAAGTGCATACAAATTGCACACAAATTTACAACAAACTGTACGTAAATTGTACGCAAATTGCACACAAACTGTTCGCTAATTACACACAAACAGCACACTAATTGTACACAAAATGCACACTAACTCCACACACATTGCAAACTAAATGCTTGCACATTGCACAGAAATTGTACACAAATTTGACATAAATTGCAAACCAAATGCTCACAAATTTCGCACAAATTTTAGGCAAACTTCACACATACTGCACACCAATTGCATACAAATAGTTTATAAATTGCACACAAACTGTACACAAGCCGTTCGCAAATTACACACAAAAGTAAACAAACTTCTGAAGTTCAATGCTATAAAGAAATGCTTAGATAAGCAAGCAATAATATGAGACGAATTTTGAAGGACTTTTGCAGAAAATAAATCATGACGATAAGTAAAACTTCTATACTATAAATGTTGGCAAAGAAAATAGAGAGCCTATAGACAATGAATAGGTTTTGAACGATTTTTTAAGGGACGAATTTTAGAGATACGGAAGGTGGGTGTGCAAGTAGAAGCAAAAAATAATTAATTAATTTATAATTAATTTTGAAGAATTTTTGATGTAGCAGATGTTTAAAATGTTGCTTAAATATTATCTTCTTGGCTATATTTTCGTACTGAAGAAAAATAGATGGCGTTATACTGTCACTCATGAAATTCGCTTTAAGTTAAAATATTTATGCAACGTTTTAAACTAGCTGCCTAAGTACTCCAAACTAGAAGGAATAAAATCTAAATTGTACCATACTTAAATTGTACTAGTATATAATGAACAAGTTTATTGCCACACGATTGAATGATGAAATGTAAGCAGCTAAAGTAATTAAGGCAAAGTTGGTTATGAGCACAACGAAATCAAAGGCTAAACCAGTCACGTACGGCAAAAAACAAGTTCTTAATAAAAGTCTATTTGGACATGGGAAAATTGAAAGGTTGGTAAATTCAGAATTAGCCATGGTTACGTTATCAGCGCTATCTCCTATGAAAATAATTTTAATAATTCTTTAATTTACCGTTAGTTTTCCACAACTTGTTAATACATTTTAAACGGCTGCTTCCAAATTAGAACGAAATTCTTTTAGCGCGCACCCTCCTATAAAACATACATACATAACAGTACATTAATAAAAACATACAAAAGTAATTTCCATAAATTCATTTTATATCAAGAAATTGTAGAATTCAACTCAGAACTAGGACTATTTATTTATTTACTATTATCTAATTTATTATATTAACTATATCACCCTTGTAACAAATTAAATTTTGTGATGTTTTAATTATTTTATAATCTAATGTAAAATTACCTTTTCCTCTGCTAATGTAGCTGTGAACTCGATTAAATATAATTAGACATATAATTATTATAATTATTATAATATAATTATTATAATTTGATGCTGAAATATTTAAATCTATTTTATGTATAGAAATACCAAAATGTGAAACAAAAGAAAATTCTCAACGTTCATCCATTTCAAGTTGTTTAACATACATTTAATTTTCGTGTATTTATCACATTCCAAAATTATACAGTTTTGTAATAACTGCAATTTACTTTTTGTTCATCTCTGATAACGTAAACAAAATTGAACTAGATACAAAAAGTAAATGACGGAAGAATTACACAATTATAAACCAATCTTTTATTTCATGTTCTTAAAGAATTATTTACTTTTCTTAAAACACCTTTTTTTTCTTTAACTTCAACTTTAAATTTTAGTCAAATATTTAGCAATCTCTATCTTGTCCAATTAAAAGACTTTTAGTTTTATTAATATTAAGTTTCATTTTATCTGTTTCCATCCATTTTCATTAATTAAATTGCAAACTTCCATCAATTAAAATAAAAGGAAATATTAACAATTTAAAAAATGCTATGAATGCCGTCGGATGTACCATTGCAGAAGGTACTTCTTCATCTATTTATTGTAATTTCTTAGCCGTTTCAAAACCAAATAAAATCTAATAAAATTTATTTCGCTCCACTAGTTATATTACAGGGATTAATCTAAATTGTTGAATGTTCAAAGTTATTTAAAATCTTAATAAAATTACGCTAACCTTAAATTTTATGGCATTTGATTAATTTGTCTTTCTTATAAACTTTAAGCCCTTAATTGCTGCAAACTAAAAGATTGTTACTTACGATTTTATTCTTCAGCAAATAATAAGATCTTGAATAATTATCGAAAACAAGTTCTGGTTTATTGTTTCTAAGCCATATCTATAATTTCTCAAACTTATACATTTATACATTTATACTTATACATTCCAACTAATTCCAGTGAAAATCAGCCTATTATCACTTAAAGACAATCCAACTACGTTTTACTCAAAGGAATATCTTATGAAACATATGTACTCGGATGGAGAAACCTTTAGTTGAATGAATTTAAATTAGTATATCAAATAAGCAGAGATTAACTAAGAACTTCTTTAATGTAGAAAATAGATGAATAACTTCAAAGACTACTCTAGGTCTTGATTTACAATTTCCCTAACGACAGGTATCAACAAAAAAAACTTATTAATGGACAACAACTTTCCATTTAGTGCGATTATTAGATTCAAAGCACCACAATTGATTAAAATTCAACTAAATTGTTACATTTACCTATCAAACTAACACAAAAACAACTTTTTCGCAATTCACAAAATTGTGCTGGTTTAACCTAAGCAGATATTTAAGAATGTGACTATTTTTTAACAAGACGCTTATAGAGGAGTGATACATAATTCAAGAGAATCGAAGAATGGTTCAAATGAGATTGCTCGCGATTAGACGCGCCGCCAGCCTTCTATCTATTATGAAGCAATATAAGCTTGATTGAAAATGTTTAATTTTGTCGTGCCATCTTACTTTCGGGGCCTTTTTCGCAACAGAAGACGTTTCTTTGAATACATAAAAGCGTAATAAATTATTCTAGACAAGGTACATACTACCTATATTACAGAATTAATAAGTTCTAAAAAGCAAGAAAAAATCAAGTAGCAGTTTTATAAATTAGTATCCGATAAAAAAGATCAAAAAATTTACGACTTCACAAAAGAATTTTTAGAACCTCTAATATGAACATTTTATGTGACATAATTTTATTACTTTTTAATTTACAACATTCCTTGTATTTTTATAGTCAATTTTTTTTTATAATTTCTCAAATATTAGTTTTATTTCCAAATAAACCCTTTTGATATTCTTTTCAAATCAAATAAAAATTCATTAAACGTTCATTTTGAAAAATAAACGGACATTTATAATTCATCGTAAATTAAAACTATTTTCTAAATGGTCCTCGTAAATGGTTCATAAATTTACACGTTTAATAGTCTGCGTATCAAAATAAACAAATTAAACTCAATTACGTTAAATTATGTAAAATCAAAATTAATTTAAACGCCCCCATATGAATAGAATCATCAACATTCTGACCGGTTTATAACGGATGATCCAATCCGTGCATCATAGAGTTTCCCGCAATGCAGGTACATCACATCCCCAGCAGTGCATCGTTTATTATTGCTACACCTAAATAGAAATGATAGCTACATTTTGCTATAATATATACTGCGGGCATTACAAAATTTACCTTCAATATTGTAATTTGTCACGATGTACAACTGCAAACTAACCTAAAACTTCATCATCCTTTGTTTCAGTTAACGACAATGAGAATAATACCAACAGTAATAATAATAACAACAGCAATAATAATTATGTAGGAACTTCTGCCTTTGTAAACTTTATGTTAATAACGTTTTTACTAATCAATACTAGGTATTTACCTTTAGAACATCAAACTAAGCGACGGCAGTGTTTGTTTAGTTCGAGTTAGCAGATTTGTTGTCATTCCAGTTATGAACATGACCTCATCAATCCGTTAGTTATGTGAGGATCCTGAGTACACAGAGTTATCCTCTAGGATTATGGGGATCCCTGTTGAGAAGCCCCCGTTCTCCGGAATGTTTATACACTTTGTAGAACCTCGCGCGCTCACATCATAGCCAAAGCGAGCGAGTAGGAGCAACATCGAAAAGGAAAATCAATGTCTGGTCGAAAAGAAGGTTAAAAAAAATATATATATATATATATAGCACATTATTAGAATTCGCATGAATCCGCACCAAATTAACCAAACAAACAGAGCTTCATCAGAATTATTCCGCGTTTTTGAAGGCGAAGCAATAAGAAGAACAAACAGGCTTCGTCTTTCGTGCATCTCCTCCTCTCCGTTATTCCATAACCACAAAACTTCAGTTGTGGGGTTAGAATGAGGCCTTTTAATTTGGCCAAATGAAACGAATCCCTCATAATACAAGATTCCTTCTGTGTTCAGCCGCCATATGGCAGTTTATATCCAGTGAAGTGCGCTTAATAAGACTCATATTTTAAGAGAGAAAAAATGAAAAATATTAACGTCGGTCGCATCTTTTTTCCACGATCTTCTATCATCTAAAACCGAGGAGGCCTATTAATCTTTTAAGACACAGTACTACTTTCCCAAATAAAATAAAGCTTTCGTAGACAAATCTAATTTACTTGAATCGGTTGTTGCTTCTAGAATTCCCAATAGAACAAGCATATCCATAGAATCTGATAAAATATATATTATTCAGTAGTCTTTCCATGTTTCATGCATTACAGAATGCATTTGGTTAAGAAATTACAAAATTCTCGTTGCAATATCTCCGTTGCTTTCAGCACAAAGCTTAAAATAACTACCCTGAGTTTTTATAGACCCCATAACCCTAAAGTAAGCTGCTTTCTTCCAACTAACTGTAAGAAATACCTATTTTTGTGCTTCTCGTTGCAGGCGAATTTCCAAACTTCTTTAATAAAGGTTCTTTGCTAGTAGATTTAATTTCGTTTATTTTTAACAAGCATAGTTGAAAGCATAAGACAATAGGCCTACAGCCTCAATAGCATTCGTACCGTGTCTACCCTGTTTGACAGGAGACAAGCTACAACTCCTGTAAAATTAATATCCTGGGGCTTCCCTTTTGTCTGTCTCCGCAAATATGTATTCAGTGTGCAAAAATTAACATTACCTTAACTTTAGCTGTATAAAATTTGGTAGTCTTGGTTCTGATGTAGCTATAATTAAGAAGAAATTACAGCATACTTCAATATGTTCCAGTAAGTTAAATGTATATTTTTATTATTTTGGTCACTGATCTGCAACTTTTGCAACTAACAAACTTCCTTTGCATTCAAAATGAGAAAAGATGAGACCACCTAAGTTAAAATTTTTGCACATTTGAATGAAATTAGCATGGGTTCCTTAGACCAAGACAAACCGAAAGCTTCATTCACCCATGAATAATCGATATGTAACAACCAGAGCGTTCTGTGTAATTTTGGGGTTTTTATTGTAATCCTCTTTTTTTATATTAGCTTATAATTTTTCCTTTACGTTAATAAGCTAATAATTAAAGAGTTTTATAATCTGTTTCCACCCCGCCTATAACATTCTTTGGTAGTCTTAGTTCCTTTAATTTTACTTTAGTAGTAAAATCTGTAGCAACAAAAGTTTTGAATCGGATTTTGACATATTTGCTGAACAATTTCGTCGTATCTCTTCGAGACTTTTGGAACAATAACTTCGCATAGTCGACTATGAAAGATCTAAACAAACCGCTTAATGTCAGTGATTTGTTGTCTATTTAATTAAATTGCCAAATAGACTATTGAATTTGATAAAGATATCTTGCATTGCCCCAAGTCAATTAAATTATGCCGTGTTACAATTCATTAACAACTCTACAGCCTTGGTAGTGTAATGTCTAGAGTGCTGGACTTTCACCCAAGCGGCCCGAGGTCGATTCCCGGTGCCGGCAGTTCTGGTTAAGGTTTTCTGCAGTTTTCCTTAGCTGTGACACAAATATGGGATTTACGCTGTTCCATCTGTAAGTCGGCTGCAGCCGCACTTAGGTCCTACGTAATAATAATAATCGCCCCCTCCCTCCCTCACAAGCTTATAGCTTCTGGGGCCAGGTTTCCAGGCTATGGGTTGTAGCAATTATTATTATTATTATTATTATTAAATAAAATATTAAATAGTTTAATTGATTCGGCTAGCTTGACTAAAATTGAAATATATACACCCCAATAATTTTCTATTTACCCAGTAGGCTAACCCAGTCTTCTGAAATTTCTTTGAGCATGAAACCAACATAAAGCTCTAAATAATAATTTTGCCATTCTTAATACAATAAAATTAATAATAAAAGCTTACTTCATAAACACACCTGGAGTTCTGCAGCTGGACGAGAAAGATTTTTATAATCTGTGATATAGGATGGTTGAATAATTATATGACATACAATAAGTAAACAAATATTTATAAATTATCAACACAGGTTTTCTTTATTTCACATATGAAGAAAAAATGAATAAAACGGAATTCATAAATCAAAAATAAAACAAAAATCCAATGAAATTTAATTAAGCTTGCTGAAATAAAATTTTATTTTGTTTATGGTATGACAATGGTGCTATCACACATCAACAATCTTTATTTCAGTGTCACAAACGGAATAATTTAAAATTGACTAATTTTATAATTTCTAGAACTTGCAAATGTATCAAGGTTACATTCGTATCTGCAACAGTTGCCTACTCTATCCGGCCATCTGCGAGCCGCTTCCGTCGCATAAAACATTATATAGGCGTTGGCTTAATGCTTATCGCACACGCAAGACAGCTGCTGTTATTCGAAGAACTCCTAACTTCTGCTCAGCCACTTGCGACCGACCCACGTCGCACACGCGAGTCAGCGACTGTCTTTTTAAGAACCTCTATTCAGCACAACATGCGATCGACCTACACTCTGCCACCCCAGCTGCATGCCGCATAAGGAAATAACGGATACGCGGAACACCGCACCTACAGATTCACGTTAATATGTTAATGTCTTGCGCTTTACACAGTATATAACCAGCTCGTTTTGAAAGCTTATCGTTCAGTCTGAAAGATGACTCCAAGCAAGCAAGCTGGTGAGTACCTTTTTATTATTATTTATTGGGGGGTTGACTCGATTGAGGGGTGCCGATTACCTGTCTCCCCTCTGCTTAGTATTAGTGGTCTCGAATCTAGCACCCAGGGGTGTCGATTACCTGATTCACTAATGTGCCTAGTTGTAGTATTCTAGGAACCCAGATTACCGGGTTTCGTAGCGCTTAGTTGTGGTTCCGATCGCCCTTATGTTCAATATTAGTTTTAAGAGGACTTGTATGTCCTCGTACTTCTATTTGTACCCTGTCGTGTTATGATTTGTTATTTAGTACATGATTAATCGTGAGTTGTGTTTACTTTCTATTTCTATCTCTGACTACACCATCCAGTCACGAAAACCCAACGTGACATCAGCAAACCACTATAAATAAAAATTTTCTACTCATGACATTGAAATCACTCATTTTGCAATTGATAACGATCGCATTTCAAACACTAGAGGTTGAAATTTTCGGATTACCGGGATTTCGAATTTTAAACTGTTTGGCATCAATTGCTGACTAGAGAAATGTCACTCTAATGTCATGTTTTGTCACTTAAATGTCATATTTTTTTCTAAAGTGCATTAATTTTACTAAAAACTCGGAGCAAAAATAGTATATGCAACGCGTGGCTGATAAAATTTCAACGTCTCGAGTTACTTTTTTCAAAAGAACCAATAAAACTACTCTCAACGTTGAAATTTTATTTCAACACTTGTCCCATAATATACTATTAATTTATTACAAATACTGCTTAAGAGCTCTATTACTTAATTTAATTTTTTTAATTAAAAAAATGTTTGATTTCTGATCAGAAAATATTCCCACTTACTTTGGATTAAAATCCGACACGATACACTATCCTTACATCCCCGCAGATAAATAGCTTCACTTTGACACATCGGAAAACTTATCGATTAGAAAATCTCGTTTTAACTAAAATAAATTACATTAAAATTCTTTACACTTACCTAATAAAGTGATACTGGTTCCACTTAAGTTCAGTTCTTCAGAAGCTTCTTTGTTTACAAAACAAACACGAGAGTACATAACCCTTCTTTTATTTGATAAATTTGGAGTCAGAGGAGCATAGATTCTGCCTGTCGATTTCTACTGACTGAAACTGTTTTCTCTTATAGGTCCACAAGACTAATTAAGACTTAATTACACCCTAATTATACAAACTTCGGCTATGCTACAACATGGGACAGTTACTTTATAACACATAGCAACTTCCTTACATAAATTTACAATGATTATAGCTGAATACCAAAAGAAAATTAAAATTAGAAATCGGCAGCTTCGGCATTTTAGATAAACCTAATACTAACGCAACTCATGGATTAGTAAATCCTTAAACTAAACAAAATTCAAACCATTCTGGTCTACAGTGCACTACTTCAGGTGACTAAATTAAAACAATGGACTAAAACATAAAATGTAACTTGAATTTCTAAAATGACTTTGGATCGACATATCCAAACTGAAAAATCAAAATGATGATCACAATAATTTATTTTGTTTATTTTCAGTACAACAACAACCTGAAACTGCTTCCAGAAATCGAAAATGTAACTCCGATAGATGACGAAAAAATATGAAAAATGAAAATATAAACCCTAAGAACAGCTGAAGTGATATCCTAAATCTGCTTTCCTGGCTATATTGTGCATGTTCTATAATATATAAACTAAATTTACTTATATAATTTTCCTATACTTCCTACTTACTATAATATTTTATTAAAGTGAGGTTATGTATTCGCACTTCGCATGTTTGTAGTTGTCTTTATTTGTATGTATACTTATAAAGGTTATTAACTAACTTAAAGGTTATAGTAACTTAACTATAAAGGTTCTTCGCTCCTGACTGCAACTACCAAGGCCGGTTCTCTACTTCACACAACAGTAGGTCGCGATGGGACAGAGAACTGGATTCCCCTAAACCAACCCTAACCACAGTGAGAGTAAAACCTTGGCAAAAGAAGAGGTCAACTCTGCGTGGTTTTAATAAAAACAAGGTGTAACTATTTAAGCATTTATGTTTATGAAACTTATTTTACTTTGTATTTAGTAATAGGAAACCTACACCAGAGGTATATACGGTAAGTTAATGCAACGAAATCTGGTGAATTACTTGGAACTTATCTGGTCTGTCTGGCTCCAGCGGCGCAAAGCCGTTAAAGAAGCTTTTTATTTAGCGGTATGTATTTGTCTTAGATGTGCCTATCTTAGATTTCTGTGGTAGTCTAAAAATTCTACCATCGAATCCTGAGCTAGTTATCACTTCGTGAGAACCTTTAAATGCCTTACTTTAGTAATCTCTCAAAATCTTAATACAATTTCCTCTTTTTCTTGTTTCAAACAAGCTTTACATATCCACTGTTGTATTAGTTGACGAGAGACTCTGAAAATATATTATATTATATCGGGTAACAGCCAGTGTGCTTTATTAAACGCAAATCGATTTTTTCGCATACTGATTCAAGGTGACCGGCTCAGCTTTACTTGGAAATTACCCCTAATTTCGATTTCTTGAACGGAACACCCTGTATATTTTGCTTATTTGGATATTACTGTCAAAATTAGTATAACCATATCGTCGAACTTAAGACATTTTAAAAAAAAGTGCACAATCTGATCAGTAGTTCGCTTCTTGATTTTTTTAATTTATTGATAAGGGAATTTTAGAAAATCAAATAAACCAATTAAAAAAACTGACAATGAGGTTATATTAATTTTCATCCGTAAAATCTAGATATGCAGGATGTTCAATTAAGAAATCGAAATTAAGGGTCATCTCCGGCGAAACCGAAAGTCGAACACTTTGGATCTGTATGTCAAAAAAATCAAAATTTACATTTAATATCCATGCTAAAAATATCAAGGCCCATTTATAAACAAAGAAGACATTAGTTTGACCCTACCCTCTGTGTTACCCGGTATATTATTTCAAGGGTAATTTCAAGTACTTTGCAATACGGTACAAAAGTCCATTGCACACGCATATGTCATGCGAACCGAGCACTCTGATCTTTTAAATAACATGAACCTGACCATACGCGTCTTGGGTTACTGCACATAATCACGTGAGACCACTAAATCTAGACTGGGCAGTACTACGCAAAAAGCGGTGGACTGCGCTTTGCGTCTTTATGGTCTTATGCTGATTATGTTATTTAATAATAATATTAAAAAAAATCTAACGTTATTTTCGATTTTATTTATTCCATTACATCCTTCTAACAGAAGGTTATTTTAATTTAAAGAAAATTCCGTTACTGTTTAAAATTTGTTCCATTTTAAAGTACATATAATAGCAAGTAGGCGAAAGACTTTTGTATGCAACTCGGACAGGAAAGCATTTACAGCTCTTAGTTGTCTGCTGTCCTCGCTTCCCTTGGGCTTAAGACAACTGCGGACTGCAAATTCTAATTTTCTACCCTTGAGACATAAAATACTATTACTTCATGATTATTTTGCAAACTTATAATTTTGTTTCTACAACACCGATGTTTTTATATCAAATAAATGCATAGAAATAACTTTCCCCGTTGATGTCGTTTACCGTCACAGCTCCCGCCACCTCGACACTCAGAGCAGCAACGAACATCCCCGATCAGGGTAAGTCAAGTCTTGAGAAAACAATAGATATATAGACTAGGCGTGAGATAGGAGCTTGGCTTATTTTCCCGGATCAAAAACACGCTCAATGAAAAGCTAAATTTTACGGCCAAGGAATATGTACCTGTCTGTGTACTACCAGACGCACCCCACTGTATCTAGTAATTGTATTTTAAAATGTTAAATTTGTGAGCACAATTATGGACATTTGGAAGATTAGCAAGCTTTTAGAAGATGAGGCACTCAATCAGTGAAACTCATGATAAACAACACTAGTAACCTCGGACAGAAGAATCGCATCGGTAATAGATTCTGCCGGTACAGAATAAGGCCTCCAAGAGATTACGGAAGCAAATAACTTCGAAAACTCATATACCACAAAAACTAAGAAACTTTCTGAGGCTTAACGAAGATCTCGGAAGTAAAGAAAAAAAACTTAGAAAGCTAACAAACTTTACTGCTCATCAAGTAAGAGATAACAAGAAAATGGATGGAATTAGGGAAAAACCAAAGACAGTCAGACTCCAGTTTTCCAAAGTAGAAATGGAAAGCGAATAAGGCCAAGAGCAGTGTGCGGACTGAGCCTCCAGTACTGTTGCTAAAGGCCTTAAAATGGCAATTATAAAATGTAGACACGTCATTAAAATCATTTAATTATAAGCAGTACCTCAAGTCACCAGAACAGCTTTCGTGGCATTTTCTGGAGAGCATCCGAAACTATAGCTTAGGGCTGTTCGCTATGACCCCATTTTGAGAGGCCGCGAAGTAACATTTATTGACTCTCAGGACCTTCCAGAACGGCCGACAAGAATCTCTGATAAAGACAGGGAGACTGGGTACTTCTCAGTCAAAACATGGAGGAGATGGCACAAACCATAGCCTACACCATTAATGAGGAGTGCTTCAGAGCTCGGAAGAGTGGACTTCCTGGTTTAGAGAGTGGAATTAGCCGATGGAAAAAAGTCAAATCTATCTGGTGAAGGGAACTATTTGGGAGTTATACTCTACTCAACTCTCATAGAAACAACAGATTCAAAGAGTATCTAAGAAAATGGTAACAACGCTTGTGACTGTTAGATGAATTATATAACAGGTCATATTACTTTTAAAGCATTTCAATTTTGAAATCGATTTTTAAAGTTTGATTTCCCTAGGATTTAGGCAACACTTTACACTTCGCAAATTTCCGCGTCATCAATGTTTATTTCCAATAATCTTCATTGGCTTCGAATTGTTTTGTATCGCAGTATCGTAATTTTTTAAGTAACTTAGCATATTATGGTTGTTATTAAATTATCCTTCTTCGTTCGCTTATTCGTTCCCGAATAAACAGTTTGTGTAGTCTATTTGACTTTGTCTAATTATTGTAGTTCCTTTTAAGTTTATTTTCGTAAACTTGACTAAATTTGGTCGCTGATCACTAGTAGATCTTAAAAAGACCGGAGAAATGTCCTTCCTTTTTCCGACTTCCTTTTCGTTTTTGAGAAAATTCTGTTTCATGGCGTAGTATTCTCGAAAGCATTTACGCGGATGTAGTGGATTTTATATATGATTTTCCTATTTACTATTTGTTGCATTATTCTGGCGTTTTGAGAGATTTTGGTCAATAATTTCGTTGTATATCGTTAGAAGGTTTTGAGGGAAAAAAGGATTTTGACTTTTGACGCCAGACTACAAGAAATTGAATCAAACCGTTTAAAATCTTAAGTTAGTGATCTAGTTTCTATCTCATTAAATAGTTAGCTTGTCTACTTCTCGAGATTTTAGATTAATGCAGGTTTATCTTCAAGGGCATTTTTGTAGTTTCTGGTAGTGTGTTTTTATACTATTTCTATTGGATTATCTACCATTTCTGGATCAATCCCTACTGCGAGTTTTAAGTGACTTTTTTGTCAACTGTTAAGGCGAATGTCGATTCCACATGCTAATAGGCTATCATTCCGTTGTAGCCAGTCGCCGTAAAAAACCAAAGCATAAGCAATATAAGTAGTCAACCCGGGATGAATTTGATTATTTTTGAAGTTATTTATAAATCACATTAAAACATAAGCCTTTATGAAATCTGAATCAATCATTTGCTTATCTAATCCGAGTTATTTAAGTACTTCGCACATGAATTAGTCATTAGTATTGTAACGTGTTTAAATTCTGGATTTAATAGATTTTCAGAAGATTATAACGCAAAATATTTAATATAGGATTAAATTTTGTCATATACATTTGAAAGTACCAACATTCAACTACAATTTAAGACATTTACTTTTCTTGTGTACACATTTTTCGTAGAGATATTTGTATTTGAATGACAGCATATCAAGCATTTTATGTATCTTTCTTTTAGTGAATCAATCGTTGTGAAAATTTACATTCAAAAATTTTTCAAGTTATGCGAAATTTATAATTTATTTAAATTAAAGAGTGTATAAATATTTATATCATTATTTATTAAGAATTCCCTACTAATTTTCAAAAAAATTACACTTAAATTTATAATTTTGCCCGCCATATTGGATCCTCTATCTTGATTTTGTAAAGTCTATCGCTGAATTAATTTCGCATAACTTGAAAAATATTTGAATGTAAATTTTCAGAACGATTGATTCACTAAAATAAAGATTAACGTCAATACATAAAATGCTTGATATGCTGTCATTCAAATACAAATATCTCTGCGAAAAGTTTGTGCACAAGAAAAGTAAATATCTTAAATTGTAGCTGAATGTTAGTACTTTCAAATGCATATGACAAAATTTAATCCTATATTAAATATTTTGAGTTATAATCTTCTGAAAATAGTCAAAATAGGCCTTTTTTTTACTTTTAAGTGCGAATATCTCAACATCATGACGTGATACGCAATTTTTTTGACGCCATCGAATTCTACGCACAAAAATCTATAGGAATCATCTAGTCTGGTCTCCGATGCAAAAACAAGTGCTATTTTTGTTCCGTAGGTTATCGATCTTGCTTTAACATAAGTTAAACTAATGGTGATTATTTTTTTTTATTAATCGTAATCAATATAATCTTAACCCTTTTTTATTCGGGGGTACAGACCAGAATTGTAATACCTTCGAATAAATGGCGCCCGTATCCTTTTATTATGTCTACAAACCCTTATTTTTCTTTACAATTAATAAGCTATGAAAATCAGTACCTGCGTCCTGAGTTATAATTTGTCATAAGAAGTCTTAAGTCGGAGCAATTGCGTACCGTAAGTATCGTATTTGAGTTTTGCAGTAAGTATTAAGTGTTTGAAGTTTAAATGTTACATTGGCGCCCAAGTGTGGGACTTAAATATTTTGCTTAGAGGAATTTTAGTTGTTACAATTGACAATTCAATCGTGGGGCTTTAGTTTGTGTACAGTAATTTTAGTTGTTACAGTATTTGCTGCATACAGAAAATAATATTTGGGAGCTTTTTCTAAACGTTTATTACTTACTTGTTTGTGGTTGTTAGTTTATTTTTTATCTGCTTGTCTCTTACTACAGGTACTTGTTATAATATTATTTATGCAAGTTTCGTTTGTGTTCAAATATACAAAAATACTTATAACTAAAATTATAGCAATTATGGTTAATATAATAGATGATATGCTTAAATGATTAGCAGTAACATGATCAATTGATTTTAGTAGATAACCATTATCGGTAATTTTAATTTAATTATCAATTAACTTTTGTGTATCGATCGGAATTAAGCCGACTCTCGAGATGTCAACATGACTTTATTCAGATATTACTAGTTGGTCAATATTTGGTAATTGTAAGTCGATACAAATAGCATTTGCTCGTGATTAATTAACGCAGTGCAATCAGGGCTCAAATGTAAAATTTTAGAACCGTAAAGTTCTTTTCGAAAATTTTGATTTTTACAATTTATATCTAGAATTGCTTTGGAAGGTACAGTTACTAGCCAAGTGGCAGTATCTATTTGAGAGATTTTAATATGAGTTAGATCAAAAAGATATGGGGTACATCTTTGGTTACTATTGAAAGAAAGTAATTGGGTTTCACATAATTTATCGTTTGGAATTTCATAGTAATTATTTTGGTTACAAAAGTAAGTGTCTATTGTAACTAATTTGCAATGATCGAGTTCGATAGGGATACTCATTTTAGTATTAAACAATATATTATTGTAGGTTGGAATAATCATACGGAAATGACGGGTGTTAATAAATATTGGAAAAGGTATCAATTGTATAAGTTGATATTGGTTAGTTTTAGAGGTTAGAGGAATTTCAAAGATGAAGGTAATTGATTCTATTTGCAATTTGATAGGTTTTGATAATAATGATACTTTCATATAGATGTAGATATTTTTGATCTGCGGAATAGGGAATGGTTAATGTTGTTTGGTGGGACAAGTGTTTAGAAATATCGTTTAGATTTTGAATTAGTTTAATATTGTCAATTAATGACATATGCATTTGTTGATTCTGTGCGAAAGTTAATGAGTTTTCGAGTTCAAAGTAGGTATTTATAAGAAGTTGTAAAGATTGGACGGCTTCGAGTAAAACTGTTTTTTTGGGATACTGTGGCGACATGTTTTTCACCTGTTCGTTTTCTAAAATAATTTTGTTTAGGTTTTCATTGAGTAGCATTTGATTGTTGGCTAGATTCTTTATAGTGGAAACAGTGTCATTAAGAATATAGCTTGTTCTAATGACGTTAGTTTGTGTTTCACTAACGTTTTGTAATTTGGAAATTAATGTTTTATATCTTTGACCATCTATGGCATCCAGATTGCCAGTTAAGAATTTAAAAATGGTTCCTATACCATCTACGAGTCCTCGTTTTTTGAATTATATGTTGTGTTTGAGGGAATAATTGATCGATAAGTTTGTCAGCTTTGTCTAAATATTGTTTAATGATTAATAATATGTTATTATGACTAATTAATATGTCAGTAATATTAGTGAACTGCCTATGTTCGATGGAGTATTGTTGATTTTCCAAAAGAATAATGATTTTTATTAAATTTTCTTTAAGCATACCATATTGAGTAATGATTGGTGTATAATCTATAGTCTTAATTAATGTAAATTTGCTTTCTTTTAGGATAGCGTTACCTAAGTTTAATGGATCAAGTCCAGGATTGTCATCTAAGTTTTCGATAATTACGTCACTGGTCACAAATTGGGTTGTGAGGATGTAGCAGGCGATAATGGTTAACCTAAAAATGGTAATAGTTCGTTTATATGTCGTTTAATTTGAGGTCCTTCATTAGAGGGTGTTAATTCACAAGTATCATGTTCAAAAATTTGGAAAATAGTGTATGGTCCAGAAAATTTTGGGTCCTTTTTATTTCTAGTGTTAGTCGTAATGAAAACTTTACTTCCTAGTTCAAATATTTTTGTTCCGCGCTTTTGGTTTAATTTTACATTTCGTTTTTCTTTGGTGTCCGTTGTTGTCCATTCTTGTTTTATGTTACGACATATAGTCATGATATTAGGTTTTTGTATAATCTAAGTCGAATGGGTTTTTGCTTTCTGTGTGCCCGAACATTATTTCAAAAGGTGTTAGCTTAAGGTTTGAATGGATTGTGTGATTGTAAGCCAAGACACAGTATTGAATTTTTTGATGTTCTGGTATATTAGTCAATAAACGATAATGTTCGATGATTAGTGAAATGTAGACGTTCTACAAGCAAATTTGATTGGTGGAGAGTGGGGGTTGTAGTGTGTAGTTGAATTTTGTGGATCAATAGAATCAATGGACAGAGTCCTACGCAATGGACAAAGCGGTTGTTGTTGAAGTAGGTGCCGTAAAGATGCTTGGCCAGAGCGATGCGAGTCCTCGTGGTCCCAATGCAACGTCAGCAGCGGTGTCTACTTGGAGCGGATGGTTTCTTCAATTGACCGTTGAAACGGAAAATTAGGGGTACTTGGTTCCTCTAATTTTGAAGATCCGGACGTTAACTGCGCCAGTTTCGTTTGTGTTCAAATGAAACGAGTTTTTAAAAAAATTTTTTGTTTTCCGTGGATCTTAATTGTAAACCAACGGAAGTAATAACAATTACAAAACACAAGAATATAAATGCTCGTTAGAGCTTAGATCTAAACTTAACTATGAACTGACCAAAACTTAATGAATCTACTGTTTAGCACACTATATATACATATATGATTCTCTTATCTAAATAAAATATTAGTAAGCAGTTCTCACGAGAAAGGTAATACAATCTTATCTGCATGATAAGCAATTCTCTTGAGAAAGTTAATACTGCATACTAAGCAGTTTCCATGAAAGATAATACAATTTTGTAATATGATCTTATCTGCTTGCTGATAGTAAGCAGTATTTCTACGTAATTTGCATTTGTTACCTTGTTTTTATAAAAGCTGCAGCAGAAAGCTACATTTTGAGTAATAATTAGTGCTTATCGAACCGGCTGGCTCCGGTAGTGTGAAGCCGTTAAAACATCTTTTGTTTAGTAAATGGGTTTTTAGTAGTCTGAAAAATATTGCTGATGGAAAAACTCCAGTAGCATATTATTAATTAATAAAAACATAATTTATTATTTGCCTAGATACATATAAAAATCCTAATCTCTAGAAAATCAAACATATGTATTTTGATTTAAAGTTTTTGCCGAACCCGTCATTATTCATTAATTATTAATACCTTTTCGGTCTCTTTAAGTTGTAAAAAAATAATATCTTGTCAAATAAATGTCTCTACTGCCCTTTTGCTTTTACTAATGGCAGTGCATGCTTTCAATTAATTAAATTACCATTAAATAAATACTGATTAATAAAAAAATTCACAGTTTTTATTAAATTATCACCTGACAATATTGTTTCGACAGCTGTCATTATCAAAGGTAATACAAATATAAACAAACACGTTGCTAAGGTAAATACAAAAAATAGGTAAGTAGATAAAAAGATAAAAATAATCATAATTAAGCATATCTAACACTTCCAGTAGCGGAGAATTACTGAGCTTAATCTGTTCATTCATTAAAGGTACCCTGAATTTATGTTTGCATATCTCAAAAGCTTCTAAAATGTCTAATTTGCATTTGTTATTACAAAAATGTAGGAATTTAATATTATTTTGAGGTCCACAAAGTAAGGCTGCAGACAATAAACAATAAATTACCATTGCTTCATCTTGATAACCCTTCTTTTAGCAACAGGTGTATCCACTATTACCAATGCTAATCATTTTAAAAGCATAACAGGGAATGTTCAGAGTAACTTTAGCCGGAAAAGTTAGAAACCATAAAAGCAATTCAATTAAAGAAAAACAAAATATTATAGTATTAAATTTCATATGAAATCAGATGTAGTAAGTCCACGTATAAATCTCAAATGCACGTCAAAAGACTACATTTTATGAAATATTGCTAAAACGACGATTTATGCTACAAGTTAGGGCAGTAAATCCTTTTAAGTGGCTATAAAAAGAGCTTATTAATTTTTTATGTAAAATAAGAACAAAAGCACAGCTAAACTAACAATGCAAAATCGATAATTTAATGAGTGTACACCGAAAATCTCTTTTTCTGACAGCATCTATCTTCTTCGGTCTTGCAAATAGTTCGATGTTACTCAAACGTACTAGTTTTCCTTAAATAAACCTTTTTCGGGCAACACAAACAAAAAAAATTGACATTTGATGTATACTACCTTTGGGTGAAATTTTATTTGGTTTCACTTAGATCTTATAGATCACCAGTTACACCCTTCTTGTTTTACTATCAGTATTTTTGGTCCTTTTTTCCCTTGAAAGAAGAAGATAATTTTGTTACCTAGATTTCCTCTTTATCCAAGTAAGTCGTAAGTACCTGGAATAAAAATCCGAAGCCTTGAAGAAGCTCGCACTACCGTTGAACTTTATCGATGCAAAAGCTCTTGAAACTCTGACAAAAACAACACCTTCCCTTGAGAGCAGTAAGGGAGGCCCCAAAAAGATCCGAACCTCGACGCCGCTACCGCTACGACAGGGCTTGAGGACACGGAAATTGAGGGGTGAGCGTGAACACTTGGGGTGAGCTCCTCGGGATTACCTTCAAGTAGGTATATTTTTTAAAAATCGTCTTGCTAATTCCCAATTTATCCTCTCTCTTGTTACTTATTTCAACTTTGTACTGATTACACGGTTTTTCAAGAAATTAAAAAAGGAAAAAAATTTGCTCATTCCCGTTATTCAAGAGAAATAAATTGTAAGGGTCGCGCGTGAAAAGGGGGAACGAAGAAAAAACTTAATTTTGAGGAGAAACTTTTTTTCTAGGGCAACCGCGCTATCAACATTTCAGTTTTTTAAGAGGTGGAAATGAGAAAATGTCGATGAAAGGATTTCGATTACGGGTGATAATCTTGTGCATCCTAAATCACATCCCTCTCAGTCTCACCTCGGTGGTGGTGGCGGCAAAACCCTTCTAATCTAGGGAGCTTTTAAGGCCGGTCACCACCTTTTCTCACTTTGATCCATTAGGTTATCCCGTTTCAACCCTCAGGAGTTAAAATCGACCCCTTTTCATTAAAATGAGACTGGAATTTAAATAAAAAGTATCTCGATTTATCTGTTTAATTTCTTGCTTTTACACCTACACTTTCGTCTTTTTTTTACAAAGCCCGCAAACCGCGTTTCAAGCTTTCTCCGTTTTTTACAAAGCCGAAAGATTGGGTGACACGCGAAGTGATCAAAAAGGTGAAATTTAATAACCTTTAAAGTGTAAGGAAATTATTTTAAATCTAACGTACAAGATTTGCATACCTTGAACAAAAAGAAACCTTTATTAATAAAAAGCGACATTAAAAAATAATTTTATTGTGAGATCATTTTAATAACAAAAACTGTACACAAACAACATTTAAAAACTTTAGAAGAAGCAGACGAGGGGTTAGAACTAAGAAATCACTAGTTGTACAGAAAAGGCTAAATTCTACATTGGGAGTAAACTAAACTAAACTAAACTAAACTCAGTAAACCATTTCATCCGAGAATGGAGTTTACAGCAGGTAAAAGCATTCTAACTATTTGATTCGATTGAACGCGGCTTTTATCTAATATTAATTCAATAAAAGTAAATCTGCATATAAAACAGTTTCTAAAGGAGCTGACAATTAGCTATAGATGACCGTTAAGAGTAATACGTGCATGTGTCATATGAACCACTAATAATATAATAAAAATAACAACCACTACTGCCCATAACCTGGAAACCACACACCAGAAGCTAGAAGCTTGTGCTGGAGGGATGAGCCATTATTATTATGCATGCCCATTGTGCGGTTGCAACCGATTTATAGATGTTATAACACAAATACCGGTATATAATGGACAATTTAGAAATTGTAATACTGTCCTTATTTTGGACCCTTGCTTTACAATAACAACCGTCAGTCAAAATAGTGACATACAAAATACCGACAATGAAATTAGTAATAATCAAAGAATGACAGACAAGATACAAACAGTGAAAAAACTGACAATCAAACTACCGACAAACAAAATACTGAAGGAAAAAATACTGTCAAAATACTAAAAATTTTAGTAAAAATACGAACATTAAAATACTGCAATGATAAGAGCCAGAATCAAACTGGCTACAGTCAAAGTAAGACAACAATCAAAATAGCGACAGATAAGATAACGACCGACAAAATATCGACAAACAAAATACCTACTAACAATAAAAATACCGACAGCCAAAATATTGAAGGCCGAGATACCTATGGTGAAATTAGCATCACTCAAAATAACAACTGTCAAAATACTGACAGAGGAAACGAACAGTAAAGATACCAACAAACAAAACAGGGGGATTAGAGACAAAAAAGTCAATATATTTACCTGAAAGTAACAGATTTAATCAATAATACTTACTAAAAATACCAATAACAATACTGACGTCAAAGCATTATAGGTTATTCAAAATACTAACAATAAAAATACTGACAGTAAAAATACTAACAAAAAATGTCGATAGTGGAAATAACTAGAGACAACGAAAAAACGATCATAGAAATATAGCAATTATAATAACAGCCACGCTACCAACAGTCAAAGCAAGGCGAAACACCAATAATTAAAGTAGCGACAGTCAAGATACCGAACGACAAAATTCAGAGAATGAATCAAAATGTCGACAAGAGAAATATAGACGTTTAAAACACTAACAATAAAGATATCAAGTCAAAACAGCGACAGTCAAAAGAACGACAGTCAAAATACCCACAGCATCGACCAATACCCACAATATCGACAGTCAGAATATCGACGGTGAAATTAGCAGCACTCAAAATAAATACCAACTGTCGAAATACTGGCAGCCAAAAACAACAGTGAAGATATCGACAATTAAACTGCCGTTAAACAAAACAGAGAGAGTAGAGACAAAAAAAGTTAAAATATTTACCTAAAAGGCAACAGATTTAATCAATAATACTTACTCAAAATACCAAAAATAACAATACCGACGTCAAAGCATTGGAGATTACTCAAAATACTAACAATAAAATTACCGGCAGTCAAAACACTCACAGAAAAAAAAACGTTGACAGTGGAAATAACTAGCGACCACGAAAAAATAACATAAAAATACACCAATGATAATACGCTACCGACAGTTAAGGTAAGGCGAAATACCAACAACCAAAATAGGGATTGTCAACGTACTAACTGGCAAAATGCAAACAGCAAAGCGTCGCAATCAAAATCCACTAAAACACCGACAATCAAAATACTGACAATTAAAAGAGTTCCAGTCAAAGTACTAACAGTTACCTATACCGCGTTACTTAAGTGAAATTAGCAACACTCAAAATACCACCTGTCAAGATTCCGGCAGGCAAGGTACAAACAAAGAAAAGACCGATGAAACTAGCGACAAACAAAATACAGAGAATTAAGATATGAAGAGTCAAAATGTTTTCTTGAAAGTTACAATTTTTATCTACTTTAATACCATAGATTATTCGAATTTAGTATGACGATATTGAAAATACCCTCAGTGAAATACAGACATCAAAATACACTAATGGTAATAGTGACAATCAAGCTACCGACAGTCGAAGCAAGTCAAAATACTAACAATTGAAATAGAGAATATCAAGATACCAAGCAACAAAATACGAACAGTGAAAATATCGACAAACTAAATACTTACATTATAATACTAACGCTTCAACTTCTAACAATAAAAATACTGACATCGAATGTCATGGTTGTTTTACGTGGGGTAGCTGTGTGAACTTACCCCTACGTTCCCTTCTAGAAGGAAGTGATCGGGATACGCCCAATCAGCGCGCAAGTTGCTTAACCGGCAGTACCGCACTTGCTACCGAATCAGCTCACTGGTCGGAGGTTGCCCATCCACCCTCTACTAGCTAACTCAGGACTAGTGCCGGAGCAATTAACGTTGCTCACCCGCCGGTACCTCAGTACCTCGTCCAGCAATACGACTATTCCCCAGCTATGCGCTATTGCAAAAGTGGGAACACTGCCCGATCGAATCCAACCTCAATTGTGGCGGGACTTCGTTTTTTAATGGTTTTGCCACCCCGATCTACCAATTTTAGGCTTGGTGGGCCCTCGACAGAGCTTCGTTTAAGTCTACACGTTATAGACTCCCGGTGTGTACCCGTATTTGGTGAAGTTGTCTTGATACTGAAAAATACTAACAGTCACAATACTAACAATAGAATTGCTAACAGTTGAAAGAGCGATGATCAAAATATTGACATTCAGAATACCGACTGTAAAATTAGCAACAATCAAACTACTAACTGTAAGATATCTGGCAGACAAGATCTCGACAATGAAGATATCGACAATCAAACTGCTGAATACAAAATACCAAGTATAAAATGTTCACCGAAAAGTAACAAATTTGTGAAATTTACTTAAAGTACTGATAATAAAAGTACCGACAGTCAAAACACTTATAATAGCAACGTCAATAATGACAATAACAAATAATGTTAGAAAACGACAGTTATAACAGCGACAATTAAAATACTGACGATAAAAGTAGGTCGAAATACCAACAATTAAAATAGCAACAGCCAAGATATCGACCGACAAAATACGAACAATGAAATGTCGACAAGCAAAGTACTTATAATAAAAATACCAACAGTCAAAATACTAACAAAAAAACATCGACAGTCGAAATAATTACACTAGAAAGAACGTCAGCCGAAATATCAACAGTGGACTGTTGACGTAATTTCACGACACATCCGTTAAATTTTTAGGAGGTTTCGACATCGCGTTTCATTGTCTTGTTTTTCGTGTGCTTGAATTTTTAAGTGTTAATTGTATTGGTTCGTTGAAAGTAAGACAGAGGTTGAGCCATCTATGCTTGTAACTTTAAGACGGAGGTTGAACTATCAACCTTTATAACTCCGACCGCTGTCTTAATTCCTACTAATGTCATCCTTTTAACGTTGACTCGGGTAAGAACTTGGACGGATGACGTCTACAGGGACACGAAAATCACAATCATATACCGGGTGACCAAAAGTCTGAAAACGGTCAAATAGCTTGAAGAAATGCACTTCGATTAGAAAAATCGATAAACACGTGTTTGATATTTTGAAGAGAAGTTATTCAATTATGCTAAAATGACGACACTCCCCTCTTGTATTTGTTAGATGAAGAACTCAAGAAGTACAGCTCTCACCAGGTCTCAAACCAGCTTGTTATTTTATTAAGAGAGGTTCGACTGTCATTAATTTATGGAGAAACACTTTTTTAAGCAACTTTTATTAGGTAATATAACAGCGAAACACGTCTAAAGCCTTTTAGGTCACTCGAGTCTTTCCCAGTTTCAAAATATTACTCTATGATTTTAGCTTTTTCCATACTTGTAGATTGTAAGGGTCTATGCATTTGTTAGAAATTTCCAGTCTTACTTTGGATTTATTTGGTTTGAAGTGTATCATTTGTTTTTGGTACTGTTGTTTCATATGCTATTTTGAAGAAGTTGATGAGCGATTTAATTTCGAGAGACCAATTTGCCAGCCTTTTGTCTATTATGTCCCATATTTGCTTCATCTGACAATTTCACTTAGGACGATTTTGATCACTTACAATTGCCTTTTCATCGAAATGATCCTTTTGAATTTTTTAAGGTATACTTCAAGGGCACCCGACGGGTGTCAATCCGTGAATTTAATTTGTCGTGAGTTAGTTATTCGTGGTATACACATTTGGACCGTATTTTTCTGAAGTTGGCATTACGGCCAATTTGATTCCTAGAACTTTTGGGCCTCGTTGGTTGATGTGCCTGTGGGTTTCCTAGATGCAAAGAATGGCGCAATGATGATGGACTGGTATTTCATTTCGGTTATACGGAAGTTTTCTACGTTTACAGAAATGATTGTTAGGTTCGGTTCTGATAGCAGCCCTTTTTTGGAAGTCACTCTATAGATAGTATTGTGTAACGTTACGTTTTTTTGAAACTAATAAATACTAAAGGAATCCCAGTGCGGTCCTGGCAGTTTAGTAAATTCAGTTGTGTCGGAACTGCAAATATTACTTTAAGCTAAATAATGTTTTCTTTCAAGTACAAAAGAGTCACTTCGAAGTATATTCGTAAGTGATATTTTAAACTTCAGCAGAATTTTTATTGGTGCGAGTGTTTATGTTGAAGCGTTCTCACGCTAACTAAAGGCTTATTTTCTGAGAAATAGAAAGTTCCAGAACAAAGATTGTTTTTAATTCCGAGCTAATAAGGGCTAAAATATAATATTAGCCTTAACAGAAATTTTCTTATGGTTAAAATATATGAAACCTCGAATTTATAACTTTGAAACATACTGGGTTGAAATATTCCCTTGTAAATAAAGTGCCGACAAACAAAATACACTAGAATAAACTCGTCTAGATGGCCACCTGCAAATAACATTAGGCTTTCTAGTAGGCAAATCTTAAAGGGGAATTCTCGAAGGTTTCATTAAAAATAATTCTAGAACAAAATGACGTAAATATACCTCATTGGAAATTTCCCTATATTTCTACTGGATTATTTAAAATTTCGCCCTTTTCAAAAAATTATTCCACCGTCGTAATAGTTTTCAGTTTAGCAGAGAAAGTCTTAAATTGAGTCAAGAAGAAGCTAGTTGAGTTCGTCCCGGACGGGTTAAGCATCACTTCGGGGATGCTTTGCTCTAATTATCGTTAAAAGTATAGAAATTCCAGTGATTAATTTAGAATCGCTATTACCGAAATCTAATAATTAATTCCGTACGAGTTATCGATTTATAATCAAAGTGCAGTTAATATTTGGTGGTTGCATTTCAGTTTGTTGAATGATTTTGTTTGGTCGTAATACAGTTATTATAACGAACAATTACATTTATCGAATTTAACTTATCGTAAACCAAGTTTTTACAGGATTCCGTTTTAACGTAATTTAAAATCGGAAGTTTTAAAATTAAATAATTCTTAAACGATACTTTTAAGCGTGGCGCTACCTTTAACAAAGAAAAACCTCTTCTACGAAGATTATTGTTAGCCAGTGGTGATTTAGAAGGAATATTTTTAATACATAATTAATAATTGAACTCATATGGTTATTCCGGCTATATTTAATAAGAAAATGAGAACTTTATTGGTTATTAGTTCTAAAGAAAGATAAGTTATTGTGAACTTTAATTCCTTGGCTCAAATTCAGCAGCGGTGACAGTAATTAAGGTGATTTCCAGATTTCTTCAGTTTCATCAAGCGCTCGAGTTTGGTGATGGTGGTGAGTAGTGTTTGTCTGTGATTGAAAAGGCAATATTGTTTTAATTGTTTTGTAAAGTGAAGTCGGATTGAACTATTTGAATAAGGTATTGTGACTTAATGGATTTTATTTTGTTAATCTTAATGTAAGTTGAACCATTATTTTTGTATCGAATATCTTTGACCACTATTTGCATGTGTATTATTTCCCTGTCGTTAAAAGTTTTTACGCTGGGTATCATTTTTTGATATTAAATCTATAACAGTGTCTTAAATGAAAACTTTATATTTTTTATTTTCGTTTATAAATAAACCTATAATTAAACTTAACTAAACTGAATATTATACGACCATATATTTATGAAAGTCTTTAAATATTTTTATTCAACCTAACTTTGACATAACTGATTATGACTAGTTTTGGAATTAAATTTAATAGATCTGATGTCGATTTCTGTTTGCGAGCATCAGGTCATTATTTTCATAAAATTCCTGGACTTCCCTAAACAGATGGCGCTCAACAATATGCATTTTCTTGTGTCTTTAAACCTATAACCCATTTCTTTTATAATTTGTGAGCTGTGGAAACAATACCTGCGACCTGAACTTAAATTTGTTGTGTAGATATCTCAAGCCGAGGCAATCTTGAGTTGTACAGCAAGTATGAAATATTTTGTGTTGTACAGTTTGTGTAAGATTTTATGAAGTTAAAGTAATCTAATTTGTTTTGTTCTGGGAAAAATAAACGTTTGTTTCAATTGATACTGAGATTGGTGCTGCTGTTAGAAGGATCAGTCGGGATGAATAATACGCATTTCTTATATATGTGTACACACTCTTTAGAAAGCCTTTTACGTCTTCTCCTAAACTACAATGAATGACGAAGATCTCGGGAGAAGGCACGGACACTAGTGAAGTAGAATAAATGTACCGATATAAGTAAGAACCTAGGGTTAAAGCAGCGATCAACTGAAGCTGAAACTCCAACTATTGTGGAACCTAAAAGGTCGCCCAACGTAGATTAAAATAATAATCGTTTAATTGCCAACGAATAAATTAGCAACGCCAACGATAGGTTCTCAAGTAAAAAATAAATAGTATAAGACCAACTGCCTTTATTAATGTTGTACCTAATTACAAGGGTTTCGAATAATGCAGATGACACTAATAAATATATGTACATATGTACTTCTAATTAAAGCTGGCAGATAATAATTAGAGCATAACTAGTTATTTACTCCATTTATAATAATGAAGCAAATATGAATAGTAATAGAGTATATAGTTGTTGAATAGAGTATATAGTTCATAAATAACATCAGTTTATTTAATAAACAAAGCAGCTAATTTAATTAGATCACATCAACCAACTAGAGCAGTAAATCAATGTAATCATGAAATGATAGCAAGGTATAAAGTTTCGTCCATTTTACAAAATAGGCGATTATATTTATTATTCTTTTTAAATGTAATGACCCGTCACTTTGAACGCTCACAAACAGCTATGCGGCTGCGGCAAACCATTTTTCCACATATCTCTACATGTACTGTTTAATACAAAGTGTCAAAATTATATAAAAATAGGATTACGAAGTATTTTCATTACTTGTGTTTTCTGTATGATTACTATTTGAAATCCAGAGGTGGAATTTATATTGATAAAATATTATTTGAATTTTTTTCCTTTTGATAATGAGCGGATTGTATATTGTGCACAAAAGATCAAATCATAAAATTTTGAGTACTTACGCATAAAACGGTGACTCTCTCTTCTTATGTAGTTGGCGGCGGGAAAATAGGATAGAGAGAAAGGAAACCACCTTAGAATAATGTTAGACTCTCATCACCATTTCATGAGATTGAGTCTAAAATATAATTTGAACTTCTGCTTTGAAATTTATTGGAGAATAGCAAAACACTATATGAGAAATAACTAAAAACGAAGCACGATGTGCACTATAAGAATATTTTTACTATTCTGAAAAATCCTATTTAAATTTTCTTCAGATATTTTATCTAAACACCTGCGTGAATTCATTACAATACGCAGTGCGCCATCTCAGTGATTCCATATAAAACTTTAAAAACTACATATACATTATACATATACAGTGTGATGATATGAACAAACTAACTAATTATTTTTTCTATTAATTAGAATAATTACTAAAGCGGGCAGAGGCCCGAACATACCCCTCCTGCTGAAAAACATAATTTTCAGAAAATACTTTAGCGACAAAAAATAAAAGATTTTTTCTCTATTATTGTTCCTGTTGGTGAACAAAACGTATAGAAAAACTAAAATAGAAAAGTCTAACCAATGAAACTATACCAGAACATAAATAAATTTTGATCAGGGAAAATCATCTGATCTAGAAAAAATAAAATAAAATAAGAAAAATTATTGGGTAGGAAGAGGACATACCTTAACTACTGGTCTCTTCCAAATTCCGTGTCTAGTGCGCAAGGACACTACTCGAACCGTACCATCAGCTGCCGGAAAGACTTCCTTTACAATACCAAGGGGCCACTGCAAAGGTTGCGCATTGTCTTGTTTTATGATAACAACCTTGCCTGGAACTATATTTGGGGATTTAGTATCCCATTTTTCTCTCACCTGTAGAGAGATACTCTAAGTGCCAACGGCGCCAGAATGCCTGGATCATCTGATCTATCAATTGATACCTATCCAGACGGTTAATCGGGACCTCATGAAAATCTTGAACTGGCAAGAACTTCAGAGGCGTCAAGTTAAGAAACTGTGCGGGTGTCAGTGCTTGGGGTTCACTCGGGTCGTTGCTTAAAATACAAAGTGGGCGAGAATTTAAGATTGCTTCTACCGAACACAAAAGGGTTTGTAATTCTTCAAAGGTAAGAGTTTGAATACCAACAACTTTATATATGTGTGTTTTAACGGCTTTGATATTGGCCTCCCATATACCCCATATAAAATGCGGGCTGGAAGGTGGATTAAAATTCCACTCGATTTTCCTTTCTGAAATTTTACTATGAAAACGATCTAAATATTCATTGGAAGTAACTAATGTATAAAGATCATCTAAGGAAGATTTCGCTCCTATATAATTAGTTCCACAGTCAGAATACAGTGCTGAACATGGTCCAAGTCGACCTAAAGATCGTTTCAGTGCCATTATAAATGAGTTAGTAGTAAAATCGGACACTAGTTCTAGATGAAGAGCTTTTGTTACCAGGCATACAAAAATACATATATACGCCTTCTGTGTCTTTGTCCCTCTGCGACGACTAATCGAAATGCGTATAGGACCACCATAATCTGTACCAGTATGAAGAAATGGTTTGGATTCTCTCACTCGACAAGCTGTCAGATCAGCCATAAGAGGAAATGTAGGTTTTGGGCGGAACTTAAAACAAACATTACAAGACTGAATCCGCTTTCTGACTAAATCTCTGGCTCCTAAAATCCAATAATGTTGTCTTAACAAGGCCAAGACAAGGCTAGGGCCTGTATGAAAATTTTTAATGTGGGTGTAATCTACCAAAAGTTCCACTAAATGATCCCTTTTGGGAAGCAGTAAAGGATGTTTTCGACTAAATTCCAAATTGGAATTAGATAGTCTGACACCTATGCGTAACAGATTTCCATCTAGAAATGGTCTAAGTTTCCGCAAATTTTGAGAACATTCTTTGTTTTTCGCTAATAAGCGGAAAGTGTCTGAAAAATGGGTTTTCTGAACTAATGCTATCAAAGTGTGCTCAGCCTTTTGTAAATCAGAAGCAACTATATGTAATCGAGTAATCAGAATTCTACAAAATCTAAGTATGTATACTGTAGTTCGAAGTAACTTAAGCCAACTAGAACATTTTTCTATCGATGTGTGAAATGAATTAGGCTCAGCGTCTTCGACTGCTACCAAGGAAACTAATTTCTCTTCAAGACAAGTAGTACTGTCTAATTGCGAGAAAGACTGAACTTGCCAGTTTTCCATATCTAATTTCAGCCAGTGTGGTCCAGAGAACCAAACAGAATTGCCAACGAGTTGTGTAGGAGTTTGTCCTTTTGAAACTAAATCCGCTGGATTCCTTTCACTACTAACGCGAAACCATTTTCCTAAAGGCAAAAGCTCGTGAATTTTTGCTACGCGATGGGCGACGAAAGTCTTCCATCGATGAGGGGAAGAATGAATCCACTGGAGGGCGACTGTAGAATCAGATAAGGCTAATATCCTATCGATATGAATTCTAGATTCATACTGACTATAAACTACATGAATTAGTTTTGCAAGCAAGTGTGCCGCACAAAGCTCTAAACGAGGTATGGACACTGTTTTCAATGGAGCCACTTTGGACTTCGAACATAATAGACTGACTGTTACGTTGCCATTAGCGACAGTTCGTAAATAAACTACAGCGCCGTATGCGCTTTGAGAAGCATCTGAAAATCCAATCAAATAATTCAAACTATCAGAAACAATGCCTATATGACGAGGTATTTTTAAATTTGATATCTGTGGTAATTCATATTCAAATGCATTCCACTTTTCTACTATATAAGAGGGGGGACTGTCGTCCCAATCTAAGTTCAACGTCCAGAGACTTTGGATTGTCAATTTTACAGTCAGTATTATTGGAGCAACTATACCTAGAGGGTCAAATAGTCTAGCTATTGTTGGAAGAATTATTCGTTTGCTACAAATACTAGCGTCTAACAAATTAACTTTATAAAAAAGTGTATCCGACATTGGATTCCACTGAAGTCCTAATACCTTCAATCCATCATCAAACGAAATTATTCTCGGTGATTTGTTTTCCGCGGGGATCTGATCTAATAGTTCTTCTGAATTACTAGACCATTTAACTAGTTCGAATCCTCCTACTCTACATAAGTTAATCATCTCAGAACATAACCTACGGGCGTAATCTAAACTAGATACTGAAGTACAGTAGTCATCGACGTACATGTCTTCTACAATCGACTGGGTTGCAAGAGGAAATGATTCAGACTCATCGAAAGTTAGTTGATGAACAGTTCTCAATGCCAAATAGGGAGATCTGGAAATACCAAATGCTACTGTATTTATCTGATAGACAGAAAGTGACTCTTCCTGAGAAAATCGCCACAGCAAACGCTGATAACATTTGTGAGATTCGCAACTCTTGATTTGCCTGTACATTTGACGTATGTCGGCGGTCATAGCTATCGGAAATATTCTAAATTTTAAAAGCATAATGAAAATATCAACCTGCAACTTGGGCCCTACGTACAGGATATCGTTTAAAGAATAGGAAGAGTCTGTTTTACAACTCGCATCGAACACTATTCTAAGTTGTGTAGAAGTGGAGTCTAATTTTGATACCGCATGATGTGGTATATAATAACCAGGATATAAAGGCTCATTGTTAGAAAGTTTGGAAATATGATTTTGCGAAATATAGTCTAACATAGCTTCATTGTATTTTTGCTGTAAAATAGGAGAGGTTTTCAATTTTTTTTCCAAAGAAAGAAATCGTCTATGAGCTGTACTATATGAGTCCCCCAAATGGGAAGCATCTTTCTTAAAAGGTAGTGCTACCGTATATCTACCATCAGAATGTCGTGTAGTTGTAGCCTTGAAGATGGTCTCACATTTTTCATCGTCAGGATTAATGATAGGGGTATAAATTTCTTCTAATTCCCAAAATCTCTGAATCAGGGTCTCTAGAGAACACTCAACAAAAGAACAAAGAGTTTGAGTGTTTTCGGATGATTATTCCGTTGGAACTTTTCCTAAGACAATATATCCCAATGATGTTTGTAAAACCGTTGGAAAGCCTAGAGGACCCATGACTTTCTTGCTACCTGCAATAATAGCGTAAATTTCAGCTCCTAGTATACCATCTATATCTCCAGGGGTATGGAAGGTTTTGTCTGCTAGGGGCAAATTCTCTAGAAATTGCAAAGAATGTAGATTAATTTCCACATTTGGCAGTTTATTCGAGATTTTGTCAATAACCAATAAGTCAATAGAGTATTTTATAAGAGGATCTACTGTAGAAGAAATAACTATACTGGTACGACCTTGTACGGAACTTGATATGTTACCTAAACCACAAACTGACAAATGATAATTTTGAACTTGGAATTTGAATTTTCTACAACATTTCATAGTAATAAAATTAGCTTGGCTCGCTGAATCTACTAACAAACGGAGTTGATTTACTCTACCTTCACTATCCACTAGTAGTAATGGATATTACTAACCAAGAGAACTCATTACTAACCAAGAGAACTTATTATTGACTCTGATGTATAATAAACTACTTTCTAACTTTTTAAACGTCAGTAATGAACACATTATGTATCGATTGTGAATAAAATTATATATAATTCTTTTTTTGTTTTATTAAAACTGCGACTATCTATTGTTAAAATTTAATGGATATTACGTGCGGTTTCTACCTACATATGTAACGGTTAATTCCGTTTCAGGTTGTATATAACATTGCTATTGCAATAACCTATAATAATCAAGGAAGCTTTTTCATAAAAGATCAAGGGGGTAGAGAAAAAAAAGAAAAGAAAAACAGAATTTTCTGTAAACAGAAAATATTTTTTTGAAGATTCTACATAATATCTTTGAGATATTTTAAATTAAAGGATATACAGGATATGAAAATACCCGCAATTATGGGGTAAGCAGATTATAATTCAAAATAGTATATTTCGTAACAAGTGTCGAAAGTAACAAATATCACGCGAGTGTTTATAATAGATATACGAGTGCGTAGCGAAGCGGAGCACGAGTAGATCTATTATAAACACGAGCGCAGATATTTGACTTTCGAACGAGTTACGAACACTATTTTTTAGACGACTGTAACACAATAAAAAAAATAGTGAAAGACTGAAAATTGAAATTATTAACCAGGACCTATTCAACTTAAATGAGCGTACTCTGCAACCATCAAAACAAGCAATTTATTTCCTGTATAGACGCATATGACGTATTTAAGACGATAAAAAGTTACTAATACGATAAGAAATTACTAGTATGATAAAAAAGTCACTAAATAATGACATTTGTAATTATTAATCAGCTTCTATTCAACTTAAATCGTTCTCTGCATCTCTCAAAACAAGCAGGTTTGATCTGTTGCATAGGTACTTTCTCGTCACATTTTTATTTGTCATTACCTATTATGTTCTGTGGTGTAGGTATTTATTTCTCTTTTGCTTGAAAAATACAACAAAGTGGGATAAAAAGAAATAAAATCATCATGTTAACATATGAGCGAAAAAATTAGTTTAGTTTAGTCGGAAGTGGTACCTACCTGTGTTGCTTCTTGTGGTTTGTAAAAAGATTCCTGAAGGTAAGTTAATTTAGGTATTAATTTATATTAAAGTACTTGCAGTTTGTGGGTTAGGTTTATTATTATTTTGTGTTATTAACAATATGAATAGTAATTTGATTGTTACTACACTTATAAAAATTTACAGGATGGCGCGAGTCATGTAAATTTTGTTCAGAAACTGCTGAAACATGGGAAGGTGGATTCTCTGGTGTCACAAAAGAAGAACCATAAGCTGTTGGAATTGGTGAACTTCTCGAACAAGATGCAATTGGTGAACTTCTCGAACAAGATGGAATTGGTGAACGTCTCGAGCAAGACGGAATTGGCAAACCTCTCAAGGAAGATGGAATTGCTGGTGTTGTTGATTCATTGACAGAATTCAAGATCGTATTGGCAACTTTAAGTTTGTTCTGCAATGAATCATCAATATAGCTTTCGGCAATTGGTGTTGATTGCCAGCCACCATGGCGTTTTAGTGTGGTAATATCGCCACCAGCATCCACCAAAATTGTAGCCGAAGAACGTCTATAACAATGACCTGTGTACATTTGTGGTTCTTTTAGACCCAAGTAAGTGGCAATTTGTTTTGGAACACTTCCAATTTTATTGATGCCCACAGGTTGTTTGGTGCAACGATTTTTTTGATAATTCACGAAGAATCGTCGTTCAGTTAAGTTTGCGGGTCTGAGAGCGGCATACTTTTTATATATTGTATAAAAATTTCCTGTTACTGTGAATATTCTTTGTTTTTTTGTTTTCGTGTCTGGTATTCTTATAAGTACTGCAGAATTGAGATCTTCTATATCATCTATTTTCAAAGTCAGTAATTCTTGTTTCCGGCAAGCCCCACTAATTCCAATTATTAAAATTACCTGTGTAAAGAAAATAAAGAGATTGTTAACCTATTTACGTGTTTTATTGTAGACTTACTTTTTGCAGCAAATAAGTACTGTCAGGGGCTTGATTAATAAATTTATTTATTTCTTCTGCTGTCAGGGTCTTTGATTTCTTAGGCTTGTAGCCTGCCGATTTACGTTTCAGGAGTGCTTTTAGTTTCATATATGAAGCAATATTTATATTTTGGTTGACGAGTAGCGTCGTTCTGAGCATTGAATATTGGACCCACAGCGTGGTTGGACAAATTTTATTGGATAAAACTCCAAAATACGCCAGAAGAGTATTCTCAGAAAATGATGTTACAATACCTTGTTCTTTTCGCCACTCCATGAATTGGTTGTATGCATAGTCATACCTCTGTTTGGATTTTACAGGGAGCAATTCTAATGTGGCTTCTTTTGCCGCTTCCAAAACTGTAGGCGGTGTACAAGTCAACTCTTCTTCACTATCACTCATTATTATTTGGCTTGAGAGATGAAATGCATGAAATGTCAAATTGACCTATTTACCTGCTTGATTTTTTGAAATAATTATAATTATTCCTGCATAAACACACAGGCACTAAGGCGTATCTAAGACGACAGAAAGTTACTAACACGATAAAAAAATTACTAATACGATAATTTAATTCATGTATAAAAAATCCCATAAGCCGCGATACATTTGTCACTTTGACATCGGATAAAGTTAGCCCTAACTTTGCATCTGGATAAAATGTGTTTAAACTTCCATGGCTAACTTTCTCGAACCTGATTATTGTTTTTAATAATTGTCATTTTCAAGTTAATAAATGTGTTCTTGACTTCTTCATAATTACCTAGTTATTCCTTTTTATTATTCATTAAATTATCTCATCGAATTACGCTCGAGGTTTTTTTCTCCGGGATAAAATTGATTTTTTAAACTCTAATTTGGTTTCTTTTTGGTAAACTGACTCTACAAACCACCAGATAAAAAAACTCGTCCTTCGGACTCGTTTTTTTATCGTAGGTGGTTTGTATCGTCAATTTACCAAGCAACCAAATTATCGTTAAAAAAATCAATTTTATCCGGACAAAAAAAGACCTCTCGTGTAATTACAGTCGATAAAAAAATTACTAATACGATAAAAAATTACTAATATGATAAAAAAGTCACTAAATGATATTCGGAACTTTCATACATAAATTGTAGTGCCGAAACTGTCTGTTTCGTAAACAGTCGTCTAAAAATATATTTTCTTTCATTATGAATTTTTGATCTAGCAACTTTCAATATGCTAAACTGTCATTAGGGGAAATTTTTCATTATAAGAAACTTGATTTAAGTATTTGATTGGAAGCGGCTGGATTTAGTTTTCCTTGTGATCAAATGGATATTAAAAAACATGATATGGTTTCCAGTATGGTATACATGAAGTGTTTTACATTATGGACAATTTGGGACGCTGCTTTTTGGAAATGTATAGATGTTGTGGTCTTGAGGATTATCAACGGTTACGTTGATTAAGCTGTCCTGTGGATAATTGGTGTATTAAATTGGTTAATAATTTTTTTTAACATTAAATAACTTGCAGTAAACTATAACCCGTTAAAGCTTAAATTAAAAACAAAGACATTACTTATCATTTAAATAATTAACAAAACTTTAATTGTTTTTACAACTAAAGAAAAGGAAAAGAGGTTTTTCTTTAATTACTGAATACTATATAATATAATACCACGCTAAATACATGTATTTAACAACGTAAGTGTTTAAATAATTAATTAACATTGAGAATAGCCAGAAGACCTTTCTTTTTATTTAATTTAGTTAGTGAATTTTGACATTTTAATTGTCAAAGTTCAATTTATACTGAACACTTTAATAATTATTCTATCTTATTGTATTTGATTAAATAAACTTGTAAATTGTTATTGGTGATTGGCTTTTCATTTCATTTACCTCTTAAAACCACTAATTCATTCAACATCTATTATTCTCATTGATACCCTGGACAATAACTACCGAGCCGAAGAGCTCCCTTTATATCCTTGTTTATAGTGGATAATATTAATGATTGCATAATTATCAAATGCGGTACACATATAATAGGGATATTAATTAGTAACACATTTTTAAGAAGAAGAAGCTAATTTCAAGACCTGTAATAATAATAAATGATATGCTTTTTATTGTTTTCATTGATAAATAATCAAATGTCGAGAGTATGATTTCAAAACCGCAATTTAAAGAGTGTGCTATCTTTACAGAGGATCTGGTAGCCATTTATATGGAGAAACTACAAGTTCACTACGATAAGCCGATATATATTGGTTTCTGTGTGCTAGATCTAGCTAAGCATATAATGTATGACTTTTATTATAACACCATTAAAAAAATATATGGGAACAAGGTCCAGCTGCTGCACACAGATACCGATTCGTTAATTCTGCTGACACAACCAGATGCTTTTTATGAGGCTATGAAGAAATATTTGGATAAGTATGATAAGGCCAACTTTAATCAGAATAATCAATTCGGAATTCCGAAACGATACATTATTGCTGGCGGGAACGGAGATACCTTAGCCTGGGGAAATTATAGGATTTCTAACTATTGATTAGAATTTCTTCCCCCTAGAACCCTTTCTTGTATTTTTAACTATGATAATTTAGAAGCTAGTTAAGTTTACATGTACAACTTATTATATAAGTATATTATAGAGATTCAAGAATCAAAATTCAAAATGTTTTATATTAGCTTCATTAGAGCTTTATGAAATAGAAAAACACAATACTATACTAATAATTCAGGTTATTATTAAACTCCTGGGGATAGAAGAGAGTAGCTAACTATTCTGAAGTATTTTAATTAAATATCGTCTAGATTATTGTGTAGATAAAAAGTTTGAAGGTCGCTCTCCGATCGTGTCGATGCTTGATTGCCAAACGTGGTATTCATATATCGTATCATTGATCAGTCGTGAAAGGTATTTTAAATTTGAATTGTGTATATTCTTAATTCTTTATTAACAATATGTTATTTATAGGTATTATATAATTAATTAGATTTATGTAATTAAAATAAAATGTTGCAGTTAAATGGTAATACGTAGGAAAAACGCGGACTCTGTTACCTGTGGTCCGTTAAGGTATATTACCCTGACCTGATTTATAGCGTATAATTCAGTCCCTCTTTCATATTTTCAATGATAGCTATATACCACGAGATCATTTGAATTTATAATTAAAGTTGGCTGTGATTTTTAAATTAGATTGGCAACACTAACTGTTCACTTCACAGTTTGATTTGAATTGTCAAAGTGACGCTCCAAAATGTTTAATCTAGAACATAAAATTGCATAACCTCTAATGTACACAGCGAGTCAATTGGCAGGATCGCCAAACGTATAAAAAAATTCCCGCCTACTTTAATTTTAAATTTAAATGATCTCACGGTATTAAGCTCATATGTATATATGGTTGCCTACTCGAAATTCTTTGTTTTTGTTATTGTTAATTTCGATCTTTGATAATAATGTTAAGCGTTTTTAATTAGAACAAATAAATTTAATTAGGGTAATTAGATTTATATAATTAATATATAACGTTATGCATTATATCGTAAATAATCGCATCCCCTCTATGACAATAACTATACATTAGCCCATATGTTAGCGTGTATATGTGGTTGCCTGCTGGAGGTGTGGGCCGTGAACCGGCCATCTCCCTCTACTCATCGCCATTCGTCACAAAGACGTTTCATGCCATCTAAAGCAAAAAATCTACTCCACGTGGCAAAACATCTGGTCTGCCAATGAATCCAAATTAAACACGATCAAACCAAATATGACGAAATGACGATATCCATCTGAGCTGAGCAGGAGAGAGCAAGTAGCTATCTGCAGATTAAGAATTGGACATACCAGGCTAACGAATACGTACTTGCTGGTAAGGAGACAACCTCCAGTATGCAAAGATTGTGGAGGCATACTTGGGGTAAACCACATAATTCTCGAGTGTCCACAATATACAATACACAGAGAACTACAATACTACAACTGCCGGATAACGTCGCTGAATGTTTGGGAAATAATCCAATTATAGTTAAAAATCTGGTAATGTTTTTAGAAATAACGCGTTTGCTCTACAAGCTATAGCAGCTAGTTATTAATACTTTTGAGTAGTTTCTTATACTGTGATATACTGATTGTGATATAGTATTTACACCGAGTTGTTTACAATTTATTTATTTATTTATTTATTTATTTATTTATTTATTTATTTATTTATTTATTTATTTATTTATTTTATACATATACATATATTTACACATATTTTATTTATACAAACTATATTTTATTTTTACTGTTATTTTATTACGTATGTACATGTCTTGACGTCCTTTTTTTCTCGTACCCTTTCTCATTACCTTGTTTCTGTCTTGTCAATTTATCAATGATCTTAGATTAGTCCTTTCTAAGATGTATGTTATTTTATTTTAATTAGTTACTTTTTTTTCTGTATACATCGGTAATTATAAGCCAACTTATCAAACAAAAGTGTGAACTGTTGTTTTTTTAACAACTTGAGAAAAAGCGGCTAATAACCATAGAAGTTGATGCCGCTATGTTAATAAAAAAAATCATCAAGCACAAAAATATTCACAATTTAACTTGAATTTGATAACGGACATTCATGTTATGTAAAAACGATCATGTTAATGTAATATAATACTACGAAATTGTAATTTTTCAATAAATCTTTATTAAAATGACGAAACAATATGCATGTAATAATGAAATAAATAAAGATTATTAAAAGTTTCACAGTTTTATTAAAATATACCTGACAATATTGTTTCGACAGCTATGCTGTCATTATCAAAGGTAATATAATTATAAACAAACACGTCGCTAAGGTAGATACAAAATAGGTAACTAGATAAAATAATAATAATAATAATAATAAAAATTAATAATAAAAATCATAATTAAACATCTAATACTTCCAGTAACGGAGAATTACTGAGCTCAAGTTGTTCATTCATTAAAGGTACCCTGAGTTTGTGTTTGTATATCTCAAAGGCTTCTAAAATGTCTAATTTGCGTTTGTTATTACAAAAATGTAGGAATTTAATATTATTTTGAGGAGTCATTGTGTGATTTTGTTCTAAAAGGTGTTTGGCGTAATTCGATTTTTCAGGATGTTTATTTTTGTAATGACGTACGTGTTCTTTATATCTTATGTCAAAATTTCGAAGTGTTTGTCCAATATATACCGAACTACAAAAAGAACAATTTAAACGGTAAATGCCCGATTTCATGATATCATGTGTTCTGTCTTTAGCATTAAATAAAAATGAAAAAGTGTTAGTGTTGGTTTTAAATGTTATTTTATAATTGTTGGTTTTTCTTAGTATATGTGCAATTTTTTCTGATATTTTGCCAAAATATGGTATAGATATGTAATTTGTGTCTTCTGTTTGATTGTCAATGGGATATATTCTTTTGATAGCTAACCTATAATCTTTTTGTTTAATTAAAGTGTCAATCATGTTCGGATTATAATGATTTGCATGTGCTAGTTGTTTAATGGTTGATATCTCTTTGCTAAAATCTGATTTTGTTAGTGGAATAGTTAAAGCTCTGTGTACTAATGATCTGTATGCTGCTATTTTATGTGTATTGTGGTGACAAGATTCATTTGGTATTGTTATGTCTGTTTGTGTTGGTTTTCTGTATATGGAAAATTCAAAAAGATTGTCTGCGTTAATCTTGATATTTAAGTCTAGAAAGTTTATAGCCCTGTTTTGTTCTGTTTCTAGTGTAAATTTTATATTAGGATGGATATTGTTTATAAGAATTAAAAATTCATTGATAACCTCAAAAGAACTGTCAAAACAAGCTAAAATGTCATCAACATAACGAAACCAGAAGATAATGTGTTTAGAGAGGTTTAATTCAAATATTCGATCTTCAAACTTGTCCATAAATATGTTAGCTAATAGAGGACTTAGAGAATTACCCATAGGTAAACCATCCTTTTGTAAATAAATTATGTTATTAAAAGTGAAATAATTTTGACTTATACAAAGGTCAAATAATTGAATTAACTCTAACCTTTTAACTAATTCTATATTACTATTGATCAAGAAACTATCTAATAGAGGAATACATTCTTGTGGGGGTATTCTGGAGAACATGTTGCAAATATCAAAACTAACAAGTTTTGAATGTGGTGGAAGATGTATGTTTTGCAGCTTATCTACTAATTCTAATGAATTTCTAACAGAGTATTTCGATTTGTAACCTATCGTGTGTTAATATGCATGTGGTGATTTTTTCTTTATTAAAGTTTGTGCCTGGTTTGCCCCACGATGTCGCTACTATTTGAAATAGAGGGGCTATATAGGCGACTAGAGTCGCTGCATCTAGTTACCTAGGCCAGCTGGTCGACCAGAGTAACCCAAACCGCCGCCATATTGGGGCAAACGAAGCACGAAATGGTTCGTTATTTGTTCTGTATTGAATTTAATCAAATCCACGTTTACTTTAAAAGGTTTTTCTTATTCTGAAAGATCAAACCTCTAATATGTCAAACACGTAAAATGTAGTTTTAATTTGTCCATTATTAAAAATCGCCCTTCTCTGTCCCAATATGGTGGCGGTTTGCGGTACTCTGATCGACCAGCTGGCCTGGGTGATTAGATGCAGTGACACTATAGGCGACATTTCTGAAGTGCCATCTTCGCAGATGGGTGTGCGAATTAAAAAATAACACTATTTTTGATAGATAGTGGTTTATTATTTCTATGCTAGCCTACATCAACCTTTACAAGTTATCTAAACTATTCCATCTTTCATTACAATGACTATTTTAAAATTATTTTCCAAATATTTTAGAAATGTCAGGTTTAGTTGCACACCACACCGCAAGAGGCGCTAATAAAATTTGTCTCCCGCTATTCAAAATAAATTTCCGGTATTAACAATATTAAAGTATTTGCTGCTACTCTTCTCTTGCCCTCTTTACGCGTTGGACGCAGCCACTGCTTTTATTTAACCGCTCACAACGATACCAACACAAATTTACTATTATATTATCTATTATTACAACAGGTACACACGGTGCTCCTTCATGATGAACAACAATTTTATTACAGACTGAAAGGACATGCATAATTTTCGCTTCAGGGAATGTTAATATTGAATAGCAAAACATATACGCGGTCAATTAATTAATTAACTAATTAATTTATTGTTTCACATGAGTTTTCCTTTGATCTAAAAATAACTTTAATGCATTTCAATCAGGTATTTCCAGGAAACAACATTAGTTTTGTATTTTGTAAATTTTATTAAATAATGTCAAAATTAAGTTTGATCGGTGGACCGAATGCTGATAATCAATACTGTAAAATCGGTTATATATAGAAAGCATTTAAATAAAGTAATCTATTTGTTGAGACTGAAAACACCTTACGTCAAATCTATGGGTTAGGTAGATGATGCTTCAACAGTTTTAGAATTTGAATTAAACAAGTCAACCACATTGGCGGTTGTTTTATGATTCCGCAGGCAGGTTTCGCACTTGAAATAAACCAACTTTAGTCCCTCTATTCTAAATAGTAGCGACATCGTCGAGCAAACCTGACACAAACTGTAATAAAGCAACAATTACTACATGCACGTTGTTACGTTTAATTTAAGGTAGTACCGTAGCTATCACGCCGAATCGTTTGTTTCGGAGAGTAGGTAGACTTCGCAACGTCGCGTCGCGGCTCGCGATAGTGTGTATCGAGAGGCTCGCTTGACTACGCCGTCTCGTATAGCAAACTGCAAAATATATATGTTAATAAATGCATTCATATGTAATCTTTGAAATTGTTATTATATACATAAATAATTAACACTATTTATCATTAAGTATAAATTATTTCTTTGCTGTTCTCTAATTACGCAAAACCTTCATTACGCAGCACATGGAATTTCAAATAAAGCCCGCGCCTAACCTCTTTTGCGGCGTTGACACATCTACGAAGCCATGGCCGATTACCGCTGTTAAACGTTAATTTTTTACATTTAATCGCTCAATTCTTTTCTCACATGTACCTAATCAATGCATTCAAGGGCCCAAAATTCTCGGCGGATAACCAATTTATATTTTCGCGTTTGTTTTTATAAATCTGAACGGTAGTTTTTATACAATTTGAGGATAAATGTGCTGGAAAACGATATTCCCATAAGACTACGTGTTAAATGAGCCATATTTCAAATGCTTATAATTTTTCTCTCACGTACCTGGCCAAAAAATTTTTTGGGTCACTTTTAGACTAAAATGAATCGATATATTCAATTTCAATAATATCTGAACGGTAGTTCTAAAACGACGGTACTACCAAAGTTATTTAAAAATTACAATTACGGAAGTATATATCATATTAATATTGTCGTTTTACAGGGCATGAATGTTCATTATCAATTTAATGTTAAATTATGAATATTTATGTGCATGATTATTATTAAACCTAAGATTAATTGTAAGGCGGAATGTCAAATCTGGTAACATTCAGTGTCGCCAATATCGTTCTGGTGCTTTTGATCCAGCAGCGAGATCAATCGTTGTCGCTACTATTTGAAAATAAAGGGACTATAAAACCAACTATTCTGATAGTCTTCTTCTACTAGATGTATTTTTAGATCTGTCAAAATATATAATTATCGAAGCATATAAATCGATAGTTGCTCTCACGCTACATCTACAGGGATGAAAGATGTCCAATTTTCGTTGCGATTCTTCAAAATTAACTCTCGAAGTATGGAATTCAATTTAAATTTTGGGCAACCTTCAACAAAGACTAGCATAAGTCCACTTAATCACTTTACTTATTCACTTATTTACAAACGACCTAAATAGGCCAAATTTAGCAAGGTTAGTTGAAATCACGCTACTAAATACATCTTTTTTTAATTTTTGCTTTCTTTGCTCACCCAGGAGTTGCGGAAGTTGTGGATTTACTACAGAATCGAGAAGACATTTGATGTTGATCAAGCTGGTTACGTCTGTGAAGGATGTTGCTGCTGTTGTGTGGGCATTGGTGTAGTTGAATGTAATACATTGTTGAGAAATATTCAAAATTTAATATATCACACTTAGAAAATATATTTAGAAATTATTCCTTTATTTCATAATTATAAATTCACAACAGGTAATGACTTTGTTAATAAGTATAAGGTTGTTTAAGCAACGAAACTCAAGGAAAATAATTTACTTGAAGTTACAAGAACTTAGTTAAATAACGTTGTATGCGATCTCAGATAACGCCCTATAGATTGATTAATTATAGTAACAAAGATTCCCACATTAGCCCTTTACATTAGATTAATAAACGATTACTGTATTATTGCGGTGTTATTTGCCCTATATAAACTTGATTTGAATACACGATTGAAATCTTTGCTAGCATTGCATAAAACATCCCCAATAGTTCTTTTCCCAATAGGCTAACTTAGTGTTTTATTTTTGTTCGAGTATGAAACAGATGCTAAACGCCGTAGAATGAACTTACCTAATTTTCTAACCTTTAAAAGATTTTACCCTCAAAATCACCTGGATTAATCAGCTGGATAAGAACTGTTTAGATGATCTTTTATCTAGTTAAGTATTTAACAAACTAATAAATAAACAAATTTATAAAGAAACAACAAAAGTTTTGTTTATTAAAGACATAAATAAACGGAAATTAATCGTAAGACAGAAAATCGAGTGTAATGTTTATGATTGTTAGATTAGGTTGACTGGTTTAAATTTAAATGTTGAATAATAATTTAAACAATTTCTAATCGAACCACCATCAGTGTGACTCATTTCGAGTTCAAATGAACTTAAACGACAACATAAAATAATATTAAACACTATTACAATTTTATTTAATATTTTTGATGGTGATAATAATAATGATGATATCTCTATGATTTGTCTATTCGTTTTTATTTGTCATTATTTATGCTGGTCGGAAATAATAATACGCAGTTAAAGAAATTGTTCGCGCAAATATACATACTCCTTTTACTCTCGTTGGTAAATAAATCGGTACTCGAAAGCGAAACACAGCTCTCCACCTTGACAATATCCAGCTGTCGAATGCAATATCGATCTAACAGCGGATGGATTGATTTTTATAAAAATCCAATCTTCTTCTTGATTGTATTAATAAATATTTTCAATAAATCTTCGTAGAGTAGTAATAATAAAACTTCTGGTTACAATAATAATATGTAACTATAAATGGTACGTAAATCTTCCTGACAATAAACATCCAACCCTAATTTTATTTATAATAATTCTGGAGTTAACAAACGTGATTTCGCGTCTGCGTAACTAACTTGTTTTTGTTGCAGGCCCTTATATACTTTTTTGAAAAACAAGAACATTTAGTCAGCAATTTTAAACAATAAAAATCATCAAATTGCTTAATTCTAATTACATAGACATGTAGCCCATAAAATCTTAAACAAAATGATATAAGATACATCTTAAAATCAACAAATAAGGCTGTGAATCAACGCTGACCGCAGCTGTCATGTTAATTACATTTTAATTATACGATTCCAAGCCATAATAGTATATGATACAGCTGCATTACACCATTCTTCACCTCCCTGAATAAATTTCGTGAACAAACAATACTAGAATAAGACTACAATAATATATTGAAAAAAGTCCATACAATAAAATAAAAAATCCAACAACGACCACATCGTTCCTTGACAAAACGATTAACTTAGACAAAACAACTTTTGAAATCAAGTAAGTTAATTCTAACATTATAAATCTTTGAGTTTGTTCATTGAATACTGCCTAATTTCTACTGCAATAGCCCACATATGTGCAACAGGATGCATGTCCACCTAATATGTGTAACATATTAATTCAGAAAGTTAGGTTATGTTTGCCGTATAAAACCTAAACTCTTATTTTGCTATAATTTTGCTATATTCGATGTTACTAATGTATGCATATTATTTAACATAAACACATTAACTTCTTTGCCATGTCTTGATACTAATATTTATTTCACTTTTACTATATAATTTGAACCTAATCAATTTTATTTTTCTACGTTAAATCATAAGCTTTAGAATTTCCCTATTTGATACCCAATCTGACCTAATCATATCATCGCAATATTTTATTTGTTAGAAAAAGAGTTGAAATAATCTTACGCATTAATATAAATCTGTTCCTTTGAATTAAAATGTTAATAGAGACGTCAAAAAGATTAGATTAAGTTTTGTCGATTACTATAGATGCGATATTTTTAACGTTATATATTTTTCCGCGATATGTTTTGCTTTATATTATTATTTCGCGATATCTACAACATAATATACTTTTTCCTGGATATTTTTTCCGTATTATATTTTTTGCGATATAAATATATTTCTTCCGTAATATTTTTAACGTAATCATTTTTTACGCTATATATTTTACTTAATAAATTTTCCGAGGTACGTATTTAATCTTTTCTATAATATTTTCTTTAATATGTCTTTTTCCGCAGTATTTTTAATGTAGTATACTGTTTCCGGGATATTTTCCCTTGATATTTTTAACGTAATATATTTTTTTCGCATCTTTTGCTTAATACATCAATTCCGCGATATTTTTTACATACTAATTTTTTCCGCTATATCTTTTACTTGGTATATTTTTCCGCGATATCTTTAATATAATAAATATATTTTTTGCGATATTTTTTCCTTAATACGTCTTTTTGGGATATTTTTAATGTAATATACTGTTTCCGGGATATTTTCTCGGCGATATTTTCTCTTTAATATATTTCTTTCGCAATATTTTTAACACGAAATATATTTCTCCCGCGATATTTTTTCTTAGAAAAAGCAAAATAAAATCGAAATAAAGTACTAAATTTAGTAAACCCTTAAATTTTTAATTATTAAGTTTAAAGATTTAGTAGCACTACAAACAAAAGGGTGCTCAGGTACTTGCGTTAGGGAACGCCAAAATTAACTCTAACAAGTACATAACTTAAATAATAATAATAATCAAAGGCCTCGTACGCAATTTTTTTTTCGCAAGGCCCTGGCTTTAGCCTTAAATCTACTGAAAACAGCATAAATTTTGAAAATCCTGCAATATTAATGTACGTACTAGTAAATATTATTACATATACTGGTTACTAAAATTTAAGGCGTCAGCCGTATAAGTTTAAATATAAAAATGTTTAAATTAATTTCTGATCGATCGCGTTTGTTCCTTTAGTCCGTATATACGTTACCAGATGAGCCCAAAAATTGCACACCTAATTTCATCCGTAATATTATTCAAGCAGTTTACGCCAGTAAAGCCCTATTAGCTTGTAACCATTGCTATGTTTGTTATTGTTAGCCATTAATACACAAACACAATGATTTGAATGCCATGAATCGTTTTGTTGCAGCTAGAGTAGTGTTTGTTTCCGATTTGGTGGTATCACGTTTTCGATAGTGGTTGCAAACATTTCAGAGGGGGAGAACAGTGAGTTAAAACAGTCGCGCATACCTCCACCACCTCCCTTGATTCCTTTTGAATACGCTGATTTGTGGTCAGACACCCAAAATGTATTATTCGTGGTTACCTCTCCCTGGTGGTCTATTATTGTTTGTGCTCGTTTCGAATATCTCTAGTTACGTCGTCCTATTGATGTAGACATTAATTGTTTGGAGTTTGCACTCTGCATGAAAGTTTCATCCATAACGTCATCTTTCATGAAAGCTTATTTTCAGTCGATCAATCAAAGCGCACAAATAGATAAATCTTGGTAAGTCAATTGCGACATGGCATAAAAATAAATAAGTGTAGCCGTGTCAAATCAAAAGAGTATATAAATTTCCTTCGGAGCACGAGGACTAAACGTACTGGAACTGTTAGGGAGGGATGCGATACGGTGTTTCCCCGGATTACAGGCTGCTTCCTCAATAAACAAGAATATTCGACAAATTTCTCTTTGGTCCCATCTTCTTTCGTTCGTTTCGTTGGGTAACAAACCAAATTTCATTTTATAAATAGCTTAAAGCCAATTATGTGAACGGACAGAGGAAACGCAAAATTTGCATCATCCCACGGCCACAAACCATAATTTTCCTGCTTTGTCAAAAATTTATGATTTAATAAGATCTTCGCTCGGATTGTTTAATTGGGTTTAAATTTTGTTGTATTTTTGGGGGGTTGGAATGTTTTAGTTTAGAAGGATTTTGAGATTGCGAAATACTCAAACCTTAATTATAATGTTGTGTACTACATTGATTTGTAGAAATTTAGATGCTCGGAAATAAGTTTTCAGGGTTTCAGGCAATTAGAAAATGTGAACGCATCAACAAATTTTAAATAGTTTATGGGTACTTGCATAAAGTGTCAAAATAGTAGAAAATAAATCCAGGATAGACCAACCATGGCAATAAAAATTTTGAAATTAAAATGTTTCGTTATTATAGAATTTTTTTTCTTTCTCTTTGATATCTAGCTTGGATTTTATAATCAAGATAATTAATTTTTGTGGTCTCCATTCTTGTTTGTAATTCATATTAAATAATTAAATAAACAATTTATGTTAGTTCGCAATAGAGAACTGAAGGAGAAATTTGCTGTAACGAATTCAATTAAACAGCGAATCATGTTGAAATACTCAAATGACTCATGTCTCTAAGATGTCAGAAGAACAAAGTTTGAACTATGCAAAAACAATTAATGGTCCTTCATACCCGTGCATCAATTGCTGTTAATTCGTGACTTCTGACCGAAGGTGTGCCTGAGGTGTACCAAGAAGAGAACCGAACAGTATTTAGAAGGAGCCAAAAGGAAATAAAATTATGAAGTCAAAGTATTCAAGAAATATTTCAAAAATTTTTTAACGCATTTGGTATGAGGTCGCTTTTGTATGCAACCGGTTAATAGTGACGGTTTTTTATTTTTTGTTCATCTCTGTTGCCCGCAATATGTCTAGTTACCCTGAAGTTATTTTCTAACTAGGACTTTTATTTATTTGTGGATAACTCGTTGGTTTTCGTTTATACTAACGAGCTCCTTTCCGGCATTGCTGCTTCCGTTTTTTAACTGTCGCTCCTGGCATAGGTCCGGTGTTTGTTAAAAGTTTTCATTGCCTCTAAGAACTGATAGCGATTTAACTAAACACGTTATCTAGAGAGTACTGTCACGTGGGGTTTTCGTGACTGAGGACGTAGTCAGACGTAGAAGGGAAAGAAAACGCAAGGCATAAAAACAACTATATACTAACAACAAAGTAATGAAATACAAAAGGTATTACACATAATAGTTATATAGTTTGAGGACATATAAGTCCTCCTAAATCTAACAATAAACATCAGGACGATCGATATCACCCTATCTAGCACTAGGTGTACAAACTAAGCGTAGGAGACTGGCACCTAGTGATCTACAACTAAGCACATAGGGAGTCTTGGCACAACTCCCTAATAACTAAGCAGTAAGGGGTCCGGTAATCAATGTTCTAGAACATCAGATTCCGATCTCTCACAATAAATAACAAAAAGGTTGCTTACCCGTTTGCTCCTGAATGTGGCTTCTTCGAGTCATGGCACTGACTGAATTCTAAGCCAGCGCAAGTCGGTTCATATACTATCAAATGCGGAAGAAATCAGCATAGTAATGGGAATCTGTAGGTTGGTGTTCCGGGAACGCTGGCTGGTTTGCACGCGAACTGGCGTACCTGGCACGGAGCTGTGGTTGCCGTGGGCTGAAGCGAAAGGCGGAAGCGTTTCTTCGAATGAGTGCGCAGCTGACCGTGTGTCGTAGGCGACTTGACTGCGCGTGGGCGAATGTGGGTTGTTCAGCATAGACGAGAGCAACCAGTTGAGATTAACATATAATTGGCCAGTTGTGGGTAGTATGCATTATTAAATTGCGAATAATTCCGATTATGACAATACCTAGAGATGTGTGCTTTTCCAGCCTCTTCTCCATTAAATTTGTAAGGAGAGGTTGGTGTGCAATTTTTCCAGTATTTAATCAAATACAGCGGCAGTCATGCCATTAGAAAAAATTTTCTCATGTATTTAGTACAGTAAAAAACTTCGACCTTGAGTTGTGGAGCTGAAAGTGTGATCTTTGCTCGAAAAAGTGTTTTAAAGGTAAAAATAGTTAAGAGTATAAATAAATAAAGGGTTAAAACTGATTAAATGAAGTAATAGTGAAAATGACTAACTGTGGTGAAATAGAAAAAATTATGTTAATAATTGCGCGTTCGCTGCTGCTTCGGCAAAGGCGAGTGCATAATTAAAAAGTAGAGAGAAGTTAAAAAAATTGTTTTTTGTATTTGTTGTGTCAGATTCATAACTACTTTTCATTTTTTCATTTTCTACCATGCCTCAGAGGATAGATTTGCCTTTCTATGAAGAAAAAGAGACACAAAAAAAGAACACAGCAGAGTATGTGGAAATAAAATACTATTTATAAAAGAACAAGATGGTGGACTGAACAAATGAAAGATGCTGTAAAAACAATAATGTTGCCATCAACAAAATGCTACAAAGCGGAACAGGAAGAAGAAAAAAATAGTATAGCGAAAAGAACTAATAAAATATGAAAAGAAGAACTAAATAATATGAAATTCTGGGATACAATCAAAAAATATGGAAAATAAATACAAAATCCAAAAATAATATAAATGGATGTTTAACAAAAACAAATAGAAGAAATTTTAAAAGTATGGGCAGAATTTCAGCGAGAAATCTAATATGAAGAACAACTAAGTTAGGAAGCAATTAAAAATCATTAAAAATGCACCAAGTTCTTCAAGATTATTTAGAAAGTACTAATGGCCTTAATAATAATACCTTACTGTTATCTTTTCTACAAAAAGTAAACAATTCTTTAATTTTTACAGACCGCTAATACTACTTAAATATTCTTTGTTGAAATTTTAAATACATCAACTAGTAACCACTCTCAGGTACCATAAATCAGTCCCCTTGCTATGATTACAACTGCATAATCACTAAACGTGAACAAGGGTAATTATTAAAATAAAATTAAAGGGTTTGCTATTAATTCAGTAACTAATCTTTAGTAAGAATTAATGAAAAAAAAATGAAAGGTGGTTGGGTAAACAGATGTTAAACTCAACAGCTGGTAGCATTTGCGTTCGGTATTTGTAGAATTAACTGGCTAACCCTAATGGCTATTAGGTATTTCTGTATAAAGTTTAGTAAATTTCTCATAATTAAAAAACAAATATGTGTCTTGTAGTGTCTTCTGTCACCAGCTAAATAAATAATTATTTTTAATTTATTCTCTATTTATGATTTATTCTGTTTGATTTGTTATGCTAGTTTGCTTTTATGGAGATATGTAACGTTTCTATTTGCTTTGTGCACAGATTAAAATCTAACATTTTTAGTAATTTATCGCCCTCTCAGGCAATATACCCTTTTTTAACAGTCGAATCAAGTAGTGTATTCATGAGCTCGTTCTTGTTAAAAATTACTTTTGCTTTTAGATAAATATACTTGGATAGATATTGTTACATGCTAATTTCATAGCACCCTGTATAGCTATGCTTTTGTGTTAAGTTGTATAGCGTTTAGGGATTTTCGCATGCTATCTTTTTGTAGTTGCCATTTTGTTTTGAAACTAATTTCCTGTGTTGATAAAAGACTCTCACTTTGTTCGGTTCGTTCGTGAGTCAACTTCTTTAAAGAATATTTTAGTGGACATCTCCGTTTAATTAATCTTTTCCTTTGTGTTGTGAATTGGGAATTGCATTGGTGCAGATCTTGGTTGATTCTTGGCGGTGATTTCCAAGTTTATTGGAACCTTTTAAGGCTTTTCCACAGTTCTTTCTTAGAGGTTATATGAAGCGCACGTTCTCGTTTCGATATATAATTGTCGTTGTGTGGAGGCGATATAATTATCTCTTAGGGTCACATTGCACCGAAGACCTTTTTCTTTTACTCATTTTATAACTTCCTGGTTGTCTTACAATAATTACATACACTACGTTGTATATTTGGGTTGTGAAAAGACTATTACGCAGACTTGGTTGCTGCTGTCTCGTTGGATCACGCTACGTTCGACCTGGTTGGTGACGTTCCTCTTCAGTTCGAAGAACACACATCTGTATTGTGAGTCTGTTATATTGTAGCAACTATTTACAACAACAGTAACGTCCGACAACCCTTATTGTATATAAAACAGTTCTGTATATTTGTATATTATAATTTTATGTGTTAAATGGTTTTTCTCTAGTGTGCGTATAGCACTTATATTTACGTATCTATTTGATATATAATATTTTATCACCTTACTTTGTTAGGAATATTTGCGAGCAAATACGTATGACTTTACTCCGTTATGAATTGGTAAACAATTAACAATATGACGATTAGTGATTCGCAATCTACATCACAGGTATTCACGTTAATTTACCGTGCCTGCTACATTTTTGAGACTTGAAGTCAAGTCAAATTTAGAGTAAATAAATCGCTTGCATCAATCCTCACCCAGATCAAATTTGTAAGTAAAAATCGATAACTTGCATTTAATTTTTGCCAAGGCTATTTGTCCATGATTAAAATATAACCTTATTTGATTGATTTATGTTAATTGATCTATCTGATAATTTGTTTAATTAATAATAAAGCACTGTAAATCTCTTACTTGACGACTTATTATTTATATGTTTAGTATTTGGGGTTTATATATAAGTCGACCACATTGGTAGTAGTCGCAAATGTGTTGTTCTTTTCAGATTTTGTCGACCAATACTGTAGCTATTCTAGACGATTCTTGGCGCCCATTACAGAAGACCTTTAGTGAGACCCACGACCTCACACTAGTTAGTTGGCAGCCGACAAATTTAACTGTGGTTAAAGGTTGTTACCGTTTCCCAATAAACAGTCCCCATTTTGTGGGTAACAATATAACCGTTGTCAACTTTTATTTTGACATTGTTGGTCCCTTCTTTAATGAATTTGCAAAGAGAGAAAATCGGTTTTAGTTTAAGATTCTTTTCAAGATATCATCAACTATTTTTTATCATTTTGTGAGTAAATATTTTAGATTTATATTGCTACTAACAGAACGATCTCTTCATAATTTTTTAACTAATAATTTTCTATTTGTTTTTGGTTTATTTATTATTATTGTTTTCAATAAATACATACATAAAAGTTTGTTTCATTTTATTATATGATGGAACAAAATAAAGGTAAATTTTTCGGATTTCTCTGAATTCAACAGTCATTAACACCTTAAGTTAGTTTTTGCTTTATTAAATTGACTTTTGAATTTTGTATGAATTAATATTTATTTTATTCTGAATTCGGCGCCCTAAGAACGTATCTATCTCATCTGAGAATTTTGAATCTATTTATATGCTAGCGGAAGCTAGTCGTCAGATTTAATTATCATTTTCATTTTAATTATTATTACAATTAAATTGGTCTCAAAGTTTGGTTCTTGTTGATACTAAAAAATTAGCTTAAAGTCTACGCAAACAAACGAGTACCAACACTGTAAGTACTCATTCTTACCTTTTAAAAAAATTTGTTTCGCTCCGTCTTTGATGCTGTAACTTATTTATTTATTGGTTATTTATTTTGGATATAAGCGTGAATAAGTTTATCTTTCATGCAATCTACGACCACTCCGATAAGCCGACGACTCAAGCGAGAGTACGCGTCCCTTCTGTAACCGATATTTCGCGTGCGCCGCTCCGTTTCACTCTTACAATTTCGCACACGTTCCCAGAGTACCTATATAAAGAGGTGCACGAGCCGTAAGTCCTCTAACCATAGTAACTGCGAGTATTCCGGGAGGCCCCATTCTTTGCGTTCCTTACCCGGTCCGTCCGTTACCATCCGACACCCAGTTATCCGGCCCTTTATTCCAACACCGTACCCGTTGATAACACCATTACTATTTCTAAGTCTCTTAGTAGAAATGGTAGAGACCCATGGAGCCATCCAGACTGTCCTGTCCTCAACGACCCCAGCAGTTCCCTGGATTACTTTTCTCCACTAGATGTTACTCGGATCGGTGGATCATACCACGTTAAAAGAACTGGCGCCCAATAGTTACGGACGATCACTGAAAACCACCCAGCGCCACTGTGTAAGCAAGTTGGCGCCCAGGGCCGAGACACCTACAATTTGGGCCCGAACAAGGACGCCCACCAAAGTCAACCCCCTCCCCCTTACAATGTGTTGCTATTGATAAATATTTTCCAACAACTTGTTAGAGACTCTTTTCAGGGTGGGTCGCTTTGTTATCTTTTTAAATTGTTATAATCGTAATGAACAAAAAAAATAAACAACAAATAATACCATACCATATACCATTCCTAAATTAACAAAAAGAAAATAAATGATATCTGATACCAATTAATTTCTTTTATTAGAAAGATTAATTATAAAAAATTCCTGACATGAAATAATATAATTAATCTGTTTCATTTACATTTCTTCACAAAAATCGAGCAAAATTATCCAATTAACCTAAATAAAAATACAAAATTATAACTTTAATTTTCACTTTAATTTTTTATAAATTGGCGCTCTAAAATCAAATCATCTAGCAGAAATATTTGATAGCTTCTTTAATATTAACTGAATAGATTTTATCGATCCTGGAAATTATTAATTCCATGCAATAAAGAACCAGGTTGTTATTGTTATTATAATTATAAAATCTTCTTTAAATAAGTTTTATCATTAACAATGTTAAATAAATTTTTTCATTTGGCATTTTTTTAGAAAACTTGTAGACGTTTATATTATTTTTAAATAACTTGGGTTATAAATTTATATTTTTTTTTATTTAAACTTTAAACTTTTTTCGTTGACATTTATTGTAACCTCACTTTATTTTATTCTGGCGTTTAATGGTAACCTTACTTTACCCTTAACCTTACAATTTTTAATTTTTGACGCAACCAGGAGCACACCTTGTCCCTCTAATAGAATGATGCCACTTAATTGTTTTCTGGGAGCAATCCTTTATATAGTTTTAATAAAAACAAAAGAATTTACTATAAAAACAAAATACTTTTGATATTTAAAATCAACATAACCAAATTTTGATTTTATAATTAAATACAAAACTAAAAAAACAGAAATGGAGGCCTAATTTCCCTGATTCCAAAAATATATAACACTTAGGGTTTATTTTAAATCTTAACGTTCCTTGTAAATCTCAAATCAGGTAACACTAACTAACTTAATTAATACTTTTAAACACCCTTGGACACTGTTCTATATCATTAAACGCCTTAATTACGCATTTAGCTAAATCATTTGAATACTTTTAGTTGCATCAAAACCTGATCTGCAACCTTTATTAAAAAACAGTAAATCTTATTAAACGTATAATATCTCCAAAGGAATATCTAAACAGATATGAATATAATACATAAATATTTAAGAAAATAACAAAAATGTTTGTCCATTTTAATACATATAAAAATTGTAAGACATTTTTAAATTTAAAATTTGATTAAATGTTTGTATGCAGAGACTTTTTTATTTAAAATAGATTTATGCAGATTTCTCTGGAGATATCTTTATACATACGAGTAAAGTTCAAGAAAAATATATATAGAAATAAAAATATGTTAGGAAATGTATCGGATAGCACATAAAATCAACCATGCAGTTTTTATATAATTTAAAATATTTCTATTTAGAAAAAAGACAAGCTTAATAGCAACAATTTGTCATTGCATTAAACCCATTAAAAAAGACAAGCTACTGAATTAATTTGCAATAAATTTGCAGCAACAGAGTAAAATATCTTTAGAAATTGCAACCATTTCTCCACGATCTCATTTAATATTCTAATGCGAAACGTAATAATTAGAAAAATGCTCATTAACCACTTCTACAAAAGGAAATTTTAATTTTTTCCCTTCCATCTAAACAGCAACATCATCTGCATTATGGAAAGGAATTTGATATCATTAGTCCTTTAGAAATTGTTACTATCGAATATTTCAGACTTAATCACCTTTATGTACATAGCACCGACTATTTGAAGTGATCGCGCTCATTCAGCAAAAACTTTCCTTTGGTGTAGATATGATCTAGGACGGGATATTTGCATTAATACATTTAATATAGAAGACCAGAGCTTATTATTTACTAACGGGGCCCTCTAACCCTTGCAGCACCTTACTAATAATCTCTCGCTGCATTTACCTCGCGCTCGGTAGGTAGTGCATTAATATCATCTGAAATTGCCCTCACCGGAAAGCTTTTCGTTTCGCTCACGCAAGGACAAATTTATTCAGTGATAGTAGAGATATAAAAGAAAATGCTGGATGAAACTAAATTTGAACTGGATTTTCAAAGTGAACCTTGACCATATCAAATCCGCAAGTTGTTGATTTGCATATGAAGAGATGTAGTACACTAATGATGTTGCGTTTGCGTTGGTTGCTGTTTACTTTGTACCTTGTTTATTTAACGAAATGTTCTTAGTTGGAACTTTGTGACAAAGTTTCTATGAATCTTTTTAAATTTGCTACATGAAAACCTTATTTAATATCATATGTGGATTTGCAAACTGAAAAAGGTTGCTTCTGAAAAACGGGTTTACAGAGCTGCATTTAATAATGTAAAATACTTCAAAATACTTGGCTTTGATAAAAAATGTAAAATTTTAATTAATTTACTGCAACAAATGATGTTCATAGATATTTTTTCTCGTAATGGCATCATATGGTTAAAAAAATTAGCTTCATCTCTATTAGTTTTAGAAAATTCTGATTAGTTTCTCTTAGGAAAAAAACGTTACCTTAACAGAAAGGTTTTTAAAAATTTATTATTCTCGTCTCAAAGTGAGTATTCTGCACATACATTACCTTACCTTAGCATGGGGCTCAGAAGATAAAAGCTACCCCAATATCATAAAAATCTATATAAATATGTGGGACTAAAGTCGGCCAGGAGTAAGAATGATATTTTCCATAAAAATCTACAATTGTTTTCCAAATTAAATTATATACATTACCTTACCTTAGCATGAGTCTCAGAAGGTAAAAGTAACACCAAAATCATAAAAATCTAATATATGGGGCTAAAGTCGGCCAGGAATCAGAATGATATTTTCCATAATATTCTACAATTGTTTTCCACTATAAATTATATACATTACCTTACCTTAGCATGAGTCTCAGAAGGTAAAAGTAACACCAAAATCATAAAAATCTAATATATGGGACTAAAGTCGGCCAGGTATCAGAATGATATTTTCCATAATATTCTACAATTGTTTTCCACTATAAATTATATACATTACCTTACCTTAGCATGAGTCTCAGAAGGTAAAAGTAACACCAAAATCATAAAAATCTAATATATGGGACTAAAGTCGGCCAGGTATCAGAATGATACTTTCCGTAAAATTCCACAATCGTTTTCCAAATTAAATTATATCATTACCTTACCTTAGCATGATTTTCAGAAGGTACAAGCAACGCCAAAGTCATGAAAATCTATACATGGGACTAAGATCGTCCAGGAGTGAGAATGATACTTTCCATAAAATTCTACAGTTGTTTTCCAAATTAAGTTATTTACATTACCTTACCTTAGCATGGGGCTCAGAAGATAAAAGCACCCCCAAAATTATAAAAATCTATATATGGGGCTAAAGTCGGTCAGCAGTCATAATATTTTCCATAAAAATCTACAATTGTTTTCCAAATTAAATTATATGCATTACCTTACCTTTAGCATGGGGATCAGAAGATAAAAGCAGCCCCAAAATTATGAAAATCTATATATAGTCGGCCAGGAATCAGAATGATATCCATTAAATTCTACAATTGTTTTCCACTATAAATCCACAATAAATATGGGGTTAAAATCGGTCAGGAATCAGAATGATATTTTCCATACTATTCTACAATTATTGTTTTTCAAATTAAAATATATACATCACCTTACCTTAGCATGGGTTTCAGAAGGTAAAAGCAACGCCAAAATCAAAAAAATCTATATATGGGGTTAAAGTCGGCCAGGAATCAGAATGATATTTTCTATAAAATTCCAAAATTGTTTTCCAAATAAGATTATTTACATTACCTTACCTTAGCATGGGGATTAGAAGATAAAAGAAGATCAGAATGATATTTTCCATAAAAATCTAAAATTGTTTTCCAAATTAAATTATATACATTACCTTACCTTAGCATGGGGATGCAGCCCCAAAATCATAAAAATCTATATATAGGGTTAAAGTCGACCAGGAATCAGAATGATATTTTCCATAAAATTCTACAAATGTTTTCCACTATAAATCCAAAATAAATATGGGGTTAAAATCGATCAGGAATCAAAATGATATTTTCCATAATATTCTACAATTATTGTTTTCCAAAATAAAAATATACACATCACCTTACCTTAGCATGGGTTTCAGAAGGTAAAGGCAACGCCAAAATCATAAAAATCTATATATGGGGGAATTATATTTTTCATAAAATTCCACAATTGTTTTCCAAATTAAATTATATACATTACCTTACCTTATCATTGTTTTCAGAAGGTAAAAGCAACGCCAAAATAATAAAAATCTATATATATGGGACTAAAGTCGGCCAGGAATCAGAATGATATTTTCCATAATATTCTACAATTATTGTTTTCCAAATTAAATTATATACATCACCTTACCTTAGCATGGGTCTCGGAAGTTAAAAATAACCACAAAATCATAAAAATCTATATATGGGGTTGAAGTCGGTCAGGAATCAGAATAATACTTTCTATAAAATTCCACAATTGTTTTCCAAATTAAATTATATACATTACCTTACCTTAGCATGGGTCTCAGAAGGTGCAACGCCAAAATCATACATATTTATATATGGGGTTAAAGTCGGCCAGGAATCAGAATGATACTTTCCATGAAATTCCACAATTGTTTTCCAAATTATGTTATATACATCACCTTACCTTAGCATGAGTTTCAGAAGGTAAAATCAATGCCAAAATCATAAAAATCTATATATGGGGTTAAAGTCGGCCGGGAATCAGAATGATATTTTCCATAAAATTCCACAATTGTTTTCCAAATTAAATTATATACATTACCCTACCTTAGCATGGGGCTCAGAAGATCAAAGCTACCCCATTTTATCATAAAAATTATATATATGTGGAACTAAAGTCGTCCAGGAGTCAGAATGATATTTTCCAGAAAAATCTACAATTGTTTTCCAAATTAAATTAAATACACTACCTTACCTTAGCATGGGGATCAGAAGATAAAAGCAGCCCCAAAATCATAAAAATCTATATATAGGGTTAAAGTCGGTCAGGAATCAGAATGATATTTTCCATATTCTACAATTATTGTTTTCCAAATTAAATTATATACATCACCTTCCTTAGCATGGGTCTCGGGAGTTAAAAATAACCCCAAAATCATAAAAATCTATATATGGGGTTGAAGTCGGCCGGGATTCAGAATGATATTTTCCATAAAATTCGACAATTGTTTTCCAAATTAAATTATATACATCACCTTACCTTAGCATGGGTTTCAGAAGGTAAAAGCAACGTCAAAATCATAAAAATCTATATATGGGGTTAAAGTCGGCCAGGAATCAGAACAATACTTTCTATAAAATTCCACAATTGTTTTCCAAATTAAATTATATACATTACCTTAACTTAACATTGGTCTCAGAAGGTAAAAGCAACGCCAAAATTAAACATATTTATATATGGGGTTAAAGTCGGCCAGGAATCAGAATGATACTTTCCATGAAATTCCAGAATTATTTTCCAAATTACATTCTATACATCACCTTACCTTAGCATAAGTTTCAGAAGGTAAAAGCAATGCCAAAATCATAGAAATCTATATATGAGGTTAAAGTCGGCCGGGAATCAGAATGATATTTTCCATAAAATTCCACAATTGTTTTCCAAATTAAATTATATCCATTACCTTACCTTAGCATGGGTTTTAGATGGTAAAAGCAACGCCAAAATCATAGAAATCTATATATGGGGTTAAAGTCGGCCGGGAATCAGAATGATATTTTCCATAAAATTCCACAATTGTTTTCCAAATTAAATTATATCCATTACCTTACCTTAGCATGGGTTTCAGATGGTAAAAGCAACTCCAAAATCATAAAAATCTATATATGGGGTTAAAGTCGGCTGGGAATCAGAATGATATATTCCATAAAATTCCACAATTGTTTTCCAAATTACATTATATACCGTACCTTACCTTAGCATGAGTTGCAGAAGGTAAAAGCAATGCCAAGATCATAGAAATCTATATATGGGGTTAAAGTCGGCCAGGAATCAGAATGATACTTTCCAGAAAATTCCACAATTGTTTTCCAAATTAAATTCTATACATTACCTTACCTTAGCGAGTATTCTATGCAAACCTGTATTGAAGTAAACGTACACCTGTTACTTATCAGCCTAAGCCGTATTTTGCTATGAGGGCAGCTCAAGTACCATTGCCAACTAACGACCCTATCTGGCTTCCTATTATCAGTGGTTCTCAAACATAAATACTATTTGTTACAACATACTTGGGTTAGATTAAAATAAAATAGAAATTAAGAAATACCTTTTATTTATGTCACATTAGCAGTTTGTTTTTATTTCTACTGTATGTGCTAGTGGTACAAACCATTTGACTGAAGTTACAAAATTGAAACAGCAAAATAAAATTAATAAATAAATTAAAAATAGAAACAAAAATTTATTATTAATCATATAATATTATATGTTGGAAGTAACAAAATCAATATCGAATATATCGATATAAATCGAATCCGGATATTTTACTATAAATATGGGAAGATAAAACTAATAAATAGCTGTAAGAAAAAAAGTTAACTAACATTAGCTCAAGAAAATATATTATTAGTGAAATTCATCAAAATAGTAACCAATACTATAACAAAAAATTGCTAATAACACTCAAATAAGAATTAGAAAGGCTTAAGGAAATCTTAACGATCTACTAATAGAAATGAATAATATGATGAAAATAATTAATAATTAAAATATGGAGTCCAATAATATTGTCGCAACTTAGTGAATTATTATTCAAGTTGACGATGCAATTGCAACCTGCGGCAATTTAATATCTAGTCAGAAAGTAAGATTTAATATATAACTATTTTACATATAATAAAACCAGCAAATAATTAATTACTCGTTAAAAAGCTAGCTAAAAGAACAAAAGTTTTGAAGTTCTATCGACTCGTTTTTGAGATATTCAAAATTCAAATTGCAAAAGCCCTCTTTATTTATCAGTGAGAAAAAAGTTCGGATAATTGTTGTCGAAGATAAAAAATTATTTTTTTGAATTATTCCGTTTAGAAGTTTAATTCTCAACAATGGTTTACACAATTGCGGAAAGGGTTGAAACAATTTCCCTTTGTTTCAAAAATGGTGAGTGCCGAAAGCGTACAGTAAATTTATTCGATGAACGACATCATTGATAAGCATGTGATTAGAAAATACATTTTGGAGTTAGTGGAAAAGTTCTGAGAAACTGGATCAGTGACTAACAAAAAATGGGATTCTGCACCTGCATTTCCGGTAAGGCATAAAGCTGTTGAGGTTGAAGTTCTAGAAAAAGTTGCTGCATACCCACCACGAGCACGAGGAAATTTGCTAGTATTACTAACATTGGTAGAACTAGCAAAAATTCAAGGTCTGAGCCGGAATTTGTGGAAACTGTCTAATCGAACCTATTTTTCTTTATGGTATTCCGACAGGTGAAACGTATTAGGAATTGTTAGAAAATTATGTTCATCCATTCTTCGTAGATATTATTAAAAATAATGATCGTTTCTTGGAAGATTATTTAGTGTTTAAACAAGGTGGAGCCCCTCCACATTATCAGGTAGAACAATGACTTGGGGGTGGGGGGGAGATGCTATAGAATGTCTGGCTAAATCTCCAGATTTAAGTCTGTTCAACTTGTTCCTGTGAAGCCATTTAAGGAGCCACATCCAATACCGAAAATTTTATCGTTGTTACTACTAACGGATCCTGTTGGTATTTATTGAAGCCGACTTATTGATGCACATATTGAAGTAGTTAGTAAACTTAGTTACTTTAAAAACTAAGCAGTGGCTAAGGTAAGTTCTTGGAAGTTTTGGAGTATTACTTAGTATTTATCGGTGAGAATGGCTCCGGTGTCTGAACGCGTTAGGAGCTTTCTTTTTGGACAGTGGCGCCTTAAGCATATTTTTTGAGAAAAGGAAACAGGTAGGATTTCTGCAATAGGTTACAAACCCTACGACCATCGATTCCTTCTGAGTTAGCTATCGCTTCGTAAGAGCGTTTCAAACATTACCTCAGTCATTCGTCAGATTCTCAAATCAAATTAAACTATTTTTCTTGTTTAAAAGGTGAGTTATAATAATAAATTCCGTCAAGGCACCCAACCAATGTTTCAAAATGTAAAGACTCGATTTTTGAACAAAGTTTTGTTCGGTAGCTGAGTCTGACAGGGTTCCAAGATCTCTTTCTTTTGGAAAATGTACTATCTGAACTTATTTTTATCTGCAAATCGATAAGATTTCAAAGTTATATTATCGTTTGATATTTAGGAAATACATTTTAAGTATCACTTGCCCAGTATCGTGCCATTTAAAATTTTAGTGGTTGTGGATTTGCAGGTTAGTTTTATTGCAAAAGATGCACCACCCGAGAACGAAGTTAACGTGTCTGAGCGATTTAAAAAAACAACTTTAACTAGTCGAAAATCCGCCTGTTTCGTTTTTACTGGCTCACCCTGTATATTTTCTGGATGAGTAAATTCATCGAGAACTAAAAGTGATACCGCTTATAGGCTCTAGAAAACCTTTAAATTAGGAAACAAAAATATTTTAGAAAATTGCACAGTTTACATAGTTTGGGCAAACGGCGCGCGGCGGTACCTCTTTTATTAAGAAATTTTCGGTAAACTTTGTAGTTAAATTTGAATCTGCAATTACCGCCCCTTGCCGATAAAAATGTGGTAAATATTAGAAAGACATCTGTAAGCCAGATCTCCCCCAAAAACAGTAGTTTCGGAGAAACCTTATAAACCTGATGGACCTAACGAATCTGTTAAATTTAAATCTGCAATTACCGCCCCTTGCCGATAAAAATGTGGTAAATATTAGAAAGACATCTGTAAGCCAGATCTCCCCCAAAAACAGTAGTTTCGGAGAAACCTTATAAACCTGATGGACCTAACGAATCTGACGAACCTTATAAATCTGATGAACCTGATGAACCTAACGAAGCTGATGAACCTTATAAACCTGACGAACCTTATAAAAATCATGAACCATATAAACCTTATAAATCTTATAAACCTTACGATCCTTATGAACCTGAAGAACCTAACAAACCTAAGGAACCTTATAAGCCTTATAAGCCTTATAAAGTTTCTAAACCTGCTGAACCTTCAGAACCTTACGCACATTATGAGCCTTATAAACTTTATGAACATTACGAACCTTAGGAACTTATTATTATGAAGAAGAATTATGAAGCTTATAAACCTTTTAAACCTTATGAACCCTATGAACCTTATGAACGGTATGAACTTTATGAACCTTATAAATCTTAGGCACCTTACGAAAGTAGGCTGTTGAACTCACTGATTTTTTATAATAATCTTAACTTATGATATTTGGTGACCTCCAGAGGTCACTGGAATAACTTCTACTAGACGCCCCTTGAATAGACTGTTTCAGTGAATCAGAAACTTTCGAATGACTCCCGAATAAATTATTCCTTTTCAGATTAGACTTTTGACTTTTGGTGACCCCTAGAGGTTACTGAAACGACTTTTACCGAATGTTCCTTGCATAGACTTTTTTGGTAGACCAAAAGCTCTGGAACGACACCTTACTTGAATATTTTGAAGTTAAACTATTGACCTTTGGTGACGTCTAGAAGGCGCTGGAATAATTTTCGTCACATGCCTCTTGAATAGTCTTTATAACCAGTCCAATCGACACTCCAATCGATTATTTATCTTGAAATAAAACCTTTGACCTTTGATGACCTTTAGAGTTCACTGAACCTACTATTGCCGGATGTCCCATGCATAGTCTTTTTAATAGGTCAAGAACTCTTGAACGTCACCTTACTTGATTATCTTGAAGTTAGACTATTGACCTTTGGTGACGTCTAGAGGGCACTTGAACAATTTTTACCGCATGCCTCTTGCACATACCTTTTCAGTAGGTGAATATGTTTCGAATGACACCTTAGTTGATTATTCATCTTGAAGTTGGACTTTTGGCCTGTGGTGACCTCCAGCCACTGAAGCGATTTTTATCAGATGCTCCTTGCAGTTGGTCAATTTTCTTCTTTTCTTTAGGACACACTTTTTAGAAAGTCAGTAGTTTTCAAATTACACCTCATTTGAATAATTATCTTGAAGTTAGACTTTTGACCTTTGGTGACGTCTAGACTTTTATCGGAGCCCGTTGCATAATGTTTTCTAGTAGGTCAATAGCTTTCAAATGAAAGCTAAATGCTGGTGGCCTCTAGAGGTCACTGGAATAACTTTTACTGAACGTTCCTTGCATTTCAGCCGGTGAAAAGCTCTCGAATGACAAATTGAATATTTATCTTGGAGTTGACCTTTTGACCTTTGATGACCTCCAGAGACCGTTGAAACGATTTCTATCAGATGCTTTTTGCAATAGGTCCTTTTGCTTCTGTTCTTTAGGTCGCACTTTTTCAGTAGTTCAATAGTTTTTGCATGATACCTCTTTTGATTATATCTTGAAGTTAGACTTTTGACCTTGGGTGATCTCTAGAAGCCGCTGAAGTGATTTTTATCGGTTGGTTTTTGCATAATCTGTTTTAGTAACCCAATAGTTTTCGAATGACGTGTCACCGGTTATTTATATTGAATTTATTTATTTTGACTTAATTGGGCTTAATGGTCAAAAATAAAAAAAAGATCAAGTTTTTTTATATTTTACCTTTAGCTTAACAATAAAAGTGTGTTCTGTATTCCAGAGTTCATTCCTTGATCTATGAATCTCTCGAAAAACTGAGTTACCGATTTTAAATTTTGTGCGATTTGAGGCTGCATTTATAAACAGTGGTAATACTATTTACAGAATGTGCAAAAAGGCTAAGAAGCCTAAGGGAGAAGACGGATTTACAATATCAATCGAACACCACATAGTCAATAAATCCTTTGAAAATTTATAAGTGCAAAATAGTTGAATATCTGAAATAAGAATCCCAATAGAATCCAAATTAAATCGGATTAAAATATCGCAAATTACGCTTTAGCCGCCTGAAAACGTTTCCAAACACAAAACCAAAAAGGAAAGCGTAATATTATAACTTACTAATAAAATCAAATACAGGATGCTACGAAATCAGTACGTAACAAAACAATAGAATCCCCCATATTTATACTGAATACCCTTCTTGATGCTGTTTTCTAAGAGAGTAACTCAATGACTGGTAAATTGGTAATCTCATGAGTTTTGCTGTTGTCCCCCAAACTATAGTAATAATAAAAGTTCTCTTTAAAACGATCTTTATCGAGAATTAATAAAATAAGGAAAAAGCCTTTGTTGACGTTAGCCCATCTCTTCCAACACATTGTTGAACACTAAAAGTGCTTATAAAATGTTCCTTGAATAGCAAAGAAAAAGAGATCAAAGAACTGTAAATGCATAAAAGCGCCCTTGAAAAACGTTCTAAAACGTTGTATATTTCAGGAAACGCATTTAAGAAAATTCCAACAATCGTATCCTTCGAAACCTCTCTTTCTTGTTATATAGATTGTCAAGAGCAACATTTTCGCAAAATCCGGTCTCTTTGTATATGATTTCTGAATATTTCTTTCAGCTCAATGCGTTTTTGCCGGTCGAAAACCCTTATATAAACGAATTCTATCGGGGAAGTAGATCAAGTGATCTGCAACAAACAACCAGGAGTCCGTGCGTGATCGGGAGGCTTCTCAAGTGGTCATCCTACAGGACATTGGTCCTTATCGCAGAAGGGCTCAAGGCACAATGATAGGAACGGGTCGCAATATCAATTTGCCTTGTCTCCTGCAATCAGTCCTTTGTGACTGCGCATAAAGGCTTGTTCACTACGTGTTCGATTAATGTTATCCTTTAGGGATCATAAAGAAACAAAAACACTTTTATAGGTCATCTGAACAAGCCTGAAATGGATTACCATTACTTATTACCCTCTTACAGGGAAAAAGCTTGATTTTTATTTATTGACCTGGTATTAACCGGGGTTAAACATAAAAGTAGATAAAGGTTGCCCTGTAATGGAAAATTGTTTTTCCAAACCAAAACCAGTTTCCAATCATTAATTATAACTTTTAAATACTGAAAATAAGCTAAAACAAATGAAACGTATTCCATTAACGCGTATGCATGTTAAAAATATTTTTGCTTTTAAGAGGATTTGCATTGCCGTTGTTTATATTATTAATAAAACCATTTGAGAGATCTTGCATTAATAAATTTTTATATTTTAATATCACTAATCCAAACCCATTATAGTATTACGTCAAAAATGGTACATACTTATATAAAAAAATAGAGGGAAAACTCAGAAAAACTGTGTATTACCATCATTTTTCAATGAAATTAGCTAACAAATGATCTACTTACTTTAATGTAGTTGGCGTTGGATGTGCTACTACATCACTTTAATAAATAATAATGTGGATTTCTGTCTTTGTGTGCGTACATGTAACACATATGTGTAACTAAAGCTACCATGGTCGTCTGGAACTTGGTATATACATTATCCTTTATACATTCATGAACAGAGACGTCTTATAATGTCGGATGATCCTTTAGAGCAATCCTTTTGAAGAATGAATTTAAATGGTTTGTTAAAATACATGTACCTAGAAAGTTGGCGTATTTTTCAGTAGCAGCTACCGCAATGTGCAATTATATGCGACTGGTTAATTATGAGAATCATCAATTCGGCAATATTTCTATTTGTTTACGTTTGTTTACGGCGATTGTTTACGCATTTGTTGATTGAACTTAAATTATTAACCGAAAGTTTATTAAATATGTAGCGGAATAAAAATTTAAATCGAGCGTAGGGTTGCGCACGATGTTTGTGTTATTGTAGCCTAAATATCCCAATTTTAATGATAGAAATGATTTTTTTATTTATTGCTTAAAAACATCAAATCTGAACATTCAGATACAGAAATCTGCAGGCTTTATCTTACAATTATACCCAAGCAGCAATTTTAGTCAACTGCCAGTGGAACTATTAAGTTTTTGTCAATAGTAACAAGCACGTATTTGCTACGTGCCAGGAACCAAAATAGGGAACAATTTTTGGGTAGCAGATACGTGGAGGCATAGTAATTGCTATTTTCGTGGAACTTCTTTTCTCTTCTCTTCTTCTCTTCGACAGATTGGTGTAGCGTGGTTACTCTTTCTTACTCTTGCAACTTAACAAATATTCTATCATTTTCTATAATAATGCTGCGATCATGTCACAAAATGGATTACTATTTTATTTGTAATACGTACTTAATAATACAAAGAGCGATGAATTGTTTGATTATTTTGTCATTCCAGTAAACCAAAATTATAAACTATTGGAACTGTTCTGTTGAATGTGATGATGATAGGTCAAAAAATAACAACGCGCCTTCTTTAATTATATTTTTTAATAAAAAATGTCCAATAAAATACGACAAAAATACTTATAAGTTGATGCACATGATAGAAACTTTTTATATTGTTCCTGTTATGTTATTTTATGTGTTTAAATAAAAAATACTCAATTATTGTCGTTAATTAACTTTATTAATATTGAGTGAGCAGGGAGCATTACATACACAATGCATACACTGTACAAGATGTGTGTCCTCCAAGCCGACTCAAGTGGTACTGCCAGACGGGAAAGGATTGGCTAGTTACATTACTAGAAATAAATGTTGCCAACTTCAAGTTACATACATAACAATCCTTTCAAGGCACAATTTGGCACCAACTTGTTATTTTTATTGAAGGTTATGTAGTAAAACATCTAATAACAATTATAACAAATTGCAAACTGATTAATGGCCTCCAACACTTTACAAGTAAATATGGGGGCGGAGTAGTTTACAAAAAATTACTTTAAAGTGATTCTCTTGCGTAGCAAACAGGTAAGTTTTACTTTCAATACTACTGTAAGGTTCCGTTACTTTAAAGGGTTAAGCAATGGTAAAGTTTTAAAAACTTTAAAGTAGCTTTGGGCAAGTTACTGTTACAATCATAATACCACTTTGAAGTTGCAACGACTTCAAAGTAATTATACTAAGTGGCAATACCATTCCACATACTTTAAAAATTACTTAGAAGTAATGGAACTAAATAGTTTCAATAAATAGTATAAACAGCTACACAATTACTAAAATATTCCGAATTGAAGTAATTAAACCTATAAAGTCATAAATTTAGTTTTAGTTACGTAACAACTACTCAATCAAAGTTCCGATCTCAGTTGCTGCTACTTAGATGCTGCTTGTGTAGCGCCTCTACAATGTATTCTTTCAACTACAATCTTTAAATGAAATTTAGATATCTCTAAGAATAGAATTACCAAATTACTGGAATTCATGCTTTCAGTTACTCAATTTTAAGTAAATTCAGAAATTTCTAAACTTATAATTACAGAATCACTGGAATTCATCATTTCAAATTTAAATTTTTAACCGGATCTCTAAGCTTAGAATAATACATTCTTTAGAGTTCATACCTTGAATTGCCAATTTTTTAAAATTTAAACACCTCTAACCTTATAATTATAGAAGGTTTAGAATTCAATCTTTAGTAAAATCTCTAAGCTCATAATCAAGGAATTCATTGGTTATAATCTAAAATTCGATCTTTAAATTAGCAATTTTTAATAAAATTTAAAGCTTAAAATAAAAGCTATAAAATCTAGAAGCTTTAAATGGCAGAACCCATTTTTAAATATCAATGTTTTATAAAATATAAAACGCTCTAGATAAGAATTATAGAATTTTTATAAATTCCCCCTTCAATTGCAATGCTTGATTGGAATTTAAAATTAGAATACAATCGTAAAATAGCATAAATTATCAATTTTTAAAATTTTTTTAAAACCAATCGAGATGGATTTCTTAAATCCATCCTTTATAATTCCATTATAAATGTTTAAATAAAATTTAGAAATCTCTAAGCTCAAAATCGTAAAATCTCTAGAATTCATTATTTCATTTCTCATTGTTTAATTGAATCTAGAAATCTTTAAGCATACCATTATAGAATCTGTAGAGTTCACCCACTTCAATTATAGATTTTTTATTTATTTAGAAACCTCTAAGAAAACCTATAGAATTCATTTAGTCAGTTACCTATCTTTTATGAAATTTAATATCTCCAAGCACAAAATCAAAGATTGTCTTGAATTAACCCTATTAAGAATCAGTTTTTAAAGAAATTTTAAACCCCTAAAATTAGAAACATAGAATTCCCACAACTCATTCTTTTAATTATAAATTATCTATGAAATTTAAAATCTCTAAGCTCAAGATTTCTAGAAATCGTTATGTCAGTTTTTTCTGTCATTACTTTTTAATAGAATATGTAAGTATAAATTAAAGAATCTCTAAAATTCACCCACCTCAACTACCGATTTTTGATGTATCTAACAATGCCTAAGCGTAGAATCATAGATCTACAGAATTAATGCTTTCAGTTGCCAATTTTTAATTAATTCTAAAATCTCTAAGCAAAAATAATCATAAAATCTCTTGATTTAATCATGAAAATTCTAGAATTCATTGCATATTTTAATTGTAAATGTTTTATCAGAATCATAGGATCTGTAGAATTGTCAGTTGTTAACTACTATTAATATAATCTAGAAATCTCTAAAAATACAATTACAGAATCTCTAAAGTTCACACAATTCGATTATTGATTTTTGATGTATTTAGAAATATCTAAGGTTAGAATCATAGAATCTAGAGAATTCATTCATTCAATTACCAATTTTTAATGAAATATAGGTTCCGTAAGCAACGAGTCATAAAATGAATTCACTCTTTCAGTTATCAATTTTTAATGAAATTATTTAATTATAAATGCGTTAGGAAATTTAGAGTTTTTAGAATTGAAAGCTCGGAATCATGGGATCTCTACTATTTATTCTTTTAGTTATCAACCTTTAATGTAATTTAGAGATTGCGAAGCCTAAAATCATAGAATGTATTGAAATCGTCCAATTATCACGTCTTGATGTACTTATTTAAAAATCTCTTAATCTCTTTAAGTACAAAGTCATAGAATGTCTTGAATTAATACTTTCAGTTATCAATTTCCAATAAAATTAAAAACTAAGAAAATTTAGAATTTCTAGAATCTATTCCAGTTATTAATTTTTAGTGTAATCTAGAAATCTCGAAGTATACAATTCTAGAATCGCTAGAATACATCAGAATCATAATTACTACAAGTATCTTTCAATTACCAATGTTTATTAAAATTAAAGTCACCAAGTAAGAATCTTATGAATTAAAACTGTCAGATATCAATTTTCAATGAAATTTCAAAACCTTTGACCTCAGAATCATAAATTATTTTCTAGAATTCGCTTATTGAATTGCAAATGTTTAGTAGAATTTAGAAATCTTTAAGCTCATAAAGATCTCTAGAATTTATTCCCTCAGTTATCAGTTTTTAATGGAATCGGGAGATCTCTAAACACACAATTATAGAATCTCTACAGTTCACGCATGTCAAGATCGATTTTTAATGTATTTATGAACCTCTAAGCTTAGGATGACAAAATCTCTAGAATCTATCCGTTCAACTACCAATTTATAATCAAATTTTAAATCGTAGTATTTCTCCGATTAATCCCAAAATTTAAATAAAATTCAGAAATCTCTAAGAATCTCTAGAATATATTCTTTCACTGTAATCTGTGAGTCTCTAAGCCTACAATTATAGTATCTCTAGAATTCACCCACTACAATTTTAGTTTTTTTTTATTTAGGAACCTTATTTAGTTATCTCTAATCTTTAATCTATAGAATAAATTTTGCAGTTACCAATATTTAATGAATTTTAAATTTCTAAGTACGGAATTATAGGTTGTCTTCAATTAATCCCTTCAGCTACCAATTTAAAAAAAATCAAAACCACTAAGCTTAGGATCATGAAATTTATTGAAATTAATTCCTTCAATTATAAATATTTAGAAACAGAAAGTTTAATAACCATAGTTAACATCAGAACCATTAAAATTCTTCTGATAAAAATCATGAAAAACTTGAAATACCTACGCATCAAGCTTCCGGCTGCTTACTTAGGCAACTTATTCTCATGTGTCGTCGGTGTTAAACACAAAGGCTTGCGAATCTTAGATTAAACACAGGAATAAATGAACAATATAGAGAACGCCACCCAAATTGTTTATTATTATATTAAAAAAGTAGCGTCGGGAATCTACAACTTGGAAAAAAAATTCCGTCTGGTTCACGTTTCGTTCTATTTGAAAAGATTAATCTACAACATCTGGTTGTTTACTTTTATGTTTAAGTTTATGAATGTCAAAATAAAGTGCACAATCTAGCGTATGACAAATATGCACATATTCCATGAAACGCAAAAGCAATCAAGAATACAGTTTTATTACAACGTAAAAAGGACATAAATTGAAAACTAAAAATAACAATGGGCAAACGATTGATAAAAAGTTTAAAAACTGGAGAGCTGCCAAATGACCTCCTACAAGTATTGTTTGGTATATCTCTAAAATACTAAAACCCAAGATTTATTTAATATTTATCTCTTTATAGACTCGGTTTCTATGAGTCCATCACCAAAATGACCTGAGTTGTAATGGGTGGGTATGGTAGGCGTGGCTTGATAATGGGTAGATGTGCCAGTATGTTTCTTTCTTTATAGTATCAACCTCTAATCAGTTCCACACCCAAATCAACTAGGCGGTTGGACTCAGTATAGGGCAAATAAGCGCAATAGATTTTGCTGGTAGCTGTGGTTTCATGCTAGAGGGCGTGGCAAATTAGATTGTGTGGGCCTTATCGATTCCATCCATGCAACCTCAAAACCAGATATATATGACTGATCAAAGCATGAACCAGGGCGCCTGCCGTTGGATCTTAGGTGGTTTGTGAAATTTGATCTAAATTGGCACCTGCATGGTACCTGAAAGTTTAAATATTGTTATTTCCCAGTCGTTTTTAACGAAATTCAGTGTTTCAACTGTATTCAACTCGACCTCGTTGTTGCTACATAGTGAAAATTTCGATCGGCTGACCCTAAATTGGTTCCTGAAAGTTTAAAATTGCCAATTTGTCAGTTTTAAAAACGTTGATATCCTGCACTTTTCGACTCTGTTAAACCTGTCCTTGTTAAATAGTAATAATCTTAATTGGCTGACCCTAAAGTAGTACCTGCAAGGTACCTGAAAGTTGAAACATTGTTAATTCCCTGTCGATTTCAATGAAACTCGGGGATTCTCATTCTGTTGCACCTGACCCTGCTGTTAAATTTTAGAAATTTCGATCGTCTGAACCTAAATTGATACCTGAAACTTTAAAAATTGTTAATTCTCTGCCGATTCCAACAAGGTTGTTATCCGGGAGTTTTGTTCCTCTTAAACCTGTTCCTGTTGTTAAATTGTAAAAAGCGCGCGATCCGTTGACCCTAAAATAGTACATGCAAGGTACCTGGAAGTTTAAACATGCTTAATCCCATGTCGATTTAAATAAAACTCGGAGATTATGCTTTTGCTGCAACTGACCCTGCTGTTAAATTTTGAGAAATTTGTATCAGCTGACCCACAATTGGTACCTGCATGATACCTGAAATTTTAAGAATTGTTAATTTTCTACCGATTTCAACAGTATCCGAGTTTTTAAGTCTGCCAATTTCAAAAAAAGTTGGTACCCGGAAGTTTCTGACTGTGCTGTTAGATTTTAAAAATTTCGATCTGCTAAGCCTAAACTGGTACCTGCATGGTACCTGTTAGTTTAAACATCGTTAATTCAATGTCGAGCTTAATGAAATCTGAGAGATTTGACTATTGCACCTGACCCTTCTGTTAGATTTAAGAATTTCGATTGGCTGACTCTAAATTGGTACCTGAGAGTTTAGAAAGTATTAATTAGCTGCAAATTCCAACAAAATTCAGTGTTCGGAAATTTTTTGACTTTACTAAAGCTACCCTTGTTAGATTATAAAAATGTCGATCGGCTGACTCTAAATTGGTACTTGCATGGTACCTGAAAGTTGAAACATTTTTAATTCCCTGTCGATTTCAGTGAAACTCGGGGATTTAAACTCGGGAAAAGTTTAAAAATAATTTTTAATTTTCTACCGATTTCAACAGACTTCGGTATAAAGTTCTCGAGTCTGCTTAACCTGTACCTATTGTTGGATTGTAAAGATTTCGATCGGCGAACCCTAAATTGGTTCTTGCATTGTACGTGAAAATTGTTAATTTGAAAAATAAAGAAAATAAGGAAAAAAGAATAAAACAATTGTTAATTTTCTACCAATTTCGACAAAGTCGGTACCCGGGACTTTTCGATACTGCTGAAACTGTCCCTGCTGTTATATTTAAAAAAATTTTATCTTTCTAGTATAAAATGGTACCTGTATGGTACCAGTTTGTTTGAACTTCGTTAGTTCTCTGTCGATAGCAGTGAAATCTGGGAGTTTTGACTCTTTTGCATCAGACCCTGCTGTTAGATTTAAGAATTTCGATTAGCTTACTTTAAATTGGTACCTGAAAGTTTATAAAGTGTTAATTATCTGCCAATTTCGAGAAGATTCGGTGTTCGGAAGTTTTTAACTTTGCCAAAACTGCCTTTTTTGGATTTTAAAAATGTCTTATTGGCTGACCCTAAATTGGTACCTGCATGGTACCTGAAAGTTAATTGTTAACTTTTTGCAGATTTCAACAAAATTTGGTATCCTGGAGTTCTTGACCCTGCTAAATCTATCCCTGTTGTTAGATTGCAAAACTCTTGATGTGTTGACTTTAAAGTGGTACCTGCATGGTACCTGAAAATTTATCATCATTAGTTCCTTGTCAATCTCAATGAAATTTTGGAGTTTCTGACTCTATTGCACCTAAACCTGATGTTAGATTTTAAAAATTTAAACTAACTGACTCCTATATTGGTACCTGCAAGAACCTATAAGTTTCGAAAGTGTTAATGTCTCTGTCGATTTCAAAAAAATTTGGTGTCCGGGATTAGAAAATTAAAAAGAAAGAGAGAAGAAAAATTAGAAAAAAAATATTAACAATGTCAAATATAACAAGTATCCTGGGATTTTGATCTTGTTAACAAGGATAAAAACTCCTGGATACCAACTTTGTTGGGCAGAGAATTAACAATTTTTAATCTTTCCGGTACCAATTTAGGTTCAGCAATCGAAATTTCTAAAATTTAACAACAGGGTCAGGTACAATAGAATGAGAATTCCTGAGTTTCATTGAAATCGACAGGGAATTAACAATGTTTTAACTTTCAGGTACTACTTTAGGATCAGGCGATTGAAATTTTTACAATTTAACAGCAAAGACAGGTTTAACAGAGCCGAAAGTTGCAGGATATCAACATTGTTAAAATTGGCAAAGAATTTGCAATTTTAAACTTTCAGGTACCATGCAGGTACTAATCTAGGGTCACCCGATCAAAATCTTCACTCTCTAACAACAAGGTCGGGTTGTACAGAGTCAAAAACTCTTGGACACTGAATTTCGGTAAAAACGACTGGGAAATAACAATTTGTAAACTTTCAAGTACCATGCAAGTGCTAATTTAGATCAAGATTTCTAAGATCTAACAGGAGTTAATTGCATTCCCCTGGTTAATGCTTTGTTCAGCCATAAATGCGGTTTTTGGGTTGCATGCAGACCTTGCATGGATCTAGTCGATTAAGGGGCACACAAACTACTTTACCACGCCCACTAACATGAAGCCACAGCTACCAGCCAAATATATTGCCTTTATTTGGCCCATGCTGAGTCCAACTGCATAGTTGTTACACCCATTACAACTCAACTCACAACTCGGATCATTTTGGTGGTAGGACTCACAGGGACCGAGTCTATAAAGAGATAAAACATACTGTTAAATAAATCTTGGATTTTAGTATTATAGAGATCTATCAAACAATACTTGTAAGGGATCGCTTTATTTGACAGCTATCCAGTTTTAAAATTTCTTTTACCAATCGTTTGCCCATCGTAAGGACTTGTTTTTCCATCAAGTTATGACAAGAATTCATATTTATCGGCCCGTATTCTTGAGTTTCGCATATAAGTTTTACATACGAGATGACGTAATTCTCTATTACCTTCTAACATTTGATTGGCTAAGTTGCATCTCATTACGTAAAAATTACGTCATCTCGTATGAGACACTTGTTATGCGAAACTCAAGAATACGGGATCCAGGCTTATAAATTTTTCCTGCGTGTATCATTGTATCATAATTTTCAAACTAAGCGTAGACAAACGAATTTAATCGGTATGTAAACGATGCTAAGGATGCTTTGGAAATATCTGGAAATATTTGGAAATACCTGGAAATACTTGAAAATACCTGAGAATATCTGAGAATACTTGGGAATACCTGAGAATATTTGGAAATACTTTGTGCTGTTTGAAATTATTCCCGAAAACTGAAAATGACTGTATGTTTCTTGGAAAGTGGTTGACCCCTCGGAGTCAACTATTTTCCAAGAAACTGCTGGAAGTCACTGTGCAATTTGCTGGGAATACTTTGGAAATACCTGAGAATATTCGGAAATACCTGGGAATATTTGGATATACCCGAAAATATTTGGAAATATTTGAGAATACCTGGAAATATTTGGAAATACCTAGGAATACTTGGATATATCCGATGTTTTTTGGAAGTATTCTCAAAAGTTGGAGATGACTTTGTATGATTTTTGGGGTCTGCTGGAAATCACTGCACACTTTGCTGGGAATATTTCGGAAATACCTGGGAATACTTGGAAATTCCTAGGAACATTTGGAAATACCTATGAATAGTACTTGGAAATACCTGGAAATACTTAGAAATACCTAATGTTTTTTAAAGTACTGTACGTTTTTTAAAGAGTGGTTGACCCTTCAGGAAAATACATCTTTGATTTCCTCTAATGTCGTAAAATATGATGGCCAAAGATTTTAAAAAATTTGAAATTTGAGAATGTCTTGGCAATCAATTCAAAAAGGTCCAGAAAGTTAATTTGCTGTAAATAAATGGATTAAGCGACTGTTGGGGCAAGTTAAAAAATAAGGCATTCTTTAACATGGGAGTTGATCTTATGTTTCGAATTTCGAAATTTCTCGGAATTTTTAATAAATTGTGCACATATCGGAACATAATTCAATGCGATCATTTTTTTCCTACCCCAAAAAAGTCAAGAATATCTCTGATTTATCAGGTCACCTTGAAGCCTTGGTGCATTTTTAGAAGTTTTCTTATCTTTATCCGGGTACAACTATTTAGCCAGGAAAATCGACAATTTATTCTTCAATACCTTGCAGAGTGCGCCTAAGAGTTTAGTTTCTGACTAACTTCTCCCTTAGGTTAATTTTATTTGAAGGTTTAAATAATCTGTTTCCACCCCACCTATAACATGCTTTGATTGTCCTAGTAGTTCTCTTCATTTTACTTCAGTAGTAAATTTTGCTAAATCTCCAGAAATTTCGAAAGAAAATTGAAGATGTTTCTGTTTTTTTCGTCTTAAAAAACTTGTAGGGTTTTCCCAACATAGTTTGTTGTGTGTGTGGAAACTTTTTTTAAATTCGCTGGCTTGGGTAGTTTTGAATTTTGACAGATGTTTTGGAGAACTGGTTTGTAGTTTAAAACTAATTCTTGAATTATTTTGGATTTTGAGTCAATAATTTCGTCGGCTTTCATCAGAAGCACTTGTGAAAAGATTTCGCACGATCGGCTATAAAAGAATCTAAGCCGTCCGTTTAAGACCTTGAGTGAAATTCTAGAATAATTCAGATATCCGATTTCTTTGGCTTTTCTCAGTTTTGTCAGTTTTTTTCAGTTTTTTTGTCGAAACAAAAATAAATTTAGAAATATTTATACAACAGTTTTGGTCCAACAATTTTGTTTTTTTGTTTGTATTATTTAGTTGTATTTTCTCCAATTTTACTAAATTAGTTTTTTTTATATGGTGGTGAAATTCTTTAATAATTATAATTGTACATATATTTACGATAATTGAGTGTAGACTATATCTTGTAAAAGTAAAAAAAAAGAAAGATCTCCCAGTAAAGATTAGTTTGGTTTAAACTTGTAATTCTCGAGTGAAAGACTTTGTAGTATAGATTGGTTCAGATTAGCTGTTAATGTGTATTTGAAGCGCAGTTTGTGAATAATGCGCTATTGAAAATGTAAAAATAAAGTTGTAGCTCTAGGCATCTTTATATACATCTGAGTGAAATTGTTTTGTATCCTTTTTCTTATCAATAAAATATAATTGCCACCATGCAAATGGTTGTCAACACAATGATTTGATTTAAGACAAAATAATAATTGCATGCGGGTCCAGCTATTTCTGACTTCTAGTTATGTAGGATATAGTGTAGTAGTACATTTTTTAGTTGTTTTTTCTCATGGGACATTTGAGAGGAAGTGAGAAAAAACTTTGGCTATATTAACTAACGTAATTAAAAAATCTGTTAATGACTTTAGACCACCCATTTGATCTTTGCTAAATCGTCTAAAATATTTGGTTAATTTTCGAGTATTAATTATAACAGAAAGCCTTTAAGAAAATATTTGTTATTTATTGTTAGCTATTTTCATTAATTTTGATTGGATTGTGAAATCTATGAATTAGTTGTCTCATTTTAAGGTTAGACCATCATGGGAGAGCCTCTGTCTCTTTTGAAACATTATAACGCCAAACACGATTTTCTCTTTATATTTTGCTATTCATACAACCATCCAATTAGGAACTAGACCTTACAAGTTTTTCCCTGCGTAAGAAATAACGCCTTCCAGCAAAAAAGTAGACACGTGATTCTTCTTTATGTACGTACTTCTTCATTACTTTTTTCCCCTTATATACCTACCCATTATAGCATTCCAGCCAAAGTAAACACTACTACGCTGTCTGTTTAAGATCAAGTGCCCACTTCTATGATTTTCTATGACACCAAGTATTTAAGTATGTTTGTTTTATTTATGTCATTAGTTGTGATTCTAGTATTTCCAGTCGCGTTTGTTATTATTGCTGCTGGTGCTTCTCTGCTGGTCAACTAACGCCAGCAGTCTTGATGTCATCGTCCTGTCATTGCGCTAAGGTCGTTCACCAACTACAATTATTATAATCAAAGAAGGCCGAGGGACTCGATTTCTGTTGATTTTATTGTTGTTTGTTGATGTCTATTAAGAAACGGTTTTTGTCATTATTGGCAACAGGAATGATGGGTTTCTTTTTGTTGTTACGTATTGTTCTTGAAGAAGAAAAAAGAAATTCAATGTTTTTAATCTTAGGTAGCAGTCCTTGTAAAAGACATATATACGGCCTTGAAAGAAACTGCGACCATATTCATGTTTGATTAAAGTTTCTAGCTTTAAATAATTTATAAGTTTGTTGCAAAACGGAACAACGTATAAATGTCTAACTAGTATTTCTCTGTTTGAAATGCTCTTTTCTTGTATTACTGGTTCTCATTCTGTTTTATTCTACATTAATGTGTACTTTTTTTGTGAACTCTAAGAGCACCTAACTTCCTAAATAGGATATTTCTAATTCATTCAACTGTGAGCTTTTATACAATTAATGTTCATATAAGCTTAAAAAGTTAGAATAAGAGTAATTTTATTTCATTACTAATTCATGTATTTTATAGATTTATTTAACTCGTGTGTAGTTAGCACCCTTAATTTCTTGAAACCAAAAAATTGTTAGAGTTCTGGAGTTCCTTACAGTATTAACAATAGTTCTGGTATTTTAAGTAGGGAAATCAAAAAATGATGTTAGTGTGCTAACTTCACGCAGCACCCTTATTTTCGCAAAAAAAGAGTTCTGATGGCATTTTCCGGCATAACTGTAAGAGTTCTAGAGTCCCTAATAAAACATTTCAATAGTTCCGCTTAATTAACAAATATATAAACAATTAGAGATTTTACTATGACATTAAATTTATCAAAATGACGGTTCTGAGTAACACCCGAAGAGTTACCAAACTCGAACAATAGTTCTGGGCAGTGATCTGGGTAGTACTCGAAGAGTTAGGTACAGAACTGTTGACATAACTCCATATTAAACAATATTCTTAATTGTCATTAACAATTTAAAATTGGTAATTAAGAAACACGTGATTTACTGAACTCGAACAATAGTTCTGAGCAGAATTCTGAGTAGCACCCGAAAAGTTCTATATAGAACTGTCGACAGAACTCCATATTAGACAATATTTCTAACTTTTATAAACAATTTAAAACTCGTAATTAAGTATCACGTGATTTACTGAACTCGAACAATATTTCTGAGCAGAGTTCTGAGTAGCCCTCGAAGAGTTCTGTACCGAACTGTCGACAGAACTCCATGTTAAACAATATTTTGAATTGTTACAAACAATTCAAAATTCGTAATTAAATGTGATTAAACATGTGATTTATTGAACTCGAACAATAGTTCTGAGCAGAGTTCTGAGTAGCACCCGAAAAGTTCTGTACAGAACTGTCGACAGAACTTCATATTAAACAATATTCTTAACTGTTATAAATAATTTAAAATTTGTAATTAAGAAACATTTGATTTACTCAACACGAACAATAGTTCTGAGCAGAGTACTGAGTAGCACCCGAAGAGTTCTATACAGAACTGTCGACAGAACTCCATATTAGACAATATTTTTAACTATTATAAACAATTTAAAACTCGTAATTAAGTAACATGTGATTTATTGAACTCGAACAATAGTTCTGAGCAGAGTTCTGAGTAGCCTTTGAAGAGTTTTGTACCAAATTGTCGACAGAACGCCACGTTAAACAATATTTTTAATTGTTATAACAATTTAAAATTCGTAATTAAGAAACACGTGATTTATTAAACTCGAACAGTAGTTATGAGGTGAGTTCTGAGTAGCACCCGAAGAGTTCTGTACAGAACTGTCAACAGAACTCAATATTAAATAGTATTCCTAACTGTTATAAATAATTAAAAATTCGTAATTAAGAAACATGTGATTTACTGAACTCCATTTTAAACGATATTTTTAATTGTTATAAACAATTTAAAATTTGTAATCAAGAAACACCGGATTTATTAAAGTCGAACACTAGTTCTGAGCAGAGTTCTGAGTAGCCCTTGAAGAGTTCTGTACCGAATTGTCGACAGAACTTCACGTTAAACAATATTTTTAATTGTTATATACAATTTAAAATTCGTAATTAAGAAACGTGATTTATTGAACTCCATCAATAGTTCTGAGTAGCCCTCGAAGAGTTCTGTAACAAACTGTCGACAGAACTCCATTTTAAACAATATTTTTAATTGTTATAAACAATTTAAAATTCGTAATTAAGAAACACGTGATTTATTAAACTCTAACAACTGTTCTGAGCAGAGTTCTGAGTAGCACCCGAAGAGTTCTGTACAGAACTGTCGACAGAACTCCATATTAAACAATATTTTTAATTATTATAAACGATTTAAAATTCGTAATCAAGAAACATGTGATTTATTAAACTTGAACAATATTTCTGAGCAGAGTTCTGAGTAGCTTTCGAAGAGTTCTGTACCCAACTGTAGACAGAACTCCATGTTAAGCAATATTTTTAATTGTTATAAACAATTTAAAATTCGTAATTAAGAACCACGTGACTTACTAAACTCGCACAATAGATCTGAGTAGCTCTCAAAGAGTTCTGTGCCAAACTCCCTATGTACTTCTCTGTACAGAACTCTTCGGGTGCTACTCAGAACTCTGCTCAGAACTATTTTTCGAGTTTAATAAATCACGCTATTCTTAATTACGAATTTTAAATTGTTTCTAACAATTAAAAATATTGTTAGTTGTGCAGTTTTTTTAACAGGTCTGTACAGAACTTTTCGGGGGATACTCATAACCGTCATTTTGATAAATTTAATTTCATAGCATCCTAAAATTGTTTTTTTTCGATTTCCACGCTTAAAATACCAAAACTATTGTTAATATTGTAAGGAACTCTAGAACTCTACTTTATTTATTCAAAACTCTAACAATTTTTTGGTTTTAAGAAATTAAGGTTGCTAAGTACCCACGAGCATTTATTTAGGTTCATTTTATTTTGAAATCGTTCTAAAAGAATGAAGGTATCCCAAAGATAAAATTTACATAATCATATTAGCCATAATATTACTTCTATATTAAAATCATTGCTATAATTATTTTTATGTGTTCTACTTTCACCTTTCTATTTTAACTTGTCGTGGAATGCAAATATGATTACAGAACTTCTCAGGCCTGCTTTGAATAGTTTTTGATTCAAATGAAAGAGAACTATATGGTAAAGTTGAAAATCTATAAAAAATCTACTAATTCTCAAAAAAAAGAAAAATGGGAAGTTAGCTGTTGAGGTTATATGTAATAGTACTTACTTTAAATTATGCCCGAATTCTCGGGGGGGGGGGAGATAACATTCATGTAAAATAGACATTGGAAGAAAATTTTAACATTTTATTTAAACGGCTAGCAATTCCAAGTTTAATGGCAATAATATTAACCAAAATATTCATCTTATGGAAATCTGTCATTAGAATTAATCCCCACGATTTTAGACGATTGGCGCCCATTACAGAAGACCTTTAGTGAGACCCACGACCTCACACTAGTTAGCTGGCAGCCGACAGATTTAACTGTGGTTAAAGGTTGTTACCGTTTCCCAATAAGCAGACCCCATTTTGTGGGTAACAACTTATCCGAGCGGCTATAAGTTGCAACGGATGATAAGCTTATTTACTCTTATACCAGTAAACAATAAAATAAAGTAACTTCGTTACATACCTCTTGGTTATTTACCACTTCTGGATCAACTCTTACTTTGATATTTTGTTGGTCCTGTCGGTAACTGTTAACTTGTATCCACTTCATAATACCATGGACCACTTAGCGCATGAGTAGTAGCTACTAGAACTTGTTACATGTATAGAGTATTATTAGAAAGCCTTTATTAGAACTTTTTTACTTGTTTATTATTGTTGGTTTTTTAATTATTTGTTTGTCCCTTACGGTTACCGGTTTATGTAGTTGTTTAAGCATTTACATATATAAAAGATGAACACGCCAAAATTTCTCGTAATTAAAAATCAAGAAGATATGAAAAGTAAACTTAATTTATTTCTGGATGGTACTTTATTCTTGTTATTGCAAGATGTTTTACATTACTCGGAACTGGCAATATACCCTACTAAACGGACCTTACTATGTATACGATTCATACGTTTTTGAATGAGTTCTTTGGATATTTTATTTGGAGCCCATCTCCATTATGATCGCCTAAATTCATCGTCAGTTTGAACAACTTTACCTGTTTTCTTGACCACTACTACAATAATAATTATAATAATTGGTACTAGACATTGCCTGGCAAACCAGGCCCCTGGAGCATTGAACATTCCCCTTGCTGGGGAATGTCTTTTCGTCTTACAGTATTCCAGAGCATCCTGCCGGTTAGAGAAAAAGTAGTAGTCTTGGTCAGCAAGGCAGTTAATGTTGGCGAAACAATAGGTTTCGTCGTCCATTACCATACATTGATGCTTGGTCAATAAACTGTCGGATAACTTGCTAGGGTCTGGTTTTTGTTTGGCACTCGATCTGGAGCCCTCTGTGACTGGTAGCTTTTCAGTTCAGCTTGCGAATACACAAGACAGATCCTAACACCTTTAGTTATCGCTTTCCAAATTTTCAAACAGCTACTGCGGAACATCCGTGACCTTGCACTTACAAGTAAATGTATCTTGCTATCCCATCAATGTTTATTTCTTATATACTAATCAATGTTTTTCCCTGTGTACAGTTGTAGATTTTCCAGTTTGTGGATTACTTTTTACCTGTTAAACTATTTATCCAACACCTCTATATAAATATCATGTTTACTATGGTCATTTTAAATAAGGAAAGTGATTGTTTACTCTTATGTTACATTATAACCCACGTTGCCCCTAGCAACGTGAGTTATTTTCAAAAAACTCACACCTTCAAAGATAACAACCAATCACCAGCTTACGTTACTTAGTATTATTAAAATCCAGTCATTGTGCTCGAGTATTACCGTCAAAACTACAGACTAACTATACATTGCAAATTCGATGTTTAAACTTAAATAAAGAGGAGTTGGATAAAATTTTGTATGCCACGTGTGAGTTAAGGATATTATCCACTCAGAAAAATTAACCCTCTCGGGCCTGCCGGCCCTCGAGGGTAAATTTTTCGTTCGTGAATAATATCTTACTTAACTCACTTGTACCATAAATAACTATTATCGCTTGCACGATTAACAATATCCATTATTATGCTGACGCACTCACTACACGTACCTTTATTATAAACACTCACTATGCTATGCTATTGCGTTTGAATTATTTCTAGGTTTCTAAAAGGCTTGTTACTGGATAGGTCTTGATGATGAAATTTCCTGTCAATTGCTTCACGGAAACTTTTATATGAAAACTCTCAAAATTGTTTTTTTAATCAAATGCAAGTGCAAATATCCCGTCGATTCCGCGTTTGCTCTCACCGTTCTACTCTCACTTACTATTTCTATAAATACAGCACAAGTAAGTGTCCTAATATTCAGCAGTAGAACGTATAAAGTAAAAAACTGAAAAGGGAAAAGTACAAGTGGAAAGTGAAAAGTAGTCAGTAGATGGTAAACTGTTAACAGTAAACAGCTAGTAAACGGTAGAGAGCAGACTGTAGACAGTGGTGGCAGAAAGTAGACGGTAGACAGTAAGATAACAATAGACATTTTAAGTGTTCCCTGTATGGCGACAATTAGATCTGTATGGTAACCTTTACTTCATATGCTATTGTTTAATAAAGTTGGTAGGTAGCTTAAAATAAATTGTCGCTAAATTACATTATACAAAAGATGTAAGACTGTAGATAGCAGGCAATTTACAATAAACCGTACACAACAGATACAGACAAAAGCAGCAAAAACAGTACAGACAAAAATCAGTAGTGCGTGAACAGCAGACAGTAGACGATAGACGATAGACGATAGACAATAGACGATAGACAATAGACGATAAACAATAAACGATAGACAATAGACGATAGACGATAGGCGATAGGCGATAGGCGATAGGCGATAGGCGGTAGGCGATAGGCGGTAGGCGATAGGCGATAGGCGATAGGCTATAGGCGATAGACGATAGACGATAGACGATAGACGATAGACGATAGACGATAGACGATAGACGATAGACGATAGACGATAGACGATAGACGATAGACGATAGACGATAGACGATAGACGATAGACGATAGACGATAGACGATAGACGATAGACGATAGACGATAGACGATAGACGATAGACGATAGACGATAGACGATAGACGATAGACGATAGACGATAGACGATAGACGATAGACGATAGACGATAGACGATAGACGATAGACGATAGACGATAGACGATAGACGATAGACGATAGACGATAGACGATAGACGATAGACGATAGACGATAGAGGATAGACGATAGACGATAGACGATAGACGATAGACGATAGACGATAGACGATAGACGATAGACGATAGACGATAGACGATAGACGATAGACGATAGACGATACACAATAGGCGATACAAGTAGGTAACAGACAATAGACAGTGAATAGTAGGTAATAGACAATAGACAGTGAACAGCAGGTAATAGAGAGTAGAGAGTAGACAGTGGGATGTAGGCGATAGGTGGTGGGCGGTGGACCGTGGATAGTTAATGGTGACCGTGCAATGTAAACGGTGGACAGTGGAGAGTAGACGATGGACGGTGGACAAGTTGTTTTCTTTGCAAAAATTACAAGAAAAATTAATATTCAGAATTCTAGAAGGTAATTTTGTGAATAAAGGAATCAATTTCTATTTGTAAGAGATTATTTCATTTCTAGTTACATTTTTTTTTCTTAAATGCAATTTATATACATATAAATAAATAAATTTATCTACAATTATTAGTATTTGCTCTTAATAATGACGTATTTCGAGTTTATTCTTATATTTAAAGGTGCAGGTGTATGTTGTTTTATTAACAAACACAGTGTTGAGCACATATTAGAAGAACATGTTTCTGAAAAATTACTACAGTAATGTATTTAAACCGCATGAGGGATTGTTTTCAAAGAAAACTTCGTAGCAAGAAAAAGAAGATAACTATTTTGCAATAACCCACAAGTCATCTCAACATATTTTATAGGCTATTGCCTATGGCTATAATGCATTGAACAGAATTTACAATTCAGGAGCTGCCATTACGGTCTTATTTTCTATGATTTATGAAGGTGTTCATTAAACAGAGGAAATCAGGTGGCCTAAAGGAGACAACATAAGGTTATACAAGATCCCCTTATATGAGGGTTTGAGTTCACCACACAAATCCCATTGCCGTGTCATAGTTTAAAGGCGCCGTGGGTTCCCAGTAGAAATGAATCGTAGTCGCTTATCTTAATCAAAACCTTTTAAACATAGCCGGAGGAACCGATACACTTATAAAGATACTATCTGGTATGATTTAGTGTTAACTATTATTTAAATAACTCAGTGTAATCACACAATTTACTGCCTACGATCTGTTGACACCTCATGGTTTTTTAAATTGGTTTGCCATGTTATTTTCAACGGGTCATTAATAAATAATTTAGGTTTGTTCCCAAAGCTTAACCTGCTCCTTCCATTTAATATTAATACAACAAAGGCAGCACCCAATGTGAAGTTAAATATTCTTACATGTGTACGATAATTGGATATAAAACCAGAGCGCGTGTGTTTCAATTATAACTTTAAATTTGTTTTTGAAAAATTAATTTTCGATATTTTGAATGACATGTACAGATCAAGATGGGGAGAAATTATTGTGAAGTCTAATAGGGGGGTCTCTATCTTAATCTTAAACTGTTGGGAAATGAAACATTTGTTTAATTGCCGCTAATGAATTCCTAATCGACTGACTAATAAGTCAAGTGCGTGTTTTAATAATTTCGTTCCGGGAGTCGACGACATCGTCGTCGTCATCGTCATTATCGTCGAGGACGACTTCTTGAAATGACCCATCATAACTGTAATTATTGCTGAAGGAAACGCATAATAATGATATGGTACTTAAAGTCCCAATTTCAAAATAAACAGTTTGGTGAATAAATTAACTTAAATTGAGCTGGCACATCCCAAAAATAATAATTAATTTCTATTATTCTAACCCTAAATTAATTAAATCTCGTCCAACTAAACGTTCTATGATTAAATAAAACTGGAACTGTTTGTTAAGAGGTTTATTTTTGTAAAAAAGTGCTTGCCGTAAAAAATGAACCTGCACCTTATCTTGGAAATTAGAAGAACTTAGAATTCTATATTTTTGTATATACAAGGTGAGTCGTTTGTTTCACATGAAAGGGGTTGATAACTAGGAATCGTTTTACAACTATTACCCGCAGTTAAGGAATAAATCAAACAGAATGACTTAAAGTGGCAGGGCTTGCAACTAAAATTGCAAAAGTTCCTAATAAAATTATACAGGATGGTTCGAAATCAATGCTATACAGAGTGCTACGAAATCAACACGTAACAAGCTTTTTTATTTTAAATCAGAAATAAATAACAATGAAATTACTCAAAAACTGCACATAATTCTGATATAGTACTTGAAATAAAGTGTAGAATTCAAAATTGTAAAAATACACAGGATTTAAAATAAAGAAAGTTGATAGTAGCCGTAGCAAAATTCCTCGCCCTCTATAGTATACAAAAATATTAAAATTAAAATTTGTTTTTAGCTTTTATTCGTAACTCTTACACTTTACAACACGTAAAATCTTACGTGAGCCACCATCTACTTACCTATAGCAGATAACCGAATGATTAATCACAGATAAACATAAATATGAGTACACCATTTTACATAATGGGAATACAAAGTGATCCAAAGAATCTTACCACATATTTTTGCAAATTCCTTCAAAGTTTCATCCATTATTAAAAATCCAAATATTTAGAGTTTTATTTTTTTTTTTTTACTTTTCAAGGATATAAATTTTTGTTTAGAATTTAGAAGTTGTAGTTTCTATGTAGTTGGGTACATGTAGGGAACCTTAATCAAATAAAATGTATTATTAATACATTTAATTCTTAGTTAATAGTAAAATCAACTTCTGGAAAATGGTTTTAGCTTCAATTCACTTCAATTCTATGAAGAACTGTAGTAACACTTGTCTCCTCATTTCCGTTTCTAGAACAATATCCACTGTCTGCATTTTGTTGTTTGTTGTCAACTGTTCTCGCTCACTGCTCTCTACCGGCTACTGTATAATGTCTAGTGCCTACTATCCACTAACTACTGTCTCCTAACTACCGACCACCGTTTACTGCCTTACAGACAATATTTACAGTCTATTGCCTGCTGTCTACTTTTCACTGGCTACTGTTTACAGTCTACTGTTCTACTGTGTACTATCCATTGTCTACTGCCTATTGCCTACTATCTATTGGTCACTGTCAACTGCCTACTGTTCTCTGTTCACTACCCACTGTCCATGATCCACTGTTCGCTTTTCATTTGCTTAGTGTCTATTGCCTTCTGTTTATTGTCTACTGTCTTTATTGTTTATTGTTCATTCACCACTCTCTTTTATGTACTACCTACTGTCTACTTAAATATTGCCTCTTGTTTATTATCTACTGACTAACTGTTTATTGTTCTACAGTCTGAAATCTTTTGTCTGCTGTAATTCAGAGGAAGTTCATGTTAAGCTACAAGTTTTTCTCAATAGTATCTGGTGAAGGTTACCCTGCAGATCCAATTGACGCCATGGCGTATAGTTAAAATGTCTACTGTTCTTTCTCTCTCTCTGCTCCGCTCTCTATTCTGTCTATTATCTATCGTTTACTTATATTGTTCACTGACTAGTGTATACCGTCCACTGTATACTGTCTACTGACGACTATTTACTGTCTTACGTTCATTGTCTACTCTCTACTACCTGCTATCTACTATTCACTGTCTACTGTTTGTAATCTACTGTCCATTGTTTACAGTCTACTGTCCACTATTTACAGTCGACTGTTCACTGTCTACTATCGACTATCTACTGTTCACAATATGTTACCTACTATCCACAATATGTTGCCTACTGGCCACTATCTACTATCCACTGCCTACTGTCCACTGTCTGTTGGTCACTGTCAACTGCCTACTGTACACTATTCACTACCCAGTGTCCGCTGCCCACTATCTGCCATTGTTCACTTTTCACTTGCTTAGTGTTTATTGCCTTCTGTTTATTGTCTACTGTCTTTATTGTTTGTTGTTCATTCACCACTCTCTTATGTACTACCTACTGTCTACTTAAATACTGCCTAATGTGTTATTGCCTACTGACTACTGTTTATTGTTCTACAGTCTGAAATCTTTTGTCTACTGTAATGCAGAGGTAGTTCATGTTAAGCTACCAGCTTTACCCAATAGTATCTGATACATGTTACCCTGCAGATCCAATTGACGCCAATGGCGTATAGTTAACATGACTACTGTTCTCTCTTTCTCCGCTCTGCTCTCTCTACTGTCTATTATCTATTGTCTACTTATATTGTTCACTGCCTAGTGTTTACCGTCCACTGTATACTGTCGACTAGCTACTGACGACTATTTAGTGTCTTACGTCCATTGTCTACTCTCTACTACCTGCTATCTACTTTCCACTGTCGACTGTTTACAGTCTACTGTCCACTGTTTACAGTCTACTCTCCACTGTTTACAGTCTACTGTTCACTGTCTACTATCCACTATATACTGTTCACAATCTACTGTTCACAATATGTTGCCTACTGTCCACAATATGTTGTCTACTGTCCACTATCTACTATCTACTGCCTACTGTCCACTGTCTATTGGTCGCTATCAACTGCCTACTGTACACTATTCACTACCCACTGTCCGCTGCCCACTATCCACTGCCCATGGTCCACTGTTAACTTTTCACTTGCTTGGTGTCTATTGTCTTCTGTTTATTGTCTACTGTCTTTCGCCTATTGATTGTTGTTTACTTTCCACTCTCTTTTATATACTACCTACTGTCTACTTAAATACTGTTTATTGTTCTACAGTCCGAAACAGCTTTACTCAATAGTATCTGGTGAAGGTTACCCTGAAAATCCAATTGACGTCAAGTGGCGTATAGTTAAAATGTCTACTGTTCTCTCTCTCTCTCTCTCTCTCTCTCTCTCTCTCTCTCTCTCTCTCTCTCTCTCTCTCTCTTTCTCTCTCTCCTATTTGTCTACTTAAATAGTGCCTCCTGTTTATGATCTACTGATTATTGTTTATTGTTCTACAGTCTTGTGAAATTTTCGAAATCTTGTGTCTACTGTGATTCAGAGGTAGTTTATGTTACGCTACCGATTTTACTCAACAGTATCTAGTGAAGGTTACCATGCAGATCCAATTGACGCCAGACGGCGTATAGTTAAAATGTCTAGTGTATTTTGTCTTCTGCTCACTATTTATCGTCTATCGTCTACTGTTTACCGTCTACTGATTACTGCCTCCCGTTTACTATTGACTGTCTACTATCTGCTATCTATCTACTGACTGCTTCTACTTTTACTGACTTCAGCCTGCCAGCTTTATTCAGCAATGACCGGTGACGGGAAGGTTACTATATAAATATAATTTTCGTTCAAAAAACATCGAATAGTTGAAGTCTACATTCTACTATCAACCGCTTATCATCTACCTTCTATTGTCTACTGTCTACGGTCTACCGCCTAGTGTTTACTGTCTAATATCTACTGAATACTATTTACTGAACACAACCTCCTGTCTACTAGTTGCTGTCTATCTACTGTCTACTGTCTACTTCTACAGTAGGCCTGTCAGTTATATACAGATATAATTTTCGTTAGACATATAATAATTGAATTTTAATGTCTACCATCTACCGCCTACCTTCTATTGTCTACCATCTATTATTTACTGTCTACGGTCTACCGCCTCACGCCTACTGTCTACCGTACTTTGTCTAACATCTACGGTCTACTATTTATTTTCTGCTTTCTACTATCCACTGTTCATTCTATTTCCTGTTGTCTACTATCTATTATCTACTGACTACTGGCTTTGTCTAGTATTTACTTCTACTATTTATGTAGTTCTACTCTCTACTGTATATCTACTGTCTACTATTTACTATCTACTGACCCCTGACTGCTGTCTACTGACTTCTGCCTGCTGATTACCAATGCATATCCTCTGTCTATTGCTTACTGGACTTTAGTGCTGATACATGACCACCTACCTGCCTTATTTAGCAGTGCACTAGAAATCAATTATGTGTCAGATCATCATCGTAACCTCAAAATGTATCTTTCCAATAAAGATCTTAGAAGAACTGATTAAGCGGACGAAACCCTGAAAGTTAAAGTTTGAAAATGAACCTTGATAATTGTAGCTTCTGAATGATTCAGTATCAAAAGCTAACGGACAAAGTGAGCCATATTGATATAGAGGTAGGGAGGATACCGGTATGGTATGGAGGATAAAGTAAGGAGTGTGCTAATGCATTTCGCATATACTCAGCTCCTTAAATACTTAAATAGGGCCCTCGAAACGATTATTCAGTCCACTTCTTTATACTGAATTGCTTATTCTAACCATAAATCGAAAATACTAAACCATGATGTTAAATCATTCTCTTTACTAAGTTATCCCTTCTTCCTCCCGCTGTAGGAATTTTCATTATAATAATAATAATAATAATAACTACTACAACCCATAGCCTAAACCAAGGTCCCAGAAGCTATAAGCTTGTGCGGGAGGGAGGGGGCGATTATTATTATTATTATGTAGGCCCAATGTGCAGCTGCAGCCGACTTACAGATGGAACAGCGCAAATCCCACATTTGTGTCACAGCTAAGGAAAACTGCAGAAAACCTTAACCAGATCTGCCGGCGCCGGGAGTCGATCGCAGGCCGCTTGGGCGAAAGTCCGGCACGCCAGCCATTACACTACCAAGGCTGTATTTTGGAAGACAATAGTTTAAAGAAAGATGGTGCGAAGCACCGACCGAAAGATGGGACTGGTTTTGCGAAGTAAGTAATATTTCATGTTGAACTGGACTTTGTATGTCTAGACCAGCTAAGAAGCGTTAACCAATCTTTGTTCATTCAAATAAGTGCAGGATCAAACTGAATGATAGTCAGTTCTTGGTAATGTAATGAGTCGTGGAAAGGCAAGTCTCACGAAACAGTTTAACTAGATTGAGCAAATATTTTTTCATTTACAATTTTTTTATTCAAGATTTTTTTGGGAGTTTCTGAGAATATCACAAATTTCCCAAAAACGAAAACTTTACTCATGTAAGTGTCAATTGACCATCACTTTAAAAATGCCTAACCATGAGTATATGTGCAATAACAAAGTCTAGCTATCGATTTATAAGTTTTGATGTGCAGGAAGTTAAAACAGATTCAGAAAGAAGTGGGGTTAATGGACTCTAAAGCACTAACCATCCATTAGACCGAATGAAACCATCCATTGGCCCATGTTATTCATCTCTCAGAGGCACCAGCTTTCCGGTAGGATAAAAACCGCTTTATTCCCCTTTCGGTAAGGCAATTAATTTCTTTGCGAATTTGTTGCTGCAAGTGCCAACAGTTTGATCACTCGGTAGTGAGTTGTAAAAGAAATAAAATATAAGACTTTTGAAGGATCATACCTAAACTATAAAGACGAAGTTCGATATCTGTTAACTGTTCTGTTTGAAATCAATCAAATCGAAATTAAATTCACAAATTTGCTTTTTCCCAGTAAAATATTCTATATTATTAAATAATAAAATGTTATCAGTAATACTTCATTCAATTTAATTAAGTTAGAGCTGAATGAATAGATTCAAGAGCATAAATTTCTATTTTCTTCCCTGTGATTCTGTAAGGACCATACAATTGATTCATTAGATTTTATCTGTCTTGTGGGGGCTCTACAAATACCACTCTTACCATCGAATCGAGAAGGGTTGGACAAGTTGATTTTGCGTTACTGTTCTCTGTGTTTTAGTTTAAGGATACTGCAAATCATCATTATTAGATCATTTTGGTTGGATAGCGTAAATTTAGTTTACGAATATAATGGTAAACTTAGTTTAAAGTTTAATTTGTTTAATGAATCTAATTAACACCGATACATTATGCTGCATTGTATGGATGCACTTGAGGAATGAGAATGGTTTGACACCAGGTATTACAATTTGAATTAAACATGAATTTAGTGCATGTTAGATGGGAAATGTTCTATGTAATTCGCTGTAAGTATTGTATTATCCGAAGTTAGAAGTGTTTTAAACTTTCATTAATTCTCTTTAATAGTGTAGATTACAATCTACTCTACAGAATATGAGATCTTTTTATGTTCCTTCCGAAGTATACTTAATTTTGGATTCAGTTCATTCTTAAATAAAAGTAGTTTTTATTATGCAATTTATGATAACGTATTGCTATGATGTTCAATCATGTTAGGAAGAGATAGCCCGTGTTGAAATATTTAGCAGACAGATTTCATGTAAATTTTAGAAATCCCGTTCTATGAGTGACATAACCTCAATTTTTGCAATAAATCGAGGGAAACATTTTCTAAAAGTAAATAAAACTAAGTCAATTTAGGATTAACATGCACACTAAAACAGTTTAAAAATAAAAAGGATATAGTGAAATCCTGCATTTCTTTGTAAAAATTAGTTTTCATTGATAAATTTAACGATGTGGGGATGGTTAACGCTTTTTAAGACTTAATGAAGTCTTGATTCTTTTTCAAAATCAAGATTTATCTAAAATAGGCGGAACGGGTTGTATTAAAGATGAACGCAAGTGTATAACTACTCACCTGTAGAATTTATTACTGAAATTTGTGTTTCACGTTTAGGAGGTATTTTGTTTGTGTAGTACCATTGAGTAACACTCAGGTTTTATATTTAAAGCGTTTTGATAAGAAGTTTTATTATAATTGATACAATGTTTGATATAAAGATTGGTTCGTTCTGATAATACATGAAAAACATGTTTGACAGGCTACGCTTTTGTAACGTGCAGTAGTAACGTACGTTATAATCACACTATAGAGAAGATCATATTACATTTCATGATAAGATTATATTATCTTTCATGAGAACTGCTTAGTATCGCAAACACACGATATCATATTACATTTTCATGATAAAACTATATTATCTTTTATGAGAACTGCTTTAGTATTAACTCTCTCATGAGAATTGTGTAGGCAGATAAGATTGTATCACTATATAAATACCTCTATTCTAATCTTAAGAAACTCAGTCTTTATCGAATCTTTATCCAGTCTTTAATAAGTGTTTAATCAGTCTAAAGTTAGTATCTAGGTGTGGACTTCAAAATTGTCCTACTAGAAAAATATAAAGACTCATTCGAGTATTAGTAAATTGTGTTTTGTTTAATATCATCTAAATGTGAATTCTAAAATTGTTCTGTTAAGTGTGGTAATTTGAATCTAATTATTTAAACTCGTTTTAACTCATTTAAATAATTACTGACAGAGTAATATTTTATACATTTGTATTGTAAATGTAAAAAGAGTTAAAGTTTTCTCTTCATTATAAATAATAAATTATATTCTACGACTGCAGACGAAATATATAAATTTGTTTTATTATATTGAATAAATAAAGAAAGTTTTTAAAAAACCTTCGGCCACAGAATATAATAAAACTCAGTAGTTTTATGTAATTTGTGCTGCATAGTGTTTTGTAGTATTTAGAGAATAATACAAATGAGATCATAAAAGTGGTAATACATAGTTTTATAAACAAGGAATATTTGTGTTAGTAGTTTAGGTGAACACAAATGTTGTTTCATTAACAACAAATTAAGATGAATAATCTATTACTTATATCAATTGTGATATATCGACAGATTCGCAATTCTGTGATCAACAAGATGGAATAAATAGTTTATCTGAAAATTTTTAAAATAAATTAGGGTTGGTGGAAATTTGGATGTCATATTTCATTGCTTTATGGTAAAAATTCAATTGTTTCTTGAAAAAGTATATAAAGGAAAGCATTTTTTAACAATTAAGTAATTCTAAATCTTCTGGAACGTTTCAAATGAGATTTCTGTATGGTTATGTTATAAAAAATAAATCTAATTAGTTAAAAAAATTTAGATTATAATTTAAATGGTAAATATTCCAATAGAAACAAAGTATTTACTTTAATTATGTTAAAAGTGTAAAAAAAGAATATAATAACATAGAAAATTATTTCTCTAAGAAGGAAAAAATTACTGATTAATAAAAATAATGGAAATTATTAGAAGTTGGAGTTACTGTTTGTTAATAAATAATATCTGATATTGGAGTTTAATTATATAACAATATTTTGTATGGGTTTACAACTTACGACATGGAAGCAAGCAGCTGACTTCTTGAAAATTATTAATCGTGTGTTTAATTAAATAAACTTTGGTTATTATTAATGCTACAATCATAACTATATAAAAGAATAATTATAAACAAATTATAAGTTAAAATAATTTTTTTAGCAGTTTAAAAAATTATAAAGCTATTTATCATATGAATCTTTAAATAAAAGATTAATAAAGAATTTTACGATTGATTAATTTAAACAGGCAGATTCATGTTTATGTATTATATGTGCTGATAAAAATAAAGAATTTTGGTATTATTATATTAACATTTATTTGTGCGTTGGTATTTTATTAGTTGTCTGTAAAAATAAGAACTTCGAGATCTTCAAAGCGACCCGATCTGAGAGAATCTCAATTTTGTGGAATATAAAGGTGCTTCTCACTGCGATAAAAATTAAGCCGGAGCAGAATTAATTCAAACAAAGTAACGAGTTATATCTTCGACGTTTGAATACAATCTTTTTAGTTTTTGTGCATATTTTTTTATTTATAAAAAAATTCCCCGTATCGTGGTAGCATGTACTTCAATACAAGTACTTCATTGAAGAGTTACAACATTAAAAAATCAAATACACGGTACGATACAAAAGAATGTGAAATATATTAGTGAATCAAAATGTTTCTACTAGATATGCTAAAACTAATTAGTAGATTACTAATTAAATATCTTAATCAGATTTATAAGCAAAACTTATGTTAAACTGCTGTCCGTATGCATGTCTTCCAGAGGTTGTTGAACTTGAACTACAATAGGTGAGAAAAAAGTGTAATAGATTTTACAAAATTAATTTATACATTGTACTTTTAGATGGCCCTTGCTGCTGCTTATGTTGAATTACCTTATGCCATGTTATTCAAGGATATCTTCTATATGTGATCTAATATTTTTTTTAATTTGGATTTAAATATTCTCTTGTTTCAACTGAGTTGTTATTACCTACCGAGAAATTATAAAAATCGAAAACGCAATAGTTAAGATTAACCTGCATAAACGTTGTAGAGAATTGCCAACTAATAAAGTCCTTAAAATCGTTCTCAGGAAATCTCTCGAAAAGGAAGTGAACTGTTATGCTGCCAATTCTGCAAGAGGTCTGTGCAACTTCCCTCTGTGGTTGATTTTCAATGTTCGCAGGACTACAAAAGGGAAATGTTCCAATTTAATTAAGCAAGTTAGTTCTCTTCTACCGTTAAGAATTTCAAAGAGTCAAGTTTGTGTAGCTTAACTTTATAAACGGTTACGTTTTACAAACTTGATTAAAACAACAGTAGGCTTTGTTTCGTTCGATTAGTTTTGCCTCTTCCCTCTCTTAAATAATCGTGTCTAACAAATTGGCGAGTAATTCGATTTTGTAAAATTACATTTTTCGCTTTAATTAGCACAACATCTTGATTAAACGAAAAGGGTGAAAACATACAAATTTTTGTTTATTCCTTTTTCCCTTACACATACACACACATTAATAAAATCAATTGAGGTTAACAAAACACCAGCAGAGGAACAATTTCCGGACACAAATCCCCCTAGAAAAGTAATGCCAACCTAACGGCTCGTACACTGGACAATTCCTTCCCAAGAACAGTCACAGAATCAGACATAAAATCAATCGAGATAATCTTTGATTCCTTTAATGGTTTCTGGGGTTTAACTTGTTTTATGGGACGGATTATTTCCGGTTGTGCATGGCGGACATTGTTGCAGTTCTATCTGCTTGAAGTATTCGCAATATAACACAATCGTTGACCGGAATGAAGAGGAAAGCAGTAAAATCATAAAATTGGCTAGTAATAAATTGAACGGGGACATTTCCCCGTCGAAAATTAGTATATCGAATCTCGCTCTGTACACGTTTTTATTTTTGATGTTGCTCTTCCCTTATACAATCGATCTCTTTTACATTCACGAATAGCTAAGTAATTGAAATGAATGTTACCAAACACTGAGTGAACTCATCAATCTTTTTGTGAAAGGTTTTGAAATGTACTAAAAATGTCAATAGATAAAAAATTATTCTGTTTTTGTGCGCTTTATTCAACATTCATTGAAGGGAAAATCCGGGCTAAGTCGTACAATCTACATTGCGGTCGGTAAAATTTGTTTGTTTCTTATTCTCTTTTTATAAAAATGCGTTTTTTCCTTGATTAATTTTCTCTCGGCTTTTGTTCGACAGGGGGGAGAATGCTAGAAATTCGTTTATACATTTTAGTAATTTGAATACCCATTTAAATAAGTAGATAAGAACATCAGATTTATTATTGATAAATGGTGTGGTTTTTATTCGCCCTATTCATTTCTATTTGTCATACAATGATGAAGGTAAGTTCTTTTAAAAAAAAATTTAGGTGCAAGGGCTCTACATTACCTACCTACATAATAATAATAACAACAAAACTCTTTATTTTTATTTAGACAATTAAACACAAAACAAAACTGATACCAACTGAAATATTTTTTCTTTAGATTCAAAAAGACTGATCTTTACTATAAATAAAATCATCAAATTATGAATTACGTTTAATAACATAAACCTAAATTTGTATTTTTGTTTCTTAATTAGATTAGGCAATCTCAGAATTCCTTATTGTCTCTATTAGGAGATTCATATGACAACTCAACATTATAAGTTTTTACTATAAAAAAATTATTTTAATTTATAATTTGTTTATAATTATTCTTTTATATTGGTATCTTGCAATCTTAATATTAATCAAAGTTTATTTTATTAAACAATCACGGTTCATCATCTCACTTGTTTTGAATTTTGTCGAGTATCAACAATATTGAGGTGATTATTAATCTGCGCCACTATCAGAGTAACCCACGAAATATCTACGTTGAAATCTAATAAAATAAATTAAAATACACCCCAATATTTTTCCTTTTCCCAATCGGCTAACTCAGATTTAAATCGATAAAGCATAAAATAAATGAAATAATAAAATCTAATTGATTCTTATACCTGGAAAAAAAGAAGAACTTACAATGAAGACACTTGGACTTCCGCAACTGGACAACAGCAAGCTAAACTCTAAATATGAAAAGAAAAAGAAATGGATGCTTGCATGCACATCAAATAAACACATAGATAAATTGAAAACACAGTCTTTATTTTTATTAATGAAAATAAATGAAAATCAAAATCAAAGAAAAATAAAAGGAAAATTACAAAACAGTTAAGTAAAATAGAAAATTCTTTCCTAAGCTTGCTCAAGTGTGTTAATTAGTCGATAATAACCTGACATAGGGCTATAACAGTTCTCCACTTGAGCAAACTAACATCAATCAATGTAATCAAATAAAAATATTTACAAATGTTCAAATAAATTTAATTTATGATAATTAAATTTTAATAAAGAAATTAAATTTGTTTTATTCATACATACATACATACATAATCCATTCCCCTTTTACCGAATTTCGCAGTGTCGGGGTCCACACAAACTCTTATGGGAGTGCAATGTAGCTATTGTAGCAAGTACATTACGCTCCCCCATACTTTAGCACTCGTACAACTTTCATACCTTAATCTTAAGAACTTAATTATTTAAAAACCAAGAATTCTGAAATTATTCAGATTGTCTTTATAATTTTTGTTATTGAAAAATTAAATCAAAACCTTTTATTTTGACCAACCCTGTATATAAAGTAAATGTATCTTGATGTACTTTATATCTTTAATTCCAATATTATTTTAAATTGGTATTACTGCATTCAAATCTGTCAGATGATTTCATTAATGTAAATCCATCGATTATTCAGTACGATAATGGAAATAAATCTTCTTGAATTTATTTTAATAAACAACTCGTTCCCACTTCCATATAATTGTTGATAACAAATAAATCTTTTTTTTGATTTTAAAATATCCAGGTAAATTATCTTTTAAACTTTGTTGACATCCAACCATATGGTCATTACATAACCCCACTTATTTTACAGATTTTGGGTCTCGAGCCGAGCGTGGATTCACCAAGTGTTTTTTATCGACTGACTTTGTTAATTTTAGCTGGGGTTTATATATGATTTGGCGAAACAAATGAAAATTATGTCAATTTTTCCAAACAACCGCCTCGCGAATGTTTTATATGACGTCACTATTCAAACACAGCTGACTATAATTACCACTGATCTTAATTCTACAAAGATAGGATTGTAGCTGGTAAGATAACGATTAAAACAATATAACACACTGATATTCCAAAGTCTACCATAACGAAGATAATTGACAAAAACTATTGACGATGAACAAATCTCATTATGACCTGATTATACACAAAACTCAATAAATCCAGCTTCATCCTTTACAAAATGAATACATAATTACACTATATAACTAATACATATAAAATTTACACAAGGACATCTTTACAATAAAAGAAAAACACAAATTAAGATGCCTCTCTACGATCAGATAAACCCAACGATGCTTTATACAAAATCCATTTTCAAATCAACTTAAATGAAGTCAAATTATAGTCAACTTGTCCAGCATACAGTTCTCCAAGTGTTTACATTAAAACAATGGTGATAAATGTTGTATAAGAATCAATATTTGTAAAACTCGAAACATCTCAACGAAGCCGAAACCTTCATTACAATAAATACTCAGGATTATTATATAAGAGTTTGTAAGTTCATTGTGCTAGATTAGTCATTACAAGATTGACCTAATTTACATATTTCTAATTAAATATTAGCCCGAAACTGAGTCGGTCTCATGGAAAACAGAAAGATTCTTCCTACGTTAATAGTAGTAAAACTGGAATTAATTCAGGAAAATTAAATCTTCCAGACAAATGGAAAAACCATTCTAATATGTGACTTGTGTTGCATATAACATGTATTATCAAGAAACAATCTAAATGATTGATATCCTTTTTAAAAATCAGACCTTTTTACACATAAAAATTGAGGTTATGTTTGCAAGAGATTTTATCCTGCTTAATTTCTATTTTAAAAATTGATGAATCTATCTAGGTCTATTAAATCTAAATTAAATCTGTGACCAAACATGTAGCCTTTAGATTTAATAGACCTCGATAGATTCATCAATTTTTAAAATAGAAATTAAGCAGGATAAAATCTCGTTCAAACATAACCTCAAATTTTTATATGTCAAAAGTTTTTATATATTTTATATATGAAATCTAGACATCTCAATATCGACTGCAGTAATGATCTTGCTATATAAATGATCACCACTATATCATTACATTCATAACTTCCGAAAAATTGGTAATGGGCGATAATCGAATCGAGCACCCAGTGGCAGAAGTTGTAGAAATCGGCGTGTCAGTGATTATCTTAGTCGGGTTCTACTTGACCGCCGGGGCACCATTAGTGTATTAAGTGTGGGTTTATCTTGTAAAATAGTGTAAGCTCAATGAAACAGCGTATATCTTATAGAATCTTTATTATTTTATAACATTGAAATTCACAACCCATTGTTTGTTTGATGGTCACTGTTTAAAACCAAGCTTCTCCGTTGTTTGGTTGTCATTGGTTTTCCCTTTCCCTCTGTTTATCGTGAAGTCGCTCCTGCGCGGTTACGCTTCCTTCTCAATAGTAGAGTTGAAGTAACAAAATGGCTTTTTGGCAGTAGAAGTTGAATGTTCGAGATATGTTAGAAACTTGATTTTGGATATTAATTCGCTTTAGCGGAATAAATCTCGCATTCAACAGAATGATCGCTTTATTAGTTATATGCGATCAATCGTCAAATTAGACGGATTACGTTCTGGTGCTAACCATTTTAGGTAAATTCTTTTTGTTTGCTCCAATGTGCTAAAATCTTACAAAATGTCTTTTTATTTTAGGTAATATTATTTCCCTAGCAATCACCTTGAGGGAATTGTATTGTAAAAGACCTTTCAGTTTATAGAAAGGTAAAAATCTTCAAATATTTAAAATTAATACAATATACAGGGTAATTTCTTTGTAGGTCTTTTTGTTTTGGGTTTTGTTGTTCGTTGTCGTTTATTCTTGTTCCTGCCTCTCTGATCGTGGGTTCATTTAGAAGGTCCTTCCCCTTTGGGTCCGTACCTACAGCTGTACATGTACCGGGTCGGAACAAAACAACGGATATCGAAAGGTGAAGCGAAAACCCCTAAGCAAGGCTTTAAATAAAACAGCCGTGGGTCTTCGAATGGTGGGATGTTTGTCTAAACTTGTATGTGTTCTGTGTCATTTTATTTATGTTTATATATATTTATTAAATGTGTGTACAATGTATTCATGCATGTTAATTTTAAGAGCAACACGAGATCTCGAGTAGTGGAATTGTCTTAGGGTAGTTTTAAGCCAACTGTGATACAAATCATCATTCACCTTTTTTTGTTATTAAACCTTAAAATTGCATTTAAATTTAACATTTAAAATCTGCACAATAGTTACAATTAAAATAAAGCCCTACTTAGAAAGTTTACATTTCACTACGTGTGTTTTATTTATTTATTTGTATGATTTTAATATTGCTTTCCAGTTCGTCATTTGTAAGTATATATGTACGGTACGACCAAAATATTGGAAGTTGCCCATATTTTAGTAGAAGATCTATTTCTTTGTTTGTCTGATAAGCTTGAAGCTTTAGTAATAAGCATTGTTTTTAAACGAAGTGGCGTTTGTTTTTTTATCTTTTATATCTTGTATTACCCCGCCCCTCTCCGACTTATTGGGGGTTAGCCGGCAAAAACTAAAGCAGTGTTATTTGGATCAAGCTGATACTTCCAGCGCAGCTGTATTTTGGGTAGGTTAGGTACTTATTTATATAAAAATATCCTTTGTGTTTCTGTAGGTTATAATTTTACTTCTTGTTTATTATTGTTGCTATGGCAATCCCTATGCTTCACTGCCTTTCTAATGGAAGTTATGAATGTAATGGTATCGTGGTGATCATTTATATAGCAACATCATTAGAGCACAATATTTCAAATACTCGCAGCGCCTTATCAGACTGTCCAAGAAACACAATTGGATTTATAAAGCAAATTGGTAGATATAACCTACACCAAAGAATGTAATTTATTATTTCTTCTACGTCAAAAGACCTTGTTGTTATAAGGCACCTTAAATCATTTTATTAAAGAAATATGACATTTTCAAAGTTCCACTAACCTTAAATTATTTTATAAATTTTCATTTACAGAAAAACTATTTCTTCCATCTTGTAGATAACAAAATTGTGAATCTGCCAATATGTAACATTTGGCATAAATAATAGATTGCTCATCTATGTAGATGTAACAACAGAGTATTCAACCGAGTTACTAACATAAATTTATAAAAATGCAATTTTACAATGTTCTTTGTTTATAAAACTATACATTACACCTTTTTTTGATCGTATTTGAATATTTTTCTAGATACTATAAAAGCGTAACATGTCAAACACGTTTTTCATATATTATATCAAAATAAACCAATCTTTATATGATAATTTGCTTTAATTATGTCATAATAAACATCTTACCAAAAAGCTTTAAAAATATCAAACTTGAATGTTACTCAATGATAAATACTACACAAACAAACTACCTCTTTAAAATGAACCACAAATTTCAGTAATAAATTCTACACGTAATCAGTTATACACTTGCATACATCTGTTCTGTCTGTTTCAGATATATTTTGACTTTGAAAAAGCACCAAAACTTCATTAAGTCTTAAAAAGATGTTAATGATCCCCACATCGTTAAATTTATTAGTGAAAACTAATTTTTAGAAAGAACTGCAGAATTTCAATATGTCCTTTTTATGTTTGTAGTGTGCACGCTAAATTTCCTGCTCGCTTTCTTGGGTTCCAGTTGGTGGCGGTGCGGTTCAGGAAGTTCCTCGCTAGTCTCAATGATCGCTTTAGTCCTTAATGACTAGTTTTATCTACATTAAATTGTTCCCTATTTATTTCCAAAAGTGAGGTTATGTCACTCATAAAACAGGATTTCTAGAATTTGCATGAAATTTGCGTGCTAAATATTTTAATACGGGTTATATCTTCCTAACATGGTTGAAAAAAGTCTTTACTAAGAAAATCTAGCGTTTTAAATGAAACTACTCGGGTTTTTGAAATTTTTTTCCTTGTCTAAAATCCATTTAATTAGGTCTCAAAACTAGAGGCTAGATTGAACACGGATTCGTATACAGGATGTGGAACGCTATGATAATAATAAATTAAGGTTTCATTTGATTGCTCTAACCAACGTATACGTCGAACCGTTTTCTTACCTTGATATTAATAAGTCTAATGTTATTTAAACTGATAATGTTGAGCCCATAACAGTAATTCTGAATAAATCAATAAATGTTAAAGATGAGGACGCAGCAAATTAATTAACTAATAAAGGAAATAATTTATGTTTATGCATTACAGGTTGCGTCTTGTTACCCACAAAATGGGGATCATTAACTGGTAAACGGTAACAATCTTTAACCGCAGTTAAATCTGTCGGCTGCAAGCTAACTATAACCCCAAGTAAATATAAATCCCATACATATAAATAATAAGTCTTCAAGTAAGAGATACAATGCTTTATTATCAATTAAATAAATTATCAGGTAGATCGTTTCAATTATCGTGTGATAGTTTCAATCAAGGTGAAATAGCCTTGGCAAAAATTAAATGTAGGTTAATTTCTACATACACATAATTGAACGGGGTAAGAATTCATGCAAGCGGGACTACTTACTCTAAATGTGACCTATAAATTCAGATCACAAAAGTAATCAAAAAGGCACAGTCAAATTATCGCGACTACGTGCACCAATCAGATTGGGAACCCCTCGGGAAAAATCATTTTAACACATAAAATTATAGTGTACAAATATATATGTTTTATATTTACAATAAAGGATTGTTATACGTTGATGCTGTTATGAATAGTTGCTACAATATGAGTGACTCACGATACTGGTGTGTGTTCTTCAAATCTGGATAGGGACGTCACCAACCAGGTTGATCGTAGCGTGACCGAGGAGACAACCAAGTAACGGTACATGAGCAAGTAGCTCAGCGTAATGGTCTTTTAACAACCCAGATATACAACGTTAGTGTAAGAAGTTATGGTAAAATAAGAAGAATAATATAAACAAGGAGGTCTTATATATGTCGGCTCATAGTGAAATAGTTATCCGCCTCCAAATGCGGCTAACTTCAATTAAATATCGAATCCTCCAAGAACGTGCTTCTAACCTCCCAAAAGAACTAGCGGTAAATCCCTTAGGGTACCAATAAAATTGGAAATCACACCAAAAATTAATTATAAATCTGCACCAATGCAATTCCCATTTCACAACATAAAGGGAAAATCAATTTAACGGCGATGCCACTAAAACATTCTTTTAAAGGCGTAGCTTCACTTACGAAGGATAGGAACGAAGTGCAAGTTCTTTTATTAACAGGAAGTTAGTTCAAAACTAAAATGACAACTAAACGGAGAGAGAATACGAAAATCTTCAAACGCTATACAATATGTACACCAAAGCATAGCTAAACACAGGTATGAAAAACAGCTCAACTACAAAAGTAAAGCAAACATTATGAAATTACAAAAGTTAGTTAGCTGGCGTGTTCTAGTCTTCGAGTTAGTTCAGATCCAGAAATCATTCAAAATGGTGCTGCGGCAGACCTGGTAAGTGTTTTGAGAATTTTATAAGCATGTTATTTTTTAATATTAATATTTTACCGTAAATAGTAACCTCAGACATGATATTCTGTAACGTGGCATTATCACCATCAGACATACAATTCAAAACGTTCGCTGTAAATGGTCAAGTGTAGACTTGAAAAAAATGCTCAGAAAACATTTTTAATAACTAGGAAAATATACGATTAATATAGAGTTCAGTTGAGCGTTTCATGGACTATAAAATTCAAAGCCAGTAATAGTCTGATGATTCATTAATAGGCGCATAGTGGTTTAAATAAGAATTAGAATAAGTAATTTGAAACAAAACTTATTGGTGGGGAGCAACTGACAAACCTACCAAAAGTTAGTTATTAAAAATTAAGAGAATTCATTAAAATGAACCCTTTCACAAGTGCAGGTTCAAATAATTAATGACTAGTAGACTAGTAGTTAACGAGAATAAAAAGGTCAGTGACAACTAATCCAGCATTTGCTATTATTTATCCTGAAGATCCGTGTAACCTTTAGAGCGGGAAATGTCCCCGCTTACTTTAAAATGGTTATCCTGTATAACAAGATCTGACCCTGTAACTGTATAAATCATAACCCTAAAAAGGGGCGTAAAAAGTTTTGAAAAGTATTCGCTCTCCATATAAACCTACCTCTATGAACCCAATAATATTAAAACTCCTCACAAAGAGTCACTTTTACTGAGTCACTTTTAGATTTTATATCCATCGGGCAGTTTTGGTAAACAATAAAAATAAAATTTTCTCATAAGTAGATATTAATCTCCAAACGTTCAGAACCGAAAAGTTTCGGTTATATTATAGAAAAATATAAAAATGGAAACACATATGAAAGGGTGCCCCCTATAAAGTTCGTTAATAAAAAAAAAGTTACATATTATAGGCAATGACCGTAGTTTTCCTGAAATGTGACCGGATAAATCTTAAAATATCCGCACCGATTTATATCGCACCGCTGCTACTGAAAGCGGCTCCGGTCCCTTTAATTGCCCCTGTGTGTGCACCCTCTCTACTTTGCTCTTTTCATATCCTTATAACCTCTAATCCTTCTCGTAAAATTTACTTTTTGGTATTAATAAGGATATTTTTTGTGGATACTTTCCTGCAAAATTAAGGTCAGAGATTATTTATCTTTTAATTAAGGGAAAAATTATTTCTGGAATAAAATGTTAACGGCAAAACAACCTGAAAGAAGGAATTAGATGTGACGGCTAATATCTGTATGGACAGATTGAATCGAGTTTAGGAATAAAGGGAGGCTGAAATGTATAAAGAGGATTTAGATTGGTGACTTATTTATTAAAAAAAAACGAAGAGTTATTAATCTAGTTAAACCTATTTAAAAATAATAGGCTCACCTTCACTATCAGTTTCCTTCTAGGTAGTCATTTTGAGAGCTTATGCTACATCTTATTTGTATTAGACATTATTTTCATTTTTTGAGAGAAAAAAGGAAATCGTAGTAGATATTTGATTGTGCTGTCATGTGTGTTCGACAGTACAATTTCGCATGTAGGTATTTTCCCTGAAAGTAAATATTCTGATTTAGCTTTTATTTGCTTTAATAGTGATACTTCACGCCTTCAATAAAGAGCATACAATTACACTTATATTAAATAATAAAGGACCGAGAACTGACCCCTGAGGTAGCCCCGCTGAGATTTTTAAAGTAAGTTAATGAGAAACTCTTAATCGGTTAAGTGCAAGCTATTTGCTGAGTATTGTGGAACTTCCAGCAGTAATCATTTGTGTAGCAAACCTTCCAAAAGAATTTTTATCAAAAAAGTTGTAATTGTGAACGTCTTACTGTCAGATTGTGTTTCTTTTGTCCCACCGATACCTTTTAACTGACAAACCTTTACGAGATGCAACCTATCGACGAAGTAAAATATTTTTGTCTGCAAACTATTTTTGAATAGTCTGTGCTGTATTGCTTTTCAGTTAATTTTTAGAATGCGCATAACAGACTGATGAGATTACTTTTTTGGACGTTTTACGTTTTTCCTAGCTTTGTTAAATCAGATTATTTGTGCCCTTTTCATGCGTTATAGAAATATCAAAGTTGAAAACACGCAATGAAAGTAGTTCCTATGAAGATCAAAGCTTTATCTGAAAATGTTTGTAAAAGATATTCGGTATTAAATCGTGACTGGGAATTTTTTATTGGAAAGATCTTTTGTGTATTGTAGAGTCACTAATTAACTTTTCTCTTTTGAATCGGTAATGTTTATTTATAATAACTTACAGATTTGTTTTAAAAGTTTATTGTCAAGATATAGTGGCAAAAAGTTATTTTAGAAAGATTGGCAAAAAATTGGCATTTTAAGTATTTCTGATAGAAGTCTCTGATATATGCTAATGCAAGCTTTAAACATCATGAACAATTGCACTCGGTGCAGCTCGGGTGAGTTTTTGAATATTTTGTTCCCTAGTGCTATTTATAACCTAACATTTTTGGTGGAGGCGTCGGGCAGCTTGTTGCTTGTTTTTTTTGAGCATGTCGTGGAAACACCATCAAAATGGTGTGAAATTAGTGGAAATCAAACTAATTATTTAGTATTTAAAAATATTTTGAAGATCTGAAGTTAAAGATTTTTTACTTGGTCAGTTCGATGTTCGCTGTTTTGGAGTACCTACATTGAGACTAAGTCAATAATTGAGCTTCAATGATGGTTTCCAACCCACAACAGCTTCGTGAGTAATCTTTGCATACCACAAAATTTATTGTTCGGTGTGGTGTTTCCGTATTTGGAATGATTGGACCTTATTTTTTGAAGAAAATAACCAGACAGTTACTGTGACTTCGAATCGTTACCATGAAATGCTCAGAAATCTTTTGCAGCCTGAAGTAGGAGTGAAGAATAATGAAGTATGGTACCAGCAAGACGGTGCAACAAGCCATACTACAATCTGCATGGATCTTTTAAGAAACTTGTTTCCAGGTCGCTTAATTTCCCGTAAAGGCGATATCACTTGGCCGCCCCAAATCTTGCAGCACCAGACCTCGCACACATCAGGACTTAAAAATAAGATTACACAAGAAATAAATCGTCACGATGCTCATTTAAATATCCTAATATTTAAAATTTTGTTGCATATTGATAAATAAACATATATTCCGCCATGTCTTTGTTCTTGTTTCATTCAATTATGTCTTTGAATAACCTCATACTTTCCGATCAAAAACTGACAGAACCCATTGGTACACCCCGTATAATGACCATCACAAAACAAAAATAGTACTTTACGAAAAAGAAGAGAATGATGAATAAGGCTTCATTCTAAAGTAACATTTTGGGTATAACTGCATGATAAAAGAAAAAAAAGACAAGATTAAAAAGTAAAGGTTGGATCAGTCAGTACCATAATTGAAGCCAAAAGAGATTTGTGATCAAGTTGCTTAAAAATGCTGTTTATTATTGTTTTGCTTACCTATGAGAAACTGGGTGAGAGAGAGACACTCACCTATGCTTTAAATGTACCACATATATATATATATATATATATATATATATATATATATATATATATATATATATATATATATATATATATATATATATATATATAGGATGTCTCAAAGAGTTTGGTACGTACTGATAAAGAAACAATATGTAACCAAGAATCAGAATTTTAGAAACTTTAACTTTTTAAAAAATTGTAACTCAACTAACAATAATACTTACGTTATATTTTATTTTCTTTACGTTATAATATATTATTATATATTTTATTATGCCTTTGGCTTAGCCTGAACAATAAGCACGGCTCGACTCTTTTTAAATTAATGCAAGTTGTTGGTGAATTGGAATGCCAGCTGGTCCATAGAGCTATGGAAGCGGGCGCCAGCACGATTAATTTAAACAAATAAAATATAAGCAGTAATACTTCACAATGACGGAGTTCTAGATCTTAACGTCAATCAGTCTCAATCATGCAAGGATCGAATTCCTTCACTCCGTTACAACACCAGAATATCAAACAACAAAAATAAAAAATGATATAAATAGCTATTAATATCATTTATTTATTTACATATAAAAATCTTTATCCAATCATTAAATTAATAGTGAACTAGTAGGCCTTTAGTTGTTATTTAAATAATGTTTTATTATAGTTAATAATAATAATGTTACAATTAATTTTAAAATACTTAGAAATTTATACTTTATTAAGTTTCTTATTAAATACTTGAAAAATTAAATTCGGAATCCTATAAAAATTGATTTCTTGTCGTATCATATATCTTCCTTAAATTGTAACTTTATGAACATTCATGCTTACACTTTGGTACAACGAACTAACTAACGCTTCCACATAAAAGTAAGATATAAAAAAACCCACCTGGTTATTTCTATAAACTAAATTTGGTATACAAACGTTGTGAGCGTTGACTCATGTAGATGATCACCAGGTTGTTAATAACCCTCTGAAGAAGGCTCTAAAGAAGGCCAGTTGCTACGAGTAGGTATTCAAAATATGGCGGACTGCAAGACCATTAGTAATTTATATCTATTTGATTCAGCATATATTCACCATTAACATCAAATAAACAAGAATAAAACTCGGAGTTGCAACTATAAAGGTCAAATACCAAACTAAATTATTATCGAAAATGAACACTAGACTTAAACGCTAACTTGAACCTGGATCGATTTTTCTATAAATAATAATTTATCTTGGAGAAAAAGAGCTTATTGATTATGTCAATAAAACTGAAAGAAACTTTAATTAAATAAAAATATTACCTTTCAGATTCAAAAAGGAATGGTTCCAAAATGGACTGCCAAGCGTAACTTCGTAATACAAAGAAACCCATTTTCGTTAAAACTTAATTTCGTTATATTCCCAAAACTTCCAAACAATTATTTAATTATTATATCACAAAAATTTAAACGGCATCACATCTAACATCTTGGTTTGTTAAGAAATATTCAACACGAGGCTGTTTTAGAAGTGAATTTATAGTATACACGGTGACTTGGACAGGATAGCCCAATAACATTTTTATCAATATACGAGGTGATATTAAAACAAAGAAATAGAAAGAAAAAACTGTATGAAATACACTTTATATACCAGAGTTTCATTAATGAAATGTAAGTTTGAAAACCCAGTATTCTAAGGAATTTTGAAACCTGAAAGCAGATAAGTGCAATTGATTTTTCTGGTAGGTGTTGTAAATTTGTCTATCAGTAACCCCTCTATAAGATAATCCACACATATATCGGACTAAGCGAGGATCAAAAGGTGCAATGAAGTCGTCTGGTGGGCATGGTTGTATATTGATAGGCATGACATAATTGCTTGTCAGTGTATTTGTCGTTTTATATATACACATGTATATGGTTGGATTCAACAAGGATGATAGAGGTGCAATAAGCGGGTTGGTGGTCATGGATTCATATTGGTTTTGTATAAGAATTTTGCATAAAAGCTGATAATAAGTGTTGCGTCATAGTAACATAGGTTTCATATGTTCAGTTGTTTTATGTTGTGTAACGGGTACATTTTCCACCGGCATTTAGTATGCAGAATTTTGTATTAATTCTTATTAAAAATCCTAAGTTCGGTCCTGTGGACTTCGATTTATTTAAATATGCAGTTCATCATGCAAACTTTTTCTATAGAAAGCACTTTTAAGAAGGGAATGTTTCATATTTGCTGTAATTAAAGAAGTAACGTCATAAAGATGTTGTCTTTTTCGTATCTTGCTACCTGGCATTTTAATATAATATCAATTGCTTCAAAAAAAAAACCTTGAAAAGAAAACGTGAGAAGCGCTTAGTCAACTCATTTATAGAAATATTTCGGTAAACATTTTGAGTGTATACGATTCGTAAATACACTTTCCTTTGTCTGTTATTTGCGTTTTAAAAATTTTAAGTCAATGTAGCGTAGGAATATCGTCTACAAGCCACATGCAATATTATTCCACACTGTTTGGGCGCGAAATTTCATGTACTGCTTTTTATACGTAAGGTCGGGAATCCTATAGTAGGCCAAGCAACAAGCGCCCTTGCCGCATAAAAACAGATGTGTTTTCGCGTAGCAATGGAGAGCAAAGTTAATAAAAAGGCTCGCTGGGGTTGACGCAAGACGAATACGAATACAGACTCCAGTATAAGATGATGTAATAAGATGAGTCAATAATATTTGTGTTAATGCTTTTGAACAATATTTATGGTTGATCTAATCAATTTTTTGAGCTATTTTCATTATTTAATGAAAAGTTTTAAATGAATTTTTATTGATTAATTTTGGTATAATTATAACCTAATAAATTTAGGTTGGACTTGTAATAAATATACGATGTGTGTTTTATTTTTATCTATGCAAAGTTGTGTTTTAATTATTTTCCTGTTAATAAATGTTATTAATTCAAAACTGAATGATCTGAAAAACGGAACCATATTAGTTATGAATGCTTAGTTTCATTTCTTCAACAATTCTAAGTAAACAAAATTTTGTTTCAACTAAATATTCTATTCATTTTCTGGTTAATGGATTTAATAATTTTTAATGCTTATTTAATTAATATCTTTGATTGGTTAATTTATAATTACCTAAGCTCATAACCAGATGGCGCCCTTTTAAGTTTTTATTTGTGTTTGAACCCTTATCTATTCCTTTTCACAATTTATACAGCTGTGGAACCAATACCTACGACTTGATTAATTAATTTGTAAGAGAGAGTTGAAATCTCAAGCTGTGGCAGATATTTTTTTGAGTTTTCAGTTACAGTAAGTATACATTATTTTATTGTTATTTAGACCGGCAAAATACTTACGTTTCAGTTGTTGTCATTGCAGAGCGAATTAATAGATATATACATTCACTATCGAAGTCTTTAATTTCCAAAAGAAAAAGAAATAAAGTACAGATTCACTAAAGCATTCCTAAAGCACCGTCACATTTGGCCCTTCGAGCTACAAAGAACGGCACTTTGAAGATAATTTTTTTTACAATTGCAGCAAAAAAGTCAAAATAAATGTCAATAAAATGTCAATAAGAAGAAGTGAAAGATTAAAAGAAAAGCATAAAATTAATGCAGATGAAAGCAAGATAATAGAAATTGAAACTACTAAAAATATTTCAAACAAAGATAAAACGTTGAAATCACATACAACAGTTGAGAGACAGATATTAGAAGCTAAATTAGAAACAGCAAAGAAGAAGATTATGTTAGCCCAAGAATTATTAGATTTAGAACTTGCTTTGAAAATAGCAGATATTAATGAAAAAAAAGAACATAGTAGAAGTCTTGTGTCAAGTAAATTGTCAACAGAAAATGAAAGTATGAAGAGGAAAAGAATTCAAGAATGGATTAATCAAACAGATATAAATATTCAGAATCAAGTAATATTTGGAATTATGAGTCATAAGTCTAAATATTCTACGAAAATGAAATCAACATCAAGAAATGGCCAAAATAATATAAATCGTCAGTCAAATAATATGATTTGTGAAGCAAATTATAAGCAAATGATGTCACGTCAGTTAATTATAAAAGAATTACCAATATTTAATGGAGATCCTTTAGAATGGCCTAATTTTATATCTCAATATACAAATACCTCAATAATTTACAGATATTCAAGTGAAGAAAATAATTCGAGACTTCAGAAATGTTTAAAGGGTAAACAAAGAGATGTAGTACAAGCTTTGCTCATTTTACCCGAAAATACAAGTAAGGTAATAGAAACATTAGAAAAACGTTTTGGTCGTCCAGAATATGTCATATCCGTATTATTAGACAAAGTCAAAAGTCTCAACAAAGTAAAAGAAGAGAAAATCGACAGTTTAATAGAATTTGCAGATACAGTAAGAAATTTAGTTATCACTCTTGAAACATTGAAAGAAAATGATCATTTAAGAAATCCAATATTATTACAAGAACTTTTAGAGAAACTTCCAGTGAAATACAAAATGGATTGGGTGCGCTATAATAGAGAAGACAATAGTGATGAAATGAGATTAGTAAAGTTTAAGAATTGGATAGATAAAATTGCAGAAGATATTTCTTCAATTCAAACACCAAGTTTCTCAGGGGAGAGGTATAAAATGAAATGTATGGAGAACGGAAGAGCCTTTACTACCACAGAAGACAAAAGGTTTAAGAAAAATCTGATAATAATCAAAATACCGAAAATTTCGGCGCTAATGTCAAACCTGAAGCAAATTGTCATCTGGCAAGTAATCATTCCGTCCTACTAAAAATCCTACCTGTAGAAATAATTAATGAAAGTACAGTTGTAAACACCTATGCTTTACTAGATGATGCGTCTACTGTTACAATTGTTGATCGTAATATTGCAGAAGAACTCAATTTAGATGGTCCTAAACATCACTTATGTTTACAATGGACAAATAAAGACACCCACAGTATAGCATTTGTAGCTGATATCAAGGAAATGTTTCTTCAAATAGATGTTAGAACCGAAGATCAGTCTGCACAAAGAGTTCTATGGAGGAATATGGACAGGAAACGTAAACCAAATGTATAACAAATACAGGTATTATTTTTTGGTTCTGTATGTAGTCCCTGTTTAGCACAAGAAGTTAAAAATATAAATGCACTAGAACATATTGATAAGTACCCACATGCAGTTCAAGATATCATTAAAAAGCACTACATGGATGATTATCTAGGAGGAGCTGAAAATGAAAAGGCGGCGATTGATCTTATAAATGACGTTATTAAAGTACATAAACGTGGAGGATTCGAAATACGTAATTAGATAAGCAATTCAAGAACAGTATTGGAAAAAATAAATTCTGAACTAGTAGCTGATGGAATTAAAAATATGGATTTAAAAGTAACTTCTGAGAAAGTCTTAGGTTTGTGGTGGTATCCAGGTGAAGACACGTTCAAGTTCTACACAAAAATTGAAAAAATAGATAAACACATCTTGGAGAAAGACGGAAGAATACCCACAAAAAGGGAAGTACTGAAAGTTGTAATGTCCGTTTTTGACCCTTTAGGTTTCATAGGCAATGTTGTAGTAGAAGGTAAAATCTTACTACAAGAAATATGGCGAAGTGGAGTTGGATGGGACGATGAAATTACTAAAACATGTTATAATAACTGGATGTTATTGGTAAATAATTTAATGAAAATAAAAGATGTAGAAATGCCTAGACAATACTTCAAAAATGTACAAGAAAATGAAATAGATTTGCATATTGTTACAGATGCATCACAGAAGGCGATGGCAGCAGTAATTTATTTAAGAACTGAAAAGAACTATAATATTCAGGTATCATTTTTATTTGCCAAAACTCGGGTTGCCCCTTTAAAATGCATTTCCATACCCAGACTTGAATTACAAGCAGCTTTAATGGGCGCTAGAATGTTTCGCTTTATTAAAAACGAGTTGAATTTAAAAATAAAGAAAACAGTTTTTTGGTGTGACTCGAAGATTGTCCTTTACTGGATAAAATCTGATTCTAGAAACTTCAAAGTATTTGTTGGTCAGCGAGTAGGGGAAATACAAGAATCAACCAATCCTGAAGACTGGAGATACATTTCGACTTTGGAAAATGTAGCTGACGACACCACTAAAATAAAACACAGTGAAACAATAAATGGAAAGAGATGGTTAAAAGGAGCAGAATTTCTATATAAACCAGAGAAATTGTGGAAAGATCATCAATTTCAGAATACAGACGTACAGAAATGTACAGAAGAATTAGAAATAAAGAGAGAATATATTAATGTTGTATCTTCCGAAACAAATTCCTTAAATGAAGCAACACCTGATCCGAGTCGATTTTCAAAATGGTTCCGATTAGTAAGAAGTACTGCATGGATGTTAACATTTATCAAAAATTGTAGAGCCACAACAAAAACATATTTGGAACTTTCCCCAGAAGAAATAGAAGAATCCCAAGTACTGTTATTCAAAAGAATTCAACAAGAATGTTTCAAAGAAGAAATTAACTTAATAAAATCTGGCAAAGAATTACCCAAACACAATAAGCTTTATAAATTATGTTGCTTTATAGATAAAAAAGGACTACGTCGACTGGGTGGAAGATTGGAGAATTCATTATTACTTGATGAAGCCATGAAAAGACCTATTATTTTAAATGCAAAACATCCATACGTTAAACTTAGAATAAACTTCGAACATGAAAAAGTATACCACCATGGCAAAGAAACTGTTATAAATAATTTAAAACAGGAATTTTGGATTTTTGGTTTGAGACAAGCTGTAAAATTAATCTGGAAAAACTGTCAGAATTGTAAAAACAATAGGGCTGTACTAAATCCACCGATTATGGTACAATTACCCTCTTGCAGAATAGAACCAACAATCAGAGCTTTTTAGAAAACTGGATTAGATTATTTCGGACCAATAGAAGTAACAGTAAAAAGATCTAAAGAAAAACAATATGGAGTTTTATTTTCCTGTATGACTACGCGAGCTATACACAGCGAAATTGCACAGGACTTAACAACCTTTTCTTCACGTGTATCGACAATTTGGATGCAGAAGAAGCTTTCCTCGTGTATTGTACTCAGATAATGGTAGTAATCTAAAAGGATCAGAAAGAGAAATTCACAATAAACTGCAGGATTTCGACCAAAACGAAATTATTCGAAATATGACTGCAAAATACCAAATGGGTATTTTGTTCCCCTTTATCCCCCCACATGGGTGGCTCGTGGGAAAGATTAAGTATAAAGAGACAAAGTATAAAGAAGAGTTTATATGAAATTCTCAAAGAAAGGTATCCACAAGAATATGTTGAGGTGATATGGTATCACCGTTTTTGAAAATTTCATAAATAAAAGATCCGTAACGTTAAAATGAAAATTTAGTATCGGCTCATAAATTAAATGAGGGGCATATTAGATCATGAGTATATAATCATTAAAGAATATAGTTAGGAGCTTAGTTAGATTTATCAAAGTTTTAAAGCAATTACATAATTTAAAAGATTTCATGCGAATATAACCTAACTTATCTAATAATACATGCACTTATAAATAAATCATTTTATAAATAAAAAGGATATGTTGTAGATAGACTGTTTTATCACAATCATGTATAGGCAACCTAAGATACATTAGGCCACATTTCCCACTTGTCAGGGAAAGATATCTTCATATTTGAAATTTCATGTTACTTTCTTTCAGCGATAAGCATATTCTTTGGTATTCTTGGAGGCCAGCTCAAGTTTGCACGGTTCTTTGCCTGTAAATAGTTGAAGTAGATTAATCTTGTCATGATTGAGATGACATAATTAGATTTTGAATTCGTATAATAAGATTCTGCTCATTACTAATTATGGAGGTACTGTGATCCTCTTAGTTCGGGAAAATGCACTCTTATAGCCTTTACCCTGTATTTTATTGTCATTGTTTTTATATGTGTGCCTTAAGCAATGCACACTGGACATTTTAAGCACAATTTGTTTAACGTAGAAGTTATTTTGAAGCTGTGGCTTGTGAAAGCATCTTTTAATATTTATCGATGTTTAAACTGTAACAAAAACATATTTGTATTGATTTGTAAAGGTATTTTTATGTGTGAAACAATTGTAGCACTCACTTTGAGTAGCCTTTTAGCTTATCTGTAAAGATGAACTCCTAATTTGTTTAATTAGGTATGTAAAATTGTGTTTAACGAGAATTGCCATCGTTAAGTGTTTTTTGATGATATCTCCTTTATTTCTCATTTGAGGACCATATATCTATTATAGTTTTTTAATCAGTGTTTTAAAAGCTACAAGTTGATTATGTCAGATCTGGGATTTGCGTTAATCTCAAACACCTGTTTTCTGGATTATGACGTCATGGAAGCGTCGTTTCGCAATTGTTTTGAATAAGCTGTCATAGAATTCTTTTGTTTTGGGCATTTCATATATAAACCCCAGCATTTTCCAGCAAAGGCAGTCGATATTTTGTATTGAAAGAATCCACGTCGGCCCCAGTTTTGAAAACTGTAAAATTTAAGGTTAGATGTACCTAACAGATGTTTTGACAACTGTCAAAAATTATTTTTATAAACAAAAGTTGGAATAAATTTAATAAAGGTGTTTACCTGTTTATCTACGAGAAGTTTATGGAAGATTTAATTAGCACGGGGCTATAATAATAATTAAAAGTGAAAATATTTTCGTCGTCTGTTATAATAAAAGACAAAGTGAATTTAATTTGTGTATTGATCGACGCATCGATTTTTCGTAAACAACTGTCAGCTGTTATTACTTGTACAGCAGGATTGCCAAATTGGATATTGGTTTTATAAAAGGAAACTGTATGGAAATATATAAGGTTGGTTGCGTAAATAATTGTCTTTGTAAATAAATTGAAAAAAATTAATACTAATTTGAGAAGTTCATCTTAGGGAATTAAAGTTTGATTTGATTAAATTTCTTGAATTCTTTGTAAGAATTGGTTTTTTGTTTTGAAATATAAATAAACAAGTCTGATTTGGTTTAAGAAAGATTTATTTTTTTATGAGTTTTGGTTATTTTGAATAGTTGTTTTGTTAGTTTGTTTAAACGGATAACAGTATTTGGTCCTTATTGTCAGACAAATACGACTTTCTTTTACGTTTAAACAAACCACAGGATTTATTCCTAATTACATTTGTATATACATTTTTTTTCTTAACTTTGATTTTTCTCTTTCTTGATTTTAAAAATATTTGTTTGAATAAAGTTTTTATGTTATTCAATTTACGCAGGTGTTTAATTGATGCTATTACAATCCTACAGAAGTATTTTCTTTCCAGTTCAGATAACAGTTATAGGTGTCCAGTTTGCAGAAGCATAAGTGCTTATAATTCATGTTTGATAATATATGTCATTGTCAATTCTTGTTTCCAGGCATAAAAGAATATAAGAGTCTCGAAAGTCAAACAATTTTTGTTCCACCGAACAAACCTGAGCTAGTTAAAAAGGGTATTAAGAATATATGTGCTGGTTATTATTTATTATTATTTTATATTTTTATTTTTATTTGAAAACCACCACAGTTCTTAATACATATTAAGAACTTTATTAACAGAAGTTGAAATGATAATTAATAGTAGACCATGTTCCTCTTGATTCCGAAGATGCCAAAGCGTTAACACCTAACCACTTCTTAATGGGGCCAAAGTATTTGGAATTTTCCGATATAAAGACAACCGATCAAAATCTATACCTTTTAAATAAATGGAAAGCTGCTCAACGTTTAGCAGAACTGTTTTCGAAACGATGGTTAAAGGAATACCTACCCAACTTAATCAAAAGACAAAAGTGGTGTAAAAATCAAAACCCCATTAAAATAGGCGATGTTGTTGTGGTCGTTGACCCAGATATCCCAAGAAACACGTGGATAAAAGGTACAGTGAGTGATTTATATCCTAGCAAAACAGATAACGTAGTATGAGTGGTGGACGTGAAAACGTCCAAAGGCACCTATCGACGGCTATTGACAAAATTATGCGTCTTAGAAGTCAGAAGACAAGAAGACAAGCAAGAGACAGGCCAACAAGCCAAATAATAAAGTAATCGAAGGCAATTACAGGAGGGAGAATGTTGCGTCATAGTAACATAGGTTTCATATGTTCAGTTGTTTTATGTTGTTGTCATTGTAAAGCGAATTAATAGATACATACATTCACTATCGAAGTCTTTAATTTTCAAAAGCAAAAGAAATAAAGTACAGATTCACTAAAGCATCCCTAAAGCACCGTCACAATAAGTATCAAAAAACAAAATTCTTTTAACTATACCTTATTATCTGCGTGTAGTGAGTATGTTTTTTGTTCTAATCATTCCACAATTATTAAATAAATATATTTTTAAATAAAGTAAATTGACTACTTGCTTGTGTATTGGAAGAATAGTTCGTGTTAAGTTACAAAAATTAGCTTAAAGTATTTTACAAATTCTTGCTCATACATTCTAGATTTTCTATCATTTTTTAAAATAGTGTTTCCTTTTTACATGTTAAATAATCTATGGAAGGAAAGCTCTTTTCGTCCGAAGGACGGTCCAGCAACATCACGTCTTAATGACGACTTTATTTGGTCAATTGTAACGTCAAAACCTTGTATTCGACGCCGTTATGAAGGAAAGTTTACAGTGCCAAGACGTCATATTCTGACGTTACAGAGACGAGATCTCAGTCTAAAAATGACGTTTTTTAAAACGTTGCTTTGACGTATTTTTGACAAGAGGTGAGGATGAAATAAAAATATTTACGGCGCAATAAGTTTAAAATTTTTAATTTTAAATCTCATCATTATGCATTATTTTAATAAAATCGGTATTCCTATTACCTTTATAAAATTACAAAGAAAATGCTATATAAGTGATTATATGAAAAAGAAACAAATTTGGTTTTCAAAGACGTGATTATGACGTCATTTTAGCATATTCTGTAGGCATACTCATGAAACATCAATTATTGGTCCCATTATAACACCGTGTTTACAACAATTATTGGACTGTGACGTCATCAAGCAATAATCCCTAAAAATTAGTCCTAAATAACGTCAATATAACGTGTTCTCGTCAGCTGCGCTCAAACTATGTCAATTTACCAATACAGTTATAAATTATCATAATTTTTTTTAATAAAATTTAAAAAAACGAAAACAGTTTTAAAAATTTAATAAAATTTCACAAATTCTAGATTCGTTCATTCATTCACATCAAGGAAATTAACCGATTGGGGTTATAATAACATTCTCTAAAATTCAAATTTTTCACTTCTTCCCAATATTTTCCACTCAATAGAAGTTTTTATTAATGCCAGGAAATAAATCAAATTTTAATTAATAAAAGAATTGCCTAATGTGTGTGAAGAAGCATAAAAGAGTGAATTCCCAACAATGAGGTTATGTCCGTCAATTTAAATTACAACCTGCTAGTGAGACTTAATTTTTTAACCCGTTGAAATAAAAAAAAATCTTTGTATTCTTTGACCTGTAAATTTGTCACGGCCCCAGCGTCATCATCAATCTTAATTATTACAATACAAATATCCTACTACAACTTGTTTCGCATATTTACTTCACACACACACCTCTATGGTAGAATCGATACCAAAACCTTCATTATGAATACACGTTTTTAAATTTATTAGTAATTAAGCCCGGAGAATAAAGAAGGTATAGATTTACGTTTTCAGAACTATTATTATTTAAAGAGGAATTTTAGTCATCGGGCGGTTCCTTTTGTGTATGTGTTACAAAATGTATAATGAAAAAGTGGCACAAAAAACTGATTAATGTACTATCGGTATATATTACACGGTGAAACGATCAGCAATCCGATAATTTTTACTTTTTGTTTCGCCTTCGGTGTGATGACGGCTGTATTTGAACCAGTTCTTTTTATCCATGTGTATAATATGAGGATACTCAACAAGAATTGTGTCAATCATGCGGTTAATCTAAGCTCTTTATCTACAAAGACTCCGAAGAAAAAATAGAAGATTGATCACAAATAATATTTTTATTGGAATAAATTAGACGGAAGTTGGTTTGATATTGATCATTTTTTTTATGAATATAAAAATAAAAAACTGAATATCGTAATTGAAATTAATTCAGGCAAATTTGAGACATGAGAGCATAAAGCACAGTTTTTGTTTGAACTGCATTTTAGCTGATCCATAAAAGTGTATTGAATTCCAACTATGGTACTTATCAAGAATCTTCACCCACTGATCAGCTAAAGACAACTGCATTATGATTATTTGCGGATTCACGTGACATGCTTGCTGGTTAGCTTACTGCTAAGGCCCTCTTATAGGCAAGGAACTGAAACCTAGCAGGCGAACTCTTGGACGCGTTATTTAACAAACACACCCCACTTAACCACATACCCCTCCCACTCACCGGTTTCACTACCCTCAACTAACTTACCCACCCATTATTTACCTCTCTCCAGGATCATTACATGTCAAGTGACCAAAAAATTTTTTAGTTACCATCTCCAATCTTGCTGAAATTTGGTGTAGGTACAGACATATGTCACGTTGTGTAAAATTTCACCTTCATAAGTAGTATAGCTGGGCCTCCAGCATAAAGGTCAGCTTTGCTCCACTGATGCACATTCGAACAAATTGGCAAGTTGCAAGTGTTGCGGAACCTTAGCATCACGTCAATTTGTGGCAGATTTTTGATGACTAATAACTTTGAAACAAGACCTTCTAGACACTTACGTTTTGGTGAGCTAACTAAACCTAACACTACTTTTAAGCTGCCAAAGTATCAGCTATTAAGCTCAGTTTGTTGTCAGGATATGTGGTATTGAACAATGAACATAAGGTTCAAATTTTACGTGACAAATTTTGTAAATTTTCAAACCCAAATAGCACAAAATTTTTTTCTCCAATTAAACCTTTTTGTTACCATTGGAAAAAGCAGACGTTTTTCTTTTAGAGTCATCTTTTTTCATTTTGGAGATTCATTCCTTAAGGCCAGAAAAATACTGTATACTGTGATATACTGTATGAATGTAATGAAAAGAAATTATTTATAGAGGCCATTCAAACTATTAGTGCTAATGATACTTAATGTCAACTAAGTAGTTTTTATTTATGATCATGCAATAAATAAATCTTATCTAATAAATTTGATTGATTCTGTTGTATTATAGCCTACAGAATCACAAAGGCTACTTTTATATGTATAAATACCAAACCTACCAAAATATAGCTGTGCTGGAAGTATCAGCTTGACCTAAATAACACTACTTTAGTTTTTGCCAGCTAACCACAATAAGTCGCAGAGGGGCGGGGTAATACAAGATATACAAGATAAAAAAACAACCGCCACTTCGTTTTAAAACAATCCTCACTACTAAAGCTTCAAACTTATTAGATAAACAAAGAAATAGATCGTTTACTGACATATAGACAACTTCCACAATTTTGGTCGTACGGTGCATATACACTTACAGTTGACGAGCTGGAAAGCAATATTAAAACCACAGAATAAATAAATAGAAATAAATAAAACATAAACATGTAGTGAACTGTAAACTTTCTAAGTAGGGCTTTATTGTTTAATGCATATTGTAAACTATTATTGTAAAAGGTAATTATACTTATTAAAGATTGTAATGTCTAGTAAAATTAACGGAATGGTGATTTGTATCACAGTGGTTATAAATCTTAAAAACTACCCTATGACACTTTCACTACTCGAGATCTCGCTTTATCTAGCTCTTAAAACTAACATGCATGAATAAACAAATTATATAAACGTTTTATAAATATATAGACACATAAATAAAATGACACAATATACATATTCATACAGTTTCAAACAAATATCCCACCATTCGATGACCCACGGCTGATACAGTGCAGTTTAAAAGCCTTGCTTAGGGTTTTTTGTTTCACCCTCTGGTATAATCTTGTTTAATCTTGTACACAACCCTGTAGTTATGTATGCAGGTACGAACCCAAAGGGGAAGACCTTCAAATTAAACCCAAAGTCATAGGGGCAGGAACAGGAAAAAGACAACGAGCAACGAAACCCAAAAGAAAAAAATAAAGGACCTAAAAATAACACACACTGTATATAATATTGATTTTAAAAATTTGCACAGAATTTTACCTTTCTATAAACTGAAAAGTCTTTTATTACACGATTCCTTCAGGGCAACTGATAGGGAAATATTACCTAAAATAGAAAAAGATTTTATCAGATTTTAGCACATTGTGGAAAATAGAAAAAAAGGTTTACCTTAAATGGTTAACACTAGAACCTAATTCGTCTAATTCACGATTGATCACATATAAACAATCAAATAATCATTTTGTTGAATGCGAGATTTTCTCCGCTAAAGCGAATTATATCAAAACCAATTTTCTAATTTATCTCACACATTCAACTTCTAATGCAAAAGCCAACCATTTTGTTCTATCAACTGCTCATTGAGAACGCGCTTGACAGCACAGGTACGACTTTACGATAAACAGAGGGAACGGGAAACCCAGTGACAACCAAACTAACGGAGAAGCTTGGTTTTAAACAGTGGCCATCAAACAATCAATGGGTTGTGAATTTCAACGTTATAGTATATCCATTGCAGAATCAAAAATCCGTGCGAAAGTCCATGGTGGCTGAGCCACTACCAATTTCATGTTTTAAGTGAGTGTGCACATCACTTCATTTAAGGCATAAATTGGTAACCTCCTTCCTATACTGCCTTCCCATTGCTGTAGCTGTGGGGGCTGGAATGTTGGCTCTTTTTTGATTTCGAACTTTGCGAACTTTCAAAAAGTATTGACTTGCGAGTAAATGGCACCCATATCCTTTTATTATGTCTACAAACCTTATTTCCTTTATATTCGCTAAGCTAGAGAGGTCAGTACTTACGTCCTGAGTTATAATACGCCATTAAGATCTTAAGCCGGAGCATTCAAGTACAGTAAGTATTCAGTATTTTAAATTTATTGGTGTTACAGTTGACGTCCATCGTGGAACGTATGTTTTGTATTTTGAGTATAAATAGTAATTTAGTTAGAGGAAGAAAACGTCTAAATTACATTGACGCCCATGCGTGGGACTTTTCGTTTGAATAATTAAGGAAGTTACATTGCAGTCCAATCGTGGGACTTTATTTTGTGTTGAAAGTTACACCGGAAACATGATTATGTTCCTTCCTAGAGTTTTATATTCTAAGTGTGTAACCTTTGAAATTCCTCACTAATTAAACAAAAGTCTCACGCATATCCATTTGTAACATTTAATGACTTCTCTCAAAAAAACTAATAACGCACTACGATTGGGCTAGTTAATTAAGTTGTAACTTCCAACATTCTCGAATACAAAAATACAAACCTCACCGATTAGGCTAGCTATTTTGTAACACTCAAAATTTACCTCAAATACAAATAAAGCTTTAAATAGTTATACTTACTTTAAACGTACAGCCCGGGAGAAACTTCTCGCTTATTTAAATATCCTCAAATGTCGTGGGCGTTGATTGCAGAGGCTTACTAATTTGAGCTAGAAGCAGGAATAAATGAACGCGATAGAGGACGCCAACCAAATTGTCTGTTATCAATAATTTAAAAGCAATGATGAAATCTTTAATTCTTGAAAAGATTTCCATCTAAGCCACGCCACGTTAAGTTCTTTATATTTTATTGTATCAAGTTTATTTTGGTTAAAATCACCGTGTACACTTAATTACAAATAACTTACAGGAGGAGGTGTGTTCGTCAATAATTTATTTACTTAGTATTCTTGTTTTAACTTTAATCTACTTTGGAACTACACAGATAAGGCTTATAATAAACAAAAAACCAAAGCTCACAAATAACCAAAAAACCACACCGTCCATATAAAGTTGCCGAATCTAAACGGCTTTGTTGAACTCTGAAACCCTTCACCAAAACTTCGGACGTTCCAATAATTTCCATTTTTTTAATAGATGATTTGGCATTAAACAACATTTAAAAATACAAGCAAACTTTGATCTCCACCTTGTCATTAACTCGACATAAGAAAGGTACTTCTTACACGATTTAACGTTTTTGAACCTATTTACAAATTTGAACTTTGTTAATCTTGGCGATTTCGTTTTAAATTCTAGATTTTCCAAATCTCAACGGAAGATTGTATGCAATGATTCAAAGATAGATGATCTTTATAAAAAAGAGAATGGACATCAGTAAGACGAGCATTAACAACATACATGTCTCTCGTTACAAGTTAGTTAGAGTCGGGAATACAGATACAATGGTACACAAATAGTGCTTGCAAACAAATAATTTCTAAAACCAGAGCAAAAGAATTCTTGTTAAACTAAGTGCTTGTTTTATAAAAACGCATAGTACTACCAAAACAATAGAAACGATGTATTATCTTTGAAATTAACAGAAGTAATTTCTAGACGTTTTCTGATAGAATTCCTAACAAAATCATAAAAAAATTAATATTTTAACTATCACAACATAATAATGCAGACAGGTGTAAAAAAGAAGTAATTATATGGCGGAAAGTGACACGTTCATCTATACCTTTTTACATAACAAAGCTGCTATTCCTAGTTTCTTTTTTTTGGTATGTATACAACAAGCTGAGGCATGCTTACTAAACCGAAAATATATTAACTTATGATAGGTAGGTAATAAAATAAATTCAATTGTCCTACTAGCTCGAAGTAAGGGATTCGCAATATAATCTCCTATTACATAATATTGCAGTGATCTTTGAATGAAATAAAATATAGTATCCCCCGTTCCAAATATCTAAAATAAAATTACATATACGGTGAATTAAATTATGCGATGAACACCACAGATATTTTTTATTTCTCTCAGCTAGCTCAGGTTTGCTCAATAAAGCATAAATTATTTGAATTGAGACTCTTATTTGCATTTATGCCTGGAAAGAAAAGAATAAACTATCGTAAGCTCTAAAACTTCTGCAAGCTGGACAACTGCTACTCAACTCTGAATTTGAAAGACAATAATGCTGGATATATGTATCAACATCAATTAAACACATGTATGGAATTTACAACACAAGAGCTTTATTAAACACACAAGAATAAAATCAAAAGGAACCTCAAAATAAAAATAAAATGTTTTTCAAAAAGATACAAATATTAAATTGAGAAGTGCCTACTCAGGTTTGCTCAAACGTTATAAATAGTGGTAGAAATCTGACATAGGATAACTACGGTCATTCGTTTAAACAAACCAACATAAATAAACTTTGTTTATAAATAAAAATCTTATTAAAATAAAAATAAATTTTTATAAAAAGGAATTTAATTGTTTTCTTTACTTGAAATAAAGTAAATTCTTAAAAGAACTTAATAAATTAAATCAAATAGACTTTTATTATTTATCAGTATGAACTTTGTACAATAAATTTATTTATAAACTCAATAAAGATCGTTTATTTTATTAACCAACCTGGTATAAAGTGATATATTTTCCCCTCTTAAAGTAATCCTTTTTGTGACAACACTGCTATGAAACCAAACAGCTGATTTCTTATTTACAAAATAATCGATGCATCAATCGATGAAAAACAAAATAAATTCACTTGAATTTATTTAAACAATCAGATTCACTTTATTTATCATAACACAATTATAGAATCTTCTTTAAATTCCTGATATATATCCAGGTAACAGTTTTGTATTTATTTTCAAACTTTAATTATTATAATGACACTTGTCAAACATATGGTTAACCAATCTAACCTCAATTTTACAGATATTTTTATCTGGAACCGAGCGTGATTTCGCTTCCAACGTTTCATCGACTAATTTTGTTCCAAAATGCACCAGCTTATATAGGAACTGCCATAACAATTGAAATCTATGACATTTTTATAAAATAAAAGAAGATCAAACGACGCTCGTGACGTCACTAATCCAGAACAGCTGTTACAGATCTTCACTGATCCCAAATCTGTTATGATGAAGTTGTAGATCTTGAAACGCTGATCAAAAAACTATTGTACATGTATAGTCCCAAAATGAATGGTAGAGAAGATATTCACAAAAAAAACCATTTGACAACGTACAAACTCATTACGATCTAATTACATGTACAAATTAACAAAACAAGGTTCATCCTTTTCAAAATGGCTATAGAAATACATGATATCGGTAACATTAACAATTTATCTATAAAAATACCTTTACAACTTACTATAAACATGATTTTTACAGTATACGAACTACTATAAATACGAATTGATACTCATACAAATACCAGCTTAATATTTGACTAAAAATTAATCAAATTATGCATAAACTGTCCAGCATACACTGCTCTAAATGCTTACATAAAAACAATGGTGAGATAAGTAGGATAAAAGCCAATAAAAGTCTGTTAACACGAAACGACAGGATTCAAATACCTTCAGTAATTGTAATGGTCAGAAATCTAGTGAACAAATTCAAAGATTAATTGTATAATGCTACTCATAATAAGGTTGACCTAAATAATCTATTTTTAGCAAATCAACACTGTAAAACTGAGCTGGTGTCGAGGAATATAGAAAAAATCTGTCTAACGCAGAACATCGTAATGTCTAAATTCAAAAATGGAAATAACTTCTTCCTAACAAGTGGAAAACCGTTCCAAAGTAATATGAGTTGCCTAAACATGATTCTAATTAAGCAATATAACTAGATTATATCCTTTTTCTGAAATTGAAACCTAATTTTATTTATTGTGCATGAAATCTTTATTTTCAAGTTTTTGATTTAAATATTAATGAACCTAATTGTGGTTCTAATTATTCTTATTAATCATATTTATGACATGCCATGTCCCTCTTTTAAATTATGACCAATACAAAATATTCGTTTTAACGTTCACGAACATTGTTTGATAAAATTTTCAAAACGGTGATATTATATCTCCCTCAATATATTCATATTGATGTGTTGTAATATGGTACAGAACATCTTTCAAGCCTTCCATTATCCAAAAACATTTCAAATTTACAAAACACAAGTGTTATTTAAAAACATAATATACATAACCAAAATTCTGAACAGCGCAAAACTGTGTGAGTTCCAGAAAGCACAATAAATTTAAGCTTGATTAGTATATTAGTTATCTACCAAGTATGAATAGTTATTAACTAATTAATTTGGCTTCGAATAGTAATAGTTCATTCCGCATTGATACCTTTGAGATAAGTAAATCAATGTAACATTCAAGGATGCATAGTCATAACATCCAATTTATGCATAAGTACATTTCGGTTCATTCTGCTTGTTCCTAATTATGAATTGGCACTTAACATGAATAAACTACTTGCTGATGAAGTGATTAATGCATTTGGCAGAATATCTATACAATTCTGAAGATGCGACTAATTGCAGGTTAGTAACTGCAACAACAATTAATGTAACTAGTGCAGACACTTTCAAAATTTCTATATTTGTCTTATCATTTCTAATAAATAAAACGACAAAATTAATTAACAGAAATTTTAATTATATTGTAAAGTTCTTATCTGACAATTTAACTTCTGTGTATCATATCTTAATACAAAGTTTGTGAAAATGAAGAAGGGGCGGGTATGGATAGGGGATATAATGTCTGAAGTTGTAGAATACAATTACAGTGGGAAGTACTTGCCATACTGTACAATTAGCCACTTGATAGACATATTCTGGAAATTCACCTACAGGCTTTCCGTCTGTAATTCGAAACTCCATACAAACTACAAGTTTCCGTATTGTGTTTACAGTTGACAGGCAATTCGCTGATTTATTCACGTTATAAAGGCAAAGTTTGATACATCAAACGGTTTCGTTTTCGTTACCCTTTCTAATTTATAATACACTAAAAATAGTAAATCTTGATTAAACGCCAGTTATATGATAAGTAAAATCCCCTTGTTTACACATCAAAGTGTATTAGTATGAGAATATTATTAAAATACTCCTAGATAGAATATAAGTAGAGTTAGGTGCTATTCAAGCTTATTGTTACTGTTTACAGATAATGGTATTGTGCAGTACGTATAATGGAACAGCACGAACAAATTGGGACTAGTTGTCATTATAGAATATGTTGGTGTACACAAATACGACGTAATAAAACGAACTGCAAGAGTAAAACAAATAGTTTTAACTCCGGGTTAGCTTATCTCCTGAAACTACACTGTAAAAACGTTAGCTGTATCTGCTCTTTAGTTTTACTAATAAAACGCTCTGCTGGACTAAAATAATTATTTGAATTAAGCGCCATTTAATAACTTGATAAATAATAGCATGCTAGATAAGTTTGCTTTTTAAATTTTTGATATTTTATTACTGCTGTAATAAAAACAACATAAAATCTTAAAAAGTCAGAATAATGGAGTATTGCGGAATAAACTGTTGCAGCTTGTCTCAAATAACTCACATTTGTAGCTGCCGCTTTAGAATTTTCTAATGTATCAGCGACCTGAACAAGTTATATTTTTTAATACTCTTTTACAACCAATAATCTGCCCGAAGACAATAAAACTAATTTTTATGTTTGGATTAGGTTAGACTGACTAAGCAAGCAAGCACCTGTAATGTCTAATGAAGTGTATCGTTGTCCAGAAAGTTGATAGTTAAGGTATTGAGGTAATGCTCACGACGTGAGAGGTGTTTGGTCTCTTGTAACACGTGTAACGGACAAGATTTAATAATTGTCATTTTGGTATATTTCAGCTGATTTTAAGTTGAATGTTTATAATAAAGTACTTTTTTGTGTCCATAAAAATTGTATATAATATTTTAATTCCTTTGGTTACATATTGCGATGTTATGCAGCTATGCAAATAGAATGCCTTTATGTTTTAGTATGAACTGCACTCGCTATATTGTTATCTCTCAGGGTCGCCTTTACTAATTTTTATTTTCCTTTAATATATTTTCTCTACATAATGAGACTAAAATAATTATAATTGAATTTTCAAGTATGGGTTCCTTTCCTTGAAAATCTTAAGACTTTAACTAAAAATATTATAGAACAATGGAATTTTAAGTAATCTTTAACTATTGAAAAATTTATTTAATGGGAAACTTTGCTTAACCTTGAAAAATTAATATTCTGACGTTTCGTCATAACCACACTTATGAACTGCAACTTTATGAAATGAGGTAAGTTTGATCAATATTTTAGTTAAATAATATAATTAAATTCTTTATTACTTTATAGGTTATGTGCATCCTCTGCTTGAAGCCTTTTTACAATAATAATGGTACGTTGATTTAACCTCCGAATTAAATTATAAAACCGCACTTCAAACCTCTTGTAGTAAGTACACTAATGCTCTGCTTTATAATAACACTTTCACAAACCTTTTTAGTTATGTAGTTAATAATGCTTCTCCCTTCTTGTAGCCCTTTCTCAGGAACCGGCACGCCGCTTGCTCTCTCCTACTGCCCTGGATTCAAGAACTTGCGTAACTCAGGATACGTAGAATATTCAGACAGCTAAAAATGTTGTAGGTCAAGAGTACTTGTTTGTCGTTACCTTTATAATTGAAATAACTATTCTCTTCTTCTAGGATCAAAGTAAAACTTTGAAGGTCTTGCGCCTGTATTCAGTTCGGACATATTTTGGTAGTAAGTATTTTTCCATGTTTTAAAACTTCTTTTTCTGTAAACTGCTTCTGGTATTCGTTGGTCAAATAAATAACACCTTTACTATATTTTAAACTGGTTTTTAATCTTTATTTTTCATTAACAAAAATTATTACATCTTCCCTTTACAAAAATTATTATATCCCCTCTAACAAAATGTTTTTTCTAACAACCTCCCTAGAAACCACCATTCTTATTACCTTCATATTTTTCTTTCTTTGTTTCATAATTTAAAATACAAAATTAACTTTTCTTAGATGATTATTTAGTTTCTCATTATTTATATATCTCCATTGCAACCATGCATTATTATTGAAGAATGGTTGTTATGGATAAATTTTGATTGATATTTAAATGGAATGCTATGTTTGTACTATTTTTAAATGTACTAAAAGCTATTTTACAATTTTTCCTTATTTCTAATAACAATTTTCTTTTTAGGTTTGAGCTTCAGATGTGATAACCTATATAGCCCAAATACTTCTTTTATGTAACAACAATAAACTAAATAGATAAATTTAAACTTGAACTCTGTTTTCATTAATGATATTATATGAAAGTCAATGTTATGAATGTTCAACATCACAACTACCTCTTTTCTGTTCATCAAGCAATTTTAAAACAATAATGAACTTTTATTAACTTGAACTTGGTCAAAATATCATTACAATATACATACCACTCCCGTCCACTAAGTCCACTCTCGGATGTTTTTCGCAATTAGTTTTTAAAGGTGTACGCGAAGATATAAGTAGATTAAATTATAGGCACTAATCCATTATGTCTTTTATTCCATTTTTTGCCTGTATTATGTAGGTGCTATGCTTTAATTAATATTTAATCCCTTTCGATAAAATTCAAATTTCAAGGCAGGTATCTAGATCGGGCTACCTAACTAAAAGGTATCGAATTTCAATACTCGTTGCTGATACGTTTGAAATTGACCTATCGGAGAAAAGCTTGGGAAGATACGTCACTTCAGTCCTGTCTAAATCTTATACATCCCCTGTATTAAGACGATATTGCATTGAGTCTTTGTAAAAGTAACTACACGTGAAGTATTTGTTGCAAAATAATAAAATTGATGGTTTTGTGTTGATTTATTCTTTAAAGTGAAGATTTAGTGTACATTAAAAGCATAATTTGGGAACTACTGTCTAAAAGAATTTATTGCAATTTCAACATTCCTTTGTGGTTGAAAACCAATCAAGGATTGCTAGGTTGAACCCTGAAATTTGAAGGTATATGTTACGCCAATAATATTCGTCGTTACTGGGGTGATCATTAAACTATTTGTTTCTCCTACTAAGACGTATTTATAATCATTAGGGTTTTTCTGGTATCTTCAAATCTCCCGGTTTCCCAATGCATTTTAATCAAAAACATAAATTTTATCATTTTACCATTATTAGATTATTTTTATCTGGGTTCCCCTGGATTTCTGACTGTCTGGATTAGAGTTTGAGATGATAATTCTGATAAAATAAACCAAAGTAGGTAGTTAGAGTCTACTACTGTTCAAGACATGCAACCTCTCCATAGCCGCAGCTGGGAAACACACTGAACCATATCCGTCGAAGTAGCCTTTTGTTTGCGTTTACGAAATCTATACGCGTTGATTATAGTTTAGGTCTTTAATTGAAGTTGTTTCAAGCCAATCTATTTTTTCTTTTCTTCTTAAAACTCGTAATATGCTCCTTCCAATTAAGTCTTCGATCCAAGTGCATTCCAAAATACTTTACACTATTGGTAGGTGGTAGCTGCTGCAAGTCGAGTGTGACATCTGAGCAGGTCTCTCTTTGAAGTGTGAATGTAACATGTTCTATCACAGTATCGATGGCCTTAATTCTCCAAATTCTAGCCAAATCTAAATGTTGATAAGAGCATGCTGTAGGTTTTCTGGAGTCAATCTACTAATTTGACTTCTTGCTAACGTGGACATGAAGTCGGTAAGCGTAACGGTGAAGGTTTTAATATCTCCCAAATATCGGTAGTGATAAACAGATGGCAGAATAAAGGTCTGCTATTTCTTGTCGTTTTGCCATAAAAAATCGATTTGTTAGATATGTCGCCAGCACATGGTGCAATGGGGCGGGTAATTGGGTCTTAAATTTTGTTAGTAATTCTGGGTGCCAAACCTTATCGAAAGCTTGGGTAACATCCATGAAGGCTTTTTCTTGTTCTACTACTCGATGCCTCTGCTCTATGGTGGTATGTTGTCCATGGAATTCAAACAGGCGCATAATCTTTAAACAGTTTTTCGAATAGTCTAGATAACGTATGAAGCATGCCGATTGGTCTAGAAAAAATGTCTTCTTCAAAAGGTTTTACAAGTTTCGGTGCCATGATTTGGATAACTTTCCATTGGTTTGGAATTGGTTTCCAGTTCTTAAGATAGCAATATGTTAATATTTCTTCCGGCAATGAGGTCAAATCCAGGAGCCTTTTTAGTGTTAAGGTTCCTTACTTTCTTTGGTAGGAGATAATGTTCTTTGTTTTCTTTTGTTCTGTTTGTGATAATTCAGAATCAGAAAATTGGAAAATTTTTGCCAAATGTCTGGTAAACACCTAGGTTTTCTGTTTGTTGGTAGTAGTCCATGTGCCATTACTCCTTCTTATGAGTGGGATATGTTTCTGAGTTTTCTTCAGCGAGTAATCAGTTGTAGCCTTTGTTGATGTTATAGCTTTTGATGTGCTTTAAAATGCTTTACGTTTTCTCATTAGAGAGTAAATCTTTGATATCTCAAATGACTTTGTTAAATTTGACTTGTGAAGTCTTAGTAGTTGCCCATACCTTTCTCAGTTTTATTTTCGCCAGCGGGGCCTCTCTGATTTCGTTTGAGTATGATTGAGTGTTATTTTTAGTATTTGGCTCAAAGATTGCTTCCCAGGCTGCATGTTAAATGGCTTTGGCATATTAGTTCTACAAAAAAAGAGGAATATGCTAGAAGAGAAGTTAAAGCTTTCTTCAATTGATAAATGATTTAATGGGATACCTTTTGACATACAGAATTCAATGAAATCTGATAAGTTGGTTGCGTTTTGGTCAATGGATTGGTCCACCCGTAGATAAGGCATTCGAGCCTTCGTCTAGTCACATTTAAATCTCCGTCTACCAGAAATCTGGAAAATGGAAAAGACTTGTGTGTACTATAGCCATTTTCTTCAATCTCAGGTTTTCGAGGGCAATAGATGGCAGATATTAATAACGAGCCAAAATTGTCCGGAACAAAGTTGACAGTTGCTTGAATATGAAATGTCCGATATTCAGGTACTTTATAATGTTTAATGGAGTGATTGACTAGACCACTAGCTTTTCACAATTCTTCAAGGCTTGTTCTCATTACATTTTGTCAAAAAGTTTTGTTATAATGGACATCATACTGTTCATTCTTTCTGCCATGTTATTTACCAGTTTTTCCAGATAACAGATTAGATTCTATAAATATAGGAACCTATTCCTTGGATTTACTTCTTTCACTTCATAGGCACTGATTAGTCGCTTAACGTTTTTTTTTTTTGGGGGACACCTTAGTCCACTCTTAGGTTTTACATAAATCTTCTAAAGCTTTTTTGCTTATATTCTTCAGTGAGTTCCCTAGCTCGAACTGCTATTTCAGTCCTAAAGTCAACAAATTTTATTTGTCAATCAAAGTTACTATTTCTCTATCACTCAGATATTACTACAGCAATTACTTCTCTTTTTGTTGTGACTTTTGTTCCCGGAACTTCTTCCAGTTTTTAAAGTACATCCACCTTCCAAGTCAGTAGACGGTCGGAGATGTCAATGAAAATAGCAACTGTGTACCTGGTGTCAACTTCCTGAATGAATGCGCCCTTTATGGATTGTCTGAATCTGTAGCGAACTGGTTGGTGTGCAATCCCTCAATCTTCCCCGTGTTTTCCCCAGTACGTTCAGCAAAGCAGCTTCCTTTCTTTGCTCAAAATCAGAATATTTTTCTATTTACTTTTCACAACAGCCTGACTTACTGTTTCCACACTGAAAGGGCTTAAAGTTTCTCTTAAACAGGGTCTTCACGTTCAGGCTATTCGCCAGGAGGCAGAACCTTCATCGACGTTTAACTGACTGCGTTAGAGAGAGTCACGTCAACGTCGGTTCCTGTCTCAGCCCTGTTTTAAAATTTGGTGAGAGGAGAGGGGTAACAATTAGTTTTCAATTTCCACTTCCAATTCTTGAGTTGCCTTTCCAGCGCAACCGCTGCGATCTTAGTGTATTAAAGTGCAGAGTTTGCAATGGCATCCTCCATCACTAGCGGATCCCTGTATGCAAAGAAGATTCGTCTGGTCTTGTCAAGATACCGTTCAATGACTTCTGAAAACTGAAAATACATAGTGGAGGGGATTCATGTCAAAAAATATTTTTTATGCTTTATACCGCCGCCACTTCTAAGGGTTTTTGTTCGGTTACAAGACTGTCGTTTGTCTGGACTCCCACATATGTGTATTTTCTTCAAACTTTCTTTCCATTCCATTCTTAGTAGTACAGAACCTCAGAGCTCTAAGTCTTCCCCAAAATCTCCTAGAGGGGTATTTATTGTTGTTAAGTTGTGGATCGATTGATCAGACGTATTTCCATTTTGCTGGGATTAGTTCCAGTTGTTTTTGTTGGTTGATTTGTATAAAATGTTATAATCCATAATCAGCCCTTTGAAATGCTATTTCCATTAAAATTAGTACGTCAATCTATTGTAAGAACAATAAATTTTTGCTCTTTTCTTTTAAAAGAAACTCGAAGAGGGTTCTGTTTTTTAGGGCAGTCTGCTCTCTTGGTTTTTTACCTGCACAATGACTGCATGCTTCATTGTTCCTCAGGCAGTGCTTATTATTATTATTAAAACGTTACTAAGATTTCGGCATCTCAGGGAACTACTATGTAGTCCTTTGATGAGAGTATTCGGACCTGTACGATGTACGATTTTGCTCTAAAATTACTATAATCATAAACGATTATCATAGGGTTCCTTTTATTTTGCGTTAACATTGATCCTGTTTATATTATTGTTTCGTGTTATCTTCTGCGCATCGAGTTCCGTTTCGGTCTTTACGATAAGGACTATTAGTTATCCTCGTGTTTCTGACCTTAACTTATTTCTTTGTCAGCTGTATGCTCTTGGTGAAGGCTTATTTCTCCTTCCTCAATCTTCGCCTGTTTTAGATATCATGAATAATGTCAGCATGAGATGCCGCAGAGAACACTGCTATATACTGTATTGTTGTTGGTCAGTTTCAAGCATTTTACTTCATTCTTCAATTCTTTGCGTTCTACCAACAAGTTCTGCTTGCTAATTCGGCCATTCAAACAAACGCCCACAAAAGCTTATTTGGTTATTCGTCTTCAAACATTTTTTATTTGTCCAATTTTTCGTTTAAGTATTCGAAAAGGTACCTGCACTGCACACTCAATCCAAATGTGTCACTTTATCGGTCAACTATATCTCTGCTCCATCTCGCGATTTTCTTCTGTGCGGTTGAGGTTTGGATCAGATGTGGGAACCCACCTTATATGATCATGACGCTGATTAAGAGCCCTCTCTTTCTCTGTGTTTTTTTTTCTTGTTCCACAGGTGACGTTATAAAAAGTGCTTCGACGTTAGAAGGAAGTTGATGCGATACAATTGCAATCTTATATGTAATAGTAAGAAAAGTGAAACGGAAAAAACCTATTAATTAGAAGCACTCGGAGGCATACACTATTGATTCTAAAATAGCGGGCACAAGATAATCAAAAATAGTTGATCAACCTAATGTTAAAAACAATCTGGAAGGGCGATTAATAGAAAAAAGAGAGAAATTAATAAAAATAACTTGTAAATAGCAACGTGCATCACACACAAATATTATAAACCTTAAACAATATTAGCTTAAAACACTCAAAATATGCAAAATAATTAATCAACATTTTTGGTTGTTAATAATTAAAAATATTAATAATAAATAAAGAATTATAAAGTCGTCTGTAACAGCCTATTGGAAAAACAAAAAAACAAAATAAAAAACTATCGGTAATCATGTGTTAGATTGAGGTTCCGATTACATGAAGGACCTTACGAGAAGACTTGAGAAAAATTTAAATCTTTTTTAAAATGTATAACTGATATAATTCCAAAAGGAGAGATAATATTTATGTTCCATACATCAATCTGTTGCAGGGCTTTTTACTTTTGTGGTAAGCTCCAGCAACATGTATTCACACAATGTGAGAATAATAGAAGAGAAGTAAAATAGAACCCAATTTGTTGATTGCTGATAGTAATACAAATAATTGTAATTATACGAACTATGCGCATGCCTCTTACTGTTTAGTCAAAGACAACATATCTCATCCTTACATCTCTTACAATGCTCCCTTTTTCCCACTGCTATGCAGAATCCAAACTAGGACTCCAATATCTGTTCCTAGCATGCCCTGGTTATTCTTATATTAACCATTTTAAGAAAAACCTTGAAGAAATGGTTTACCTTTTTCCCTAGGTTTCTTGTAAGGTCAAAGACTGTTGTAGTTAGTCCCGCATTTTATTTTCTTTCTTCACAAATCTTACAGGGGACATAATAATATTTTGCTTAAAAAAATTGATACTTTGGTTTCTTTGTCCTTGCTAGATAAGGTTTGTTTAAATCTCCAAAAAAAAACAAGAATCGTGATTTAAGTTTCTTTTCATCAATTTCAACATTTCTGCAATTATAATGCCTTTTAAATCATAATGATCTCGCTTTCCTTGGAATTTTTCCTCTTCAGGGAAATTTAGAGAAATTTTCACATATTTGCAAAATTTTTACTTTTAAAATTCGTTTTTGACTGTCTGTTAGTATCTTTAGCAACGTTATGGTAACGGCAGTGTGGCTTAGGGTAACAATCTCAACCTTTCATAATTTCTGTAAACTAAAATTAAAATTACTCTTTTGATGTAATTAATTTTTGCTAAGTGAATTCTTCTAAAGCAATAATAAAAAACTAAATAAAACATCTCACAAAACGAGACCAGCTAAAAGTGAAGCTTGTCTCGTCTTGATGGCATAAAATGTAAGTTACCTAGATGTTTTTATATTGTCACGAACGGGATAATTTGAATCATTTAACTATTTAAACGCTGCAATAGACTAATGCTTCGAACCAGAACAGTTATAAATGTATCTGCCAAGGACGCACACGTGCAGTTTGGAAAATGTAACCATATACCGTCTTATTTCTACCGTTTTACCGCCTTTCTCCAGCTTCATTGTTATTTCCTAACATTTACAGAATAGTGATTGCTATGTTATCTTCTTGGCCTTTTAGGCTGTGTTGTTCCAGAAACTAGAAAATAATACAATTAGGGTAAATGGCCATGTGCACAATTATATCATCAAAGATTTGGCTTACATACTTACGTACTTAAAAAATAATATTAGGTTCTAATTTAAAAGCATCTGCTATACCAGTGATGGCGAACCTTTTTGAGAAGTGGGTCAAATTTTGTTCATTATTTGTTTTAATACCAGCCCGTGGGTCACTAAGTCAATGACGTCACTTGAAGGGGGGGGGGTGTAAAAAGGGTACTAATAATTTTGAAACACCGACAATTTGTTAACAGAAAAACTTGACAGTTGACGCTTTTTTTGGTTCTCACTTTTAAAATCCTCTAAAAAGGTTTACGTTTCCTTTTTGTTTTACAACTTTTACTTTTGCAAGTGAAGAGCAAACAATAAAGGGCGACGTCAAAAAATTGATATCAATGGGATGATACCATGAATTACCTCACCAGGTGACACCATCGTGGCGCCTCTGCACTGAGTATTTGAATGAACAAGGAATAAAGAAAAACACATATATGGGTCATTCTTTCCGAACTCAACCACCGGCTAGTCCAAAAATTAGCGCAACTTAGAAAGACCAGCACGGGGTCCTTTTAAAGCTTGAAACCTCTACTTTCGATTGTCACATGTCTCCTATATGAAAAAGATTATATTTGACCCCTAGAACAGGGTAAACACGTATCCAGTTCCAAAAAGAATTTTAAAAGCTGAAAAAATTAGAAAAAGAAGTGTTTTTTAAATTTTTTAACGACATCGCATTCTTCGTCAAAGAATACATACATTTTGTCCACTGCGTTTTTTTTCTATAGTGTTTCAATTTCGAGTAAAATTGAGAACAACAATTTGTCATTTTATGTTTGAAAGTTTATCATTTTCTCATCAAAATGGCGTCAGATAGAAAAAGATTGATAAGAGTAAAAAATGTTTATTTTTACTCGATGAATACGAAAACAAAATACAGACCGATTTAAAGCGATTTTGAAAATTTTCATCATTTTAGAAGGTTATACCGTTATATTATTCAAGCCCATAGATAGGCAACACTTAAAACCGTAATTTTCAAAATCGCTTTAAATCGGTCTGTAATTCATTCTTGTAATGTTTTCGTATTCATTGAGTAAAAATATACGTTTTTTACTTTATCATTTTTTTTCTATCTGACACCATTTTCGATGAAAAAAATGATCAACTTTCATAAAATGGCAAATTGTTGTTCTCAATTTTACTCGAAATTGAAGCACTACAGAAAAAAGAAACGCAGTGAACAAAATTTATGTATTCTTTGATGAAGAATACGATGCCGTTAAAAAAAATTAAAAAAATTCGTATTCATTGATTAAAAATTAGCATTTTTTACTGTATCATTTTTTTCTATCTGACACCATTTTCGATGAGAAAAATGATAAACTTTCACATTGTTGTTCTCATTTTTACTCGAAATTGAAGCACTCTATAAAAAAACGCAGCGGACAAAATTGATGTATTCTTTGACGAAGAATACGATGCCGTTAAAAAATTTTTTAAAAATTTCTATTCATTGAGTAAAAATGAGCATTTATCTGACGCCATTTTCGATGAAAAAAATGATAAACTTTCAAATATGACAAATTGTTCTCAATTTTATTCGAAATTGAAGCACTATAGAAAAAAAAACGCAGTGGTCAAAATTTATGTATTCTTTGATGAAGAATACGATGCCGTTAAAAAAATTAAAAAAATTCGTATTCATTGATTAAAAATAAGCATTTTTTACTGTATCATTTTTTTCTACTGACACCATTTTCGATGAGAAAAATGATAAACTTTCACATTGTTGTTCTTAATTTTACTCGAAATTGAAGCACTCTAAAAAAAAACGCAGCGGACAAAATTGATATATTCTTTGACGAAGAATACGATGCCGTTAAAAAAATTTTTTAAAATTTCTATTCATTGAGTAAAAATGAGCATTTATCTGATGCCATTTTCGATGAAAAAAATGATAAACTTTCAAATATGACAAATTGTTATCAATTTTATTCGAAATTGAAGCACTATAGAAAAAAAAACGCAGTGGTCAAAATTTATGTATTCTTTGACGAAGAATACGATGCCGTTAAAAAAATTAAAAAAATTCGTATTCATTGAGTAAAAATAAGCATTTTTTTACTGTATTTTTTTTCTGACACTATTTTCGATGAAAAAAATGATGAACTTTCAAAAATGACAAATTGTTGTTCTCGATTTTACTCGAAATTGAAGCACTCTAGAAAAAAAAAAACGCAGTGGTCAAAATTTATGTATTCTTTAATGAAGAATACGATGCCGTTAAAAAAATTAAAAAAATTCGTATTCATTGATTAAAAATAAGCATTTTTTACTGTATCATTTTTTTCTATCTGACACCATTTTCGATGAGAAGAATGATAAACTTTCACATTGTTGTTCTCAATTTTACTCGAAATTGAAGCACTCTAAAAAAAAACGCAGCGGACAAAATTGATGTATTCTTTGACGAAGAATACGATGCCGTTAAAAAAAATTTAAAAAATTCCTATTCATTGAGTAAAAATGAGCATTTATCTGACGCCATTTTCGATGAAAAAAATGATAAACTTTCAAATATGACAAATTGTTGTTCTCAATTTTACTCGAAATTGAAGCACTATAGAAAAAAGAAACGCAGTGAACAAAATTTATGTATTCTTTGATGAAGAATACGATGCCGTTAAAAAAAATTAAAAAAATTCGTATTCATTGATTAAAAATAAGCATTTTTTACTGTATCATTTTTTTCTATCTGACACCATTTTCGATGAGAAAAATGATAAACTTTCACATTGTTGTTCTCATTTTTACTCGAAATTGAAGCACTCTATAAAAAAACGCAGCGGACAAAATTGATGTATTCTTTGACGAAGAATACGATGCCGTTAAAAAATTTTTTAAAAATTTCTATTCATTGAGTAAAAATGAGCATTTATCTGACGCCATTTTCGATGAAAAAAATGATAAACTTTCAAATATGACAAATTGTTCTCAATTTTATTCGAAATTGAAGCACTATAGAAAAAAAAACGCAGTGGTCAAAATTTATGTATTCTTTGATGAAGAATACGATGCCGTTAAAAAAATTAAAAAAATTCGTATTCATTGATTAAAAATAAGCATTTTTTACTGTATCATTTTTTTCTACTGACACCATTTTCGATGAGAAAAATGATAAACTTTCACATTGTTGTTCTCAATTTTACTCGAAATTGAAGCACTCTAAAAAAAAAACGCAGCGGACAAAATTGATATATTCTTTGACGAAGAATACGATGCCGTTAAAAAAATTTTTTAAAATTTCTATTCATTGAGTAAAAATGAGCATTTATCTGATGCCATTTTCGATGAAAAAAATGATAAACTTTCAAATATGACAAATTGTTATCAATTTTATTCGAAATTGAAGCACTATAGAAAAAAAAAGAATACGATGCCGTTAAAAAAATTAAAAAAATTCGTATTCATTGAGTAAAAATAAGCATTTTTTTACTGTATTTTTTTTCTGACACTATTTTCGATGAAAAAAATGATGAACTTTCAAAAATGACAAATTGTTGTTCTCGATTTTACTCGAAATTGAAGCACTCTAGAAAAAAAAACGCAGTGGTCAAAATTTATGTATTCTTTAATGAAGAATACGATGCCGTTAAAAAAATTAAAAAAATTCGTATTCATTGATTAAAAATAAGCATTTTTTACTGTATCATTTTTTTCTATCTGACACCATTTTCGATGAGAAGAATGATAAACTTTCACATTGTTGTTCTCAATTTTACTCGAAATTGAAGCACTCTAAAAAAAAACGCAGCGGACAAAATTGATGTATTCTTTGACGAAGAATACGATGCCGTTAAAAAAAATTTAAAAAATTCCTATTCATTGAGTAAAAATGAGCATTTATCTGACGCCATTTTCGATGAAAAAAATGATAAACTTTCAAATATGACAAATTGTTGTTCTCAATTTTACTCGAAATTGAAGCACTATAGAAAAAAGAAACGCAGTGAACAAAATTTATGTATTCTTTGATGAAGAATACGATGCCGTTAAAAAAAATTAAAAACATTCGTATTCATTGATTAAAAATAAGCATTTTTTACTGTATCATTTTTTTCTATCTGACACCATTTTCGATGAGAAAAATGATAAACTTTCACATTATTGTTCTCAATTTTACTCGAAATTGAAGCACTCTAAAAAAAACGCAGCGGACAAAATTAATGTATTCTTTGACGAAGAATACGATGCCGTTAAAAAAAATTTTAAAAATTTCTATTCATTGAGTAAAAATGAGCATTATCTGACGCCATTTTCGATGAAAATAATGATAAACTTTCAAATATGACAAATTGTTCTCAATTTTATTCGAAATTGAAGCACTATAGAAAAAAAAACGCAGTGGCCAAAATTTATGTATTCTTTGACGAAGAATACGATGCCGTTAAAAAATTTAAGAAATTCGTATTCATTGAGTAAAAATAAGCATTTTTTTACTGTATTTTTTTCTGACACCATTTTCGATGAAAAAAATGATGAACTTTCAAAAATGACAAATTGTTGTTCTCGATTTTACTCGAAATTGAAGCACTCTAGAAAAAAAAACGCAGTGGACAAAATTTATGTATTCTTTGACGAAGAATGCAATGCCGTTAAAAAAATTTAAAATTTTTTCTTTTTCTAATTTTTTCAACTTTAAATTTTTTTTGCAACTGGGTAAGTGTTTACCACATTTTAAGGGTCAAATATAATTTTTTTCATATAGGAGACATGTGATATTCGAAAATATAGGTTTCAAGCTTTAAAATGAGCCCTCGCTGGCCTTTCTAAGTTAAAGTCTTTCTAAGTGAAATCTGTTGTTACTTATTTTCAGATAGTTTCTTAATATTAGAAATAATAGAAAATCAGTCTTGGAAATATTTTTTTTATAAATTCGACATTAGATATTTATATTTTTAAATTTTTTAATATTTTCGAATGTTTCCTTTTTTATGATATAAAAAATAAGTTTATAAAAATCATCGCGTGGGTCATTTAAAAAGCCTTCGTGGGTCAGTGTCTGACCCGCGGGTCATAGGTTCGCGACCACTGTGCTATACCATTGAATGCAACTTTCCACAAATAACTCAAATACCAAGCATATCTGAACTGTAACTGGGCAGTAGTAGGCAATTATCCAAGCCCAGTTCACATTTGGTTAGCATGTTAGACTAGGAGTAGGAGGACTTTCTAGAGGAGCTGGATACCAACTGATGAGTTACTTTATTATCTCGCACGCTTCTAACTACTAGCGCTAGAAGAGCTAGTAGAGTATGGATAGCAATGCGAACTTGGAGCACTGATAGCAACGCGCTAAGTAATCGTACATGAATTGGAAGGCAGTTTACCACATAAATTCACAAGAAAATGCAATTTAAATAACTCAAATAGAATAAGCAATATATCGACTCCTACATGTGACTTTTTTAGAATTGGTAACATACTGGTAACAAAAAAAAACTGACCATGGGAGAGGAAAGATGAATATTGCAGTTTAAAAACTTAATCTTAATCGGAATGAATAATTATTCGAATAGATAATCGACAATTATTTTAACATGATAGCAACACTATGATTGTTTTGAATGGAGTATTCAGTAACTAACATGTGAAATTTAAGGTTACAAACGTTAATAAAGATAATAAATAACAACAAAAATGATAATTTATTATTATTCGAAAAATATTTTATTGCGCATTAAAATATCCGGGATGTAAAATAAATTAAAATGAATCGAGCTATCTGTTTCTTCTGATATTTTAAACATTTTTTGTTACCGTTCACAGTATCTTTTTAAATTGCAGACCTAAGACAAGCTAGTTTTTCTTTTTTTACAAGAGAAGAATAAATTCCAGTTATTGCATTTAACCTATGCGTACAGAATCGGTAATCGATCTAGTTGATGAGATTCGAGGTCAACAGTAGCATCTACTTTTGTAATTTGTGGTTTTTGTATGAATTTCAATTACTGCAAAACGCGTAGAGCCAATTTATTCAGCTTCTTTAGTTATGTAAAGAAAGCAGCAACGATTTAATTAAAACTTTTTGCAGTCGGTAAAATTAAAAATAGGATTGCAACCATTTTTTTGGGTAAACATAATAATGTTACAGCCAGGTGTGTAGCGTAAATGCATATAAATATATAACAGTAATAATAAACAGAGGTGGAAATATTAAGGGCATATTTTAAACAGCAAGAAAGTTTGCACACTAGAGTGCGCTACTGCTGCTGGTGAAGGAGGAAGTCGTGAAGCTTATTCAACTTTTAATTACGACGTTCTATGCATTGCAGACTTAACTTTTACAAACGATTATTTCGTTTTATCCTGCATTGTTCAGGATCAGGTTAAGCGGAAGGAACTAAACGGGCAAATGAAGTTAAATTCCCTTTTCCTGCTTACTGCAAGAATTTGCCCAGGGATTTGTAAAATTAGATTAAGTTATAATGCAAAAGTTGTTCAGGTTCGATACACATCTATTAAAACAAGCATCGATGTAACGATCAGGATTTAAGGCACTTAATTAATTAATTATTAAAATATCTGTCAGCGATCTGTGCTGCTAATGGAAACTGTTAATAATAGGAAACGAAAGGTCGTGCCCTTTATAGTCGACTCAAATAATATTCGTCGTCAGATTTCGAAATTAAATTACCCCAAGAGGAGGACTTCGCTTTTAGTTTTTGGGTCGGAGGAGTAAAGCATTAAAAATCGTCCAAAGTTGGAAACTTTTCAATTAATTATAATGTGGCACCATTTTGCAGGTGTTGTGAACTATGATTAATGAATTTGGACTCATGATCATCAGTCACGTACAGGAAACGAGATAAAACGACTCCAATAACCGTAATGTCACCATTTCTACAAAAGAACATACGTTTTGTAATTTGCAGCAATTCGTTTTCCGAACGTTAAATGAAATTTTAAAGCTGTTAGATATAATACCGGCAGCTTTTTGAAAACGGAGCCTGAAGATAGGATGATTTATCTAGAGCTTGTTAGAATATTATACGCATTCTGCTCAATTTGTACTTGTGATGTTGTTTTTAAATCAAAAGAACAGTTGGGTGCATCTTTCATATTGTTATTAATAACATCCTCTTTTATTGGCTTCCGACATCTATAAACCATACGGGTTTTGTTTGTTTTTTCTGCAAATTCCGTTTTCTTTATATTTATAAATATAAACTTCGAAAAATAAGAAAAATAAACATCATCTAGATCGTTTATTAATAAAAATTACAATGTACATACTTACATAAATATTTTTAATGAGATGATACAACGTTATAAATAATTTATGTAATGTAATTAATAACTACAAGCAACGACGGCATTTACTCAGACTAATTTTCCAGATTTAATAAGAGTTTCTTGAGTACACCTTGTAATGGTTTATATTTTCTTATTACACTTTTAGAAAGAAAAACTTTTGTTCAATGAAATACGTTACTACATATCAAGTACAATTATCTTTCTAAGTATCAATCGGAATATTAATAAGACACAAAAAAAAGGGATTTATTTGCATGAATTTATCTAAGAACAAAGTAAAAATTTATTAAAGAAGATTTCTTCCACGGGGAAAATAATTATCAGAAAAAAACTCAAGAATATATGCGTTACCTGTTGAATCCAATATACTAATTTTATACCTAACATTTTAAAATACAAATTATGCCAAATTTGTAACGAATAAACATCTACATTATAAAATATCAGTTTTTGTTATCTTTCAGCACCACTTTAAAATTTTCTTTAATGTACCTTATAGGTTATAACCAATAGCAAGATTTTAAGATTCATACGTATCAATCAAGTCACTTTTTAGTTACAGTAAAGCAAATATTAATTACCGCTAGCTGCTTGCCTAACAACTTAAATAATTCTTTTCTAACTATTCTTGCTATTTTTACACTGTTTTAACATATGTTTAAACAAAATTAATATTGTATCCTGTTTTGCACTGTTGGCGATAAGTGTTTTGCGCTAGGCAAAACAAAACTGAACTCCACGACATGTCGTCATATGTAGCATGAAATTATCTTCAAAGCTATTTTTACGAATTCCTGGTTAGCAATTAAATTTACAATAGAAGAACAAATTTAAATGAACAATAGCCTTTAAGAGTGATTCTATCTTGTTTCTAGATATTTCTAATGCTTTTCTGAGTTTTTTTGCGTTTAAAGATTTTTTTACAAACAATTAAGTTGTATTTATTGCGCATATGTAAATAAAATACGCATTTATTGACATTTTGGAACTCAACATCTTTTTATCAATGGCAATTTTATAGAATGCAGGGGACAGTTGATGATAATAATAATAAAATGAAGCGTAGGAAAGCTTAAGCTGATAAATAATAAAATAATACAAGAAATAATAATAGTTGTGGCTGCAATACCAAGCACTTGAAACCTTTGTTTATTTGAAGCTTACGGCAAATTTATTGAAATCATATACTTGAAGATAACAATTTTTAATTAAATTCTGTTGCTGATGGGTGTTTAAGAGCTTGAACAGATTTAAAAGGGCAGTAGTTTTTACGAGTGGTTTAAATAACCTGACATACGTCACTTCAAAATATAAAATACTGTGCCTTAATATAAAAGTAATAAAATATTGACATAAAATGTCATGAGTAATCGTACTCAGCCAATTTCTCTATCATTTTCATCAAGCACGCAACGGTCACTTAATATTTGAAGTATGAGAGCTGTAAGTAATAGTTAAATAAGATCTTCATGCATGTGCTTTCCATCAACTTCGATTAAGTAATGTTTAAATTATGATCGCATGCTGCAATTTTCAATATGTTTGGCGTTAAGGCAAAAATGTTAAGAACATATTTTAGAGATATTTTAAAATAGAAATCTGAATTTATATTTAATATGAACATTGGTATTAATTATTACCCCTGACATCAAACAAAAGTTCATGTAATCTCCACAATAATCACAAACTATTCTTTATTCTCCTACCTGCACTTACTACACTCACTATACTTACTAAACTATAATCACTGCACTCGCCATAATCACTATACTCACTATGCTCACTATATTTCCAATACGTAGACTTACGCATTATACTAACCATACTCACTGTACTCGCTATAATCATTGTACTCACTATACTCCCTCTTCTCGGTATACTTGTTATAATCACTGTACTCACTACACCTGCTGCACTCACTATATCTACTAAACTATAATCACTGTACTCACGACACTTACTATACTTACTAAACTTTAATCACTGCACTCGCTATAATAACTATACACGCTAGAATCACTATACTCGCTGTGCTCGCTATACTTGCTATAAACACTGTACTCACGATACGCACTATATTTACTACACTCACTATATATACCTACTAAACTATAATCACTGTACTTACTAAATTCACTATATTTTCTAGACACTCTTGTAACTATAATCACTATATTCACCATACTAGCTGTTCTCGTTGTACTCACTACAATCACTGTACTCACTATACTGACTATAATCACTGTACTCACGATACGCCTATACTTATTACCTACATTACACTATATAAACCTACTCAACTATAAGCATTGTACTTACTATATACACTATATTTCCTAGACACTCTGCTAACTATAATCACTATATTCACCATACTAGCTGTTCTCGCTGTACTCGCTATAATCACTGTACACACAATACTAACTATAATCACTATACTCACATACTAGGTAACTATACTCACTATATTCACCATACTAGCTGTTTTCGCTGTACTCACTATAATTATTGTACTCACGATACTCACTATACTGACTGTAATCACTGTACTCACGATACGCACTATACTTAGTACATACATTACACTCACTATATCGACCTACTGAACTACAAGCGCTGTACTTACTATATACACTATATTTCCTAGACAATTTGCTAACTATAATCACTATATTCACCATACTAGCTGTTCTCGCTGTACTCGCTATAATCACTGTACTCACAATACTAACTATAATCACTATACTCATACACTAGGTAACTATACTCACTATATTCACCATACTAGCTGTTCTCGCTGTACTCACTATAATTACTGTACTCACGATACTCACTATACTGACTATAATCACTGCACTCACGATACGCACTATACTTACTACATATATTACACTCACTATATAGACCTACTAAAATATAATCGCTGTACTTACTATATTCATTATACTTCCTAGACACTCTGCTAACTATAATCACTATATTCACCATACTAGCTGTTCTCGCTGTACTCGCTGTAATCACTGTACTCACGATATAACTATAATCACTATACTCACATACTAGCTGTACTCTTTATACTGGCTGTAATCAATGTATTCACGATAGTTACTACACTTGCCACATACATTACATTCACTGTACCTACTAAACTATAATCGCTGTATTCACTATATTCATTATATTTCCTAGACTCACTATGCTACCATAGTCACCGTACTATACGATACTCCATTTAGTTCACCCACTTCACTCACTATACTTACTAAATTATATACACTATATACGCTATAGACCATACTCACTTTATTCATACTAGTTGTACTCGCTGTAATCGCCATAATCACTGTACTCACTATACTTACTTCATCTAGTTCATCCACTACACTCACTATAGTTTTAAATTATAATCACTATATACGCCACAGTCACTATACTCACCATACTCACTTTATTCACTATACTAACTACAATCACTGTACTCGCTATAATATCTTTACCCACTATAATCACTACACTTACTAAACTCACTACAGTCAATGCTGTAACTACGCACATTACACTAACTATAATCACTGTACTCGCTATAATCACTGTACTCACTATATTCCCTACATTCACTGTATATTCACTATACTCACTATATTCGCTATACACGTTATAATAACTATAATCACTATACTTCTAATGCTCGCTATTCTTACTATACACGCTCAATATACTACATTTCACTTTACACACTGTAGGTTTATTGTATACTTGTTGTGTCTTCCAACTATAAGAATCACAATCATGTAGTTGATGTAGATTAATTACTTATATAACTATAATAATAATAATAATAACTACTACAACCCATAACCTAAACCAAGGCCCCAGAAGCTATAAGCTTGTGCGGGAGGGAGGGGGCGATTATTATTATGTAGGCCCAATGTGCGGCTGCAGCCGACTTACAGATGGAACAGCGCAAACCCCACATTTGTGTCACAGCTAAGGAAAACTGCAGAAAACCTTAACCAGATCTGCCGGCACCGGGAGTCGATCGCGGGCCGCTCGGGTGAAAGTCCGGCACGCCAGGCATTACGCTACAAAGGCTGGTACTTACAAGGGATGTTATGTTAAAAAATAAAAAGGGGTAGTTTCAACCGCTAAATGTATATTTCCGCAAAAATATGCTTTTTTATCACCTGGCCTTACTACTCACCTGCAAAATTGTAGAAAACTCGAAGGCGGGCACCAACCTAATGTCCTGTAGTGTAGGTATAGTATATGTAGTGTACTGTTATCATCTATTCGCAAAAGAATTTACCTTAAAAACAGAATTTGAATTGTTTTATTCTGTACAACTACTTGATATATTAAACTTTATTTTTCTGTAAAACTTTAAAAAGAACATGTAGACACTTCAAATCTGACAGATAAATATACACCTACTAGACCCTTATTATTACAGGGGTTCCTTTTTTTATAATTATTTTAAAATTAGCAAAAATAGAACAAGTATGAAGGCAAAAAAGTGCCTGTTACTGACAAATCGGATAATAAATCTTGATCAAAATGAAGTTATATTATTGGTGCCTTGTTTTCGTTTTCTAAATATAAAGTTTTCCTCTTATAGACCTGTACAACTCAATTAATTTCTACTTATATGGTCAGATGACTTGCGTGTGACCTACCAGATTTCCTACAGTTATTAATCTCTTGTAATATTAATAATTTCCTAATTTTTCTCTATTAATTTAGTATTTATTACGTCCTGATTTAGATATCGTTTAAGGAGTAAGAAAAAAATTACAAGTCATATTACTACATATAAATTTGTACAGGTACAAAAAATTTGTAATTTGCATTTATATTTGCCAAATTGCCTAATTAATTAACAGTAACAGCGTAGTTACTAAAAAAAACAAAACTAGAAAATAAATATAAAGTTTAACTGGATGAAAATAGAGTTGGGCAATTTTAACGAAATTAAATTAAAAAAATTATATTTACTTACTTCACCAGAATGTTTAATGCGAAGTTTAAATATTGCGTGGTTGGAGGTGTGGTCTGTGCTGCAGCACGGTTGTTATTCGACCATTTTACTGTTTACTTACTAAAAGTTTGAAACGAAAAGTAATTCTAAAAACTACATTAGGTAATTATTTATAGTTCATTGTAGTAAATAGTTTAGGAAATACAATAAACTATAATATCAGAAAAGTGCATTATACACATACCAGATGCTTCAAAGCAGCCCACAGTCAATGTTTCGTAAGATCTCACAGTGACAAATTAAATAAAATTCAAATAAGAATTGATTATGACTGTTTGGTTTTATTTTTTCAAAGCACTCCAACTGTGGGACAAAACGTTGATGTATTCGCTTAGTATTAGTATGACAAGATCTAATTGTATAAATTATTATTGCTTATCCATTGTTTCATGTCTTTACGTATTTGTTAATTAAATGTGTGACTTGATTAAAAACGTTAATATGACTTTTTGCAGTCTTTGTTGCTTTTAATTATGTTCGCGTTGAACATTTATAGAACTGGATCCTGCTCCCATCTTCAAGGATATTTGCAATTATAGGTGAAGATTTGACCTCATGAGGGTTCGAACCAGGAACATAGTCGCTATTTGATTATGACTCCGGATTTCTTACCACTGAGCTATGGAGAGTCGGAGATTTCATTTTCTATTTATGTAAATTTTATCTTGACTTATACTGAAAGTTAATGTTAATATTTTTTGGCACGCTTTATCACTTACCCTTTTTAACTACTGAGTTCAGTAGAGCAAAAGTGATAATTAGTATTGGAGTGAATCAAGTTCAACAAAGTGGCCCTCCAAGCACATTGTTTTATGTGGCTCGCCGTTGCTTTGTCTTTATGTACTCGTCATTTCTTTTATTACTGTTCTGGTGCTGAAGGAAGTCCTTGACCTCGTCTAGTGATTTGATATATTCTCTAGAATAATATCCTTAAGGATGCTTTGCAATTTCTTCTTATTTTTCCAATTTTTCCAAAGTATAACCAGTTTCACAGCGGTTTTGGCTTCAGCAGCTTCAATTGACTGGCGTACTTTTTGAGCTCTGGACATAAATTCAAGAAAAGGAGCTGTAGTGTTATATAATGTCAAAGACAAGAAATTCTTGTTTACTAACCTCTCTCTTGGGCTAAGCCTATCACATATTGCACAGTTGCTTGATAATTAAAAATAAAAGGTTTAACCTCCTTACTTTATGTTGTTTGAAAGGTGGAATCGTCATTCTGTAAAAATGTCCGAAGGTAAAGCAGCTTTGGCAGCAAATTTCTCATCTCGGAACTAAGACATTGAGAATTTTCTTATTTAATTCACAACTTCCTTATTGATAATGTTAAGCATCGGCTTATCATTAGAATAAAAAGGATTTTCTTTTACAACAATCGATTTTATCATAAAAGACAGCTCTTTTGACTTTTCTGTTATGTGACTGTAATGATGTTTCTAGCTGAGCGTGTAGTTGCACAAGAGTAATAATAGTTCTTGTAATAATTGCAAACAGAAAAAAATCGTGGTAATTGATTTCCTTTCTGCCAGAAATCACAAACGCTCAAGCATCAACACTATCTGCCAGAAAGCTCAAAGTCCCAAGCATCAACAGTATCTGTCAGGAAGCCCAAAAAAACCCATGCATCATCACCGCCAGGAAGCTCCGAGGCCGATGCATCAACATTATGTTGTATAAGTGCTTATCTGACAGAAAGATACATCAATAATATCAGCCAGAGAGCACAAAGGCCCAACTATCAACATTACACCGTATAAATGTCATATCTGACTGAAAGCACAAAGGTCCAAGCATCAACACTATTTGCCAGAAAGCACAAAGGCCCATGCATCAATGCTATCTGCCAGAAAGCACAAAGGCCCAAGCATCACCACTATCTGCCAGAAAGCTCAAACATCCAAGAATTATCACCGCCAGAAAGCACAAAGGTCCAAGCATCAATACTATCTGCCAGGAAGCTCAAAGACCCAAGTATCAACATTACACCGTATAAGTGTCATATCCGACTGAAAGCACAAAGGTCCAAGCATCAACACTATCTGCCAAAAAGCACAAAGGCCCATGCATCAACACTATCTGCTAGAAACCCCAAAGGCCCAACTATCAACATTACACCGTATAAATGTCATATCTGACTGAAAGCACAAAGGTCCAAGCATCAACACTATCTGCCAGAAAGCACAAAGGCCCATGCATCAACACTATCTGCCAGAAAGCTCAAAGATCCAAGTATCAACATTACACCGTATAAGTGTCATATCCGACTGAAGGCACAAAGGTCCAAGCATCAACACTATCTGCCAGAAAGCACAAAGGCCCAAGCATCAACACTATCTGCCAGAAAGCTCAAAGATCCAAGAATTATCACCGCCAGAAAGCACAAAGGTCCAAGCATCAACACTATCTGCCAGGAAGCTCAAACGCCCAAGCATCATCACTGACAGAAAACTCAAAGGCCCAAGCATCAACATTACGTCGAGCAAGTGTCATATGTGACAGAAAGTACAAAGGCATAAGCATCAATACTATTTGCCAGAAAGTACAAATGCCCAAGCATCAGCACTATCTGCCAGGAAGCTGAAAGGTCCAAGAATTATCACCGCCAGAAAGCCTAAAGGTCCGAATTTCAACATTACGTCATACAAGTGTCATATCTGCCAAAAGCACAAAAGCCCATGAATCAACACTATCTGCCAGATAGCACAAAGGTCCAAGCATCAACACTATCTGCCAGGAAGCTCAAAGGCCCAAGTATCAACATTACACCGTATAAGTGTTATATCTGACTGTAAGCGCAAAGGTCCAAGCATCAACACTATCTGCCAGAAAGCATAAAGGCCCAAGTATCAACACTCTCTGCCAGAAAGCTCAAAGATCCAAGAATTATCACCGCCAGAAAGCACAAAGGTCCAAGCATCAACACTATCTGCCAGGAAGCTCAAACGCCCAAGCATCATCACTGACAGAAAACTCAAAAGCCCAAGCATCAACATTACGTCGAGCAAGTGTCATATCTGACAGAAAGTACAAAGGCATAAGCATCAATACTATTTGCCAGAAAGTACAAATGCCCAAGCATCAGCACTATCTGCCAGGAAGCTGAAAGGTCCAAGAATTATCACCGCCAGAAAGCCTAAAGGTCCAAATTTCAACATTACGTCATACAAGTGTCATATCTGCCAAAAGCACAAAGGCCCATGAATCAACACTATCTGCCAGACAGCACAAAGGTCCAAGCATCAACACTATCTGCCAGGAAGCTCAAAGGCCCAAGTATCAACATTACACCGTACAAGTGTTACATCTGACTGAAAGCACAAAGGTCCAAGCATCAACACTATCTGCCAGAAAGCACAAAGGCCCAAGCATCAACACTATCTGGCAGGAAGCTCAAAGATCCAAGAATTATCACCGCCAGAAAGCACAAAGGTCCAAGCATCAACACTATCTGCCAGGAAGCTCAAACGCCCAAGCATCATCACCGACAGAAAGCTCACAGGCCCAAGCATCAACATTACGTCGAACAAGTGTCATATCTGACAGAAAGTACAAAGGCATAAGCATCAATACTATTTGCCAGAAAGTACAAAAGCTCAAGCATCAGCACTATCTGCCAGGAAACTGAAAGGTCCAAGAATTATCACCGCCAGAAAGCCTAAAGGTCCGAATTTCAACATTACGTCAACAAGTGTCATATCTGCAAAAAGCACAAAGGCCCATGGATCAACACTATCTGCCAGAAAGCACAAAGGCCCAAGCATCAACACTATCTATCAGAAAGCTCAAAGATCTAAGAATTATCACCGCCAGAAAGCAGAAAGGCTCAAGCATCAACACTACAAAATAGCATACTGCAAAAAAGCGGTGCTTAATCAAAACAAATTGGCAATTTGGACACAAACGTCGCTCACACTGCTTTTCTGTTTCATACGGTTGTAAACTACTTTTCGATCTTTCTCTAAACGACTAAATGTGACATTTGGAAAGAATCTGTAAGAGTAAAGATTTTCGGAATGCTACCATCGCGAACAATCATAAGGAAGTGCACGAAAATTCCGTATCTTTTGTTTCGTTGTATTCAAGGTCTTTTATAGTTTGTGGAATGCATTTGGCCATTTTGACATAGTCTACATTTATGCAGTTAAAAGGTTAGAACGGTCTTTACGTATCGTTCTACTTGCCCGTCAGCGCGTGCTGCATTTTTGGCAAGTAAATGTTGCTCTACGTTGTTCAGTTAGTAACTTTGAGCCGTCAGTGAAATTTGTTCCCCTATCACAAATCAAACTTTTTGTTTAGCCAAGGATTTTTAAATAAATTTTGCGTGCCTCGCTAGTCTCAAAACCCAAGAGTTTGCAGTTTGTTAATTACCCCTCCAGTCAATAAGCTACATTTTGTCTTAGTGTCGGCCAGGAATCTTATTACAACCCCTTGGACCTTAAACTCGGTACAGAAGTTGTTTTCCAAATTTACAATAAAACAATTAATATTTGATATTGAAGGTTGGTCACGTTTTCTATGGAAGCACTTATCAACTGGATGACCTAATTTTTTGCAATAAGTGCAAACTAAGTCAGTTTTGCGACCGTCAGTTGTAAGATTTGTGTGCAAAGGGTGTAACTTCGGATACTAGCGTTGTACGACTGGTTACAGTTAAAACATAATTTTGAGGTATTATACTCAAACGAATATTTTGTTTTTTGTTGCATGCTTGTATCAAATGAAGTTGCTTTAGATTTTTCATAATGGTCTAATAAAGTTAGCACCTCACTTATAGACTCTACCTTGCTGTTAAAAGCTGTAGTTTTTACATGAACATCAACAATATCACCAATAACTAATTCAAGCAATTGATCATCCGACAGTTTAAAATGTAATCGTGTAATAAATAAGTGAAATTTTATTTCTAGCTTACTCGCAATCGGTTCTCCTAAATGTTTCGTTGAGGTTTTTCTTTCGGTGGGTACAAATTTCCCAGGTTTTTTGCGTTGGTGTCCAGGTTGGAAACCATCCGTGAGAATTTCCTATTAAGCCACTGTCACCTCATAGTCGAACCAGGAACATTTTACTCAAGCCTTCAATTTCTTCGCACCATTTTACTGCTCCATTATCATCAGTTAGCGGATTAAATGTTGGAGGGTTGATTGTAGACGATGGCACATTGCTTGTGGACAATTGGCCCGTAAGCTCTTTTAATGTATAACTTAACACATATTATAAATCTTGTTATAATGTGTTCCGCAAAAACTAAATCTAATTACTGAAGTTGGCGTAGTAGTAGTAACCCGTGATGTCAGTGCTATAACGAAGTGTTAATCTTGACGACTACCACTGTGTCTGCGTGGTTACCGGGACGGACTGTTTAATGTGCCCCCTATATAAGTCGAAGAGAAAATCCTCTCGTCAGTTCCGGTGATCGAAACAGGGCCGCCTGATTAAGAGTTAGGCTCTTTACCGCGCGGCTAACCACTCCACGATTAAAATTAAAAATAGTACCGATTTATTAGTTGAAAATTTTCCCTCTCTCTAATATTATGACTCTATGGATTGCGGTACTTACTTTAAATTTATCTATTTTCTACTTTAGAAAATTGTAATAACATGTAGTTCACATATGGAACAACGGGCGTAAATGTAATTTCACGTTCACATCACTATTCTTGATACTAATTGGTTATTAAAATCTGGTTATTATGGTATACAGTAGGTAAAGGCTCTAATAGGTATTTATATACTTGATTATACTTCCCTTATTAGAATTTGATTTTAAAGAACGTAAACGTGAAAGTTTATATTAAAAAACATAAAAAATGTATAATACTATTCTTTTTATTTCATCAAACCCCTTATTATCACTATTCTAATTATACAGAACTTGTTTTCTCAAAAGCTTTTGTTTTTACTGTCTGTTGACACACTTTTTCGATATCTCGTAATCCCATTTCGATTGGGTTTTTATTTAAAGATCAATCTCAAATAAATCTGGAAACCCAAAAATCCTTTTTGATTGTTATATTTTATCTTTTCTCCCTTTTGAAATCTTCGAAATAATCCAAAGTTGGAAAAGACATTAAAGCGAGGTCCCATTTAAATTAATTTAAAATGCTAATACCTAGATTCGCTATGAATAAAAATTATTCCCGCTGTTTCCTTTTTTCCCTTTTTGTTTTAGACGCGCCGGATACCTAACCTTTCCTAAGACGCTTACATTTAAATATTTTAAAATTAATGCACTATAAAAGTCTGGCGTGAGAAAAAGAGAAAAAATATATTATCTACGTTGTAAATCGATTCTGATAGTAATTTTCTTCGATATTTTATAATGTGAACGCGAAGAGTTATTACATTTCCATTCAACCCTTTTGCCTACCTAACAAACAGGAAGCTATTATTTAGCATTTCTTCTTTTTTTTAACTTCCTTAACAATAAGGGGGAATTTATTAGGCATTTCGGGTACTAATTTCGGCCGTGAGTTCGAAAGTTTAATTTGATTTTTTTTTGTTTGTGTATTTTCTAAAGGTTTAACGAAGGCAGAGAAAATTGAATTCGCGCAAGAACAATAAAAGTGGAAAATCCCAGATTTCACTTACATCTGTTTACAGGAACTAAAACTCGATTACAATTAAAAGTAATTATTTTTAAATTGCCGCGGACGTTTAGTCCGAGAGCTCGATATAAAAACGCGAATCATTTGCATAAGCCCCTAGAAACCGGGAGAAAATTCTAATTTAGATTAAAACTTTATGTCGGAACAATGGGGGGAATACAAAAAACAAATAAAACTTAAGCAATTAGTCAGAAGTATCTGGGGCCTTTAAAAGATACAAATCTTTAACGAAATTAAACCCCCTGCATGAGTATAAAATTTCCGATGTGAAAAATGGAAATAAAATAACAAAATCGTTATTATAGCTTTTCTACGTGAATCCGGCAGTTACATAAGGATTTCGCTTTAGTAATTCAATCTGTTTTTACTTTATAACAATATTGTTCTACGTAATGGACTTTTTACGAAGCGAAAGCAATTTAGACATCGTTTTTGTTTTCCTCTGAGATACACGTTTATAGCAGTTGATTATATCTTCTTTACAATTCCGTACATTATTTTTCCTCTAACGGGTGTGTTGTACATTTTCCATTGCTTTTAAAATCTACTTCCATTCTTCCTTCTTATGCTTCCCTTTTTGTTGGAATTTTTGCGTATTCGTATTCTTTATTATCGTATCCACTCAACGTTTTATCTACACCAAAAGAAAAAATTACACTCGCCTTCTTTTCTTGTTTATGCGTGTATAAATATAATATAAAATATTCTCAAGAAAAATGTTTACAAGCTTTTACCTTTAATGGGTACGTTATATAAAATATAACTTCCCTCTAACGCATTCGGGTGCCGGTTTCAATATAAAACACTTTTTGTTTGTTATTTTCTTAAACCGACATACAAGAACCCTTTTTACTTTAAAACTCTTTTATTTTTAATCATTCCATCATCTTCTCTACATGGTATACGGAACAAATTCGATTCTTCTGTCAAGTTATTAATCCTTATTAAGTGGAGTTACATTTATGGATGGAGTTAACAAGATCATTTGCAAGACTATTTTACTAAACTTGTTGTCTGCTGCTAGAAATATTGCTTAATTAGCCAATGGGTTGGAGCAACTCGTATAAAAGATTCAATATTTACTCTTCATAAATACGTAAGCTGTAATGATATTGCGATGATATGGATCATCTATTTGGAAATTTCAGTAGTCTACGACATATTAAAAAATAATCAATATGCTACGATTTATACACTTATTCATGTAACAAATGAAAGGATATACATGCTAGGATAGTAGTTTTATTCAAGCTAAAGACTACATGCTTGATTATAGATAGTTTTATCAAGTAAAAATAGTAAAAATAGGACCATGATAGGTGTCGATAATATTTAACTAAATTTTATTAAAAAGGATATTTTATAAAAAGGAATATCATTTAATTTGATTGTTTTGTACTAAAACATTATGTATGTAACCCATGATAGTATCTTCATTATCCTAGTAAGCTGAACCAGTTTCGGGATTATATTTCGTTGGAAATATGTAAAATAGTTCATTATTATGATGTCTATAATAGTACATTTAACTTACTAATTCCTGTAACTAAAGGATTTGTATTAATTATTAAGGAAAATCAGCTGTTTTAGATATGTTGGCGGTTTTTCAAATTTTGATTTTAATAGAACTTTTTTCGCCGTTGTTTGAATACATACAAGCATTTGGAGGCCTGTATGCTAGACAAGTTTGAGTATAATTTGATTTCATTTATGTTGATATATGTGTAGGATCTTGTATAGCATCGTTGGACTCCTAAAACGTGTAAACAGATTTTTCATTTGAGTTTTTCTTTTATTGTAAATATTTTCCTATATAAATTTTATATGTATGAGTTACCTAGTGTAGCTATGTGTTTATTTCTTGTAAAGATATAGCTGGAGATAATGGGTTTCCATGGTAATTTGATTTTTAATAAAGTTTCTGTTTTTCTAGATTTAATATTAATGCTAATTTTAAACATATGTTTTTGTCCTGTGACATCACGAATGTAGCGAATAGATTTTGTTTGTGGAATTTTGCCATAGTCGTCAATTGTTTTGAGAAAACATATAAAAAGGCCAGGAAAAATTAACAAAGTCAGTCGACAAAACGTATTGAAAAAGTCCACGTCGACTCGTATGAGATTTTAAAAAAAATAAAGTAAGGTTAAGTTATAACCATATGTGTTAACCATATAAACAAAGTATTTATGGAATAGTTACCTGTTTATAAAATCAAAAATAAATATTTCCACATTTAGAACAATTATTTGGGATTGTGAATATTATTATAAACAATATAAAGAAGATTTATTTATTGGTTTGAAAAATCGATTTATTTGGAAGATCGATCAGCCGACTATTGGAAGCAGTCTGTTTTACCAACAATGCAAATGGAGTAATCTAATTTATAAAATAAAATTATATACAAGGTGTTTCGAAAGTGAACAATTTTGTTCACATAAAGAACTATAAAGTTATAAAGACAATTTTTATTTAAATCTAGAATTTGATTTTGATCATTTTGGATTGTTTTTAAATAACAAAGATATAACGATTAAACAACTTTGAATTTGTTTATTATCAAAGATAATTCAGTTTAATTTAATAAATTCATTAATTTATGATAAATTTATTTTATGTTAGTTTGTTGAAGTGGATACCAGTTTTAACCCCCATGGTCAGGTCATAACTAAGACCTAAAACACTAAGACCGCAACCTCAAGGAAGATTTTCTTAATTTTGAATTTCTTTGCTTAAACACTTGTGTTGTGTGTTTATTTTGAATTTTGATTTTCGTTTTAACCACAATAAAAATAAAAAGCTGTGTTTGAATTTATTCATGTTTTTAATTGATGTTCATGCAAGTATCTATTGTTCTTATCTTTATACATAGTTAATGTTCCTGTTGTTTAGCTGCAGAAGTCCAAATGCTTTGGTAGTAAGTTTCGTCCCAGGTACAGGAATTATTAAAGTTGAATTAAATATTTTTATCTCATGCTCTATTAATATAAACCTACTGAAAACTCTAACAATTTGATACTTGTAAAACAAATTGTTACAAGTATCAAATTGTTAGAGTTTTCAGTACAGTTAAAACTTCAGAGACTTGGGTTTTCAAAGCTCTATTAATACCAGTTTATTTTACTTAGTTTCTAACAGCACTGTTTGTTAAAAAGAGAGATTAAAGCACTAATTTGGCGTCACTATGTGTACCGTAGATGTTGACCTCTTGCGCAATGATGAACAGGGTCTAAGAAATATATCGAGCCGTTTGGCGTCTAGAGATTTTCAGACAAAGTACATTAATGTATAGGTTTCCTTAAAAATAGCCTGAAACCTGTAGCGTCAAACAACCTAGGGGTCATCTGATCTCTGAAAGTCATTAAAGGTCATGTATATATGGGTTCTGAAGGCCTAGATTTTCATATTTAAAGTTATAGGTTTTGACCTACTGACCAATGTTGAATAAGGTTTCAAAAAAGTGTGCAGATTTGTTTGAAACCAATGCATAACAATGATGACCATGCAAGAACCGAATTTCTTTACTCTGTTATAACACAAAAATATCACACAACAAATAACTCATTTATTTATTTATTCATACATAGAAGTCGTTATCCAATCATTGGATTGATAATGAACCGGAAGGCCTTTTGTCGTAGTTTAGCTAATGTCTTATAGTTAATAATAATAATAATCTTACAAATAAATTTAAAAATACTTAGAAAAACAAATTTCGATCGTTATTAAGCTTATTAGTTACTTGATAAATTAAATTCAGAATCTTATAAAAATTGATTTCTTATCATATCATGGATCATCATTAAATTGTAACTTTATGAACATTCTAACACAGCATTTAGATAATTCATCTCAATTTAATACAACAAGCTAAGTAACGCTTCCACATGAAAATAAGATATAAAGAACCCACCTGGTTATTTCAATAAACTAAATTTGATTTACCCATGTTGCTCCGGGTGACTCGTAGGAGGTGATCACTAGGTTGTTAAGATCCTTTAGCAAAGGCTCGTAAAAGTCACAAGTAGGTGCTCAGATTTTGCGCAATACAAGACCATTAATAATGCCTTATGTTCAATTTCAGTCTTAGAGGTCCCAAATTAGGAAGCTTAACGAATTTTGTTTATTACTAATACTTATAAATAATCAAACGAACCAGGGTAAACCTCGCAGTTTCGTCTATGGAGATCACACTAAACTAAACTATTATCCAAAACGAACACTGGACTTAAACGTCAAGTTGAAATAAAGTGTGGATCGATTTATCTATAAAAAATAATTATCTTTTAGAACAAAGGCATAAAACAAAAAGAAACTTTAATTAAAACAAGTGTTACTTTCAGATTCAAAGAGAAGGTATACCAAATGATCGCAATCGTTCGCATCGTTATCTGGCAATTGGGGCATTTAGAACTAGCCCCATTGAGAGTATCTTGTCAGAAGTAAACTTACTACTTCTACACGTCAGAAAACAGCAACTCACGTTAAACTATTTAACCAATTGTGTTGCAGACGTTAAAAATCCACTCTCCTCTATGATCCTGAAGAAAATCTCACATTACCTAAACTCCATAAAAATCCCCCCAACATTCCTGACAGAAGCTACTTTTTCATCCTTAAGTAACTGCCTCACAAAAGTAATGTCCAGACATATTTTAGAAACCATCCCCTTGGAAAGTAACTCCCCTATCTATATCATTTAACCGGCCACTTTCTACTAAAAATGATCAAATCCGCAAATCCTTGGCTGCTTCGCAAACGAAACTCTCCATGCACATTCTACACGTAGAGTACTTTATACTGACGCGTCAAAAATAAATATCGGAGTAGGTGCTGCTGTGGTAGATAGTGAAGTTAACTATACCCATCGGCTTCCCAAAATAACAAGTATTTGTACTGCGGAATTGTGAATTGTTTGTACCCAACAACACTAGTACCCAAAAATTCCTTCAGTGCTCTCTTTTCTCTACAGAACGAACACTCCAAAAACCCATTAGCAATAGAAGTTATTGAAAATGTAGAAAAAGCACGTCGAATAAATAAAAAAATGCTTTTGGATCCCTTCCCACGTTGGTATACAAGGCAAAGAAATTGCAGACAAGATGGCTAAAGAAGCTGTAACATCTAATCTCTAATTGTACATAAGATGCCAATAACCATGTAGTTGAGGCATTATTTAAAAAAAACAAAAAATGAAACGAAGAAACAAAAAGAAAATTAAAAACAACTTGGGTACCAAAATTGTCTTTTATATTAATCCCAAAAGAGTTTAATTCTAGTTTATGTGGGGATTAATATTTCTGGCATCAACATATTTCTTACTTACTATAAACAACTAAGACTGTTAAGAAACCTCAGGTTTAAACATATTTAAATTTTTGGCACCACCAGCTGTTATAATTAGAACCCACATCCATTTATAAAATCAGTCACAAAGAAAATTTGATAATTATATCTTATATCTTATATCTTCTATTATTTAAAGCTCTTGTTATAAAAAAAAACTTAGATTTACTAAGCTGCCTTAAAATCTTGAACACTTCGACATTTTTATCATAACAATAACCGCAAAATTTTGACATTTGCTTTTTTTACATGTTTTTTAACTCAAAACATAACCATCAATTTATTTTAATGCTCTACAATAGATCTGCACTTTTCTATAGATGAAATTGGAAGAGACTTTGTTACAAAAATGACCGGGTTTTTATACTTTTCTGGTAAACAAATGAACTCTATAATAAATTTTCATTGAAACAAACGAGAACTGACATTAATAAATAACCTTATAGATTATCAAATTTCCAATCTAATGGTATATAACAGTTATGTTTTCATTACAAAATAAGGCCTCCATTGAATGTCAATGGAATCTAATTTGCATGCAACCATTTATTAACTTATTTACATAAAAATACCTTTTCACACCTTCCTATCTTCACAAATTTAAACATTAAATGCTAACAAACATTATTTGCGTAATTTCAGACATCAACCATACGTAACATGATTACATGTCGATAAACTGATATCATTAGCCCCTACATTTAAGACAGTCACAATCATGTGGTAATAAAGCAGCTTTTCAATCCTCCACCAAGATTATTTAACCAAGAGCTGTAAAATTCTGAAATAGAAGAAAGTTAAGCAAATACATCATCTCGTTATCATGAAAACACATTTTTTCTATTAAATGCTCAGGTATTACAACACACCCTGTCTGTTTTAGGTTAAATCTTGCCTTAATTTAATTTAAATACAATATTAAACCATTGTCTTTCACATCGTTAATGAACAAGGAAAATTAACTAAATTCTATATATAAATCAGTTTTCCAGATATCCTTTATCTGACTATTGTGTACTAGTATGTATGTTAATTATAATTAACCATTTCTCGCTTCATAAAAGATAAAATTTCTCTTAATTATAATTTTGAAAGTGAGGTTATGCAACCAATCTAACGTGTCGCTTTGAAATTTCATATATAAGCTTATTTAAAACCATTGAGTGGGCGAATTCCTTATTTTGTGTACCATATATCACGACAATATGTAAGTGTAATGTGTCTTTTGTTTAAGTGCTAATTAGATATATTTTCTGGGTAGCTAAACTATATTCTTTTCTTTAATTAAAATGTCAAACATGTTATGGTTATAATGATTTGCGTGTGCTAATTGAAATTTCTTTATCGAAATTTCGACAGCTCGATGTACTAGAACCCTATAAGCTGCTAGATTATGTGTTTTGTAATGGCAGGAATCGATAGAAATAGTGATGTCTGTATGTGTAGGTTTTTTTGTATATGGAAAATTCAACGTGTGGGTTAATTTTAATGTTTATATCCAAAAAGTTAATAGACCTATTTTGTTCTGTTTTTAGTGTAACAAGTTATGAATAGTTTTTATAGCGTTTGGATTTTATAAAATAATGTTCATTAACAAAAGTATAAGTAGGTATTGCTAATGGTTGTTATTATAAAACGAGAGGAAAAAATGACAGTTCAGCTTATGTAAAAAAAAGTATGTTTTCATTAAAATACTTCAAGAAGCAAGTTTTATTTCGATTAACAGAAAGTAGTCAAGTTGTATGTACATCTAGTTCAGGTAGACGGTTGTTCCGACACTGTTTTCGTTTCCGACTCTGAAAAATTAAAAATTCGTTAATAACTTCAAAAGAACTTCCAAAAGAAGCTAAAATGTTATTCACATAGCGAAACTGAAAAATAACGTGTTTAGAAAAATCTAATTAATTTTTCCTTGTTGTTTCGGCACTATTTTTAATTATTATTATTCTCTTTGACTGTTGAGGTCTGGCGTTTTCTGGTTGACCTGTTTCATCGGTTTCTTCGCTGGCTTCCATAATTGTTCATTTTATATTTGTTTACTTACCATTTCTTTATATTACTATATTTAAACATTGTTTTGCCTCTCGGAATGGAGAAACTGAAGTCTCAGAGGCCGAAGCTTGATAATCTCGGGATGATTGGGTTTTGGTTCTTCTGTCGTTAGAGTTATAATGGTTGGGTATGGTATAAGAATTCTAAATTTCGAATAAAGTCTTATTTATTTGTCATTTTAAATAGAAAATATAATTATTTTTTTTCTATTGGTGGACAAACGAAATCCTTTGTTGACGTTCTGTGGGTTAACAGTGGGTAGAAGAATTGTACAAAAAAGTTTTTTTTATAGAACCAATTTCACAAATCCCCGACAATGGAAACAAAAAATGGTGAAACATCAGAGATCAACTTTTCTGCAACTGTAAGCTGCTCCACATCCTTTCATGCATTTAAAATATTTTACACTTTACAGCAATTTACGTGCATTTACAATATTTTAAGCAATTTAGATTAATCATAAGTGTTTGTGGAGTGGATTTTTGGTGGTGTCTCTTGCTGCTTTTTCCGCTGCGGCGATGTGGTTATATCATCTAGATGAGCGTTTCGATTATTAAAACTTTGCGTAACTTTCGTTCTTGAACGTTAGTGCGGCATTTCATAAAGTATGTTACAAGCTGAAGAAAGCGCTACCACAAAACTTCTGCCAACAATATAATATTTGGTTGAGAATGTACTGATTTATACGTTATAAAATCAGGAGTGCCACAAGGTAGCGTACTTGGCCCGATACTGTATTTACTATTAAACTGAATTCGTGCAGACGCTTAACATGGCAAAAATAAATAGTTGCCAAGAAAAAGCAGTTAGGTCTTAAACGAATACGACTGTATTTAACTAATTAAAGTATCCGTTGAATAACGAATACAACGTACCTGTGGGGTACTACTAGCTACGCATTATAACCATTACCCCATGGTGTGTGTCAAATTTACTATTAGAGAGAGGCTTACAAATAATACGATATATTCTATCAAAATAGAAACACTTGGTGCAAAATTAAAGAACAAATCAATTCGTGAGGTATATAATACCTCATTTTCATTAAAGAAAATTTCTTAATGTACTGTAGAAATGAATACAGTATTTATGTAGTTATTATACTAAAAAGGGGAGATTATAAAATTAAACAGAATAGAGGAAATTACTGATTTGGTGATTTATCTAAAGCCAGCTTGTAGTTATACCGAGCTGCTGTAGCTTAACTTCAGTTTAAGATCGAAGATAAACCATCTTCAGCAGCTCGGGTGAGTATTTGAACATTGACTATAAACATGCTCTATTTCTAATATAATTATTTTTAACTTTGTGGTTATATTTCCTACTCAACAGTTGACTACTCCCTAATTATGTTGTTTTTAACGTAACAATATCTCCAAACAGACTATGTCACATATTTACTAATCTTTATTCTAGCAACTGTATTTTAAAGTATTTTACTGAAAAATCTTTAAATCTCTTTGATTTAACGTAACACTTCAACCTGGATACATCACCAGTAGAACGGTGTTAATTTAAAATGAAACTCTGAATTAAATTAAAAACTAATTACATTTAAAAATGTTGTTACTTTTAATAAAAATAATTGCTTCACAACATGGCTGATTAAAGGCAGTAGTTTTAGAAATTTACATCTACCTTGTTAGAATTTTCGTCCAAAACATAGCCCGCAAATAAAGTGGAAAGTTTGTCTCGCTTAATTATCACAAAAACGTGAGAACCAAAAATTTCGGTGCGTTTCCTTGTTTTTGTATGACTATCCATAAACTTTTTTTATATAACTCATATATCCATTAGTTTTTGAAAAGGTCTTTGTTAAGTTAATTCTAAGATGGTTATTTAGAAGTGCTACTTGCAACCCCTGTCATTACCAGCAACCACAACCGCAACAACAAAAAAAAAGATCCTAACAAAAGTAATAGGAAACGACATCAAAATTTAATTTTAAAAAAGACACAAATGACATTTCAAGTTAAAAAATAAGTACTTATTATCATCGTCTTTTCTTTCCCTAAATTTCTTCAATTTCTGCGCACGAAGGCATATAATTAGGGATACCTACATTTGCTCTGGTAATTTTTTTAATAACTCATGCGTGATTAAATTTCAACTTTTACTGGGGGCATTCCCTTCTCCATTTTTATTTTTATTAGTATTTTTTCCGGGGTTGAATTTGCGTTAATTGAGTCTTTATGCCAACACTAAAAAGATCATTATCTTTATGAAGTTGCCTAACTGAAAATGAAAGGGTTACATTTATTTCAATCTAAACGTCTTGCTTGATTTACTTCTCGGATGTACGTATATAATGATAAAGTTGGTAAAGTAGTGTAATAGGAAAGAAAAATCAATTAAGATTTTTATTATGAAGAGTTTTTACAGTGAACTCGTGTACCTTTTGTAGAGCGGCACGTACATGTTGGTTTTAAAAATCCGTGAAATTGCTTTGAAGTTTTTTGTTCGTTTACTAATTTAGTGCTTCTTTTAATTTCAGTCGTGACCGTTCTTCATATCAAAAAAAAACTTGATTTATTTGCAGGTTCATTTTAATCGCAACAATTTCGGTTTTTGTTAACCTTTATGTAAACGTCGGGTACAGAGTATTCTTAAGGAACTGCTTTCCTTATTGAACAATTCTTCAAATTTATTAAACATTAACTTTTGCTACAAATCTATTGGTAAATCGATGAAACTATTTACTATTATCTAAGTTTCGTAGATTATAAAAAAACATCAGAAATATTAGAATACAATATGTTTCGTTTCATTAAAGAATGTTTTCTTTCCATTTACGTTGGAGATTTGCTTACTACTTATTTGTATGGTCTTCTGATCTTATTTAGGGTAGGCTCTAGACGTTTGCAATCGTGGGAAACGATTAATTGCCCGCCGTATTCGATCACCCAATAGCCATTGAATTCAGCCTTCAACTGTTAGATTTGCTTATTCTGAAGTGTTGTTTTTTGAAACTATTATTAATTAAAATGTTTATTAATTTTATTCAAATTTTTCTGATATTATAAAAGTACAATTAGGTATTTTTTTACTACCACTATTTTTCTAGATATTAAAAGGAACATTTTTATTTTATTTATATTTTTAGGCATAGCTCACGTGACCTTTGATTAACACGTTTGATTTGCATTATCGAATAGAATTCAGTTGCACTTTAGTATTATATTTTTTTTAAATAATTTGTTTATTTAAAACTAATTTTGCTGTTCATACACCGAAAGATTCATAAAAGTTAATTTATAATACGTTTAAGGACTTTGGATATCGATATAACTTTTATTACCTTTTATTACTTTAAAGCAATTTCATTGTTTGATTTTCTACTTATATTATATGTTATAGCATATAAAACTACTCTTCTATTCATAAAAACAAAACCAATATGTAACATATAGGGGAGACTAGGGAGGATTGAGACAAGGGAGGATTGAGACATGGGCTCTAAAATTCAAACAACTACTAGCAGCTCCCTCTACACTTTACGGAATAAAGATAGTTGTTAAAAATCTTGAATCTGATGGTTGTAATACAGTTTTTTTCGTCGCAGAGTTTTTTGCACAATTTTGTTTGTGAACAATTTCGTGGTGGTTTAGCAGCAATTTAACTGTGCTTTAAGGTATAATTTCCACTCAATTTTCGGTGCAGACGCGATAGTGGTATGTACTATATTATTTTATACGAAAAATTGAACAGATTTTAATATATTTTTTTAATTTAATTTATTTAACCTTAAATAGTGCATTGAGGGAGGTATGAGACAAGTCATGTGGGGAGAAATGAGACGTCTCAAAGCTCCCCAAATTATAACTTTTTAAAACAAAGCAACATCTTATGGTATAAAGTTAATTAAGTACAATTATTTTCAGTGAATGTAACAAGAATGCCACGATTCTGGATAAGAAAAACGGACCGGGAAGTACTTCCTGACGAAGTTGTTAAAGCGGCAGTAAAAGAAGTTCAGAGTGGGGCAAAATTACGTCCCACTGCGAAAAAATATGACATAGACAAGCAAACCCTGAGTCGATATATAAAAAAACGACCGCAGCTCAAAATGATGCAGATAAACTTTCGTATGCACCAAACTATAAAAGCGCCATGGTGTTCACGAATGAACAAGAGGACATTCTCTCTGAATATTTGATTCTTGCTTCCCAAATGCATCATGGTCTTACAGTTGTATGCACTCGCCAACTTGCCTTCCAATTTGCAAAAGCAAATAAAAATAAATATCCAAAAAAATGGGATGAAACGCTTATGGCCGGTTATGATTGGTATCGCGGGTTTATTCACCGACATCCCAATTTATCGTTAAGGGCTCCAGAACCTACCAGTTTGACACGCTGCACCAGTTTTAATCGAGCAAATGTATCTGCATTTTTCAAAAATCTGGAAGCAGTGCTTCAACGAGAGAAGTTTGAACCTCATCAGATATGGAACATTGATGAGACTGGAGTCACTACAGTTCACAAACCACCCAAGATAATTGCAGCTAAAGGTGTTAAGCAAGTAGGAAATATCACCTCTGCAGAACGAGGGACTTTGGTAACCGTTTGCTGTGGTGTTAGTGCTGGTGGGCGATATATTCCCCCGTTTTTTGTATTTCCACGAGTGAATTTCAAAGACTTTATGCTAACCGGCGCTTTTCCAGGAAGTGCTGGGACAGCTTATCCAAGTGGTTGGATGACAGCGGCAAATTTCGTTGTATTTTTAGACCACTTCATAAAACATACTGGTTGTTCCATTAGTAACAAGTTATTGCTAATCATGGACAATCATGATAGCCATATTTCTATCGAGTCACTACAAAAAGCCAAGGACAATGGTATAGTTTTGCTTACCCTACCACCTCATTGTAGTCATAGACTACAACCATTGGATAAGTCAGTGTATTATCCCTTTAAAAATTTCTATAATTCACAATGTAATTCATGGATGGTTGCAAATCCGGGAAAAACTATTTCAATATATAATATCGCGTCGTTAGCTAGCCGTGCTTTCGAATTGGCCTTTACTCCAAAGAATATTACATCAGGTTTTTCCCAAACGGGTATATGTCCCTTCAATCCTGACATATTTACGGATTCTGATTTTCTTGGTGCATCTGTAACTGATCGGCCATTAGATCACGATCGAAGTAAAACCCCAGTGGAAGAAAATATTGACGAGACAACATTATTATCAACGAATGCGTTGGTAACGGCAGGAACTTCGAACACAAGCTCAACCTTAGTCAGCCCTGAAATGTTGAGACCCTTTCCAAAGGCTGGCCCTCGAAAAGGGCGTGGTGGACGAAAGCGTGCATCTTCGAAAGTTCTCACAGATACACCAGTTAAAGAAGCTCTAGAAACAGAGCTCCAAGCACGAAAAATAAAAAAAATAGTTCCGTTCAAAGGTCAAGGCATTATGACAAGAAAGATAACTAAATCTCCATCATTATCTTCTTCTTCTAGTGCTGAAGTTGATGTCAGTTTGTCTGGTGGAAGCAGTGAAGATGTCTCCGACATTGAAAGCTATGAAAAAGAAGTGTTACAAATGAAAGCATTGTTTGAAGATGTTCGCTCTATTAAAATCGGAGACTTTGCATTAGTGAGATTTCCTGGAAAATGTGCTGTTGTACATTATGTAGGTTCCTTAACAAAACGGTTAAATGACGATTTTGAAGTAAAATTTTTACGTCGACAAGGAACAACTTAGAAATTCATTTATCCTTTGGTAGAAGATGTATCAGTTGTGAGAGAAGATGATATTGTTTTAAAATTACCAGCTCCTACAAACATCGGGGGAACGGAAAGAACAAAATCTAGATTCACTTTTGGGATAGACCTATGTTCGTACAGCAACGTACGTTAAAAAAATCCAAAATAAGTTACAAAAATTTGTTAATTTTGATTAAAAATATTACTAACCATGGAAGTCTCATTCCTCCCCATTAACTGTCTCAATGCTCCCTCATATGGGGTGACTTGAGACAAAATACTTTGTTTCATTAATATTTAAATAAAAACAATTAAAAGTAATTTTAATCAATTTATCAGTAATCGGCATGTGATAAAGACATAATTGAAGGTATTTACCTAATGGATCACCTTGTAAAGTGTTTCATACAAATGATAAAAAATAAATTTCAATTTTGTCTCAACCCTCCCTAGTCTCCCCTACTTTTTAACAGCTGATTTTATTAAAACATAGGCCCCATGGTGGATTGTCAATTGTAACAAAATCATTTTCAGCAATGATACTTACGTTGAATTTAAATAGGCCTAAATAGCTACAGTATTTGCCGACAAAATCTGAAAAGAACAACACATTTGCGACTACTACCAATGTGGTCGACTTTTCCCAATAATGGCTCCTCGATAGCTGAAAATATAAACCCCAAATACCAAACATATAAATAAAAAGTTTTCAAATAAGGGATGTACAGTGGTTTATTAATTAAACAAATTGTCAGGCAAGTCAATTAACATAAATCAATCGAGTATGGTTATAGCTTAATCAAGGACATATAGCTTTGGCAAAAATTAAATGTAGGTTATTGATTTCTATATACAAAATTTGATCAGAGTGTGGATTAATGCGAGCGCGATTACTTACTTTAAATTTGACTTAACTTCAAGTCTCAAAAATATAAAAGGCAAGGTAAATTAACGCGAATACCTGTGATATAGATTACGCAATCGTTAACCTCAGATTTTAATTGTTTAACCAATTCATTACGGAGCAAAGTCATACGTATTCACTCGCAAATATTCCTGGCAAAGTAATAGAATAAATAATATGTGACAAAATTATATATTTAAAATAGATACCTATATATAAGTGCTACACGCATACTGGGGAAAAACCATTTAACACATAAAATTATAATATACAAAGATACAGTCATGCTTTATATACAATAAGGGTTGTCAAACGTTATTGTTGTTGTAATAGTTGCTACAATATAACTGACTCACGATACGGATGTCTTATTTCACTCCGAAGAGGAACACCACCATCCAGTTCGAACGCAGTGGTGTTTCAACAACCCACGCAAACACGAAGTGTATGTAATTATTGTAAGGCAACCAGGAAGTTATAAAATGAGTAAAGGTAAACCCAAAAGAAAAAGGTTTGTAACAAATAGAATCAAATTACCAGAATGCACCAAACAAACATTTTATAAATACCTTCGGTGTAATGTGACCTTAAGAGATAATTATATCGCCTCCATATGTTATATTATATTATACATCAAAACCTATCAAAAGAATTAAGTATAAGAGACTGCATGATAGAAAAGTTAAAACCTTAAAAACTTACGAGAACGTGCTTCTATAGACTCTAAAAAGAACAAGTGGAAAAATGCCTTTACGGCTTTCAATATAACAATTGGAAAAATTATCGCCACAATTTAATCACAGATCTGCACCAGAGCAATTCCCAATTCACAACACAAAGGAAGAGATTAATTAAACGGCGATGCCCACTAAAATATTCTTTATAAAGGACTAGCTTGACGAGCGTACGAAAACGTAGTGAGTGTCCCGCAGTCGCGTAAGTAATCGTGATTGTATCAAAAGATCTGAAGCAATCGAATATGAAAGGATCAAGTTAATTGTGAAAAAAAAAGGTATGAGTGGTTGTTATAATTTGTATTTGTCAATTTCAATCCTTAAAAATTGTAAACATTTCTTTTTTCTGTAAAAATTAATTAAACCGCATTACTTTGTAAAACCCGCATTATTAATGAACCCGCATCTCTTAAGAAACCCGCATTTTTATGGAAAATTGAACAGCTTTTTTATTGGACACCGCATCGCATTATTTAGATTTTTACTGACACAACGCTCGCTATATTTTGAAACTAAGAAGATTATCCACCATTATACCAATAAGTGGCAGTTTCTGCAGAACCAGCAACAAAACGCAAGATTTCCACCGTCAGACTGTTTAGTCCTTACATCCTGATTGTGGGTTTAGTTTTGCCGCAACATCGAAGACCCGACCAGCGTAACAAAGTCAGCATATACAGTTCACTGCTCCACGCCAGTGAGTGTTCTGCTATCAACAGGAAGTTAATTCCAAACATAAAGGCAACTAATAAGAGAGAAAATGCGAAAATACCTAAAAGCTGTACAATTTAACGCAAACGCATAGCTATACAGGGTGCTACGAAATTAGCACGTAACATACTTATAAAGCAACTAGATTTACTTTTAAATTTTAATAAAACTAGCTAAGTGAACTTTCCACATGAAAATACAAATAAAGAACCCACCTGGTTACTTCAATAAAATAAATTTGGTCTACAAACGTTGTTTCCGGTGACTCGTAGTAGATGATCACCAGGTTACTAAGAACCTTTTAGAGAAGTCTTCCAGTTGCCACGAGGAGATAGGGAAGATCCGGCTGTGTTGGACCCCTTTTTGAATTACGTGCTTTAATCTTTAAATATGACAATTTACATTTTTATAAAATATGTCTCGCCTAGAACGGATATATTTATTTAAAAAATGACGCAAAAAGAACGGTCTATTTTTTATATTTTTATTTTTATTATCTTTTTATTTTATTTCTATTTTCTTTTACTTCGTTTTCTTATATTCTTTTTATTTTCTCTTTTTTATTTTATTATCTATTGTTATAATGTAATAAGTATATATATATGTATTAGCAAGTATGCCATTATAACCTGATATCAGGTAATGTTGGCACCCCCAACAGAAAACTAAAAAGACATGCATAATTTTTTTTGATGTTTTTAGGGTCACATAAGCATATTAACAAATAATAGAACAAAAAACAAATGTATTTATTTCAACTTTTAACGTTTTAAATAAATCATGTCTTAACTCTTAACCATGTCATGTGAGAACAAAAAAAATTGAAAACCTCAAGAGGTATTTTGAAAAACATGGATTTTTTAACAGAAGAACAAAAAACACTCAAATATCTATTTTTTAAAAATTACTTTGTATTTGTCAAAAACTTTGTATTATTATTATTATTATATTCCATTATGATGGCCGGAATATCATGGGTCCAACATGCCCGAACTGTATAGGTTTTAAATTTCTCGCCATAAAACCAAAATGATATAACATAGACCCTCTATTACACAATGATAATTAAGGTTAGGTTTAACATATTTGCAGAAAAAAATATTAAAACAAAAACTTCCAAAATGTTTATGATAACATATTTTTTAAAATATAATATAAAAAAGTTTCAGACCTACTTTTTTCCAAACAAATCAAAATATTTCAGCAAAGACTTTTAGCATTCACACCAAAAAAATTTTCTCGTCAAGGTCCCATGTTACACGACACTCTACCATGCACTTATCGGTGTTGTTAACTCAGGAAATCTGAAATAATGCAAGGGTGCCAACATAGCCAGGGTTCCATCACAGCCGGATCTACCCTAAAAGCGAATGACAATACCATTGTTAATGCCTTACATTCAATTGAAGCTTTAGAAATTCAAGATCAATACAATTATGATTCTTCTTTATAATTAACAGCCCCGAAGGTATATTCGCCATCAAACGAACGGGGATAAAACTTGCAGTTTTAAGTTTGAAGATTAGGCACCAAGATACGAAACTGGATTAAAAAACGAACTAAATTTAACGCCAAACGGAGTTCCCTATAAATAAGAATTATCTTGTAGAGAAATACTTATTGATTTTATATTGAAAAAAATGTTACCTTTCGGGTTCGAAGGTAAGGTATCCAAAATGGTAGACAAAGCGTCGCACTTCGCATTACAAAGAAAACTATAATTTCGTTATTCCATAACTTCCAAACAATGAGTTAATACTTTCAGTATTTCACAAAATCAATTTGTGCATTAATTACACAATAATTATCCCATCAAAAGGGAAATTTTATGAAAAGGGAATATCATGCCGTCGGCTTTGCTTTTACAACCGACCGAATGTATTATATTTCTGCTGTGCTGTGTAAAGGGCGCTTCATTCTCAGAAAATTCAAAATTATAGAAAGAATTACAGTCAGAAATGTCTGACAATGAGAAATCTCTTTGAATATATTATTTAATACTAGAAGGGCACTTAAAATAAAGATTTTACAGAAATTTAATAGTTTCAAAAATAAATGTTATCGGAGTGTATACTTATTCGAAAGAATAATTAATGTAGTTTTAAAATGGTTTGTTATATAACCATTTAATTATTTTAATTGCATTAGACACTTGGTATTTTATAACTTCACTGCTAGGGTTGTGATAATCTATCGATATTTATTTATCTTAAATAAACAGTAAACCCTGTATGTATAACAATATTATATTTGTGGTGATATACCTGCTATTGAATTTAATTGCATCCTTTAGCGATTAATCTTATTTCAGTTTAATGTCTTTCTAATTGTTTGCTTTTAATTTAAAATAACCCTAGTGTATTCCACGCTAATGAAAGCAGATGGAAAATCAAACCTATTCATTTGAATTTTAGTTATAAAATCGTTTCATCCCATATATGTGTTAAGCAGAAGTAGTCACCTATAGATTTATTAATTATTTGCATTCAAAACCCATCTGTTAAAAAGACTAGCCAGTTCTCTCAGTAGTTGGCAAGACTGAAATATTTTCAAACTCGTTAAGCGAGTAGTCAATTCCACTTTTACCTTTTTAAATTATTCCGGTATAATTCTTTCGTCATTAGAGAACGAAAACTAGCGGTACCATTATCAAATTAATTAATATTAGTTTGCTCCTTTTTTCGATTTATTAAAAGGTCCGAAAAAGAACCGTATAACCAAACTAAAAACGACATAACTGACCTACCGTAAAGGTAACTTAATTTTAGTGGAGTTCAATATCAATTTACGAAGAAGGCGAACCTGTTTCACCTCGGCGGGACATCTTGACATCTGCGAATTGAATTCCAAATCTCTAGCGGTTTTAAGTAACCGTTGTACACAGTATTACATTCCAAATGTATTCTGGAACAAAATGGCCGGTTCCCCCTAGGCGATTTCAAGTACGTGAAACGTGAACTAAGTTTTAAAACACTTGAGGAAATTATATTGTCTAACCCGTTTTCTTATTAACTTAGCTACGAAATTTCTAGATGAAACGTATTGAAACATTAGTAACTACATTTTAAAGGAATATCTACCGTTGAATCTTGAATAACGTTTAAGATTTCAAATTCGCTCTACAATTTTAAAGATTCAAAATGTTAAGAACGTACGGAAACAATTACAGTGTTTTGTGCTTGCTTTGGGATGTAGTTCGGGTTTCAGTGCAAGGAGAGTTTATTTTTAACCTTTTTTTTATTTAACTGTACTGAAAGTCTATGTACATACTCTAAATAAACAATTGCGGACACTGAATAGATTTTCAATCAATTGTTTCAATTCTCAGTAAGAAAAAGAATATTCATCTTCTTTAATTTTTCTTTTTTAAGATTTGATGAAGATTTGTATGCATGCATATTTTGCAAAACTAAAAATAAAAATAACAGATAAACGCTTAGCCGAAAACTGCTAACCTAGTATGCGGCAGTAATAAGAAGTTAAAAGTAATAAAACCATAATCATAAGCCACGGTCAACTATACGTATGTAAATCAGACCTAAAAAACAAATGTAGTCTTTTATCTGAAGTCACCGAAAAAGATCTCTCAGGATGCTGGGTATGTTTTTGAACATTACTTTGCTGGTTACACAACTGTATTTTATTATCATAGTGTTTTATGGCTACGTTCTGTTTTTTTACTACCGTTAGAGCTACAACATCGTAGGTTTGAAAGTATCAAGGTATTATTATTGACATCTCTAATTATGGTGTCTTAACTAAAACTTTAACATCTGTTAACCTACCCTGTACGTTTCCTAATGTCCTTTTCAAACATCATTAAAAAGTTTTCAAATTGTCAAAATATCTAACGATTACAATTGCACATTTGTCAATCCAGACTTGTAATTTTAACAGTTTTATGTTTATTAATCTACATCTTGATATAAATATAAAGCAACATTCTGAGCTGAGAAAATACTCAATGAATTTCCCATTTTTCAGAAATTTTGTAAATACTCGTTGCAACCTAAAAATCACATGTGGAATTAAATTAGTTGACACCGATAGACCTAAGGGTAGTACATATCTTGTATCAAAGTTCAAGTCCAGGTACTAACTTTCATCAGATTAATTTGTAGCACTAGGTCATCGAATGCACACATCTCTCTTCTTGACCTCGAATGATCCAGTTAAAATTACGCTTACTTTTAACGCCGCATCTTTCTTCAACACATTCAGAATGCGTCTCTAAAAACGACTAAACAGTCTTCCATGAATGCCTTCGAATCAATATGTCTGATGTTGGTGATTACAGCAGTTCGCATGCGTCCCTTAAATGCTGATTTTATATCAGCCAACTTCACGCGATCGCGAACTGTCCCTTTTCGCTGACTATTGCTTCCACCTACAGCTTTTAAGGTTTTAATAATCTCCCTATATGATCTCGCTTGGGCCAGGCGGGTTGATAGATGATTCTTAACCCCTATAGATGTTTCTTTTTCCAGTGCTCTATTGATTCTCCATATAGCTGAGGTACATTGTTTTAAAGCACTCGAGATGGCTCGAGCATTACCTTGTAGCTGCAAGTTGTATGCAAGATCCTTTAGGTTATCAATAAGCTGAGTTGCGAATGACATCTTTTTTTTTCTTGTACAACGTTTAAATACGGATGCGAAGGGAGGTAAGTGTTACCCGTTCAGTTGCTGCACTGAGACTGAAATCTAGAGTTAGAACTTCGTTCTATATCCTGTTTACACGTACCGCCGAGAAAACAGCTGAAAGCTGTGTTACCGTTGAACGGCTCGTAGTTATTCAGAGTTACCAAATAATGCTATTAAAAGGAAAGAAAGGTTAAAGAAATAATACGGCAGTATTATAACACAAAATAAAATCATATATTCATCCAAATATATATTTAACAGAGTATGATAGCAGTTAAGCAAAAGTTGGAAAAATAATGAGACAGAGTGTCCCGCGAGAAGCGCTTATATGTTAGGATGTCGGTTCCTCCTCCAGGCTGGTGCTGCATCGTGGTTGGTCGGCCGGATTCTCCAATTGCAGGCTGCTGACGTTCTGGATCTTCTCGTTGTTGGTGACAGCTGAGAAAAATTACCGAGTTACTGGATGTAATAAGGTGGAATTTAAATAATACGATACATAAATCAGTTCGGTTCATATATTAAAATGCTATGCAGAAACCTTATTTTAACACCTTTCTATGAATTTAAAAGATGGGGAAAAGATAAAGGTTCGAAGGGGATATAGTCTAGCGCTACCTGAACGCATGAGGCTTTTATACCTGGCCAGTATACGGGTTTTGATCATTTAACATTTATATTATGCTTTTATCGTTACTATTTTGCTATTCAAGTCGTCCCTAATTACGATTAAATGAGAAAACGTGTTATAGATCTGTTCAAATTCGATTGCCTAGAAAACGGGTAGATGTTACATCTCAAAAGTACGATGTAAAATTGAATAGAAATTGCTAACAGGCTTGCTGTTTATTATGCTATAGATTTAAATGAAATGACTAATAGATTCTGCTTTTGTATACTTTTAAATGTTAGATCCTTTAAATGTAAGGATGTTAAATTTCAAGATGGATGGTGTACCAGCTGTTACAAACTAATTATGGATAAGACTTAATTACTGGATGTGTTAAAATCTCTAAACGGTTTTACTATATACAAGAAGATATTATGGAACAATTATTATGGAGATTTTTTCCGTTAAAATAAAATTAATGATTCTATTATATATTTAAAAACATCTACTATGTATCAATGATCTCCATTCATAATTAAGTTAATAAAATGAGTTGATATGTATTACATACTTTTAAATATATAAATTAATCAGATTGTTTTAATAGAAAGAGAAAACTATTGGGAATTAGATAACTTATCAAATATGCCGTGGTCAGTAGCTATATGTTTTATTAATTGTTATCATTATTCTGTTATCAAATATTTCAGTCAGCCCTCTGGAGCTTTTTTTGGGGCTACCCTTTGCTGCTTGTAATATACTTTTATGAAATCTGTTGTAAATTAATTAGAATGAAAAGTTAAATATGCCCCCTACTTATATGGTGCTTTAATATTTTTTATCTGGACAGGTAATAATGCTTTCAATTATCCATAGAAGATGTTGAATTATTTTCTATTATATGCTTTAATAAAGCAAAAGACATTTTTATTTTCAGTAGCAAAAGAAGGGTTACGCTAAATTATTGTTTTAACAGAATATGCGAATGTTCTAAATATGAAACAGCTGGTGTAATTTGATCATTGTTGGGGTCTGTCTATGAAATTCTTATACTTGATCTGCGACGGATGTATTTTATATCCGATTCATCATAATAATATATGTATCTAGGCTTGTAGATACTAAATTAATATTTTTATGTTTGAAGCGAGTTTATAGCTAGTATGTTGTTGTTAAAATGCATTACGGATAATTTATTATTTCTTATTCAATTTTGACCTTTTAACATGGATAAATTTGTTTCGTCTTCACCTAGACTCATCAGTACGGGAGGCCATATTTGACTACAAATATCCCGTGTTGTGTTATTTATTAAAAATGTTGTTATATTATTATGGCATGCTAGATACGCAACTGCGTTAATGACCTACCTAATGATATCTTGGTCTGACAGGCAAATTCTACGGGAGGCCATATTTGACTACATATATCCCGTGTTGTGTTATTTATTAAAAAGGTTGTTATAATATTATGGCATGCTAGATACACAAATGCGTTAATGACCTACCTAATGATATCTTGTTCTGACAGGCAAATTCTACGGGAGGCCATATTTGACTACATATATCCCGTGTTGTGTTATTTATTAAAAAGGTTGATATAATATTATGGCATGCTACATACACAACTGCGTTAATGACCTACCTAATGATATCTTGTTCTGGCAGGCAAATTCTACGGGAGGTCATATTTGACTACATATATCCCGTGTTGTGTTATTTATTAAAAAGGTTGATATAATATTATGGCATGCTACATACACAACTGCGTTAATGACCTACCTAATGATATCTTGTTCTGACAGGCAAATTCTACGGGAGGCCATATTTGACTACATATATCCCGTGTTGTGTTATTTATTAAAAAGGTTGTTATAATATTATGGCATGCTAGATACACAACTGCGTTAATGACCTACCTAATGATATCTTGTTCTGACAGGCAAATTCTACAGGTAAATGTTAATCTATCTGAGAAACAATATACACACTTTTCACTTTGGTAATAATATAAACAATTTCAATGCAATTTAGACACTAACTTGCTGTATTTATAATAGCTCTACAAGCTTGTCTTAACATGAAATCGCGTAGATGTCAAGATCTTACACAGGTGTACGCGGTGTTGTTATGCGCCGGACCGAGTCGCGGATGACTTCGAGTCGCGAGCCGACGCCATCTTTTTTTGCTAAATCGGACCTTCATAAGAAATAACATGGGATTTTGCGCTAGAATCGGTGTTGCCTATGTACTTATGTTCTCTATGCTCGATAAGCTATCTATGCTTTTTGTACTTTTTAAGGCTCTCTCTATGCTCACTTACTTAATACTTTCTCTATGCTCTCTCTATGCTTCTTCTGTGCATATGTGCTCTATATGCTTTCCTTGTACTCACTCAACTCTATGTGCTCCCTCCATGTTTTCTCCGTGCTGTGTATACTCTTTATGCCTTCTATGCTTTATATGTTTTCAATGATCTTTATGCTCGTTTGTTCTCTCTATGCTCACTGACACGCTGCTCTGTATGCTCTCTCCGTGCTTTCTATACTCTGTATGTGCTTTATGTTTTCTATGCTCTATATGCTCTCTATACTTTCTTTATACTTACTCTGCTCGTTGTGTTCTCTCCATGCTTTGTATACTGTATGCTCTTTATGCTTGTTAAGTTATCTCTATGCTCACTTACTTAATGCGTTCTCTAAGCTTCTTCTGTGCTATCTATGCTTTTTCTACGCTTTCTTTATACTTACACTGCTCTCTATTTTTTCTCCGTGCTTTCTATAATCTGTATGCCCTTTATGCTTTATATGATCTCTATGTTTTCTTGATACTCACTATTTATGCTGCAATTTGCAATTTTTGTTGTCTCTAACCTCTTTCCATACTTTTTTCATGCTCTTTGTCTCTTTGTTCTCTTTATGCTTTCTCTATGCTCCTTTTATGCTTTCTGTGTACTCTCTATGATATGTTAATGTGCTACGTATGCCCTCTATATGCTATATCTAGAGTTCCTATACTTTCTGTATGCTTTCTCTATGCTCTTTCTATTCATTCTCCACTTTTTTATATGCTCTTTATGCTCTCTCTAAGCATTCTCTATGTCCTTTTTTATGTTCGCGCTCTGATGTTCTGTGTTCTTTTTATGCTCGTTATACTCTCCATACTTTATCCGTACTTTGTATACTCTATGCTTTCTACGCTCTATACGCTCTCTATGCTCTATACGCTTTCTATGCTCGTTAAGCTCACTTACTTAAGAAGTATTAAGTGCCATCTATAATCTCTATGGTTTTCTTATACTCACTCTGCTCTCTATATGATTTCCATACACCCTATGCTTTTTATGTTCGCTATGCTCGATAAGCTATCTATGCTCTTTATACTTTTTTAGGCTCTCTCTATGCTCTCTTACTTAATACTTTCTCTATGCTTTTCCTGTGCTGCATATGCTTTATATGCTTTCTTTATACTCACTCTACTCTATGTGCTCTCTCCGTGCTTTCTATACTCTGACTCTTTATGCTTTATATGCTCTCTATGTTTTCTTGATACTCACTTTTTATGCTGCAAGTTTCAATTTTTATGCTGTCTCTAACCTATTTCCATACTCTTTCAATGCTGCCCTTTTGTACTCTCTATGCTCCTTTAATTCTGTTTGTATACTCTCTCTGATCTGTCAATGTTTTATGTATGTTCTCTATATGCTGTCTCTATGCTTTCTGTATGCTTTCTCTACGCTCTTTCTATTCTTTCTCCATACTTTTTTATATGCTCTTTATGCTGTCTCTAAGCATTCTCTATGTCTTTTCTGTATTCGCGCTCTGAAGCTCTGCGCTTCTTTTATGCCCTTTATACTCTCGATGCTCTTTGTATCTCTCTGCTTTCTATGTTTTATTAATGCTTTCTATGTCTTATCTGTGCTCTCTCTATGCTCTTTCTATCTTCTGTCTATGTTCTCTTCGTGCTTTCTATACTCTGTATGCTCTTTATGTTTTTTATGCTCTATATGCTCTCTATGCTTTCTTTATACTCACTCTGCTCGTTGTGTTCTCTCCATGCTTTGTATACTCTATGCTCTTTATGCTTGTTAAGTTATTTTTATGCTCACTCAGTTAATGCGTTCTCTATGCTTCTTCTTTGGTATCTACGCTCCTTCTATGCTTTCTTTATATTTACACTGCTTTCTTTATGTTTACACTGCTTTCTTCATGTTTTCTCCGTGCTTCCTATAATCTGTATGCTCTTTATGCTTTATATGCTCTCTATGCTTTCTTTTTACTAACTTTGCTCGTTGTGCTCTCTCCATGCTTTTTTTCTGCTTTGTATACTTCTCTATGCTCTTTATGTTCTCTGTGCTTTATAGGCTCTTTATGCTCGTTAAGTTCTCACTATGCTCACTTACTTAATGCGTTCTCTATGCTTCTTCTGTGCTATCTATACTCTCTGTATGCTTTCTTTATATTCACTATGCTTTCTCCATCCTTTTTCTATTCTCTCTCCATACTTTTTCTATGCCCTTTATGATCTTTCGATGTTTTCTATGCTTTCTTCATACTCTCTATGTTTTTTCTATTCTCTCTTTCTTCTCTCCGTCTATGCTTTCTGTATACTCTCTCTAATTCGTCTATGTTCTCTATATGCTTTCTGTATTCTTTCTGTATGCTCTCTCTATTCTTTCTCCATACTCTTTCATATGCTTTTTATGCTCTCTCGAAGCATTCTCTATGTCTGTTCTATATTCGCACTCTGAAGCTCTGTGCCCCATGTATGCTCTTTATACTCTCCATGCTCTTTGTATCTCTCTGCTTTCTTTTTATTTATGCTTTCTATGTTTTCTCTGTACCCTTTCTATGCTCTTTCTATCCTCTGTCTATGCTCTATTCATGCTTTCTCTATGTTCTTTATGCTCTTTCTGTGGTTTTAATTCTATGTTATTTATTCTATTATTACATAGCTCTCTATGCTTTTTACGATCTTTAGATAGAGATTATGCTCTCAAATGTTGTTTAAAATAGAAGTTAACAGCTATTTTCTTTCTGACGAAACCATTTCGATTAAGCTACAGTCTCTGCTTCACTGAAAGTCTAAGGAATTCAGGAAAACATGTAAAAGATGCAAAATATTAGAGTTTCATGTTGTGAGTCAGAAAATATAGAGCGATGTTTGTGAACGTGAAATGTCATTATCGTAAATCTAATTCACTACCTAGAGTTTAGGAGTTTTATTATCCGATCAAATGCGAACTTCAGTCCTGGAAGTTGATCTTTCAGAGACTGAATTCAAGACGTGTATGATTTACCTGCTGCAAATTTATGGTACCCCAAACAATGTTTAGTTAATTTTCAAAATGGAAAAAAATTTCTAGGGCAGTTCAGTGACACTACCCCAAAACCTGTAGGTCCTGTAGTCCTTCGAGTTACAAGGTACACGGACGAAAACCATCATTATTTATTGGCATTTGTTTATTTATAGGTTTATTTATTTGCGCATTTGTCTCAAACAAGGGTAAATTATCTGAATGTTTATTTTTGAGGCGGAACTGCTAGGTACTTGCGTAACCGTGTCTGACCTCAGAGGCGTAGAGTTGTTATTGAGATTATTAGAAGTTTTCAAACAAGCAAAGATTATAAAAAGGTAATCTCTTGCTCAAAAAAATGACCACATGACAATGATATTCCAAAATAGGCAAAAATTAAACTACAATTTCAAGTGAACGGATCATTAATAAAAATATACGCATGAATAACATGTTTAACTTCAAAAACAATTTTCAATATATCCCAATAATTGTTCTTTCCAAATTACTGAACAGTCATCAATGAGTTCATGTAATGTTTTTTCCGACAAAAATAAATCTGTTAATTTTAATAAATTAATTGTTAATTTAAAGGTCTATAAATTCAGTAAAAGTTAGGAAATGAAAATAGTAACGGATAGACGTACTACTGTAATTAATCCCTTTCGATTGGTAGCACCATTTTAATGATTTATTAATTCCACATTTAGTAAATTATCGTTGAAAACTTTCAAAACGCCGGCTTTAACTACGGATATGAAAACGTTTTAAAGACCAATACAGGATGCTGTAAACAAAAAAGTTTTCATTCATTCATTAATTATGTTGTAGTGATTTTAATTTCTTTATTTTTGTAACATTATTCTTCCCATCATCAGTAAAATATTTAAAAAATTCCTCAATCTCCGATTGTAATTAATTTCTTTGGAGATAGGATGGGAAGTCGATCGTTTAAATATTTAGAGCATGACTTGACAAAAATTTCCTTAAAAATATTAATAATTATTAAAACGTCTTTGTTTGTGTTAAATCGCGTATGACGAATTTATCGACAAAAATAATGTATTAAAAAGTTTTCCAAGGAACACTTCTTTTGGGATTTATTATGGAAGACTGAATTTTGCTATAAATAAGAAATAAATGTTATACATAAATGAGGTTGTTTCGATTTATGTTATTGGTACAGAAGAAAAGGAAATCCCAAAATAACTACCTAACATAACTCTTTAAGTTATTTATTTGGAAAGTTAATAAGTTTCAACATGAAATGATATTTTTCTTTGAAAGGTTTCTTTTGAAAACGGACTTAGTTCTACGTGTAATTAGTACTGGAAAGAGTTTCGGAAATTCTCTATAGAACTGAAAGGAATTCATAACATCAAGGATTTTTAAATAAGAAGTTAGAGATAGAAGGATTTGAATTGTAGCAGTGCATATGGTACTACAAGATTAAAATCTTTATCTTTCCAAAATAAATTGGTTTTGCAAACGGTTCCTAAAGTCTCCTGTGAGGTTAGTAAGCGTTAGCATACCATCGGAGTCGAACAAAGTAGTTAGTTTTATTTAGATTTCAACAAGAAGTAAAACCGTGTTTACGTAAATTAGAATAAGATTAGAATGATTGTTGTGCTCCACTGGCTTTGAAACGGTTATATCTGATGTCTTTCAACATAGGTTTATTTCAGTAAATTTAATTGTTAAACCCAGAACGTAGAGATTGACAAACATCAACAAACAGTGCAAGTGAAATCAGATGTTTAGTGTTAGTTAGAGCTTGTAAGAGATATGTATATATTTCGATGATATTGTTATATCATATTTAAAAATAATAATAGTTTAGAGGTTTTTATTTATAGAAAATATTTATAGAACCATTATAATTATACTCATGCAATAAAACAACTATAGACACATGCTAAGAAGTTTAGTTTATTTAGCATGAGAGTTTTGAATGCAGTATTATTCTAAAAATTAATAAAACAGAACAGATTAGAGAGATTACGATTATTAGACTAACGTAAGCTCACTTAGTTAAAAATATCACAATGTAGGACATGATATATGATAGGATATGAGTTGATTTCTTTAGTACGCTATAGAGCATGCACTAAATAGCTAGTATCGCATAAGCTATTCATGCAGTTTTATTTTTATTTCACATAATATAGGCTATCGCAGTTAGAAATTGATTTCTATCATGAGGCCAACTACGTCTTAGGTTGGATTTGGATGGAACCATCCAAGTTCATTGTGTCAAAGCTATTGTTTAATTTTTCTTTATGTGTTAAGTTGTATATAATGTAGATTTAGGCAGGAAAGTTGCGATGTATTGTTATGCAGCTGTTCCATATGGTATGTTATAGCTGGAAATCATGTAATTATAAGAAATAATCATAAATTTTTGTAATAACACGAAAATCTTCCTCGTGTTACAACACTACAACTAATATCAGAAAAACAATATTGTAGTGTTGTAACACGAGGAAGATTTTCGTGTTATTATAAAAATAAATCATGGCACCTCGGTATGAAATAGCCGTAGGCCTCCAAAAAGGTCATAAAATCATAAATCTAATTATTCATTTGACAGTTGTCGTTTTTAATTAGTTTCAAGCTTATGAGGCATGTTAGAACAAAACTATGTTATATCAATTTGTTTGTCTTTTTACGAACTACATTCCTATGCAATTATAATTAAGAAACTCGTTAATTCTTATTTTTGTTAAATCTATGTGACGTCATCGCCACTCGATTTTGTTCAATTTTGTTATTTTCCAATTGTTTTTGGCAAAGTGTGTGTATATAAGGACCTGGAAGGAAAAACAACTTAAATCACTAGAAAATGCAAAGGCAGAAACCACGTCTCTATGACTCTAAAATTATTAAATAAGAGTAGGTTTATATAATATATACCCATTATTTTTGTAAACAAAGATAAAATTGGTATATGGCAAAGTTTGCACTCACCTTTATAGAAGAACCACTGTCACTTTATATATAATTTCAATGGAATTATATATTTTTTATATTTAAATTTTTGTATGGATATTTTCGATTCACTGAAATATTTATCAAGGTTGCTGATATTATTACAGTGTTTTTGTGGACGTAATCACAACGAAGTAAAGTGTGAATAATTTTTCTGATCAGAAATAAAAATAAAGAGCTCATTTGCAAGGTTTATTATACATCAAAATTATTTATAGAGATTAGTGTGCTTACATATTGTGTGTGTAGCTAAAGTTTTTTTTTATTATTGCACATATTTGCTCACATAAAATTGTTTACAATTTTCACATGCTATTTTATAAACAAATTAAAATTTATTTTAGCAAGCATAAACAAATATTTTAATAAAAAATAAAATATACTATAATAGTAACGCTTTTATTGTGAATGACTAGACAAGTTTGATAGACACCCCTTGATAGATTGGTTTTTTAAGAAAAATATTTAAAAACTTTTTTGGTTGGGACTTCTAAAAGGTTCGTCTGACCGCCGTGTCGGATATGTAGTCAGAAGCGAAAGCGCACTCTTTGAAGAAGGCTTAATAAACCGAAACACGTGTAAGAGTATTCTGCATAATTTATGGAAGCATATATAGGATTAGTTGTTTCTTATATGCTTTATGATAGGTAAATTGCTATAAAATACATAGCAAGGTCTACAGCAAGGAAATACAAGTCAGGTATTTCTACTGTTCAGGTTAAAGATTTATTACTCAATCTTCACCTTCGTAACAATTCAATTTGAATTGGTTTATTGAAGGTTTTTTGGCTGGAGTATTATTCTACATTTGGTATTCCTATTCCATCCCCGCGTATCGCTATCCTATACCTCTTATTCCTAGATCCTTATTTTTGAGATCGTCTCCTTGAGTTAAGGATAAATTAACATGATTTCCACCTTGGAATAACTGAATGAAAGCCTAAAGTACAGAGGAAACTACATTTAGAAAAAATAATAAGTAGCTGGAGCGACGAAAAACAGGAATTTAATTCAAACAAAGTGGCAGTGGTTAACCTTACTGTGCAAAGACATTTAAAAAATTAGTTTGCAATAATTAAGAATTAGAGTTTATAAAAAACAAAATTAATAAAGTCATAAAATTCAAATTAATGTGTTTAATTATTATATAAAATTTATGGCAATTTTATTTGAAGTAAATAATAGCTTTTAAACAGTATTGATTAAACTTTGTAATACTCCTAGTGGAGCAAAATACATTTGTTTAATTTCATTTAGTTTTGAAACGGCTGAGAATTTAAAATTAGTCAACTAATTTGTTCTTTGTAACTAGTATTACTCCAGAAAGTCTAATCCATCACAAATCTAACGATAAATTACAGAATTGATTTAAGCTTATATTCAAACGAGGTGGCGCTCATAGGCAGCTATAGTTTATGTTGGATCGTCCAGCTGTTCAATCTTATCATGCCCAAAAAGAACTTTAATGAGAACTTGGTACATGCTGTCTTTGACTAGCTCAGCCGTGAAAATTTCTTTGAGTTTAACATAAGTATTAAACTTTTATGACCAGTTGAAGGACTGTTACTGCATTTTTCTTTTAATAAATCTTGTACGAAGATACCGTGCATATGGCGCTACGAATTGAGTTTGTTAGACCTTATTCTAGAGCTTGTTTGACCAGGGTCGGATTTTAATTATTGGAGGCCCCAGGGCTGAAGTTTGATGGGGTCTTTTATCGATCACTATGCAGGGTGTTAGAGTGTATCAAGATAAACTAGCAATAACAGGGTTAAGGAGCGTCAGAGATACAAACTAGCTAGAAAAAAACTTGTTTTTTATTTGTAAGAAATTGCTTGCAATGGTTGTTGCTAATACGGTCCTGTTATATTTTGCTTCAATTTAAGTGACAAAACAATTTAAATTAATACAATGCTATATATATTTCAGCCTCCAGAGTTGGCAGGAGATTCCGAGGAGGAATATTGGTAAAGGCCAAGTCTTTGTAAACGATAATATCAACGTGAGCGTTCTTGCTATCAAAAACGGATTGTTTATTATCAAAAGTTTATTCGATGGTGTTGTATGTTTGAAATAAAATTAATTAACAGTAAAAATCGCCCGCACTTTACTTAAACACGTACTTTAATTATAAATCGTCCTTTAATTTAACATTTAAGGTAGGATTTATTCTTCTATTTATCTTGGAATACCATTAAAGAACTTGAAAATGTTGTGTATACACAACTATCTGATGTTTACTTATTTCAAGATGGGTTCAGTTTTACTGAAACGGATAACTGGAATCAAGTAATTATTAGTTCTAAACGATCTACTAACATCGCAGATTAGAACCCGTAATGTAATTTGCTTATAAAGTTACACTAATAAAGATTGCACTTTAATATAATTAACTTACCTTTTAAAGGAACCAAATGTTCTGTATAAGAATTACATAGATATTCTTATTTCAAAGCTGTTATTAAACCTTGAATGTATTTTAAGATAAACAAACTGCAACATAAGTAAAAAGGACATGTGCTTTATTTACGAATGTATTTCAAGATCAACAGTCATCTTCGTCAAGTCATTCTAGTATTCTGCGGCATAGATTAGTGAAATAGGTGTCCGCACGGTAAGGAGTTCAACTCGTTTGATCCCCGTAACCGGCGAGAGGATTTTTCTCTTCGATAAAGCCTCAGTACACTTCGCCGTGCTGTCAGATGGGCACGTTAAGCAGTCGGTCTCGACAACTATATGAACATCTTTCCGAGATTGTCATTAAACATAACACCGCCATACACCACGCACAAGCATGTATTTACTTTAGTAGTCGAATTTCAATTCAATTTCAAGTTCAGCAAACTATAATCCTCGGCATTATGTGACATAAGAAGAATGTGTAGCAGAGTACAGGTTTAAATAACTTAGAAAGTAAATATTTTAGAAAAAAAAAGTTATAAGAACAATTTTCTCTACACATCATCAACTATCTCGTATTCAAGCATTGTTCGTTGTTTTTGAGACGCCCTGTTTATATAATTATGTATTATATCTTATTGTTGTGTTGTAATATATATTTTATATAATTATGTCTAAACTAATTATGTGCGTTACTGATATACAGCGCAACGTAGCGAGCGGAAAAAAGTTAAACTTGACATTGTAAGCGGGAAATTAAATTAAAAAATTTAGAGAATTGTAATGTTTTTCATTTGGTGGAGGCCACAGGGCTGCAGAACTCCCAACCCACCCTTCAATCCGGCCCTGCAGAGCTCGAAGGTATCTGCCTAAGAAGCTAAAGTGTCCGACTTAAGCTTTCAGATATTCTGAACCAAGTGCGATGCATGTATTGGAAGGGAGTCTGGTCATTTGTAAATTGACAACAAAATTAAATTATACCAAAAATCTTGCTAATAGAAGGTACTTATATTAAAAATAATTTGAAATGAAACTCTATTTAATACATATAAGGCACTTGAGGTCCTATATTTACGATATTTAAACAGCATAATGTTTCGCTGATAATGGAATGATTATTTCAAACGATATTCTTAAATTTTAATGCAAATATTTCAAACCATCCAAACGGTTGGTTCCAAGCGAATGTTAGCCCAGATTCTCCTTTTTCTTAATAGTGCTTAAAATTAGATCTTCATAGCTGACGAAAATTCATATATAACTTGTTCAGGTAGCTGGTATGTTGTAGAGACATTTTAAAGTAACTGTCTTACTTCGAAGTAGCAATAGCCCTCAATTACCAAAAATATTTGAATGTGTTTTCAAGATATGTTCACACCCTCTAAACTCCAACAAAATTCATCTGTGCCTAAAATCCACTAAGGTCTGACAAAGCAGCGTCGAACGCGGCTATTGCTTTATGATGTAGCTTTTGCAGACGATCCTTAAATTATTTTTAGTGAGGTTAAGGCATCCGGGAATTCTAATTTTCGGAATTGCATAAATATTTCATGCATTGTGCATTGATCGTCCACTTAGTTTCATACTTAAAACAACTGAAACAATAAACGTAGCAAACTCTGAATCAAGATTAATCCTGGATGCACTAGAAAACAAAATATTTTTAAGTTAGTGTAATTATATCGTTACGTTTCACTTACTTCTGTGAATATAGCAAATTGTACAATCAACTACAATCTGCTATTGAATGTTAGTTTCTACAATGCGGTAAAATAAAAATTCTTTCAGTAAATGCTGTAATTTGACGTGAATTAACGTTTCAAGCAGAAAGTACCTTATAAAATGTAGTATAATTATATAGACTCGAAAAGCGCGAATTTCTAGAAACCCTCCCAGCCAACCCACCAGATCAACGAGCTTTCAACAATTAAAATAACAATTCCATAAATAACTTTTCCCACAGACAACAACCAATTAATTTCGCACCGTTTTTATTTTACAGCAACTGTAATATATAAGTAATAAATGTTTAATGGCGAGTAGGGTAATGAAAAATTACGCATCTGATATTGCGTGCGGCATGATTCCTGAAATAGAAGAAGAACAAAACGTAAACCAAAAGCAATACAGAAAGAAAAGAGTCAAAATAAAAATCCCCTATGCGCTCGTTTCAGAGCCGCTCATTAGTTCTAAACAGGTTAGGTTCAGGGGCAGATCTTATTTATTTTAATAATTTATGAAATAATCTTTCCATTCTACAAAATTGGCCCAAATTAGTTGCTACGTTTTAAGTTAACTGCTCATTTAGGACTCATGAATAAATATATAACTCAGGTAAGGTAATATATACGTCATTTTGTTACGTTTTAAATTTACAATTTTAACTTGTTATTATTGTGTTGATCGTTAATATAATCGTCGTTTATTATTATTGTTAGGCATGGTTTTATAACGAATGAGAAATTGCAGTCAGCAGTAGTAGTATGTATTAAAATGTTTTAATGAAAATTTAAATTAAAACCGAGCGTTCTCGAACTTCATGTTGTGTATAAACGGCTCGTAATTAAATTTTATTTTGCTCAAATAGAGCATCCTTCATTCCAGAAATAATTTAAATATATAAATTGACTGAAGGAAAAATAAAAATTTATAATTTGTGGAAAATTATGAAATTTGAAATGTAGGTTTTCCAAATAAATAACTACTATCATCGTCATCATCATTGCTAACATTATTCAAGGTTTAGTTTAATTAAGCCAGTAAGATTACATGAGATTATTATTTATCGTTTGTAATGTAACTACTACATCCATTAGTTTTTGATTTTGTGGTAATCTGATAGTCGCATAGTAATCGTATATTCATCTTTTAAAAACTTTTAAACTTGGGTTGTGTTTGTGCAACTGCACCCCAAATTACTAGTTTACGTTCAATAAGCAAATAAAAACTCATTCTCGTATCTTATTGCAATAATAAGTTTGAATTAGTTCGTGTTTGTTAACCTCCACTTTCTGTGTTTCACGAAGCTTACATAAACAATTATTTTCTGCATACGGACTGCACCATCAAACCAGATGATTAAAAATAAATCTGCCAATACTGTACACTTTCGATGTACTAAGAATAGGTTGTGGCCGCTTGTAAAAGAATATAACCCTGGTACGGTTTTGTTGCTGCACGCAACTCCACGTGCTCGAAACTCCACGTGCTCGAAGCGTGGTAGTGGAGCAAGATTTGCTACAGCTTGAGACCCAATCTGAGTCTTCAAGCACCTCGGTTTATTTTTAAACGATTTCTTTGCATGTTATTTTTATTGTTGATATATTTTGATATTGTATATTACTACAATTTTTATTTATACTACCTCTCGCAAGCCGCTCTTATAAGTCATATTTCCATAACGTGATACTAATTTACGTTAAGCTAGAGTTCCTACTCGGATTTGATTATCTCTAAATTAACATTTAGTGTTTAATGTATTTTGTAATGTAAGATATCGTTTGCCGATCGTTAACAGAACATCCAAGAAGGTATATAGCAAGCCCTGCTGATACAAAGATTAACTCAAACTCTTTAAAACTGCACGTCGAGATTTCAAAGCGTTTGTCCAATGTATATCAAACTGCAAAAACAACAATTCCGGAGCTACATAACATATGATATCATAAAATTCGACATTTATACCGATTTCATTCACCAATTTCAACATTGAATTGTTTTCTTTGTAGTTGGTATATTGAGATGATATCTATTATCTAATTGAAAATTTGTTAGCTTGTAACACATTAAGAACATTTAGTAGGCTACGATAGGCTCCGGAAGCTTTCAAATAGTCAAATAGCACTTATACGTATATTATACGTAATATTCATGTAATAAAAAAAATAGATACTCATGCTAGAATATTAGTTTTATTCATGCTTAAGGATACATGCTTTGTTACAGATAATTTTATCAAGTTAAAGTAGGAACATAGGAGTACGATTGTCTTAATACACATTTAACCTCACTGCATTCTAAACACGAGTGAGTATAGTTTGATTTCATTTATGTTGTCATTTGTATGGGAACTTGCAAAGCATCGTTTGACCTTAAAAACGTGTAAACAGATTTTTTATTTAAGTTTTTCCTTTATTGTAAATATTTTTCTATGTAAACTGCATATGTATGACTTACCTTGGGTAACTATGTAGTCATTCCTTGTATAGTTATAGCTAAAGTTAATGAGTTTTCATTGTAATAAAGTTTCAATTTTCAGATTTTTGACCTTTGGTCGTTTTCGTTGATTTTCTCAGTTATCGTTTAGTTTAGACCATAAGTGTGTTATACTGTTTTAATTGTCTTTTCGCCAGCTACATTTCTGTCTTTTTAGATTGAAGATTAGTGCTAATTATGAATACATGTTTATCGTTAGTGACGTGATGATAAAATTTTGATGTGCGATTTTTTTGAATATTTGTGTCGTTTCTTGATTGTTTTGGTGGAACCTATATAAACTCCGGGGAAAACGAACAATTACAGTACATAAAACGAATTGGAATGTCCATGCTCGACTCCAGACCAAAAATCTGCAAAATAAAGTAAGGTTTAAGTGATAACCACATGTTTTTTGTAAACAAACGATGATTTTTAACAAAGTGTTTATGGAATTGAATAGTTACCTGAATATTTAAATCAAAGAAGATTTATTTTCGTTCTTCAACGTTTATATGGAATTGTGAACGATTTATTTAAATCAAAAGCAGATTTTTATTTATCATCAATTCGGATATCGACATTGTATGGATCAGCTGTTGAATTGAAACTATCTGTATTACCGATAATACAATAGAAAATACATTTGAGCTGATTCGTTGGCGTTTATATACAAGGTAAATCAAAAATAAAAGAATTTGATTCAAATTAGGAACAACAAAATCATATAGACAATTTTTTTTAATAAATTCAGAATTTATTTTTCGTATTTGAGAGTGTTTTCAATAAAAGAGTTGTAACATTTAAACAATTTCAATTTGTTTATTCACAAAAGTAATTAAACTGTTAAGAACAATAAGATATTTAGTCGCCGTGAAATTATACAATATGCACTTGCATATTCATTTAAATACTTTTATACAAGTTCAACTTGAAACTGGTAATAATGATGTTCAGAAAGACCGAGGTAAACAGTAACCCTGGCTACCAGTTTCTACGGCTTTCTGGGAGAGTATGGCTTGAAGGAAGGTAAACAATGACCCTGGTTATCAGTTTCTATCCCAAGCCCGTGGTAACTCAGACTAATCTGGCCCACAAAGCTCTGGTCTTTATATACTCTTTCTGTGGGCGTAAAATCCTTCAGTTGAGCACACGTGGCCGTGGGTTGTGCATACGTGACGATAGCGTTTTGCTTCCTGTATCATTTGATATAATGCATTAGATAAAGTTCTGAGTATTGCAGCTGCTTCCGCTATAACATATGTGGGCTCTCTGCTATGAGGCTTTATGTTGCAGGTGTTTATAAGGAGGTCACAGTTCTCTTTAATAATAAATAAATGTTAACTAGCATCCATTTATTTTCTTCACAAACAGAGTTTGATGTTTGTCCAGCTGCAGAAGACCAAGTGCATTGGTAGTAAGTTGCTTTTTCCAGGTACAGGAATTAATAAGATCAATGTACATTTTTAACTCATGCTCTATCGAATTAAACCCGAGTCAGCCTATTTGGATAAAAGAAAATTTGGGTGTTATTTAAAATTTCTTTATTAAAGCTAGCCAAAGTAATTTTAACATCATTAATTTATTTAATTTGTTTATTTGAATAATAACATCTCAATATATTGGACATAAGTTATAAAGAGCACGTGTGCGTATTACAGAAACAAACACTTGAAAAAATGCAATTACGCCAATCATTTTCTATAAATAACACCACCACCTTAAATTTATAAATTTTTTTTAGATTTATGTTACTTTCGATAATGACAGTTTAGTTGTCGAAATAATTGCCAGACAGTATAAATTAACTTCTCAAACTTTCCATTAATTGCTTTTATTTATTTCAGGATTATGGAGTTTCACCAAGTCAGACTAGAAACAACAGACTCTATTTAAAGGTCAGTCAACTATTGAGTTATTTAAATAATCATAGTTGTTTTTATGTTATGTATCACTCTTAAAATTACTTGTTTATCAATTACATAAAAAAATTGGAAATTCTACTGCTACTATCATATCATTGCCATTACTTCAGCTTCGTAAAAACTTACATAATCGGTGGCGTAAATTAACTTTATTAATACCTCTAATCATGCAATGTTACATTTAAAATTTTTATAAAATAAATTTTAATTATTTTCTGATCTGATAAATTTGTGCAATTAGCTCCTTCCAGTATTAATATTTTCTAGTTAGTTGCCGATAAGTTTAATTATATAGAATTTACTAAATCATCTTCTGTGTTACTTTTCTCATGCCAGCATTTAGTAAGTTCATGCCCACTAACTATAGGACACTATAATAAAAAAAACAACAAAAATTACAATTTGTTGAAAGTAAATGTCGACTTTTACAGTAGATGTAAAAACTTCTTACGCGGAATATTACACTGAATCTTATGTCGATGATTTAGCAAAAATATTCTTAAGTGAATATTTTGATACATGCGTATTATTCTATTGGAGACTACCTGTGACTTTTGAGGCGCTTGCACGATGCGTCTAGTGGTTTTAGGTAGTGATTTCAATTAATTAACGCGCACCACACCACACGCAAGTAAATTTCGTAGGAATGCGCTAGAACTTAAGCATGATGGGTTGTTTCTTCTTGTAGCACCAAGAAAACATGACCATGGTCCAATTGGGAGTAAGCTAGTTGATGAAAAATGTTCAGTCCGTCAAGCGGAATAAGTAGAAATTCATACAAGAATCCTCAAATCTCGATGAGGGTAGTTAAAGTGGTAGGTTGTAGGCGGTCGGATTAGGTCATTCGACATTCAGACGCCGGCCGAAGGACATGCAGAACCGCAAGGAAATCTCCAACCAATCAGAGACGACTTGAGCTAGTCTATTTTTGTCAGTCGCCTTTCATGAAATTGTTCCGGTAACCTTAAACACCCCCTACTCGAAAACTACGGACATTTATTTTAGAATTTTTTTGTTTAGTCCGACGGGCTGGACATTTTAAGATTAGGTTTGTCCCGATCGAGATTAATATGCCTACTACAGAATAAACATGAATAATCTTGGGATCATTACTGACCTTTGAAGTCAAATATGAGGTTTTTAAAATAAACTTGTACTCGCTTAGGCTTTTGACTGATTTGACGTGAAGATCATATTTCTTGAAAAAGCAGTCAAATATGCCGCAGCTGCTTTTGTTTTTTACAGGATTTCTTACAGGACACATTTACAGGACTAAAGCTAAGTACTCACACCAGCGGATCCGCAAGCGGATGTCATACGATTGGTCGATTTGAGTCAAATCGACTCAAACCGACCAATCGTATGACATCCGCCTGCGGATCCGCTGCTGTGAGTACTTACCTTAATACGTTTGACATTTTAAAAACAGTTGTTTAAAAGAGATATCAACTTTGGAAAATAAAATGCTACTGCTTCCGGAATTCTTATAAATCCTTTAATTAATGAGGTATAAATTCAATAGTATTTTTAGCAAAGAATGATTTTTGTTAACAAAAATAATTATTCATTGGATCTTTTGGATATTATAACTTATAAGGTAAAGATATATAATTTTATAAAACTGAATTTAATTACGTTAAGGTTATCGTGATCTCTTGCACATACACAACACAATGCACCCCATATGACAGTATCAAAATTTGCTATTTCGTTAATAATAAAGTAAAAACCATTACGCCCTTAACAGGGCTTTTTATTATTCGGCGCATTTATGTGGCTTGCAAGACTAGTTTTGCAAGCGTTGCATTCCAGTTATAAGAACTGTGTAAATAAGATAAGTTTGACATTCTAAGAACAGCTGTCTAACATTGATATCAACTTTACAAAATAAAATGTTACTGTTTACAGTATTCTAAAAAAATTCATTAGGACACGCAAATATAAAAACATAATTTGTGACAGAGATCTAATCTCCTCAGGTAGCACTTTGATCCGGTACGGCTGTTGTAGCATACTTATCTTTTAAACAAAAGCCCACGCATCGATATCAAGATTCACAATATCTTATACTTACGTTAAATATTAATCTCGGCAAAGACTTCTTACTTCTTGCTTCAAACTGTTCAACTGTTCGACCACTTCAGTGGTCGTGGGTGTTAATTGCAAAGGCTTGCCAATCTCAGATAGGAAGCAGATTAAACAATAGAAAGGCGCCACCCAAATTCTGGTTGTTATGTTTGAAGCAATATAAGAATTCACAATTTGAAAAAAGACTCTCATTTAATTTACGTAAAGTTATTATATGTCATTCTTTTATTGTTTAGATGTATTTTGTGAATGGAACGCTAACAATTTGTAGTGCCACTTTGCTTATTAAGTTAACCTCAAGAAAATCGTTTACAACTCTTTACTCCACACTTCGTGTTTTAAATCATACACAATACTTAGTTAATGATCCCCTGAATCCTACTCCAATTATGCATTGCTACATTTTAACTTAATTTGGGATCCCATTCTAAATACATTTTTATTAGATTACTTATTTAGAGCCAATAAATATTTTGTCTTTTCGAAAAGGGAAATCCCAGATAATATAGCTACAAATAACTTACAGAAAATTTAGTCATTTACACTAAGATTCCTAGCATTCCTTCAATTTACCTTAGCACTCACAGGTAAAGGCTCAAGCTCACTGTAAACAAAATGATCACAAACAAGACTATCCATCCATCCATTAATAGTTTAAAATTTAGTTTTACTAAAATTACTTTAATATCAAACCAAAATCACTCTATAGTGATAAAGAAATTATGAAATTAACTAGTAAATAAGACCAGAATTTACGAAAACTCTTTATTTATTAAATACGATATTAACTTTAATAGGTGATAACTCAAACAAATTCTCGAGTTTTTAACTAGAACATTTATTCTCTTTCTTCAATGTAACTAGCATTGTTAACACGGTAAATTAGTTTTACTACTTAAATGTATTCTTTCCTAACACAAATCTTCACGTGAACAAACTGCTCTGAAGTTGTTACACGTGTGTCAAATCGCACTAGTTGACCGTGTTTTTGAACAGTCCATCTTATACTCTACTTTACCGAAAAAATATATATTATTCTAACCTCACTAAGGTTTAAGAGTTTAAGGGTTCCAACCAACCACACAATATTCTTAACGTCAGTAACTACCAATGAATAATTTATACAGAATTTCTCTCTAATATTCTATAAAAGATGCAATAGTCCAAAAGCTGTGTAATATAAACTTTTAAAACGTATTTGTCCAGAATAAAATCATAAAATAGATTAAGATTCTGTTAAACCCAAGTTTATTGCATGCAAACTTATTTAGTATGCTTTTTAGATGATTTTAAGCAGAATCGGAGTGGTAAAAACCATTAAATTAACAATAACAAGGTTAAAAACCGCCAGTAACTAATTTTCATTTGAATGATTAACCACGACCGATTCATATTTTTAGACGAAAATTAGACATGCACCAATTTCCAGTATTACCTTTTAGGTACAGTGCGTCTCAATCATGATCTGAATATGCCTGTCTTTAACTTCGTGAGTTTTCTGCGTTTTTTAGTTACATTAATTGGAGAAGTATTATTTAAGGTACCTAACTGTTATAAGATTATTTAACTAATAGTAATAATAATAATAATTGCTACAACCCATAGCCTGGAAACCAGGCCCCAGAATCTATAAGCTTGTGCGGGAGGGAAGGGGCGATTATTATTATTACGTAGGCCCTAAGTGCGGCTGCAGCCGACTTACAGATGGAACAGCGCAAATCCCACATTTGTGTCACAGCTAAGGAAAACTGCAGAAAACCTTAACCAGATCTGCCGAGATATCACGCCGTCTGTGGTGACCTTTAGAAACTGTAGCAGTCTTCTACTTAAGTCGTTGTTACTATAACATGTAATTCGGATCCTGATGTTCTTAGGTTGTCTATAACTTTGGCTAGGAGAGTCGTGCGCTCATGGGCAAGGTGGGGGATCAACGTCACTATTGATGCCATTTTAATCGCGATGGAGCCGTGGAACGCTACGCATCGGGCATTTGCCGTGAAGATGTTTTTTAAAACAGATAAATCTGTAATCGTTACGCAGCAAGGTTCCGGCATTTCAATATAAATGAAAAAGTGTATATTAACAAACCCCGCCTGAAACATGACCTGAAGGAAGTGCTTCAGCCATTGTGGCAATAACGCAAGTTTTGGTAGATAAGTACTTCACAGCCGGGATGATGCTATTTCCAGAACCTAATTTTTGTTCAGTTACATTTTCTGTTTACTTTATTAAATGGCAACAACGCTGCTTTCCGACAACTTACCTTAAACTACGACTGTGTTGTTTGTTGTCACATTAATGTAAATCCATTACGTGTCGAACCTTTTGTTGAAAAAAAAACATTAACTTTACTGAACACCACTAACATCTAATAATGTCTAGTTTACTGTAGTAATTAATTTATCGCCTCACGAAGTTCAAGTACCAAGACCTCCGGAGGTACCAGAAGAAATAAGATTTAATTCCAGTTTACTCACTAAATTTGAATAAAATGATAAATTGCAGTTTTCTTCGTTATCGTCTGTATCAATCACAGCTGATATGGGAAACATAAAAAAGTAACAGTAATACTTTTCTAAAATTTAAGAATTCTGTGTGTATAGCATATATTATAAAATGTCATGATGTTACAATGATCTGTCTGTAACATTAATCAAATTTTTAAAAATTAGTTCTAGCAAGCAGTGCAAGTGTTCAGGAAACAATTGGTGCAAACATAATACGCTTTTTTCTTTAACTCAATACATTTGATGACCACTTTTGGTCTTATTACCTGTCTGGTACGTTCAAATAATTACATTGTAAGGAAACAATCGTAATTTACGTGCCATAAACGACTTGACGTCGTTCATCAACGTTTTTTGTGTGCATTCTTTAAAGCATCATATCCATCCTCATCCATTACTTTTCTAAGAATTTTATTTCTTTAGGATATTCGATTGAAATGTAAAATTGGACAATAAATATAACGACAAATGCCTGTCGGCACAAAAATTAATTGAACCAAGTCAAAAGTATAATTACTTCCTAATCGACAGAAATTAAACAGAAGATATCCATTAAATAGATGTGTACATTTCTAATCTAGTGAACTATGAAAAACAACACGAGGAGTGTGGCCGCTGTTCAGACAACGAAATTTATAATACCATTCTTTAAAAAAATTACTAGTTTATACATGATGCCTTTAGGCGTCGAAACGAAATTTTCATTATGACGATACCATGATATGCCCCCCGACAGGTGCTCGATTGAGCTTCAGAATCTGACCTTTGCATTAATAAAGTTTACGATATGGATTCCAATTAAGCCTTGATTGCGTATTATAAATGCGCAGGGTATATTAAAAAAAAGTACTTTAATAATTTGCTAAAAAAATGTTAATCGTGACAGTAATTAACTCTCTTAAATTTAATATAAAATAATGATTAAGGGATTAGAAGTTATTAATAGTTATGCAAATGTATGTAAAAATATAAGTTTATAAATAAAACTTTTTTTTATTAAAATTGGAATATTTTGAATGCCGAGCTATTAAGTTTCCAGTGCACAGTTTAACACAATCTAATTTATTAAGACTGATTCTCACAAGTACATTATTTCAGGCCTTTTATTGATTTAAATTAATCTTTTGTAGGTTAATAACTTATCATTCATTCAGGTAAGTTTATGAAAATTTGTATATTCATCAATTCATGATGGTTGTTTTTATATAAACTATTTTTACTCAGACCTCTTTAATGTATATAATTTTAATTCTTAGTTTTTGTAATTTTAATTTAGACATTTTTTTCGGATTTCAACGCTAACAATAGTTTTTTTAAACCATTTCCCCCCGAATAATCTTTATTACGTTAATCATTGGAGCGCTTTTTAATGATTCTTCCTCACATATTTTGTAAGTTTTTGAACATTATCTTATTATGCTTGTTTGTCTGTTTAATGCGTTTATGCTATGTCATGCTTTTTAATGCTTGCTATACTTTTATGGCCTTATTTTATTACCACTCTTTTTGATACTACCGTTACTGTTACTTCAATATGAATTATTTCTGACAGTTACCTCTGACTTCGCTGTGTTTTTTAACGACATCTTACATTTACGGATTTTAGTATTTGTTTGTATTCAGAACTTATCACGTAACCGTCGAAGATATTTTGTTTGAAATTTGTTCTCTGCTGATCTTGAGAACACTGAAAACTAAATTCTTTTTTATGCATTCATTCTTTATTTATGATTAACCTTTTGGACAAAAGCCGATTGCCACATACCTTTTATTCTTTTAAAAATCGTAAATAACCTAAAATAAAAACAAACGAGATCTTGGGATATCTTAGAATGAGCACTTGGCCGAAACGTCACATGTCAGGAAATAAAGAGCCATCTTTCAGAATTCTGGTAAGTTTTTGAACATAATTACTATTTTGCTCTAATAGCTTTAAATAGTCAGTATGGCTTTTGAGATTTGAAGAGCTCTGGAAGCATTTGAAGCCTTGGTAGTGTAATGTCTAGCGTGCTGGACTTTCACCCAAGCGGCCCGAGATCGACTTCCGGCGCCGGCAGATCTGGTTAAGGTTTTCTGCAGTTTTCCTTAGCTGTGACACAAATATGGGATTTGCGCTGTTCCATCTGTAAGTCGACTGCAGCCGCACGTAGGGCCTACGTAATAATAATAATCGCCCCCTCCTTCCCGCACAAGCTTATAGCTTCTGGGGTCTGGTTTCCAGGTTATGGGTTGTAGCAATTATTATTATTATTATTCATAACGTAAATGAATATGAATGGTGCAGAAAACTACTAATTAGTTGCTTTCAGCAACTAAGCACCTGATCCATCCTGATCTCAACATGTGATGAATTAGAATGAAACCACGTTTTGGCTATAGTTGACACGCACACGCACAAAGACAAGCGGAAATATATGTATAAGTTGATACGTTAACCCCAAGCGCCCCCATTTAACACACCGCTTTCTGGTAGTTTTTATTTGAATGTGTTATATTAAGAAATTTATATTATTAATGTGAAAAGTGAATAATATGAAAAGTTATATTAACGTAAAATGTAAAAACTGGGACTGTAGCCTTCCAACATGGGGGTACTTGGGGTCGACATATTAGTCACCTATCGTAAAAAAATGGTAACATGCCGGTTCAGTTACCCAGTAAAATGAAATTTTTCATTGATTTGATATGTGATTTCAAAGGGTGTCTACAGTACAACCAAAAAATGAAGAAAACAAGCCGGAGCGAATCTAGCAGTCGGAGTTGATTGTGAACGAGCCTTGCTCCCAAACTGTTTCACCACTCCAATTATTAATAAAATGATTAAACTACAATTAATAAATATTAATTGGAGTTGTGAAAAATCTTTTTTTTTATTCTTTCTTCATTTGTTGGTTTAGGTATAGTATAAATAACTCCTAACTACGTTGTACACATATATCTTCGACCAAAGTTTTAAAACACTTTGGCAGATTGCAATGACTATTTTTTTATTTCAAACTGTCGAAAGTTGACAATTTGGGAACAAGGCTCGTTCACAATCAACTCCGACCACTAGTCTGCGGCTGCTAAATTCACTCCGGTTTATTTCCTTCATTTTTTGGTTGTACTATATTAAGATGGATCGAAAAATATCGTAAAATTATAATTTTTTTTATTTGATAACAGCCTGGTAGACAAAAGTTGCTACATGCATTATTCAGGGTTTTCCTAAAAAAAATTATTATTTTGACATTACAAATTTTTTTTGCTTTTTGTTGAAACTCTTCTGCTATGTCTAAAAAGTATGTGTATGAAAATTGGAGGCGGTAGGAGTATTCTTGTATAAATTATAGATTGATTATAGATTATAGATATAGTTGATAGATTATGAATAACAAATGAACTAAAAAATTAATTCAACTACTTATTTGTAAACTAATCAACTAAGAAAACTAAGCCTTAAGTACCAAAAACGCAAAACATTACTTGAATCTCAGTTCTGATTTCGTTTTGAAAAATTTCATAATATTTCTAGATTCAAGCCGAGATCTTATAAATAATCCCTTCTTTCTTCTTCACAAACAAAAGATGCAGCCTCAGTAACCGGTTTTACACATCTTTCGGTCCCTTGTATGTGGCATGGGAAACTAGGCACATTCAAAATCTGAGTTGAAGCATCCTCATTTGATATAAGGCTTTCGTTTTAAAATTGGAAGCTCTAACCGTACACGTTCATCACCCCAAAGAATAATATCAATATAATCAGCTGCTTCCATATTTATTACTGTGTAACGAAATTACTTAATTTTGGTTGTTTATTTTGGGTATATGAATTAAAATCCGTATCTTCCCGTGCAATCTTATGCCGTTCGGATAAGCGGCCGACTCAAGCGAGTGCACGCGTCCCTTTCCTAACCGATATTTGGCGTGCGCCGCTCCGTTTTACTCCTACCTTTTCCCATACGCTCCGAGAGTGCCTATATAAACAGGCGCAGAGCGACGATTTATTCAGTCTGCGTCCAGGACTCACTTCCAGTAGGAATACCAGCCCGGACCAGCCAGCAGTCTAGCAGCCAGCCAGGAAGATTAGAGTAAGAACTCTTGACCGTATATTCCGATCCCCCTTTCCGCACCGATTTCACCCTGTTTCCACCTGCTTTATCTTAACTTGCCCGAGATCTCGTTGTGCGTATGCCTGGGGATCTCATCCACCCTCTTGTCCGAGACTTTGCTGTGCGTATGCCTGGGGGTCTCATCCCAAATCCGCCCTCTTTACCGTACCTTACCAGAGACCTCGCTGTGCGTATGCCTTATATTAAACTATACTGGACCATATAACTTCATAATATAAATAACTAAATGTATCAAATTTTCGAAAGGCTCTTCGGATGACACATACAGGCAAAAGATTCGATTTGCAGTTGTCAGCCACCTGAAATGCACGACCGGCTCTGGTTGAATAGCAGCTAAATTTTGACTGCATTCTCCTGAAGACACCGCTTTTAACATATCAAACAAATATTGCTGATCCGTACTCAAAATATTCCTATCTGCATCGGGGAATGGATTTCCTTCGATGTTACGGAATTTAGTGACAGGAAGCGTATGATAAGTTTGCAATAATTTGCCAATGACACCAGAAAACGTTTTGAGACCTTGAGCGACACCATCAAGCTGAACTAAAATGTGTCGTAAAGGAAGTTGATTGAGGTGCAACATGCAAATAAACCATTGCAGAGGACGATTTAAATCAGCTTCTAAAAGACTTATTACTCTTGCGTTTATCCCAGTATTGATGACTGTCCTATCGCAACCAGGGTAAACGGACAAGCAGTCGTTAGAGATGTCGGACTTACATAGTATCCGAGACTAGCCCAAAGACGGAGAGAGGGCAGTCGTTAGAGGTGTCGGGAAGCACTAGGATTCGAGACTAGCTTGTGGGCAGACCACACAGCGTTCACTCTTAGAACTGGTTGTTGTCTACCCAATCCCAGGCCTGTCTGGGTAACGGATGACGCGATCAGAAGGAAATGTGTGGTAGAGTTACGCCTAGGTGTTTCTCGACGATGACTCTAAAACGTTGTGGAGGGAGAACTGCTAACAAGAGGGTTCGGTAAGGATGGATTGAATCTCACCTGACGTCAGGGTCTTTTATTAGTATCCCGCTGTCTGACCTAGACGAATGGAGGAGATTCAAATGAAGTTTATCTCAGTCAGGGAGTGCGCTCGCACTCGTCTAGGCTAGTAGGGTACTTGACAAATATACAAATATTTCGCAGTAAATAGATTTCGGTCTCAAGTTTTTCACCAATTTGAAATGGCCTATAGTACGAGTCTATCACCTGGAGTTTAAAGATAGTCCTGATTAATTTATTTTTATTTCCGCCATTAACATAAACGCACGCTGTGAAAGTTTTACACCAAACAAATATTATCAAATATTGGAGGATTGGCGAATTTTTATTGCAGATATGCAGATAAATACAGACAAACAAATTGTAAGTAAACGACGCAGAAATAAACAACCTTGCAACAACATTACCTTGTATTGGTTCTCGCCTCAGCTTTTTAATTTTTATTGTTAGAATAAACTTTAATATCCCACAAAAGTGAAACTCTCTCGGGTCGGGTCGCTTTGAAGATCTTTAAGTTCTTATTTTGGCATATCAATAATTAAAATACCAACACACAAGTAACTTTTCATATAATAATAAAAGTGAAGCCAATTGCTACTATCTCTACACCCATTTCCAGTCAACTGCTTTCTCCCATTTAATAAAAAATGTCAAAATTAAGATTCTTGATTGATATTTGCAATGATTCAAAGCAGTACAAAATATTTATTATTTAGTTGAATTACAATTCCATAAATTACTTATTAACAATCGATAAGTCCAAACTTCCAATAATTTTCGATGTTATTATTATTTCTGTTTTTACTTTATAAACAATTAACTTTAACACTTTATTTATGTTGGTTTAATCATTTTTAAGTTTGGCGTTTAAATTATAACCTTAACTTTTTTCAACTGACATAAACTAATTTCTAATAATTTTCCTCTTTAACGTAACCTTACAAAAATCCAATTTAAAACGCGCCAGAGGTGCATGTTCCTCTTTCGATGGTTTAGCGCTACTTAATTGTTAAAAAATTGCCTTTTTTATATACCTTTTGATAAAACAATTGAATATTTGACATGAAACAGAAGAAAATGACTTTTCCAAATTTCTTTAAACCCTAATTTATTTTACAAATCTTTATTTAAAGAAAAGTTATTTATACCATCTTGTAGATCACAAAATCTTGAATTAGGCGATATATAACATTTGGCATAAATAATAGATTATTTATCAAAATTTTGCTGCCAACGAAACAACATTGTATTCAACTAAAATAATATAATAATACTAAAATACTAAAATGTGACCGTCCACAGGAAAAGGTACCTTAATTGTGCATGGCTAATTTATCAGGAGAGGCTAAACTAGGTGTTTGGGTAAATTTTGTCGATTTTGAGATTTTGATTGGTAACACTGCTCAGGCGTGTTCTGCACCTTGTAAATTTGGTTTCAGGACGATAATTCACGCGAAAGTATAAAAAAGGGGATTGTTTCCAAGCTCTACCCTGAACACAAAATAATAATTATTAATTAATAATTATAATTAAATTAATAATAAACAATTGTATGCAAGTTTTTTACATTTTTCTTTTTTATTTCTGTTATCTATTTGAAATCTATGCAAAAAATTCTACAAGATAGCGCTATAAGAGTGGGGTTGAAAAAGAATTTTCCATTGTAAAACCGTTGTTGAAAATTGCCAAACTTTAAATCGCGATATATCAGAACAAGATTTTTGCATTATCAAACTTCAAAAATTCATAACTCGGTCAATTTTTGAAATTTTTTTACGAAAAAGGGAGCATTTTTTCAGAATTCTATCTACTTTTAGGAAATGTAACTAACTCAATTTCGACCTCGGAACAGTTAAAGTCCCTTTTCCTGTGGACGGTCACAAATAATAATATAAGCTGTAATGCTCAAAGTACCACAAACTAAATAATAATTATAAAATTATCATACTCACACTAACAAAGATGCTCTTGAATACCACGGCTTGAGATTTAGCTCTGTCTTACAAATTTTTTTATTTCAGGTCGCAGGTATTGGTTCTGCAGTTATCTTATTTATGAAAAGGAGTAGATAAGGGTTTCAGAACTCAAATAAATACTCTAAAAGGGCGCCATCTGATTATGAAATTTAATGACATTAATTAAGCCAGAAAAGATATTGAATTCACTAATCAGAAAATGAATTCAATATACCAGGTTTTGAACAAAAATTTTGTTTATATTTAGAAATTTTTAAAATAAAAATGAATAAAATATTCATAATTATATGGTTCCATTTAGCTCACTTGGTATAAACTGGAAACATATTTATTGAATGGTAAAAAAATAAAAAATCATATACATATAGAATAAAAAAACATTGACAACATAAATTTATTAAACTTAAATTAGTCATTCAGTAATTAATTTTCAAGTTACTCAGGAATTATTGAACACAGAATGATTCAAAATTTAGTTAAAATTTATTCAACATAAAATTATTTAAATTTTATTGAACATAAATTATTCAGAAATTTATTAAGATCAAGATTTATTAAACATAAAATCATTTGAAATTCAACGAACATATATTTGTTAAAATATTACAGAAATGAATTTAATTAGATATTACTAAAGTTAGAATATTTGAATTTCACTAAAAGTAACAGACTAAAATTGAATCCTATTAGAGAGCTCTCTTTTTATAGAAAACTATAAAAATTCAATTATCCAAATAATCCGTAAACACAAAAAAATTACAAAAATAGATATTTCTTAAAGTACAATACCTTAAATCTTATAAATCGAATTCCAATTAAACCATTGTTTACTTGCAACGCAAAAAAATATTACTCTTGACTGCTAGAAACTGGAAACGACGGACCGGAAACGAGTCTCCTTGAAAGACCGTTGTTGATCCTTAATGGTTATGAATTGTTATTTGAATGTAGCAGGTCCCAAGAAATAATTTTTATTTCAGATTAAATAATCCATATGATTTTCACCAACAATCTTTGTTAAAACACAGTTTAAACAATCCGGTTTCGATTATAATTTTGTTTATAAATTACACACGATAAATAACGGTAATGTCTTTAAAAGCTTAAACGAATTTAAACACAGATAGCACTTGCTACTTTAAATTCTTCCAATAAAACGGATAATTGTTTAACTTTATCTACATGTAGAACGGGAATTTATTATTTAAATTATAAGTCCGTCTGCAAGATTTTTTAATAACAAAAGTGCACTAATTTTAAAGCGCGAGCGGTAAAAATGATTGTTTTAATGACCCATTACAATAAAACAAGCCACATATAATTATTAGCGATACTGTATATTCAAGTCTTTCAAACTAAATTATTCAAAACTAAACTGTACGAGAACTCACTTCACGGCAAGTGTCGACTAAACTGTACGAGAACTAGATCTAGAATTTTCTTTAATTCTAATTAACTAAAGTAAAACGGTAATTCTATAATATCGACCGAAGTCAACTGTCTTCTCTGAAATTTCGATCGGAAGTCCACTTTAAAAAACTCAAGGTTCTTTTTTCGCGTAGAAATACATTACCAGATGCAAATCGAAAATTAGCCAATAGCGAGGTCTCACTTCAAGAACAAGTATTGATTTTTCTTAGTACCCAATCAACGAAACGCGTGTTTTGGCTTAACCAATCAGAGCACAGCAACTCAACAGCAAGTATTGATTTTTCCTCTAAGACTGCAAACGCTTATATGAGTAACCAAAGAGATTTTTTATAATTCGAAGATTTGAAACCAACCTTTTTTTTTAAATAATTTTATAGGGATGTTTATATCGAATGCTAACGCAAGTTTACATTATGAAAAGAATTCAAATTTTCAGAACCGGACTTAAGATTTTTGTAAATATGTGGACGAAACCACAATTATTCAGAGCTTGTAAAAATATACCGTTACAATGCGAACCAATTTTTATGTGATAAATAATTATGTGGTTATTCCAATTCCAATAAAAAATCTAATAAAAAAAAATTTTGGAATATTAAACGTAAATACTACAGGTGAGTAGTTATATCCTTGCATACATCTTAAATACAATCTGTCTGTCCTGTCGGTTTCATATAATTTTTGACTTGGGAAAAGCACTAAAACTTTGTTAATTCTTAAAAAATGTTAGGGATCCCTACATCGTTAAATTTATCAGTGAAAACTAATTTTTATCTAGAAATAGATGATTTCACTATATCCTTTTTATGTTTAAAGTGTTTTAGTGTGCATGTTATTCATAACTGACTATGTAGTTTTATTTATAGTAAGAAAATATTTTTCTCCAATTATATCAAAAAGTGAGGTTCGGTCGCTCCTAGAACGGAATCTAAATTTTTATGAAATATGCCTACTAAACATTTTAATACGAGTTGTATCTTCCTAACATAATTAAAAATCATAGCATTTTGTAAGAGCTACATATATTCAGGTTAATGCAGAAAAAAATATAAATCGCTGTATCTTTTGAACGGCGGATGAACTGTTAAACAAGTTTCTAGTATTGATAAATAAAACATATATTTTTAATTTTAAAAAAATTCTAAATAAAAACTGTGCAGGAAATTTATTTTCTTTGAGTGAATTAAATAGCGAATGGTAACGGTCAATGTATTTATAACTTAAATGATTCCATGTAACAATGTATTTTTAAATAAAACTAAAACCATGTTTAGGCAATAAATTAGTAATCGCCTTTGATTCTACTTTAATGTATAACAACGTGAGATGTTGCTTTCAGTGTTGATACTGCTGGTCAATGCGTAATATTGATTGTTAACAATTTGTAAAATTGCTGTTTTTTATGTGAGATTAATGAGCTCTGTAAAGAAATTAACTGCAGAGTGCACCATTTCCATGGAGACCGAAAGTCCGGCGTGGCTTGCCAGTTGACATCGGACTAGATCACTTAAATAGACTCACGTTTATTCTCGGTGAACATAATTACACGACGGTGTCTACACCTGGCTCGTCGGCATTTAGTAATAGTAGTAGTGATAGTCCACTGAAGATCTTCACTATCGATATTGCCTAGGAATTTGATGACGTAACTAGAAGAGCCTAGCTAGACTACCGGTCTAGTCAATAAACGTCCTAGTTTTCGTAATATTTTGTGGATATTTTCAGTTATTGCAAACTACATATGTATTTTCTGAGTGCATCTTTTCGCATTTAATTTACTGCCCGATACAAAACATAAAGTCATTACCGACTGTATCGTTAATATCAAGAACTTACGTAAAGCAAACACATAAACTGGTTAAAAAAAATATAAAGCCTGTTTTTTCGAGCGTATATTATTTTATACAAGAACAGATTTCTATTGTTTCTCCTGTGTTACACGAAAAATTGCGTTAGTTAAATCATAAATTATATTTATCGTTATAATACATTTTGTAATTTTCTTTCGCATGTTTGTTTATGGTTCACGCCCACATCCGTTTTACAGGCGATGAAAGATAATATTTGGTTTAATTTTTCTTCAGTTTTTGTGTTCCCTTCCTTGCTTCGAGTTCAGTTTTATGCCTTTATTTAGGAGGAAAAGTTATCGAGCATCAATAATAATAAGTTAATCGCAAGCGTCTCTCTCGTAATTTTTCAACCCTGCTTTTATCAGATTAAACGAAAATTGCTCCTTCAGCTTATGGTAATTTCTTTTAAATACAAATAACAGAGATGTAGATCCCCGATCCAGACTGGAATAATTCGGCAAATTTATTGATAATGATGATGCATCAAAAAAGTAGTACCAATCGCACGAAAGCAATTATCTCTTTAGAAAAAGCTCGACTAGTGATATTGATGGTATGCCCTTTTTATTTAATTTTCTAGTTCGTTGTTACAAATTAATGTAAACGAAAGGTAATCTTCGTGGATTTTAAAGTTTGCGTGGTCGAGAGTCATAACCGAGTCGCATGTTTGTGGACTGCCGTGCTTTGAGGATCTTATTAAAGCCGCTTTGACACTTTAATAACAGTTATTTTAAAACTTATCGTCTCTCGTTGTGAACACAAGGAGAGAAAACTGGGTATCAAGATGCGATTTTCGGGGTAAGCAAACGAACAATCCCACAACTTGTTTGAGTTTCGCTATACTTGCGAGCAAGCTCACTCTTCTGAAAAGTTGTTGCTGAAAAGCGTTGCACGGTGGGCTAGCTGCTGTTGCTTGCTGTGTCGGTCGGCTTGACGGCGAACTTTTTCAATCTAAATATCTATGCGAAAACGTTGCAAAAGAAGTCAAGTTTACTTTTTGAATTTTCTCTTTTTTTCCTTTTTCTTCTTTCGTTCTTCTATTCTTTTTATTTTTTGACTAAGCAAATACTTACTTAGTTTTTATATTATATTTAAAGGGTAAAACTCATTATTAATTCATTCATTAAATTAAAGCTTGAATATTTTACATTTTCTTAGGAAATATTTAATTTCAGAATAGCTTTGAGAAAGTTAAATGTTTCTTCTTCAACCCTTTCGATGCGAGATTTCGGAATATAAAATTTTGTTATTTTAAGGGTTCGCTTTAATTCTTTTTGAAGGTTTAATTTAAATTGATGTAAATTAATTTTAAATTATGTTCTTTGCTATTGGGTGTATTGATCTATTGGTAGTATTGGCACGATTCCAAATCTCCGATAAATAACTATCTCCCATTAATTGAATTAAGTTACATAATCGGTGATGTGTTTCACTTCTCTTTGTTGTCCTACTTCGATTTCGTTTTCACTCCTTAAATTGAAACCTGTAGTACGTAACGTAAACAGTATTGACCGAAATAAATTAATTACATATAAAGTTTCTCAATAGCATTTACTAATAATAATAATGTACCTGACAATTGTTTCGCTACCATCATGTATCATTATTAAAAGTATGTAAAAGAAAGATAAGCAAACACCTTGCTAAAGTTATATACAAGAAATAGGAACTACTTAGAAGCAATACGTGCAATAAAACTAAATATCTAAAGCTTCCAGTAATGAAGAATACTAAGATCAATTTGTTCGTGCATTATAGGTTCCTTGTGTTTGCGTTTGTATATCTTAAAAACTAAACTAAATTTTGTTTTGCAATACTTCAAATTTATTCCTTGCTTCTTAAAATAAATTTCGGCTGATAAGGTAAGCTGATTTTTAGTTTTTTCTATGTCTCATTTAGCAAATAATAAATGCATTTCATCTTGTTTATCATAGATATAAAAATTTAATAACCAGAAAAAGAAACATTTTAGGGTAATAATTGCGATCTTTTTAAGTATTTTTGTAGTTTAAAAAGTAGTTATATTTGAACAACTTCAAATGAAGTACGATTCTTTAAACTTGTTTTAATATATCGAATTAAAACTTTCCAAGTTGGGAGTAGATATGAATGTAACATCATTTAAATTACGATAATTTACAGACTCTTTGTTGGCAGACAATTATTTTTTTATCAAAGTAACTCTTGTTGCTTTTTCAATCTAAAATTGGTTTTTCATTTAATACCTGCGACCTGGAAACAATTCGCCCAAATACAATAAGAGCCTCTGTTTTTTAAAACAGAGTTTTTTTTGTTGTTTTGATATCCTTACTATCTTACTGTTCTTAGTATCTTACTGTTCTTATATGATTGCTATCTTTACTGTCTGCAATATCTATATTTTTACTGTCCTTACTATTCTTACTATCTTACTGCTCTTCTATGATTGCTATCTTTAATGCCCATACTATCTTACTGCCTTTACTATCTTAGTGCCCTTACTATTTTTACTGTCCTTACTATCCTTGCTATACATACTATCTTTGTTGTTTTTACGGTCCTTGCTATCCTTACTGTCCCTCCTATATTTTATTTCCCTATTATCTTTACTGACCTCCTATCCTTACTGTTTTTACAATCCTTAGCAATATTACACTCTTCGACATTCTTGACATCCTTACTATTCTTACTGTCATTACTACATGTACTGCCCTTACTATCCTTACTGTTCCTCTTATAACTTCTTTCCTTCTACCCTCACTGTCTTCCCTACACTTACTGTCTATACTATCCTTAGCGTCTTTAATATTCTTATTGCCCTTACTAATCTTACTGTCCTTACTATCTTTACTATCCTTACCGTCCTTATTACTCTAAGTGTCCTTACTATTCGTACTGTTATTACTATGTTTATTGCACTCACTATCTTTACTGTCCTTGATATCCTTACTGCGCTTACTATCTTACTGTTCTTAGTATCTTACTGTTCTTCTATGATTGCTATCTTTACTGTCTTCAATATCTTACTCCCCCTACTATTTTTACTGTCCTGACTATCCTTACTGTCCCTGCTGTTGTCACCGCTTTCGCCCGCTTAAACGGTAAAGGTGATGTTGTTATCTTGTTCTGGCTTAACTAGCTCACTAGATGTCGGAGAGGGGAAGTGGGTGAAAATAAAAGGAATTAAAATCAACCACCTACCTATACAATCAAAATAAATGCTCGGGGCGCCACTTGGTTTAACCCTAGGTTAAGAGTAAATACCAGACTCAATTTCAAAATGCTTTCTTACCACCAAGAACTCCAAAAGCACCCACCTAATACCTAAAATTAGTTCGGACAAGAACAAAGGTTTCATACAATAATAGATACAAGAGTACCCAAAAACACAATGAGATTTATTATATCCATAAGTTTAAAAATAAAGCAAACAATTTACCACATAAAAATAGTAAGAGAAATGATCAAGTTCATGTCATATAGATAAATTAATAAACTGAATATGTAATAACATACATTGAACAATTAAATAATCAATATTAATATTTATAAATTTAAACACCAAAAGAAATAATATAATTACCCAACTTAATTTGAGGCAAAAAGGTAAAATATAGTTGATAGAATTTTTTAGATACGAGAAGTACCTTATTTATACAAATGTTACTTCCATTCAATCAGGCATACACCAAACACAACATTTGAATCAAATAAGTTATAAATTAGATAAGTAAACAAAAATTACATTACCCGGTTACCAATAAATAATAATTATAACCCTCAAAAGAAGTTATCGGTTTCCTGTGAATTGTCTGTTATTACAAAAATTGATTGACAAGATTGAACTTCTTGATTTCCATATCCATAAGGTCTCCAAGGTTACTTCAAGATCTCTACCAAGTGATCTCCATCTGTACTAAATTCACCAAAGACCCATACAAAAGAAAATAAAACAGCTCCAACTTCTTCACTTATCAAAATGTAATTTCCATCCAAATATTACATTTAATCTTCTTAAATAAAAAAGACGACGATTGTATTGTCAATACCAATGATACGATGAACAACAATTAAATATTTAACAAATTAAGAGAGGTAATAACCACGATGATGATAACGACGATGATAACGACGATCCCTACGAAGAACAAAAGAATTAGTCGTAGAATTCACAAGGTTATACAAAAGATAAAATAATCAAGCAAAATATGCGTACCTATAGATAACAAACGGGATCAAGGTAATAAATCCACGACGTATGCACAAAAATCAAATCCTCGAAAGATGAAAATTAACCAAACTAACTACCAAATAGTTAATCTTCTTATTAACTGAAGAACTTTAATCCATCTAAGATGCGGCTATAACAATAATCGAACCAATTCCAATCAATTCAATAAGCCAAAATCCTTCAGCAATATGTGCGATACGAAGGAAACTTAAATCGGAAAAGATGGAACAATTTCCTTGCGATTGACAAATGACAACCCTCAACAGACGCTAATACGCATGACCATCTAATCTCAACTACAATACGGTTCATCGGATCTCAACGCTATACCGCAAATAAAGGTTCATGGGATATGAAAATCTTAGATCGAAAATATACCGTAACACTGTACATACTAACTTTGCTGTTTTTACGGTCCTTACTATTCTCATTGCCTTCCCTATCCTTACTGCCCTTACTATCCTTAGCTTCTTTACTATTTTTATTGCCATTACTAATCTTACTGTCCTTACTATTTTTACTATCCTTACCGTCCTTATTACTCTAAGTGTCCTTACTATTCATACTGTTATTACTATGTTTATTGCACTTACTATCCTTACTGTCTTTGATATTCTTACTACCCTTAATATCCTTAGTATTTTACTGTTCTTTACTGTCTTCAATATCTTACTGCCCTTACTACTTTTACTGTCCTTACTATAGTTACTGTCTTTACTATCCTTACTGTCCTTGATATCCTTACTGTCATTGATATCCTTCCCATCTTACTGTTCTTCTATGATTGCTATCTTTCCCGTCCTTAATATCTTACTGCCCTTACTATTTTCACCTTACTCTATCCTTACTGTTTTACTATCCTTAGTAATGTTACACTTTTTGATATTCTTACTGTCCTTACTACCTGTACTGTACTTCCTATCCTTACTGTCCCTAATATCTTGCTGCCCTTACTATACTTACTGCCCGTACTATCCTTACCTCCCTTCTTGAACTTTCTTTCCTTACTATTCTTACTATCCTTGCTATATCCTTGCTAGACAGTATGGATATACTGTCTCTCCTATACTTATACTATCCTATACTATATTATCACTGACCTCCCTATCCTTACTGTTTTTACAATCCTTAGTAATATTACACTCTTTGATATTCTTACCATACTTACTACCCTTACTGTCCATACTATTCTTACTGTCCTTACTGTTCTTCTTATACTTTCTTTCCTTACTATTCTTATTGTCTTCCCTATTCTTACTGTCCTTACTATCCTTAGCGGCTTTAATATTCTCATTACATTTACTAGTCTTACTATCCTTACCGTTCTTATTACCCTAACTGTCTTTACTATTCTTACTGTCATTACTATGTTTATTTGCACTTACTATCCTTACTTTTCTTGATATTCTTACTATCATTACTATCCTTACTATCTCACTGTTCTTCTATGATTGCCATATTTACTGTCCTTAATATTCTTCTGCCCTACTATATATACTGTCCTTACTATACTTACTGTCCTTGCTATAATACTATATTTGCTGTTTTTACAGTTCTTGCTAACCTTACAACCCCTCCTATACTTTATTTCTCTATTATCTTCACTGTCCTCCCTGTCCTGACTGTTTTTACTATCCTTAGTAATATTACACTCTTTGATATTCTTACCGTCCTTACTACCCTTACTGTCATTACTACCTGTAATGCACTTACTATTCTTGCTGTCCCTAATATCTTGCTGCACTTCCTATACTTACTGTCCTTACTGTACATACGGCCTTTGCTATTCTTACTGTCCTTGCTATCCTTACTGTCTCTGTTATACTTTCTTTCCTTACTATCCTCACTCTCCTCTCTATCCTTACTATCCTTAGCATCGTTAATATTCTTATTGCCCATTAATCTTACTATCTTTATTATTCTAACCGTACTTACTATCGTTGGTATACATACGGTCTTTGCTATTTTTACTCTCCTTGCTATCTTTACTATCCTTCCTATCCTTACTACCCTTACTATCGTACTATCATTACTTTCTTTGCTATTCTTACCGTTCTTATTACCCTTGCTGTCCTTACTATTCTTACGGTTATCACTACTTTTCTATCCTTACTATCTTATTGTTCTTAATATGATTACTATCCTTATTGTCCTTACTGTACTTACTGCCCTTACTATATTTACTATCCCGCCTAAACTTTTTTCTCTTACTATCCTCACTGTTTTTCTCATCCTTACTATCCCTTCTAGTCTTAATACCATCACTCTTTTTGCTATTCTGACTGTCTTTGATATTCTTACTGCCCTAGCTATTCTTACTGTAGCAAATTGGAAATAAAATGTAAAAAAAGCGTTTTATCTATCATTTCCCTTGTTTTCGGCAACCAACAAAATTTCTTTGATAACAGTTAATATGAAGAAGATTTAATTAACCAGAAAAACGTTGGATGTGGTTGCTTCCGTACGCACGATATATTATGGGCATTTTAGGTGAGCAAACGATTTTTTTAACTTTTCAGCATAAACAAGGAATTACATATCAGCAAAGTTTCAATTTAATATTGAAGTTAAGTGTTCACTCAAATTTTTTTTATCACGTTTTTTCAACGATTTATTATTTTGGTTGGCGAAGTTGTTTATGAAATGAAGAAAATGCAACATTTCTTTGAAGGTACATAAATTAGGCCAAAGACAATATCAAGCATTATAACTTGTATTCAAACAAATTGAAAATGTAGTCAAATAGTTCTCGAATTATTATTTCTATTCAACTTAAAGCATTGAAACTCTTTTGTACTAGCAGAAGTTATTTAAAACTGCTTTATTAAAACAGACTAGTTAGTATTATTTACAAATCTTCCATTATAAATATATACTATGTTATGTTAATGATATCAACAAGGATTAAAGTTTATTAAAAAAAATTTAAAAGATAACATAGAGACATTTGGGAACAGCAAATTTCTTTGTTGCACACATTTGAAACACTTTTTTAATAAGTTTTTGTCTTTTAGCAATTTTGTTTCAAAATTTGATGGCAATTTTTTCCAAAGCGTGAGCGGATATTTAACATCATTTTAATTACGATCGTTCACATACAATTTAGTGTAAACCAATACATGTTTTATTTGTAAATCGCATTCCTGCTTAAATCTAAAATCAGTAAGCTTTTCAATTAACATAATATACGGCCTCAAAATAATAATTTATCTAACAATAATAAAAGTCTTATGTCTTTTAAACCAAAGTCGCTTTAGATATTCTAACATCATTTTAACATATTGATATGATTTACAAAGAGGATACTGATGTTTAATAAAGAATTCCCCAAGTTTGGGAACAAAATGATAAGATGTTTTATACGAGGCTAATAAATAAATAATTGGGAAAGTACCAAATAAGTCGATGATGATTGAAAAGCAATACATTTTAAATTTGATTTATAATTGTTTATGTAGAATCAATATCACACAAAACAGTCAGCTGGCAGACGTACAGTGAAAACATACACAAAGTATAAATCACTTACCTTTACAATACCATACAATAGGACACTAACTAAATTAGATCAACAAAGTAAATAAACCAAAGGTTACTTTTAAAAATATTCAAGTGAAAACAATTATTTAACACCACACAAAAAATAAAACAAGCTAAATTTAAAATTGAAAAACAAAACCCTTAGAATTAAATAAACAAAAAAGAAAATTGGATACCATGTAAAGAATGAAAGAAAAATTAATTATAAGACAGTATAATTCTCTTTGTCTTGTTAATTAATACTTGTATTACTTATTACTAGGACTATTTTAAAAACTAAATCATTACCTTACATTAAATTCAAAATATTGGCGCCTTATAACATTACCGATTTGAATTAGTAGTAATCTGAAAAATTTCCTGTTTCCATATCATTCAGAATAAAAAATGGTCCAGATGCCACAAAATTTCACCTCTCTTCATTAAAAAGATTTTGTGTTATTAAAAAAAGTTGAAATTATTAATACCATCTGTATTTCAGACATAAGATAAATCCATTTAAATATATTCATAAATAGTTTTCCAAATTCCATCCCAATACCAATGACAAAAATCCATGTTTATCATAAATTTTTTTTTTCACAAAAGAAAATTCACGGAACTGTTTATTCGTTTAATTTAAAATGGTTTATTATTAATTGCACTACTTAAATTAAAAATGTACTTTATAACTCTTAACATTTTGACGTAACATTAAACATAACTTTCAATTTTTGACAGGAGGTTGACTTTGACGTATCATAATACAACATAACCTCAAACTTTTCTAATTTTTGCTCTCAGTGTAAATGAGTGTTCTGTAGAACGTCGCCAGATTTCGATCTCAATTTATACCTTTTTGAAAAACAATTGAATAACTTGGTAATATTTCTGGTTCCAACTAAGAATCTTTAGTGTGAAACAAATGCATAGTTTTGTTACTACGAGGGGAACTAGAATAATTATCTACCTAGCCATGACTGAAACAACTGACAATCTTCAGCGTTTAATGTGAAATAGTGGCAAGTCTTTTATAATTGTATCTGAAGTTTCAGTGAAATTGACCTGTTACTTTTTGTTTTGTGCGCGATTAGTTGACAAAAAATGAGTGTTTTGAAATTGGAGCATAGGAGTGTGATTAAGTTTCTCACAAAAAAAGGCAATGGTCCAAAATTTATAAGAGAACGTATGATTGCCGTATATGGAGATGATGCCCCATCATATTTTACGATTAAGTTTTGGTCAAAACAGTTTCGTTGGGGACGTGAATCCATAGAGGATGACCCTAGAAGTGGAAGGTCAGTTGAGGCAACCAACAGTGAAATGTGTGACAAAGTGGAAGCTATGGTTCTTGAGGATCGCCGCATGAAGGTCTCCACCATTGCTACTGCTCTGGGAATATCATAACCTAGCGTTTTGACCATATTGCACGAAAAGGTAGGCATGAATAAAGTATCAGCGAGGTGGGTTCCCAGGTTGTTGACTCCAGAGCAAAAGACGCGAAGACAGCAAATTTGTCAAAACAATTTAGATTTTTTGGAAGCTGATGCTGAATTCCTAACGAGGATAGTGACTGGAGACGAGACCTGTGTACATCACTGGGACCCTGAGACAAAGCTGGAATCTATGCAATGGATTCATAAGGGTTCTCCACCCCCAAACAAAGCTCGCACACAGCCCTCAGCCGGAGAAATTATGGCAACAATTTTCTGGGATTTGCATGGAGTTCTTCTGATCGAATATATGCCTAAGGGCACTACAATAAATGCAGAGGTTTACGGTAATACGCTCAAAAAGTTACATTCGGAAATTACCAAAAAACGTCCCCACTTGAGGCATAAAAATATGCTCCTTCTTCATGACAATGCGACGGTTCATAAAGCCGCCAAAGTTCGTCCAATTCTGAACGAATGTAACTTTGTAGAGTTAGACCACCCACCTTACAGCCCAGATCTGGCACCCTCGGACTTCTACTTATTCCGAAATCTGAAAAACATTTGAGAGGCCGCCATTTTGAAAGTGATGACCATTTGAAACGAACCATCAATGACTATTTTGGCAATCAGGAAGAATCATTTTTTTAATGGTATGAATTCATTGCAAGACAAATGGCGAAAGTGCGTTGAAGTTGGGGGAGATTATATTGAAAAATAAAATTGTTTAAAAAATCATGCGTCTTTTGTTTCATGCTTAGGTAGATAATTTATCTAGTTTCCCTCGTAAAATTACATAACGATATTGTTATTAAAAATTAAACTAATTGTTTAAACAAATATTATAAATAGATAGAAGAAAATTTCTTCTCTTTAATGATATAAAACACTTATACTTAAATATAAATACAAGCTTAAAATTGAATGACAACCAACTTAGTTTTCCCCTACACAGAAACATTATTAAAATTTGAAATAAATGTTTAAAAACACTTTGTTGCTTTCTTTTCTTGTTATAAACTTTATCCTTAAATCCTATAAAACAATTATTACATAAATTTTTTGATACCCAACTCTTAATTAAGAGCTAATTTTCATACTTTTAGAATACAATGATTAATCACATTAATCTTTGATTTTTAAATGCCCAGATCTTCTACAATGAATGATCCCTACATTGGCATTTATGTCTCAAATGTACTCAAGAACTTGCTTGACAGAACTACAATAAAATATTTAACTTCAAAGACTTCTCAACATTGAAAACTACAAATTTAACATGAAACTATCCCAAATCGTTGAATCTAAAGAAAATTTTTAATTTTTCCAGAATAAAAATAGCAGGTAAAGTAATAAATATCTGTGTACGTTTCCACAACCATACTGCTGATCTGTTCTAGGTGAAAACAAATCTTGAAATGGCTTTAGTACCTAATTATGTGCAAACTTTAAATATTGATAGTAAACCGTCAACTGACTAAGAAAATTACTACAGTTAAAAGAAAAATCGATTTAAGATTTATCCTTTTACTACTTAGTGTGTCATAGAATGTTTCTTAAACATAATTGAAACATATTTATTTATTTTTTTAATAAAAAGAAATTTAACTCTGAAATCCCCTTACAAGCTAGGCATCCCAAAAAGCATATATATAAATATTGTTGCTTAAATTTTTTTCTATTGATGTTCATGTTCATAACATGACAATATGTATTACAATTTCTCAATTTATTTTAGTTTTTGTAAAACACAGAGATTCTGGCGAGCCCATTCGTGGGGCTTTTGTATTCAAGATCTAAAATGTTAACGAAACTTCAGAACAACAAATGAATACAATAATAATGTAACAAAAAGTGTTTCTGATATGCATATAAGATTATCAGACATATCAACGACATTCAGTTCGTATTTCATGATCTACTTTTATGTACAATTTAAATTATTGTTTCCTTCCTGTTTATTATTTTATATATTTAACAGTTGCTCTTTTTTACACTAAAACAAAAATAATATATTATTTACATGTAAGTAAACATATGTAATATGTATACATGTGCATTATTTGTTTGAATGTTTACAAATCCATCGGAAAAAGGCCAACGAATACGTGTAAATGTACGAACGTGTGTGTGCGTTTATTTGCAATTTCCTCTGCACGGATACGCTTAATAACGGCTCCACAAAGAGCAATTTGGAAACAAAAAAATCTACAACCTAGTTGATGCACACACATACACAGACAATTGGAAAACCTTTTTGCAGTGCAACTCATTCTTTTCCGACAAATGCACAATAAATTGTTGCAATTTCACCTTCAATTATATTGCAATTTTCAACTCGACTCTCACACATACACACATCTACATACATACATAAATACACATTCAAAAAATTATTTAGAATTACAAATCCATTTTTATACGATTTTAATTAAATTCTCTCATCTGAAGATTATTAAGCCCTCAAGGCAAAATTATAATGTTTTTGTTCTGTTTGTATAATAAAACAACAATTTTTATTCGTTAAAAGATTGTTTTAAAAAGTTGAGGAATTAATTTAGCATGATTTAGGTGATTTTAACGCACTTCGAGCTCGTTTTCAACAAAATATAAGAGAGAAAAAAAAATCAATGATAGCGTGACGAACTATCATAGAGCATGTTAACATCACACGTCATGCCCCTGGCAAATTATTTTTTCTAAATGTCAAGAAGTTTGATTAGAGGTTTTAAAATTTACTAGCCGATTAGGTGGTTTTAACTTGTCATGTGAAATCCAACTCATCCATATTAAAATATTTTTCTATTTTTGTTTCCATTGTTACCAGATTTCCTGCAGTGAACTAGTAAGAAATATAACGGTACACATAATAGGTTCATTTTTGAAGAAGTAGTTTTATTTTTGTTCTATACATGTAAACACGAGAATAATATCTTCGATATAGTTAAATGGCAATAGGTTCTAGTCTCATCAGCCATAATTCTCAATAGGAGTCAATCATTTAGAACGGTTTAAAAGGTTTGTTATAATGTAAGGTAATCATTTAAGCAGTCTATTCTTGTAAATACTTCGGGATTAGTGAACTATTGAATTATTTAAATAATCATACTAGTTAACTATACGTATTAATTCAACTTTCTGTTTCCCGTTTTTTCGGTCTTCACTTTTTATATTTCTGACCTTTTTTAATTGTTGAATAAGTGAATAATGTTGAGTTAATTGAATAAGTGTATTCTGTTTTTTATTTCGGGTTATGTCACATGTAAGATCGAGTTGTGTTTGTGTGTTTCATTGATTGTTCGTCAATCGCCTTCTGTGTTCCAGGGTGCATTAATCAACAATTTAATTTTATAACAATTTTTGTATTAAACTTTTAGTGATAGTTTAAAACTCTAGAAATCGGGAGGCTCTTACTGCGTTAGCCAACATTATAATGTGATAAATTATATTTTTTTGAAATAAATTATTGTTTTTATTAAATTTATTTCTTTGTAGGCTGTAAATTTACTTTATAAATTTTTTTTGGTTTATGTTGATTGAGGACTGGCAGCCTTTAATAAAACAATTATTTTAAACACAAATTTGACGTTTCGCCCTTCAATGTGGGCTTTTTCAAAAAGATTCTCTTTATTATCTGTTATATGTATAAAAAATTTTGAACATGGTTTTTTTTTATATTTTGAAGGGCGAAACGTCAAATTTGTGTTTAAAATAATTATTTTATTAAAGGCCTCAATGCCAGTCCTGAATCAACATAAACCAAAAAATTTATAAGATTATAATGTGAGCAGCATTAAAATTTACAAGTCCAATTAAATTTGATTAAGACTGTTTGTTGTTCAAATTCAGCAAGCCATAGAAATTTGCGGACAAACGCTCGTTCTTTTATCTTGAGATAGATGTGTAGCTTCTGGTATAGTTAACTTTTTTTGGAATGCTCCGTCTTCAATCTATAACATCTCGTACTGTATCTTTTGTAGAAAATGATCAATTCATAGGCATTTAGAGTTTTACCTCCTACTTTGCGGTGGATTCAATCAATTTATGTTTGTTATAATGTAATTTTTTAAATTTATGTTTAATTGGTGGAATACCGGTTGGTGTTCACGAGATAATACAACTTTTAAATAAATTTTTCTAATAATAAGTTATAAATTTAGAATGAATCACATTTATATAATTGTATTAAGCATATTAGCAGTTATGTTTTATCTATTTTGAATATTTATATAATAATATAAATATTATTTATAAATAATATTTATATAAGATTATTTAATCGTTTTAAATTTACATATTGTCATAACATTTAAATATTCTGGGAAAAAATGGCACTTCTTATAACATTTATTAGGCAGATTCCATGCACTTCTACAACTTCCTGACTAATAATTACATAACCTCAATTTAAATATTAATTTTTTTTAGGAAGGTTTTGTTTAGGTGAATAAAAATAATCAGATAAAACTAACATGCACACTAAAGCACTGAGAAAAATGATATATAATAGAATTCGCTTTTTGTTTTTGTAAAAAGATAGTTTTGTTTCATTAGCTTAACGAGATAACATTTAGGTGTTTGTCAATATAGTAAAGTAACGTTGCTCTGAGTTGCTAAATAGATAAAATATGTTATATTTAAGATCTATACAGAGGTGAACCATCTTACCTGGCAGAATTGTACATAGAATGTAAATTCCGTTAACGGTTGATGTGTGATTTCATTTTATGAAGTATTATCAAAATTTTAAAGACATCTGCTAAGATGTTTTGCTGGAATATCATACAATATCATCTGTACTACCGAATATATAAAAAATTTAATGTAAAGGTTGGATCTTTTTGATGGTATCACATAAAAACATATTTGGGAAGTAGCGATAATGTTGCGTTCCAGTGGAATATGCAAGTTGGGTTGCATATTAATTTTTGTTGCATCTGAAAGCATTCAGATAAGTTGACTAAACCTTTTAGGAAAATGTTTATTGATATGAAACAGTGTACAAATGTCCCAGACAGCACACAAACGTCCATAGGATGTCCATAAAACATTCACTTCAGACCTTGCAATGTACATAGTATGTCCATAGAACGTCGTACGTACGTTCGATTTATGTCCATTTTGCGTTCTTCGTTCACAGATTTATATGTCCATAGGACGTCCACAAAAGAACATTCAATTCATGTAATTAATTAAATAAAGTAATAATTTGTTTACTTGTAAATTAGTAATTTTTGATAGGAAATATACTTTATCCTTAGTAGCAAACTTGATTGAAGAGATAAAAATTGTTAAAGATTTTATTTTGTAATATTTTTATTGTTTTGAAGTATGTTACAGTTTACAATCTTTAAATGCATGTAAAATTATGTACTTAGTTTTTGCAGCCGTTGTCTTACACTATATTGAACCATTTCCCAGTTATCTCTTTAATTAATTTGGCTGACATATCAGGAGATGCTGAAGCTGAAAACATTAAGGAATAATAAAAAATTTATAAATTCTTTATTACTTACCAAATAGAAAACAGTAGGTACATATAGCTTGACCAACGCTCACTGTCAACAGTCAAACACAAAATAAAAACCATTCACCAAACCTTGTGAAGGTCGACCCTTCGTACCTACCTCCTCTTTTATGGCAAACTGAGCAGGCTTCAAAATGATATAGAGAATAGGCTTACCATAGTTATTTGGAAATTCCCAAAAACCGCATTCCAAGAATTTATCGGAGAAAGTTTGCGACAGGTGTACTAAACCGTTATCTATTCTATAGGGTGATTTGAATTCTTATTTAAATTACAGTCACAAGAACAATAAATTAAAATAATTTTAATGCCTACCTATTCCACATGTAACGGTATATTTTCTCTCGGCCTCAAATATGTGCAATTTTGCATGTATTCTTATAAAAGAAATTTTTAAAGTTCGGCCCTGCAAAACTATATTTTATTTGTAGCTAAAATTTTGTCGTATAAACACATTTTATAACGAACATCTTAAAAGATTGTTCTCGAACTTCTATAAATTTAATGGATGTGGAGGTAATAAACAATATTTTTAGAGCTTTGTTTGTCCAGTCGTAAGAACGGCTGCGTTGCTAAAAAATTAAAGGACCTTGATAAAACATAAAATGTACTCAAGTCATCTCGCTCTATAAAAAAAACATTTCCGTCTGCATTTTGGGAATGTATTAGCGAAAGATCAACTTTCCTCTTTGTTCGAAAGGTGAAGCGGCTGTTCCCGCGTTATTTCGATTACTACTTTTGTTCGTTAGGTCGAGAACCACGCGTGAATGCTAGTAGAAGCTTCCTTACTGCATAGAAAAAACATAGTTATTTCGCGCTAAAATAGGGGCCGAAATATTAAGACAGGGCATATTATCCGGGTCGATATTATCTACCGTTTATTGTTAATTATTTAGAATTAATGAATTTCTAGATACAGTTCCCGTACAGTTTAGTTGCTATTTGTTGGAAGTGAATTTTTTGAAGTTGTCTAGTTTTTAATAAATCTTGTTCGAGAAGATTTACTAATATTGTATCGTTAATAATTATCTATGGTTTGTTTTATCGTGATGAACCATTAAGAACATTTACTCCCTTTAGTTCGCGTTATAAAAATAGTGCAGTGTTGTTATTAAAAAAATCACGAAGACTGACCGATAAGTTAAATAATAAATTCCCGTTTTATCTGCAGACAAAGACAAATAATTATTATTTTACGGGAGAAATTTAAAAAGTAGCAAGTGTTATTTGGGTTAAATCTGTTTAAGTTTTTAAAAAGACATTACTATTATCCTTCGTGAGTAAATTATAAACAATAAATAATAACAGAAACAGGATTGTTTAAACTGTGCTTAACAAAGATTGTTGGTGAAATCATATAAATCATTGACTAATTTTTGAAACAAAAAGCATTTCTTTGGTCTTGCTACTTTCAAACAACAATTTAAAACCATCTAGAATCAACTACGGTTTTTCTAAGAGAGGCTTTCCCAACTTCTAGCTGACCAGCGTGGCTTGCTTTGCAAGGCAAATAAACAAAGGTTTAATTGGATAAGATTTAAGGTACTGTACTTTAAGAACTATTTATCATTGTAAATTTTTTGTTGATGGATTATTTGAAATAGTGAATTTTATTACTTTTTATAAGAAGAGAGCTCTCTAGTAGTAATTAACTTTAGTTTGTCATTGCTAGTGATATTCAAATTTATTAACTTTAGCAATATTTAATTGGATTCAGTTTCGTAATGTTTTACAGACATTTGTTTGTTAAATTCTTCACAGGATTTTATGTAATAAATTATGATCTTGTTAAACTTTTGAACAATTTACGTTCAATAAATCTAAATAATCTCTGGATCTTAATAAGTCTTTGGATAATTTATGTTCATTAAAATCTAAATATTTCTCTTATTCTGAATAAATTTTAAATATTTTTTAATTGTTTTGTGTCCAATCATTCCTGAGTAAGTTGATAATCATTTACTGAATGAGTAATCTATGTTTAATAAAATCATATTGTTTATGTTTTCATATATGTGTTTGACTATTTTTATTTTCTCACCATCCAATAAATGTTTTTCAGTTTATATCAAGGATCTAAACGGAACCATATAATTATGAATGTTTTGTTCAAATTTTTATTTTAAAATTTTCTAAACATAAGCAAAATTTTTGTTCAAAACCTATTATATTTAATTCATTTTCTGATTAGTGAATTTAATATCTTTTCTGGCTTAATTAAACATCATCATTAAGCTTCATAATCAGATGGCGCCCTTTTAGAGTTTTTATTTGAGTTCTAAATCCTTATCTACTCCTTTTTATAAATAAGATAACTGCAAAACCAATACCTGCGACCTGAATACAAAAATTAGTAAGATAGAGCTAAATCTCAAGCCGTGGCAATCTTGAGCTTCTTTACTATTGTAAGTATAATGTTTATTGTTTTTATTTTTAATTTGTGTACAGAAAAACGTATGTTTCAACTATCGACCAATCGCGGGGCATTATTTCGTTTGTGGAATTTGTACGTTTCACACAACACTAAACTCAAAACCAAAAAACAGAACAAATTTGTTTGCATAACAGATGCAAAAGTTCGCTTACTGAAAACTTAATCATATAATTTTTTATTATTGTACATAATTGATTCCTTAATTTTAACTTTAAACCGTTCTGAATCCGTTTTTTCTTGGAATCCAAAAAGGATTGTATTAACAAAATACACGAGTTGACCTGATTTACGGTGAAACTGAAAGTTATAGAAACGATTTAACGCAGGGATCAAATTAATCAAATTTATTTGAATTCATGCAATTTTTTATTTAATCTTTTTACTTCAGGCAAAAAGCTTTGATAATTTGGTTAATTATATTAGGTACAAAATCAGGTACAATTTTAACTATTTTAAAAATTATTATGCATTTTATGCGAATAAATATTGATTTACAATCATTTGTTTATATAAATATTAAAATTGTCGAGTAAAAACAACCTACAACGTTACTTAACAGACGTACATTGAAAGTCCATCATCGCATATCCTATGGACGTCCTTTTTTGGTTCATAACGAACGTACATTTAACGTCCAGGTAGAACATCCTATGGACATCCTTTTTTGGTCCAATAACGGAAGTACATTTAACGTTCATGGTCGGACATCCTATGGTCGTACTTTTTTGATTCGCTTCATGTCCACGGACATCTGGATATAAACAGGACTAAAAAAAGAATAATCCCTAGGATATATTATACTATCTGATGTGTTTTTATTATAAGGGGTGTTAAGTTAACTGAGATGAAATGAATTTAGATGTAACATCGACATTGAAATCGAGTGTGTAACTCTATTTAACAACCTAAGCGTTCTATATGGTTGAAATCAGGAATTTAACATCTACATGTTGGTTTTTATAGTTTTCCATTTTATTAAAATTTGTAAATAATAATTGGATTATGATATTATTGAAGAGTCAGTTTAAATTGTTTTTTATGTGAAATTCAATTGTTTTTGCAGAAAGCTATATAAGAAGAGATTTTTATGCAATTAAGTAGTTATACAACACAAAAGCGGAAGATGTATCCTCTTGGCTCTGGCTCAAACGGAAAATCTATAAAGTTATATTAAAATAATGTAAAATTAGGTTTATGTTAGAAATAATTAAAGTGAGGTTGTGTTAAACTTTAAAAATAAAAGTTTATAATAAAAAGTTATTAATATAATACTAATTGCTGAAAAGAAAAACAAACAAATTTCAACAAAGGAAGAAATTCTAATTGATTTAATTACATAACACAAAGTTTAAATGCAAGAAGAAAATATTAACAATTATTGGAAATTGTACTTACCAGTCAATAATAAAGAAGATATGGTATTGGTAAAAAACAAACAACTATTATCGTATGGATTCTGATAATTTGTCGCGTTCAATAAAGATCTATATATTGGCATTGAGTAGCTGTCACTTGAAGTAAACCAGCTGATTCGAATTAGCGATTGTCATTTTAGTTGACTCATTTTTATTTAAAGGTTGGAGTTTAATTATTTCCAATATAACTAAAATAACAATTTAAAATCGTGAGTGCATAAAATATTAGCTTTTTATTAAGTTGAGGATTTCAAAACTAATTATATTTAAAAATTTAATAGGAAGGAAGAAATAACATTTTAAAGTATTTGTTTATTACTAATATAAAATACTAAACAAGTAGAGACAGCAATTTACAATTTATAATTTACACGTGACTTACAAAATGCTCAAAGTAATTTGGTATTTTAACATTTATTGGAATTATTTAAAATGCTACAAATTTATGGCAACTGCTTTAGAATTTTGAAGAGAAAGCAGCATTCCAATATTTATTGCAATTACCTGAAATATTACAATATTCCAAACTTTGGATTGGGGGAATTATGTTTTCGACAAGGATATTATTCTTTTGGCATGGTGCATTATATGGAGTAAGCAGAAATAAATGGCAATTTCAGCACCTGCATTTTACTACGAAGAAAAAAAGATCGGAGAAAAAGGAACAATATTATCGTGATAATATGATCTATTTAATTTACTAAAATTAAATCAACAGTCTTTTGAACTTTTTAAATGATTTGTTTTTAAGATGAACTTTTATTTTAATATGCTGCTTGTAACTCACCTATATAGTATTAAAACTATCTTTGTTTTTATGTTTATTTATTGATAAAGTGTATCTCAAGAATAATTTGGGACGTCAAGCTTGAACATAACTGAAAATTAAAATATACAGAATACTCATATTATTTTAGGCCGGGCCAGGCAAAATTAAATTAAAAGGATCTCAAAAATTTATTTTTTTCCATATGCCCGAATATGGCACTATAATAACAAATTATTTTGTATAAAAAGTAGACTCTTTAGAAACTGTTACTGGTTACCATAGCAACTGTACAAAAAGTAATCATTTTTCGTACTAATACAAAAACTCATATGAGGTAACGCATGGCATATTTTCCGCGGTGCTCTACAACATTTTATTTTATACCAATAATAAATATAACTAAGATCTTTATGTAACCTGTTATGTTACCTTGTTTTATGTAACGCGTAAACGCATATCTTTGTCCGTCGTCTGTCGATAGTTTTTTCAATTTTTAATGAAATGAAAGTAAAGATTTAAACATTTGTGTTTTTGAGACTCATAAAATTTCCAGACCTCGCTTAGCGAATTATATTTAAAAAACGATTTGGAGACTAGAATTTAATAAAAGTGTAAGACTTCTACGTATTACAATGATGCAAAACATACTACACTTGCTGGTCAAGTAGGTTACTGCTTGATATTGCACTCACTCTGAGAAGGCTGCACTGCTGCAGCTCGACGCTGTATTTATACCTTGTGCTTCCAGGGTGTGACCGGATGCGAGTTTCGTTGTCTGCTTTCGTCCTTACTTTGACTCCCTGGCAGTTCTGAGAAGAAATGCATAGCGAACGTGGCCTGATAAAGGTGCTATAAATAGCTTGTGCTCGGTTCCAAGGGGACCTTGGCACTCTAGAACTGACTTAATTTAAATAACATTTACATTAAGTAGAATATGATTAAAATAAATTATAATATATTATGGAATATAATTAAAATAAATTACAATATATTAAACTGCATATAATAGGTATGCAAATATTAAAAGTGAACTAATTTATGCAAATAAGAGCTATGTGTAACTCGCGTCGTCCGGCAACATTCTTATTTGTCTCAGAAACATAATTTTTTTGTAATAATTAAACAAATTAATATCTATTTTTTAGATTCGTTATTACCCAAATGTTACAGCATTTAATGATTTGTTGTTTTATATATAAGCATTATCATCACATATTTGCTTGGTTGCCCCAACGTGAATTAACTTTTCTTAACGTAGAAAGGCGTTTTTAAAAATGGTACTTTATTTTAAAAACGCAAAAGACGGAGTCCAAGTTATAAAAATGAACACAGTCTACTGTTAAGTACAATAAAATATTTATTTGTCGTGAATTTACACAATATGCACTTGCATATTCACTTAAATACTATTATACAAGTTCAACTTTAAACTGGTAATAATGATGTTCAGAAAGACCGAGGTAAACAGTAACCCTGGTTACCAGTTTCTACGACTTTCTGGATGAGTATAGCTTAAAGGAAGGTAAACAATTACCCTGGTAATCAGTTTCTATCCCAAGCCCGTCGTAACTCAGAATGGTCTGTCCCACAAAACTCTGGTTTTTATATACTCTTTCTGTGGGCGTAGAATCCTTCAGTTGAGCACACATGGCCGTGGGTTGTGCTTACGTGACGATAGAGTTCTACTTCCTCTAGGATTTCATAGAATGCATTAGATAGAGTTCTGAATACTGCAGCTGCTTCCGCTTTGGCATATGTGGGTGCTCGCTGTGCGCACACGTGGCCGTGTGTTTGTGCACTGGATACTGCAGCTGCTTCCGCTTTAGCAGATGTGGACGCACCGCTCGGGGCGTTATCTTGCACGTGTGTTCATAATGAGGTCACACTTCTCTTTAGTAACGAATAAATGTTAACTCGTGGGGCATATTATCGTATAATGTACTGGTTGATCTACTTTCTTGTAATTTGTTTTGATTTAGGAATTGGTAAAAACCAATCAACATTAAGAATAAATATATTAATTAAATATTATATTGATTATATTATCAATATAATAATTTGATCAATATTATATATTGATTAAATATATTTAAATCTTTGGCACCATCAGCTTGCCAACGGTATTGTTATAAATTTTCCAGTATCTGCTCTGTGCTTTCATTCGGTTGAACAATAAAATGAAAAAAGTATGTTATTGACCTCTTTCAAATATTTATATATAAATGATTTTATTTAGTTGAATTCCAAATCCAATTATTTGTCTATTCGTGGTAAGTAAGTTACTGCTATAATTAGAGTCCAGGTCCATTTATAAAACCCAGCCATAAAGAAAATTTGATAATTATATCTTTATTATCAAATTATAAAATTTCTGTTGCAAAATAAATTGTCACTTGATAAATCTAAAGCACTTATTATTAAAAAGAAATCACTCAAGATTTAAAAAACTTTCTTAAAACTTTGAGCACTTTGACGTTTATATCATAACAATAATCTCAGAATTTTGAAGTTTGCTTTGTTTACATGTTTCTAACTCAAAACATTCAACCTTCAATTTATTTTATTGCTCTACAATAGATCTGCACTTCTTTAAAGATGAAATTGGAAGAGAGTTTGTTACAAAAATGGCCGGGTTTTTATACCTTTGTGCTAAACAAATGAACTCTATACTAAAATTTTCATTGAAACAAAAGAGCACTGACATTTCATTTATAACATAGTCAAATTATTGTTTATAAAATTTAATTCATCCTAAAACTAATGGGATGAAATTATAGATTAACAAATTTCCAATTAATGATATAAAACACTTACGTTTTCAATATACAACATAGCCTCCATTGAATGTCGATGGAGCCTAGTTTTGACACAACTATTTGTTAATTTGTTTACATAAAAATACCTTTTCACATATTTCTATCTTCACAAATTAAAACATTATATGTTAATAAACATTATTTGCATAATGTCACACAACAACAATAAAAAATCTCAACCAATTACAGTATTTCAATGTACGATACAAAACGCAGCATAATTATATGTTGTTTAACTGATATCAATTATAAAAAGCAGCCCCCACATTTAACATAGTTACAATTACGTGGTGAGGAAGCATCATTACAATCCTTCGCCAAAGTTATTTAACCAAGAACTGTAAAATTTTGAAATAGAAGAAAATGAATAATCTCGTTAACATGAAAACGAATTTTTTTATTAAATGCTCAGGTAAGGTAGTAAATACTTATATGCCTCACATATTACAACACACTTTGTCTGTTTTAGGTTAAATCTTGCATTAACTTTACCCTAAATTAATTTAAATGCAATATTATATCACCGTCTCTCACATCATTAATGAACAAGAAATATTAACTAAATTCTATGGAAAAATCAGTTTTACAGAGATAAAGCTTCTCTAAATTATACTTTTGAAAGTGAGATTATCCGACCCATCTAACGTGTCGCTTTTAACTTTTATATATAACCTTACTTAAAACTACTTCTAATTCTGTTAGAAATGTGCCAGGAAAGGCAGTTCGAGTTCATAGTTCCTGGTTAGAGCCCATATTATAGAGTAGTTATCTGACACGCTTATTATTGATCTAAAAAGTTTCTGCATTTTCCTTTTAGAGCTACCATACAGAAGTTTTTCTTCGTTCGAACGATAAATTAATATCTAATATATACATTATACGCATAATATAAATACGCATAATACAAAATTGAATGTTGGACCTGGTTTGCAAATATTTCTGAATGGTAAATTCTCTTTATTGATCATTTTTAAACTTTTTTTTTATGGATAATCGACTTTGACATTTAAAGTATCTCAGGTAGTCTTAATTCAACCCTAACTATGTTTTTTTTAGAAAGTTTTTAAAACCACAAACTAAATAAAATTCAAAACAGAACTCCCATACATTCTCAGATTTAGCTTTTCATTTTATTTCCCATATCAACTACACCATTATCTATGATTATATAACAGTATAAGATAAAGAACAAACCTGTGGCTTTCATAATTAAATTGCTCCATGTATACATAACAATCAGCGCTGTTTCTTTTGAATGGATACGTCTTTAAAGCAACGTTAAAAATTCTAAACTTAACAGTTTTAAATTTCCATTTAACTTGACAGTAGGAGGTTTGTATGGTTTGAAAAATGGTTACCCATCAAACTACTCATACCTCTAATTGTTGGCTACATCTCGTGATTAATAATCTCCAATACAATTATCAGTCTTTTCTCTCTTGTCTTGAGAAGATGAGTATTATTAATTAACGGAAGTGTATTAATAGTGACGTCAATTTTTCATATTCATGCTCTTGTGTTCTTATAACTCTTTGTGCTTTAAGGTTACACAGAAGTGAAGGAAATCAATAACGAGGTTGGTTTTGTATTTTGGGATATTGGATACCAAATTGGGGTAAATGTGTCAATGAGGCTAAAGTATTAATTTATTATAATTATTTCATTATAACACTTTTAAAATTTTTCAAAGCACCATACATAAGATTTGGTATGTGTATCAGCCCCAACAATTAATCTTACAATGCACAGTTTAGAATTTGAAGTTTTACTTATTCAACTTCTGAATTAAATTAAAGAATATTGTTTTATTTCATAATTAGATAGTTGGAATTGGGATTAGGTGATGAGATTAGATGATCGGCAAAAAGTTTTAATTGGGACGTGAGAACGAAAAATTGCTAGTATATAAATTATAACCATTACTTAGAATTTTAAATATAAATAAATAAATGTCTTTGAATATAAATTCTTTAAGTACAATTTAATTTTAAAATTTAAAACAGAGAATTGTAAATCTTAACTTGTAAATACAGGGTGCCCATTATGTATATATTATGGAATATAGTATATATCTAGGTAAATATCGACTTTATAAAAAAAATTGTTATGTAAAAGTTGTTTAACATTTTATTTTCATTTAAAACAAATGAGTAATGAATAACATTTTAATTTTTTTATAGCAATGTACCCTTTCATTAGGCTCATTTGATAGAGATTTCTTTTTCTTTTCGATGACCTAAAATCTTAGTACCCTTATATCAGAAAATTTTTGAAAAAAACGTAAAAATGTTTATCAAGTTAATTTCGCCAATAACATGGATCTAGATATCCGAGATCGTAAAGTATCTCGAATTATTACCCTAAAATAAAACAGATGTGCATCTACATAATTTACAAAACAAAACAAATGAACAAAAAACAAAATAAAACAAATGAACAGAAAATTATGTACGTCTCTTATAAAGCTTGAAGACAAAACGAAATTAGCAATAAAATGGTTTTCATGGCAATAAATGTTCAAAATGTACACCAACTGCAAGGCAGTGGCCCAACCTATCACGAAAAGCTTGAAAAGAATTTCTGAGCGATCTGGAAGAAATTGCTGCAGCTTCATTTTGTATTCGTTGCTCTAATTCGGCCAGATTCTGGGGTCGGTTTGTATACACTTTTGATTTTAAATATCCCCAGAAGAAAAAATCGCAAGGTGTAAGATCCGGAGATCGGGGAGGCCACTCCACAGACCCTCTTCTGCCTATCCAACGGGCCGGAAATACCACATTTAAATATCGGCGTACATCTAAATGATAGTGGGGCGGTGCTCCATCTTGTTGAAACCAAAGATCATCAAGATTTGCTTGGCAAGCTGGAATAATTTGCTGTTGCAATAATTGCAAATAACGGTCACCAGTTAGAGTACCACGACTAAAGAAAGGTCCAATTATGTGATCTGCACAAATTCCCGCCCATACGTTTAATTTTTGTGGTGTTTGGGTATGATTTTGGATCATCCAATGGGGATTTTCAGCGGCCCAATATCGACAATTATGCCTATTTACATTTTCATTTACACAAAACGTAGCCTCGTCAGAAAAAACAATATTATTAATAAAATATGGATTGTTGTTGATTCGCTCCGTCATAAATTCACAAAATTCAACACGTCGATCGTAATCATCTTCGGGTAATTCTTGCAATAAAGTCGGTTTGTACGGATGTAATTTTTCTGAATGTAATATTTTCTGTATTGAACCTTTACTTACGGCATGGTTTAAACTTAACTGACGAGTTGAAATGTTTGGATTTTCTTTTTATCTTCATTTGTCGCTGACCTCTGCGGACCAGTCTTCACCAGATCTTTAACATTGCCAGTTTCCTTAAACCGTTTCAAGGTTTTGCTAACTACTGACTGGGTGATTGGTTCTCGATGTGGATAACGCCCATTAAAAATTTCACATACTTCTAATTGTGTTCGTTTGCGTTCCCCATAACCTACCATAATTAAAATTTCTATACGTTCAGTTTCTGTTAAATGAACCATTTTATTTTTCCATGTACCAACAACTTAATTAAATAAACAAACTTCTGTCACAATAAAAGCCTACAATCAATTGTTAAGACAAATGAAAGAGATCTCGGATATCTAGATTCATGTTATTGGTGAAATTAACTTAATAAACATTTTTATACGTTTTTTTCAAAAATTTTCTGATGTAAGGGTACTAAGATTTTAGGTCATCGAAAAGAGAAAAAAAATCTCTATCAAATGAGCCTAATGAAAGGGTACATTGCTATTTAAAAAAATTAAAGTGTTATTCATTACTCATTTGTTTTCTGAAATAAAAACAATTGAATGCTATCTTATTATGGAAAATAAAATGTTAAACAACTTTTATACAACAAATTTTTTTATAAAGTCGATATTTACCGAGATATATACTATATTCCATACATAATGGGCACCCTGTATAAAGATAAAACGTTCTAAAAGTAAAGTTCTAAATATAGAAAAGTAAATTAGATGAAATCCCAGAAGAAACGATATATTTATATATTCAAATATAGATTTAAAATTTTCAATATCAATTTAAAATTTAGAATTCTGATACAATATTAATATTTAGAATTTAATTTCTAAATTTGAACTGTAAAACGCAGCACAATTTAGAATTTAAAGTTTATCCTCTAAAATAATTATTTTTTGAATTGAATTGAATTGAAGAATGGTTTATTTTATAAATACGTGATTGGAATTGAAATTATATGATTGCGAGTGAATTATATTAATTAGGGCGTGAGAATGGATAATTCATAGCATACAAATTACTTAGAATTTGAAATATAAATAAATGTATTTGAATATAAATTTTTTTAAGTACAATTTAATTGTAAAATGTAGAACACAGAATTGTAAAAGTTGTAATTGTCCATTTCACAGTATACTATTTACTAAAGATTGAAATTAATATTTCAAAACTTAAGACTTTAAGAATTTTAATAATGCTAAATATAAAAATTAGTCGTTCTAAAAGTAAAGTTTTCAATTATAGAACTGAATTTGACGAAAATTTCGCGTAAGAAATATTTAGAAATAAAAATTAATAATTATTTTCTGAATTAAATTATAGAATTTTTTTGTTTCATAATTACACGATTGGAATTGGGAATAAATTAGTGTGAGTAAAATATTTTAAATAGGGTGTGAGAAAAAAAATCCAAATGTACAAATTACAACTATTAGAATTTAAAATAAAAATATATCTCTTTAAATATACATTTTTTTAAATATCGAGAGTTTACGATGGAAATTCTTATGGTGCTAAATATAAAGATTAAACGTTCTAATGGTGAAGTTCTAAATTGTAAAAGTGAATTTGACGAAAATTTAGAGTAAGAAATATGTTTTGAAATATCGATTTAAAATTTACAATTCTGATAGAATATTTAATATTCAGAATTTGAAATATAGAATTACAGAACGAGCACAATTTAGAATTTAAAGTTTATCGTCTAAAATACGTATAAACTTCTGAATTAAATTAAAAAATTATATTTTGTTTCATAATTACATCGTTGAAATTGAGATTAAAGGATTCTGAATAAAATATTTTAATTAGGGCATGAGAATGGATTTTTGAGTATACATTTTTTTAAGCACCATATTACGTGCTAATTTCGTAGCACCCTGTATAGCTATGCTTTTGTATTATACTGTATAGCGTGAGGGATCTTCACATTCTCTCTCCGTTTAGTTGCCATTTTATTCGCAAATAACTTCCTGTTGATTGTTGATAAGAGAGGACTGACACTTTGTTCGATTCGTTCGTGAAACAACTTCTTTTTAAAAGAATGTTTTAGTGGCATCGCCGTTAAATTGAATTTCCCTTTATGTTGTGAAATGGAAATTGCATTTGTGCAAATCTATGATTAATTTTTGATGTGATTTCCAATTTTATTGGTAACCGTAAGGGATTCTCGCTACTTCTTTTGAAAGTTAGAAGCACGTTCTCGAGGATTCGATATTTAATTGATTTTAGTCGCATTTGGAGGCGGTATAACTATTTCACTAGGTCACATTCCATCTAAGGTACTTATTAAATGTTTGTTTGGTGCATTCTGGTAATTGATTTTGTTTATTACAGACCTTCTTGTCTATTTTACATTTTCTTGGTTATTTTAACTTAACTTGTACTTGTAAGCTTTGTAATTCAAATAATTATGCAGTTTTTTCTTTACAATTTTAAATTTAGGGTATAAAATTTAGAATATACTTAGTTGTTACAATTTTGAATTAAATGTTTAGAAATGGAAATTCAATCTTCAGAATTTAATTCAAAATTTAAAATAAATTTTATACGATCCATGCTTTTTCAGCTAGCGTTGTAGAATAAAAACACATAAAGTGATTATACCAAGAAAAGCTCAAATAGAGCAGCCAACCATCTTGACCGTCACCAACATCACGACAGTAGAATTAGAACCCACAACACTGTAGCTGGAGCTTCTTAAATAGAAAAGATGCAGAAAAACGGGAGTTTTGATACTAAACAACTACCAAGCTAAACGTTTTATCTAAACTTTCTAATTGCTCTATGAAAGCTTGTTACCTAATCCACGCGACTATGCCGACTTTACGGCTGCCGTCGCCTACAGCTCGTATTACCTCAAGCGGTAAACTTTGCAAGCCGATTTCTATGCCGTTTTTCAGAAGTTATAGACGGTCAGCCATAGCTGATGAGACTACAGCAATGTCGGAGCAGGCTGTGCTAGGATATCGTCTGTGGATTTCATACACTTATTTAATCTATTGTGGGACTCTTTTAAAATATCATTTAATATTATTTCTCTTTGGTGAGTTGCTAGTTTCATTGTGCACCCGGGAATTCATCTTACGTTCTGCCCCTTAACTGTGTTGGGAAAATAGGCATTTATAAATTTGTGTCTACCATAATGATTATCACTAACGAGATAAGGAGATGTTTTCTCTTGATTTTCCTCATCGAGGTATTAGGACTAGTATAAAGCCCCGGTTTTAAGAAATCGTCGCAAGAAATTTCAGAAATGTAGCCCGAAAAAGTTACGTTTCGAAAGGATAGCGAAACGAGCTTTTCTGTGCTACATCGATGAAAATTTCGGGACGATCCCTTAATAGAAACCAGGGCTTTAGTCATTATTTGAGTCATGCTTGCAATGTCCATCAGAGTCATTATGACTGCTGGTTATAATTTTATTAGAAGTAAACCACATCGAACTGCATTTTTGGTTTGATCAGTTTTCGCATGTTGCAGTACGCAAATTAAATAAATGCCGTAATAAGGAGTCGCACATCTTTTAAATTATTACTTTTACACAAAACTAATCAAAATCTTAATTATTCTTCGGTTTGATACATGTAGACAAAAAAATTAAAATTATTACTTGATTTATTGATGTTCCAAAACGTTCTTAGGGTTCGTAAGTTCAACAATTAGCAACCCTCTTGACGGCGACATAGGTAGAATGGTTTGCTTGGTATACCTTGGTATAGCTATGCCTATTGCTCGTCTGGATTTAAGGATTTGCCTACTGCATAATTCACCAAGTAAATAGAATCTGTTCTAAGTAAACAGCCCTCACAAAACAGGTCACAGTTCACCCACACATCTCGTGCTAAAAATGCACCAATCAGCCCAAATGTATCAAGGCCAAACCCATCTCTTGCCGTTTAGAAAAAAAATACTTGTCGGAACAACTAATTTCTAAATGTTTTAAAGTCGTACAAAAATTAACTGTTAAACGAAACTATAGAACCATAGAACTCAACCTGTCAATGATTAATTGTTGGACTTAAAATTTAACCCAAAATCACTAAAAATATACATGGTGTTCCATTTAAGAATCGAACGTTGAGGTTGCTTTCGGTAAACCCGGAAATGATAGAAAGTTGATTCTTAAGTCGAAAAATGTAGATAAACGTCTTATACGTGCTCTCCAAAGCTGATGGTTTAATCTCAAAATGCAAAAATTTGACAGGGAGGAACCATTTTCAAAAAAACACCTGCTATACAAATTGTTGATTTGTTTTGTACAAGTATGTGTATTTTTGTTTATATACATTTTGGAACTGATCAAAGTACTTTGAAATGAGCCGCAAAAAAAGCGGTTAATTAGACAGTTTTTTTACTGTTATACTTCAGATAGTACAGGGTGGCTCCCGTAAGATGAACCGTGCCTTCTTTTGAAAACCCTAAAAGTTACGAAAAAAAAGTTGGCTACCAAAGTTGGTCGGTGTAAAACAAATTTAGATTTTCTAATACTCTTGTATAGACTGGGTAAGTAATTTTGCTACGACTACTATCAACTTTTTTATTTTAAATGAAACATCCTGTATATCTTTACGTTTTTCGATTTTATTTTAGGTATTTTTGGTTAATACATATAGCCCGGAATTCTGCACAGTCAATGGAGATTTCTCCAACTAAACTACATATTCGCGTTATTAAGGCTCAACCACCGGGTGTTCAATACACTAGACCAAACATACACATCTTTGAACATAAAAATCTCATTCGCTTCAAATGGGACACCCAGTATATTTATATTTTATATAATTCAGATCTTGACTATCTGTCAATTCATTATATATTTTTTCTACTCATGACATTGAAATCACTCATTTTGCAATCGATAACAATGGTTGAAATCGCATTTCAACCTCTAGAGGTTGAAATTATCGGACTACCGCGATTTCGAATTTCAAACTGTTCGACATTCAATTGCTGACAAGAGAAATGTCACTTTAATGTCATGTTTTGTCACTTTATGTATAATTTTTTCTAAAGTGCATTAATTTACTAAAGATTCGAACGTTTCGAATTACTTTTTTCCACCACTCTCAACGTTGAAATTGTATTTCAATTACTTGTCCCATAATATACTATTCTATTTCAAAACTGAACAGTTTCAAAGTTATCAGCGTTTCTAATGCTATCTCGCTATTTTATTATTATCTATAGTTTATTTTTTATTGTTAATATGTTTTTGTTGTGTAAGGTATAGATGAATCGGAGTTATGTAGTTAAGGCGTTTATAATTAAACCATAAAATTAATTTTAGACAAATAGCAAGATAGTAAACAACTCGGATAGCTTTGAAACTGTTCACTTTTGAAATATAAAATATCTATATTGATTCGTAACGGCTTAAAAGCTGAGTCATATAAATATACAGGGTGTCCCATTTGAAAAAATGAGATTTTTACGTTCGAAGATTTGTATCTTTGGTCTAGTGTATTGAACACCCTGTATAGTATTGTATAAGTATAGTATAAGTGTCATGTATTATTATAAATAGTTAAATATAAGTTAAAGTGTGTAAATTTAATTTTTCAAGAAATGTATTCTCAAAAAAATTAAAAGAATTGAATTTATTTAAAAACTATGAGGAATTTCACCTTAAGAATTTTTATAATAAAGCGTAAAATCGAAAATAATTCTTAAAAATATATTGGGTGTTCCATTTAAAATAAAAAAGTTGATACTAGCCGTAGCGAACCGACCATTATATAATTAAAATTTGTTTTATATAAACCAACTATGGTATGCAAGTTTTTTGTAGCGTTGACAGTTTTCAAGATAAGGTACAGGATCATCTTGCGTGAGCCACCCTGTATAATGTATCTGCAGACCGGACATGTAGTGTTCTATAGATTGTATCTTTTTAATGTAGATTAACACAGATAAACTAAACAATCTTTCCAAACAACCAAAATTATTCAAAGAATTTTTAATCGCTTCGTAATAAGTTATTATTTTGTTTTTGTTATTCTTTTTTTTTAATACTATACAGAAAGCAACTCATGTGCCTGTTTTTAAATAAATATAAACATTAACATGATTAATAAATCCCTACTTTCAAATTTTAAATAATTTATAATAATTACAATATTTTTCTCAAAATCAATAATGTTTCCCTGATATTTAATTTTTCTTCAAATTTTATTTTTGTTACCTCATAAAATAAGTGTAAGTATCACTTTTTTTTTTTGTAAATTATTCATAAAAAGTTGCATAAAAAGTAATGACTCTCCAAGTTCATTTATGCAATAAAATTTTTGTAAAGAATCAGGTTAATTCTCACTGTATGCATAGCACTTCGTCAGGTTATAGTTGAAGTAAAAACTGAGTAGGATGTGACCAGCGAGACTGCATTCCCATGCGGCAGGTGTAATCACGAGGTGGTTTTAATAGAAGAAAAAAATGGTAACTGCCGCATGGGGTCATTTCTAGATATTGTAGAACTCTGTTAAGATTTGCTTTTTACTCTGTTCTGTAATCATTCATATGTTGTCATCGGCAAGATGCTTCTTTATTTTTTAGATTTATTTCACCAAGGACATGAATTTAGTTAGGTGTATTTAAAATAGCAGTACAAAAATATGTAATAACAAAAGTAAATGATTATGCAGAATTTTAATGGAGAAAAATGCAAAATGTAAATAATGTGGTGGTGCGGGAGTAAAAGTTTTTGATTTATATGTTTAAATGTGGCGTGGAACTATGTTAATGAATTTAATGATTTAAAATGGCACAGCTGTTTGCATTAAATTATTATATAATTTATTTGTTTTGTCGCAGAAAAATTGTTATTAATGTAAAAAATGCTAAAGTAGGTATGGGCAATTTACTTTAAAATGAATTGCGCACAAATAACAAACTGCAATCTTCTAATTAAATCTCATCGGTGCAATTACAGTTTGCAATGAAAAAACGTAATTGAATTATTTGTATCAAACCATTTTTAGAAGTAATTAAAGGATAAACTTCAATTATAGATTGAAAGATTGAAAGAATTAAAAATGTCGAAGCACACAAATCTAGAAAGTAATTATAATGTCGAGTAGGGAAAGTCATTGCAGTTTCAATTCAGTTCAGACTTCAACTCAATGAATAAATTACAAGAAGGTAATTACAGAAAACTGAAAAATTTGAAGTTAAAAATATATTTCTACTGGCTGAAATCAAAAACTGTACAGTTATAAACTGCATCTTCATTATTAATTGAATTAATTTTTTAATGAAGCAGTTTCGGAGAAGCGAGCTTTGCACAAGACTGACTCACCTTGTATAAGGCACGCCCTACGAATTGGGTATCGTTAAACTAATGTCGCCACCAGTGTACAAGAAACAGCTGATACACACTGTCAGATTATATGCATTTTAATAACTACCCGATTTATAGTTGCAAAATCTTCTTACTGAAAAGAATTAGTTAATTAAGACTAACATGCACACAAAAACTCTTTAAGCAGATAAAGGATATGCGGGAATCCGGATTTTTATAGTAAAAAAGTTAATTTTTCTCGTAACTTAACGAATCATTTTTATTCCGATTGTTAAGTTCATTTTCAAGTTCAATCAGTTGCAACAGACAAAATATGTTGTATTGAAGTTATATGCGACTCACTTGTTAAAATTATAGTTGAAACGTAAAGTTTCTAACGTTTAATTGAATTCTGTAATTTGGATTGCATATCAAAGTTTTGGGATCTAAAACTATTAATGATATAATGTTCAGAGGAAAGTGTAAAAAGAGGTTTTTATAAAATTAAGCTAATTAATGCCGTAGTAATAGGAAAATGTTCTTTCGTCGACATTAAAATTAAGGGTATTATTCCATTTTTCAACCCAAGTATTGTATATGGTTGGATTCATAATTTTATTTTCTATAAGTATGTATAAATAGTTTTTGCATTTAGAAATGTCATAAATTTTTATTTTTTGAAAAAAATTTTTTTTTCAAAATAGTATATAAAGGGAATTGATTTTTTTAACAATTAAGTAGCTTTGTTTTATCAAAGGAACAAGAAATATCCTAGTTGCTTCAAAAATTTTAAATTCTTAGGTTAGAATTTAATTTCCTTTATAAAAAAGGAATTAAGTTTATCGCGCTATACCAAGTCATTTCTTAAGCCCCAGTTAACTTGGACTGATCTAAGTGTAACAACGATCTTTCAGCATTTGTTTCTTATGTAGGTCACGTGTTTATCAAATGTAAGCCTAGTATCTATTATTATGACTAAATACTTTATCTCGGTTAAAGTAGGCTTCACTTAATTTGCATACATTCTTAGGACACTGTAAATCTTGTAAAGCAATTAGAATTGATGGCCACCACGCTGCATCGAAAACCGTTTGAGGTCCAAGCGGATTACAATTACTCCAAATAAAACTAGATTCATGAACCTTTCCTGAAAAAAAATTATCATGTTTACATGACATCATCTTTATCATGATTACGTAATATCATCTTATTATGTTTACATGTTTAAGCAGCGGTAAGAAAGTGCCTTAGTTACGACTTACATAACTATTATTATTTGCTTTTGTCTCTTTTTTATTGTTTTATTGTATCCATTATTAGTGTTCTATATTTTGTCTGTATTTTATTACTGCCATTTGATATCTAAGGAGGAATGTGAATGGTTTACTTGTATGTTCGTATTAAGTATAGTTGTTGTAATTAATGCAATTCACACATTTTGTTTCTTCTCGTGATGCCTTACAATCTTTAAAGGTGTGCTGTTCTGCACAGTTGCGGCAGGTTTATTCTCCTTTACAATCTGCTGCTTTATGGATGCACTTATAGCATTTTCTTATAGATAAATATTCTTCTGATACACAAATTTCCCACATAATCTTTAATCTTTTTCCTTTTCTTTTTTCATGAATAATATTTTTTTTGAAGATACCATGACATTATTTCTAGCTATTTATCCAGTATGAAAATACACAAACCCTCTGTGAACGAGTAGTAGAGATCCTGCTTCTCAATCAGAGCAACAGGGGTTTTAACCTCGGTTGCGACTGAAATATAAAAATGTAGTATAATCGTATTTGAGCTCCGTAGGATAAGGTATAAAAGTGTATAAGTGATAAAGCATTGGGGAGGGTAATTTACTTGCTGCAATAGCTCCATTACCTCCGTTGCACTCCCATAAGAGTTTACATGGAAACCTCGACGTTCGAAACACACGTCGACGTCTACATCTACGTCTATATCTACGTATACGTCTACATCTACGTATACATCTACGTCTACGTCAACATCTAGGTTTACGTTTACGTCTACTTCTATGTCTACATCTACGTTTAAATCTACGTCTACATCTATGTCTACATCTACGTCTACATCCACGTCTACATCTACGTCTACATCTACGTCTACATCTACATCTACGTCTGCATCTACGTCTACATCTACGTCTACATCTACGTCTACATCTACGTCTACATCTACGTTTACATCTACATCTACATCTACGTCTACATCTACATCTACGTCTACGTCTACATCTACCTCAACGCCTACATCAACGTCTACATGTACGTCTACATTAGGGTGAAGCGTTTTTATATCAAAAAATAGTTTTTCTTTCAAATGAAATTCGCTTGGTGCGGAATTGGTGCTCTAGTGTGTTAATAATGTTGTGTCAAAATACCAGAAAAAATATTGATATTTAATACTGATAAGATGGTTTTTATGTAAAAAAATATGTTTTCCTTTATATTAAATTCGCTTGGCGTGGACTTGGTGCTCTAGTGTATTAGTAATATTGTGTTAAAAGATTAGGCAAAAATATTGGTATTTAATATTGCCTCCGGATGACTAAAGGTTCTGAAAATGTGGGAAGAAAATACAAAATTATCGTAACTCCTATTTAGTTAAATGATTTTAATTTTAAATTTAGTTGGTATTGGAAAGTTTAATAAATCGAAAATTAAAGTTATCAAAAATTAGAGTCATCGAAAACGCTAATCCAGCACTATTTGTCGACGTCAGACCGACAACATGTCGTGACAAGTTTCTCAATTGCCATCTACATGTGAAACGCCCAAATGTCCGAAAAATCCCTACCAAGAAACGTACTTTTTTAAATGACCAAAGAAGCGGAAGAAAAATTATGATAGGCGGTGTTGATGTGGTTACTAGTCGGAAGCAAGTTTGATTATATTCTGTGGCCGAAGCTTTTTTTTAAACTTTATTTATTGAATATAATAAAACACATTTATATATTTCGTTTGCAGTTGTAGAATATATTTTATTATTTTTAATCAAGAGAAAACTTTATCTCTTTTTATCATTTAGAATACAAATGTATTAATATTACTTTGTCAGTAATTATTTAACGAGTTTAAGACGAGTTTAAATAATTAGATTTGAATTAACACACTTAACAGAACAATTTTAGAATTCACATTTAAATGACATTAAGCAAAATAATTAATTAAAAACTCCAATGAGCCTTTATGTTTTTACTAGCAGGACAATTTTAAAATCCACACATAGTTTTAATACTCACTCTGGATAAACACTTGTTGAAGAGACTTGTGAGTTGAATAAATACTTAATAAAGACTAAAGACTTAAGATTAAAACAGAGGTATTTATACCTTATCTGCCTACACAGTCCTCATGGCCATGAGAGAATAAATGCTAAAGAAGTTCTCATAGAGATAACGTAGACTTATCAGACAAATGTAATTTGATATCGTGTGTTCACATTCCTAAACAATTCTCATGAAACATGATCTTATCTATAGTGTGATTATACGTACGTTACTAGCAATTGTTATTGACTGAAAGGAAACGGAAACGACAGGAGCACGAAATCAAGCTTACAATTTCTAAACAATCTGAACCGTCATATAGTACTGCTTTAGAGTTTGTTGATGGTAAAAACTTATGTATTTTTTTATTTCTATTCTTACTCTTATTACCTTTATTAATTTATTTTTTGACTCTCTCTTACTCTTTTCCATAAGTCTTGTAAAGTTCCATATCAAAAGAATCATTTGTTTGCATTCCTGAGAAAATGCACGTATCTAAGAAAACAGTGCAAAATGAAGAAGAAGGCGTTAAAACAAAATATCCTGTTGTGGCAAGAGTATTAGATCGATATGGAATATTAGATAGAGCTGCCGCTGCAATCGTCTCTGCTAAATTACAGGACATTGGAGTGATGAAAGAAGACAACTATTCTAATGTAGTAGAGAAGTAGACTTTGTTGAGCTCGTGCAAATACAAGAAAGAATTTATTATGTCAGTCCTCATTCACATTTACTGACTGCAATATGTTTGGCGTATACCTTGATGGCCGCAGAGACAAGACTTTTACTATAAGTGACGGTCGACGTAAAGCTTTAACGGAAGAAGATTTATCAATAGTAAAGGAGCCTGGCTCGTTATATATGAGACATGTTTTTCTAGCATCTGGAACAGCTTGGGCAATTAAACAAGGTATATTAGACTTGCTTTCTACAAAGTCAGTTCATCTCCACAAACTCGTAGCAATTGGTTGTGAAGGTACAGTTACAAATAGTGGTCTAAAAGGCGGTGCGATTAGGCTCTTGGAACTGGAGCTTAAAAGGCCCATTCAGTGGTTTATTTGCCAGTTACATACTAATGAACTTTCATTACGACACCCTTTTGGATGGAACAACAAGTGGTCCAAATGATTTTGTAGGTGCTATTGTAGAACACCTTGCAAAAAGCGAAGATCACCCAATTTCCCAGTTCGAAAGAATGGACTGTAACCTACCTCTAATCTATTACAGATTTAAGTACCGACCAACAATATTTGCTGAATGTTTGTCAAGCAATTAACTCAGGAATTTTTTTCTCCTAGTTTGGCAAAACGCAACCCAGGGAAAATCTCTGACTAAAACGTTGAGTGAAGAATCAACCCCAAATGCCATTGAAATGCATGCATGAGATGCAAAAGAACTATTGCGTGAGGTAGCGTTATTCCCTTGTCACACACAAGCTGTAGAAAGGTGTGCGAAAACAGTAACTGAGGCAACTGCAGCTGTATGTGGTTATAAGCCCGCAAAATAATTTCTATTTTCTATACAAAAAAGAATATGCTATACAATAATGTATAATTTCTTAATTTTTTTTATTTACATACACTTAGTCTTATTATTTATCTTTTTGTGCAGTAAATGTTTCTTGAGTTTTTTCCTGAATTGTATCACTACCATACTCCATTTAATACAAATAAAAAGTGTTATTTTATCCATTCTCGTTTTTTCATTTTTCGCAATTTTTATTCGCGTTGGGGCAGTACAAAGCATCGAGATATAGTTCTCAAATTTTAACTTTCGTATTTTCAGTCCACCCTAGCCTACATGTACGTCTACATCTACGCCTACGTCTACATCTACGTCTACATCTAAGTATACGTCTACGTCTACATCTACGTCTACATCTAAGTCTACATCTACGTCTACATCTACGTCTACATCTACGTCTACGCCTACATCTACGTCTACCTCTACGTCTACATCAACGTCTACATGTACGTCTACATCTACGTCTACATGTACGTCTACATGTACGTCTACATCTACGTCTACATCTACGTCTACATCTACGTCTACATCTACGCCTACATCTACCTCTACATCTACGTCTACATCTACGTCTACATCTACGTCTACATCTACGTCTACGTCTACTTCTACGTCTACGTCTACGTCATCGTCTACGTTTACGTCTACATCTACATCTACATCTACGTCTACGTCTTTTTCTACGTCTACATCTACGTCTACATCTACGTCTACATGTACGTCTACATCTACGTCTACGTCTACGTTTACGTCTACGTCTACATCTACGTCTACATCTACGCCTACATCTACGTCTACATCTACGTCTAGATCTACGTCTACATCTAAGTCTACATCTACCTCTACATCTACGTCTACATCTACGTCTACATCTACGTCTACATCTACGTCTACATCTACGTCTACATCTACGTCTACATCTACGCCTACATCTACGTCTACATCTACGTCTAGATCTACGTCTACATCTAAGTCTACATCTACCTCTACATCTACGTCTACATCTACGTCTACATCTACGTCTACATCTACGTCTACATCTACGTCTACATCTACGTCTACATCTACGTCTACATCTACGTCTACATCTACGTCTACATCTACGTCTACATCTACATCTACGCCTACGTCTACATCTACGTCTACATCTAAGTCTACGTCTACGTCTACGTCTACGTCTACGTCTACGTCCACATCTACGTCTACATCTACGTCTTTATCTACGTCTACATTTACGCCATGTAGGCGTAAATCTAGACGCAGATGTATACGTAGATGTCTACGTCTACATCTACGTCTAGATCTACGTCTACATCTACGTCTACATCTACGTCTACATCTACGTCTACATCTACGTCTACATCTACGTCTACATCTACGTCTACATCTACGTCTACATCTACGTCTACATCTACGTCTACATCTACGTCTACATCTACGTCTACATCTACGTCTACATCCACGTCTACATATACGTCTTCATCTACGTCTACATCTACGTCTACATCTACGTCTACATCTACGTCTACATCTACGTCTAAATCTACGTCTACATCTACGTCTACATCTACGTCTACATCTACGTCTACATCTACGTCTACATCCACGTCTACATATACGTCTTCATCTACGTCTACATCTACGTCTACATCTACGTCTACATCTACATCTAAATCTACGTCTACATCTACGTCTACATCTATGTCTACATCTATGTTTACATCTACGTCTACATCTACGTTTACATCTACGTCTACATCTAGTCTACGCCTACGTCTACATCTACCTCCAAATACACGTCAACATCCACGTCTTCATCTACGCCTTCATCTACGCCTTCAACTACGTCTTTTTCTACGTTTACATCTACGTGTACATATCCGTCTACATCTGCGTCTACATCCGCCGTTACAGCTACATCTACGAACTTACATATTCTCCGAGGTACAGGTTGCCGAGCATTGCTCGACACTAACTCACCTTATATAAAGGGTACCCCTCACGAGTTGTGTACCGTTGAACTTCTGCTTGTTACCACCAGCTATTCGTTGGTACGTCGGTACTACGTAGCAGGTACTAGGCTTAGGGAGTTACAGAAGCCGAATATTTCAGAAGTAACTGATACATACATACAGCACTTCTGTTGGTTTTAAGTTTCCCTACACGCTGTGCATATGATTTTTCTAGGCTAGTTTTAATTTAGGAGAGATTTCAATGCTGGGTTCGTGATTGAACTGCCTCCTCATTTTTGCGTTATGAGAATTAGATGTGTTACCATTTTGCATCTGTCGATAGTTTGCCACAATGGGTGATTTTATTTGAGGTATGTCAAAATATATTTTAACAATAATTGTCAAACCCACTATGATTGTTTGAACAAATAAGCTTTTTCTTTCTTAATGTGAAAGGATATTGTTTTTTTTTTAGTTCCGGATGATACTTCACAAATCAAATATTTACTAAGTTACTTATTAGTTACTAAGTAAACTAATTCTTTCTAAATTTCTTTATGCTTGTCACAGTATTTTACCTTGTATGAGAGATGCTTGTTCTCTATCTTTATTTATACCTTTTTAAACTTTGTGTATATGATTTTATTTTCACGCTCTACCTGATTTATGATGTATACTACCTCCTTGTGATAACTTTGATTTACTGTGTTCCTCTTGCAGACTTGCATGCAGTTAGTAAATCGGCACCTGTCGTCTCATTCTCGTTGGCACCTCGACCATTAATATCTGCCAGGAATAGTTGTTTGTGAAAAGAAAGAAGGATGACCTTCTTAACATGTACCGAAATGTATATCCTATAACTAAAGATTAAGCTGCACCTATCTTTTTAATGTATATTTATTGAACATCACATATGTTTCGTTCCCATATATTTAAGGTTGAAATTGCCTCTACAAACTTTTCTCGTTTATTATACTATAATACATAGGTACGTAATATAGTCGATATCATAAGTCTTATCTCAATCACCGCCATTTGAAAAATTGCTTCGATATTCTAAACTTTCAAATTCTACAACTTATATGTGTTCAATTGCTTGATGACAGTATCATCAGAGTCAAAGTTATAACCATCCGTGACCAAATATATCCTAGCCGGACCTGCAAAACCCGTGGATATAGGCAGGCACGGCTCAACCGGGAAGCCTTAACAGTGGACTAAAAGGTTTAATTAGTTAGCTACCAAGAGTAATTTATTATTGATAAATAACTGGCGCCACGAGCAATGTATATTTTCGCATACTTGCCATAGTAGCTTTTTTGCTACTACTGTAGAAGTTTTTAAAACTAATTTTCCATTTTTTGTTTGTGATTATTCATTTTTCTGCGTATTGTCCTTTACAATCATTTTTTTAATTTCTCAGTTGTTCAAATCTTTAGCAATCAATAATAAAAAGGCTTTTTCTCTTTCTAACTATATCCAGGAACATACTGTATATGTAAACTGTTCCGAAGCAACCATTTTAAGTGATTATGATACAATAATTGTTTGTGATAATGAAACTATAATACAATAAATAGTAAAAAAACGTAATAAACATAAGGCAGGTTTCTTCAGAGCTAGATAAAGTGCAAATCTAGACTTTATCTATCACTTTAAAAAGGCTAATTCAGGTAACGGCAGATAAAAATGAAAGCTTGCTGATTACGGTTTTTTGGTAGAAAACTTTCTATTTAGTGAGGTAAATTAAAGCTGTGTGGTTAGAAAAGGGGACACTGATCTCTTTTCAACATGGTTTCTTGCTTTAGTATTCCTGCGTATCAATTTTTTATTTGGTGAACGCACTTTGTGAGACTCACTATTTTTCCATATTTTCTACACGCAAATTTAAATTTATTGTAGTGTCATGTTTTAATGAAATTGTCGACTTGAACTTCAGTGTGATAGTCCGTCTCAACGTCCAGATTTCGTCTGGATCTCCCAGGATTTTTCTCAGAATGCTTTTTTTTACATTGAAGTCGAAAACCTTTGGAAAACTGTATATCTTGGCATATGTGTGATAAGGCACATACATATTTCTATGAATCCCATTTAAACAAAAAAAAAAAACGATAAACATTAGTGTCAGCATGTAGAGCTTTGAAGCAATACGTGCCACAGAGTCAAATTCAAAGTTGAAATGTGGCTTCAAATAGACAAAACAAAAAGAATTATTTCGGTAAATAGAACGGAATTCACACTTTAGCGCACGTGAGTTGAAATCACAGAAAAAAGCGGTTTTCAAGTGAAATGATAATGTCGACAAAGAACATCTATCACTAAATAACTGAACTTAACGACTTCGATCTAAACGTTCCGAACCTGCGGATATCTCTAGGGCTGGATATTGAAGTGGATATGTTAACTATGTGGGCTTGCATAATAATGATAAAAATAAGAAAGCTATTTAGTTCAATATTTAGTATGGCTATCACAAACTTGTTTAATCTGTATATAACCATTACGGAACATTATGTGTATCGGTATTTATTCATTTACATAAAAGTATCATTACAATTTGTTCCAGTAGTTTTCTTCCTATGGACATGATGTTGCTTTAATGTCAATTTTTGTGTCATGAAAATTTCTGAAACAACTTTTCTGACGATAAGTGTTGTATATTTTTAGTATCAAGAAAGTAAAACAAAAACCAATTTACTACACTCTTGAAATTAATGTAATTATGCCTTGTGTGTGTATCTAAATTAATTAGAATGACAATAATTATGTTTCCTTTCTGAAAGAATGTAGGGTACTCGTTACATTATTTGCTTTAATAAATTATTACTTTATTACCTAATGATATTAAAGTGTATTGAATTTTAATTATAATTTTATTGAATTGTAAATAAGCCAATTAAATTATTTTTTATTAACACCTGAATGATCATTCTGTTAAATGTTTGTCAAGTTTCTGCAAAATATTTTCTCGTAGATCTAGCATCTTTAAAAACTTACAGTTAACTTAAAGTAACAAACTTTCAATATTTAAAATATAAACTTTAAAAATGTCATACCTTTTTACTTTTTACTTAAGTACTTAATCCTTGAGTTGCAATAATATCGTGATCATGTTCATTGTAATTTCTTCTATTCTTTTTTCTCTGGTTCTTCACAGAAGCTTTTTTATTTTGCACGTTGGCATTTGCTGTTTCTTAGGTTTCATCAGATTTCTGAAGCTACAGCTTTCCAAATTGTTACTTTTGCTTTTATTTTAAATACTGAGAATTATCCTTACTCTTTGTATATATTTGTATATTAACTTTCTCAATCACCTTTATTATTTCAGATTCAAAGACACGTCACCTCCATGTAATCTTCAGCTTCGGTAAGTGTTTGAGCCTTTTTTTAGCATGTATTTTAGTATGTCACTTCTGAAATGGATAATATAACCATTTATGTTATGTAACTCAAAAGTTTTTCAATGTAATAGTATTTTATATTAAAAAAATAGTCTAACATTCCCAGTTTGTAGGTTTTCTTACAATGGTTAAAGATTTCTAAGTTTCATTATTTTAAATTGCAAACTCTTAGTCATACTTAAACCATAATTAATATTTGTTTAATACTTGGAAGAATTGTATGTATCTCTAGTATTTATAAACTTCAAAGAATCAGTTTTAAAAGTATTAATAGCTTTAAGTTTCAAAAAGCCATTTTACTTTCAAGTTTGCAGAAAAAGGTTTACATTGTCTTAATCAGTTTGTGCAGCTAAGTCTGTTTGCAAGAAAGCAAAAACAGCTTCTGTTTCAAGTGAAACTGTGTTACCCATAAAATGGGGATCGCTCATTGGGAAACTGCAACAACCTTTAACCGCAGTTAAATCAGTCGACTGCCAGCTAACTACTATGAGGTCGTGGGTTTCATAAGCTGTTTTCTGCAACAAACACCAAAATACGTCAAAAATAGCTAAAATGGAGTCTACCGACAATATCTGTAACTGAATCTGACTACTTAAAATGTGGTAGACTCTCCCCAATAAAACGTACCTATATAGCTGAAAGCTTTCTTTCCAAGAAAGACGAAACAAATGCCCTTAACACTGATTAGCTAATATTCATGTACAAATCAAAATAATTACGGAATTTAAGCGAGCCAGGCAGTTACTCTGAGCTTATTTAAGTATCAATAACTGAACCAGTGCAAAGCAGTAGTTTACAAAAGGTCAACGCGACTACGGGTTATCTTTAGATTGTGCAATCGTTCATACCCCATGTAGTTGACAATTATGTCATACTCTTTATGAATAAAGTTAGTTATTCGGGCACACTCGCATAATTAGATTCTCACAAAGTTTATATAAACAATGTATAAATCCTAAATGTTACTCACACAAAGGAAAACCACTTAAATCAGATCACTTATCTTAATTAATGAATTTACTTTTATACAGATATTGTGTGATAGTTTGACGTACCCAGGAGTTTAATTACATGCAGCCCACCATACTTTTGCTTTCTTCAAGCACAATGTTGCTTTAATGCGGCAATAGCAACCAACCGTATAATTCAAAAAGAGTGAAAAACTCAAAAAAAGATAATGTGAAAAAGAAAAAAAAGAAGGCCTATAATAAACAAAATCAGATTAATAACTATGTACATCGCAGCATGCAAATAACCTTCGCTGAAGGACGGCCTCGAAGTAGTGTTAAACCGCTTCAGAATCGGAAAAAGCCTGCGACTAAGTAACGTATCCTGCATAAAATAATAAGCTATAAGAAATGAACGTAATAAAATACTGTAATTTTACAAACCTTATGGCTTCCAAACCTTATAAATCCCTTAATGGCTTCCAAAGTAAATGGTAATATCACCACCCAGAAATTACATTAAATCTGCAAATGCGATTCCAATTAACACAACGTAATTCACAAAGGCGATGCCACTAAAACATTTTTTAAGATAACGAAACGAATTCGTAGAAGGAAATAAGAAATCTCTTACTAAAACAGAAAAGACTCGACCAATCCAGAACGGCAACGGTTGTAAGAAGAAAACGAAAATTCCCTAACAAACATACACTTTGCGCAAAAACAAAAAAAAATTGAAAAATAGACAGGAAGTAAAGAAATGAAAATATTTTAGGATGCCACCTAATACACCTTAAAATATATAACTTAAACGTAGTCTAATAAAATAATGGATGATTGCAGGAACACAACAGAAGTCGTTACAAGACATATACAAGCCGGGAATGATTTCAGATTCTTCTAATCAGATATCTGGAAAAGATTTCTAGTAAAGACAAATATATGTATTATAACACTCAAAAAGATTGGGTACGGGAAATATTAAAGCACTGTTAAATGTGGAATGCTAAAGAATATAAAATGAGAAATGAAACGTTATCATACGCGAAATTAGCTGACAACAAGGTACAGTTGCGATCATCCGCTAAGGAACGATGAAATAATAGTGATCGCCGTTTTTTGTGTGATGTACGCTGTAACTCGACCCGATTTATGAACTGGCCAATTAACATGTTAAAAGATGAAATGTTCTTGAATACCATACAATAAACTTACACTGAACTTATTTATATTGAACAAAAAACTAGAAAATCGGCGGTTACGATTTTTTCATCGTTCCTTAGCGAATGATCGCAACTGTACGTAAATATGTAACAGAGTATTGTCACAAACGGAAATTATTTCCACTTGAATAATTTTATAAGTTCTACAACTTGCGCAAATATCGTGCAAGACCACACTCATTTGCCCACGTTAGTCAAGCAGCCGCGGTCTCGTCGCCTACGACTTGGAGCCAGCTGCGTATTCCTTCGAAGAAACGCTTCCGCTTCACCCACGACTGGTAATTTCTATGTTAATCTCAACTGCAAATGGCATTGGTTGTCGTGCAACCTACGTTACTCCCGTATATACTGGGCAACCCACGTAATTCACAACCAGCTGCACATTCCTCTGAAGAAACCAGCACACTTCCGCTCACCCCACTTGCACACGCGAGCCGGCTATTTGTTCGAAGAATTTCCACTCCAACCCACCAGCCTGCCACCAGGAAGCGTAAGCTTCCTTGTTTTCATACTTGGAACACCAACCTACGGATTCCACTGTTATGCTAATCTCTTCCGCCTTGAGCTGTATGTAACCAGCTTGCTTTGAGCTTACAATTCAGTCGGTGAAAATGACTCCAACACGGCAACATCTCCAAGCAAGCTGGTGAGTACCTTTTTATTTATCTAATGCTTAGTTCTGATTAGTTATGAGTGGGTTGCGCAAGGCCCTCTCTCATTTAGTTGTAATAATCTAGGAATTTCTAGAATCTAGCATTCTGGGATGCCGATTACCTGATTTCCTAGCGCTTAGTTGTAGACCTAGTGCTAGTGTAGGGTGGTTCCGATCACCCTCATGATTATGTTAGATTTAGGAGGACATGTACGTCCTCAAACTGTATAACCTACGTGTGTAACCATTTGTATTCTGTTGTTCTATTTTTAGTATATAGTTGTTCTTATGACTTGTGTTTATTTTCCTTTATGTCTTTGACTACGTCCTCCAGTCACAAAAACCCCACTTGACAGTATACACAATAATTACATAATACAACAGCAGTTAACGGAAATTGTCTAGTGGCCATAATTTTTCCGTTAGCACTATATAAGTTACCATTGTAACTAATTTTTAAGTCATTCTGAATAAATCCGCAGTGTTATGGCAAAACATGTTATCTGCCGTTTTTGTGATTTTACAGGAGAAACAAAAACAATATGCAGATTAGCATCTAGCAACAGTACATAGTGATTTTCAAAAGTAACTAAAGTAAAAGTAACTAAACCATTTGATAGCATGTTTTGCCATAACACTACTGAAATACTTAAGTCATCTTTTGGTGTGTTATGCATTGAGGGACGCATTTGTGATTTATTGATCTAGTTTCGTTTGGATTTCTTAGGGGATTTTATACAAGTCGTTTTTTGGCGGGTTATGAACCACGCTTTAATACATCACAAGGTGTCTGAAACAATTGTTTAAGTAGCTTTCATGAGTTATTTTATGCTGGATTTATGGTTGTCCGACGATTGCTACAAATTGTGATATTGTATCACAACTTGCTAACTGCACTTTGGTAATTCGTTTGATTATTATTGTAGCCCCCTTTTTACGTAATTTGGTTGCTTCTTTAGTAATTCTTATGGACATAATTATACTGTTACTGTCGTTACTGAATACTCCATTCGAATCGCCCTTCGGACATTTGGTGGACTAGCGTCTTGGGGTAGCCAACTGTAACCGAGGCACATTTAGAAGCCAGAATTTGTGCAATACTTATTAGAACACTCCTTTATATTACTGTGGCCTAGGGTTTAATTATTCATTACCTAATAGAACATTTAATTACTTATATTGCACATTTACTTTGTAATCGTATAGAGTATTAAAATTTTTTATAAATTATTGGCACCATCTGAGGTTGGCCAACATTTGTCTAAAGACGCCAGTTTTTCTGATACCTGTCTTTTGATGAATAAAAAGTTGAATTACAGTATGGGAGGATGGCTACTGGTGCACTTATAGAAATATGGAAATAACTCTGTGAAGACCTGAAACCTTTAATAAAGAGACTAGTACGACTGCGGTTGAAGATGCATTCAATATCTTACTGGACTTACCAGTGGCGTAGTGTAGATGTCTCTGGGATTGGTTTACGGGCTTTAAATTTAACACCCGTAGCAGGATCTCTCAAGTAGTGAAGATGAAACGACCCAGCCCATTCAACCTTCTATTACAGGTTGTTCAGTGGAACTTTGCTATTCAAAGCGCAATGGCGAATTCGATTTTCAGGAGAAGGTGGGTATGTTTTAAGGCCATTATTTTAGCGAGTAGGGGAACTACATGTGGCTCACAATGTCTTTCTCCCAGAACTTTTCCTTGCAAATATTGACATATTTGAATTGAAAGCGCAGATCTTCTTTAGGGCTACAAAGAAGAGGATTTTGGATTGGATTTTAACTATTAAATTATCATTCGAGGTGAACATTGCTCCAGGTCCTAAACAATCTTGCTAAACTAGCAGCCACACAACAAGCATCTTTTACAGAAGGACTGTCCCGATACTAATACTAATACAGCTACGATCTAGCAACGTGTTATCAACCCGGTCATTGAAGTATGCCTAGATCCTTACGTCTTCGTCTATTTCAACGAATATTGTCAACACCATACCTTCGTTCTAGAGATTTATCGAAGTCCTCAGAGAGGCTCCGTTTGGTAGGCTTGACAGTTAATAATGCAAACTGCCAGTTACTTATTACAGTCAGAGTAAAAATATTTAGGATATGTGGTCAATCGTTCAATGGATTAAATTGAGGCTATCCTTAACGTTCCGGTTCCCATCAAGGTTTTAGAAGTGCGCACATTTATAAGCATGGCGTCTTGATATCGGCGATTCACATCAAGCTTTTTATCTGTCGTGGCTGTTATTACCACTCTAACTGAAAAAATAGGCATTTTGAATGGATCGATAAGTATCAAAGTAGCTATGAACTGATTAAGGAGAAATCAGTTACAGGTCGTCTGTTAAGCTGTCTTAATTTTCACAAAACCTTTGTTATGCAAACTGATGCGGGTAATTTAGGTTTGGTGAAGAATTATTTTGAAACAGTTAAATGATGGCGAACATATTGTGTATGCCAGCAAATCTTTAAATAGAAGTGAAGGAGTTTACACGACCACCGAAACGGAATACCTTGCAGGTTTTTTGGTGATAAATTTAATTTAACCATGCGCTATTTCTTTTGTTTTTCTTTGATGGATAATGCAAGATATGAACTGCCAAAGAGACAAAGACCTGGGAGCTGACCCGGGAACAGCAAACTTGAAAGTGTATTGCAACAAACTAATCAGTAGAAAATTAAAGATTAAAAAGAAGAACTACCAGAAACCAATGAATTAATGTAAAACTAGTTTAAATAAACTCCATATATAATGCAATAACAATTTATTTACAAACAGATTATTATTTAATTAAATTATTTTAATTTCAATATGATTTAATAATCTTCTTGTATAGAAGAAATGATATTAAAATTAATTTGGTTTTTGTTTTATATGCTTTGATATTTACATGATAAAAGGAAATATAGAATATTATATTAATGCCGCAGTCGAAACTGACACCCGTAGAACAAAAATTGATATTAATGCAGTATCGTTTAAGGGGAAGGAAGTTGGAAAAAATTGTAATGATATTTTAATGCAAATGAACAAATACCTGTACACATAGTTCAGTAACGGCTGTATAGTGCAATACACGTCGATTAAACAAGTTAGTGATACTGATCTTAGGTTTACCTAATAAATTCCCCATTTTGCCTTCATTAGGCAATTTAGAATGCACAAACTGCCATCATTTTAAATATTTACAAATACATTTGTTAATAGCACTGCATGTTAACTGCACATGTTCCTTGTAAGGAGGAATAAGCTTGGATCGAATGCAACACTACTAGCACATTCGTCTACAATAATTCTATTATCGAGTCTTCGATCGACAATCGGGCGACAAGGCTGTCTTGCAAGTACGTGCTTTGCATGGAATTTTGCTTCAACAGTAATTGCTCACTCTTCTGCACTTTATTATTATTATTATTGTTGTTATCATTTAGTCTCATTATAATTTACTATTAATGTTTTCTCGCTTAAATTAAATGTCAGTGTATGTGTTAACAGGTTATACAATTTTACAGATCAGCGATTCTAGTATCATTTTATTTATTAAGTTGCATTTTTTGTTGAATTTGCTACTGCAAGATTTGTCATTATTTAATAATAATGTCTTGTTGTATGTCTCAAGGTCTAGAGGTTCTCAGCACGTATGGATTTTTGTGAAAGATATAAAACCAGTTAATATTAAGTACTTGGATGGTAATTTGTATTTAGCTTTAGACTCGAAAGACGATATTATGAAATGATGGTTAAATAAAAGAAATTTAAATAATATTTCTGCAAACTACATTATATATTTTTCGGGAAGAAATTGCCATCAATACAAACATACACGAGGTCACCCGGTATATTATTGCATTTTACTATTAAATTTGGCAGTTTGTTTAGATGACAATTAAGTAAAACCAAACTATTAATTGCTACCTCGCCCGATATGAAACACATCCTTATTATCAATTTCTTTAATGAATCTTGATATAAAAGAAGTAACATGATTGATTACATCGATTACTTGTCTAAGACCATAGCAATTTCCTAATTTCCTAAAGCGTTAATGAGTTTGGAAATAGTAAACTGCGTGATTGATAATCAACGGCGTTAATTTCCATAGCATTCACACTGCATAATATGCACATTCTCGAATCTAAGATTGATAATTGGGAAATAATTAAGTTTATGAGGAAAGTTTTACCTTGTGGTTACTTGGAATTATCAGCAATTTCAATTTAATTTATTTCCTTACTTCAACCAAAGTTTAAACATTAGTCGGTGTTAATCCAAATTGGATTAAAGGTACGGATTTTGCTTTGTAGTACTTCATAAGTGAACAGTTAAATCTAATTTAAAGCACCGTTTTTCAGGAAAGTATATTTATTCATGTCTGAAGCATAACATGCATAAGGTGGTCCGTTTATTATAGGGTTATATCTTATCTCGGAAGCTATACGTTTTGTGAAAAGAACCTTTATGTAAAAGTTGTTCCTATTAAATTTTTTTACATATCATATTTTTTTGCATGGTTATTTTACAGGATGATAAAATAAAGGTATTGCGCTAAAATTTCATTTTGTTTCATCACCCTGTATATAACATATATAACCGTCTTTATAATAATCATAATAAGGTATAGATGATCTAAAAAAACAAAAGTAATAAATTCAAAACCAGGGAACTTCAATGTAGTGAAATTGTTTAGAATAGCAGAGCAAAGTGAGTGTGCAAGCAATATTTAAAAGGATACGAAGTCACTTACGCCATAATCGTTTAGGATGTTAGTAGATTAATAATACCATTAAAGGTTTGTTCGGTAAGCTGCGAGACTTTTCATGATTAATAAATTTCCTAAAACAGAATTTAAAACATAGTAAATCCATGAAGAAATAAAATAATAGAATTCCAATACTTACCTGTCAAATAAGGTTATAGACTACTTTAGAAAATTGATAATTCTTATTTAAATCAATAGAGGGCGCTCAAATTAGTAATTAGCAAAAGATTATCTCAGATCTGTTGGAATTAAGATTTAAAATCAATTTAGAAGGAAGCCGAACCCCTGCCTTCTGGAGGAGGTTTTATATCTTAATTCTTATATGACTTGCATCTGACCAATAATTGGGGCACTACTCGTTTGGAGCAGCAATTTTTGACACTATTCGCTTCTTTAATTTAATTAAGTATAAATAACACAATTAGTAGATGTAAACAAGCTGCTGAAACTTGTGGCTGCGGGTTTTCATTACTTTGAGCACTTCTACCAGAAGCTGCCAGGGTTACATTATAAGAACTTTAGGAATTGAAAGAAGTTTTGTACATAAAAGAGAGTGTTTGCATATTATACCACCATAAGCCCGGCGCCTCCACCAAAATGTCGTGTTATAATTAACGCGGCTGATAGGTATAGATGACAAATAAACAAAACAAAGTTGCAAATAAATATTATTTTAAATAAGAAAAGAGCTTTTTCATAATAATGTGCAATGACTTTGATGATATGTGAAGGCCATTTTATTTACATCAACTCTATTGATATCTTTTATTAGTAAGAAAAACTTTTTTACTTATATTTGTCCGTTGGTGATAAGCACTAGTTAAATAAAATCCTATATAGGTACAAAAACTTTTAATTGTTTAAAGCATCCCTGATCTCTTATTAAGATAGTTACCGAGATGGTTATAAGAAATGTTTTGTGCAAGCCCGTCTTACTATCTGGAAGATCCTGTATATGCGCCATCTGAGATAAAATATATTTCAAGAAAACTTCTTATATGCATGTTGTTGCAGTAAAAGTATGAACGTACCAAGGGAGTTCCAAGTTAGTTGGATTGCAAATCTCTTGCAGCTGTAAATCGAACGCTTTAAAACTTCAAACCTATTTCTTTTATAAATTATGTTAAGGTTTAAAGTCATGATTTCATAAAACATATTTAAAACATAAAACATATCTGGAAGTTACATCGAAAATTTCTCTGCAGGTCTGCATTCAACTTAGTCATTTTTAATAATTTCATAAATATTTATCCAAATTTTCAGAGCTCCATGCTCATGCTTCAGCGTCCTTAGTAGTTCCCGCAGTATCTCCTTTTTGCTATTAAGGGAGGAGATTCGTTCTAGTGTGATGCCGTGGATGCTGGAAACAACAGGTATGACGTAAACCTCAAGCATCCAAGAAAAACTCAGTGACAATAGCACACCAATAAAAAAAACAAAGTAGTCACAAAGAAGAAGAAAAATCTAAATGGTAACTTTAGCGAATTTACTTTGCACACATACCAAAATTCGTTTGGAATATATTCGAATAATTATAAAAGATAAAATACAGAATAAAAAATAATTAAAAGAAAAACAACCGATATAATATATTTTGTAAATCTAGCTAACAGGATATATATAAAATATTAAATATGAACTACTAGGTCCCGGCTTCGCACGGGTGGACATTTATTTTTAAACATTTTGGGATAAAAGTAGAGTAAATGTATCTTTATGCAGGACATAAGTAGCTTTTTTTTCAAATTACTATTTATATGTTTCTTATGAAGTCGAAATACCTATTTCTTAAATGTACACGCCCCTCTCCTGCACTTCGGTGCCCCATCACTCGCCGTGTTGGCCACTGCTCTGCGTGGGGCCACACCGGCCACGTCGCGGCGGCGTTTATTTTACTATTAGTATTTTATTTCGAGTGACATTTTTAAATTCGTAATATCTTTTGAATGGAATGTCCTATTTGAATGATTCGAAAAGTAATCTACAGGTATTGAAACAGTCTTGTATACGAAATTTATTTATTTGGATAAGGATTAATACAAAGGTATGGATAACATGGTCTGATTTTGGTCGGCATTTCTGTCAACTTTTAAAATGTAAAAAAATAGTTATAGTGACATAACTACAATAGTTGGACATGGACATACGGTATCACGAAGTTTTTTGTAGATGTTGATATGTTCCTTAATATTGTAGAACATTTTTTTGTTCTATCATCAATAGATGATAGCAGCGCATGCGATGAAAGACATTTTATGGCTAATATTTGTACACCTTGGGTTACATTATTTAAGTTTTAGTAGAGATCCCTAATTTTTTCTAGTAATAAATATAGCCTTTGTTACTCAGGAATAATGTAGCATTCTAATGCTGAAGAATTTTTGAAATCGATCCAGTAGTTTTTGAGTTTATTCGTTACAAACATACAAATCTTTCCTCTTTATAATATTAGCATAGATTAAACAAAAGCGAACAACTAGGCTAAACAGTTGCATTATGGCTATTGCCGCCTGCTATTATCACATTTTTTTTATGTGTTGCTTTTAAAGCCATTTTGTGCCCGGCGGCGTATTGTGCTCGATCGAATACTCTTTAATTTTTTTGGGTAATCTTTCTTCGATATTTCATGTAGGCATTTTAACGCACGCACGCAGTTCTACTTGTCTCCTCTCCTTGTTCGCTGTAAAATTGAGAATTCCTTGTTATCTTCGATTGTCTGTTCATATTACACCTTCTACTTTGGATGACACGAAACACTACAATTGATGGGGCTTCATTAATCATAGAGCACCTGCAAATGGCAGCAAAACAACCCTCTATGTTCAAAAATGTCGCGTCAATGTAATCCAACTCTGTTCCCTCTCGAAAAGAAAAATAGCGTAAGTGGATGCTATGCGTCGTGTGAAAGAGCTCCATGGGCAAATAAGTTACACGAGGAGAAAAAGCAGTGGCTCACCTTCGCCAAATGTCATCCTGGACAAGGGACAACAAATGATGGAGCTTGACTCCGAATGGATAAAAAAGAAGAAATCGCTGCTTCTCACTAGTGAGATGTAATCTGCAGAAATTCAACGACCTTATCAACTGGTTGAAGAATATAAACTGGAAATCGCAAGTAACGATGGGGATGACAATGATTACTGAAGAGTAAACTAGGACTGTTCCTACCTATGGCGTGAAAGTTAATGTCGAGTAGAGCAAGTGACACCTGACACGACCTTTACAAAGGATGATGGTCAACCAGCAGTTCATGTACGCAACTTAACTGCATACCCATTTATCCCAGAAATAGATCACCCCTTGAACACTGGTCAATGCGATAGTAATGTAGTGTTAACTAAACACAAACTTCTCAATGCCTTTGCCCAAGCCATGAGGCAAGTGATTCAAGTAAGGCAAGCCAGTTACAATTCTATATAAACCTTGCCTACAAGAAGCTTCCAAGATTTGATGGAGAACTTTTCTGGGTTCGAACTGACTACTAAAAAGTATCAGTTTGACAACTTTCAGATTTTGGCGAGATTAAAGGTTCTCTCTTTGGTTCTAGAGCAAAATGTCAATGATATCAAATCATATCATGATATCACCGAAGGGCAAGCTTTCACAAGATCCATAATCTGATCTCAGTCGATCAACTTGAAGTCGGTAAGTACTCCTTAATGAATCCAAAGTCAGGTGGCCTCATCTCCAACAAACGCAAGGTCAACCCCTCAAGAATGTGCAGCCGTTAGAGGCAGTTATAGGCAACAACCACATGCTTGCCGAAGGGACTCTAAAGGGGAATGCTGAGACCATGGGAATAAGGGTTTTCCGTCGAAAACTTTGCAGTGGTACTATCTAGAAGATAGTTTTACTCAAATACCAGAAGGCGTTAGATATCATGCCCAGAACCCTAAAGAAAACATATGCAGGATGAGAAATCGGACTTCCACGGATACGTGATATCGTCACACTGCCCAATTACTGGACGAAAGCATTTAAGAGGTTAGTACAACTCAAAAATAAAGTGAAACAAAATCGAAATTTTGAAATGATGTAGCACACAGCAAAAATAGATTTCACCATCAAACTATTTATGTTCAGAAGCTACAGCTGTCGTCACGGATCGCAGCTTCTACCTTCCTCATTTTTCAGTTTTCAACCCTAATAATCCAGACAAGCTACGACCAGTTTTTAATGCTTCCGTCCGATATGCATTCCTAACCGGTTTCATCCTCTTTCGGTCACAAACTGCTGTCATTTGGAATTTCGGTTGCCAAATCGCAATTGCTGGGGACATGAAGACGCGTTAGGATCCGTCAAAAAGATCAAGACAGTCTGACGTTTTTGTGGCTAAATGGTGACCGCACACGCGATTCAGATGTCTATGTTATAAACGTTATGATTTTTGGAGCAAAATCATGCCCATCGCCGACGTTGATCTAGTAATCTTCTAGGTAGTTATAGAAGCTGCAGCTGCAGTGATAGAGAATGACTTCTACGTCGACGTTGGCCTGCTGCTTCTGTAAAGGATGCTTTTACCACCTCTCTGCAGCAGGTATCTGAAATTAACGAAAATAGTCGTTTAAAAGCTGGGGAGTGAATTTCGAATTACTTGAAATTAAAAATATCAAGATGCTACTTTTGGAAGAACCCTGAGAAGGTGGAGTTGCACGTCTTTGTTGATGCTAGCGAGGAAGCTAGAGTGGCACCTATGAAAAAATTTACTTCTCTTTACTACTTCTTCGGATGGGGCTGTCACGAGCACTGCTAGTAAGGAACAGGTACTTTGGTTAAAGCTGTTTTCTGTCACTTACTGGTCGGATAGAAAGACAGTTCTGTTCTGGATTCGACCAGCAACCGCTCGGTTCATAGACTTTATTGCAAACCGCGTTGGAGAACTTCAGGAATGGATAAACTCGTGAATATGTGACTAATGAAACAACACGCTTGAAGAAGAGAACATAATTTGAGCCTATAGTGCCAGATGGTTCCAGTGGCCCGTTCTCTATGGAACAAACAAGTTTAACCAAAACTATACCCATGGCAGTCAACAGAGAGATTATCTCTTTTCTCGAGATTGCAAACTTTTTATCTTACTCAAGGTTATTTGTGCCATGACCGCAAGAGTATCTCAATGCTGAAAGAAAGACAGCTGCTCATCAACTGGTGTAAAACGGCATACCACTCAAAAAACGCGACAAAACCTCGACAAAGGACGGGATGTGTCCCAGTTGTCGGCTAATGGACAATGGCGGTGTTGGATCAGAATATGACCTAATACTGACCTACTAATTATCCAGAAACATCACCGATGTGCCCATCAAGGGCAAGACGTCGTAATTAATTCGCTGCCGCAATGTATCTGGATAATCGATGAATAATCAGCTTTGAAAAAAGCTTATCTAAGGTGCTCGAGCTGCCACATTAGAAAGGTATAACGAAATGTACCAGCGATGAGTTTGCTGCCACACTACGAACTTGCAGCTCGACAACCTTCTTTTACCTTTACTGGAATTGATTATTGGAGATCAATGGACAATCGGATGCCATCAATTTCCAACACATCCAGAATCACAGGCGAATATAATAAATAACATGGAAAGTGATTCCTCCCGCATCTCTGCATATGGAAGGAGCCTGAGAAAGGCTAATACAGATTGTGAAGAAATGAATCAGCACCATTTTGAAGAAACGCTACCCAAGATGCCAAGTACGGAACACGATAGTTGCGGAGAATGAAAATTCTGAGATTCTGGAGAAAGTGGACATTGGATTTTCTTCCAGAACTGCTTCGACTAGAAAAGTGGCTGCAGTCGACTAAACTACTTTTCGTGGAATATCTCGTCTTTCGAAATCGTCGAGACTGCTGGTTACGGCATAACTTTCCTGGCAGAGATGCGCAAGTTCGCGTAGTTGAAGTAACAACCAAAAATGCGTCTAATATACCCGTCGGATGACAAACGGGTCATGAGAAACTCGTATGGTTCCAGAAATTGATGTCTACAAAGCATTAAAACATTTTATTTAATTTTTAAAATATACCGTTCAACTGTTAGTACTAGATAAATGTACGAGTGCAGTAGTTATCCAGCTTAGCTATGCAGTAGTCCAGTTTCAGGTCAGCTATTCCTCACTATGCCGACCGGAGATTGTGTGGGACGGTCAGACATGCTTGCTAATATTGTTTATTTTGTTACACCCGTTCTTATCTATTTTATTAAATAAAGATGATTTAAAACAAATGCGAATTTCATCTTACTTTGGAATAGCTGTAAGAAATTTATACACATTTTTAATATTAAGTAAGAAAAGCAATTTGCATAATAAAAATGTTAATACATAAGTACAGCTACATCCTCGAGCATTTGTTTGTTGCATTCTCTTACACCCTTTTTATCAATGCGCAAAATAACCACTCGTACGTACATATGTCTAATACTAATAGTTGAGCGGTATAGCATTCTTCTTGAACTGTAAACTCGTCATATTTTCTGAGTCAGCTACAAGCAACTAAGGGTGTACTACTTAAACTGAAGAGAACTGATTCACATAAGTCATAATCAAGTGATTGATAATGATTGGGCGCCAGCTACTTTACACAACTTGTATATAACGAAGCTGTCGAATATTTAATTGACGAATTTAGAACTGGCGATTTAATTTTCAGAAAGTGTCACGCCACGAATGATATTCAAGCAAAGCTATTAGGAAGTTTTGCATATATATGGTTTCACCTTTTTCTGCTAACCCACGTATTTACTTCTATATTATCTTAGATTTTACAAGACATAAGATAAAAAACTCCATTTGATAATAAAATAGCTTCTAAAGCTCAAATGAAGATTAACGAAAGTCTGTGCATTAAAAAGAATTTAACAATCATAAAGTATTAGATAGACTTAAAGGATCGCAGGTATATTATTTTTATTAATATATTACAGTTGCAGCATTTCTGCTTAACAAAGCGAAACATTTCTTCATTTAATAGAAATTATAAAATGTTGAATATTGAAATAAATTATTGAAAACAGAAGATTTTATAATAAACTAGTGATAAATGAGTATATCCTTTTCCCGTTTATTTCTTAATAAAGATCAAACCAATCGCTCTGACCAATCATCCGGAAGGAATAGTTTGCAGCGGTTAAGCTTGCATGAACATTGATGGTTATGCTTATTTTAAACAAAATAACAATAAATAAGTAATGAAGCTGAAAAATACATTTTCAGACACTGAATTCAGCTTTCATGCAGTTTACGCAACTCACCCAACCTACAACTATTGCCATCTAGTTTTAAAGAGAGGAGTTACTAATCTTCATTCTACATTCCGCCTCCGTAGTTTATCGTTTTATCTAAAGCTATCACAGCTAAAAGATCAACAAATTTACCATTTTATCATTCTGAGTAACAAAAGAAATTTAATAAAAAATGAAATAAAGATATTAAAAGGGATTTCCTTGCGTATTTGAATTCTCTTTTCATATTTGGAAAGTATAAAAAATTCACTTCCCCGAAAACGTTTCATAATATATAAGAAAATTGGATAAAATGGGCAACAAGCTATAAAACATCCCAAGCTAATACATTTCTTTGACGAAATAACTTTCTTAAAGTCTAGACTTTGTTCGAATTACGATTCCTTATTATTTAAACTTCCTTTATGTCTGGTATCGTCCTCTTTTAACATCTCAAGGGCTAATAGAAGATGGGGACAAAGAATTTTCAACAAGGCATGATCAAATAAATTAGCATAGCATTAGGGTCGTATTAAATGTCTTAAATTCTTCCTTCAGTAGGGTTAGTTTGGCTTGAAACCAGAAGACAAAGCAACGCTGCAGGTCACAGAATCAACATGATATGAAATTTTTGTTCTTTCAACCGTGAAATACAACACAACCCCACTTTCTGCTCGCCCTCTCACTGTATACTCACTGTAGTAGTATAGATATGTGTGTGTGTGTGTGTGTGTGTGTGTGTGTGTGTGTGTGTGTATGTGTTGGGGATGGATGGCAAAACCCCGGCCAACCAGACTTAACGGACCAAACAGTATCTAAAGCTACACAAGATTCGCTTTTTGGTTTTTACACTTTCCTTTCCCAACATCCCTTTCCTTTATCCTTACATAAACATTCAAAGGAGCTACTCGTTTTCCTATTTTATACACACCACCATGGCCCAGTTTATTTGCATTATCCTTTAGTTAAGACACTTCTTTGCCTTTCAAACATAAATATCGGTAATATATATTTCTTTCTAACGGTTTAATCATGGCGTCAACTAACGGATACTTTTAACGAATGATGGCAGTTAATATTCATTCAATTATCGGACAGTATCTGGAATTTAAATTATTGTCAAAGCAAATGACAACAATAAAGCTTAATGTTTATGGTTAAAGCGGATATTAATTCGTAATTTTTCTCTTATGGTAAACATAAAGTGAATGTTATCGATTGTAGAATGATCGTTCAACATAAATTTTATTACTTTATGTTAACGATCGACGATCAAGTCCTTGTCTTGTTATTGAAGGATTTGCAGTCGGATTACTGTAAGTATATATTTAAAATTAATGATAAAATTGACATCATTGAATAAAAGAGTTTTTATGAAATAGTTTTTCTTTAAATAGTGAGTACCATAGGATTCACTTTTAGGGCCTATTATGTTTACAAACATGAAACAATCTTAGAAGAGGACACCTCTTACGTGATATCTTGTCTTATAGAAAACCTGCTAGTATATAGAAGAATTGCCGTTCTGATTCCAATATACTGATGAGTTTATATCTATACAGGGTGATTCAGAACTAACTGACATCCTTTAAATGGTAGGTAGAGGGGAGACAGTAAAGCTAATTTACCTTGACAAGTATAGGTCAAAAATGAATAGTTTTCAATAAAATCAATTTTAAAGGTCAGGACCGGATCCAAAAATTCAATAAAACTTTAAAATTAATTTTCTGGAAAACTTCGTTTTTGACCTATACTTGTCAAGGTAAATTAGCTCTACTGTCTCCCCTCTACCTACCATTTAAAGGATATCAGTTATTTCTGAATCACCCTGTATAATAGGCTGCTCTCTAGCCAAGATTTACATTAGCAGTTAAAATGAAACGGTACAGCCAAAGCTACGAGAAAACCACCATTTCACCAAAAGTTAATAATTCTTCTAATCATAAGTGATTAGTGAAATGCCTTAAGGTTTAATACATTTACATGCCTTAATAAATCTTTAAATATAGGTTAAGGTTATATTAGGATACGTTATTTTAGGTTAGATTAATCTGGGTTACGCTAGGTTGGCATACGTTAGATAAAGTTAACTTATCATAAGTTGAGTTTAGATTAGGTTCATTTAGTTAGGTTAATTAGGTTAGGCTATAGGTTAACTTTGGTTGTAATGTACACATATAATGATTTTGATGTTAATGTAAGTTTGACAATTCATAGTCTCTTTCGAACAAAATTATAATCTACATAATGACCTCGCTGAAGCTTGAACGTATTATATTGGATCATCTTGTATAGACCAATAATACTAGGATAGAACCAAAAACATATTTGGGCACGTCTCCAGTATATCACCACTTTCTCTAAACAATCTTTTTAAATACCCTGTATATATGAAGCAAATTCTATAATGCAACTGGTGTCCCAAGGAATATGATGGTATGCATCAGTTCATTTAGTGTCTATACATAAATGTACCAGAAATGACCAAATCAGAAACCGGCCACCCTATCTCCAGAACAAGTATTTTCCGAAGTCGGGAATTTTTATAAAATTGAAGCAGAGATGTCACATCAGGTATAGTTAATTTTCTATGTTTTATCATGTACATAAGAATTAAATATTCCATGGAAAGATGCATAAAAGTTTGCTGACAACACACTGGTCATCGTATGGTAGACTTTCCCCGATATAGGACAATAAATAACGACGTTGTGAACTTCCAGACTTACATTTAATCAGTTTTTTTTTTCGAAATAACTGTATTTAGAAACAATTGAGCATCACTTCCTCCACAATATGCTATAGCATGTCTTAAGGTCTACACGTTGTTAAAAGTTTCCAACCCATACTCTATCTACATCTGTACTCTATCTACAGCATTTCATTATCTAGATACAACCGAAAACGTAATATTTTGATTAGGAGAAATAAAATAAATCGAATTCCACCAAACCTGAAGCGGCAGTTAGAGGGTTCAAACATACACTATCATTTCAAGTCGCTTCGATATTCTTCACGATTTTCGTGTATTTCCCAACATGGTAAAGCTGTACATCATCGGGAAGATCGTCTTTTTGCGTTGTCGAAAATTTATTATAATCGCAAGATGCCGCTCCAAGCAGTACATCGTGTGCACTAAAGTCTGTATTCCTAGACCTTAGAGCTGCGGAGCTAGAGCAATTATTAAGATTCAAGTTTTCCACTGCACTGCACATTGTGGAAAAATTTTGACGGTGGTAGAAGGTCATTGTACGCCTGATTAACCATCCAAAAACGATCCATCCGGCGAACGAGACGGTCAAAGTCGTAAACGTGCAAATAACAGTGGCCTCCGAGTGGGAGAATAAAACTTACTTAATGTGAAAACATTTTATTAAAGCTTTTTAAACTGGTCCTGTATGCAGACTGGAGTTAATAAAATATATAAATAGTTAAGCTTTACCATCTAACCGGACGCAGCTATGATAATAATAATAATAATAATAATAATAATTTATGGCCCAACAGATAAATCCAATTATAGAACAAAACAGTAATCAAATAGTATATATTACGTAAATAAATGTAATACTAATATTAAATACAAATGAAGAACAATAACAATATGAATATATAAAACAATAGATAACAAAATGTATTTTAAATATACTTATGTATATGTATATAAATATGTGTATGTATTGTGAGAAATCTAAATAATGGAATAAACAACATGCCAAAATAATCTAAAAAAAACAAATGAAACAAATGAAAAAAATTTACAATAAGGAAGATAACGCAAGTGACCTAGACTGAATATCGGTTTTTTTTAACTGGTATGAGGAGCTCTATAAAAATAAGACTGTATGAAAAAGAGCCAGATATAAGACTGGTTACTTGCTACAGAAGTTTGACATCGACACGTTGCTTATAGTGTCAGCACACTATTACGTCTCCCCCAGTTGTTAAATATTGTAATCATCAGTAAACTAGACTATCGTAGTATTTTTTATGAATACACGCGCAGGGGAGATGAAGTATTTTTGGGTCTGCCGCCGCGTTTGTCTCAGTTTATCTTGGCAGCCGTGAGTGCAACACCACTGTGCTTGGTATTGTTTTAAAGCACTTAATGAACAATGACAAACTAATGGCTTAACCAGAACTGGGCCTACTGTATTTCTCTTGTATTGTCTGATACCCAAAACTTAAGGGCACTTTGGGTAGTTTTGTCAAAATATCAAAATGCAAGATATTGTACTGTTACAGAATGCAGACTCTTCCCACATACCCAAAAACATAATAATCCGATTTACAGGAATTAACCGGTTGCAGTTAATTTGAACGTTAAAATTGCTATAGTTCGGAAACTGTGGAGGTCTGGTCTATAAAGGCAGCGTGGCCATCATTGAATTACCGCTTGGTACTTTCAATAACGAAAGGCGATGACTTGTAATATCACTTTTTAATCTCTACAAGTTTGAACCGATTCGCTTTTGTTTCAGTTCCCCACCCCCAAAAACAACTCTTTCGGCTATACCTCGGGAACGAAACGTCGTATCGTCATGAACTTTACTGTCATATAGAAAGTAGGGCACTGGATAGCATATTGTGGAACTACGAATCGTCAATTCGAATCGACTAACGCTAGTTTGTGCTCTATAATAAAGTATCGGTGCATACTCGCCGATAGAAGCCATCTTCGGGGTTAAAAACAGTATAAAAACGGAAACAACTGCAGATCTCGCAAAACACCTGCTCTGGCGACGAAGAGGCCAGTTTCTTCTTCGACCGCTTTTGATACGTCTGTTTATTATAATCGGTTACATTATATGGTGGGTCTCAATATACACAAGGTGTTTCGAAACATTTTTAGATTAGAAAAAATGATGGGTGACATGGCTAGCAGTTAGATGCGATTTTAAAATTTTAAACGATGGGCTTTAAATTAAAGGCTTTAGCTTCCTTTTCATGTCATTAGATGAGGACCAATCAGACCACCATTTTTTGTTTAAGACGATATGGCAGAACGTGTTTTTTGATATTAGTGCCAAATTTTAATCCAGAAGAGATGGAGATGAGCACAGACGTTACGAATTTTCAAAGTTACCTCGACGTTAAGTTCTTTATTTGCATAACTTAACCTAACGTAACCTAACTTGCCCCACGTAACCTTTTAATCTAACGTAACCTAGTCTAATTTAACCGAACCAAACCTATATATTTTAAATTAAAGATACTAAAAGCAGTAAGCTACCTACCTCGAGACAGCTACCATCCTTATCAGGTATCTACTGATCATAATCCTCTTCCTTCCCTGTTTTCTGAAGCTTTATGTTTCTATTATCGACTCTACTCGTCACTTGTTGTTGGTTAGATTAGCCTATTATAACTGTCTATCTTATATTACAACAACTGTTCTTGCACCAGCGTTTGTGGTGCCCTACTTCTCTTAAGGTTTTTTGCAGTACTTTCAATTTTTTCAAGTTAGCACCGATTTGGTGGATTTCTTTCTTGTGGTATTTAACTTCTAAACTTGATTATTTCTTCTATATATTTGCCACAGTTCAGCTCTATGATCTTCTTCGCATTCATAGCAGTATAAAATGTCATTACAGTGTACTTCTGAATGTTTCTTTTTATTACACTTGTGACACACATCTTCCATGTCCTTTTTGTCTCTTGCACTCTTATATTATGTGTCAGAGGCCTAAGCATTTATAACATTAGATTGTGGTCTTTATTCTACATCTTTGTCAACCAACTTTCATTTTTCCTTTTTTAATCATTTCTTCTGCTTTAATTTTGTGTTTGGTTATTGTTGCCAACATAGTGGCTCCTTTTTTGTGGGTTTCAAGGTGTTAATCTTTATGTCTTCTATATGAATCTGGATGTCAGGAGTGTTAACTAACGTTTCTTTTATCTCATCTTCTGTGGTATCTTCTATGATGTCGTTGATCCCGATAACTTTCCTGTTTAGGTTCGTTTATATGGTCGTGGCACTATCTTTAAAAATTCTCAGAGCTTTCTCTTTAAACAAATCTACTGCACTTACCATTTCGCTCTTCTCTTTTTGTGGCAGCCTTACATTTCATTGTTCTTTTCCCATCTTCCGCTTTCGGAAAACCTCCATCGCTGTGCGTCGTCTTTCTTCCCTATCGCCATCTCCTTCATCTCTAGTAGATCAGGGGATGATCCCCGCTTTTGTCTTGCTATTTCCTTTTCCTCTGTTTTCCTATTTTCCTATTGTCCTTATCTGGGTGTAGTTGCACCTGCCTTATCCCATGTTCGAATGGTGGCCAAAGTCTCATCAAAAACTCGTTATTTGTATCGTTTCTTAACCTTGGAAGATTGCCCTGGTGGGGTGTATCGTACTCACCAACAAGTTTCCTCTCTGCGATAAAATATTGAATTTTGTTGAATTATTTTTCACTCTGGGCAACTGGGCGCCCCAGGTGGAAAGAGAACTCAACTTCCGTGGAACTCCAGTTCCTTACTGATTTAGAAATTTTTACGGATTTTGCGCCTCGGACGACGTGGGCACCCCCCCAAAGCACTTGCTAAGCCTACGAAAAGTTGTCTCCGCTTGTAACAGACAGTTTTTCTGTCTATTCTTTTATTTTAAGGATCACCTTGTATATTGATAAAAATATTATTGGGTTATTTTTTGGAAGACACCCTATGTACTATAATTAATTAAATTAATTAATTAAATAATTTTCAATTAATTTTCTTAAATTAATTTTCAATGTTTATTTGCAACGCAATCTAGATTTAATATTATTGCCTGCTTTGTTTTGTGATAAGTGCATTTTTATTGTATTTTTATTTTCTGTTAATTAAATTTAATATCTAGTTTTCAATTCACTTCGGTTGCCCGTTTTGCGACAATAATGCCTGAATTCAACTAATTAAAAGGCAGCTTGTTGGTCACGAGACCCACGCTTGTTGTTCGTTAAGAAAAACCTTTGGTTTCTTTACCTCTCTTCTTGTGAAAACCTTGACCAAGTGAACAACGTAATTATGGTGGTTGATTAAACTTTCGGTTTTAATAGTGAAATTTCTTTTTGATGGGCTAATTACAGTTTGATTAGTGTATATAATGGTTTATGATATTTTCAAACTACCAGCTCTGTTTGGAATTTATGCAATAACGAAACTAATCATTTCTTTTTACTCTGAAGCTACGCTTCATCGTTCATCTTTAATTTTGTTTGAAAAGGCAATACAAATTTTTTATTTTAATTAAAGTTTTTCTTATTTTATTGATGTGATTAATAAGCTTTTCTTTACAATATCAATTATTATTTATAGAGAAAGTCGATATAGACGTAAGTTCAAGAAAATATTGATCGACACTTGCAATCCAATTGTTCATTTTGGATAAAAACGAAACCGTTTCCAAAAACGCTTATAACAACCTGGTGGTCATCTTCAAGGAGTTATTTGAAGTAACGTTTGAAAACCAAATTACGTTTATAGAAATAACCAGGTGGGTTCTTTATATCCTATTTTTTGTGGAAGCGTTAATTAGTTCATTTGATCTAAATTTAAGTGTGGATTGTTATAATTACGTGATAGAAATTTTAAAGTTGCAATTTAAAGAAAACTTTTGATATGGTAATAAGCAAATTTTTATTAGATTCTGAATTTATTTTTTCAAGTAAAATTGATTAACTTCAAACCTAATACCAATCATAGTACACAGTTTTAAACTATTTTTTGAATTTAGTTGTAATTGTATTATTATAATTCATGTTAAGATATTATTTAAATAACAACTAAAGGCGTTCTAATTTTTTTTACTATCTAATGATTTTTTTTATTATAATGATTATTATTTTAGAAAACATTAAAATTTAGAAGCTACATGTTAATAATATACAGTGTGAGATTAAAGTATGGAATATAAAAAAAAGCGAACTCAACAACCGCTTTTTTTTAATCTGAAACACGTCGATTTTGTTTTTTAAAAATACACATTAATATGTGTAATTCACCTTCCGACTTTCATTTGTTTCTAAGCTATGACGTCATCACAAAAAAGTTTAAATGACAATGTAGGTTTTTAATAGTGGAATCCGATAGTCATTTTTCTTCCCTTTATGATTATGCGAACACCATGTAGGTGTTTATTAAGAAAAGAAATGATTATGCAAATAAATCATAAAGTTGCATAACAAAAATTCTGAAAAAAATCGAGATGAACGTTTAATGTTGATGGATATTATCGTATTTAATAGGAAATAATTCTAAATTATCATATTAAAATACTATCACATAAAGTTAGATAAAATGGTAGTATTATCCAAAATAACAATAATTCAGACCTTTTTGCTTTATTTTAATTGTTCGGTTTAGAATTTTTCGCTTATTATGTTTTAAAATTTAAAAGTACTATAATATCAACATTAAATGTTCAGCTCAATTCTTCTCAGAATTTTTGTCATGCAACCTTATGATTTATTTGCCTGTTTGTAAAGGGAAGAAAAATCACTATCGGATTCCACTACTAAAAATCTACATTGTCATTTAAATTTTTTTGTGATGACGTCATAACTTAGAAACAAATGAAAGTCGGAAGGTGAATCGCACATATTAATGTGTATTTTTAAAAAACAAAATCGACGTGTTTCAGCGTTTTTATAAAAAACCGGTTGAGTTCGCTTTTTTTTTAAATATTCCATACTTAATTCCTACCCTGTATAAAAGCTTAATGAGCACCACTATGTTAATGAGATTATTTAGTGGGTTGGATACCTAGAAATGTATAAAATTTATAAAATAGAGTATAAAGAAGGAATGTATATAGAAAAAAATAATGTAATTAGTCAAATTAGTTTATTTATTTCATTTTTAAATGTGTAACGGAAAGCATACAAAATGGACGCCATTGTTAAGTTTAATTGAACTTAATCGGCAATCAAATTAATATTGTGATACATCATTTTGTAGACAAAAATGTCCTTTATAAAACTATAACAATAATTTTAGAAATTACTAACATTTATAAATAATGTTTGGTTAAGAAATCATTTAGTTTCATAGCTCCCAACTGTTTCTGGGGAATAAACTAAAAATCTGTCAACACTTTCAATTGTTTAAGCAAATCCTATATAAGGAGATCAAAAATTTGGTGAGTTTCTCTGTACTCTCTGTATTTTCTTAACCATTCAAACAGTATGCTAGAGCAGCTAATTAATTAAAAAGTGTGGTGGACATTTATATTTTAGCAATTTAATTTTTGGGAAAAATTGGAAGATAACCTTGAACAGGAAAGGTGTCACAGTTCAAAGTGAAAGTGTTAATATTTATAAATGGAATTACCTGATGAAGAAAATCACTGTTATTGATTGTAAATTTATCCAGTATCACAAATAACTTCAACATGAATAGACAATTAATTTGGGAAAGTGGTGGCCATGTTATAATTAAACTATTGCCAACAACAACATTTAACAATTTCATATAAAAACAAGGTCGGTAATTCAGTTAAGGCACCAAAATTTAAGAATATGAATTTTAAGTAAAAATGTAACATTAATTAATTTTTTTATTAAGTAAATAATAAAAGGAAATATTAATTTAGAAAGGTAAAGAGAATTATACTGCCTTTAAATTATTTGCTTTTATTATAATTTAAGCCGTATCTAACATTTTCATTTGTGTTCATTTAGTTTTAAAAGTTTGTTTAATTTTTGTTTTTATTTTTTTTTTATTTTTGTGGTTGTTTAAAAGAGAAATAAATTAATTCATTTGAATTTTTGTAGTAAACTTTGATTTTTATTTTTTTGTGTTTGGAACAATTTAACAATGTTTTGCAGATATAGTTTAAGTAGTGTTTCAATTCTAGCGACCCGCCTGAAAAGAGACTCAAGTTCTTAGTGGAACTTGTTTTCCATTTTTACAGTAAATATTCGCCGATGTCTGTTTCTTGAGGTAGTCAAAATAAATTTTCGTAAATCAATTTTAAAATCTTACCATTTACCAATCATCATCGACTATATTTGAATAATTTTTCCAAATTGTTTATTTTAAAATAATTCCCCAAACCCGGTATATCATAGCAAATTGTCTCCGCAACGTGGGGCTTTTCGCAATTTATTTAATTAATTTTCAACCGTTTATACCAAATCCCGTATATCATAGCAATACGTACGTATATAACAAAATTATATTTACACTTTTAAACAACAGTTAACTCTTACTATTTTTTTTGTTTTAATTAATTCTATAACCAGTATTTTATTTAATTTTAAAACGCTCGCCGTTTTCACAGTTTATTCAAATATTCTCAAAAGTCGGTAGGAAGCTACTACCAACGCATACTGTAGTATCAGAATTACAAACCCAGGTAACCTATCAAACACATTTTCATAATTGATAAGTATGCGGCATGTTATGATTTATCATAGTACATTACATGAAATATATTGGAAGTCTATACCGTGGGTCTGCTAGATTATTTATAAAGGGTAAAAGCTGCGCTCCTGCGGGGTTTGTTTGATTTTCCCGATCTGCCTGCGACATTTCAAATTTTTCATAATTCATATCCATTAGCCGGCTGTATAGAGCTTCAGCATGCATTTACATATTTTGAAATTTATGTAGTTCGAGTGTAGTAGTACTATAGTAGTAGATCGTATATATATACACACACATACAACGCTAAAACAAACGTTTCCTCTTCTCGGATGGCCACTCGAATGACAAAAAGAAAACCCAAAACTCGTTTGCTTTTAGCTACATTTTTCTCTTAAATGCTAATTAATTAAAAGAAAACATAAAAACAGAGAGACAGTATAGTGTGAAAAGAAAGAGGAATATAATAACACGAAGCTTGAAAATAAATTCAAAATAGGGCGAGTAATAAAAAGTATATACATCAAGGAACAACAAAAGGCGTCCGCGTCGCGTCGTCGTCTGTATTTGCGCAATTTTACAGAGCACTGTTTTCTTTTAATATTTTCTTAAAGTAAAAAAATGGAACAATACAATTTTGCAGTCAATTTCGTTTGTGTGTGCGATAAGAATGTCACTCTCCATACTTCTGATTAAAATCTAAGTCTCTTGACAATAAATTTTTTTTCAATAAAAAAGTGGTCTCTATGCTCTGTATTTTTCATACCTTTGTAAAATGGAATGCTTTCATGTTTTTTTATTAATAGTGTAGTACGGTTATTAAAAAGATATTTTAATATAAAAATAATAATTGGTCTATTCATTATAAATATGAGTACAAGTACAGGGTACAATAAATAATATAGAAGTAGTAATTACACTTAAACACCTGTAATAATGATAATTAGGTAATTATAATAACTCTCTTAATTATAGTAAATGATATTATTTTCTATAACATGTAACGCTGTGTTTTTTTGAGGCAACAGAATAATACAAATATAAAATGTTGCAATTAGTAGAACTTGTATCTAATACTATCAATTACAATCTAGGAAATATTTTTGGGCGCCACTGAATTTAATATGAATTATTCATATAAAAGTTAATATTAATTATTAATAGCATGCAAGAGCATTACAACCCTTCGGTCCAGAAGAGAGCCAAAATCACAACCATGATTATTATTAAATCGAGAACAAAAAACAAACAAGAATTAACGCATAATTTCACTTGTTTAATTTAATTTAACAAATAAATATACACGTGATTTTGCGTATCCAGTTATTTCCGGACAAGTGCATGGTTTTTATTTATAGACTTTGCATCAGCTTCTTTTCTAGTTTTTAAAAGTAATTCCATTTCAGTCTAAATAATTTTAATTAACGTTTTAATAATTTAGAATAATTATTCCAATATAAACAGTAAGTTTGCATAAATGCTTGACGTTGAGATTTAGCACCAATCTAACATTTTTTATCTTTCTGGTTTTTTTGTAACGTTCTCTAATAAAACGATTTCTTCTAGTTTTTTTTCACAGAAATTCTGTATATACTACTAATTATTAATCAAAAATATTTTTGCAGTAATAAACGGAGACTCGCAACTAGATTTCTACAAATTTGGTGGGCGTTTGCATATCAACACCTTGTCTATGTGGGAAACGAAGTCTGCGTGGGAAGGACATACTTCGCACTAAATAGGCAGATAAGCAAAATAAACAGAATTTGAAAATATCCTCACCAATTAGTACTAACTAGCGTAACAAGCCCGTCCAGTCGGTCTCCATGGATCAGTGGGTAGAAATGACCTATGGAGACCGAAGTAAGTGTGGTTGGCCCGCTAGAGACGGTGGCGCGGAAAATAAGACGGAGAGCTACTACATAAGAAATAACATACCATAACATAATAAAATAAAATAATTTCAGTAAAGACAACGTTTCGGGTAAAACAGGCACTACTTTCTTCAATCAATTTTACCTGTCTTGGGCCGTCTTTTACCTTAATCTTTACGTCTAGGACTCTTCTGCCTCGCGAGCACGCAACGTAAAGTTTGCCATGAGAGAAAACTGGCTCAGGCAGATATATGCCAACTTTATCTAATGACTGGCCTTGAGATTTGTTAATAGTCATTACGAACGCAAGTTTGACAGGGAATTGCCTACGCCTTAAAACAAACGAAAGTTCTGTGTTTGAAGGGGACAAATCAATTGTTGGTATGAATACCAACTACCCAGCTGCGGAACCCGTCAGTGCCTTTGCAATAATGAGATTTGGGCACAACTTTTCTACAATCAGACGTGTTCTATTACATAGGCCTCTCTTTGTGTTCAAATTTCTCAAGAGCATAATGATTGTCCCAACTTTCAAGTTAAAAATTTGGCGTGACATGCCCGTTGAGGTTAGGCTATTCAGAAATTTCACTGGAAAATTGACCATGTCTTGTTCATCTGCGTCGTCAATGCAATCTGTGCTCACGTATGTCATGGTATCACCTTCCAACAACAGATTCAAGACTTTTTCGTTCAGTTCATCAACATCAGAGTTTTTTGGGAACAGAATGACTTTGTTTGCAAAGTTTGGAATGTCAGCAACTGCAAATCTCCCCGGTCCTGTAAACTTATTCCTAACCAAACCATTCACCTCAGTTACGGTGTAAATCGCTGCCGATCAAGTCGGAATGATGACTAACTCGCGACACCAAACTACGGTGGAAATCGTCGCCAATAAGGTCGGAATGATGACTAACTCGCAGCACCAAACTGTCCCTGAAAGAGTAAAACCTTTAATGTTCTCTTCCGTCACTTCCTCCCACCCATGAATTTAAAAAACCGCCAGACGGATCGTAGCTTCAAGATGAGACCATCCACAGCTTTCAAGCTGGTCTGGGGGCCGAAAAAAGGGGCTTTGTCTTCATGAATTAAGATATTGTGACCCATCAGTATCTTAAAAAGTTAAACTTTAATCGAAATATATTATATATTTATTCGACGAAATAAATATTAGATTAAATTTTCTTCCAAAAATATTTGGGATTAGCATTGGGGATTAAATTTTTAAAAATATTTTTGAGATTAGAGATCTAAATTTTTAAAATACTTAGCTGTTTTAAAAATATTTTTTAGGATTTTTTAAGGATAGAGGATTGGCTTTTTAATAATATTAATAGAAATAGGGAATAATGATTAAATTTTTTTTAAATCTTTTGTGATTATAGATTGCGAACTAGATCTTTTTAAAGTATTTTTTGGTACTAGTGATTGGGGAACATTTCTAAAAATATTTTTTGAGATTAAATTTTTAAACAAAAATTTTGGGAATATTAAATATTTTTTGGGATTATAGATTGAATTTTTAGAAATTGTTTTTGGTATTAGAGATAAAGAGTTAGATCTTTTCAAAATAATTTTTGTTATTAGGATTGAAATTTTAAAAATATTTTTTGGGGTTGAAGACAAAGGATTTTCTTTGAACTATTTTTTGAGATCAGGAATAGAATTTTTAAGAATTTATTGGGATGATCAAGATTAGATATTTTCAAAATATTTTTGCAAGTAGGAATTAAATTTATATAAATATTTTTTTCGAGGATTGAGGAATCAGTCTTTAGTAATATTAATAGGAATAGGATTAAATAGTAATTAAATTTTTATAAATATCTCTTGCGATCAAAATATTTCTTACTATTAGTGATTCGACTTCTAAAAATACTTTGAAATTAGAGATTGGATTTTTTGGGATTAAGGATTGAATTTTTTAACAAAATTTTGGGAATATATTTTTAAAATCAGGCATTGATTTTTTTTTTTAATTATTGGGATTAGAGATAAAGAATTATCGATTCTTTCAAAATATTTTCTGGGATTAGGAATTGAATTCTTACAAGTATTTTTAGGGTTTAGGGAATGAGTTTTTAACAATATTTATTAAGATTAGAACTTTTCAAAATATATTTCGTGTTACGGATTGAGGATTAGATTCTCTTCGAAAAACCTCTGGGAGTAACATTGGGATTAGCACGACTGGATCTTTTTAAATATTTTTGAGATTAGAGATTAGATTTTTTTTAATATTTTTGGGATTCGAGATAAATGGTTAGATCTTTTCAAATATTTTTTGGGTTAGGGTTTGAAATTTTAAAAATATTTTTTTGGCATTAAAGATGAAGGATTAGAATTTCTTTTAAATATTTTTGGGATCAGGAATAGACTTTTTTTAATTTATTAGAACGATAAACAATTCGAATTTTTCAAAATATTTTTGGGATTAGGAATTGAATTCTTAAAAATAATTTTTCAAAGATTGAGTTTTGAATAATATTAATAGGAATTGAGAACAATTTTTTAAATATCTTTTGTAATTATAGATTGGAAACTAGATCGTTTCAAAATATTTTTTGGTATTTAGTGATTGCAGGTTACACTTCTAAAAATATTTTTGAGAATAGAAGTCAGATTTTTAAACAAAAATCTTGGGAATATTAAATATTTTTGAGAATCAGAATTGAAATATTAATTATTGTTATTATTATTAATAAAAATTAAATTATTAGGATTAGAGATAAAGAATTAGATTCTTTCAAAATATTTGTTGGAATTAGGGATTTGAATTCTTAGAAATAGTTTTAGGGATTGAGGATTGAGTTTTTAACAATATTTATTAAAATTAGGGACTAAAGATTAAAAATTGTTAATATATGTTTCGTGATTACGAATTGGGATTATATTTTTTCCAAACATCTTTGGAAAAGATCTTATTGGGGATTGAATTTTTAAAAATATTTTTTTAAATTCGAGATGGGATTTTTTTTAATTCGAGATGGGATTTTTTTTAAATATTTTTGGCGATTAGAGATTATATTTTTAGAAATATCTTTGGAATTAGAAATAAAGGGTTAAATCTTTTCAAAATATTATTTTGGGATTAGGAATTGAAATTTTAAAAATATTTTTGGGGTTAAAGATAAAAGTATTAGATTTTTTAAATATTTCTTGGGCTTAGGAATATAGTTTTTAATAATTTATTGGGACGAGAGTTAAATGATTATATTTTTTTTAAATATTTTGGTATTAGGAATTGAATTCGTATAAGTATTTTTTTCAATGATTGAGGATTAAGTTTTTAATAATATTTAATAGGATTAATTTTTTTTAAATGTTCCGTGATTAGCGATTGGAGACTAGATTTTTCAAAATATTTTTGGTATTAATGATTTGGAATTATACTTCTAAAAATATTTTTTGAGATTATAGATTGGAATTTTAAAAAATATTTTCTGGAATTAGGTATTCAATCAAAACAAAAATAATAAAATTTGTGTTAATTTATACGACAGATAATACGACCCCCTTAGGCCATTTGCTTACATATTTTGTGTACACAATTGTGTTAACAACTTAAACGTAAACAATTCTACATTTTGGGCGCCCAACTAGGGGCCAATAAATCTAATTTACTCAAAACTGTTACTTTTTCAGTAATTTACCTGTTTTCTTATAACTTATTGCTTTGATGTTACGTAATTTCAGAAAGTAATTGTTTAGAAAATAAAATGCAGCTTCGAAGTTCTCCCAGAAAGTTTTATTATCGTCGGTCATTTTTTCCTCTCAATTCCATTAAACTTTTTGTTCAATTTGAATGTAAACTTAATCAGATAATCCTTAATTGAATTTAATTTAACTTTTGATTGAATTTAAAGCAAATTGAGCCCTTTTAAACCGTCCAGAATCTAACAGATCTTTGTGAGCTCGTAATATCAGCACAAGAATGTCATCCTACTAGTTAGTGATGAGGTGTAGTACTATTCTCTTTGCTTTAGAATTGCTTTTGTGAAATATCCTCGATTCGCACTGTGATTTACCAGGAGAGATTTATATTTGTCACGTATTATTCATTAGCATAAAGAACACGAGAGATGAGTTACTAGTTAAAAATGTCTCGAATAATTACAGCAAATGCATGGAGGTGGAGTGCAGCAAAGGTATTTGTTTGCAAAACGGCTGTCATTGCATGCAGTACGTCTTCGTCTTCTTTTTAAGCTGTTTATGTAGAGTACAGGAGAGAAACCTAGTTTTAAACCACCATAATAAAAATCCCCAGACGCTCGTGCTTGCAAATGAAATTTCTCTGCTCTGATTAGGTTAACTTGAAGAGGGTGTGTGGATTACAGGGCAACAACTCGACGCCCTAGAACAATTCAAGATTTATGTATCAAATTTTAGGTGAGTTTAGGAAGGTATCGGGATACCGGATAGCTACCTACTAAACATGCACATGTGATATATCCAAAAGGATTAGCTAATATCCTGCTGGCACTGCTTAATAGATACATTGATTTAACACCCTATAAATCCAACACTTGCACGTAATCACGTGTGAAATCGGGCACCATGCAATAACAGAACCAATTACACAAGTTGGTAATAAGTACGAAAGGACTTTGTACTTAGTTTATAGCGATGTCAAATGTTCGACCCATTAGGCCATTTAAGCGACCATGCATGATCAACCTCCATAATTTCTGTTAGCCCTGTTGTGACATACAGTTTTATGGCTCATTAGATTTGTAACATTACAACAACGCGCCAGGGTGGAATTTCCTTAATTTACCTTTCGGATTTGGTTAGTATAAATTGTCTCTAACGAAATATAAAAAGAAAAGAAAAAAAAGTTCGTTGTCGTCGAACAAACAGCAGGAATAATCCCTACCTCATCATAATTATAATCAGAGTACAGCAGAATGGAAATGGCACATAGGGAAGCGCATGACCGTTAATTCAGTTATTAAATGTAATTAAAGCTGTCGTTGTGAATAACAATCGGGAAAGGGAATATCAATGAATATCTGCTTCGTGAAGTGTGCTAATGGTTTAAAGGGTGTTAATTGCCACCTCCAATTATTCTACGCCGTCAGATGCTGTCCAATATCACATCGTTTCGCTATCCTGTTGGAATCAGCAGTTCTATCATCCCGTGCGCCCGGGCAATGCTGCTGTCAATGTGACAGACAATGACAATGCTCTAAATACAAGAGCGGGAGATGTGTTGGCGCGATTACATTCAGTTGGATTCTAAAACGTTTTCTTAACCTGTGTTCTGCAGTCTCAATAAACTGACCTTTCTTTAATTCTGTGTTTAATTTTGCGATTCTAAGGTTTTCAAGGTTATAAGGTTTTATTTTTCTGAATTCTCAATTCAGATACTTATCCGAATTGGAATCCTACAGTGTTCTAGTAAGTTACAGAAATGTCATCCTCGAATCAATCTTGTTTTCAAAAACAGGATCTCACCGGGGTGCGGTAATTCAATTTATAATGCACGATATCCAATAAATATTTTTATCTAGTGACACAATACAATTTCCCATTTAAGTTCAAATGAATTAGTAAGACATTTCGCCCATGCTGTAGTTCTACCGTCTAGCACTTTAACCGCATGAATGTTTTAGGTACAAAAAAACTTTTATCCAACCCTTCTAAAAAAGGATACTATCTTGACGTTTTTAAGCAATTAAAGTTAAAGTTTACTCACTTGTGGGTAGAAAAACTTTTTACCCACTGTAAAATGAGATTGGCTGCTATTGTAGATAGTAACCAATCACCAGCTTACATTGCATAATATTATTCAAATCCAGTCATCGTTTTAGAATATAAAATTTATTACCGTCAAAAACTACGGACTAACTATACATTACAAATTCAATATTGGAACTTAAATAAAGAGGTGTTGGATAAAATGATGTATGGCACACGTGAGTTAAGGATAATAATCCAATTTTACTTAAGCTTACTTGTACCATAAATAACTATTATTATCAAAGTCACTTCTCTTGACTTTCATTTTAGTTGATTCATGTATTATGAGGGGATATTATTTAGCAGAGCATTTTGTGCAAGTTTCATATCTTTCATCGAAAGAATTTTTCACAAAAGGGCTTTTTCATGACAAAGTTTGTTCTAGCGAACAATTTTTGAATTTGGCGTTCTAGAATCGAGCCCCACTTTTTTTTCGAACAATTTCTCTATGTTGGGCCTTTTTTAAATCAAAATATAAATTCCCGATAAAGTGGGAAGTTCGGGAATATTCCCAAATATATTTCCAGGAATATTCCCCAAAAAATAAATTCCGGGAATTTACCCATCACTAGGTACACGAGTAAGTGTTATTCTCTAATTCCTTCCGGAACATTGCCATCAGATGATAAAGAGGAATATTAGACCCTAACTTTACTTTGTAGACCCTATCGAATTATTTCTATTTGTTGCTCCAAACTATCCACAAAGAAAAAAAACAGGCAAAATAACCGTCAGTCTTATTTTTTACTGATGTTATTCATTGTAAAAGTATTGTAAAGACCACGGGAGAAATTATTCCAAACATTTTTATTCAATTTTGTTGTATGCTTGCACACTCTTCCAAATAAATATCACCAAAAACAATTAAAATCTTTTAAAATTATTTTAATCTACACTACTTTCATTTTATCTGATTATTAGAAAGTGATATACTGACTAACATAAGAGAAAATATTTAAACTGACTTGAGCTTGATGTAGATTCGTCCTAAAGATCAAGTTCGATACAGTCAAATATTGTTATGGAGGTCTAGTCGTACATAACAAAAATAAATTTTGGAAAAACTGTCTGATGTAAAAAGATCTCGGCAATAGTAAATTTTTTTGAAATGATGGCAGTCGAAAAAGATGAAGCTTGCAGTAGTAAAAATTAAGGGATATGTGTAAAGAGGGATCAAGCCAGTCATGTCGTCTAGAAAATATTTTTAAGAATTCAATCCCTAATCAACAAAATATTTTTAAAAATTCCTATTATTAGTCCCTAATCAGATTTTTTTTAAGATTTAATCCCCAATCCCTAATCCAACAAATTATTTTGAAAAATCTAATCTTTAAATACTAATCAAAGATATTTTTAAATATTCAATTCTTAATCCCAAAACATATTTTGAAGAAATTTACTCTTTTATCTCCAACACCAAAAGAATATATTTTTTTAAGAATTCAATCCCTAATCCCTAAAAATATTTTGAAAAATCTAATCCTTTGTTACTAATCTCAAGAAGTATTTTAATGATTTAAACAATTTTAGTCCCCAAGAAACATTAAAAAAAATTTAATCCTTAATCCCTAATCAGAAAAAAATTATAGATTTGTTCCCTAATCAATATATTTTCCCTCCAAAATTCATCCTCGTTTCTTACAAAATATTTTGAAAAATTTAATTTTTAATTCCTAATCTTAAAAGATATTTTAAAAAATAAGTTTTTGATTCCAAAACATATTTTAAACATAATTGAATCGTTTATCTCTAATACCAAAAAAGTATTTTTAAGAATTCAATTGCAAAATATTTAAAAAAAATCCAATTATTAATCCCTAATCTGAAAAAGTTTTTTAAAGATTTAATCCCCAATACCTAATCACACAAAATATTTTGAAAAATCTAATCTTTAAATCCTAATCAAAGATATTTTTAAAAATTCAATCCTTAATCTCAAATCATATTTTGAAGAAATTTAATCCTTTATCTCTAATAGCAAAAGGATATATATTTTTAAGAATTCAATATCCCTAATCCCAAAAATATTTTGAAAAATCTAATCTTTTATTACTAATCTCAAGAAGTATTTTAAAGATTTAAGCAATTTTAATCCCCAAGAAATATTTAAAAAAAGTCTGATCCTTAATCCCTAACCAGAAAAACGAATAAAGATATAATTAATCCCCAATCCCACAAAGTATTTTGAAAAACCTAATCTTTAAATCCTAATCAAAGATATTTTTAAAAATTCAATCCTTAATCCCAAAATATATTATGAAGAAATTTAATCTTCTATCTTGAATACCAAAAGAGCATATTTTTTAAGAATTCAATCCCTAATCCCAAGAAATATTTTGAAAAATCTAATCCATTATTACTAATCGCAAGGAGTATTTTAAAGACTTAAACAATTCTAATCCCCAAGAAATATTTAAAAAAAATCTAATCCTTAATCCCTAATCAGAAAAATTTAAGATTTGTTCCCTAATCAATATATTTTCCATCCAAAATTGATCCCCGTTCCCTACAAAATATATTGAAAAACCTAATCTTAAAAGGTATTTTAAAAGTTCAATCCTTGACTCCAAAACATATTTTAAAGAAAATTTAATCGTTTATCTCTAATACCAAAAGAATATATTTTTTAAGAATTCAATCCCTAATCCCAAAAATATCTTGAAAAATCTAATCCTTTATTACTAATCTCAAGAAGTATTTTAAAAATTTAAGCAATTTTAATCCACGAGAAATATTTAAAAAAAAACTAATCTCTAATCCTACAAAATATTTTGAAAAATATAATCTTTAATTCCTAATCTTAAAACATATTTTAAAAAATTCAATCTTTGATTCCAAACATATTTTAAACAAAATTTAATCGTATATCTTTAATACCAAAAAACTATTTTTAAGAATTCAATTCCTAATCACAATAATATTTTGAGAAATCTAATCTGATATTGCTAATCTCAAGAAATATTTAAAAAAATCTAATCCTTAGTCTCTAACTTAAAAAATCTTTTAAAAATCTTTCTAAAGATTTAATCCTTAATTCTAATCCCACAAAATATTTTGAAAAGCCTAAGCTTTAATTCCTAATCTTAAAAGATATTTTTAAAAATTCAATCCTTAATTCCAAAACATATTTTAAAGAAAATTTAATCCTTTACCTTTAATGCAAAAAAATATTTTTAAGAATTCAACATGGAAACCAGGCCTCAGAAGCTATGAAGCTTGTGCGGGAGAGAGGGAGCGATTATTATTTTTAGGTATGCCCAACTTGCCGCTGTAGCCGACTTACAGATGGAACAGCGCAAATCCTACATTTGTGTCACAGCTAAGGAAATCTTGCAGAAAACCTTAACCAGATCTGCTGGTACCAGGGGTAGAACTTGGGCCGCTTGGATAAAAGTCCAGCATGCTAGACTATACACTACCAAGGCTATAATCCTAAGAAATATTTTGAAACATCTAATCCTATTTAGATATTTCTAATCTCAAGAAATATTCTAAAAATTTAATCAATTTTAATCCCCAAAACATATTTTTAAAGATCTAATCCTTAGTCCTAACCTAAAATTTTTTTAAAGATTTAATACTCAATCCCTAATTCCTAATCCCGCAAAATATTTTGAAAAATTTAATCTTTGATTCCTAATCTTAAAACATATTTTTAAAATTTCAATCCTTAATCCTGAAACATATATTGAATAAAATTTAATCCTTTATCTCTAATAACAAAAATATTTTTAAGAATTCAATCCCTAATCTCAAGAAATATTCTAAAAATATAATCAAATTTAATTCCCAAGAAATATTCAAAACAATTAATCCTCAGTTCCTAGTCTGAAAAAGATTTTTAAAGATTTAATCTTTAGTACCTAACTCCACAAAATACTTTAAAAAAATCTAATCTTTAATTCTTAATCTTAAACGATCTTTTTAAACATTCTATCCTTAATTTCAAAACATATTTTGAAGAAGATTTAATCCTATATCTCTAATCCCAAAAATACTTTTGGAACTCTAATCCTATATCTCTAATCTCAAGAAATATTCTAAAAATATAATCAAAAACACTTAATCATTAGTTCCTAGTCTGAAAAAGATTTTTAAAGATTTAATCCTTAGTACCTAACTCAACAAAATACTTTAAAAAATCTAATCTCTAATCCCAAAAAATATTTTTGGAAATCTAATCCTATATCTCTAATCTCAAGAAATATTCTAAAAAGATAATCAATCTTAATCCTCAAGAAATATTTTGAAAAATCCAGTCCCTAATCCCAAAACATATACTTTTTTTAACTCAATCTCTAATCACAGACATATCTTTAAAAATTTGAACCTCAATTCCTAACCCCAAAAAACATTTTAAAGATTCTAATCCCCATTGGTAGTTCCAGGTTTTTTAGGTTTAATCCTCAATCCCAAATTGTTTTCAAGAATTATGAGATTTCCCAACCTTAATATTAAGTTTTGTTTGAACTGTTTATTTAATATTGAATCTACTGACACCCGAGAACACATTGTAGAATTATTTTGGTCTGAAAGCCATTGCTTCTTATATAAAGAAGTTGTACTGTACGAAAAATGCGCGGATTATGTGCGAAGTAGCTTACAGCAGTCCTTTGAAAATTCGCTGGTGAAGTTTAAATTCGTGAAAAGGTCTATGACAGTCGTAGATTATCGGTATCAGGCAAGAGGAGCCATTCTCAAAACAGCGAATTCCAAAGGATTTAATTCCAAATGATGCAATACAAAGGATCCAATTTCAATAGATCCAAAGTCAACGTTTGGACGCTCTCGAAAAGAAATTAAAAATAATAATAATTTTATTCTTCAATAATGTTACGAACTTTTTCTCATCTACTTTTCTTAATGTTATGTGTTAATGTTAATATTCGTCACAAATATAAGAACTTAACCTATAGAATTGAGCTAATGAGAATAAGGTGAGAATTAATGTTTTACTTGTTTTGTTAATATATTGATTTTTCTTGTTTACATTGGTTGCCTTGGATACGAAATCTTATCTAAGGCATGGTGACCATCACAGTACTTAACCTGGCATTTGATCCTTAGCCTTCTAATATATAAATGTGTTGTAGACCATCAAATTAGGTACAGTGTTCCCAGATACCTTTCTGATGAGTTTCTTTTCGAAACTTTGTATACGATCGAGTGCTGATCTTTTAATCTAACATCAACTTCTCGTTGTTGATGTAATGATCACGGGTAGTCAATCTATATCCGTAAAAGTTATCTATTTATGAATATCGGCTTGTTATTGATCTAAATTAATGCTTTTGTAGGAAGATGACCTAACTTAATTACCCATTAATAAAATTAATACTTCGTAATGACTTTGGATTTAAAAAGTACATAATTTTTATTTATGATATAGGTATACTAATAAAAATTGAAAACGATAGATATCTTAGCGATAAGGATACATATCTGCATATGCAGTGAACACTTGTGCTTCTAGTTTGGATGCAAATTACTTGTATTCCTTAGCATTTGATATTAGCATAATGGAGCAAGAGTGCATATATGTATTTGAAGAAAAAGCTAATTAACTGCCGAGTTGAAGGTTGTAATGATTAATTCTAAAAACACTTTATTCATGTTCAAAACCATTTAAAGACGTGAAAAGGAAATGCCACTTTAGTACTTGCATGTATGCCAAAACTACAAAAGCTGATAGTTATTCCTCAAACATATGTTTTACGTTCAAAAATAACCATAATTTATCAAATCCCCAATGTCAATTTAAATAAACACCGGCATTACATTATAAATAAATAATTCATTGCACGCAAACTTGCAGAATAATTGCAATGCAAGAAAACTGACAACTAGTCATTCAACTCGTATCATAAAAGCAAATGATGTAGTAACACGTGTTTTTATATTAAATTTTTTCAGTCGTAATCCCATTCGAATAAAGCTCTCTCCCTAAATAATCCCTGGTCATCCGTCTCTCGCACTGAAAAGGCCGATAGTCAGCTAGACCTTGATTGGTTAAACGCTTGCAAATCATTCTTCCTCCCTTCGGCTATCATTAATTTATTCGAAATGTCAATCAATTTTAACGGCGGAGCAGTATCAATAATTAAAACGCCTGGTCAATCGTATTCATTCTTGCATGCATCTTTATTTGCCTTCTTTTGCATGTATACATAATATGGAAATTCACGAATCCCTGGATCCTTTTCCTCTTTGCATTACAATCGAGCGATACGTTTATAACATTAATTTCTATTATTATCGAGGGAGATCACCATAACGGTGTGCGATTTCCTAACTCAATCAAATCGAATTGTGTGCGTCGCATTTACCATGAATTAGATGGAAGCTCAATACATAGGGATTCGAACGGGTATTCAAAATTAGTAGCACTGATTCCTCTCTAATATGTCGCCATTGCATCTGCCACATTTGTATACGTTCTATTGTTCCAATTAAGTAAGCTATTAATCTGACTGAACATCTTAAATTGTCGTGATTGTTTTTGCCGGCAAATCAGTGAATAGGCTTTATGTACTACAATTTTCTAAATAACAGTAATACAAAAAAATACAAAAACAGTACAGCAATATATCTTAAAGAGAACTATGATTATTCAAATAAGTCAATAGTTGAATGATCTCAAAATATTTCAATAATTGCATTAATTCTGACAACTTACACTTCAATTATTCGAGAAATTAAAATCAAATCAGAATGAGTTTTTATTGAGATTCCTCAAACCTGATTTAATCTGTTAGACTACTAGAATCTGTTGAATATGTTGGTAACATTCTTAACATGTAGTTGAACTGATCATAAAGAATATTCAAAATGGAACTAAAATACATAAAATATATCTTTAATATCGCTATTAAAAGAAAAATAAAAATATTCTAGAAGTTAATCTACCATTACTAAAATGGTACCGGTTGCTTAGAAGGGACTGCTTTGCAGTAATAAACTAATGCAAAACTTCTATTTTGTTCTATGAGAAAACATACATTTCGTCATTTTGTTTGATTTTATCATTATTATTAAGTAATTTTTTTGAAATTAAACTTAAATTTAACTTTCTGAAATCTGTATGCTATTTTAAATTAAATTTAAAATAGATTTTGCATTATTCTGCTCCAGTTTAATATATAATGTGTACATTAAGCTTCTAGAAACCTTATTTATTTTATTAAGGTTGATTTTTTGTAATATTTGAAATCCGACGAACTAGTTCTATATAATTAGGTGCTGAGCTAATAACCTTTTCGTTTTGGTAAACATTAAATGTGTAAACTGCCATCCAGGGGGTTAAATAAACCTCAAGTAAGGTACAGAAAAGGCTATCGATGATAAAATAACTGTCACAGTCAATTGTATTTCAGACGCAATTCCGTGGGATAATTCATTCTTTAAATGTTAAGCTTATTTGTAGTTATTTCCAAATAGTATAAAAGAAAGTAAATAAAAATTTTTATTGAAAAGCCCACATAAAGGAAATCGAACTCAGAAACAAAGTAATGTTTACGTAATAAAAAGAAAAATATAGAAAATAAAAACGCAAGATAAATAATTACGATATTTAAAGTCCGTTCTATTGAAAATGGCACCTTGTAGCTCCATCATAGCATTGTCTAACAAAGAGGGAACGTCAGTCCATCTTTCAAAACTGAAAAAGCAAAGTAAGCGATTAGCAACATTGAATACGATGTTAGTGTTTATTTTTGCTATGTGGTAAACGGACGTCAATACTTCTAAGCAGGTATTTAGCTGTTCATAAACTTAATTTTTACGCCGGTCACATTTATTAACAATTTAATTTTTATTTCCAAAATGTATATTTATGGAATTGTATTCATAAATAATATTAACAAATCCTTTGGCCTATTACTTAATTAAACATACCCACCGCTTATTCCTAGTTTAAGGTAACACAATAAAGGTTTAATGATTATTTTATATTTTCAAAGTAAATTACTAAACAATGACGTCACTTAAGAATAGCAAAATTACAACTATAAACTACGATTTCCATTTGTTTCTATACATTTCTATACATATAAGAATTGGAATTCTGTCGTCTAGTCTAACAATCTATCAAAAAATTAAATTATATTGTTAAGTATCTTTTTGTTTCTCTACTTCCCCTACAAACAAAATTATATTCACAATCTTCCACTAATAACTCTTCGTGGCTTGGTAGGATGGACGTATGGAGGTTAGAGGAAGGCCCAAGCAATCTGTTCTAATTTGGGCAACCACAAACCACATTTCTCGGAGTTTTTTGTTTTTCGTCGAGTCATAAGTCGACGAGTAAAATAGATAAATGAATGAATAAGATCATGAATGAACAAATAAATCGAAGAATAAGTGAATAGATTAATAAACGAAGGGAATAAACTAGTAAATCGATAAATGATTTAATAAATAAATGACAACGAATAAGTCGAGTAATGTGAATGTATTACTCGGTGAATGACTGAATGAATCAAAGATTGGATAATGGAATCGCCGAATAAATTGGTTAACCGGTGAATGAATAAATGAATCAATAAAAGAATGATTGAATCAATAAATCAATAAAATAATTAATAAATAAATAAAAAAATGAATGACGAACAAATGAATAAAACGATTAATAAATGAATAAATCTATAATTGATTGAACAAATGAATGAATCGTTGAATGGTCAAATTAATCAAGTCGACGAGTAAAATAGGTAAATGAAAGAATAAGATCACGAATGAATAAATAAATCGAAGAATGAGTGAATAGATTAGTGAACGAAATGAATAAACTAGTAAATCGATAAATGATTTAATAAATAAATGAATCGACGAATGAATTAATAAACCGACGAATAAGTGAGTCCACATTTAACCAAATGAATCACTGTATCTGTAAATGAATGATGTGTCGAATAATAAATGAATAAGTCATTGAATAAATAGATAAACCCATGAATGAGTCAATGAACGAATCAATAACTGTGAGAATTAATACAGGAATGTATAAATACACCGACAATCGATCGTTCATTAGAATGAGTCGATTAAATGAAGGAAGATGATTCATGAATGAATTGATAAGTAAATGAATATATCGATGACTAAATAACTAAATTGATTAATTAGTGGATCAATCAATAAATCGATGGATGACTGAATGCTCCGATAAACTAGTGAATAAAACGCTATATCAATGAATGTTTGAACAAATCGTGTAATGCGAATGTATTACTCGGTGAATGACTGAATGAATCAAAGAATGGATAATGGAATCGCCGAATAAATTGGTTAACCGGTGAATGAATAAATGAATCAATAAAAGAATGATTGAATCAATAAATCATTAAAAGAATTAATAAATCAATAAATAAATAAATAAATGAATGACGAACAAATGAATAAAACGATTAATAAATGAATACATCTATAATTGATTGAACAAATTAATGAATTGTTGAATGGTCAAATTAATCAAGTAGACGATTAAAATAGATAAATGAATCAACAAATAAATCGAAGAATAAGTAAATAGATTAATGGACGAAGTGAATAAACTAGTAAATCGATAAATGATTTAATAAATAAATGAATCGACGAATGAATTAATAAACCGACGAATAAGTGAGTCCACATTTAACTAAATGAATCACTGTTTCTGTAAATAAATGATGTGTCGAATAATAAATGAGTATGTCATTGAATAAATAAATAAACACATGAATGAGTCAATGAACGAATCAATAACTGTGAGAATTAATACAATAATGTATAAATACATCGCCGAATGATCGATCATTAGAATGAGTCGATTAAATGAAGGAAGACTTTCATGAATGAATTGATAAGTAAATGAATATATCGATAACCAAATAACTAAACTGATTAATTAGTGGATCAATCAATAAATCGATGGATGAGTGAATGCTCGGATGAACTAGTAAATAAAACGCTATATCAATGAATGTTTGAACAAATCGAGTAATGCGAATGTATTACTTGATAAATGACTGAATGAATCAAAGAATGGATAATGGAATCGCTGAATAAGTTAATTAACCGGTGAATGAATAAATGAATCAATAGAAGAATATTGAATCAATAAATCAATAAAATAAATAATAAATCAATAAATAAATAAATAAATGAATGACGAACAAATGAATAAAACGATTAATAAATTAATACATCTATAATTGATTGAACAAATTATTGACTCGTTGAATGGTCAAATTAATCAAGTCGACGATTAAAATAGATAAATGAATGAATAAGATCATGAATGAACAAATAAATCGAAGAATAAGTAAATAAATTAATGGACGAAGTGATTAAACTAGTAAATCGATAAATGATTTAATAAATAAATGAATCGACGAATGAATTAATAAACCGACGAATAAGTGAGTCCACATTTAACTAAATGAATCACTGTATCTGTAAATGAATGATGTGTCGAATAATAAAAGAATAAGTCATTGAATGAATAGATAAACCCATCAATGAGTCAATGAACGAATCAATAACTGTGAGAATTAATACAGGAATGTATAAATACATCGACGAATGATCGTTCATTAGAATGAGTCGATTAAATGAAGGAAGATGATTCATGAATGAATTGATAAGTAAATGAATATATCGATAACCAAATAACTAAATTGATTAATTAGTGGATCAATCAATAAATCGATGGATGACTGAATGCTCCGATAAACTAGTGAATAAAACGCTATATCAATGAATGTTTGAACAAATCGAGTAATGCGAATGTATTACTCGGTGAATGACTGAATGAATCAAAGAATGGATAATGGAATCGCCGAATAAATTGGTTAACCGGTGAATGAATAAATGAATCAATAAAAGAATGATTGAATCGATAAATCAATAAAAGAATTAATAAATCAATAAATAAACAAATAAATGAATGACGAACAAATGAATAAAACGATTAATAAATGAATACATCTACAATTGATTGAACAAATTAATGAATCGTTGAATGGTCAAATTAATCAAGTAGACGATTAAAATAAATAAATGAATCAACAAATAAATCGAAGAATAAGTAAATAGATTAATGGACGAAGTGAATAAACTAGTAAATCGATAAATGATTTAATAAATAAATGAATCGACGAATGAATTAATAAACCGACGAATAAGTGAGTCCACATTTAACTAAATGAATCACTGTTTCTGTAAATAAATGATGTGTCGAATAATAAATGAGTATGTCATTGAATAAATAAATAAACACATGAATGAGTCAATGAACGAATCAATAACTGTGAGAATTAATACAATAATGTATAAATACATCGCCGAATGATCGTTCATTAGAATGAGTCGATTAAATGAAGGAAGACTTTCATGAATGAATTGATAAGTAAATGAATATATCGATAACCAAATAACTAAATTGATTAATTAGTGGATCAATCAATAAATCGATGGATGAGTGAATGCTCCGATGAACTAGTAAATAAAACGCTATATCAATGAATGTTTGAACAAATCGAGTAATGCGAATGTATTACTTGATGAATGACTGAATAAATCAAAGAATGGATAATGGAATCGCTGAATAAGTTAATTAACCGGTGAATGAATAAATGAATCACTAGAAGAATATTGAATCAATAAATCAATAATATAAATAATAAATAAATAAATAAATAAATAAATGAATGACGAACAAATGAATAAAACGATTAATAAATTAATACATCTATAATTGATTGAACAAATTATTGACTCGTTGAATGGTCAAATTAATCAAGTCGACGATTAAAATAGATAAATGAATGAATAAGATCATGAATGAACAAATAAATCGAAGAATAAGTAAATAGATTAATGGACGAAGTGAATAAACTAGTAAATCGATAAATGATTTAATAAATAAATGAATCGATGAATGAATTATTAAACCGACCAATAAGTGGCTCCATATTTAACTAAATAAATCACTGTATCTGTAAATGAATGATGTGTCAAATAATAAATGAGTAAGTCATTGAGTAAATAGATAAACCCATGAATGAGTCAATGAACGAATCAATAACTGTGAGAATTAATAGAAGAATGTATAAATACATCGCCGAATGATCGTTCATTAGAATGAGTCGATTAAATGAAGGAAGACTTTCATGAATGAATTGATAAGTAAATGAATATATCGATAACCAAATAACTAAATTGATTAATTAGTGGATCAATCAATAAATCGATGGATGAGTGAATGCTCCGATGAACTAGTAAATAAAACGCTATATCAACGAATGTTTGAACAAATCGAGTAATGCGAATGTATTACTTGATGAATGACTGAATGAATCAAAGAATGGATAATGGAATCGCTGAATAAATTAATTAACCGGTGAATGAATAAATGAATCAGTAGAAGAATGATTGAATCAATAAATCAATAAAATAATTAATAAATCAATAAATAAATAAATGGCGAACAAATGAATAAAACGATTAATAAATGAATAAATCTATAATTGATTGAACAAATGAATGAATCGTTGAATGATCAAATTAATCAAGTCGACGATTAAAATAGATAAATGAATGAATAAGATCATGAATGAACAAATAAATCGAAGAATAAGTAAATAGATTAATGGACGAAGTGAATAAACTAGTAAATCGATAAATGATTTAATAAATAAATGAATCGACGAATGAATTATTAAACCGACCAATAAGTGGCTCCATATTTAACCAGATAAATCACTGTATCTGTAAATGAATGATGCGTCGAATAATAAATGAATTAATCGTTGAATAAATCGATTAATGAATGAATCAATGACTATGAGAATTAATCTAAGAATGTATAAAAATAAACGATGCATGATAGTTCAGAACGATTCGATAGATGAGTGGATGCATCAATGAATGATTGGCTGATTCGATGAATAAATGAATAAATCGATGAACGAATAAATAATTTAATTAATTAGTGAATGATTGAATGAATCGAAGAGTGGCTGAAGAAGTCTCAGAATAAATAAATTAATCGGTGAATGAATAATCCATGAATCGATAAACGAGTGGTAAGTGGAAGAATAAAAAATGTATCGACGTATGAATCGATGAATGATAATAGCCGGGAATAAATTGATCACTGAAATAATCAAAGGATGAAAATAGGAAGCGCTAAATAAATGTATAAGTCGGCGCATGAATAAATGAAACGATGAAGAATAAATTAATTAATGATTGAATGAATCCCATAAATGAGCTAATGAATTAATAAACGAGTGAATAAATAAATTGTAGTACAAATGAGTGGATGAATAAACGAATGGGTGAATAAATCAATATAAATAAGTCGATGAATAAGTGCATGAATTTATATTTTTGCTGCTAAATGAGTTTATCTGGATTTAGTTCAGTTTGATTTATTTGCTTGAATATCCGGAAATCGCTTGGTTTAACCTTGATGGCTTCTGGTCACAATCAAATATTACTTTATACTTATTCGATTTTTTTTCCAGTTGTCACAATTAGTTACAATGAAGTTAGTTTTAAGGACAGTATAACAGTTTAAAGAATAAATGCATTTACGAACATAAGATTTATTTTTGTTGTAAAAAAAATCAAAAAACGTCAGTATTGTACACATTTATGTCTGAAAAAACTGAAGGATAAATTTTTATCAGATGTAGTTGCAGGAAAGATACGTTTCTCAAATAAACCTACAAGACAAGTGTCTAAGGAGTATTTCAACGAATAGGCCTAAAATGTAATTGTGCCGATTGTTCAAAGTCATGTAGCATGGGTGTGGGCACAATTCTTGTTGAAATTGCCAGCAAACTAGGGAAGGGCGGAAAAGGAAGCGCGGTTTTGTGGCTATATTCAGAATTCCCTTGATTATGCGCCTTATATTGCTGACAGGGCTCTTCAAACAATTTACTATTTTAGTTTCTCCTTCTTCTACATGTGCACCCCCTCTCGCTCAGATGCCCGCGGCCGCGGAATTAAGCGAATGAAGGGTTGTGAAAGGAGGCACAGCTTTTATTTAAATATATTCGCGTTAAAAGCCGCAGAACGGCTTTCACGAGATGTGCTAAATAGCTCGAGATGAGGTAACTTTGTCTTACTTTGCACGGATTTTGGCTTCGCTTGATAAATTCCTTAACGAAATTAATCAGCCTATGTAAATGCGTAAATATCTAAGTTAATCTGCATTCTATTGTGTAAATACGCCAATATTTAGCGACTTTGAATGAATTCCAATTCATATACAAATTCAGTACGCAAATGTAACTGAAAAGAAGGAAACCCCACTTTAGAAATATCTATAGAAAGATCTGTAGCATGTATATTCAGCACTTACCCACCTCAAACGGCGCGTTTACTCTGAATTATAAACATCTCGCTCATAAAACGTTCAAATGAGTCCTACGAGAAAATCGAAATTTCCTTAAAACTCGAAAGCCACCAAACAAGAAATTCTCAGTTTCCTACAAGTACAAAATAATTTCAGTAACTCGCGCGCAAGTTGGAAGGATTAAAATTGGAAAGCTCTAAGGTTTCCTTACCGAGAAGAGATTAAGATATTCAACGGATGGGGAAAACTTGTGAAACTGAAACCTGAAAAATAAATACTTTTGAAATTTTAGGAAAAGTTTGCTTAGTGATGGGGAATTGGGTCGGAGAGGAAGAAAAATGGTATTTTATTGAAATGATTTTATAAATCGCCAGGGGGCGGAGTGTTACACTCATTTCAACATCTGGGAAAATCTATAATAATTTTTATTTAAGAACAAAGGCTTCCTTTTATTAGCATTAGTTTATTTTTCGGTTAGGTAAGCTATTACTATTTTATTTTATCACTTATAACAGATTGTCTTTTGTACAACTTTTGCTCTCTCGTTAATTAATTTATTGATTATTGAATTTTCTTTTAAAATATATACCAACCATTTATATCCGCCGATAACTGTAGATTTACACTGCTCAGAATCGGGAAACGATATTTAAATCTGGATTAAGTCTGGAAGTCGCTCAATCCAAACCTCAAGAGTCCGAAAAAGCCGGTTCCGTAAAAACATCGACTTTGCAAAACGTCCGGTCAGGAGGGGAGGGGATAGTATTTGACAGGAGAACGCAGCCAAAGCTAGAAATACAAGATAACGCAGCAAGCCCTAATAATAATATTAATATAATAATAATAATAATATAATAATAATATAATAATAATAAAATTATTATAAAATAATGTTAATGTTAATTACCCTGACCGGACCGCCATTTGCACGAGCCTAAGCTTTTCTGATAGTGCTGACCACGGTGAATATCGTGGTATGCGCCGTTTCATTTAGGTAGGTTCGGAGAACGAGAGGGTAAGAGTTGAAGTTGTATTCTTTTGAGCAATGTTGCTTTGGTTATATATCGTATCTCGGTGACCGTTGCACCGATTGTGATTGTTTTCGGGTGAATTGTGCTGAGGCAGGTCCCACACCTTTCGGTACCCCTACCATCTCCAGATATTGCGAACAGTTAATGGTGGCCTTGTGCGCCATAAAATCGGAAAATGACGGTACGGCGATGTTTAACATCGTTTTGAGCCCCAGAAAATTAGGTTTGGTTCCGTAGGCGGGGGAAGGGAGGGAAAGTGTGAGGATTTTACGAGGTATCCCCGTGAAGATCGGCGGGTTGTCTACAGCGGCGTAAATAGAAGGGAAGCATTTCAAGTTCATTCATGCTCGGAAATTATAAGTACCAATTTTCGATAAAAATAAAGCTGATCGTGCTGTTAGGGATGTCGTGGCCAATATTGGGCGATAGCCAAAAGCAAGGTTGCAGATCTGGTTATGGTTTTCTGCAGCTTTCCTTAGCTGTAACACAAATATGGGATTAATAGTAGTGATAGTTATCAGTCCTCCATCTCCCACACAAGCTTCATAGTTTCTGGGGCCTGGTTCGCCAGGCAATGGGTAGTAACAATTATTATTATTATTATTATTATAGTAGTATCCTCCACACAAGTATGAGTTGCTCCCAACACCAATGTTGTGTCAGCATGTTATACATTTCTTTTGCACCCGGCACCATTTACGTGGCGTAGGTTTGTGTTAACAATTCGATTGGTGTAACAATAGAATTATAATTTAACAAAGGAAAAAGCCATCTTTATGTAATCCAAAAGATTTAAACGACATTGACTGTGAGTACTTATTCTCTGAAAATAGTTTATGATCTTATTCCTGGAAATATGTCTATGAAGCTTTGTAAAAAGCTTGACAGGTTATGTTTATCAGGTTTGAAAGCACGAGGGTCGACGTTCGATTTAAGTGTCCAATATTAAACAGGGTCAATCCCACTCCGTATTCACCCACTAAAAACATTAATAACGATACTATTATTAATTTGTAATGTTTAAACAGTTTAGTTACGGTAAAACAACAGCGACCGACTGTTTATTTATTAACGCTTTTACTCGTATGTTGATTTTCATTAATGCAACATTAACAGAGTCATTCTCTTGGAAACATAAATACCACTTATTCGTTTCGAAATTAATTAATACAAATACCGACAACGACCCTGGTTTATTGTATGTACATAACACGCGCCTATACATACATCCATATACAGATTCACACACATACTACAAGTGCTACATCCCAGCACCCTTCACTTAACTAGAACTATGCTGGGATACTTCAAATTCAGCCACATGCACACACTTACACACATTACACACATAAAAGGATTTGGAAGTTACAGAAACTAAAATCAAATACAACTAGGAGAAGCAGTACGATGATGACCACAAGAGAAGGCAATATCAAAATTTCAGAGACACGTTGCGAGATATAGTGCTTCTGACAGCCTTAATGGGGCAGTCGATAATACACTACCGTATATCAAATGTGTATGCAGTAGAGGGTATAAGGAATATAGACATCCACAAATTACATGCAACCTTTAGCCAAAACTTTCTCATTGTCTTCTTCCTTTGTACACGTAATCAAACGTAATCAGATTGGTTTATCCATTGTGATCGTCATATAGTCGACTGACCCTATAATATTTGCAGTAAATGTGCCTCCCCTGGGGGTATTTTTAGGTATAGAAATTGGAAATTACCTCATGCAGAGTGGTGATTATAGATGCACGCCATAGGGTGGATTTGGAAAATTGGTTTCCTCAAAGTGCGGAATTTATAGTTGGTATGTGTTTCTGACTTACCCCTTATGGAATTATTTTTAACATTCTGATTTTGTTTTATAGCACTGTTTAAATAATTTTCTGGATGATCAAAATCAGAAAGGGACTTTATTGTTACAAAGGAAACAAACATTTTTGAATATACAATTTTTTTTGTTTAGTTGACAAACTAAGAATGCTTAACTACGAGTATATTAGTGCTACTATCAATTTTACCCAACCTAACCTCACCATAAGCACCTAACATTTAAGCCAGAAATTGTTAATTATAAATCCTAATTTATCTTCAAATAATAAGACTTGAATTAATCTTAATAACTAATAAGATTCAAATAACACGAGCCAAGGGTTTGAAACAGTTATATTTGACATTGATGCTGATATTGATATTTAAATTCCCGGATGCCCAGAACGTGGAGTAATATTGTATTAACATATAGATTTTATTTCTGTATTGCACTTGAAAGAATTAAAAAACTGTGTAAATCGTATTTTACATAACCTATTTGGCAAATCATACAAAGACTGTTCATTGTACATTTTACAGTCTAAATTGTTTGTTTAGAAGATATAATGGTGTCGTCATATACCAACTTGCACTATTATAAAATGCAATATATACGAAACGTAATTTGCAGTAATAGTATTCGAATTGCAATGCATTTACTTTAACACTGACCTGTATAATATTTTAATTTTTATTCATCAACAGCTTTAGCTCATTGTTAATTATTTATTGTCGACTATGATGTACTAAAACAAAGCAAAAACAATGCGAAATGCAAATCCATATAGAAAAATTATCACCCTGACTGAGGATCGAAACCAGGCCTCCCGCTATCCGGCCGGACACTCTACCAAATAAGCTACCAGACGGCCTACAGGAGAATGACAATTTTTCTATACGAACTAAATAATTTTCAAAGATACAAAGTGAACTAGATACACTTACTACATCAGGTTTAATGCTCGGCTGTTCGTCGACAGTTATCAAAGCTAATATTTTTTTAATAATCTTATAAGAAAGCGTATATACAGTCTGCAATGCAGTCCACTGCTCCACGCCATTGACAATATAAATGTTTGGTTGCAATAATAATCCAAACAAGCCTTGACATTTAGGAAATTATAATAATGGTTACCAGAGAAGCAATCTCTTTACTAAATAATGCGTTAGTAATAATTAATGCATTAGCCTAGTTGCATTTGGTTTGTGATGTGAAAATATATAACAGTAAGAAAATAAAAATGTGCAATTTAAAAGAATGAAGCTTTCTAGAGATAGTTAAGATACTTAACTTTTGTTGACAAAAAGAGTTTTTAACTCTGCAAAATTAAAATGAAATAAATGTTTAAAAATGTTTAACAAGTGTTTAAAAAGGCCTACATTATTTATAAATAAAAATAAACAATAAAAAATAAGTAAAGAATAAACAATTTAAAATAATAACTTATCTGAAGACGAGAGATCATTAAAGGGGATATCCTGTACGAGTAGATTTTCTAAATCAAGGATGTTTCCAGGACATTCAACTGAAGAGAATTAAAAAAATAAATTAAAAAATTATTCCAAACATAAGAAGTAAAAAGTAAAATAAATACGGACATTTTACCTAGACAGTTTAAGCAGCAGCTGTTCATTGTATCTCGAATAGAGTTCCAGAAATCCCATACAAGGACGGTTTGAGTAAAACTCAGAGTTCCAGGCTTACAGTAAGAAAACATCAATAGTTCAAAAGTGTGCAAATAAAAGTAGAGCTTACAAGAAGAGATATAATTTCTCACCTAACCTAAAATAATTAATATCAACGATAATAATTTTTCAATTTAATAAAAGATCGGAATTTACTTAAATCGTATCATATCGTAACAAATATCAGAGTTTGTTACGTAATCAAAGTATCATAAGATCAAATAGTTATAAGAAAGTATACCATTAGTTCAAATATTTTTTGTGTATGAATTTTCAATGAAGAACCCAATTGGAAGTTCACCAGGTGTCTTTGAAGTTTCATAGAAGATAAAACTATAAACAAAAGGTTATAACACAACTAACGGTCTATTATTGGCCTCGACATATATTTTTCTTTTGCTCTTTTTCTCTGCTTTTTAACTTTTTTATTAACGACAGCTTCTGAAAAACTTCTTTTTAAAACTACTGCAAAAACAACAAACTGACTCTTAATGCAGACAAACGGTAATATAAAACTAACAACTATAACTGACTTTCCATATAAAATCAATAATATACAACTCAGAAAATAGAACTGCATTAGGAACCTTGGAGTAATATTCGATAACAAATTAGTTTCTGAAATACCATACAATAACAGTTCCAATAAAAATCCAGAATTCCAGAAAGCAGACTGTGCAGGATGAACACATCAATAGTTCAAGACATCATTTGTGTATAATCAAATTGTATAGATAAAAGCAAATCTTGTATTTTACAAGAATTGGAATCATTTCTCCAAGACTGGGTATATGATGACATCACATGACCTAAAATAATTAAAGTCAATAATAATAATAATCCGTCAATTTAATCAAAGCTCACAACTTACTTGAATCCTATCAGCTTTGCTACATAAATTTTAGGATTATGATAATAAATGTCATAAGATCAAATATAAGAAAGTATTCTATAAATTCAGATTTCTTTGGTGTATCTGTGAATTTCCAATGAAGAACCCAATTAAAGGTTCACTAGGTTTCTTTTAAGTTTCATAGAAGGTAAAACTATAAACAAATCTTATAACACAACTGACGGACCATTATTCGGCCCGACATGTATTTTTCTTATCATACGCATGTGAGCAGTTATTAAAAACATATTTTCATTTAAAAAAATAAACAGTTACCTCTACAGCGGACCGCCTGCAACAAAAATAGATCCAAATTAAAATCGTTCAAAACACGTGCATTTTGGTAAACAGCACGGAGTCCAATTCGCGTACAGCGCAATACATCATGCGCGTGACGCTTCTCTCGTAACCCGTGAGCGGGAGAGATGATGCCATATTTCTTAATGACGCGTTTGACTGGTATCGTTTTAAAGTATTCGACGAGATCTATTCAAATATACGAAAATTCCACAGTGGTTTAAAATGAATATTTTAAAAATTGTTTTGTTGAGAAATGAAGAACATTTTTGACAATATCGCGGTTTATCTGGACAACCTTGTTTTAAAGCTATTGACGAATTCTCTAAAACTATAACTTAAAATCTTAGAACTTTTCAGGACAACCATACTTGACTGGTTCATTACAAATTTCCGATCTGAAGATCGGAGTCATACACTCTACACTGACGGCTCAATCAGAATTGAACATACTTGTGTTGCTTTTTCATTTCTCTTTAATAGTTAATGCATTTCGTCCTTACATTTTCTTGTAATTATCTCTTTGTATGTTTTTCCTTTAATTTGTGGGATGTGATATTTTGTGAACTTTTTCAGATCCCAACTCTACATTAATTGCCATTGTCATTTGCACCAAGAAGTAGTCACTGTCAATCCCTGACCTTCTTCAGACTTTAATCAACTTTTGCTATTCACTAGAAAGTAGTTTTTAATTGACATTTCATCTTTCACCTTGACATTAGACCTAATGGTTTAAACATGTGGTGTGTGCGCAAACAAAAGTGTCAAATACTATAGAACCATGTGCAGACTATACGGAAATAGGAAATACATATAAATTCTTTTTTTATTGCTACGTCAGCAATAAATTCGCTATATAAACCGCGATGCTAAAAGAATTCACCAGTACTAAGTTGGCCTTGAAGATATATTTCTCAGCGTCCCCTGTCATTATCAAACGTAACCAACCAACAAAAGGAAAATTTGGTTTGAAACTAAAAAGCTCATAAGATTTACTTCTAAGATTTTGAAGATTGCGCTTTCCTTTTGATTTATTAGATGGAAACGCTTTTAGCGGATATATAGTAATTTTAGTAGTGCATTCATCCATTTATATTTTGAATTTTTTAGGGGTTTTTTATACCAGTAGTGTTTTTTGAGGTTATTGAATGACAGTGTCACACCCTCGTAAGAATTCTTTTATGAATCGCTTGACGTACCTCAGAACACTAATTCTCTTTCTAACTAGGCCTTTTTTTATTCTGCGGTTTAGTTGCTCTTTCCCATTACCCAGAAGCAAATCATCGCACTGGCGTTGGCGTTCCTAGATATATCATTCGACTCGTGTACACTACAGTTGAAGAATTTTACATTGTGGGGTACTTACAGTAACCGTAGAAACAATTTGAAGACGGCAATCGTGGATCATATGTCCGAAAACTCCTGTGTATTGCCTTTTGCTTAGGGTCCTATTTATAATCAGTATAGCATTAATTAAAAGAAATTAATACTAAATAAGTGATTTAAATGGTTTTTGCCTTTTATGACATTTTTATGTATTAAGTTGTAAATATTTGTCCTACATATTGTCATGATATTTTATCATACAACATAGAGAATACACTTGTATTAAAATATTAGCCGTTTTATCCAATTTAATATTAAACGTTAAATGGGTTGCATAAATGCTCTTTCCAACTATTGAAAATTCAAATAATTTTTCTTTTATGAAATTATATGTAGGCAATTAGAACAAACTGTATACTAGAACACATTAAGTATATAAAGGATATGTAGGAATCTTGATTTTCTATAGAATATTGTCACGTGGGGTTTCGTGACTGGAGGTCGTAGTCTAATTATATACTAAACAACAGGTTACAATACAGTGGGTTACAAACATAAGTATGAGGACCGTGAGGTCCTCCTGAAACTAACATTAAACATGAGGGTGATCGGAACCACCCTGTACTAGCACTATGTCATACAACTAAGCCTTAAGGAATCAGGTAAGCGGTACTCCTGGGTACTAGCTTCTAGACCCCTAAATAAACTACAGCTAAACATATTAGGGAGTCAGGTAATCAATGCCCCTGGGCATCAGATTCTAGACCCCTAAAACTAAGCTGTATGGGATCAGGTAATCACTGCCCTTGGAACCAGATTCGAGATCCCCTATAGTTAATAATAAAAGTCACTTACCAGCTTGCTTCAAGATGTTGATTCGATGGAGTCATTTTGACGACTGAATGTTAGACTTGAAGCAAGCTGTTTATATGCTGTATGCTCATGAATATTGCTTTTATATTTTTTGCTGGTATTAATTTTCATTTTGTTTGTTGTTTGTTTATTATGTGTTAATAAAAACAAAGATTTGTGTTGTTATTATCTTGGGAGTTTTATTTAAGGTTATAGATTACCGTTATAGTGACCCGCCTGAGAGAGTCTCAAATGTGCAAAGTAAGGTTTTCACAACTGCACTATTTAGCTGAAGCACTATCTTATTTAAAGGTAAGCAAGTTGAGTATTTTGTTATTTTACCTTTTTACAGGCATTATTGGCTTATGATAAAAGCCCTAATAATTCATTATACTAGGTGGCGCAAAATTAATCACCCTATCGGAAGATGTTATAATTTTTGGAAATGGCGTCGTACGTCAATCATATTTGACATGTGTGAACTAGACAGCTGCAGTATACAAACAGACAAGCAATGGAGCGCTATCTCCGCAAGAGCGTGGAATAATTGTGTCGATTTTTTTGACCAATAATCGGTCGGTGGTGTTGGTGCAGCGTGAATATCGACGTCGATTTCCTAATCGTGTAGCGCCAACTGGGCAAACATTCCGGCGCTTAGCTGCTCGACTCGAACAGACTGGAACCACACGAGACCTTGCAGGGAGTGGCCGCCACCGGTCTGGTCGTTCGGCCGAGAATATCGCAGCTGTGGCTGCCGATGTCACTGAGAACGCAGAAACATCAACCAAACGACGGGCCACGCAATTGGGCATCACCAGACGGACCCTACAGCGAATTTTAGTGAAACACTTACACATGTTCCCGTACAAAGTGCAAACAGTGCATCAGTTAATGCCTGCTGACCGTCAGTCGCGTGTGAATTACTGTCAAGCCATCCTCAATCTCAACAACGAAGAGGACGATTTTGTGTCGAAAATCATCATGAGCGACGAAGCGCATTTTCACTTAAGCGGTTACGTCAATAAGCAAAATCTTCGTTTCTGGGGCACTGAAAATCCGCGTGTGATGCACGAACAGCCATTTCATCCACTCAAAGCCACTGTGTGGTGCGGCGTTCACGCGGGACGAGTGATTGGACCGTATTTTCTTGAGGACGTCATCGGCAATACGGTCACTGTTACTGGCGAACGCTACAGGGCCATGATAAACGACTTCTTACTGCCGGAATTGGATGAGCAGGGCTTGGTGAACATGTGGTTTCAACAAGACGGTGCAATCGCACACACAGCACGGGCCACAATGGATATTGTGAGGGAAGCGTTTCTTGATCGCGTAATCACCCGTTTTTGGCGACTTGGCATCGCCAGCAAGATCGCCCGATTTGACCGTCCCAGACTTCTTTCTTTGGGGCTACTTGAAGTCGCGGGTTTATGCCAACAAGCCTCAGACAATCGCAGCCCTTAAGGAGAATATTCGACAGGAAAGCGAACCGTTATCACCGGAAATCTTGCGGAAAGTCATGGAAAATGCGATAAAACGGGCACAAATGTGTATCAACACTGGCGGCAGCCACTTGACGGAAATCATCTTTTCCACTTAACAGAAAAAATTGTAAAGGTCCAAATAAAGATTTCCATCACTCAAAATAATTTTTTTTTATTTAGTAAAAAAGTTCTTCAAAAACAAAATTGGATGATTAATTTTGCGCCACCTTGTAGTAATATGTAAAAACTACCATGCGATATGACACATTTATTTTGTAATCGTAATTTAGAATTATTGATTAGTCATCTCTGTAACCATTAGTTGCGTTAGCATTGATTGCGATCATCTAATTTTAGCGATTAATTTATTATTGGAAAACAACTTGATGTTTTTTTAGGTAATTACCAGCGCTCGCATTAATTTAGCAGTTTAATAATGTTATAATTACAATATTTATGTTGAAAGAGTTATAACTACTTTGCTAAGTTAGTGGATGATTGCTACCATTAAAGATTCTAATTATTTTCTTACATTTGATTTTTAAAACCACGTATATATTATAACACTGAAGCTCTTGCTCTACTCAAATTATTTATTTTACTTTTTTTATAATAAAGCATATTGTATTTGTGGCTTATTTTTTATGTGTATATATAGTGATTTTATTTTTGGCACAGGAAGCTTTTATGTGAGAACTACGACCTCACACTAATTAGCCGCAGCCCGCAAAATTAACTGCGGGTAATAGTTGTATATCGATTTTTTCAATTAGCGGAAACAGCAGGTCAAACAGCAAAGTTTAATCTGTATGAATAATTATTAGATTAGTGTATACGCAACTTTGATGGATTTAGCCACGTAAAAAATTGGCAAACAAAATCTAACAAAGCAGTATTAAAGAAAGGGTAAAGGGTAGAAAATAGAAGCCTGTGGTAAAGAAATTATAATACAAACTAATAATCCTAATAAAAACAGACTTCAGGGTTTCAGACTACTAAGAATTCAAATTCTAAAAGCTTTTTTATTCCATTGTTATTTCAAAAATAATTTTCCAACAAAAACGCCTTAAAAGCCCTCGAAATCTCAAAAGGCCCTAATCGAATCAATAAACACGAATTATGAATGCTTTACATCTTTGCATACATTCCTTCCTAAAAGGCTGCCATTAGGAGTATTAAACGATGTTAAACGGCGTCTGAGCTTGAAAATGAAAACAAATACGTTGACATCTTTGCAGGTAGCTGTCAAAATAATGATTGATCGCTATTCAGGAAAGATTTGATCCAGCAGTGGCGTAGATAAAATTTCCATAGAATTACTTATTTAGTGTTTTGCGCCAATTTAATATCGTCAAGTTATCGAGTTTATAAAGTTTCTCTTTCAGGAACTTATCCCGGTTTGCTTTGTTACACTTTTGTGTAGCAACTGTAACAATTCTTTCAGTTTTATTGTTTTGTTATATTAAGATCCATTAGTTAGAATTGAAGCTGTTTTTAGGTTGTTTATTTGTGGGTTTGTGTGCGCCTCTGTTTCGTAAAAGCAGCCGCAAGGGACATACGGTTTACTTCGACAGTTCTCTACGCTTTCCAGACATTTTCTTGAAATTTCCCGGCTTTTAGTCCATATTTTACCAATTGAACTGCTCTTAAAGATAAATCGGCAAATCGATTTGCAGACAGTTTCCTATATAAACCAACAAATGATGTTGTGATTTTTCCACACATAAAAAATAAAGAGACGACTGCCTTGATGATTACTTTAGAGATTTGTATAAGGCAAACATTTTTAGTTCTTGCCTTCTCCCTTTTGCCTTCACATTTCATCAAATATACCTTTAGAAAATCTGGCAACAATATATTACGGAAATACTTTTCTATTTTTCCATGTTTTCCCCCTATTTCACTTTTCCTAAACACCCAAGCGCACGCTTCATTTTACTTCTGCGGGCTTTAAGAACCGACACACTCCAATACGTTTTTAAATTAAGGTAATGGATTTTGTTACTCGCTTGAAGCTCCTTTTTTTATTTTTGTAAACGTATTTAAAATTGTTGCGGTTTATAAATTAATTAAATTTATTTTTATGGAAACGCAAAAAAGAAACTGTGGAGGACGGGCGATGACGACAAAGAAATTGTTTAATTAACTCAGTCTCAGAGACTTCCTTTTAACATTCAAATATTCATTTCTAAACGAACTTTCTTGCCCTTTTCCCTCCTTTCGCTAAATTTCCACGTATTTCGAGTAAAATGCACAATACTACCAACTCGGTTATGCTCTAACATCTAATCCCGAGCTCCAACTCTGATTGCATGGTGACAATACCGGCAATTTGCTACCCCATTAGCTAATTGACTGCTGACTTCGCCTTGTCCTCTTATGAATTTGCTCTCTCTTCCTGCACGTAAATTCGAGCAAATCAAATCAACGTTGCTTGGAGAAAGATAAAACAAGAATTGTGTACAGATTACTGTTTGAAAGTTTAAGCTTTTGCAAGTTCACTGCATCAGAACGTGTGTTGTAGTATAAGTCGATGTTTTGTTAGGTGGAAGTTGTATTAAAGTTTCAAGAATTTTCAATTTTTGTTTTGTTTGGTCTTTTGTTCTTTGTCTCTTAACTTTTTGCGCCCTTTTTGTAAATACTAACAAGGTCTAGACTGTTACGGTTTGTCTATTCTGGTTTACCGATGATTCTTATAACAATGAGCTCCCTTTTTTCGAACTGTTCTCTAGTTTTACCTTTAAATAACCTTTTTAAATAACTTCTTTCTGACTTGATTTTTACCTTTTTATCGATGAATGTTCTACTTCTTTTAATGAGGACTGCTTCACATTGAACGATTTCATGGCAGGCACTACACTGTAATTCGTCCGATTTATTTAAACAGAACCTGTTACAATTTTTCTTTAAAGGCTTTTCCCCAGTTCAATTTCACTTAATGTTTAACCTAAAATTTTTCTTTCTTAAGAGGCTTTTCTGTAGTGTGTTTATCACATTTCTGCCATTCCATATATGGTAGTGTTTATGGGCACACAGTGCTATTGGCATTGCCATATTTGGTAATATTTCTGTTCAGGCTACCTCATTGGTGAATTCAGCTTTATCTCGGTTTTCTTGAACCTTTTGATAAGATAATCACTTTTATGCTTTTAAAAAGTCAGTTGTAATTTGATTTGCAAATAGAGTGTTTACTTCATTCCAGTTTTAAAAAATTTCTGATAATTTCTTTCTTTATGAGTTTATTGTGGAATGTAGTTTAGTCCTGGTGATCAGTTTTTCACGGTGGTAATTGTTTGGGTCACAGGAATCCAATTTATTGGTTTTTTAAGCTCTACTGCAAGGTACACTTTTTTATTACTGATTATCTCTAACAGCTCCTTGTTTTGTAGAAATACTTTTCTAAACAAATACAACAAGAGGTGATAATCCACCCGTATCTATCGTTTAGAGCCGATGAAAACATCTTTTCCGGTAGGCCTGTAGTTATGTTGATAAACAGTTAATTTATACAGAATTTTTTTCTAGGTTTTCCCCCCCTTTTCTGGTTCTTTTCGTTTCCGGTAACTACTTTACCTCCTTCTTCACGATCTGGTTATAGCAGCGTTCTACCTGTAATTAAAGAATTTTTACCAGCTACCTACAAGTGTAAAAGAGGACAAACCAACATCAACACAGAACTTAACACGTAAACGAAAACACATTTTTCTCTTCTTAACTTTTAGGTTATGTAAACAAAGTAATTCATAAAATTCATTTTAACAGATTATATTAAAAGCGCAGTTGCCGCTTGCATTACTTTTCTGCAGAAAGCGTAAGTCTGATTAAAATATTTTATTAAGTTAATTTTTGTAATTAAATAATTGTTATTTTCATTGTGTAAATTTATTGATTGTCGAATTGTTTAAGATTTCCGATTTCATAACGTAATATTTTTTACTTTTATTATTATTAAGGGTTTATTTACGTATAACTTTGTGTTCTTTATAATCGTTGCATTTGGTGTGAACCACACAATTTCTTTTTTATGTTTTAGAATAAATAACCTTCTGTTTCCTATATATCTGTGCCTTTTATTTCTATCTACGCTTGTGCTGAGTTCAAACGGCAGTTGCTATCTTAGAGCAGACCTTTGCCGGACCCAAAGATTCAATCAGTTTAAGGTTAATGTTTTGTGTAATAAATTATAATATAGCTGGGACTTCTTTTAACACCGTGGGTTAGCCGGTCAGGAAATTCCCGTTATAAACCCAGGATTACGCTCTTCACAGTTCATTTCGATTCGTTAATGGGGAAACCTACTCTACCTCCTTATTTCGTTAAAATTTAGTTTTCGTAATGATATTGTGATAATTTATAACTGCTTCAAACTTTGCAGACATTTGTGATTGATCAATACAATGTTTGAGTTTTGCAGGTAATACACCTTTTCCATTGTTTTTTAGCAAATCGTTTGTTTTCATGTGCAAACGCATTTTTAATTTACATAATCAATGACAGTTAATCCCTATTTTGTTACTGAACCGACTACTGTCTCATCTTTTATTAATTTGTGAAGATTAGTGAGTTTGATTTTTATTTAATTAAACCCACTGATAGTGAATTTAAGTAACTTTCCTTGTTCGGAAATTTACAATCAACATTCCTAAATATACCATCAAACATTTTCAAAATATACTACGCGTTGCGATTTCGCAAGATGTGTACATACAGTCCCCAGGGTTTATACGTTTAGTCTATCAATACTCGAATCTTAATACATTAGTAATAAATAGAATCAATATAAGATGATTATTCAATCAAGTATTAAATAATATTAGTTAGTCAAAGAATAAAGTTCGATAAGAAATTAATGATAAAAAAATAAACTATAGCAAGAATGCCTAATTAACTTCCAAATCAAATTGAATAATACTCATAGTTTATAATTCGTGAATGTAGCAGTTGTAATTTATTATCAGCTTGTAAGTCCCATTTTATTTTCAATAAATCTGATATTACCTGATGTAAAGTCTATTAATTTTAAATAATAATAAACAAAAATTTAAATTATTAAAGGTATACTTAAAAATGAAATGTGTCACCCGGATGAGATAAGATGTGATAAGGGTATGAAATTAGAACCATTCAGATTCCATCCACCTCTGTTGTATAGTAACATCTCTAACAGTAACTTCACTTGGTAGCAGTTACGGGCGATCTCAAGACAGGATTAAACGTCATGATTAAGCTTTATAACAAAGCTCTAAGAAAATAAAAACTTGTTAAGCAAAGTGA